>CANJKZ010000235.1:10000-1210000 GCA_947471745.1 Closterium sp. Naga37s-1 | reverse complement strand
TCCTCTGCTCCCCCTCGCCAAGCATGAACAAGGAGTGATCGGCCGTTGAGGGAGTGAAGCCGATCTCCTCCAACACTTCGCGCAGCTTCATGTACCATTGCCTAGGGGCCTGCTTCAGCCCATAGAGGGCCTTCTTCAGCTTTCACACTCTGCCGCTACCATCGTCAAACCCCTCTGGCTGCGCCATAAAAATCTCCTCCTCAAGGATTCCGTTGAGGAACGCCATTACGATGTCTAGCTGCTTCACCACCCAACCTTTGATCACGGCTCCCGCGAATAGGGTTCGCAGCGTCGTCGGCTCCACCACAGGGGCAAACAGCTCCTTGAAGTCCACCTTCTCGTTTTGCTGGTACCCCTTGGCCACCAGCCTAGACTTGTAACGCTCGATCTTGCCGTCGGCGTCGGACTTGATCTTGAAGAGCCACTTGGACGTAATCGCCTTACGCCCCTCCGGTAGCTCCACCAACTCAAATGTGTCGTTCTCCTCGATGCTCTTCAGCTCACTCTCCATGGCCTTCTTCCACTCCTCAGCATCACTACTCTCCAAAGCCTCCTTGAGAGTTGCTGGTTCTCCCGGCATCTCCACCGGAGAGAAGAACGCGAAGGCACACTCCTCGTAGTCACTCTCCTCGTCGTCTCCGACCATCATTGCCGCTCCGGCCAGGGCTGTCTTGCCCTGCTTTCCCGGCGCATCATAGGTCAGCCTATTAGGGGGTTGAACTCTCCTCTTCCCCCTTCCTTCCTCCTCAGCTGCAGGGACTTGAAGGCCTTGGCGTTGCTGCGGTGTGGCACGAATCCGTGGAGCACTCGTAGTGCGGGAAGGGAGTGACGGTGCACGCTCGCTCACTTGCTGCACCTCCTCCTCTTCTTCCCCTGCATCATTGGCCTCCTCTCCCCCATTCACAAGGGAGGATTGCCTCGTGGTTGTGCTGCCGCTGCTCAGCTCCAAAGGCAGCTCCACATGCTCCAAACCGGAACTCTTCACCTCCCCAAACCGCACGCCTATCTTCGCCTCATTCTCCGCCTTCCAATCCTTGTACATGAAGTTCTCCATGAACTTGCAGTCCCTGCTCACCAAGAACTTCTTGGTGAATGGGTCCCAAAGAAGCCATCCTTTGCTGTTTTGAGCCATGCCCAAGTGCACGGCCCACACCGCCTTGGCACCAAGCTTGTTGTGCCGAAGATGCTTAGGCACGAGCGCCATGCACATGCACCCGAACACCCGAAGCATATCCACCTTTGGCTTCCTTCCTAGCCACTCCACATAGGGCACCCATTTGTCTGCTCCCACATGAGTCAAGGCTCTGTTCTTGGCCACACACGCGCTCCGCACCGCATCAGGCCAGAAATAGTCGGGTAGCCCGGCTTCAATGAGCAACCCGCGTGCCGCCTCCGTGATTGTGCGATTCGCTCGCTCGGCGATGCCGTTCATTGCAGGGGAGTATGGCATGGTGAGGGAGTGCCGAATACCATTCTTCTTCAGCCACAACCCAAACTCCTTGCTCAGGAACTCTCCCCCTCGATCGGTGCGGATTGACTTGACTAGACGGTCTTGTTGCAGCTTCACCATCGGGAACCAATCCGTCTTCAACGTTTCAGCCACGTCGCTCTTCTTGGCCAGCACATACACCCAAGTCATGCGGGTATAGACGTCGACAATGGTGAGAAAATACTCAGCTCCAGCAGCTCCAAGCTTCAGGGGGCCCACCACGTCCATCACCACCTCATCAAGTGGTGCCTTTGCCGTTGCCTCCGAACTAGAGAACGGGAAACGGGTGAACTTGGCTTGCAAGCACGTCGGGCAGCCAAGCACCTCATCGGGCTCCCCCTTCACACGTATGCCAGCAACCATCTGGTTCTTCACTAGCTGCTGCAGGATGGACAGGGCCACACGCCCCATGCGCCGATGCAAAGTCAACCAATCACACTCCCCCGTAGCCGAAGTCGGATTGGAGAATGCCGCGCTCGCAATAGCGCCCCACATGCTCTCTCCGTACTCCTCCTCCGCTGCTGCCTCGGGGTTCTCCTCACCCTTGTGCTGCTCCTTGGCTGCTGCACCACACTTGTTATGATCACCGAGCTTGCTGGTCCCTCCGAGATTGCTCTTCTTGGACTCATTCTCCTTAGCGCGACCGTTCGCGCCATCACCACTACGAACCGCTTCACCCTTGGTGCTGACGCTTGCTGCCACTTGCCTCTCCTTAGGCATAGGGACCACAGGGATCTGCCACATCTCATTGTAGACATCCCTGTCCTCATGAAGGTCCCAAAGAATCCGATCGCCAAGCCTTGCGGTGTAGGTCTTGGCTCCCTTCGAGTTCGTGTCCATGCCGGCCTTTGCCAACCGCCGCACGGAAATCAGGTTTGCAGCAAGGCTAGGCACCCAAAGCACGTTCTTGAGGCCCACCATCTTCCCATAAGCACCCTTGAACATGGCCTTGCCCATGCCTTTCACCTCTGCTCGCTGCCCCAAAGCCGATGTGACATGTTACACCGGTGACGGTTCAAGTTCGGTGAGCAAGTCCGGGCGAGGTGTCATACTATAGGTAGCGCCGCTATCGATCACCCAATAGTCCAGGGGGTGTAGGGTCACCTTCCCCACAGCTGCTGGCTCCTCAAGGTCTTCATCCTTCTCAGGACCAGCTGGTACTTGCGTCGACACGAAGTAGAATAAACCCGGGTACCGATCGTCGCTCGGGTCCTTGTCATTATCTCCACTCTTCATGTTCGCGGCTCCACCTCCGCGACCGCCACGGCCTCCACGGCCTCGTCCTCTCCCTCCTCCTGCTCCTCTACCCTCTTGGCCTTGAGCAGGGGTCCATCCATCTGGGAGCTTGTAGCAATCGCGCCACATGTGTCCGGTCTTGTGGCAATAATGACACTCGCCATCGAATCGGCCGCGACCGCGCCCGTAGCTCTTGTCGTCGCTTCCGGAACCGCCACTCCCGCGGCCTCCGCCGAAGTTGCTGCCACCAAACCTTCCTCCCCCTCGTCCTTTGCCTCTTCCTCGACCATATCCACGGCCGATGCTCGCTGCCCCAGCGCCATCCGCACTCGCCAACTCACGGCGGCGGAAATCCTCTTGAAGGATAGCTCGCTTCACATCTTCGAGCGAGAGGCGGGGCAAGTCGCGATTCAGGTTGATGATGAGCGAGGACCATGACTCAGGGAGTAGGGCCAGCAAATTGGTCTTCTTCTGGAGCTCACTATAGTTCAAATCAACTCCCTCAAGCCGCGTCAGCAAGTCGAAGAATTTCTGCACCCCGTCTTCCACGGGTTCATCTTCCTCAATTCGTAGCGTCGCCATTTGCCGTTCCAACACCACAGCTACTGCCGCTGTTGCAGGAGCGTGTACACCCTTGAGAGCAGCCCATGCCTTTGGTCCCTTCTCTGGTTCACGCTGGAAAGGCTTGATGTGACGGATTTGACTGCTCCCCAACGCTTGCCCAAGTAGGAGATAGCCTTGTGCGCTCTTCCGCACCCACGGGCTCTTCTCCGGGTCGTTCTCGGGGCGCTTCTCCGTTCCTTCCATCACCTCCAGCAGGTCATAATGGTCGAACACGTTCTCCATTCTGAAGGACCATTCAGTAAAGTTGTCGCCGTTGAACTTGTCAAGCCCGAACACTCTTGGTTCGTCCCTAGAAGGTCCAAGAGTTGGTTGCACGGGCGCCACGGCTGGCTCACGGGCTTGGCCTTGTGCTTGGGCTTCTCCATTGCCACCAGCACCTCTGCCACCCCTCTCTTCAGGTCCAGCCATTGTCGAAACTGCTCCAAGGGGCTCTGATACCACTTGTTATAGTCACACTAGGCTTCAATGTGCCTAAAACGAAAGATAGAGTGCACAGTCGGATTTCGTAACAGCGGCTTTAAACGTTCATAGCGATCTTCTCACAACTCCAAATGACTTCATTCAACTTGGATCTGGAGCGCCTTAACTTTGCCTACACTAGGCAATTTAGATCTCACGATTTCATCAAGAATTGACAACACAGCGTTGGTTTGAACGAACGGCACTATGGCAGCCACTACAGTCTTAGAACACACAAGATAGGAAGAGTTAGCAAGAGTTACGAGTTGGGAATGACTCCCAGCTCCTACAAACCCCAAGAGCCAAGGTACAGTGATGTAGAACAGTGCCACACTGTCCCCAACCACGAAGGGTCTCGAACCTACCCTTCACAAGGGTCTACACCAATAGAAATGTTACACTACACATTGTAATGTAACTATCTTCAACATCTTGAAGTGTACCCTTTTGGCGAGCTTCGAAATTACTTGAAGCTTGAAACCAAGGCTCGGGTTCTTCATCACAAACTCATCCTTGAGTTCTTGATGGGTCTGCTGCACACACCTGCGACACGCCGAACGTTCGACAAGCGACAAAATACAAACCGCGCACGACAAAATAGAAACCGCGCGGGACACACAAAATGACCACGTTACACGCGACTAGCGATAATTCGCTATTGACTCGACACACACACACTCGACATCATGACCCATCATATACACACTATTATAAGCATGAAAGATATATTTATTTCATGCACTCATTCCATTCCATGCACACACGCATGCACGCACACGGACAACAAGCCGAGTGCAAACCGTAGGGTTGCACCAACATGAAAAGACCCGAGATAAGCAAATTAGTATCCTGATAGCAATATAGTAAGCCTTGAGAGTCGTTATTGTGGCTGATATTCACCTAACTTTATGAATAGTCTTAACTTGAATGAATGAATGATGCTGAGCGTTCAGATTTATACGTTCTAATGCTTCTCAAGAATGTGCCTTTACAAGAAAAAGTGAGGTGCAAAGTGAGCTTCAGCCAGGCAACAAATTCCTCTAAAACCAATGCAGCATTGGCATGTTACCTACGTATGCGCCCACATCCACATGCATCTTCCACACTGCAACAATCACACCGCTGCACGAAACCCTAGCAATTCACTCGCACCCACCCAATCGTTTCTTATTTCCCCGTCTTCACAACCTTGCCACACAGCGCGAGCTGCTTCCCTTGGCGTCCTACAATCACACGTGATGCTAATGCTATCGGTTCGGTCCTATTGACTTACGGGCGTTGGCCTCTGAAGGCATCCCCATCTCAACACCAAGCCGAAAGCTGTAATGCTTGCGAGCATTGGGTCGTGTGATGTTAAAAAAAAATTCTGTTTCCGCCAAAACAGCCGTGGAGCAAGAACTTCCGTAACCCAATTTGTGTTTAAAAGAAGAACCTTACCAACGATGCTGTACAACGATGCAGCGTACCTGCCAAGGGGGAAAGGAGATGATATTTTAGTCGAATCAAAAGGTGACTTAAGATTAGACTTAAAAATCACCTTACCGACCATTCTGTACGAGGACGCAGAGAAGAGCACCTGTCAAGGGGGAAAGGAATAACGTTTTACAGAGTAGTGCCAATGCACTGCGTAAATGCTCCTTCAACTGCTGTTTTTTTTGTGGTCGCATAAATAAACGAGATGGAGCCTAACTCGCAAAAACTCTTAATAGTCAGTGTGGCTTCACGGGAATAGTGTCAGCGTCAGTGGGACAAGAGAACGAGGGGATTATTGGACGAGGAAACGAGTGAACGAGGGGACAAGTGAACGAGGGGACAAGTGAACGAGGGGACAAGTGAGCGAGGGGATTATTGAACGAGGGGGGAGCGGCGCACCTCACTGCCTTGACCAGAACCCTCCCCGAAGCTCCTGCATCACCGACCATTTTCCCGTTGACCATGGTCGGACGCAGTTTGACCACGTATTTCACTAGACACTGGAACGGGAGGGATTAGGGAGGACGAAAAAGGTAGGTAGCTGTTGAGTAATTCTGATCTGACGTCATCACAAACGAGAATGCAAAGGATGGGGAAGGAGAGGAACATTCAGCTGCAGAAAACACTCAGGCAGCAGCAAACACTCAGCTGCAGCAAACACTCAGCTGCAGCAAACACTCAGGTGCAGCAAACACTCAGCTGCAGAAAAAACTCAGCTGCAGCAAGCAATCAGCTGCAGCAAACAATCAGCTGCAGCAAACAATCAGCTGCAGCAAACAATCACCTGCAGCAAACACTCAGTTGCAAAAAACACTCAGCTGCAGCAAACAATCAGCTGCAGCAAACAATCAGCTGCAGCAAACAATCAGCTGTAGCAAACAATCAGCTGCAGCAAACAATCAGCTGCAGCAAACAATCAGCTGCAGCAAACAATCAGCTGCAGCATACTTAATTCGTTACCATGCAGCATTGTTTCGTGACGAAAAAACCAGGAGACATTTCAGGTACTATTGCTCCTTTTCAGATTCTACTCCCTTCACCCAGAAACAAGAAGCTACCAAAATAGGGTTTTGATTTTTTTTGCCATGTATGTGTACGGTGAGTATACAGCCAACCCTGGGCCGTCTGTTAAGAAGCCGCCACTACTGGAAAACCGCCAGCACTCAGGAGAATGGTTACTTCAGGTTTTGGCAAGGTTTCAATCGATTCTAAACACTTACCAAGAGGTTTTCCCTTATAGGGCCTGGCCTGAGCGGCAGAAATGTCAGATGCGGTAGAAGACTCGTTGCCTTGGTGTGAGAGGAATGGTGTAACGCATTGCCTAGCTAATCCTACCAACCAACTTCCCTCTAGTCAAATGTCGAGAGTTTTCTCGACAAGGAGGGACTTGGAGAAGAAGGTTGGGTTTGGTTGGGATGTTAGGATTGGATTGGTTTTCCAAACCTCAACCAAGAGGATTGGGAAATTCCAACCCATCAAAGTGGAATGTTGAAGGTTGGATTTCCAACCAATCAAAAACTGCCAATTCAGTGTAACAATCTACTCTATCTTAAAAACAACCATTCAATGGTTCTAGGTTGGGTTTTCCCAACCCAACTAATTGCCACATAGGCTCCAAGCCTAGGAACCCTCCCACCATGGCAACCATGGTTGGGAGAGTTCCCAAAGGGGTGTATTGAGGGGGTTTGAGCTTCCAAGCTCATTCTCAACCTCCCACTCCAACTAACCAATTGGAAATGGGATTGTTTTACCCAAGTCATTGGGAGCTCTCTCACAAGCCTTCCTACACAATTCTCTCAAGCCTTTTCAACAACTCCTTCAAGAAGATTGACACCTCCAAGGCTATTGGGAGCTAGCTAGAGCTTCAACTTGTATTGGGATTTATTATAAAAGCTTTGTAACTCCATTATAATAGCCTTGGGTGTTACATTGGTATATAGAGCAAGGTTCTTCCTTGGCCTTGTGTGACCATTTGCTACTAGGATTATTTTTTTCTAGAGGATCCTAGGTTGTGGATCTAGGATTTCATCCAAGGAGTTATCAAGATCTTGAAGATATTGAAGAAATTTCAAGATCTACAAGTGGTTCTTCAAGATCTACAAAAGCTTCTACAAGATCTCCAAGCTTCAAGCTTCAATCTCTTCAACACACCATTGGAGCTACAAGATCTACAAAGAGCTCATTTTTCTTCATCAACATTGAGAAGAAATTTGAAGATATTAATTTCTCTTACCCACCTTTGGTGGAAGACTCTAACCTACTTTTGGTAGAAGAGTGTATCTTCAGATCTACAAGGACTTGTTGTGGATTTCTCTTTTGAGTATATCTTGCTCTATCATTGAGGTGATAGAGAGATTTAGCAAACAAGTCAATCTTAAGAGATTCTGTATTGGATGATTCTATAAGAGTAATTAGATTTCTTAAAGATTATTATAAGATCTGTTAAGATCTCCTCTCCTTAACCTGTTTCATGGCTTCTGGTCAAGAGATGGATGCTACTAAGGAGGTGCCTATTGCTGGCAATGAGGGAGATAATGCTGCTGCTGCTGCTGACATTTATCTCAACCTTGAAGACTTCGTGGTTGACATGGAGATCAATGGAAGTGAAGTTGACCTTGAGGCTGATGCTGAAAATGAGGATGAGGGTGGCTCTGATGAGGGTGTCTTCAACGAGACTGAGAACATTGCTGTCAAGCTCCAGACTCAACTCACGGAGCAAAATATTCTCATTGGAGAGCAGCACTGCCGCATCCAGAACTTGGAGGCTGATTCTATTAAGCTCCAGGCCTTGATTGAGAAGCTGACTAGGGAGGTGCAGTCGATCCCTAAGGAGAACGACACCTCCAGCTTCATTCAGGACATGCATACCACTCTCCAGTTCGTGCAGGATTAGCTCAAGAAGCAAGAGAAAAACATCTCTGTGCTTCAGATCAGTACAGGGAGATTCGGCGTGGAAACCTCTATCAGCCTGCTCCTGCAGCAGAGCGAGTCGCCAACGCCGCTAACAGCCAGTCTGCACGTGCTGCTGCACCTCCTGCTGTTCCTCCTCCTTCTAGAGTACGTGTTGAGCCTCCTGCTGTAGCAGCAACTACCTTTGGCTCCTGCCCTTCGGCCCTGCCTCGTTTTGTCCATGGCAAGACCGACGTCGAGACTTGGCTCTCCGTTGCGAAGGACTTTATGTCCATCCACAATGTGCGTAGTGAAGCTCGTGTGGTCGCTGCAACCCTTGCCTTGGACGACACTGCGAGCAAGTTGGTGTATGCCAACAAGCGTCACGCAGAGGCTAATGGCCATCCTTTTGGCTGGGAGGAGTTCAAAGCTGCCATGCTGGCGGCATTCCTGAGTCAGCCCCCGGCGCTCGAGGTGCGTAGCCGCCTGGAGAACATCCAGTGCGGTGACCAGCCTGTACGCGAGTACGCCAAGGAGTTTGAGAAAATTCTGTCGCTGCTGAAGACTGCTCTTCCTGAGAGCGAGGTCATCCACCAGTTCTTCAAGGGACTCCCTGAGCACATCGAGCGTGTGCATGTTGTGCGCGGGGAGCACCAGTGGAGGACCTACAAGGAGTGCAAGGAGCAGGTCATTGACACGGATGTCAATTTCCGTGCGTACATGACTCACGCTCGTGCTCAGCAGCAGCCTAGTGCCGAAGGCCCTAGGGGGGGTGGTAGCAGGACTCAGGCACACAGGAGCGGTGGCTCTTGGAAGAGGCCCTATCAGCAGAAGGGGGAATCCTCTGGGACTCAGTCCAAGAGGGCCCATGCTGGGCCTGCCAAGGATCCTCAGGATGAGGATAAGCCCCCGGCGGGCTGCCGCATCTGTGGCAAGCTCGGCCACAAGTCCTATCAGTGCCGTTGAAGGAAGTCCGTCAAGAACTCCGGCAAGTCCTACCAGGGCAAGAAGCCGGATGGTTCTGGCCCTTCGGGCTCGAAGGATTTTCCGAAGTCCAACTAGGGGGTGGGTACCTAGTTGGTGAGCGAGATCGAGTAGATGAGGCTTATGTCCTTCGTGACGAGGATTTGCTAAAGCTAGAGAAGCTTGCATCATTCAAAATCGCTTGTTTGTATGCCTCTTCTATTAATGAAAAATCTGTTTCTAAAACTCGATCACACCCACTTGAAAACATCTCAATTAAATCCTTGAGAGATAAATGTTCAATCATCTCTTGCTCGTTCAACGAGTTGCCAACAATCATGGATATTGTGGACCGTTGTGTCCAAGAGCATCCGCTCACGTCAGTGGGATTGGTGACTCGAATCGTGAAAGGAGAGTTATTCCGCCGCTTTCACGAATGGCATATCCTAGCAACATGGGACAAAGGGCACCACGTCTAGTGGACCAGCTCCCAAAGGTTTGGACGTGCTCACAACAAATTTAGGGTGTACTATGGACCTTCTAAACGTGTTGTCGCTTGTCCCATCCGTCCAAGATTGCAACAGAATCTACTGTTATCTGGACGCATGAATGGGGCCGAAGCAATGATTCTCGTTGATACAGGCGCGTCGGTTTTCCTTGTTGATGAAACTTGGGTCACGAAACGCAACGTCCTCGTTGTAGGACCGTCATGTCCCATCCGCTTCGGTGACGATCGTGTCATTCCAAGTAAAGGACAGACACATATCGACATGAATGTACAGGACTATAGCGAAACAGTTCGCGTGTATGTCCTACCACTTTTGTCGGTGTCGACCTCATCCTGGGCATGGATTGGTTGCGAGCCAACGAAGTCATTCTGGACTTCCAGTACAACAATGTCTCGTTCAACAAGAACGGAAAGGCAATACAGTGACAAGTCAATGATACTTTGCCCACTGAAAAACAGACGCCTGAACGTCCCAGCGCGCTGTGTGTGTTGGCCAACCAGTACGGGCATTCCGTTAAGTCGGCTGATACACTGTTCGTGGTACAGCTTGAGAATGCTGAGGCCTCGGAGCCAGCAATTGAGGATTTCCCTCCTCAGATGCAAATACTGGCAGAGGAATTTAAGGAAGTGTTTGAAACCATCCCTGATGGACTTCCACCTGACCGCGCAGTGGGCCACACCATCCCTGTTGAACCAGGAAAGGTTCCACCCTTTCGACCTCTGTATCGCCTCAGTCCAGCTGAGTACGAGGAGGCTAAACAACAGATCGAGGAATACCTCAGAAAAGGATGGATTGAACCCAGTGCATCCCTTTACGGAGCACCGATTTTGTTCGTTAACAAGAAGGGCGGGGGATTACGCATGTGCGTAGACTATCGTGCCTTGAACAAGATTACGGTGAAGAACCGATACCCTCTACCACGCATAGAGGATTTGTTTGATCGGCTCCAAGGAGCTCAGTGGTTCAGCGTGTTGGACTTAGCTCAAGGCTATCATCAGCTGCGCATCACTGAGGAAGATGTTCCTAAAACGGCTTTTCGAACGCCGTTTGGACATTTTCAGTGGCGTGTGTTAAGTTTTGGCTTGACAAATGCTCCCGCGTCATTTCAGCGAGCAATGAATGATGTGTTTCGGGAGGCAATCGGCCAATTCGTCTTGGTATACTTGGATGATATCCTCGTTTACTAAGACTAAAGAAGAACGCACGCAATACCTGAAATGGGTGTTAGGAAAACTGCGAGAGCATAAATTCTTTGCTCGGTTGTGGAAGTGTCACTTCTACAAACGCGAGTTGGAATACCTTGGTCACTTGGTAGGCAACGATGGCCTCAAAGTTGATCCAAAGAAAGTGGCGGCAGTCCAAAAGTGGTCCGTTCCACAGGACGTGGGACAGGTCAGATCATTTCTTGGACTTGCAAATTATCTTCGCCGTTTCTTGGAGAATTATTACCCCGTAGTTGCTCCACTGACTGCCCTCACTCGCAAGGGCAATGCTTGGCACTGGACCGATCAGTGCCAGAAGGCATTTGAGGAAGTGAAAACCATGCTGACCAATGCTCCAGTGCTGGTTTTGCCAGACCCGTCCAAGCCCTACGAGGTAGTAACTGATGCCTGGACAGTAGGGATTGGAGTAGTTCTTTTGCAAGAAGGACGCCCCGTGGCATTTGAGAGTAGAAAGCTTTCCCCGGCTGAGCAGCGCTATACAACTTCCGAACAGGAATTGTTGGCGGTTGTGCATGCGCTACGAACATGGAGATGTTATCTCGAAGGTGTTGACTTCGTGGTCACGACCGACCACTGTCCGAACACCTATTTTGCCACTCAAGCCACACTCACACGCCGTCAAGCCCGATGGGCTGAACTCCTTAGTGGGTTCACCTATGATAATAGATATCGAGCGGGCTCGACAAACATGGCTGATCCTCTGAGCAGACAGCCGATTGGGGCAGCAACGGGTGTTGATGATAATGAACATGATGCAGTGTTTGCTGCTTGTTTCAGCATCCTCGCAGCTGCTCGAGTGAGCGAGATTGCCTTTGGTGGTTTTCTGAAACGCATTCGCGCAGGGTATGATATTGACCCTTGGTTTCGGAACCCACATAATACAAAGGATCTCTTGTGGGAGCACGAGCTCTGGTGGCACAAGAAAGAAATTGTTGTCCCACATGTGGGAAACCTGCGGAATGATATTACAGCAGAGGTGCACGCCACTAAGTATGGAGGACACCTGGGTGTCAAGAAAACCCGGTGGGCCCTCAATGATGTATACTGGTGGCCGGGATTGGGCATTGAGGTCCAGAAGTTTGTAACTCGCTGTAACACGTGTGCATGGAACAAGCCGAGCACACAGAAGCCTGGTGGTTTGCTTGTAATTATACATTTGTAGTCCGAACAAATTTCTTGAACTATTACTAATTTGACGGGTTCAACTGCAGAATTTCGAAGTATCAAGAGATATAGTTTTTTATTGATAGCAGCATATTGTAAATATCAACAATGCACTGTATCGCTCGCCTACAAGCTCCGCTCCATCCCCATTATTCATTCATCCTTGCACAATGAGCAACAGGGGACCAGCCCTGTGCTTCTCGCTCACACGGCGACTGGCGGTGGTGTCTCGCTACCCGCGGGCGACGTGACATTGCTAATTGCTGCGCCGAATTCGGCATTGCTGTTCGCGGAGGCCATAAACCTTCCGAGATCTCTCAAACGCGAACGCCACGGCGTTGCTTGCGGCGTATAAAAATCCGGCAGGTTTCTCCTTCGCTGCACGATGGTCTGGGGGGAACCGGCCCCAGGCTCGTCGCTCAGACGCCGCGCTGTGGCGACGAGTCGCTACCCGTGGACGACCCGGCAGTGCCTCGTGTGCGTGCTGGCAGTCGCCGCTCTCAACGTACTGCTCTTCCACCTTCACGGTTCGTGTCAACTGCTGCTCTTCCACCTTCACGGTTCGTGTCAACAGAAAACGTGAATCACTTTGACAAATTCTCAGAAGTTACTCGACTCAATGATGCCTGAATCTAAGCAAGTGGTCCCAGGCGGAGAGTGGAGCTCGGAGCTCGCATCACAGGAACAACAGGTGATTGCTGAGACGTCTCAGAACAGCAGCTGATGTTGTCAATGTCGTCGACGGAACCTTAAGAAGTATAGCTACCAGTGCGGTGCAGTGCGGTGCGGTGAGGCGAGGCGAGTCAGCCCTGCGGTGCCACTCAGCCAGTCCAGTACTCAGCTGATTTATAATCCTCGCAGCCAGGCTGAGGACGTGCAGTGAGGTTTGGTAAGGTGAGGTGTGGTGCAACGCAACGAGGTGCGGTGAGGTGCACTGAGGTGCGATAAGGTGAGGTGCAGTGTTGTGAGGTATGGTGAGGTGCAGTGTTGTGAGGTATGGTGAGGTGCGGTAAGGCGAGGTCAGAAATCGAGAAGTTCCACACTTGGGATCACAAAGATGAGGAGAAGGTGGTGCTGTTGGTGGCATCTGTTCCATAATGGCCTGCAGCGAAGCCTGTTCTTAACGCGAATGTGGTTCCTGCTAGATCCTCATCCTCCTATCCCTCCTTTCTTCCCATTACACGCTGATCCCGCTTGCAGGAGACAGTATTGAGGCAGCTTCTAGAGGGTTCCGTGCGCTGATACTAGAGAGCAGTGGGCGCAGGGATGTGACAGTGGGGGGAGAGGATGCAGACTGGGAGGGGGACTCGGCCTGGGATGCTGATGGGGTGGATGGGGAGGGGTTTGAGAATTCTCAAAAACACCCTGCAACAGAGGGGGGTGGAGAGGCCGAGCCAACAACGGACATCAACATGAAGCGGGTTTACGATGGCATCACGTTTGCCAATGAGAAGGGCGGGAAGTGGACCCAGGTGAGGGTTGTGCTCAAAGAATCCCTCCTAGCATGTATTTCTTTCTTTCCTTCTTTCTTTCTTCTTTCTTTCTTCCTTTCCTTCTTCCTTCCTTCCTTCCTTCCTTCCTTCCTTCCTTCCTTCCTTCCTTCCTTCCTTCCTTCCTTCCTTCCTTCCTATCTTCTTTCAATGTGTTTCTGTTTTGTTTGTGCGCGCGCGCGCGCGTGTGTGTGCGTGTGTGTGGTGTGTGTGTGTGTTACCGTTTTTGCTGATTTTTACGTTTCTGAATCTCCTCCTCCCCCCCCCCCCCCCCCACCCCATCTTCCTCATCCTCCCCATCCCCCCCATCAACCCCATCCCTCAGGGGTGGAAGCTGCAGAACTGGGGGTGGGAGATGAGTGGGACGTGGGTGTTTCTGGTGCCTCACTCCCTCCCCACCCTTCCCACACCCCCCGCCATTCTCCCTCGCCCCCGTCCCTCAGGGGTGGAAGCTGCAATACAGGGGGGACGAGTGGGACGAGGAGCCGCTGAGGGTGTTTGTGGTGCCGCACTCCCACAACGACCCTGGCTGGCTGCTCACAGTCGAGCAGTACTACGCCAGGAGCTCGCAGCACATCCTGCACACCATCCTGCACTCTCTCTCCCAGGTCAACACCTCCCTCTCCCAGGTTACTCCCCTCTCTCGCTCCCTCTGCTCATTTCTCCATCTTTCATTCCTCGTTGGTAGCAGCACAACATGCACTCCCACAGCACATCACAGCACTCCCACAACGACCCTGGCTGGCTGCTCACAGTCGAGCAGTACTACGCCAGGAGCTCGCAGCACATCCTGCACACCATCCTGCACTCGCTCTCCCAGATCAACACCTCCCTCTCCCAGGTTACTCCCCTCTCTCGCTCCCTCTGCTCATTTCTCCATCTTTCATTCCTCGTTGGTAGCAGCACAACATGCACTCCCACAGCACATCACAGCACTCCCACAACGACCCCGGCTGGCTGCTGACGGTCGAGCAGTACTATGCCAGGAGCTCGCAGCACATCCTGCACACCATCCTGCACACCATCCGGCACACCATCCTGCACACCATCCTGCACTCTCTCTCCCAGGTGAATATCCTCTTTCGCGTCCTCTGCTTGTGTCCCTGACTCTCATCCGTCGCTGGTAACAGCGCGGCACAGCACTCCCGCAAGCACCCCGACTGGCTGCTGACCAAGATTTGAAAACTACGACCGAAATTTTGTAATTTTACTGTATAATATGATCGTTTAAAACGGTGAAGGTGCAGTGCTATGCCAGGAGCTCTCGGCACATCCTCCACACCATCCTGCTCTCTCTCTCTCTCTCGAATGGTCCGTGTATTAGTTGAAGGGTGATACAAAGGTTTGAAGCAGACACATGCATACTAGACAAACAAGCAGACCTATCAACCATCACCTACCCCACTCCCCCCCCCCTTCTGTCCGACCCTAGTGGTCGGACGGGGGCTCAATCAGCTGGTGCAGCTGCCCCTCATTGAGAGGGGCCCACGGCCCTTGCAGGCTGAGCTCATCCGCTTCCAAGGCCTCATTGGTCTTGGTGCGGAGGGCGTTGGCCTGCGCCCTCTGGAGGCACACGCTCCAGCGCTGGCGGTACTCCGTCAGCAGCTTGGCAGCCTCTCGAGAGGTAGGGGCCGCGTTGTAGCGGAGCTTCGCAGCCAGCTCCGCGCACTGCCGCAGGTAAGCCAGCACCCCCGGCGACGGGTAGCCGTAGGTCTCCACGGCTAAGGCGTGGAACCCCACCCACGCGTTCCGTCCCGCATATTTCTCCTCCTTCCGAGCAGCTGCCGCCCTAGCCGCCCAACCAGGTGCGCGGTTGCTGTTCTCGTCCTGGTAGGACACCGGGTCAGTCACGGTCACATCACAAAGCCACACTTCTCCGGTCAGGGGATGGCGGATGGAGACATCCGCTTTAAGGTTTTCAACCAGAGAATAGGCATAGGTCTCCTTGTGAACCGTGAAGCCCGCTTCCGCCCCTATCCTTGCGATTTCATCCCTGAGAGCATGGTGTGTGGCAGTCCTCCCCTTCCCCTTCTCGCAGCGCATAAGGTGATTCGGGAGGCGGTCATCAGGGAAGGTGGTGCGGTATCGGCAGTCGCACCGCCTTGGGACAGGGAGGGGGAGGCCAAGGCGGAAGGAGGAAGCAGTAGAGTGTTGGGAGGGGCCCAGCCTCAGCGCACAAGAGAGTGGGATTGCCAGCAGCCAGTCCCCTGCTCCCGAGCCCAGCAGGGACTGCATCCGCTGGGCATGCCCTGAGAGGGGGTTTGGGCGCATCCGCCGCGCCGTGTTCAGCACTCGGAGGTAGCGGCGGGTGTGGACTGCCAGGGCCAGGGACTGCTGGAGCTTCAGTCCCTTGGGGTCACTTTTACCAGCCTGAAGGGCCTCCATGCCGTCTGGAGGCAGGGCCGCTTCAGCTGCAGCTAGGCGCGAGGGCAGGGCAGCTGCGGAGTCCGGGATGGAGTCCATAAGGGGGAGCAGTGCGGCTATGGCGGGGTGTAGGGAGTCGGCTAGCGAGTGCAGGAGGTGAGCCGCGCCGATCACCGACGCGAGGTACGCGTAACTTCCTTCCACGGCCGGGTCCGTAATGCCCAAACCCCCCAAGGTAACGGGGAGCGCTGCCTGCCGCCAAATACGCCTCCTTTCCGCGTTGCTCCTTGGCGCGACAATGTGCGCGGCCTCTAGGAACGCGTGGAGCAGCCGCTCCCCCCATGCCGACCATTCTGCTGTGGGCAGGACCTCCAGCGGGGTTGTCCTTGCCAGGAAGGAGGCGCGGCGGCTGACGCAACGTGTGAGGAGGAGGAGGCAGAGCTGCGGGTCCAT
This sequence comes from Closterium sp. Naga37s-1, assembly GCA_947471745.1. Taxonomy (NCBI): domain Eukaryota; kingdom Viridiplantae; phylum Streptophyta; class Zygnematophyceae; order Desmidiales; family Closteriaceae; genus Closterium; species Closterium sp. Naga37s-1. Next base: position 1,193,664 of record CANJKZ010000235.1, on the reverse strand, counting down.
TTGCGCTAGCAACGGGAGCGGTTCAGCTGCTGCCGTAAGTCTGTCCCTGACTGCCGCGGCGCAGCCCTGCGTTGTGCCGACGGGGCTGCCGAGGATTTGCAGCCCTTCGGTCGAGACGGTGATGCCGGGGGGGACGGAGGCAGGGTCAATTGGGGCGGCGGACCAAGCCGCGCACTTAGCAGGGTTGTGAAGGAGCCCCATGGAGGCGAGCGCGGCTGTGAGGTGGTCGAAGGCCGCGGCGCAGGCGGACGCATCACCGAGCAGCGTGATGTCGTCGGCGTAGGCGAGTAGGACCACCTGCGGGTGAGCCGCTGCCGTCGCAACGAGGCAGGGGTGGATGCTGGTGGCGAATAGAAGGGGGCCGAGGGGATCACCTTGGCGGACCCCCCTGGCGCTTTGCAGTGGAGCCGCTGCGAACTCATGGTCGAGGAAGAGCGAGGAGGGGACTCCGTAAGACAGGCGGACCAGGGGGGTGAGGCTCTCGAGCGCTTCGTTTTTCAACCCCTCGAACACCGCTCTCCTCTCGACCGCGTTGAACGCGTTCGCGAGGTCGATCTGTAGCGCTACTGCCGCGGGATGGACCTCCAGGTAAGTACGTGTCGTGTGAATAGCGGCCTCAATGCCCCCCGCTACCGCCACGCCGAACTGGAGGGGGACGAAGTGAGATCTAGCAGCGGGCGCGATCAGGAAAAGAGCGGCTTTGGCGATGATCCGAAGTAGGCATTCCCCAACCGCGATCGGCCTCGTCCCACCGTGCGGTTTCGTGAAGGCCAAAAGACGAGAGGCGGTAAGTAGCTCTCCCGCAACGGCTGGTAGCTTCCCCGCCAGAGCCGTGTTGGTGAGGTGTGCTGCCTCAATCCCAGCCCTGGCCTTGGTGTGCAGGGCGTTCGCCTGGGAGCGCTGGAGGGCCACTGACCAGCGCTGGCTGAAGTGGCAGGCCATCTTCTTGGCGGATTTCGCCAAGGGGCTGGCCCTGAAGCGGTTCCTAGCTGCTGCTGTGGCCAGCAGTTTCAGGAACGCCGTCGTGGGGGGCGCGTTTGCCCCATAGGTCTCGACGGCCAGGGCGCAGAACACCACGTGTTCAGTGTGTCGGTAGTAGTCCCTCTCCTTCCGCTTCTGTGCCTCCCTTGCAGCCCAACCTGGGGGTTTGCGGGCCGTGGGGTCTCGGTTCTGCAGCACAGGGTCGGTGATCGTGGTGTCTGTGATCCAGGTCTCTCCACTGTCCGGGTCGCGTACAATCACATCTGTTCTTCGGGTCATCCGGAGGTGAGTACATCGCATTCTCCAGGTATACCACCAGCTGCGCCTCCCTCGCCATTTTAGCCATGGCGAAGGCCAGCTGGTTGTGTGTGCGCGTCCTGTCGGGGCCTGTGCTGCAGCGGAGTAAGTGGTTGGGTAGGCTGCAGTCGGCCACGAGCTCTCCACACTCGCACACAGTAGGTACGTTCTGTCGGATGCCCATGCGGAAGGCCAGGGCTGTTCGGAATTGCCCTGGTGAGAAGCAGAGATCTGGAGTCAGGGGTAGGGCTTGCAGCCATGCTCCCGCTCCCTCGCCTCTCAGGCTGACGAGGCGGAGCGTGTGGCCCATCTCGGGGGCTGACCTGATTGAGCGTGATTCCTCTGTCAGGGTGTCGGCCTTTGCCACGTGCACTTCCTGAGAGAGGGCCCGCTGCAACTGGTCTTGGGACGGGGTTTCTTGCTCCTCACGGAGGTGTTGCAGCGCCAGCGGCGGCAGTCGTCCCTCCATGTCTTGGATGGTGACCGAGTGCGCCGCAGACGGCTGCAGGGCGTTGCTGTTGCTCCCTAGCGCCGCGGTTGCTGGCAGGTCGAGTGAGCGGAGCAGGCGTAGTGCCTCTGTCGTTGAGGCCAGGTAGGCTGGTGCTGCTTCTGTTGTGGGATCCGTGAGGCCCAGTCCACCTAGGGCCACTGGGAGGGTTGCTTGGCGGATGAGAAAATTGAACTCGGCTTCGCGGCACGGTGGTTGGATGCTGGCGGCAGTCAGGGCGGTGTTGAGCAGTTCGGCGCACCACGTGTGCCATTCCGAGAGGGGAAGGACATCCGCTAGGGTGGTGCGCAGCAAGTAGCCGATTCTGCGGCTGATGCAGCGGGACAGGAGCAGGAGGGCATGCTGTGGATGGATGGATGCTAGGGAGCCCAGGGGTGTCGCCGCGTCTGTCAGAGTACTGCGGACCAGGTCAGAGCAGAAGCGCTGTGACCCCACGGGACTTCCCAACACCCGTACCCCCTCGTGGGTGAGTGGGAGGCCCTCGGGGAGCTCGTCACCCTCAAGCGGCGTCGTGGACCACGCCGACGATTTTCTGAGGTTGCAGGTGAGGCCATCCTGGGCGAGCAGCGGCGTCAGCAACTTAAGCGCGCCGAGCGTTGCTGTCGCCGGTCCGATCATGGTGATGTCATCTGCGTATGCTAGGATCGTGACTTCTGGGTGCTCTGCTGCTGTGCGTCTGAGGTGCTGCTCGATTGATGCCGCGAACAGCAGGGGTCCGAGGTGGTCCCCCTGCCTAACTCCCCTTCCGCTGGTAAGTGCCGTCGTGCTCAAGCGGGGATCGGTCAGCAGCTGAGAAGGCGTTGCGTAGAAGGAGCGGGTGAAAGGTATGAGCGGTGCTAGCGGGGTGTTGGTGAGTGCGTTGAAGAACGCTTTCCTCTCTACGGAGTTGAAAGCGTTTTCAATGTCGAGTTGGAGGACTAGGCTGGAAGGTTGTGAAGTGGTGAGGTCTCTGACTGCATGTATAACGAACTCAGCTCCGCCTGGGACTGCCACACCGAATTGTTGGGGTAAGAAAAATCGCCTTGTTTCTCCCTGCAGTTCCGAGAGTGCAACCTTTGCTGCCAACCGGAGTAGGGATTCCCCTATCGCGATAGGGCGTACCCCCCCCCCTGGTTTCGCGAAGGCGATGAGGCGGGATGGCGAGAGTAGTGCTGCAACCTCGGTGGAAAGATTCGTGGAGAGAAGATGTGTTACGGCGGAGTGCAGGTGCCCCAGCACTTCGATGTTGCTTAGGGCTGGGTCGCGGTAGTGTTCAAATGTTGACCCTGATGGACCAGCCCCAACTCCGCTGGGGCAATCCCCAAGGACGTCTGAGAAACTTTCCGCGGTGCACGAAAATTGCGTGGGTGTTGTGTAGGTGTGGACCCAGTCGGGCAGCTCAACTTGGGGTTGGGGATGTTTCAATTCCAACTGCTGCAATGTTGCGATCGTCGCAGGGGCCGCTGGCGAGGGTGAAAGGGCTGCCAACGCTTTTCGCAGGTTACCCCGTTTCACCAACCCCTCCACACGTGAGCAGATTCCCAGGGGGTCATTTTGGTGCTGAGGTGGCTCAGCTTGGTGCAGGGACCCCACGTAGTCACTGTACAGCTGGTTCCAGTGGTCACATCTGAATAGGTGCATCTGCTCTCGCAGCACCTTCCACCTAGAGCTGGACCTCCTGCTAAGTCGTAAGGTGAGACGTGGCAGGAACATGAGGACCCGCCACGCTCCCGCGCAGTTTGGCAGTTTGGAGATCCGTAAGAGGGCGGCCAGCATACAGGTGGATTAGTCGCTTAGTATCTGCGGCGGCAGGCGGCGGACGATAGGCAGGTGGGTGGTTGACGTTAGGGTTGAAGAGTCCCAGCTCATCGCGATCTGGAAGAGATCCTCCCTCGATGCCAGCTGGGACGCTGACAGGGCTTGGTCCGGAGGGGGTTGGGGTCTGCGGTTCTGTCGGCGTCTAGAACCTCTCTCCTGCTGCTGCGCCTGGTCCTCCCCCGCTTCCGCGAGAGGTGAGTCGGGGTTGTCGGGTTGCCTCAGATCTGACGGTACATATTCGTCGCCGCTCCCTTCTGCGTTTGTATCACCGATTCTCACTGCTTGCGCTGTCGTTCCCCCTCTCCCCCCGCGTCTAGCAAACGACTGGCGCGTGACTCGTTCCGCCGGCTCCCCCAACCAGATTGGGCTCGGTAGTTGGCGCGGATTCCCCCTCGCCGCTTGGCCTGCACTCCGCTGTCCTCCGCGCGCTCCTCGACCCCCGCCTCTCCCCCGCGTGCTTCCCCGTCCGCTCCTCGGAGTGGCTGCCACAGGTGCCGCCTGTTGCGCTTGGGAGATCGGCGTCGTCGGCTCCTCTTGTGGCAGTGGAGCGCCCTGAGCGCTCGCCGATGGATTTCCTCGGCGCTCTGGGCCGCGACTGCACCGCGGAGAGCGATCCCGCTCCCCGTCCGCTTCCTACTGCACGCCCTGCCGCGAGCGTACCTGTTGCTCCGCCGGCGTCCGCTGATCAGATCCGCCGCCGCTTCGAGGACCAGCAGCGCGAGCTGGCTCGGCGCGCGGGCAGGTCCTTGTCACCGCCGGAGCCCCTGCGCGTGGGGTCCGTCTTGCGCTCCGGCGCAGAGGCTGTGGCGCACCAGGAGCGTTCGCCTCGCCGTCGCTCATCGGCAGCTCGCGACGATAAGCGGGAGAGCCGCCGCGATGATCGTCACGGTGCGGCCCGTTCGCCGCTGTCGCCTCGTTCGCCTCGTCGCGTGGCGTCGCGAAGCCGATCCCGTGACCGCCGCTCGCATCGTCATCGTTCGCCCCCTCACCGTTCATCTCGTCAGCGGTCGCCTGCCCGCCAGACGTCTGGGCGTCGGCCCCCAGCTCCGCGTTCGCCCCCTCCTGCAAAGCGCCAACGGCTCTACTCCCCTTGTCGCGGGGACCGTTTCCCTGGCCGCCAGCATCAGCAGGGCCCATCTCGCCCGCAGTCGCCTGTGCGCTCGAGCGCAAGTGGGCGTGCGCGTCGTGGGCGACGGGGAGGTGACAGTCGCGGCGGAAAAGCGCGTCCAGCGCCGTCCGCAATGGAGCGCCGTCTTCTGGATAGGCTTGATGATGTGGAGAAGGAGCTTCGTCGCTCGCGTGCGGGGTCGGCGTCACCATCAGCTCCTCGCGCTGCTCCCGTCGTCCCTCTCTCCGCGCTCCTGCCCCACAATCCCTTTGGATCCCCGGCTCGTTCAGAGCGGCCGCTGCCTGCGGGGATGGGCTTCGTAGGTGCTGGTGGCGGGCCGCCGTGGGCTCAGTTTGCTCCGCCGCGTCCTCTTCCTGCTCCGCGTGATCTCGCCGTGTCGTCTCACCGTGCCTGCGCGTCTGCGTTGCTTCCGCCGATGAAGGAAGTTCCCACGGCGACCCTGGCCCGCCTATGGTCGCTGGCGGCGTCCCTGCAGAGCCTTGAGCGGATTCTCCAGGAGTCATTTGACTCCATGCCGGTGAGCCCTCCGAGCAGGTTCTTTCAGAAACCGCGAGCAGATTGTCATGCGGCGGCGTCAGCGCTATTCGCGCTCGTAACGCCACTGCAGGTAGCGCCCTCGCCGGGAGCAACCTCGGCCAGCCAGCTGGCTCACTCGGCCCTGGCTCTGAGGACGCTTGTAGCAGGCCCTGGTACTCCTGTTGACGTTGTAGGCGCCACCGTGTTAGTGGTCCGCCAGTTGTGGTTGAACACGAGCGGAATGCTCGCTGCGGTAGAGGCGGACCGCATGTAGGCGCTCCCCCCTTGCGTGTGTAGACCCGTTCCATCGTCGTCTTGCTAAGTGTTCTTGCTTGCCTTGCTTGTATCGGTTGCCTAAGCTACTACTGCTTGTTGTTCCCCCTTGCCATCCCTAACGCGCGGCCGAAGGCCGCGCACGCGAGCGCCGGCGGCCGAAGGCCGCCGGCGCGAAGCGCCGAAATTTTCAGCACTAACTGAAAGAATGAGAGATGGAGAGGCCGCCGTGGCCTTAAGTACTCATGGCAGAGGGCAGAAAGCAGAGGGCAGAGGGTAGAAGGGGAGAGGCTAATCCTCTCTCTCTCTCTCTCTCTCGAATGGTCCGTGTATTAGCTGAAGGGTGGTACAAAGGTTTGAAGCTTGACACATGCAAACTAGGCAAACAAGCAGGCCTATCAACCATCACCTACTCCCCTCCCCCCCCCCGCTGTCCGACCCTAGTGGTCGGACGGGGGCTCAATCAGCTGGTGCAGCTGCCCCTCGTTGAGAGGGGCCCACGGCCCTTGCAGGCTGAGCTCGTCCGCCTCCAGGGCCTCATTGGTCTTGGTGCGGAGGGCGTTTGCCTGCGCCCTCTGGAGGCACACGCTCCAGCGCTGGCGGTACTCCGTCAGCAGCTTGGCAGCCTCTCGAGAGGTAGGGGCCGCGTTGTAGCGGAGCTTCGCAGCCAGCTCCGCGCACTGCCGCAGGTAAGCCAGCACCCCCGGCGACGGGTAGCCGTAGGTCTCCGCGGCTCTCTCTCTCTCAGGTCACTCCTCTCACTCCCAGGTTACCCCCCTGTTCAGGTATTGTATTAGAGTTTTTTCAGATGCTTCATATTGTTCTGTCACTGTGACCTTGTGACCTTGGTGCTTTGGTTGTTAATCTTCCAGAACTTTGGTCCTTCGAACTTTGTGCTCTGGTCCCGTTCCTTTCGTACTCCCCACCCCACCAGTCCCCCGCTCGCCGCTTCATTTGGGAGGAGATGTCGTATTTGAGCCGCTGGAGGGTGAGAGGGAGAGGACTGGTTCTTCACTCACAGCCCTCCCTGTAACCTTATGGACCTCTAAACCTGCCCTAATTCTTACAACCCAACCCCACCCAACTCCTTTCTTTTCCAGTCCCCCTCTCGCCGCTTCATATGGGAGGAGATGTCGTATCTGAGCCGCTGGTGGATGGACGCCACAGAGGAGGAGAGGCAGGGGATGCGGGCGCTGGTGCAGTCAGGGCAGCTGGAGATTGTGGGGGGCGGGTGGGTTATGAACGACGAGGTGAGCTGTGCAGGAGGGGAAGGAGGTGGTTATGTGATCTATTTAAGGATGAGGAGGGCGCTGGTGCAGTCAGGGCAGCTGGAGATTGTGGGGGGCGGGTGGGTCATGAACGACGAGGTGAGTGGGATGATGGGGGGAAGAGGGTAACTTTGTGAATCGATTTATTAAAGGATGAGGAGGGCGCTGGTGCAGTCGGGGCAACTGGAGATAGTGCGGGGAGGGTGGGTCATGAACGACGAGGTGAGCTGGGGATTGGTTGGAGGGAAGAGGGCTGTGAATGGAATGGAAGCTGGAGAAAGCGAGAGCTTGAGGCCGCTGGTGCAGTCGGGGCAACTGGAGATAGTGCGGGGAGGGTGGGTCATGAACGACGAGGTGAGCTGGGGATTGGTTGGAGGGAAGAGGGCTGTGAATGGAATGGAAGCTGGAGAAAGCGAGAGCTTGAGGCCGCTGGTGCAGTCGGGGCAACTGGAGATAGTGCGGGGAGGGTGGGTCATGAACGACGAGGTGAGCTGTGGGAGAGGGGGAGGGGTTAGGCTGGCTGCTTACTTGTTGAGCGAAGCTGTGAAATGGAGAGCTTTATGGTGCCGTGCCGTGTGTACGAGCGCTTTTTTTGAGACATCTCAAAAATTCACTTGTTACACGTGGCTTGAGGGACGCTGTGAAAGGGAGAGGTTTATTGTGCCGTGCCGTGTGTACGAGAGCTTGAGAGAGCTCTGGTTGTGCGGACAATGTAGCTGGAGATTGTGTGGGGGGAAGGAAGGGTGGGTCATGAATGATGAGGTGAGTAGGAGAAAGGAGGGAATGGGGCAGCTGCACAAGTTGTCAAAGGCATGTCCTTTTAATCGGCGAGACCAAATTTTGAGGCGCCTCGTTTTTTTTTAAAGCGCCTAGAATCTTTTGAGGCGCCGTCTTGGTTGGGGAGCGATGCTGTAAGGCATGCCCTTTTAGAGCGATGCTGTAAGGCATGCCCTTTTAGAGCGATGCTGTAAGGCATGCCCTTTTAGAGCGATGCTGAAAGGCATGCCCTTTTAGAGCGATGCTGTAAGGCATGCCCTTTTAGAGCGATGCTGTAAGGCATGCCCTTTTAGAGCGATGCTGTAAGGCATGCCCTTTTAGAGCGATGCTGTAAGGCATGCCCTTTTAGAGCGATGCTGTAAGGCATGCCCTTTTAGAGCGATGCTGTAAGGCATGCCCTTTTAGAGCGATGCTGTAAGGCATGCCCTTTTATTCAGCAAGACCAATCCAGTCTCCATGCTTATTTTCTTGCTTTCGTAAAATAACAGAATCAACCCCACCATCTCCCCCACGCTGTGCTTTCAACTCCATTCCATTGCAGGCCAACTCGCACTACTATGCCATAATTGAACAGGTGCGTGGAGCGAGCCTAGCTTGCAGTCAAGAGGGCGTTTGAGGGAGAACAGGTGAGGGAGAACAGGTGAGGGAGAGCAGGTGAGAGCGAACAGGTGAGAGCGAACAGGTGAGAGCGAACGGGTGAGAGCGAACAGGTGAGGGAGAGCAACTTGAGACTGAGGCTCAACTTCACCCATGAGGCTCAACTTCACCCATGAGGCTCAACTTCACCCATGAGGCTCAACTTCACCCATAACTAAACAGTTTAATAGTCGAGGCCAGCTAGTTCTTTACGCGGCCCTAAAACAGGTGAGCCTAGAGCCAGAGTAAGCTCTGGAAGCACAGCATTCAGCTTCCAGACTTTGACTGCTACAGAACCTACCCCATTCACCTCTTTCCCCATCGCCATCCCCTTGCCTTAAGTTTCTCTTGTCAGGATAAGAACCATACTGAAATTCATCCTCTCCTCTCTTTCTTCCCCCATCCCCACACCTGCTCTCCCCCTCCTCCGCCCCAGCTCACAGAGGGCAACACATGGCTGTATGACACGCTAGGAGTGACGCCCACCAACAGCTGGGCCATCGACCCCTTTGGCCATTCTGCCACCATGCCATACCTTTTGAAAAGGTGGGTGGGGTGGGGGTCGGAGTTGGAGTGACGCCCACCAATAGCTGGGCGATTGACCCTTTTGGCCACTCCGCCACCATGCCATACCTTTTGAAAAGGTGGGTGGGGCCATTTTGTGGCTCTGGTGGTGCTGGGTATCTGGGTTGGTCTATGTGTACGACAAGATTGGAGTTGGAGTGACGCCCACCAACAGCTGGGCCATCGACCCCTTTGGCCATTCCGCCACCGTGCCATACCTCCTGAAAAGGTGGGTGGGGTGGGGCCCTTTAGTGGCATTGGTAGTGGTGGGTAACTGGGCTGGTCCGTATGTACGACATACTCGCAGTGACACACACACACCAACAGCTGGGCGATTGACCCTTTGGCCATTCCGCCACCATGCCATACCTCCTGAAAAGGTGGGTGGGGGGCTTTTGTGGCGCTGGGAACTGGGCTGGTCTGTATAACATGCTTGCGTGACACTCCCGGAATGACGCCCACCAACAGCTGACTTTTGAGTCGACTCAAAAGTCACCTTTTGTGGCGCTGGGAACTGGGTTGGTCTGTATGACATGCTTGCATGACACTCCTGTAATGACGCCCACCAACAGCTGGGCCATTGACCCTTTTGGCCATCCTGCCACCATCCCATACCTTTTAAAGAGGTGGGCCTCCGATCCGAACCTCCCTTGTCCTGCTCCAAACCTCCATTGTGCTGCTCCGACTCTCCCTACCCTCGTTCTAAGAAGTCAAATCAGCGCACGCACTACGAGGTGAAGAGAAGACACCTACTGAATCCATTTGTCCCGCCCCTTGTTATCCCCGTTTGCATCAGATCTGGGTTCGCCAACATGCTCATTCAGCGCACGCACTACGAGGTGAAGAAGGCCCTGGCGAGGCAGAAGCACCTCGAATTCTTCTGGCGCCAGGCATGGGACCACACAGGGGGTGCCATGGGCCAGTCAGGGGATGCGATGAACGATGAGCAGTCCGGAGGCACGATGGGTGATGACCAATCAGCGGCAGCAGCAACAGGGGCGGCAGAGGAGGCGGCGGCGGCGGCAGCAGCAGCAGCAGGGGGGTTGGAGGAGGAGGGCAGCACGGATATTCTATGCCACATGATGCCTTTTTACTCGTATGACATTCCACACACCTGTGGGCCCAACCCAGGTGTGTGCTGCCAGGTGCGTCCCTGTAACACACATGTGAGGCTAGTGGAACTGATTCAGCAGCGTATATACACACGTATGTTTCCAAGCATGGCTGGTTATTGAGTTGACAAGGCTTCTTGACTTGTGAAGAGCCTGTGAAAGGCACATTCTGAGGTGCAGTTTGCTCCATTCACTTGTTCTCTCATCCCACTGCTGAGTTCCCATCAACATCATAAGCAAGTGCAGTTTGCTCCATTCACTTGTGCTCCCACTTCGCAGTTCCCATCACCAGGAACAAACCTCTCCTCGTTCTCTCTCCCTCTCCCTCACCTCTGTGTCCCATCTGGCAGTTTGACTTTCTGCGGCGCACAGGCACGCAGCACTGGTGCCCGTGGGGGCAGGACGCCTTGGCCCTCACCAGAAACAAGCACAGTACACACATCTTTATTCCACTTAGCTTCTCATTCTCTATCCCTCTCCCTCACCTGTGTGTCTCCTCTGGCAGTTTGACTTTCTGCGGCGCACAGGCACGCAGCACTGGTGTCCGTGGGGGCAGGACGCCATGCCCATCACCAGGAAGAACATCGCTCAGCGCGCACAGCTGCTCGTGGACCAGGTGGGATGGGATAAGTTGGTAGGTGGGGCAAGGTGGGGGGGCAGGACGCCATGCCCATCACCAGGAAGAACATCGCTCAGCGCGCACAGCTGCTCGTGGATCAGGTGGGATTGGATTGTGCAATGGGATGGACCAGGTGGGATTGGATTGTGCAATGGGATGGATCAGGTGGGATTGGATTGTGCAATGGGATGGACCAGGTGGGATTGGATTGTGCAATGGGATGGACCAGGTGGGATTGGATTGTGCAATGGGATGGACCAGGTGGGATTGGATTGTGCAATGGGATGGACCAGGTGGGATTGGATTGTGCAATGGGATGGACCAGGTGGGATTGGATTGTGCAATGGGATGGACCAGGTGGGATTGGATTGTGCAATGGGATGGACCAGGTGGGATTGGATTGTGCAATGGGATGGACCAGGTGGGATTGGATTGTGCAATGGGATGGACCAGGTGGGATTGGATTGTGCAATGGGATGGACCAGGTGGGATTGGATTGTGCAATGGGATGGACCAGGTGGGATTGGATTGTGCAATGGGATGGACCAGGTGGGATTGGATTGTGCAATGGGATGGACCAGGTGGGATTTGATTGTGCAATGGGATGGACCAGGTGGGATTGGATTGTGCAATGGGATGGACCAGGTGGGATTGGATTGTGCAATGGGATGGACCAGGTGGGATTGGATTGTGCAATGGGATGGACCAGGTGGGATTGGATTGTGCAATGGGATGGACCAGGTGGGATTGGATTGTGCAATGGGATGGACCAGGTGGGATGGGGATGGGTGCTAGGCGGGTCCAGTGGGGGGACAGGACTCCTCTCCATCCCCATCACCAGGAACAACATCGCTCAGCGTGCACAGCTGCTGGTGGATCAGGTGGGATTGATGGTGGGGTGGGGATGAGTGGGTGGGATGGTGCCACTTCCGCTTTTACACACGCATAGGGGACTGGTGCCCGTGGGGGCAGGACGCCATGCTCATCACCAGGAAGAACATCGCTGAGCGTGCACAGCTGCTCGTGGACCAGGTGGGATGGGATGAGTGGGCAGGGATGGTGTATTCTTGGGGATGAGTTATTATGTGGGGATGGTGAATCAGTCAGCCAACCCCCTCTTGTAGATAGGTTATTTTTTACCACAGCTACGAGCTGCTCTTAGCCTTCATCAACGCAAGAAAGTCCCGTTCCTCCCTCCGACCTTTGCTGTTCCCACTGTTCCCCCGTCCTGCTCCTCCCCTGCCCGCTTCCCCCTGCCTCTCTTCCCTCTGCCCCTCTCCCCATCCCCAGTGGCGCAAGAAATCGCTTCTCTTCCGCACCAACGTGCTCCTGGTCCCTCTGGGGGACGATTTCCGTTACTCCTCCATGCTCGAGGCCCAAGCTCAATTCCAAAACTACGAGCTGCTCTTCGCCTTCATCAACTCACGAAAGTCGCTCCGAGTCAACGCCAGCTTCGGCACGCTCGACGAGTACTTCACCGCCATGCGCGCCGCCTCCGCCCGCCAGAGGGTCTCCGTGGAGACTGCAAACCACCAGAAAGCAAACCGGCTCCGTGCCCAGCTGCTGAACCCAGACTTGAAGCTGAACAAGCTGAACGCCAGTGAAGCGACTCAAGAGCCGTCATTCAACCTACTAGACTCATCAGATCAGCACTCACTAGTAGACAGCCAGGAAAACCAGCACCAGGAGGAGATTCAGCGCCGCCGGCTCTTAGCTAACAGAGACCCCTACCTAAAACTAGCCGCTTCCACCGACGCTCACCTAAAAGTGGGAACTTCAGCACCCGGTTCTCTCAGCACCACCGGTCAGCTGCGCCCTCTTCTCCCGTCTCTGTCGGGGGATTTCTTCACGTACGCGGATCGCGATCACGACTACTGGAGCGGCTATTTCTCCTCGCGCCCCTTCTGGAAGGCCGTGGACCGGGCATTGGAGGCGAACATGAGGGCCGCTGACATGCTCTACGCTCTCTGCTGGGCCGACTGGGCAGGACAAGGCGAGCGTTCAGCAGCCAGGGCTGCTCGCATCGCATCCGCAGAGCTGCCCTTCCCACTCAAGTAAGTGTGGGGAAGGTGAGAGAATGTGTGACACAGTGAGCGGTTGATTTTGAGAATTCTCAAAATCAACTTAAGTAAGTCTGGGGAAGGTGAGAATGTGTGACACAGTGAGCGCTGGCGGGCAGCCTCAGGGCCGCTGACATGCTGAACGCGCTCTGCTGGGCTGACTGGGTGGGAGGAGGCGGTCATGGAAAGGAGGGCTCCGGCAGTGGTGGAAGCTTAGCAGCGGCAAGGGCAAGCCAGAGCACCTGCTGCCGTTCCCACTCAAGTAAGTGTTGGGGGCAGATGGGTGGGTGGTTCTGAGGCAGGTGGGTGGGTGGTTCTGAGGCAGGTGGGTGACTGAGCTTTCTCCGTGGTTGCTACTGGAGTGGAGTAGCTTCCCCGTGGTGTGGTGGCTTCCTCTCCTCGCGCCCCTTCTGGAGGGCCGTGGACAGAGCGTTGGAGGCGAGTGTGAGGGCGGCTGGCGTGCTCTATGCGCTCTGCTGGGCGGACTGGGTGCGTGGAGTGGAGGTGAATGCGTAGCAGCCAATTCTGGTAGCAACGCGTCCACAGAGCTGCCTTTCCCGCTAAAGTGAGTGTGGGGCAGGTGAGAGGGGCACAGGCAGGGGTCTTTGGCAGAAGCGGTTGGTCCCATCCCATCGTTCCTTGCTCCCCACACTCACCTACCTGGCCCCCTCTCCTTCTCCCCCCTCTCCTTCTCCCCCCTCTCCTTCTCCCCCCTCTCCTTCTCCCCCCTCTCCCCCATTCAGCTTCGCAGAGCGATTGGTCTTGGCACGGCGCAACCTGGCGTTGTTTCAGCACCACGACGGTATCACAGGGGACGTGTGAATTGCTTCCACATACATTCCTACCCCACCCCACCCCACCGCTTCCCACCCCTCCTTGTTTCACCCTTCTTCCAGCTTCGCAGAGCGACTGGTGCTAGCACGGCGCAACCTGGCGCTGTTTCAACACCACGACGGCATCACAGGCACGGCGAAGCACCACGTGGTGAAGGACTACAGCCTGCGCATGCACCAGGCACTGACCGACCTCAGTGTGAGTGCATGCATGTCACAGGTCAACGCAAGTCAATGTGAGTCAGCGCAGGTCAATGGGTTGTGTGAAGCACCACGTGGTGAAGGACTACAGCCTGAGGATGCACCAGGCGCTCACAGACCTCAGTGTGAGTCAACTCAGGTTCTATTTCTACTCCACATTCCCCTCCTTGTTGCTCCTCCGTCACTCACCTCAATCCTCACTCCTCACTCCTCTCTTCTCTCCTTTCTCTCCCCTTCCCACCTATCACAGGACTTCATGTGTGCTGCTGTCGCTGCCCTTCTGCTCAAAGTACCCAAGCCTTCTGCACCAACTGCCACCGCTCTCAACTCCTCCGTTTCCCAGCAGCCGCCACCTCTCGAAGCAGAGCGGTGGCGGTCGGTGCATGACGGTCCGTGGGAGCGGAGAGTGGTGGGGAGCGGTGTGGAGGGGGAAGAAGGGGCGGGAGCAAGGAGAGTGGTGGTGTTCAATCCCTTGGAGGAGGAGAGGAGGGAGGTGAGTGAGAGGAGGAGGGAGGTGAGTGAGAGGAGGAGGGAGGTGAGTGAGAGGAGGCTTCGGCCCAATTTAAATCACATTGAATCAAAAGTTCCACTCATCAATATTGTGCATTCCACTTCAAGCTATCCCATCTCGTTCCATTGATTCCTCCTCTTAACTTTGTCTCATTCAATCTCCCACTCTCTTTCTCCCACTCTCTTTCTCCCACTCTCTTTCTCCCACTCTCTTTCTCCCACTCTCTTTCTCCCACTCTCTTTCTCCCACTCTCTTTCTCCCACTCTCTTTCTCCCACTCTCTTTCTCCCACTCTCTTTCTCCCACTCTCTTTCTCCCACTCTCTTTCTCCCACTCTCTTTCTCCCACTCTCTTTCTCCCACTCTCTTTCTCCCACTCTCTTTCTCCCACTCTCTTTCTCCCACTCTCTTTCTCCCACTCTCTTTCTCCCACTCTCTTTCTCCCACTCTCTTTCTCCCACTCTCTTTCTCCCACTCTCTTTCTCCCACTCTCTTTCTCCCACTCTCTTTCTCCCACTCTCTTTCTCCCACTCTCTTTCTCCCACTCTCTTTCTCCCACTCTCTTTCTCCCACTCTCTTTCTCCCACTCTCTTTCTCCCACTCTCTTTCTCCCACTCTCTTTCTCCCACTCTCTTTCTCCCACTCTCTTTCTCCCACTCTCTTTCTCCCACTCTCTTTCTCCCACTCTCTTTCTCCCACTCTCTTTCTCCCACTCTCTTTCTCCCACTCTCTTTCTCCCACTCTCTTTCTCCCACTCTCTTTCTCTCACTTTCTTGCCGGCCCTTCTTCCCTCAACCCCAGATCATTTCAATCCTCGTCAAATCTCCAGCCGTTGCAGTCATCGGGCAGCACGGAAAATGTCTCCCCGGGCAGCTGCTGCCCGACTGGTCCAAAGGCAACATGAGCCTAACCCCGTCCTCCGGCCGGCACCGTCTTTTCTGGGAAGCTTCCGTGCCACCCCTAGGCCTGTCCACCTATTTCATAGCGCCCCACGCTGCTGTGCCTGCCTGCCCTGCGCCTGTTCTGTCGACCATTGAGGTGTTTAATCCCCCACGGGGGTTTGTGTGTCCCGAGCCATATGTGTGTGCGATGGTGGGGGAAGGGGAGGAGGGACCTCGAGGAAGGGAGGGGGGTGCTGCTGTTGCTGATGGTGCTGCTGCTGGTGGTGGTGATGGTGTTGGTGCTGGTGCTGCTGCTGGTGCTGGTGCTGGCGCTGGTGCTGGCACTGGGGCTGGGGACAATGAGGACACATTTTCCATATCGAACGGCAACTACCGAGTGCATTTGGGTCGCATGGACGGGCTAATAAAGGGGATACAGGTGAGCTGCTGCTGCTGCTGCTGCTGCTGCTGCTGCTGATGGTGCTGCTGCTGCCATGCAACCATGTGTTTGCTTGCATATATGTGACACTGCTTGCTTGCATGCATGTGAACTCGCATGCCTGTTTCGCTTCACATGCTGCTTTTTTCTTTCTTTCAACCACGAGGTAGGTCCACTTCACTCAACTGTTCCCCCTCCCCTCTTCTCATTCCTCCACCTCATCCCCCTATCCCGCCTCTTCCTCCCGACTTCCCCCCTCGCCCCACCTCTCCCACATGCGCGCCCCTCTGCCAGTCAGCAAGCAGTTCACGCTCTATGCCGGCTCAGGGGGGAGCCTATCTCTTATTTCCTTCGTCCGTCCTCTTCCCTCACCTCGCCCCTCTCCATGCCCTCTCAGCCTTTCCATCGTGCCCCCATTCCCCCCACCTCTCCCACATTCCTGCCCCTCTGCCAGTCAGCTAGCAGTTCGCGCTCTATGTCACCGAATATGCACGGTTGTGCATATAAGGTGCCAGTTATGTTGCGGTGTAGTGTGGGGTGTAGCATTACCGAATATGAGCATTTGGGGTGTAGGTAGTTGGGGACCAGGGAGAGTGCCGCGAAGTTGGTAGGAGAGCTCCGAGGGGTGAAATCCAAGGAACCAACCCAGGCTCGAGGCGCACATTGAGAAATGCACGCTTCGAGCCAGGGACAGGTAAATTCACTAACACACACTCACTCGTTGCTTTTCTCTTGTTATCCTTTCGTATAGTGGATCGTTGTTGCCTTCATCCTTCGGCTAGGTGACACACCACTCAGGGAGGACCCTTGGGGTGGGAGCTTTGTTTCTTTCATAACAAGAGAAAAGGGTGCGCGCGTGCAAGGATGGACGGGTATGAGCTGCGTGATGGCAGGACGTATGGTCGTCGCGAGGAGGATCGCGCGTGGCGCGGACACTCGCGTGAGCGTGGGCGATCGTTGGAGAGATCGCCGCGGAGGCCTGCCTTTCGCGCGGACCAGGTGCCTCTCGCGCCCGAGCGCCGAGAGGGCGGATCCGCACGAGCAGGAGCGGGCGGATCGGGATCGGCCCTGGCGGGAAGTGATCCGTGGCGGACAGAACCGCGCCACGGAGCAGGTGGCGATCTTGGGTATCGTCAGGAGACGGGAGCGTATCGCTCGCCGGAGGCAAGCTATCGCCGTCGCGAAGATCGGAGTCGCGGGCGAGGCTTGGAGGAGTTGTTTTCGGGCCGAGAGGGAGACCTCAACGCCGACGGAGATGGAGTGGAAGAGAGCACGGACACGTTGCAGGGATCCGAGCGTGACGACGTGGCTGAGGTTGACGGCGAAGCCCAGGAGGAGGGCGCAAGCGAGCAGCGCGACATGCCCGCGGAAGCAACGGAGGCAAACCCTGCTAAGGCAGGCGAGGCGGAAGAGACAGGCGGAACTGGCGGCGTACGAAGCGCGCGTAAGGAAGCGCACGTTTCTGGACAGCAGGCGCACGGCGGGGAGCAGGGCAACGGCGCGTCGCGCGCGCCAGATCCGCGCCAGCAGAATGACGGAAAGCGGGGAAGCGGTCCGCGCGCGCCAGATCTGCGCCCGCATCATGACGAAAGGCGGGGAGGCGGGTCGCGTTCGCCTGAGCCACGTCAACATCGTGACGGGAGACGGGGAAGTGGATCGCGTTCGCCGGATCCGGGGAGGTATCACAGCGGGAGACGGGAGGGCGGATCGCGTTCGCCGGATCCGTGGAGGAATCGCAGCGGGGGGCGGGGAGGCGAGTCACGCTCGCCGGATTCGTGGAGGAATCGCAGCGGGAGGCGGGGAGGCGAGTCACGCTCGCCGGATCCGTGGAGGAATCGCAGCGGGAGGCGGGGAGGCGAGTCACGCTCGCCGGATCCGCGTCAGCAGCATCACGGAGCGCGGGGAGGCGGGTCACGCTCGCCGGATCGGCGCCAGCGCCATGAGGGAAGGCGTGGAGGCGAGTCGCGTTCGCCAGATTCGTATCGCCAGCATGACGGGGGGCGGGGAAGTGGGCCACGCTCGCCGGATCTGCGCAAACATCAGGAGAGGAAGTGGGGAGGCGGGTCAAGTTCGCCAGATCGGCACCAAGAACGGGGTATGAGCAGGGGAAGCAAGCATCGCTCGCTGGATCAGCGTCCGCAGCGTGAAGAGAGATATGGAGGCGGGCACCGCTCGCCAGAACGTGATCTGCAGCGAGGACAGAGAGGGAGATGGGAGGAGGAGTGGCGTCACCGAGACAATCGTTATGGGCAGGAGGGAAGGAGAGCTCCGCGATCCCCGACACCTGAGAAGCGCTGGCAGCACCAAGGGCGAGGGGAAGATTGGGCGCGAGCGAGTTACTCACCAGATCGGCGAGGGAGGAAGGGTGAGGAGGAAAGGCGATGGGAAGCAAAGCAGGAGCAGCACAGAAGCAAAGGTGTAGGCAGCGGTCTGGCATATAGCATGGAGCGCGCCAGAGAAGCAAGGAAGGGGATCGAGCGGGCTAGAGGAGGAGGGACGTCAGGAAGGCAGGAAAGGGGAGCAAGTGAGTCATGGGGCGAGGGGCGTGGAAGTGCAGCGATGGCCACACGTGTGGAAGTGCCGGCGCGGTTCTCAGGAGACCAGCGCGTGGGGCCTACACTGAAGAACTACTTGATGCAAGTGGGGAATGTGAGATACAGATGTGAGCAGAGCGGCATGGATGCGGTGGATTTCTTCCTAAGTCTGCCAAATACATTGGAAGGGGAGGCAGAGACACTGTACAGAATGAGGATGGATGAATTGCTTGAGAGGGCGGGCAGGTACGGGGAAGACCCCACAGAGGCATTTCTGAAGCGGCTGCAGCGGCAGTTTCCCGGGCATACTGCAGAGAAGATAAGGGAATTTCAGGAGTTCCGGAGAGGGAGTAGTGAGTCGTTGCTCACCTATTACAACCGGCTGATCAACTTGGCGGAGGATGTGACGTGTGGGGACATGGGCCTCTTGGTGAGCAAGTTCTTGGATGGGCTGGACAACACCATGGGAAACGGGCTGCGCATGAAGGTGTGTGAGCTGGGGGCAGACACAACGCTGGATGAGGTATTCGAGTTGGCAGAGAAGATGGAGCTAGCACAAAGAAAATATGAGGCATATCGGCCCAGGACCATGGAGCGAAGCCGTGGGCCGACTTGGGCAGCAGCGATCATACCTGAAGAAAGGGAGAAGGCAGTGGGTCGAGGAGAGAACAGGCCAGAGACACGGACATGCCACAGATGCGGACAGCCGGGACACATTCGCAAGGACTGCAAAAACTGTGACAGTTGCGGGAAACCAGGGCATCGGCGACGGGAATGCCCTGAAGCACCGAAGTGTGAAATCTGTGGAAGAGGAGGACATGCGGCAAAAGACTGCTACCAGCGAGAGGGAGCAGCAAAGAAGAAGCTGGAGGAACAGGAGAAGCAGATCAGCCGGCTGCAAGCGCAGCTGCAGGCACTAGGTCCGCGACGCGAAGCAGAGGCAGGGATGTATGCCAGGGATGAGGAGGAAGAAGATGTAGCACAGGAAGAGCAAGGAGCACTCATGGCGTGGGGAGTGAGGGAGGAGGATGAGGTAGAACATGAGGAGCAACCTGCATACATGGCATGGAGAGGGAGAGAAGAGACGGGGCTGCGCAGCGGAGGCAAGGATGGGCGAAGGGAACAGGTGAGGAAAGAGCGGGAAAGGGGGCAGAAGCCGGAAGAGAAGGAAGAGAGATGCACAGCTGCACGTCACCCGCAGGAGCGGCTGGCATGTCAAACATCGATGCTGCTGATCCAGAATGGAGCGCTGACGGTGGAAGGGGAGAAGGCAAAGACAGCTATCATAGACACCGGAGCACAGAGTGTCATACTAGGGAAGGGGATGGCCGAGAAGCTGGGACTGTGGGCACCGGACAGACATGTGATGAAGGGGATGCTAGTGATGACGGCAGAGGGTGGAGAGTCAAAATGGATGCCCTGCACGAGGACTCCGATGGAACTAACGGTGCTGAAAGGGGAGAAACATGAGACGCCAGTCAGAATCAGATGCGGGATTTCAGAGTCGGAAGATTTTGATGTGCTGGTGGGCATGGAGATGATTTTGCATTAGGCATGACCATCTGCTTTTGGAAAGAGACAGTGGAGTTCCGAACTAGGTGGTGGAGGAAGGGTGAACCGCTAGGGCAGCTGCCGGTGCAGTTTGGTGAAGACAGAGCCAAAGAGGGCCTACCGTGCAGGTCAGAAGGAGGTGACGGTGAAGCAGGGGGCACAAGAGCGAGTGGCTGGCAAAGGACAAGGCAGGGAGCCCAGGATGCGCCACATGGATGAGCCTAGCCAACAGACCGATTGGCAGCAACCCATCCGGCTGGTGGAACTGTTCGGGGGAATAGGGGCGGGGCTGGCAGCAGTGGTGCGGAATGGAATAGCGGTGAAACAGTGGATCTACGTGGAGCAGGCAGCGGAAGTGAGGAAGATAGCGGAACATCATGCGTGGGAGCTGCATAGAGAGTTTCCGGAGCTGCTGAGGGGAGACGTGATCAAGGCAGCGATGAGCAGAGGAGTGAACGATGTAAAAGCAATCACGGAAGCTGAAGTGGCAAGCTGGGGGCACGTGGACCTGCTGGTGGCAGGGTGGGAATGCCAAGGGGTATCATGGGCGGGAAAGGGCAAGGGTGAGCTAGACCCCAGGACCAAACTGATGGAGGAGTTGTTCAAGATTATGGAGTGGGTGCAGGCTAGGCAGGGCAGACTGGCCTACTTGCTGGAACACTTGGACATGGAAGGAGATGTCCGGTAACCAGTAAGGTTGGTAAGGGAGAGAGTGACAAGGCAGGTGGGCAAAGGGGTGAGCAGTGACGCGTCGCGGATGGGAGCCTACGCACATCGGCTTAGGATGTACTGGCAGAATGTGGTGCCAGTGGAAGATCTGCAGAGGGAGATAGAGGGAGTGCAGAGGGCAGGGGGGCAGAAGGTGAGCGACATACTGGAGCCAGAAAGGACTCCAGCACCAGTGAGCAAAAGGAGCTACAGCAGGCACTACCCGTGCAACCAGGTGGGATAGGAGAGGCAGGCATTACCCACCCTGGTGTCATATGAGGGGGCAGCAGGATATCGGATGGATGGGGAGCAGCCGGGCCCAGGACTTATACATGACCATAGGAAGGGACGGTGCGAAGAGCCCACGGCTTTGGAGAGGGAGCTGGCCATGGGGTACAAGGAGAATGCCACAGCAGCCCCTGGAGTGAGTGAGAAGGAAAGGAGGCGGGCATTGGGGAACGCTATGGATGGGTACATGATGAGATGGCTGGTGCAACGGATGTGGAAGGAGACAGTGCTGCACTGGGGACTGAAGGAGGGAGAAAACACAATAGCAACAGTCAGACAAAGGGTATGGGCCTGCCTGCAGAAAGAGGAGCCAGAGTGGAGGATAGGTGAGAACATGAGCGAAGAAGGGAAGGCAGCCATGCGAACACTGCTGGCCAAGCATCGGAAGGGCTTCGCTTTCACCCTGCAGGAGTTGGGGAAGTGCAAGATTAAGGAGATGGCACTGAAGTTGAGCAGTGATGAGCCGGTATTCCACCGCAGGAGGAAGATGCCACCAGGGGATGAGGAGATATGTAGGGAGAAAATCAAGGAGCTGCTGGAAGTCGGTCTGATTCGGAGGTCAGAGTCGGAATACGCCACCCCGACCGTGGTGGCAGCCAGGAAAGACTTGACAGGCGAGGTGCTGAGCAGGAGAATGTGTGGGGATTACAGGGATCTTAACAAAATCACTGTGCCGGACAGATATCCGATGCCGATGGCGGAAGAACTCTTCGACAAGTTGGCCGATGGGGTGTTTTTCACAACGCTGGACCTACGGCAGGGGTTCAATCAAATAAAGATCAGAGAAGAAGATGTGAAGAAAACGGCCTTTCATGGACCTGATGGGCTGTACGAGTGGTTGTACATGCCGTTCGGTCTAAGGAACGCCTCGGCAGTATTCCAAAGGATCATGGATGCGGTGCTGCGGGGTATAGAGCATGCGGCATGTTATATTGATGACGTAGTGGTCTTCAGCCTAACCGAACAGCAGCACCTGGAGGACGTGGAGAGGACACTGAGTGCCATAGAAGGGGCAGGGCTCACCTGTCATCCCAACAAATGCAGATGGGGGGAGCAGACAGTGCAGTACCTGGGGTATGAGGTCACAGGGGGGCAAATCGGGATCCAGCAAGCGAAGGTGCAGGTGCTGGACAGGCTGAGGGAACCCAGAGACAAGTCCGGGCTGAGGGCGGTCTTGGGCTTCCTCAGCTATTACAGACGCTTCGTGCCTAACTTCAGCAAGAGAGCAACGGTGTTGAACGGGATGCTGCGGGAAGACAAGGCATGGGAGTGGGGAGAGAAGCAGAGGGAGGCGCTGCAGGACCTGATGACCGCTGTAAAGACGGCGACAGTGCTGCGGCTGCCGGCAGCAGACCAGCCCTTCATCCTCTACACCGACTGGAGCAGTCAGGGGATGGGAGCAATACTTTGCCAGGAGGTGGAGGGAGTGGAGAAGGTAGTGGCCTACGCCAGCAGGAGTTGCAACCCGGCTGAAGCACAGTACAGCTCGTATATCGGGGAGGGGCTGGCGGCGGTATGGGCAGTGGGGCATTTCCGAGTATATCTACAGGGTAGAGAGTTCACCCTGGTGACTGACCATCAGCCCCTCACATGGCTGATGACCACACCGGGGCTGACGGGCAGGAACGCAAGGTGGGCAGTAAAGTTGCAGGAGTACGACTTCAGGATAAGGCACAGGCCGGGAAAGACACTACAGCACGTCGACGGTCTCTCCCGCAACCCACCACCACTGGAGACGGAACAGGAGGCACTGGAGACTGAACGGACAGAGCAGGAGCCAGCGCATACCTTGATTTTGCTGGCGAGGGAGGTGGAGCAGAACGGTGCGAGGGGGAGTAAGGGGCCAGCTGACATTTGGCAGGATGCAAAGGCAATGGAATGGGTGAAGGGAGAGACCGAGGAAGATGAGACAGTGTCTGAAAGGGTGAGGGCACGAGGGCATCACTACAGGTGGTTTCAACAGCAGCTGCAGATAAAAACAGAGGATGGCTGGAAGCTGGTGCCAGCGCCAGAGGAACGTGAAGCAGTGATCAGGGAAGTGCACATTAAGCTGGGGCATTTCGGACACGAGAGGACCGTACACCTGCTGAAAACGGGCTGGTGGTGGGAAGGGATGCGCCGGCAAGTGAAAGAATGGGTAGAAGGGTGCGAGGCTTGTCAGAGGAGCAAGGCGAACCTCACTCAGGCCAAGGCAGAGCTGCAGTCATTGCCAATCTGTGGTTTGGGGTTTCGATGGTCCCTGGACCTAGCGGGAGAACTGCCGCTGAGCAGGAGTGGGAACCAGTATATAGTGCTCATGATTGAGCACGTGAGCAAGTGGCTGGAGGTGAGAGCCATCCCTAGCAAGAGCGCGAGGCACATTGCAGCGGCATTCAAGGCCCAGGTAGTGTGTCGATTCGGAGCGTGCGGGGAGGTACTCACAGATCAGGGCACAGAGTTCCAGGGAGAGTTTAAGAAGTTGCTGCTGGAATCTGGCATCACGCACCGACGTACCTCCCGCTACCACCCGCAAAGCGACGGGCTGACTGAGCGCATAGTACAGACCATCAAGCGAGGGCTGCGGACCTACGGGGAGCAGAGAAAGAGGGATTGGGATGATGAGTTGGACTGGATAGCAGCTGGGTACAGATTCGGGAAGCAGGCAGCGCTGAGGGATCATTCCCCGTACAGCCTACTCTATGGACGAGAGCCAATTCTGCCAGTAGGGGCACCACGGGTTCTGACAGACACCGTGACAGCGGGCACGATCAAGAACTGGATAGCCCTGTCTGACGTGAGAGCGCGCTACATGCGCTTCATGATGCCAGCTGCGCTGGAGAACCTGCACACCGCCCAGCTGCGAGATGCCAGGAGATACGAACAGAGGCAGCGCAAGGGCGAAGGGAAAGTGGCAAGAGGCGTATGGGAGGGGCAGGAAGTTTATCTGAAGAGAGCGAAGCAAGATACTCTGGATGTGGGATTGGGGACAGTGCGTTGGAAGGTCAAGGAGGTGCGCCCCTCTGGGGTGCTGGTCTTGGAAAACGACAAGGGGGCAGTGTTGAAGGAACACCAGACGAACACCGCTGTGATCAGAGGGACAGGGCCTCAGCGTCATGGTCCTGTGACCCGCGCTCAAGCTGCTCAAGCACGGGCACAGGAGGGGGCAGGGAGTGGCTGAGGCAACACAAGAAGCTTCAGAGAGGAAGAGAATCAGAATGAAGGCAGATGGCAGGCAGAGCTGTTTCTCCGACAGCTGTCACCGAATATGCACGGTTGTGCATATAAGGTGCCAGTTATGTTGCGGTGTAGTGTGGGGTGTAGCATTACCGAATATGAGCATTTGGGGTGTAGGTAGTTGGGGACCAGGGAGAGTGCCGCGAAGTTGGTAGGAGAGCTCCGAGGGGTGAAATCCAAGGAACCAATGTGAACGAACCAACCCAGGCTCGAGGCGCACATTGAGAAATGCACGCTTCGAGCCAGGGACAGGTAAATTCACTAACACACACTCACTCGTTGCTTTTCTCTTGTTATCCTTTCGTATAGTGGATCGTTGTTACCTTCATCCTTCGGCTAGGTGACACACCACTCAGGGAGGACCCTTGGGGTGGGAGCTTTGTCTCTTTCAGACACAAGAAGCTTGGGGAGTGGCTGAGGCAACACAAGAAGCTTCAGAGAGGAAGAGAATCAGAATGAAGGCAGATGGCAGGCAGAGCTGTTTCTCCGACATCTATGCCGGCTCAGGGGGGAGCCTATCTCTTTGCCTTCCGTCCTGTCACCTTTTCCCATCCCCCTCTCCATCTCCTCCTCTCCTCTTCATATTGCCCCTCCCCCATCTCCCCCTCTCCTCCTCATATTGCCCCTCCCCCATCTCCCCCGCTCCTCCTCATATTGCCCCTCCCCTCCAGCTGCCCCACATGGATGCCCCTCTGCCAGTCAGCGAGCAATTTGCGCTCTATGCCAGCTCACGGGGAGCCTATCTCTTTGTTCCGCATCCGCGTGTAATGAGTCGTGTTTTGAGTCGACTCAAAACACGACTCAAACCTCATCCCCTCTGCCACTCCATCTCGCCCCCTCTTCCCGTCCCTCCCCCCAGCGCCCCCACATGGATGCCGCTCTGCCAGTCAGTGAGCAATTTGCGCTCTATGCCAGCTCAGGGGGAGCCTATCTCTTTGTTCCGCATCCTGTCAAACCTCGTTCCCTCTGCCGCTCCATCCCGCCCCCTCTTCCGTTCCCCCCCCAGCTGCCCCACATGCGCGCCCCTCTGCCAGTCAGCGAGCAATTCGCCCTCTATGCCAGCTCAGGGGGAGCCTATCTCTTTCTGCCACATGGCACTGCCGTTCCTATAGTGAAGGAGCAGCAGGGTGCGGGTAGCAGCAGGAGCACGGGAAAGGAAAAGCACAGGCACGGGGAGAGGAGCGGGAGTGGGTATGGGGGAGACAGGGAGGAGGAGAGAGGGGGAAGGGGTTCTGGGAGAGTTAGGGGGGAGAGGAGGGGGAAGGGATATGGACGGATTGAAGGGGAGCGAGGGGGGAGTGGTGTGCATGGGATGGTTAAGGGGGAGGAGGGAGGGTCGACCTCGTTGGTGTGCAGAGGGCCGCTAGTGGAGGAGGTGCATACACGGTTCAGATTCACCCATCCGAATGATTGGACGGCTGAGGTGCAAGCTGAGGATGTTGACCCTTGGGCGGGGGGGGGAGGGGAGGGGGAGGGGACTGGGGAGGGGGGAGGGGAAAGGGAGGCAGGCACGACTGCCAATGTGGCAGAGGAAGCTTTTTCTGCTACAGCCCGAAAGCTGCTAGTTGATGATAGTGAAGCTGACAATAGCGAGGATGAAAGAGATGTTTCTGGGAGTGAGGATGAGGAGGATAGACAGGGAACGAGTGAGAGAGGGGCTGTGGGAGAGAGTGAGGGTCAGGATGAAGGAAGACACTTGGAAGAGGGAGAGTGGGCGAGCAAAGGAGTAAGTGTGGCTGAGGGAGCAAGCGGGGGAGTGAGTGAGGGAGCGAGCGAGGGAGTGAGTGGGGAGGAGCTAGACGTGTTGCATCCGCGCCATTTTGAGGGGAAGGAAGCGGCGGGAGGGTTGGTGTGGCTGACTGGCGAGCAGCAGCGAGTGTTTGGTAAGCTGCTGGAGCAATCACAGAGGGAGGAGCAGGGGGAGGAGAAGATTCAGAGAGCGAGTGAGGGAGTGAGTGAGGGAGGGAGGGAGGGAGCGGGTGGGGGAGCGAGTGGGGGAGCGAGCGGGGGAGCGAGTGAGGGAGCGAGTGAGGGAGCGGGTGAGGGAGTTAGCGAGGGAGCAGGCGAGGGAGTTAGTGAGGAAGCAAGAGAGGGAGCGAGTGAGAAAGTGAGTGAGGGAGTGAGTGAGGAGGAGCTAGACGTATTGCATCCGCGCCATTTTGAGGGGAAGGAAGCGGCGGGAGGGTTGGTGTGGCTGACTGGCGAGCAGCAGCGAGTGTTCGGTAAGGTGCTGGAGCAATCACAGAGGGAGGAACAGGGGGAGGAGGAAATTCAAAGAGCGACTGAGGGAGTAAGTGAGGGAGTGAGTGAAGGGGTGAGCGAGGGAGCGATTGTGGGAGGTAGTGAGGGAGCAAGTGAAGGAGAGAGCGAGGGAACGAGCGAAGGAGCAAGTGAGGGAGCGAGTGAGATCGCGAGTGAGGGAGTGAGTGAAGACGAGCTAGATGTTTTGCATCCGCGCCATTTCGAGGGCAAAGAAGCGGAGGGAGGGATGGTGTGGCTGACTGGCGAGCAGCAGCGAGTGTTTGGAAAGGTGCTGGAGCAGTCGCAGAGGGAGGAGCAAGGGGGGGAGGAGATTCAGAGAGTGAGCGAGGAAGTGAGTGAGGGAGGGAGGGAAGGAGGGAATGAGGGAGCGAGTGGGGGAGCGAGTGGGGGAGCGAGTGAGGGAGCGGGTGAGGGAGTTAGCGAGGGAGTTAGTGAGGGGGTGAGTGAGGAGGAGCTAGACATATTGCATCCGCGGCACTTTGAGGGCAAGGAAACAGCGGGAGGGCTGGTGTTTCTGACTGGCGAGCAGCAGCGTGTGTTTGGAAAGCTGCTGGAGCACTCACAGCGGGAGGAAGACCAGGGGCAGGGGCAGGGGCAGGGGCAGGGGCAGGGGCAGGGGCAGGTGCAGGGGCAGGGGCAGGGGCAGGGGCAGGGGCAGGGGCAGGGGCAGGGGCAGGGGCAGGGGCAGGGGCAGGGAGAGGAGGAGACTCAGCACACGCAGCAACGAGAAGAGTCAGAAGGCGAGCGGTTGGCTGCGATACAGAGCGGTGAAGAAGCAAAACTCCTGGCAGATCTTGCATCACCGAACCTCGCATCACCAGACCTTGCCTCGGCACGTGCAGCAGCGGAGCAGCGGCGAGAGGAGCGGAGGAAGCAGCGGTTGAGATGGATGCAGAGGGTGCGGGGGACGCAAGGGGCGGGGCGGCCGCCGTGGTTAGACGATGATTTTAACTACACACTGCTCTCGCCTGCTGATGCTGCCAGTCAAGAGGGGTTGGATGCGTTGTTTGGGGGTGAGGGGCACGGGGAGGAGGGGGAGAGGGGTGGGGGGAGGGAGGCGGGAAGAGAGGGGGTGGGGGCCGGGAAGAGGTGGAGGGAGAGTGTGGCGAGGGAGAGGAGGGAGTGGATTGAGGCGAGGCGCAGGCAGAGAGGAGGGTATGGGGCTGCTGGTGGTGATGATGATTCTCCTGCAGCTGCTGCAGCTGCTGCTGGTGCTGCCATGGGACTTGGTGAGGCTGAAGGGCCGGAAGAGTCAGAGGAAGATGATCAACCCGACAGCTTCGACCAACAGTCTCACCCCTCATTGCAGCAGCAGCAGCAGCAGCAGCAGCAGCAGCAGCAGTCTCAAAGTTACCAGCAGCAGCAGCAGCGGCGGGGGGCACCAGAGCCAGTGGTGCGGGTGGTGAGGCTGTACAGGGTGCATTCGGTGCAGGCTCTGCTGGTGGAGGTGCAGCACCGGGTGGACCTCACCAGCCGCATGTGGCTCGGGAACAAGGAGCTCGTGGTCCGGTACCGAACCGGAATCAGGTATATGGTGTGGCCTGGCCTGCCCTCATGCCTGCCCTCATGCCTGCCCTCGCCCTCACATGCCCTCCCGTGTTATCAAGCCTCAGACCTAGTCAACTCTCACCCGCCATGCCGTCCCTCCCCCATATTGTCTGCAACCCCCCCCCCTCCTCCCCCACCACTACCCCAGGTCCGGCAACGTCTTTCACACGGACCTGAATGGCTTTCAGATGGTGCGCAGGGAGACCCTCGCTCGCATCCCCCTGCAGGGCAACTTCTACCCCATGCCCGCCCTCGCCTTGCTGCAAGACCCCTCTGGGCTGCGCTTTTCTGCTCACACACGCCAGGCCATGGGATGCGCCAGTCTCAAGGTGAGCTCTTCCCTCGCCTGCTTTCACCCCATGGCACTCCCTCTCACCCCTTTGCCACGGCCCTTGCCATGCCTCCCAAGCCCACGTCTACCCCATGCCCGCCCTCGCCTTGCTGCAAGACCCCTCTGGGCTGGGCTTCTCCTTGCACACACGCCAAGCCATGGGCGCTGCCAGTCTCAAGGTGAGACCGCTCTTGCCCGCCTTCTCAACGTGAGTCGTTTCTTGGTCTCGCTATCTGCATAACAGCCTCTCCTCACTATGCCCTCCTCCCCCTCCTTCACCTACCTTTACTTCTCTCCCTGCTCTGCGGCTGGCTGGAGATGGTGTTGGATCGGCGGCTGAACCAGGACGATGGGGAGGGGGCTCACACAGGGAGTGTCTGACAACCAGCCTCTGCTCTCCCTGCTCCACCTCTCCCTCGAAACCAACACCTCCCCTCTTCCCACTCCCACGCCCCTCCTTCCTCCCCCAGAGTGGTTGGCTGGAGATGGTGTTGGATCGACGGCTGAACCAGGACGATGGGAGGGGGCTCACACAGGGAGTGTCAGACAACCGCCCGCTGCTCTCTATCCTCCACCTCTCCCTCGAAGCCAACACCTCCTCTCGCCCTCCCCCCTCCCCCTCCTCCTCCACCCCGCTCAAGCCCTCCCTCCTCTCTCACTGCGTCTCCTCCCGGCTCAACTACCCGCCTGTTCTTTTCATCGGGCAGCCCGAAAATTCTGCGGCTCTGCGCGAACTGGTGCCGCAGGGTGGCGCGGGCAGGGAAGAGACAGGTGGTGGTCGGGGCAGGCAGGAGCGAGATGGAGTGGAGGGTGCTGGGATGTGGGAGCAGCAAGGGGGCCGGAAGGCAGGTTCGGGGAAGAGCTTGGGGAAAAACACAGGAGGGGGTTCGAGAGTAGGTTCGGTGCAGGTCGGGGCGAAGGTGGGGGGGTGGGAGTGGGGGTATGCGCCCCTGTTGCATCCTCTGCCCTGCGACATGCACATCGTGTCATTCAAAGTCCACCGCCCACTGCCCAACGCCTCTGTGAGTGCCCAACGCCCTAAAAGACTGGACCTTCTATCGTGTTACTGCTTAGGGTACATTCCTAGCTCGTGTCTGACATCAGGTCAGACACGAAGTGGAGACTCGGAAGACCCGAAGTGGCTTGGAATAGGGGCAAATCAACATTCGGAAAAGGCAAATCAGAGACTAAGGGCTTATGACCTGATGTCAGACACGAGGTAGGAATGTACCCTTAGTCGCTTTACTGCTTTGCTCAATGCCTCTGTGCGTGCACAAGGCCTTGCTTGTTACGACCATCCTCTCCTCTTTTATGTACTGTACATGTCTACAGTACAAGCGATACATATTCCTCAATCTAGTTGTTGAGTTCACTTTGAAACCATTCAAATGCCTCCTCACTGCCATGCAGGCCTCTGCCGAGCCTCCGATTGCACTGCTGCTGCATCGGCAAGGCTTTGACTGCAGGTTCGCTCCTCCTCCGCAGCTGCGCCGTTCCTGTCGCCCCCCTCAAGCTTCTGGCGACGTGTCCCTGCAACAGCTGTTCTCAGACAGGCTGGTGGAGGGGGTGGAGGAGTTCCCTTTGAATTTAGTTCGAAAGAATGGGATTAGTCTGGTAAGGAATGAAAGTGGTGCTGGTTCGGGGAAGGGTGGAAATGGCTCGGACGTTCGAGAAAGGAGGAGCGAGAGCGAGCACATCGAGCCCATGGAAATAAAAGCGTTCAAATTCTGGCTGGGGAGAAGGCACAGAAATGCCTAGACTTGTGTAGCGTGTTACCAAGCTAATGGTTTTTATTCTAATGAGCTTCGACGTCTTACACTAGAGCTGTGTTCTGTTTAGTCTACTTGCTCTCCTTTTTGGTTCGTATGCCCGCCGCGAATGTCGTGCTTGCTGGGTACCAATCAATCAGGTTCACGAACCACATCGAGGTGCCGTCGTCGCGAACAACTGCTGTGAGGTCGCAACAACTCACCCAAACTGCTGTGTCCACTTCAAGCCTTCCAGACTCCTCTAAAAACCTTGGTAGACCTACCCAAGCCTTCTCAACCACGCGATCTCACTTCCAACCTGGGGCCTCCAGACGAGATCTCCTTTTTCCCGTGTCTTACGCAAACCATACCTTGGGTTTGCCATTTCAACCCCTCTTTCGGTACATACGGATGATCTGCTCAAACAAGACATTTTTCCTCCGTGACTCTCGCTTATCTCCTGTCACGGAATTCGTTCTACCTGCTCTATCCTCCCTTCTGTCCCACTCCAGAAACGTCCAATCCTAGTATTATTTCCAGCAACCTTTCGGCCTTGCCCCTTCTCGTGTTCTCCGCCTGTTTTAGCTGTGTCTTTTAAGGCCTTTTTTTCTCTTAGTACCTATTCTTATCCGTACCTGCAAACATGAGCCACTACGACAACAGATACGGAGACTCATCCTCGTACAGGGACCGAAAGAGGTAACTTCATTACATAAACCTGTAATCTATCTTTACTACCATAGTGAATATACCGTCCTTATTTATTTTAGGGTTTCACGGCTGGATTCGTTCTTGCCCGTTCATTTGTCTTATTCCTTACTGTCCGTGTTATTCTCCTGGTAATCGCAGCGACTTCGGCGGGGGATATGGCGGCGGCGGCTCTAGCTACCGCCCTGGCGGCGGTGGCGGGTACGGCGGCGGCGGCGGATACGGCGGCGGCGGCGGAGGCGGGTTTCACGGCGGGAACAAGCGCGATCTCGACGCAATCACCCTAGCACCGCAATCCTTCGACAATCTCGCGCATTTCGAGAAGAACTTTTACGTCGAGCACCCAGCGGTGACGGCCATGTCGGAGGGCGAGGTCGAGGAGTACCGTCGCCGCCGGCAGATCTCCGTCGAGGGCCGCGGCGTGCCCAAGCCGTGTCGCACGTTTGAAGAGGCCTCGTTTCCCGACTACGTGCTCGTGGAGGTGCAGCGCGCGGGATTTAAGGAGCCCACGCCGATCCAAGCGCAGGGATGGCCCATGGCGCTTAAGGGGCGGGATTTGATCGGGCTCGCGGAGACGGGGTCTGGGAAGACCTTGGCTTACCTTCTTCCTGCTATTGTTCACGTCAACGCCCAGCCTTATCTCGGTACGTCTCTCTTCGTATACCACCTGCGCTACGTTTTTCCTCTGTTGAGTCTGACCTGTTTCTTACGTAAGCCACATTAGTTTCTTCAAGTCCTCCCGCAGGTGATCTCTTGAACCTCGTTGAAAGCGCGTCTTAGTTAATCCGTGCCTTCGACAACCCGTCTTTCTGTTCACCGCAGCACCCGGAGATGGCCCCATCGTGCTGGTGATTGCGCCCACGCGAGAGCTAGCTGTGCAGATTCAGGAAGAGTGCACCAAGTTCGGCGCGTCCTCTAAGATCAAGAGCACCTGCGTCTACGGCGGCGCGCCTAAAGGCCCGCAAATACGAGATCTCAACCAAGGTTGGTGTTTTTTTCTCTGTTTTTACTTGCTGGGCAGTAGTGCGACTACTGTAGCGCGTGGGCTGTGTCGCGACGGCCTGTCGCGCGCTGGTTGTCGCGCGTATGCTGTAGCGCGTCGCAAATGTCGCTGCACCTGATCTAACGTGCTCCTTGTCTTTCGCGCTTCACCTTTTGACCCCTCTTCTTCTCGCTCGTCTCCCCATCCCTCTCTTTTGTATCTACGCCCCAGGCGTGGAGATCGTGATTGCGACGCCAGGGCGTTTGATCGACATGCTGGAGTCGCGGATTACCAACCTTCGCCGCGTGACGTACCTCGTGTTGGACGAGGCGGATCGCATGCTCGACATGGGCTTCGAACCCCAGATCAGAAAAATCGTCTCGCAGGTAACCGTTCCTGTCAACGAAGAAGATCGTCCCGCCCCAATCGCGTTTCTCTCCCGCCCCCCCCGTCTACCTCCTCCGCCCCCCCCTTTCCTTTCACCCTCCTTTCCCTTCTCCTCCCGCACTCCTCTTCCCCGTGTTCTAATTCGTGGTTACGTTTGCGTTTTTTTCTCTTTCGTTTCCTTGCCCCATTCCTTGCCTCAATCTGCTTCTCCTCCCCTCTCCCTGATTGACCCCCGCCCACTTCCTGATTCCCCTCGCTTGCCGTCTCTTTGGTCGCAGATTCGCCCTGATCGCCAGACGCTCTACTGGAGTGCCACGTGGCCCAGAGAGGTGGAGACGCTCGCCAGGCAGTTCCTGGTTGACCCGTACAAGGTGAGATGATCCGTACGAGGTCAGGTGAGATGATCCGTACGAGGTGAGATGACCAGTACGAGGTGAGATGACCTTACAAGGTGAGATGATGATCCGTACACGGTGAATTGATCCGTACGAGGTGAGATGATCCGTACAAGGTGAAATGATGACCCGTACAAGGTGAAATGATTCGTACGAGGTGAGATGATCCGTACAAGGTGAAATGATGACCCATACAAGGTGAAATAATTTGTACAAGGTGAGATGATCCGGGCGAGGTGAGGTGATTGCAAGGTCGTTTCGTTTGGACGTCAGAAGCCTGTGTGTGGGAGAGAATTCTCAACTGTGACGGCTGTGAACGTGCTGTGAGCTTGTGACGGTTAAGCGACTCTCGGTCTTACTCCCCTCTCCCTGTGCCCGCGTTTTCCTTGCTTGCTCGACTCTCACTGGTTCTGCTGAAACCTTGGCTGCCTGTCCACTTGGCAGGTTGTGATTGGCTCCGCGGAGCTGAAGGCGAACCACTCAATCACGCAGGTGGTGGAGATTTTGAGCGACCACGAGAAGTACCCCCGGTACGTCAAGAAAGTATTTGAATTAGACGGTTACCATCTGGTGTAAAGTCAGAGAGGAGAACTTTGAGGTGTGCATGCACGCACATGTACGTCAGGCAGTTACCATACTCCTTGGCCTTGCTTCCTCCCCTGGTCTGTTCTGCCCCCAATCACCACCCCCACTGGCTGCGTGAGCAGGTGGTGGACGGCAGTCGCACTCTGGTGTTCATGCACACCGAGCGTCCTCCTTGCCGCTCCTGTTTTTTTTAGAATTCTCAGCGTATGCTTTTTGATGCAGCGTATGTTTTTTGAGAATTCTCAAAAAACATACGCCGCATTCTGGCGTTCATGCACACCAAGCGCTCTCCTTGCCCCTGCTTTCCCCCTTGTCCGTTCCATCCCCCACCACCACTCCCTCAGACTTTTCAAGCTCCAGGAGCAGGTGGTGGATGGCAGTCGCACTCTGGTCTTCATGCACACCAAGCGCCCTCGCAGACCCTCCTTGCGCCTCCTTGTCCCTGCCTGGTCCGTGTTGTCCCCCACCACCACCCCTCTCAGGCTGCTGAAGCTCCTGGAGCAGGTGATGGATGGCAGCAAGATTCTGGTCTTCATGGACACGAAGCGCGTGTGCGACCAGGTGACCCGCCAGCTGACCCTCGCCCCTCCTTGCCCCTGTTCCCCCCTTCGCAGGCTGCTCAAACTTCTAGAGCAGGTGATGGACGGCAGCAAGATTCTGGTCTTCATGGACACGAAGCGCGTGTGCGACCAGGTGACCCGCCAGCTGACCCTCGCCCCTCCTTGCCCCTGTTCCCCCCTTCGCAGGCTGCTCAAACTTCTAGAGCAGGTGATGGACGGCAGCAAGATTCTGGTCTTCATGGACACGAAGCGCGTGTGCGACCAGGTGACCCGCCAGCTGCGCATGGACGGCTGGCCTGCGCTCTCCATCCACGGCGACAAGAGCCAGGCGGAGCGCGACTGGGTGCTCTCGGAGTTCAAGACTGGCAAGAGCCCCATCATGATCGCCACCGATGTTGCTGCCCGCGGGCTAGGTATTGTCCGGGCACCTGGGTTAAAGGTTTTGGAGTTTCAGGGGTTCAGGGTTTGGGGGGGTTGGGGTATGGCCCTCTCCATCCACCTGATAAGAGCCAGGCGGAGCGCGACTGGGTGCTGTCGGGGTGCAAGACTGGCAAGAGCCCGATTATGATCGCCACTGACCTCGCTGCTAGAGGGCTATGTATCGTTTCAGGGATGACGGGGTGGGTTTAGGTCTTTTGGTTTGGGTGAGGTGCAGAAGCAATAATATTTCCGACGTCAGGTTGGGGTCTAAGGTCGGGGTTGGGTTTGGGGTTTCTGCCCAGGTCAAGGCGGCTATTGCAAAAAGGGGAGATTTGGGGGTTTTGGTTCAGTTTTTGTTATGGGGTTAAGGGTTTGCGTGCTTGGGGTTTGTCTCACGGCCCTTGTGGTTCATGTCCAGTTTGTTTTGTTTTTGTTTTGTTTTTGTTTTTTTTTTTTTTTTTTTTTTTTTTTTTCCTACTCCTTGTTCTCTGTGTTTTCGGTCAGCTGAACCTCCTCACGCTCGTCTTTCTCTCTGTTATTCGTCTCCCTTTCCTTGTACTATATCTTTTGGTGTCGTGTGTGCAGCCCTAAGCCTGGCCCATGCTCGCTGCCTTTCCACTGCCTCTCGTCTCCCACCTCTCGCTGCCACCGCCACAGCCACAGCCACAGCCGCCTGATGTGCCAGCCACAACACACACCACCCACCAGCACCACAAGCAGCAGCAGCTAAAAGTTGCTGGCCTGCCTGCCAGCTAGCCGCCTTCTGGTGGCAGTTGGCTGTGCTGGTGGTGCTTGGGGCACATGGTGCATGTGGTGCCCATGTGGTGCCATGTGCTGCCCATGTGGGGCCATGTGGTGCCATGTGGTGCCATGTGGTGCCATGTGGTGCCATGCGGTGCCATGCGGTGCCATGCGGTGCCATGCGGTGCCATGCGGTGCCATGTGGTGTGGTGCCATGCGATGCCATGCGGTGCCATGCGGTGCCATGCGGTGCCATGTGGTGCCATGCGGTGCCATGCGGTGCCATGCGGTGCCATGCGGTGCCATGCGGTGCCATGCGGTGCCATGCGGTGCCATGTGGTGCCATGTGGTGCCATGTGGTGCCATGTGGTGTCCTTGGCGCCATGCTGTGCTGTGTGGTGCCGTGCGGTGCCATGTGGTGCCTTCGGTGCCATTTGGTACCGTTTGGTGCCCATGTGCTGCCACGGACTGCCATCTGGTGCCGTGTGGTGCCATGCGGTGCCATGTGGTGCCATGTGGTGCCATGTGGTGCCGTGCAGTGCACAAGGCTAGTGCTGGCTGGTTGGAAGTGTGCTGGTGGTGTTGCGATGGAGGCAGGGAGAGAAGGAAAGGCAAGGCAGCAGTGGCACCTCAGGCGAAGGGCTGGCCACAAGACACACACGCATGCTGCATTGCATTGCTCGAGGATTAAGTGCAAGAAGGGTGTTTTCTTTTTTTTTTATCCTGTTGGTTGGTTTTTCCTTCTCGTGTCCTGAACACCACCACAGCATGCTTGTGTTTGATTTTTAATGCCAAGGTCGCAAGGTCCAGTTCTCATTATCAGTGTTTTGGCATTTTTGTCCATGGTCATTTGTTCTACTCGTGTTGTCCGTGTTCCATGTGCATCGTCGTCATTTCATTTTCATCATACAATTCCGTCAAGACGTACTGTTTATGTGATGTTCTATTTCTGTTTCCAGGTGTCCTGTTCTCATGTGTGCTCCTCTCCACTGTTTTATCATCCATTTTTTCTCCCAATTTTAAACCGTTCTGTTATCATGATTACTGTTCTATCTTATAACCCTGGTCAACTACTACAATCGTCCGTTTTGACTGTTGTGTGGTGCTGTCACATCGTGCCGAGGCTCGTTTTCTGATCCATGCATACTGCGGGATGTATCATTCATTCTACCGACACCTTCGGATCAGCTGCGACTTACCCAGCGCGTGCATCGCACTCTCTTCAACTCGTGTTCTCCTCACCCTCACACACCACCCTATGCCTTCCAGATGTGGAGGACATTAAGAGTGTGATAAACTACGACCTCCCTTTCACTTGCAAGGACTATGTGCATCGCGTCTCATGGTGGTCCCCCTCCCTCTCTGCGCACTCCCTTTTCCCTCCTTGCAGACGTCAAAGACATCAAGTGTGTGATCAACTACGACTTCCCCTCCACCTGTGAAGACTACGTGCATCGCATCGGCCGCACAGGCAGGGCGGGGGCGACGGGATTCTCCTTCTCGTTCTTCACGGCCGGCAATGCCAGGCTGGCGAAAGATCTTATTAAGATTCTCACCGAGGCCAATCAAGTCGTGCCACCTGCGCTCGCTGCTCTCGGGATGAGCGCTGGCAGCATGAGGGGCGGGGGAGGTACGTGAATAAGTGCTTGCGAGCGGCATGAGGGGTGGGGAAGGTGTGTGCATGAGGGGTGGGGAAGGTGTGTGCTTGAATGCTGCTGCCCTGTGTCTCTGTTCGTGTTGTCTCAAAAAGTCGCCTCCCCATCCCCCGCCTTCCCCCCGCCTCCCTCCATCTATTTCACTCCTTCCATCTGCCCTTGCTTTGGAGCCTCACTGGCTCTGAGATGAGCGCAATGGCATGGATACAACAGCTCATCTCTGTTTTTGAGGTGACTTTTGAGTCGAGGTGACTTTTGAGTCGACTCAAAAGCGCAATGGCATGGATACAACAGCTCATCTCTGTTTTTGTTTTCTTCATGGCTTGTCCCGTGCTCCGTGCCCTGTGCTGCCACTCATCAGGCTTCAGGGACAGGGGCCATGGAGGGCACAGGGGAGCCATGCAATCAGGCTCTAACGTCATTCCCCTAGGCAC
The DNA here is from genome assembly GCA_947471745.1 of Closterium sp. Naga37s-1. Taxonomy (NCBI): domain Eukaryota; kingdom Viridiplantae; phylum Streptophyta; class Zygnematophyceae; order Desmidiales; family Closteriaceae; genus Closterium; species Closterium sp. Naga37s-1. Next base: position 1,157,214 of record CANJKZ010000235.1, on the reverse strand, counting down.
CATGCGATCCTGGGGACCAAGATAGCTCTACCACCGTAGTTTAAGTGCCTTTTGAGGCGCTTCAAAAATCGTCATTCCTCTCGGCACCATGCGATCCTGGGGAGCAAGATAGCTCTACCGCTCTGCCTTCTCAACTACTCGACGTAATTCTAAACCTCTGATTGCTCTAGCGACATCGCCGTCTTGGTTGGTTGTCATGCAATCGAAGTGACTTTTGAGTCGATTCAAAGGTCCGACTTGGGTGCCATGCCATGCCATGCAATCGAACAACAATGCCGTTCTCCTCGGCACCATGTGATGATTGGTACCTAGATAGATAGCTCTGGTACTTAGGCTGCTCTTCCTCTTTGGTGCCTATTGGTGCCTATTGCTAAGGGGTATTGCTCTAGCACTAGGATGACTCTGATTGCTCTAACAGCATCTCTGTTCGAGTGTCCTTCGTAGAAGCCGTGCAATCAAGCTGAGAAAGCTGTGGTGTGGAAGCATCTCTGTTTCAGCCATTCCCCTCCGCTCCTGGAACCGAGAAAGCTGTGTAGCTTTGCTTGCTCTTCCGCTTTGCTGCTGCTCCACTAGTTCTCTGGCTATTTGGAAGCTTGCGCTTGTGCCAGGACAGGGCTGTTTCGGCACGTACAGGGCACTTGCTGCTACTATTCAATTACCTACGGTAAATACATGCATTCACATGCATGTCTACTTTTCATTAATCAAAACACTGCTTGAAGGTTAAAACTTCCGTTTTCAAGTTGGACCCAACTAGAAGGGGGGAGGCACTATTTTAGCTGCTGGCTTTAAAACCTTGATCTTTATTCATTTATTTCACCTTGGTCATAACCTTCCCACAGAGCGCAAACGCGTTACCTGCAGTTTTTACAACTGCATATGGCGCCGTCACCCGAAAGTTTAAATTTCCGCGGGCAGCGGTTTCCGATTCAGACCAAACTACCTCGCTGTATTCAAAGTTGTAACGCTTGCGGGGCGCAAGCTTTTCAGTTGTGATGTTAAACGCTGCGAAATTTGCCGTGGTTGCTGTGAAGCAGGAAGGGCCAAAACCCAAGTCGGGCATGTCTTTTCCCGATTTGAGGTTCAGGTATAGGAACTTGAAAGATACTAAGTACGATTTCGAAGTGTATCTGCCAAGCGGGGAAAGAGAGACGGTAGTTGGATGGGTTATGAATATACGCCATGCACTCATGGAGTGCCATGATGCATCATGGCACTGTGCATGATGCTTCTTCAGAAAGCACAGCTGCGGCTCCCTCTTAAAGGGTAGTATTAATAGTATTACTGCTGGTGCCATGACAGCACCAGATGCTCCCCTCCACCACACCTGTTCAGAACTTGCAAGAAAACTGGATGGCTGTTCTTGCACAGTCATTGTGCTTTTATAAGACTCGTGTCAGCATCAGTGGGAGAAGTGATGATGGGACAAGCGAACGAGGGAACAAGTGAACGAGGGAACAAGCGAACGAGGGAACAAGCGAACGAGGGAACAAGCGAACGAGGGAACAAGCGAACGAGGGAACAAGCGAACGAGGGAACAAGTGAATGCGGAGACAAGTGAATGAGAAGGGACATACTCAACCACTCTCATCATCCTTTTCCTTTTCAGTCGGCTCAAAAGTCAAGTCAAGCGAACAAGGGAACAGGGACATACTCGACCGCCTTCATCATCATTCTCCCCTTGGCTCCTGCGTCCCCAACTACTATCCCGTTGCGCTTGGTAGGACGTAGTTTGATCACGTATTTCACTAGAAACATCGGGAATGGGTGGGATCAGGTCAGGAAAACGGAAAAGTTAGTAACTATTGAGTTTCGACTGGCAGACATAACGGGAATGTGAAGGATTGGGAAGCTGGGGAAGTGAATGCCGGAACTCAACAGTATGCTGCTGCACAAAGAGTGGGTGCGCCTTTACATCATAATAATGAGCCAGCATTCAGAACATGACACCAACTGCAGCACACAACTCAACTGCAGCCTCCAGCACAAATTAGTAGACTGCAGCACTCACATCAGCTGTAGCACACGGCAGCACACACTTCAGCCACTGACGGGACGCATGCCACCGGTTATTCATGTACTGTGATTAGTTGCGCATGTTCCTTCTCGTGTGTTCCTTCGGGCGTGTTTCTTCGCGTGTGTTTCTTCGCGTGTGTTTCTTCGCGTGTGTTTCTTCGCGTGTGTTTCTTCGCGCACGGCGATGGCAACTTTGAGAAAATAAATCATGTTTTCTTTTGACTACCGTCAGCAGCAGAATATTTCTGAAGCGCCTTAAAAATAATATTGTGAAATTGAAAAATCATGTCAGCTAAGTAGACCGCCGACAGCAGCAGCCTGTAGTAGAGTCTACTCCACTGACACTTACGTATCGTCTTCCCCTTCAAAGGTTTCCTGGCCTGAGCGACAGCGAGAGCAGAGGCGCCGCCGTCGTGAGAGGAGGGCGGATCGAACGACGGTGTAGCAGACGCGGCGCTGTAGGCAGTGCAGACCGCCGCACCTGCAGGCAGGCAGGCAGGCATGCAGGCAGGCAGGCATGCAGGCAGGCAGGCAGGCATGCAGGCAGGCAGGCAGGCAGGCAGGCAGGCAGGCAGCACATATGGTTCGAGAATCAACGCACTGTGACGTGAGGCGCCACTGTTTAACGACGTCGGAACCGCCTCTGGGATATTCGATAGAAGATCTGACAGTAATTATTTTTTTATGATGGTAAAGCCGGCAGCCGCACGTGATAAACCATGGTAGCAGGGCTTACAGAGAAGCAGGAGGCAGAGGAGAGGCGATGCACGGCGCTCCATGAGATTATTACTCGCAAAGGCTTTCGACTTGGCTTAGCTCTCGGTAGTGGTACTAAGAATAGTCGAGGCTCTCGGTCGTACTGCTAAGAATAACGAGTCAGTCACGGGACATTTGCGGATGGTGGTTTCCGAGCGAAACTGGCAAAAGTGTGAAAATATGGAGTCGGGGTTCGCGAAGTGGTTTTACGGGCGATGTGCCACACAGCATATCGAACCGCACCGGCGAGCGGAAGTGTCTGCCTGTACAGTACCCCATAAGGAAGACACGTTGATTCAATCGGAAAACCGGATTGGTCGCAGCTTGGCCGGTCCGTGGGACCCGTACGACGCGAAGAGTGTCCTATGACAATATCTCTTTTCTAGTGACCTGATTTTAATCAGGCTAAGCCGGCGGGATTATTTTGGGCCTACAGAAGTTTAAAACGCATATAAGGATCCAAAAAAAAAACTCTCAATCGGGAAGTCGCACCAAGATAACGCACCGCACCGACCGCACCGTTCCGAAACCACACCACCTACTACTGTACGGACAAACTACCGCGTGCTTTGGGGGATATTCTCCGTGCACTGTCAGCACTGGATTTGGGCCTGTCTCCAATCCAGCGTCATAGAGTCTACACGTGTCTAGTCCAGCTATTCCATGTGCGGCATGTGTACGGACGACCATCATGTTCTCGCCTCGACGGAGTGTGGTGGAGCGGAGCAAAGTCCTCCAGTCTGTTGGCTGTACGGTTCCCGCAGCCCGCTCCGTGCCGTGGCTCGTGCCTGAACTACTTTGGAGTCGCTCAATTTTGAAACAAGGAACGAGCAAGGAGGATGAGTGATGCACGACGGGTTTCGAGGGGTTCCGAGGGAAGGATGAGAGGAGGCTTACGTCATTGGCAGTGTCTGGTTGGAATTGGATTGGACGGAAAAAGGTGACCCTCCCTATTATGCTGTTGTCCATCCCTTCGTCAGATGTTTCGTCAGATATACCATATTTCCTCGGCGAAGGTGGCGGCGAAGCAGGCGAAAAGCATTGGCTCAATTCAGTCCGTTTAAAGCCCGAGTCTAGAATGGTAAGAGTTCAAGTTCAAGATTCTTGAAGTAGAAATCGCCAAAAACCAGGTAACCCGGTTTGGGACTTCCATACCCTCGCGACCCACAGAGTTGGGTTCCAATGGAGAGTTTCTGATTGGTTGAAATCAACTGTGGCAAAATGATCAACACTTTCGCCACAAACGGGTCACTGTTCACACTTCCGGAAACTTGAAGCCAAAACTCACCATAATAGACTCGATACCTAGGAGGCTTCGTAGCGTAGAATATCGTAGTTCCCTCCCAGCACACTCAATCCCGCCCGTCCATCCCGAAACTTCAGTCATTCCCGTCCTTCCCGTCATAAGATTCATTCCCTTTGTAGTCAGGAAATCTGTCATTTCCTCCCCTTCACGACCGCCTTTTTACTCAGAATAGGTTCTCTAGCCCGTGATTATTTACGGATCACCCAAGTAGACTTAGTCTTCATTAGTGATGTTATTACGAGTCCGTCGCGGTAGCAATTACGCAGCCACCCGTTCCATTCATTCAGACTCTCTCGTCCCCGTCATACAATGCCCTCCCCCTCCCTCCCGTCACACACGTGACTTCTCACCATCGCTAACGTCCCTATGGTCTCTCTCGTCGCCCTGGTCTCTCTCGTCGCCCTGGTCTCTCTCGTCGCCCTGGTCTCTCTCGTCCCTATGAGAGGGGGAAGGGAGGGAGATGGGAGGGGGATGGGAGGGGGATGGGAGGGGGATGGGAGGGGGATGGGAGGGGGATGGGAGGGGGATGGGAGGGGGATGGGAGGGGGATGGGAGGGGGATGGGAGGGGGATGGGAGGGGGATGGGAGGGGGATGGGAGGGGGATGGGAGGGGGATGGGCGGGGGATGGGAGGGGGATGGGAGGGGGATGGGAGGGGGATGGGAGGGCGATGGGAGGGGGATGGGAGGGGGATGGGAGGGAGATGGGCGGGGGATGGAAGGGGGATGGGATGGCGATAGGAGGGGGATGGGAGGGGGATGGGAGGGAGATGAGAGGGCGATGGGAGGGGGATGGGAGGGGGGTGGGAGGGGGATGGAAGGGGGAAGGGAGGGCGATGAGAGGGGGAAGGGAGGGGGATGGGAGGGGGGTGGGAGGGGGATGGGAGGGGGATGGGAGGGGGATGGGAGGGGGATGGGAGGGGGAAGGGAGGGCGATGAGAGGGGGAAGGGAGGGAGATGGGAGGGGGGTGGGAGGGGGATGGGAGGGGGATGGGAGGGGGAAGCGAGGGCGATAGGCGGGGGACGCGAGGGCGATGGGAGGGGGAAGCGAGGGCGATGGGCGGGGGAAGCGAGGGCGATGGGAGGGGGAAGCGAGGGCGATGGGCGGGGGAAGCGAGGGCGATGGGCGGGGGAAGCGAGGGCGATGGGCGGGGGAAGCGAGGGCGATGGGCGGGGGAAGCGAGGGCGACGGAAGGGGGAAGCGAGGGCGACGGAAGGGGGAAGCGAGGGCGACAGAAGGGGGAAGCGAGGGCGATGGAAGGGGGAATCGAGGGCGCCGGACGGTAGATGCTAAGTCGACGGACCGGGGGAAGCTGTGATTTCTCATCGCGTGCCGCACATTATCTCCGTGCTTCACACTCGCATTCGCACCACATTCCCTCCCTCGGTCCTAGGATTCCTCTCGATTCCAGACTATACGTTTATATTCTGACATGTTATACCTAGCTATTTTAGTCTGGATACTTAGTTTCCTAACACTGATGTTCTAACTATCTTGTACGAAACGCACGCTTTTCTCAAACTGATCCAAGAGTGCGCTTATGGACTTGAGGGAAAATCTGGGTTGTGAGCTGTGTGAGAGTGGTTGGGTTTGGTTTTGTCGATAGTGTTTGTTCAAGTTTCTTGAAGTTGAAGTTGAAGTTGCGATGCACTGTGGAGCATTCCGCCTTCGCCACCTCCCTCGAGCGAATTCTTCTCTCGTGAACCTTCGCACAACCCTTTTCAAGTTCAGTATTTATGAACCCTTGCCATTCTAGATTCGGGCTTTAAGGAGGAACCTTACGAAGAAAGGTTTTGAATATCATCCTAACATATCTCAGCTTTTTCTTGCTCATCTAGTGGTTCACCTTGGGGGCTTGACTCATTTCAGAAACTCTTGACGCATGACCAACAAAATAGTGTAGTACTTATTGCTGCGATCAGAAGTTGATCGTGGCCTAGGATCTACTCAGGAAGGTTCGCACGCAGAGAAGTGATGTTGGTGGGCCCTTGACCTCAATAGCAGAGTGAATGTAAATGCTTGAGATGAATAAAACATGCAAATACAGCAAGTATAAATATGAGTACAGCGGAGATGAAACGACCTAGCTAGCCATGTACTCTAAGGGGTACATTCCCTTATTCAAATACATTCCCAACCGTGCGGCGCGAACAGTTACGAAACTGTTCCCGCCGAAGCCATCCTGCCTGCAGCTGCCTGATGCTGTCTGCTCCGACGGTTCAGATGCGTCCCAACTGTCTGACGCTTCGAGTCGTTTCCAACCGTCTGACGCTTCGCGTTCATTCGCGATACTGCGTGCTTCTCTTTGCTGCGGTGAGGAGTGCAGAGTAATATTCAAGTATTACTATTCGTAACACCCCCCTTCACTCCTGGCCGCAGTTCGACTTGACCTGCTTGACCACGCCGCTGAGTTCGGAGCAGTGCTGATACTGCTGGCGTGGCAGTCGCTTCGTAAGGAAGTCTGCTGCCATGTCACCGGTCGGGCAGTAGGTCAAGTTGACCTTGCCCTTGTCTACCTCATCCTTCACGAAGAAGTACCGCAGCGCAATGTGCTTGGTCCGGTTGACGAAACCAGGTTTGTTCGCGATGCGAATCGCGCTCTGGTTATCGCAGTGAAGGCGAAATGTGGGTGAAGCTGGAATTTTCGCCTCTTGCAGGAGTTCCTGCAAGTAGAGGCCTTCGCGAACTGCTGCGGTTGCTGCGATGAATTCCGCTTCGGCTGATGACAGGGCAACCAGCTCCTGCTTCTGTGAGTTCCAGGAGATTGGTCCCGTTGGCTCGAGTCGGAACAGGAAGCCAGTCCTGGACCGTCGATTATCGGGGTCTGCTGGGTGATCGGCGTCCACATAGCCGATGAGGTTGAAGGATGGAGTTGGTGCAGTTGAGTAGCACAGCCCAATCTTGGGCGTTGAAACGAAGAACTGAAGGGCGCATTTAGAAAGCTTGCTTTCTTGTGTTTGCAATGGCAACGAGCTTCGTTTCAAATGGGCATTACATCATTCTCGTCCGGGATATATATGGTACCTACATTACACATGACAACATGCAATTTTTGCTAGGGTGGGTGGGTGGGAAATAAGACATTTGAAATTTCAAACGAAGACGTGGGTGGAGGCCAAATGGCCTCCACCCCCTGCTGTATAGTTGGCGAAGAGCGTCTAGCACTTCGCCGTTGCCATTGCTGCATTACAAGCAGCTTCGCTTTCAAAATACACATTTTTAGAAAGTGTTACACACTTAAAAAAAAAAACATATTTAGAAAGCTTGCTTTCTTGTGTTTGCAATGGCAACGAGCTTCGTTTCAAATGGGTCTTCTGAGACATGAGACGGGGAGATGCTGCGGAGACGGTAAAGGTTGTTGATGGTTTATGCGACGACATGTCGGTGGAGTTCCAATCATGCGCGAAGAAGAAGGCTGGCACCGATGTTGATCGAGGTGCAGTATTCTCTGCTGTTGCATTGGAGTGTCGCCCTAAGTGAGTGTAGCACAGTAGTGGTTACTTATAAGCGTTGGCTCACACGTGAGCTTCGGACACGAACTCGCAAGCAGTATGGGAGGACACGGGCAGCGGGCGTTAGTATTCTGTGTAATGATGGATGTGATGCTTGTAGGAGCCCAACCCTTGTTGCGGTCACAACCGTGCTCACATTACGAAGCGTGCATGCAACTTGTATCCGGGTACGGTAAATCTGTCAAGGTTTAAGCCCTTGGTATTCTTACTCATCTGCTATAGTTGTGCACCATTTCAAACTCACCAAAATTTTGTTCAACCAGCCAACTCAGATGTGATCGCGTCCAAACCTTGCACTTTGGGCTTTAGCCCTGGTATTTGACCAATATATAACTAAACTCACGAGCCAGAAAGGGACCCACCGGTCCTCCTCCCCCCTGGGGAGCTCGCTGGCCAGCACCGCACAGGACCCACCGGTCCTCCTCCACCCTGGGGATCTCGCTGGCCAGCACCGCACAGGACCCACCGGCCCTCCTCCCCCCTGGGGAGCTCGCTGGCCAGCACCGCACAGGACCCACCGGTCCTCCTCCCCCTTGGGGAGCTCGCTGGCCAGCACCGCACAGGACCCACCGGTCCTCCTCCCCCCTGGGGAGCTCGCTGGCCAGCACTGCACAGGACCCACCGGGCCTCCTCCCCCCTGGTGAGCTCGCTGGCCAGCACCGCACAGGACCCACCGGTCCTCCTCCCCCCTGGGGAGCTCGCTGGCCAGCACCGCACAGGACCCACCGGCCCTCCTCCCCCCTGGGGAGCTCGCTGGCCAGCACCGCACAGGACCCACCGGGCCTCCTCCCCCCTGGTGAGCTCGCTGGCCAGCACCACACAGGACCCACCGGTCCTCCTCCCCCCTGGGGAGCTCGCTGGCCAGCACCGCACAGGACCCACCGGGCCTCCTCCCCCCTGGTGAGCTCGCTGGCCAGCACCGCACAGGACCCACCGGTCCTCCTCCCCCCTGGGGAGCTCGCTGGCCAGCACCGCACAGGACCCACCGGTCCCCCAAGGGAGCTCGCTGGCCAGCACCGCACAGGACCCACCGGTCCTCCCCCCCCCTGGGGAGCTCGCTGGCCAGCACCGCACAGGACCCACAGGTCCATTTCCGGCTGGCGCGAGGCCCCCGGTCCCAATCTCCCACGGGAGCGCATGGGTTGTGCCAAATGTTTTGCCGCAGTCTTTCTTCGCCGGTAGTCTCTCATGGCGACCCAAAGGTAGTTGCCTCGCACCGATTTACTGCGATAAAAAATAAGAAATAGCATGAGAGAAAAACGCAGACGAACAAGAATCGAAGATAGGAATGAAGAAGAGGTGGGAACATATGCAAAGTAATAATTTATTCGTTGGCAAATTTCAACATCAGAAGCGCATCTGCCGCCAGTTTGTCTCTGGCGCGCCACTGGAATCTCGCCTTCTGGAGATTTCACCATCATGCCTGCTGGTACCGACTTCCGCTGGACGCGCCCCTGCGTTCTTGCACGCCACTGGCGATTTCGTAGCCACATGCGGCAGTGGCGATGTTGACCATTTCGGCGCCATGAGCGCCACTGGCGCCACTTGCGCCGCTGGCGATTTTGACTCCACATGCGCCACTGGCGATTTCACCACGCGCGCCTGTGGCGATTTCGTCGCCACGCGCGCCTGTGGCGGTTTCGTCGCCACGCGCGCCTGTGGCGGTTTCGTCGCCACGCGCGCCTGTGGCGATTTCGTCGCCACGCGCGCCTGTGGCGATTTCGTCGCCACGCGCGCCTGTGGCGATTTCGTCGCCACGCGCGCCTGTGGCGATTTCGTCGCCACGTGCGCCAGTGGCGCTGTCGCCTTATTAGCCTCGACGTGCGCGCCTATCGTGCGGACGGGTGTACCCGCAAGACATTTCTGAAACGTGTGTTGTGCTATGTCAATCTAGTTAATGCCTACTATTTTAAGAGAGAAGTGAGCGACTGAGGAGAACGGGAAGTCGTCGGACGAGAATGAAATAAGACATTTGAAATTTCAAACGAAGACGTGGGTGGAGGCCAAATGGCCTCCACCCCCTGCTATATAGTTGGCGAAGAGCGTCTAGCACTTCGCCGTTGCCATTGCTGCATTACAAGCAGCTTCGCTTTCAAAATACACATTTTTTGAAAGTGTTACACACTTTCAAAAAATTTCATGCTGCAGATCCAGAAGATTCTCAGCCGTTGGTTTGCGTGAGTACTGCGCCAGCTGACTGGCGATGTACGAGAGGTCTGGCCTACAGGTGACAGAGGCGAAGAGGAGGCATCCCAACTGCTGCTGGTAAGTCTGAATCCCAGCAGGGGATAGTGGTTTGTTGTCGGGTTTGTGGTTCGGTCCAGGAGTTCGGTAGGGAGTTGAGAGAGGTGCAGGTGAAATGTTGAACCGCTTCCCTAACTCCTCTGCGTACTTAGCTGCTGAGAGATGAATGGCATCAGGCGCGTAGGAGATGTTGAGGCCTAGAAACTGCTTCACCTCGTAGTTGCACGTGATGTCGACGCGCCCCGCCAAGGCCTTCTCGAACTGCTCGAGAAGCTCGTTGTTTGATCCTGTGTAAAGCAGGTCGTCGACGTACACCGTGAGGAGAATGTATTCCCCCCGGAATTCGCGGCGATACATCCCTGGATCGTGCGGCATCTGCTTGAATCCGATTTCAAGCAGGATGTTGTGCAGGTACTGCTGCCACAGCCTCGGAGCCTGTTTGATCCCGTAGAGTGACTTGCGCAGTTGGCACACGCGTGAGTCCCCTCCGCCGTAGGTGTGCGGCTGCTCCACGTAGATCGCGGCGTCCACTAACGCGTACAGGAACGCGTTCTTCACGTCGATCTGGCGGAGTGGTAGGTGCCTTGCAGCTGCAATGGCGAGCAGGATTCGAACGGAGGTATGGCGACTGACTGGGGCGAACGTCTGGTCAAAGTCGATGCCATGCCTCTGATCGTAGCCGCGAACCACCCAACGCGCCTTGAAGCGCTCGATCATTCCGTCCGCTGTGGTTTTCACGCGGAAGACCCACTTCCCCGAGAGGATTCTTGCGCCTTTGATCGCCGCGCGGTCGACTAGCACCCAGGTGTCTCGTGACTCCACTGCCTTGATCTCTGCATTCATTGCTTCGCGCCATTCCTTGCTGTGTGGTCCAGAAAGAGCTTCGCGCGGATTATGGGGCTCGATGCCACGTGGCGCCTTCGAAGTTGCGGTGTGAAGCCCGAGCAGCTGCAGTCCTGAGATAGTGCTGTCGTGGCGACGTTGCGGGATGACTTCCTGTACGTCGTCGTCATCGCTTTCTGGTTCAGGAGGCGCTGGTGGTGCTGTGCCTCTGCCGCTTCCGCCTGTTCCGCTTCCGCCTGCTGCGCCCATTCCTCCTCCCGAGGAATCGTCGTCGTCGTCGTCGTTGCTACGTCGTTCTTCCCACACGAACTCGCCCCTCGTGTCCTGCTCCAAGATTACTGCAGCGGCTTCGTCTTCGGGCGTTGCGTAGCTGTGCCCATTGTTCGCGTAGACGCGGTTCACGTTCGTTTCTTCGTCGCGGCGGAACTGGTCGAGGAAGAGGCGCTCGTAGAAGATGACGTCGCGAGCGTGAGCGATTTTCTGACTGAGGAGGTCCAGGACGATCCACGCCTTGTACTCGTGACTGATGCCGAGATGGATCCCCCAGCGCGCGCGGCTGGCGAATTTGCCGATGGTTGAAGTCGGCGGGCGGTATTGAACCATGCACCCCCATACGCGCAGCATGGAGGTATCCCCTTTGGTCCCGGTCCATTTGACGTGCGGGGACAGATTGCCGGTGATGGCGGTGGTCGAGAGTAGGTTGTGCACCCGCACTGCGTGGTGCATCGCGTAGGTCCAGTAGATCGGCGGCAATTTCGACTGCTTCATCAGCGCGCGCACCTTCGTCATTAGCGTGCGGTTCGTCCGCTCAGCTACGCCCTGCTGCTGGTGCGCGTAGGGGAGAGAAATGTGGTGCTCGATCCCCTTTTGCGTGAGGTAGGTTTGCATCTGGTTGCTCCTGAATTCTGCCGTGCCGTCAGATTGCCAGATTTTCAGCTTCTTCCCAGACTGTCGCTCTGCGTGCGCCAGCCAGAGGCGAGACACCTCGTAGGCTCTGTCCCGTGACTCCACGTTCACGACCCACACGTAGCGCGTTCCAGCGTCGATGAAGGTGAGCGTGTACATTTCGTCCTCGGCTCCGCAATGCCCCACGTTCAGGAAATCGCTGTACACCTTGTGTAGCTTGGGGTAGCGGTTCGTTCCAGGTTCGAGCAGCGGGAACGGTTGGTGGCTCAGCGCAGCTTTGGGGCAGACGGTGCAGTTGTGCGGATGTGTCGCGCCTCTCACTTCGGAGCCATCAGGGCGCAGGAGTGCGCCAGGAGCGAAGACGCCTGCATCGATGCAGTTTTTCAGCGTCGCACGTGAAGGGTGTCCGAGGCGCTGGTGCCAGAGAGTATCGTCAGCGCGAAAGCCGGAGGTGCGTATGTAGCGTGCGCGTGCTTCCTCAGGGTCTTCGTCAGGTACAGGAGCAGGTTCTGCTGCTACTCCCTCTGCTTCTTCTTCTTCCGGCGCGGTGGTCAGCATCAGCGCCAAGAACTCTCTGTCGCGAATCTCAGAGAGCAGAATGTTGGTCCCGGGGATGGTTCCAGGGACAAAGGTGGGTTTGCGTGGCTCAGGGGCAGGTCCGTAGACGGTGCGACGCGGGGTTGACGGCTCGTTGCCCCAGATGATGGTGTCCCATGGATCGCGACGCGGGGGGTTGTCAGGAGGAGGTGGTGCGAGTGGAATGTGACGCGGGGGACGGCCAAGAGGAACGACTGCAGGTGTTGCCTCAGTTTCATCCTCTCCCCCCTTTCGTTCTTCGCGGAAAGTACCCCAGCCGCTATTGTCGGCGCTAGTTGCGGCGCCCCATCCGCCGCTCGCGTTGGCCCAGGTTCCGCCGGTGTCTCCCCATCCTCCGGCGCTCCCCCACCCTCCTTCATTGGAGGCACTTTCTTCAGCCTCAGCTCCCCAGGTGGCGCAAGCGAAGGTCCCACGTGCTTCTGCGAGGCTTTGCTGGCGAAGCTCCTCAGCTTCGCGGCGTGCCAATTCTTCCTCTCGCTCCGCGGTGAGTTTCTTCGATGAGTCGCGTCGATGAGAGTAGATGGCCAGAAACCTCTCGTAGGTGTAGGGTCGCGGCTCGCCATGGGCATCAAAGGTGCCGACGCCAGTTCCGCGCAGCATGCCTTGAAGGTGCTGTGAGGGGGGACCGATGAGGGGATGCTCTGGCGTGCCGAAAATGCCGTGGGTAGTAACTTCAAGCTCGAGCTGCGACATCCCTTCCTCTGGGGGCGCGTGGCGCTCTGCTTCAGCGATGGCGGCGAGTCCGCGGCCGGCAATCGTGCTCGTTGATGTCGTCGGCGTGTAACAATCCCTGCAGATGCCATCTGGATCAGGGTTGTGTAACGCCGTTTCGCGTGGGTGGGGATGGTGCGGCACCCACGGTCTGCCGTCAGGGTGCTTCCAATCCCTGCGGTGGATGTGCTCGAAGCGCAGTGGCACGAGATCAATCAACTCGTGCGAGTCGCCGCTGCAGTCGGGAATGTCGAAATCTAGGACATACACTCCATTTTCGGAGTGCGCTCGTCCGATCTGCCTGCGGGGAAATGTGTGCGATTCGTAGTGCAGCAGGATGTCTCGTGTCTCGCGATCCGTGCTGAGGTCGACGCCGCAGTCCATGAGCTGTGCGGCGGACAGGAGGTTGAAGCGCAGGTTCTGGACGATCAGCACATCGTTAAGCGTGATGTGCGTGCGGCTTCCACGTGCTTTGAGCACGACAATGCCTTGTGCGCTTGCGCACAGGCGCGTGTTGTTCGCCACAGTGACGTAAGTGACTGTAGGGGTGGGGACGGCGTTGGATATGTAACGCTCGGAGCCCACCATATGCTGGCCGCAGCAGCTGTCCAGGTACCAGGTGTTGTAGCGCTTGTTGTCGTCACGTGCGAGCAGCGCCAATCGCGGTGTGACGATGTGCGGGGTGTCGAACTTCAGAAATTGCTCGCGCGAGAGCCAATCAAGTGGCGCCACCCGCATGTCCGGTATGTGCGGGGGACTTTCAAGCAGCTGGACTGGGAGGTTCCAGTCCTGGTCGTCGTCGTCGTTGAAGTCGCGGCGCGGGCTGAACGGGTTGTTGTTGGTGAACGCGCTGATGGGGTGCGGTGCTGGCTCAGGTGAGGGTGAGCGAACACGGCGACGACGTGACTCGCCTGTCATGGCCATGTTGCTCATGACGTTGCGCGTAGGGGCAGTTGATGGCTGCTGCTGCTGATGCTGAACGGTTGAGTTCAGATTGCGCGCGGGTGGGGGTTGATACCCTTGGGCTGGACGCACGTCGCCTCGTGCGTCTTGTCGGCCGGACCAGTTGCTCGGATTGGTCTGGCGAGGGCGAGATCGGAACTTACATCGATCCGCCAAATGCCCGAAGTTTCTGCAGATTTTGCAGTAGAGGCGCCGCGGTCGTCGCTCTTCGTTGTTGTCGGCGTAGAAGGCGAGCCGTTCACGTTCTCGTCGTGGCGCTGGTCGCTGCTGATCCATATCCCGTTGTTCGACGAGAAGGGCGGCGCAAAGGGCGGCCTCCGAGATGACCCCCTGCTGTCGGAGGAGCGCCTTGCAGGGCCGCCACTCTGGGCCAAGCCCTTGAAGCACAATGTTCACGAAGATTTCTTCGGAAATCGAGCTTCCCAACTTCACGATTTGATCGCGAAGGCTCCGACAGCGGTTGATGTAGCTGTTGACCTTCTCCCCTGAGGTAATCTTGGTTTCCAGCAGTTGCTGGAGTAGTCGGCTCGAGGAGACGGAGTCCTTGGGCTGATACACGCCGTTCAGGTGGCGCCAAGCGTCGAGGGCTGGGGCAGCCGATGTCTTGTATGAACGAATGTTCAGCTGCTCCGCCGGCGACATGTTATGCAGAAGGATCCCGTACGCCATCAGGGACTCGTTATAATAGCGAGTCCTTGCGTCGTCGGTTTCCTCAGCAGGTCCCGAGTAGCTCTCGTCGAAATAATGATAAATCTGCGCGTTTTGCAGCAGCAGCTCCAGCTCGAAGCTCCAGGTGTAAAAGTCTCTGCCGTCAAAGCACACGCTTGTCTTTATTTTTTATATGCTCAAAAACCTTGATTGCGCGGAGAGAATTGCTTCATCGCTGGGACAGGGAGTCTTGGGGGTTGAGCCATTCGTATCTAGGGAGAAGCCTTGCGGGGCGGAGTTTTGGCCGTTTGGGGCCGGTTGAGTGGGTTGGGAAGAAGTTCCCGCATCGCCATTCCGCAATGTCTGGAGCCCTTGCGCATCGTCGTTTCCTCGTTTGTCGCAGCCGGGTTGGGCTGCGCTTCAGCCGTCAGATTCGTCTGACCTCCAGATCCTCCGGCCATTCTTACACGTGATCGTGTGCCGGACGCCACTTTCCGAATGTCGCAGATTTCGAAGATGGCGGTGCGAAGGATTCCTGAGTTGCTCTCATACCATGCTGCGATCAGAAGTTGATCGTGGCCTAGGATCTACTCAGGAAGGTTCGCACGCAGAGAAGTGATGTTGGTGGGTCCTTGACCTCAATAGCAGAGTGAATGTAAATGCTTGAGATGAATAAAACATGCAAATACAGCAAATATAAATATGAGTACAGCGGAGATGAAACGACCTAGCTAGCCATGTACTCTAAGGGGTACATTCCCTTATTCAAATACATTCCCAACCGTGCGGCGCGAACAGTTACGAAACTGTTCCCGCCGAAGCCATCCTGCCTGCAGCTGCCTGATGCTGTCTGCTCCGACGGTTCAGATGCGTCCCAACTGTCTGACGCTTCGAGTCGTTTCCAACCGTCTGACGCTTCGCGTTCATTCGCGATACTGCGTGCTTCTCTTTGCTGCGGTGAGGAGTGCACAGTAATATTCAAGTATTACTATTCGTAACACCCCCCTTCACTCCTGGCCGCAGTTCGACTTGACCTGCTTGACCACGCCGCTGAGTTCAGAGCAGTGCTGATACTGCTGGCGTGGCAGTCGCTTCGTGAGGAAGTCTGCTGCCATGTCACCGGTCGGGCAGTAGGTCAAGTTGACCTTGCCCTTGTCTACCTCATCCTTCATGAAGAAGTACCGCAGCGCAATGTGCTTGGTCCGGTTGACGAAACCAGGTTTGTTCGCGATGCGAATCGCGCTCTGGTTATCGCAGTGAAGGCGAAATGTGAGCGAAGCTGGAATTTTCGCCTCTTGCAGGAGTTCCTGCAAGTAGAGGCCTTCGCGAACTGCTGCAGTTGCTGCGATGAATTCCGCTTCGGCTGATGACAGGGCAACCAGCTCCTGCTTCTGTGAGTTCCAGGAGATTGGTCCCGTTGGCTCGAGTCGGAACAGGAAGCCAGTCCTGGACCGTCGATTATCGGGGTCTGCTGCGTGATCGGCGTCCACATAGCCGATGAGGTTGAAGGATGGAGTTGGTGCAGTTGAGTAGCACAGCCCAATCTTGGGCGTTGAAACGAAGAACTGAAGGGCGCGCTGCAGATCCAGAAGATTCTCAGCCGTTGGTTTGTGTGAGTACTGCGCCAGCTGACTGGCGATGTACGAGAGGTCTGGCCTGCAGGTGACAGAGGCGAAGAGGAGGCATCCCAACTGCTGCTGGTAAGTCTGAATCCCAGCAGGGGATAGTGGTTTGTTGTCGGGTTTGTGGTTCGGTCCAGGAGTTCGGTAGGGAGTTGAGAGAGGTGCAGGTGAAATGTTGAACCGCTTCCCTAACTCCTCTGCGTACTTAGCTGCTGAGAGATGAATGGCCTCAGGCGCGTAGGAGATGTTGAGGCCTAGAAACTGCTTCACCTCGTAGTTGCACGTGATGTCGACGCGCCCCGCCAAGGCCTTCTCGAACTGCTCGAGAAGCTCGTTGTTTGAGCCTGTGTAAAGCAGGTCGTCGACGTACACCGTGAGGAGAATGTATTCCCCCCGGAATTTGCGGCGATACATCCCTGGATCGTGCGACATCTGCTTGAATCCGATTTCAAGCAGGATGTTGTGCAGGTACTGCTGCCACAGCCTCGGAGCCTGTTTGATCCCGTAGAGTGACTTGCGCAGTTGGCACACGCGTGAGTCCCCTCCGTCGTAGGTGTGCGGCTGCTCCACGTAGATCACGGCGTCCACTAACGCATACAGGAACGCGTTCTTCACGTCGATCTGGCGGAGTGGTAGGTGCCTTGCAGCTGCAATGGCGAGCAGGATTCGAACGGAGGTATGGCGACTGACTGGGGCGAACGTCTGGTCAAAGTCGATGCCATGCCTCTGATCGTAGCCGCGAACCACCCAACGCGCCTTGAAGCGCTCGATCGTTCCGTCCGCTGCGGTTTTCACGCGGAAGACCCACTTCCCTGAGAGGATTCTTGCGCCTTTGATCGCCGCGCGGTCGACTAGCACCCAGGTGTCTCGTGACTCCAGTGCCTTGATCTCTGCGTTCATTGCTTCGCGCCATTCCTTGCTGTGTGGTCCAGAAAGAGCTTCGCGCGGATTATGGGGCTCGATGCCACGTGGCGCCTTCGAAGTTGCGGTGTGAAGCCCGAGCAGCTGCAGTCCTGAGATAGTGCTGTCGTGGCGACGTTGCGGGATGACTTCCTGTACGTCGTCGTCATCGCTTTCTGGTTCAGGAGGCGCTGGTGGTGCTGTGCCTCTGCCGCTTCCGCCTGTTCCGCTTCCGCCTGCTGCGCCCATTCCTCCTCCCGAGGAATCGTCGTCGTCGTCGTCGTTGCTACGTCGTTCTTCCCACACGAACTCGCCCCTCGTGTCCTGCTCCAAGATTACTGCAGCGGCTTCGTCTTCGGGCGTTGCGTAGCTGTGCCCATTGTTCGCGTAGACGCGGTTCACGTTCGTTTCTTCGTCGCGGCGGAACTGGTCGAGGAAGAGGCGCTCGTAGAAGATGACGTCGCGAGCGTGAGCGATTTTCTGACTGAGGAGGTCCAGGACGATCCACGCCTTGTACTCGTGACTGATGCCGAGATGGATCCCCCAGCGCGCGCGGCTGGCGAATTTGCCGATGGTTGAAGTCGGCGGGCGGTATTGAACCATGCACCCCCATACGCGCAGCATGGAGGTATCCCCTTTGGTCCCGGTCCATTTGACGTGCGGGGACAGATTGCCGGTGATGGCGGTGGTCGAGAGTAGGTTGTGCACCCGCACTGCGTGGTGCATCGCGTAGGTCCAGTAGATCGGCGGCAATTTCGACTGCTTCATCAGCGCGCGCACCTTCGTCATTAGCGTGCGGTTCGTCCGCTCAGCTACGCCCTGCTGCTGGTGCGCGTAGGGGAGAGAAATGTGGTGCTCGATCCCCTTTTGCGTGAGGTAGGTTTGCATCTGGTTGCTCCTGAATTCTGCCGCGCCGTCAGATTGCCAGATTTTCAGCTTCTTCCCAGACTGTCGCTCTGCGTGCGCCAGCCAGAGGCGAAACACCTCGTAGGCTCTGTCCCGTGACTCCACGTTCACGACCCACACGTAGCGCGTTCCAGCGTCGATGAAGGTGAGCGTGTACATTTCGTCCTCGGCTCCGCAATGCCCCACGTTCAGGAAATCGCTGTACACCTTGTGTAGCTTGGGGTAGCGGTTCGTTCCAGGTTCAAGCAGCGGGAACGGTTGGTGGCTCAGCGCAGCTTTGGGGCAGACGGTGCAGTTGTGCGGATGTGTCGCGCCTCTCACTTCGGAGCCATCAGGGCGCAGGAGTGCGCCAGGAGCGAAGACGCCTGCATCGATGCAGTTTTTCAGCGTCGCACGTGAAGGGTGTCCGAGGTGTCAGAGGTCCACTGGTGATCACCGATTGATCCTAGGGAAGGGTTACAGGCATGTTGGCCTGGGGGGTTATGGGCGCACTGACCCGCTACTTAACAAGCCCTTTTATCCCAATGGTCTAGTGGTTGGGATTCTGACATGGTATCAGAGCGAAGGTCTCGGGTTCGAATCCCGGTGTGTGCACTTCGGGCATCCCAGTGCGGGGGGGTGTCAGAGGTCCACTGGTGATCACCGATTGATCCTAGGGAAGGGTTACAGGCATGTTGGCCTGGGGGGTTATGGGCGCACTGACCCGCTACTTAACAAGCCCTTTTATCCCAATGGTCTAGTGGTTGGGATTCTGACACGAGGCGCTGGTGCCAGAGAGTATCGTCAGCGCGAAAGCCGGAGGTGCGTATGTAGCGTGCGCGTGCTTCCTCAGGGTCTCCGTCAGGTACAGGAGCAGGTTCTGCTGCTACTCCCTCTGCTTCTTCTTCTTCCGGCGCGGTGGTCAGCATCAGCGCCAAGAACTCTCTGTCGCGAATCTCAGAGAGCAGAATGTTGGTCCCGGGGATGGTTCCAGGGACGAAGGTGGGTTCGCATGGCTCAGGGGCAGGTCCGTAGACGGTGCGACGCGGGGTTGACGGCTCGTTGCCCCAGATGATGGTGTCCCATGGATCGCGACGCGGGGGGTTGTCAGGAGGAGGTGGTGCGAGTGGAATGTGACGCGGGGGACGGCCAAGAGGAACGACTGCAGGTGTTGCCTCAGTTTCATCCTCTCCCCCCTTTCGTTCTTCGCGGAAAGTACCCCAGCCGCTATTGTCGGCGCTAGTTGCGGCGCCCCATCCGCCGCTCGCGTTGGCCCAGGTTCCGCCGGTGTCTCCCCATCCTCCGGCGCTCCCCCACCCTCCTTCATTGGAGGCACTTTCTTCAGCCTCAGCTCCCCAGGTGGCGCAAGCGAAGGTCCCACGTGCTTCTGCGAGGCTTTGCTGGCGAAGCTCCTCAGCTTCGCGGCGTGCCAATTCTTCCTCTCGCTCCGCGGTGAGTTTCTTCGATGAGTCGCGTCGATGAGAGTAGATGGCCAGAAACCTCTCGTAGGTGTAGGGTCGCGGCTCGCCATGGGCATCAAAGGTGCCGACGCCAGTTCCGCGCAGCATGCCTTGAAGGTGCTGTGAGGGGGGACCGATGAGGGGATGCTCTGGCGTGCCGAAAATGCCGTGGGTAGTAACTTCAAGCTCGAGCTGCGACATCCCTTCCTCTGGGGGCGCGTGGCGCTCTGCTTCAGCGATGGCGGCGAGTCCGCGGCCGGCAATCGTGCTCGTTGATGTCGTCGGCGTGTAACAATCCCTGCAGATGCCATCCGGATCAGGGTTGTGTAACGCCGTTTCGCGTGGGTGGGGATGGTGCGGCACCCACGGTCTGCCGTCAGGGTGCTTCCAATCCCTGCAGTGGATGTGCTCGAAGCGCAGTGGCACGAGATCAATCAACTCGTGCGAGTCGCCGCTGCAGTCGGGAATGTCGAAATCTAGGACATACACTCCATTTTCGGAGTGCGCTCGTCCGATCTGCCTGCGGGGAAATGTGTGCGATTCGTAGTGCAGCAGGATGTCTCGTGTCTCGCGATCCGTGCTGAGGTCGACGCCGCAGTCCATGAGCTGTGCGGCGGACAGGAGGTTGAAGCGCAGGTTCTGGACGATCAGCACATCGTTAAGCCTGATGTGCGTGCGGCTTCCACATGCTTTGAGCACGACAATGCCTTGTGTGCTTGCGCGCAGGCGCGTGTTGTTCGCCACACTGACGTAAGTGACTGTAGGGGTGGGGACGGCGTTGGATATGTAACGCTCGGAGCCCACCATATGCTGGCCGCAGCAGCTGTCCAGGTACCAGGTGTTGTAGCGCTTGTTGTCGTCACGTGCGAGCAGCGCCAATCGCGGTGTGACGATGTGCGGGGTGTCGAACTTCAGAAATTGCTCGCGCGAGAGCCAATCAAGTGGCGCCACCCGCATGTCCGGTATGTGCGGGGGACTTTCAAGCAGCTGGACTGGGAGGTTCCAGTCCTGGTCGTCGTCGTCGTTGAAGTCGCGGCGCGGGCTGAACGGGTTGTTGTTGGTGAACGCGCTGATGGGGTGCGGTGCTGGCTCAGGTGAGGGTGAGCGAACACGGCGACGACGTGACTCGCCTGTCATGGCCATGTTGCTCATGACGTTGCGCGTAGGGGCAGTTGATGGCTGCTGCTGCTGATGCTGAACGGTTGAGTTCAGATTGCGCGCGGGTGGGGGTTGATACCCTTGGGCTGGACGCACGTCGCCTCATGCGTCTTGTCGGCCGGACCAGTTGCTCGGATTGGTCTGGCGAGGGCGAGATCGGAACTTACATCGATCCGCCAAATGCCCGAAGTTTCTGCAGATTTTGCAGTAGAGGCGCCGCGGTCGTCGCTCTTTGTTGTTGTCGGCGTAGAAGGCGAGCCGTTCACGTTCTCGTCGTGGCGCTGGTCGCTGCTGATCCATATCCCGTTGTTCGACGAGAAGGGCGGCGCAAAGGGCGGCCTCCGAGATGACCCCCTGCTGTCGGAGGAGCGCCTTGCAGGGCCGCCACTCTGGGCCAAGCCCTTGAAGCACAATGTTCACGAAGATTTCTTCGGAATTCGAGCTTCCCAACTTCACGATTTGATCGCGAAGGCTCCGACAGCGGTTGATGTAGCTGTTGACCTTCTCCCCTGAGGTAATCTTGGTTTCCAGCAGTTGCTGGAGTAGTCGGCTCGAGGAGACGGAGTCCTTGGGCTGATACACGCCGTTCAGGTGGCGCCAAGCGTCGAGGGCTGGGGCAGCCGATGTCTTGTATGAACGAATGTTCAGCTGCTCCGCCGGCGACATGTTATGCAGAAGGATCCCGTACGCCATCAGGGACTCGTTATAATAGCGAGTCCTTGCGTCGTCGGTTTCCTCAGCAGGTCCCGAGTAGCTCTCGTCGAAATAATGATAAATCTGCGCGTTTTGCAGCAGCAGCTCCAGCTCGAAGCTCCAGGTGTAAAAGTCTCTGCCGTCAAAGCACACGCTTGTCTTTATTTTTTATATGCTCAAAAACCTTGATTGCGCGGAGAGAATTGCTTCATCGCTGGGACAGGGAGTCTTGGGGGTTGAGCCATTCGTATCTAGGGAGAAGCCTTGCGGGGCGGAGTTTTGGCCGTTTGGGGCCGGTTGAGTGGGTTGGGAAGAAGTTTCCGCATCGCCATTCCGCAATGTCTGGAGCCCTTGCGCATCGTCGTTTCCTCGTTTGTCGCAGCCGGGTTGGGCTGCGCTTCAGCCGTCAGATTCGTCTGACCTCCAGATCCTCCGGCCATTCTTACACGTGATCGTGTGCCGGACGCCACTTTCCGAATGTCGCAGATTTCGAAGATGGCGGTGCGAAGGATTCCTGAGTTGCTCTCATACCATGCTGCGATCAGAAGTTGATCGTGGCCTAGGATCTACTCAGGAAGGTTCGCACGCAGAGAAGTGATGTTGGTGGGTCCTTGACCTCAATAGCAGAGTGAATGTAAATGCTTGAGATGAATAAAACATGCAAATACAGCAAATATAAATATGAGTACAGCGGAGATGAAACGACCTAGCTAGCCATGTACTCTAAGGGGTACATTCCCTTATTCAAATACATTCCCAACCGTGCGGCGCGAACAGTTACGAAACTGTTCCCGCCGAAGCCATCCTGCCTGCAGCTGCCTGATGCTGTCTGCTCCGACGGTTCAGATGCGTCCCAACTGTCTGACGCTTCGAGTCGTTTCCAACCGTCTGACGCTTCGCGTTCATTCGCGATACTGCGTGCTTCTCTTTGCTGCGGTGAGGAGTGCACAGTAATATTCAAGTATTACTATTCGTAACACTTATGATGCAGGGATTGGAAAGATAGCACATCTCATTGCACTAACGTATGCCAGTTAGAGCCAGCCATGCGGATCAACATGAAATCTTGCATGAAATTCCATGTATCCAGATGGCACCTCTGTAATATTATAGAAGCACCTTCGCCTTCCGTCGGGTGAAATGATGCGACTCAGAGAGGGTGGCCGGAAGTGTGATGTTTCCAGGCTCATCGTGCGATGCTGTGCAGATGGGCCAGGACCAGAGAGCTTTGCGAGTTGGTGCGACAGCTGCCTCGCACCAATGCAGGGCATGCGCACCAGTGCGGCGCTGGCACGCGCTGGCACGCAGTGGGATGCACTGGCGCGCACTGGAACGCACTGGACCGCTTTGGAACGCACTGGAACGCACCAAGGCGGCCCAATGAACACAATTCCATCTGCTCGGGAGCTTCAAAGATTGGCACTAGTGCGCACAAAGGCGATCCTACACCACGCAGTTTTCACTTGTCAACAGGAATATATGTACAGTGTACACTCAAGTCAGATTCTTGTCACGCCTCGCACAATAAGTTAGCACCACTCAGAGCCGCCTCCACTCTCCCATGGAACACCACCAGTGCCTGTATCTCTCCACCCTTCCATGTACAACAGCATTCGATCCCCATACTCCCCTGAAACTGCTTCTGCTTCTGCCACTGCTTGATGTCACGTCTCACACAGTAAGTTAGCACCACCCTGAGCCGCCACCATGCTCCCATGGAGCACCACCAGTGCCTGTATCTCTCCACTCTTCCATATACAACAGCATCCGATCCCCATACTCCCCTGGTGCTGCTGCTTCTGCTGCTTCTGCTACTTCTGCCACTGCTGCTGCTGCTGTTGTCGACAGTCTTACCGGCCCTGTTCCCATCAATGCACCTACTTCTGCTGCGGTTTTGACAGCTGCTTCTGCTGCAGGTTCTGGCATGCGTAAACCCGCTGCGGCTGCTGCTGCCGCTGCTGCTGCTGCTTGGCTCCACAGGGTAGGAGGCTGCAGACCTTGAGCGTTAGGTAAAGTGCACTGGTTGGTAGATGGATACACTGATAATTCCCCAGCTAAACCACTCTGTGAAATGATCCCCGCAGAAGCCAGCTGAGAGTTCTCACAACTGCTGCTTGGCATATGCAGACCGGATCGCATGAAAGCTGCATCAGCCAGAGCGGAATTGGCAACCATTGGAGGCAAAGGAGGGGTGGCCGATACAGGAGGCACAGGTGGTATAGACAGTCCGTGAGTCATCCTAGAGGAGGAGGTGGTAATAGTGGTGCTGCTGCTGTTGTTGCTGCCACCGCTGCAGCTGCTGCCCCTGCTACTCATATATCTGAGCCTGTCATCACTATTGCTGCGTCCTACACTGCAGTTGCTCCCACCCACCACCTCGTTACGCACCCCACTGGCAGGTTCGGGAGTGCCGAACCTGAGCCTGTAGGGCCTGTCTGGATTACCCTGGGGGAGGGCTGGGGACAAGGCAGAGGCCTGCCTATGAGGCGCCTCAAACAACGAGGCAGAGGCCTGCTGTGACAGCACCCGGGTTTCCTGCAGCAGCATCACCTCTTGAACCACCTTCAACTCATGCTCCCTCAAAATCTCCTGTAGGCTTGCTGCTCCGTGCACGTTTTGAGCTGCGGGAAAAACTGTCTCGTGACTGGCAGTTTCCTGAAGCAGCAGCACCTCTTGCATCACCTTCCTCTCATGCTCCCTCAGCAGCATCTCATGTTCCCTCAGCAGCAGCCTTTCATGCTCCAAAACACTCTCCTGCCGGCCCAAACCTTCCTGCATCCCCATCCCTCCCTGATGCGCATCCTCCTCCTGCTGCCTCGAATCTCCAAGCCTGATTGGCCTGACCACACCCGGGTCACCAGGCAACAGCAAGCCTGACTGCCCTTGAATTTGGCCCGTATGGGAACCACCCAGCAGCATACCAGCCGTTCTTTGACGCCCCGTCATGCTTTCCACTTGTGGGTTCCCCAACAGACGTGCAATCTCCTGGCCAATCAGCATGTCCTGAAGACCGGGTGATATCGGTAACCCCATGGGGAGTGATGGCGCCTGTGGCGGCAGCTGTGGCAGTTGTATTGCCTGTGGCGGCTGTAGCTGTGACGTCTGTAGCGCATGTGCCTGTGACTGAGGCGGCTGTAGTATCACCTGTGCGAGTGGCCGTGGCAGCAGCTGTGGCAGCTGTAGCGGCTGTGTCGGCAGCTGTAGCGGCTGTGCCGGCAGCTGTAGCGGCTGTGCCGGCAGCTGTAGCGGCTGTGCCGGCAGCTGTAGCGGCTGTGCCGGCAGCTGTAGCGGCTGTGCCGGCAGCTGTAGCGGCTGTGCCAGCAGCATAGAGTGGGGCGGATCATGGAGTGCCCCACCTCCGCTTCCCGTGAGTCCAGCCATTTCAGTGGACGGCTGTAGCACACGCATTGACGACTGTGGCGGTTGTAGCGGTGGTGATAGAAACTCTGGCTGCTGCTGTAGCGTATGGGCGAGCACCTGTGGCTGTTGCAGTGCTTGTAAAAACACCTGAGGGTGTTGAAGCGCCTGTGATTGCTGTAGCGACTGAGGTTGCTGTAGCGCGGGTGAGTGCTGCTGTAGCGACTGAGGGTGCTGTAGCGAGGGTGAGTGCTGCTGTAGCGCCTGCAGTTGTTGCTGCAGAGCATGGGAGAGCACCTGCGGCTGTTGCAGCGCATGAGACAGCAGCTGCGGGTGCTGTAGCGCCTGTGGTGACTGTGGCACCTGGGTTAACACCTGAGGGTGCTGTAGCGTCTGCATGAGCCTTTGGCGCTGGTTCTGTGGCTGGGGGAAGGTGAAGCGGGAAGGTGGTGGGGATGAGAGGGGGGTGCTGACAGAACCATGGATAGGAGGAGGACTGGGGCGAGGCATTGAAAGGGTGCTGCGATGAGACGCAAGAAGAGAAGCAGGATTGGGTTCAAGAATGGTGGATGCCATTTGGGATGGTGTGCCTGTCCACATGTGTGACACGGTTAATGGTATGGATGATGGTATGGATGATGGTGAGCATGATGGTATGGATGATGGTATAGATGTTGTTATGCATGGTGTTGTAGATGAAGGTATAGATGGTGAACTGTATGATGGTGTAGATGATGGTACTGTTGGTGATGCCACGTGCGGCGGCCATAGGAACGAGTTTCGAGTCGTCTCGAAAATCGGGGCCATGTGTGTGTTAAGCCATGGGGAGGAGGTGTGAGATACACGTGTCATGTCGTGTGTCGTCCCAGCAGTCGGTGCCATATTTGGAAGCCATGGGGATGTTAGCAGTGAGCTGTCTAGCATTGATGCGAGAGTAGCAGCACCAATCGAAGGTTGCACAGCACCAGCACCAGCACGGTTACAACCAGAGGCTGCGGCGGCGGCGGCGGCAGCAGCAGCACGGTTAACACCAGAGGAAGGTGCATTGGAAGGGTCAGAGGCAGGAGCAGCATCAACTGGTAGAACAGAGCAGATTTGAGGCGATTTTGCTTGGAGGCCTTCGTATAAGTTAACCCTAGACCCGTGTATGCTCGGGTCATCGTTGTTGCTGTTGTCGTTTTCACACTCCATTGACTCGGTCGCTCCTTCCCCGCCACTCGTGGTAACCTCAGTCGCCTCGCAGCTTTCGCCTGACTTGCAATCACTGCCAACGTCTACGTCTACGTCAACGTCAACGTCAGCGTCAGAACCAACCACTACCTCAAGACTACTGGCACGGTCGCCACGGCCGCCGCCGCCGCCACCACCGCCGCTGCCGCTGCCGCTGCCGCTGCCGCTGCCGCTGCCGCTGCTGCAAGCGACACCGCCGCTACCGACAGTTGCATCATTTGCTGCGGCCTGATGAAAGTTGAGCTTCGCGCCAGAGCCGTACAGTCGCCTTGCTGCCACGTCATACGCCATTGCGGCGTCCGCCGCGCGCGGAAACGACCCCAGCCACAGGCGGCGCTTGCTGCGCGGCTCGCGGATCTCCGCCACCCACTTCCCCCAGCTGCGCTGCCGAACCCCGCGGAACATGAACAGCGCGTTCTGCGGGCCGCCCTTGAAGCCCTTCCCCGCGCGCTCGTTGCGTTTCTTGGGCTCCTTCCCCCCCCGCGCGGGGCTCCTGGGCTTCAGGGGGAAGGTCGGCGCAACTCCCGCCGACCGCGGAGGTTCCGGGCTGCGGTCCTTAGATAAAGATGGTCTTGGGCTCATGTTTTCGTGCGGAAAACGAAGAAACGGCGAACGCGGGGGAATGAAGCCGATCGCTCCGCAAATTTCCAGACTTCAGACCAACGGTAACGCAGAGTACAACCCGGCTTTCGCGGGAGAATCACTCGAAGCCTTCACACTGACTACTGCGATTACTACCTGTCCGGTTCAGGCGGCAGGAGTCTAAATCATCGAAGAACTGCCTTGCGCAGCAACCATGTCACGCGCTTATCGTGCTTATGTGACGTGGCCCAGATTCTGCCGCGGAGGAGGAAGGGGGGAACGCCTGAGGAAGCAGCAACGGGCCATTGCTGCAGGTGACCGTCCGTGTGAGCAGAAGGACCGAAATGCAGGAATACTGCGCGGCAGAGCGTGCAAGCAGCTGCGGGGGGGACGCGGCCAGGCGGCAGAGCGGCGGAACGGGGACTCCGCCTGGGGTCTGAAAATTCTCTGGGGGACTCGCGGAGGAGGGGGTGATATCCAGTGGAGATATCGGTGGGGGGAGAAATCCCGAAGGAGATATCCATTGGGAGAGACGAGAGACGAGGAGAGAGGCGGAGATGCGAGGTCACTTCCGTTCCGTCGCGATGGTGAGTGTGGTTGGGACACGTATAATAGCGATGTAAGTCATTATAACATCGGATGCCGCTATCTCGTCCGATCGGCTGAGACGGGGAAGATCTAGCCGAGAGCACGTGACGCAATCTAGCGTATTCCGGATTCTCCCGTCGTCTGTGAGAAGGGAGTGTGAAGAGCTTCTCCTGCCCCGTCTGACGCGTGAGTGAGAGAAAAGATCTTCTCTTCCCATAGCGGGTGAGTTGGGGGAGGAAAGCGAGTCCCCTTCCCCATAACGAGCTGGCACTACTCCGCCATGTCTCAGCTGAGTCATCATCCAATCCAACTTCCGTAGTCGCCAACAGTGCGTACAGTATTGCGCAAACCCACCACCATGCCTGTTCGCCGCCCAAAAATACCAGGCTTCTTGGTGGAGGGAGGATCGTCAGCCATCCCGGATGCGCTCGAGCGGAGGTTTCTAGCCTCTTGTAAACTCGCAAGCATATGATATCGGCAGCAACCTAGGATCTGGATGTGGAAGATTTTTTGCAGTCTAGAGTGAGTGAGTCAGCGTGTGGCTCCTCTTAATTGCTGTCAAAAGACCTTCACGTGGGTCTAAGCAGCTGATTGCAAGTCCCGACAGACATCCACCGGCAGGCTTGATGCCGAGAGGAGACTCTATGCCATAAACTGAAAACGTTAGAATCTAGATTCAACATCGGTAAGGAATTTCTGCCACAGATTTGGGGTACTGTAAAAGGAATGGTTGAGGTAGCAGATGTGAAAAGAGAGATTTGTGGGAGAGAAAGGGATTGACAGCTTTAGAAAAGGTGGTTCATGTGTAATTGAGGTCAGCCGAGCTGATTTCGGGGCAGCGACATCTAGACTGGCAGATTTGGTGTGATCTTTGCCACGTCACTACCTCGCTTGGTCTGGCACAAATCTATGGCAGGAATCACGGCGCTGACTGGGAGGGCAGCACAGATGCCACGAGGGACCGATATTTCTGGTAGGGATATCGAGGCCCAAAACATCGTTATAGTGAAGTGTCGTTATAGTGTTATAATTCCAGCTATTGACATTTGACGTGTTGACCTTACAAATGTGTCATGGTAGTCGAAGTGGTGATGTTTGTATGCTGATTATTCTGGATAATCTTCATGATGTATATTTAAATCGCATAACCTAACTGAATATGGGGCAATCATGTTTTTTGAAAGCAATGCACACTTGTCAGTATGATTATATACAGTTTTGGGCATGGATGGTACCCTGTATAAAATCATCACATATTAAGCACGCAGAAGTGGGGATGAAATATGCCGTAACACAGTGAGCACGTCAAAGAGAAGACAGCGACGCTTATCATAGAGATTGTAGTGTGAAATTGTTGGAATCATATTGTATATCCCAGATATCCCAGAGAGCATCTTACACCCGTTACCCAAGCATACTCAACAGTGAAGCGTACTAAGGCTCCAACCTCCCTGCCTAGTACGTCTCACTGTTGAGCTGGTCAAGAACATTCTTTTTCGTACAGCAGACGTTTCCCCCTCGCCGCGCGCCTCGTTCGACAGACACAGGGCGGCTGTGTACCAAATTCGCTGTTTGGGAATGAAGACTACAGTTTGCAACACGAGCGATGGCGACAAAGTCGAGCGACGGCAAGCGACGAGCGACGAACGACGTGCGGCGCGCGGCGCGTGACGGAGGACGAGCGGTGAACGACAGCTGACGGGCGAAGGTCGGCGACTATCGACCCGCAAAGTCGTCGCGCGACGTGCGACGAATATCAGCCGCATGCTGGAAAACGTGAGCGACCGTCGCGGTTATCGTGGCGAAAGGGACGGAAAGCGGTGGTGTTTTATTGGTGGAAAGCTATGACGAAGAAAAAACCGCTCAATGTCGGCAAAGGGGTACTTACAAGCTAACCACCTCACCTCTCTTCATGGCTGATTAGCTATTCACACATTTGGCTAGTATTTGCCAAACCACCAACGACCTTATTCTGTTGGTACTACTACTACTACTGCCAAGCCATCCAACGAAGCATTGCGATCAGCATGGATTGCCACGTATTATCTCTCCTCTGCCGTCTGCTGCTCTGTAAGCCCTGCAGCTCCATTCGTGAGGGGTCTCTTTCTGCTGCTCTGTAAGCCCTGCGGATTCAGAGCGCGCTGCTGCGGCCTGGTACTGCCTCCTCTGTTTCTGATGAAAAAACGTCATTGACTGCGACTTCTTACAGTTTTCGTTTTTTTGAGACGTAAAAAAGCCGCTGCGTGAGACATTGACTGCAACTGTTCACGATCCCGGACGGATAGTAACCTCGAGGTAGTTTCGTCATGTACTAACTCTCAAATCAGCACGGTGCTGCCTGCAGGTGCGACTGTCTGCACTGCCTACGGCGCGGCGTCTGCCACATCATTCGCCCCGCTACTCTCTCAAGACGGCGGGTCTTCTGCCGCTTCAGCCGCTCAGGCGACCAAGCCCCTAGTTTGGAAGGGAAAGACAATGGGTAAGTGCATTAGCCGTCAGTACTAGTAATGGCGGACGATTTGGCAAACGCGTGTTTGACAGCACCGTTATCAGGCACTGCAGAAACGCGGTGACTGTGTAATCCGCGCGCGGTGAAAACACTGGTAGCAGTAATTGCTGAAATGTTTCCACGTTCGTGCAACTGCGCTCATCAATTTCTGATGTGTGTGCTGCAGCAGAATTGTGTGCTGCAGCTGATGTGCGTTGCGTGCTACGGTCGGTGTGCGCTACAGCCGGTGTGTGCTACAGTCAATGTGTGCATCAGCTGGGTTGTGTTACAGCCATTGTGTGCATCAGCTGGTGTGTGCTACAGCCGGTGTATGCCATGGTGTGTGCTTCAACTGGTGTGTGCTACAGCTGGTGTGTGCTACAGCCGGTGTGTGCTACAGATGGTGTGTGCTACAGATGGTGTGTGCTACAGATGGTGTGTGCTACAGCTGGTGTGACATCATGTCAAGTCATGCTTGTTCTTGCGTAACAGCCATCCATGAACAAATTACAGAGTCATTCATTTCCCAGGCTTCCTGATCCTTCACATTTCCGTTAAAAATTCAGCCCAGAAATCTTCAGCTAGTCATTGACTTCCCGTCTCCCCTATCCCGTCCGTGATCCCCGTTTATAGTGAAATACGTGGCCAAGCTGAGTCCTACCAAGCGCAACGGGAAAGTAGTCGGCGACGCAGGAGCTTCAGGGAAAATCGTGCTGAAGGCAGTGAGGTATGCTCCTGCCCCTTGTTCGCGTGTTCCACTAGTAGTGCTGGCACTGCTCTTATGGAGTTACAGTGAATTTTGCATGCAAACAACCGTAGTGTGCTCTTGAGGGTATTGGTAAGGAGTTAGCAGTGGAGAGGGAGGAGTCTATGGTGCAATGGCGCCAATGGTACACTGCACTCTGAGGGAGCCATGGTACCGTAGTGCACCTGAAGGAGCATGATATGCCATGGCATGGCAGTGCACCTGAAGAAACATGATATACCATGGAAATGGCAGTACACCTGAAGGAGCATGATGCGCCATGGCAGTACACGTAGAGGATCATGATGACCCATGGCAGTGTTGTCTAACTATGAGCTCTCCTTGTCCTGCTGGCAGGTACTCTGCAACCTCCTTCAGAGTTCTAATCGATTTCCAGTTCCTAAATGTCGGTGACCTTTGAGTTGACTCAAAAGTGTTCCCTGACTTTGAGCTCTCCTTGCTTGTCCTGCTGCCAGGTACTCTGCAACCTCTTTCAGAGTTCTAATCGATTTCCAGTTCCTAAACCTCAAAGGAGGAGACTATCCGCAGTTCGGTGCGGCACGTTCCTGCTTCACAGCTGAACTTGATAAGTATTCTATGGCTAACATAACAAGTCCCAAGGCTGCACGCCGCAGGCGTTACAGCTTCATTATGCACGACGAGGTCATTGCTACGACGGAGCTCGAGGCCCGCGGTGTTTTGGGGAGATTTGTGACGTCATCACATGCAGTTGTAGGACGTGCAGCAGGACTCTCGTTATCAGACTAATTTAGTCTGTTGGTCTAGATTTCAGTCGCATTTTTTGTTGTTCATATGTTCTCGCAGACAAAAAAATGCGGCTCATATGAGAGCCCAGATAAGCTGTTAATACTCACATGTTTTTCCAGGACACAGATTATATTTCGTATGAGTTTCCAGACAGCGAGGATACATCTGTCTGATAACTTAAGGGAAAACAAAGAAGCTCGAGACCCCCCTCACAAGAGTCGATCCCACTACCGACGGAGTCCGCGTTCAAATCAAACCAACTCCGCCATCCACACAAATGTAATTGCACGTTAAACTTTATTAATACGTTTTCACAGACGGCCTTAAATATTTCATCTGAAAATCAGATCACCCAGAATCCCTCATATGATGGTCAGACTAAAAAAAAAAATTTACTTTTTCATCAGACGGCCCAAATAGTTAGCAAGAGCCCTGACGTGCAGGTAATGCGTTTGCTCTCTGTGGGAAGGTTATAACAAAGGTGAAGTAAGACGCATACCGTATGGGTGTAGTGCTAGTGTATTGCGATGGGTTCGTGCAATGTTGTGATCACTGAAGAGGGGAGATGCATGCTCAGGCCCTCAGATTGGTTTGAGGGTATGCTGATGGATTAACGTGCCCCGGTCGCCCAGGTGTCCAAATCAGCGTTCATGGTTTTCTTTATACTGATTTTGCCACTGTAAAAGTTATAAGTAAACTGAACCATCAGTGTAAAAAAGAAATACAAAGTTGAATTTCCCGTTCAAAATTTGTCGCTGTGAGAGCTCCTTCCAGCGATGCAGAACACGTCGGCACGCGATCTGTACAGCGCATGCATCGTTAAGTGTGTGAGTGAGGTCTCGCGAATCCCGGGCCAGGTACAGCCTAGTGGGGTCTTGTGAATCCCGGGCCAGGTACAGACTGTACACACGCGTACCACCCCGAATCGGTCTAGTCCGTTTCAGTGTGACTCACGACACTACACTGATTCGTCAGTGCTACTTGTACAGCAACACGGAAAATGGTCAGTGTGGCAAGGTATGTTATACTGAAATTTCAGTGCAAATTTGAAGCATATGCTGAATTTTCAGGGAAAACGAAAATCTGAGCTACAAAATCAGCGTAATCAGCGTGTTTTACGCTGATATCTGAGGGCCTGCTGATGTGGGTGTCTGTACGTTATAGCATGTCAATGCTGCATCGCTTTTCATGACCAGTAGATACTACTCGCCCTTGCATAGTAGTACCGGTAACCAATATTGAATGCGCACACTAGAATGCATGGGTTTGAGGGTTGATTGACTGGGCCTGGTGTATACCAACTACACCTACATGCATGACTGAGGTGACCAATTGAGGAAGCAAGCATGTACCATTCACATGACTAGGTGAAGAAACCAACGAGAGGCCACCTCCACAAACAGGGTAAATTACACTCCTCAGGTATTTAGTTCCTGATCCCGGTTCAGTACCAGACCTCAAGGTCTTCGTTCCCAAGCCACAAGCGGCTGGTGAAATCCACCCGACATTGCACCTCCACCTGCAGAGCCTGCACTGAGTGCACCCTGCACAGCCTCACTGTCCAAACTACCGGCTCTGGCTCGGGCGTACGGTTTGCTCTGGCCCAAGCCCATCGATGATGCTGAAAAGCCACCCCGGTGATGTTCTTGTGTGTGTGCCGTGCTGCTACCCGGAAGGAATGACAGAAACTGAAACGGGGGGGGGAGGGGAGGGGAGGCCTGAACGAGATTGTGAAACATTGTGTGCATGATAAGCTGTGAGCTCCTGGCAAAGTATTGTTCCGCTGTGAGTAGCCAGCCGGGGTCTTTGTGGTAGTGTATTCTATATTTGAGGTGCCTAACAGCACATAGAACTGCGTGATTGTGAGCAGTCAGCTGGGGTCGTTGTGGGGGTGCGGCACCACAGACTGTCGAGAGAACTGCTCCCCTAACACCCTCAGCTGCTCCTCGTTTTTTGAGACGTCTCAAAACACTCCTTTTTTCTCGTTGTGGGGGTGCGGCACCACGAACTGTCGAGAGAACAAGGAGCAACTGCTTTCCAAACACCCTCAGCTGCTCCTCGTCCCACTTGTATTGCAGCTTCCACCCCTGGGTGAGATGGGGGGGAACAAGGGGTAGAGCAAGGTGAGGAGAAGGGGTGGAAATGAGGAGGAAGGGAGTGGGGCACAAATGACACCCTCCTCGTTCCACTCGCCCCCCTTGTATTGCAGATTCCATTCCAGCCCTGAGGGATGGGGACAACAAGGGGGGAGGGGAAAATGACGGGGGTTGAAAGGATCTGGGGAATTAGAGTAAAAATTGCGGCACTGAAAACACCCCCGGCTACCGGTCATCTCAGCCTCCACTCATGAGGAGACGGGGAGGAAGTAGGGGAGAGGAAAAGTGGGGCAAGGAAGGTGGGGGGGAGAAAATACGGTATGGGGGAGTGAGGGGGCAGTGGGGGTAGGAGAGATGGAAGAGTGCGCCACCAGGGCGACCCTCCTCCTCCCTTTCGTCCCTTGTGTTTCGCAGGGAGAATGAGGGAGATTGAGTGTTGGAAGGGGACGGTTGGGAGAGCCCATGGAATTAGAGTTCATCATTCCGCAGAAACATTCTCGCCCCTGCAGGGCAATTTTGAGAACTCAAAATAATACCCTGCCTCTCTCAGAAGCTTCCAACCCCGCATCCTCATCACATTCAGGCCTTCTCTGGTGTCCAGCACTGTACATACGGTAGTACTTCTCTAAATTATATTTCGGATTCTTAGTACCCAATACCAAAAGAGACTCCCAAAAAAGGTTTTATACACCAAAGCATCGATCGACCAGCAGCTTTCACGCTGGAAATAGAGATACTATTTCTAACTTCTAAGCATCGGTCAACCCACCCACTATTCAGGCATCTCATATGCACTCCATATGACACAGAAAGGGTGTTCAGTTTCAGTCACAGATGTGAGCACAGTGAGACGAAATTAACACACAGTGAGCATGTGAAGGCAGGGCAGTGAGCAACGTGGAAGAGCATACTATCACACACGTTCGTAGACACTACTTACCACAAGGGATGGGCTGGGGAAGAGCAGGCAGCGGCGGTGCTCAGGGCAGAGTCAGTTGTTGCCATCGCACTGGTTGAGGTTGGCAGACGTCACCATTGGAGGCCTTGAGCTTCACGCTGGTGAGTGGCAGGCGCCTACAATATCCCTTGAAGGCCGACGCTGGCAGGTTCTTCTAGAACGTGCAAGCATACACCTTGTTCGGCTGGAGAGGGAAAGGTGGAATTCAGGCAGATGAGCAACCCAACCTTTTAAAGTATATAAATGTCCAGCTCGTGCCATGAATTCACTGGTGTATCTACTAAGGGTTCCATATACGGCCACTGGAACGAAAGTACAGGGAAGAAAAAGAGCGACATTAAGACAAAGATGGCAGCAGCTTATGCCTGGGAAGAGAATCCAAGCCGAGATGAGAACACAACACAGAGTGCACACAAGATGGTTTGAAAAAATCTAATCGGCCATACCTACTCAGATAGCTTGAGAAAACCGGGAAGAGGGGAGGAGACGGGGGGCGGGGGAGTGGGGGAGTAGGGAGAGGGGTGGGGGAAGGAGAGGGGATATTTGGGAAGAAGGTCGAGGAAGTGGAGTGACGAAGAAAAACAATGAAAACAGACCGTTCAGTCTAGTGTAACACTCACCTGTCTAGGAGCATTGAACTAATCGCCAGCGTGCGCAATTGATCTCGCCAGTTTCACTGCGTTGCGTAGTGCAGTATTTCGCCCTGTCGCGTCAATCTTGACCTTGTAACTCTTCTATATTTTTTTTTCCCCAACGCTTCTGACAGCATCAAGCGAACGTCAGGGGCAGTTTCGAGGCTCACGGGGCGGCCGCCGTTGTGCTGAGAGAGCACGGCGCACCGCCGCCGGATATGACGGGGAAGCGCAGCGAGGGGAGACCGAGCGGACCGGCAGCAGATAAAAGTAGCAATCGCAGGCGGGGAGAAGCGCCGAAAGCCAGACATATCGGCGTAACGGCGAGTCGCCTTGTCTCGACTCGGCTCCAGGAAGTCGATTATTCCTGCTGGAGCGTGTCTCAGCCATTCGATGACGACGTGGAACCCCAATCCAGCAAGACTTAGAATCGGGCCGCGCGAGGTGGACGACGCTGAGTCCGTCCATCAGACTGAACACGCGACGCGCTGAACGAGTCGCTAAAGAACACCCTTTTAGACATCACGCCCCTATCGAGAAACTTGTCTTAGGGCGCGTAACCATTTTGCATTTTACGATTTTGACGGACAGTCCGCTTAAAACGAAGTGGACGGTCCACCTATCGAGAACGGGACCGTCCGACTGACTTTTTTGCAACTTCGGACTGTCCGAAGACAGTTGTGACACTTTTTCATAATGTACAGTTTCGCGATCACTGTACAAGCGTTACGCAATTCTCTCAAGCTCGCAAATGTCGTTATCGAATCATTTTTGTTTATGGGTTGTCTCTGGTTGGTCAATGTCGATTCGTGAAGTAGCCTCGTACGTTTTTGTTGGTGGACGAGGTGACTCGACAGTTTTTGCGTCGCCCTCCAATCGTGTGCAAGGACTGTCGGACAGTCCGTTTGGGATTCGGACCGTCCACGGCTCAGATTTCGGACCGTTGAAGTGGGAAAAAGTGTCACTACAGTCCGTTTTGTTGGCGATGTCGCCAACACCTCAGCGAACATGATTACGACATTGTGCGAAGCTTGTTACCGCAACCCTAAACCCGGACGGTCCACGGTTCGAACCGTCGGGTGCAAAATGGTTACGCGCCCTTACCGAAGGATTTGGTTAGGAGAGGGCAAAATGGGGGGTATTGGCGGATGGGGGGGGAGCTGGGAACGCTCGCTTGGGGGCCGCCTGGAGAAAGGGGCGGCGGAGAATCACGGGCGGGAAAGTCGAGATTGGGGGTTTGGGAAGAGAGCGGGTGCTCATTGGTTGAAACCATGAAGGGCCCTTTCGTCATTCCCTTGGTCCCCCTGACCCCCTCACACTCAGGCGCGTCACACAGCTTGCTGCGTTCAAAGATCATCTTCCAGTGTTTAAAACGGTGAGTCACGGTTAAAAGTGTTGAGGTCAACAGACCTCTCAGAATTGCACTTCATCGTACTCAAACGCAGGAAGAGAACCGAAATGTAGTATCTCTGATTCGCCGGCTGTTCCGCGCCCTTATCCACTCACAGATATCCAGTGTCCAACCCTGTTCGCAAACCAATTTTCCTCCCCCATAGCTCCCTTGGAACTTGGGATTAGTTGCAGCTGTCAGAACCTGGTAACTTGTGTTCCCTCGTGCAAGTAAGGCCTCTTAGCTCAGAGTCCAGGAGCTCGCGATGGGGGTCCAGGCGCTAAGTCAGCTAAGCTCCCTCACATCGTCAACGTCCCAGTTGACATTGCTGCAGTCCCGCTGTCGCTCTGCTCCTGGAAGCTCTTTTGTTTGCCGCCGTGCGGTGTTAGTAAGAGCGTTGGCGCAATCCCCCAAAGGATTCGGAACGAAGCCCGTGAAACCCGCGTCTCCGCCGAAGCAGGCCGAACAGGTCAAGGAGGAACCCGTTGTGAAGACCGTTCGCGAAGACATTGACGATGAAGTTCCCGAAGTGGTTACAAATCGCATCTTGAAGCGGCTCGCATTCACCGTTGGCGTCCCTCTGTTCATCGGCCTGTCCTTTTTCCCGCTCTTCTACTATCTGAAGGTCATCCAAAAAGTTGACGTTCCGGATTGGCTGCCGCTACTTACGTCCTTATTCACCTTCGGCGGCGCGGGATTAGGGATTTCTTACGGAGTGATCTCCACGAGCTGGGATCCGCTTAGAGAAGGTTCGCTGTTAGGCTGGACGGAATTCAAGGCGAACTGGCCAGTGTTCATGCAGACCATGGGGAAAGGCAAGAAGTGAGCGTCACTTATGTCTGCAAGAGTTTTCGCTCCACAGGCACAGCGTCAAGCTGTCTGACTGAACTCGGATTGCTGAGTGTGTATGGAATTTTGTAGTTATCTAGAACGTCTGTTTCAAATAGGCTAGGTTGCGTCCAAGCATCCGTTCCAGTGGTACCTGCTGATTGCCTTAGTAGTGGTATGTCTCTCTTCTACACCTTGATAGGGCAGTCAGGGTTCACAAGTTGCCACTAGGTTTTGAAGTGTGACATTCTATTGCTCGGTTCGGTGAGTATGCACGCATTCAGGCTACGGTGCCATTTTTCAGCCTTTGGTGAAGGGGAAATTAAAGAGGTTTTACCACCAGTATCGCATCACTCTGCGAACAAGGCTTGGATGGATCTCACGATTACGGTGCAAAAAAGCATGTCAAGTAATGCCAGTACAGTACATCATCCACACCACCACACGGAGAATGAAAACACGTGCATGTGCAGCTTGCACTCCAATCCACTACTGCAGCAATCCACTGCTTGCCTGTGCTTGCGAAAAGCACTTGCCTGGGGATTGAGTGTCCTTCCCTGCACTGCACGTGTCCAGAAACCCCCATAGCTCGCAACTGAGCAAAATCCAGTCCACAGCCCTATCTCATCACACTGTCATCCTGTCACCCTTGTCACCCTTTCACCCGGTCACCCTTGTCACCCTTTCACCCGGTCACCCTATCACCCTGTCACCCTCTCACCCTATCACCCTGTCACCCTGTCATCCTGTCATCCTGTCAACCTGGTGTGGTCCTATCTTACACAATACCCTGGGCCAGACACTCCCACCAACTTACCGTTTCAGTCACACCACTGATAACCCACGCTGCAGCAACTGTCACAAGCCGCTGACCAAGGCTGCTCACAGCCACGGAAGCAGCGCTCGAATCACCCCAAACGGGTACAGGAACTTCTCTGGTAAGAAATCACTCACTGCAGTCACATTCGCTAAAATCCCCGGCCGTAGCCACGGCACACGCGGTCCGTTTGCCCCCGGCCCTGTATTGTTGAACTCGATAAAGCTTATAGTATCGTTCACCTGCCCGTTCCAATCCATCCATCCGAGCGAACTGACTTGAGGTGAGAGATACGAGTTGATCACCGCTGCACGAGCGTAGCTCTTCCAAGGGCGGCCCAGAAAGCCCGCGACGCAACGGGTGGTTTCCCCAACTACCCGGGAATTCATGATGACGAGGCCCGTGGGGTCGGTGGAGGTTTGGCGGCTGGAGGCTGCAACAGGGGCGCCGCTGGTGTGCTGGCGGATTTGAATGGTGCAGTTGTCAAAAATAGCAGCTGCGTTTCCGAAGATGAAGTCTACATTGCCGGTTATGAAGCAGTTGCGGTAGTACTGACGGCCGCTGTGGGTGTAGAGTGTATCCTGGGAAGAGGGTTATGAGGAGAGATCACCTCAGTAAGTGCGGTTGAGCAGCGGAAAGCACGGATAAAAAAGTAGAGAGTGAAACGATAGAATAACCCATCCCAGATCTTCCTCTTATGTAATTTAGGGAGAACATTTTTCTTCTTAAAGTCATGCCTTACCTGCTCTCACGCCGTTTTACCTGAAGACACTGTAGCACCAGCAGTTGCAAAAGGCGGATTGATTCCTTCTTGGTATTGCAATGCACAAATCCCTTACCACTTGAATTTCCGTCCCACCTGGAATCCTGCACCACCTAGCATCCATCCCACATGCCCCCACATGAAACCCACATGTTTCCCACATGAGCCAATGCACATGCATCCCATGCGTTCTCACCTGGAACGCGCATTGGTTTGCCGATACCCTTAGTGCGCAAACAGGTTGGGGAGCTTGCACTAACTTTCAATACGCATGTGCGTTCTCACCTGGAAGCCCCAGAACTCGCAGTTGTGGAACGCGCATTGGTCTGCCGACACCCGCAGCGCCACCGCCTGGTTGTTGATCTTGCCTGCTGTGTTCTCAAATCGGATGTTCACCGCTGCGAAGTAGTCACCCTCAATAGCTGAAATAGAGATGGAGGGAGAGGAGTACGGGGAGTGCGGGTGGAGGAGGGTGCAAGAATGTGAGGAAAAGGTGAGAGGAGAGTGGCATAAGACTTGCTAACTTATACCATCCTACCTTTCTGCAAGCCCTTATTATTCTCTGAACCATCAACCAAGATGAATGTCTGTTCAGGAAGGAGAGAATGTAGTTGGTGAAAAGTCTCTTACCAACAGTGGCGCTGTTGAATGTAGTGTAGTTGGTGCCCACACTCGCGTTTCCGGTGATGATTGTGAGCGCGGGAGACAGCCCCACGAGCGTGATGTTGGGTTTTCCAACTTCGAAGCGCTCCTTGTAAACGCCTGGCATCACGAGAATGACGAAACGGCCTTTGGGCTTCTTGGGAGCTGAGAGGAGCGCGTCCTGTACATTGCAGAATAAGAATACATAAAACAGGTTATTTCAAAAGGATATTGGATTAAGTAATCAAACGAGCAGGATATGGTAGTGGAATAAGTGGAGAAAGCTGTTCATCATGTATACAAATAATTCAGCTAGAAAATAGAATCTTGCCTGGATAGTGGTGAAGTCCCCGGATCCGTCCTGTGCCACCACCAGGTTGGGCATAAGGCGGGGGATGGAGAAGGGTGCAAGGAGGGGGGGAGGCCGCACTATGGGCTTGGGGCAGTCGGGGGGGAGGGCTGGGGGCTTTTTAGGGGGAGGAGGAGGAGGGGTGGGCGGGGGGAAAGAGGGGGGTGCAGTTGGAGGGTCAGCAGTGCCGTTGGCTTGTAGGAGGGAGGAGGAGGAGGACGAGGAGGAGGGGGAAGAGGGAATGCGTTTCCGGCCCTCAGTTTCTGCTGGTGCTGTGCTGGCAGTGGGTTCGTCCACATCAGCAGAGGGGACTTCCACGTCAGAAGCTTGGCCTTCCACGTCGTCAGGCCCGTCAGAGGAAGATCCAGTGGGGCCCACATAAGGATCAAGGTCCAAGTAGGGGTCTTGAGGGCTCGTACCCTCTTCATCTCCCACTATCTCTCCTACTACTTCTCCTTCCCCTCCCCCAACAACCCACCTTACCTCCCCCCCTTCCTCACCTCCTGCCATTTGTTCCCCCTCGACTCCTCCCACTGCCACTTGTTCTCCTTGCTCTTTCTCAGCCTCAGCATCCCCTCCATCTCCTACACTCCCTTCTACTCTCTCCCCAGCACCCCCATCCTGCATCCTCCTCCCTCTCTTCTCCTCCTTCCCCTTAACGCCTCCCCCTCCCATCATGGACGGCCACGATTCAGCCAACAAACGACCGTCAGATGCCGCGGCACCATCCTGGCCGTTGACCGGCGTTAAATCTACACTGCTGCCACGTGGCCCCCCTTCACTGGTGCTCTGGTCGTTCCCGCTGGGAGGGGTTGGGACCGCCACGTCCTCCTGGGTCGACGATGGCGGTGGCTTTTGAGTTGACTCAAAAGTCACCTCGTTGCTGCTGGGAGAGGCTGGGACCGCCACGTCCTCCTGGGTGGAGGATGGCGGTGGGGGTGCCACGTCATTCGACGAATCAGAAGGAGCGTTGGTGCTTGTACTCCCATCAGCACTACCAGCATCACCAGGAGCAGCAGGGGCAGGAGGAGGAGGAGCAGAAGCAGCGGCATCACCAACATCAGCACCATCACCACCGTCATCATCAGTAGCAGTGGCGGCAGCAGCAGCAGCGATTTGCTGCAGGTCGATAGTTTGCTGCTGGAGAGTCACGATGGAATCACGAAGGTCTGCCGCTGTTTCCTGATTCGACCAGTGGGCGACAAACGCAGACCGACAAGGAAAGGGAAGAGAGGAATACGGGATAAGAGGTGAGAGAGATTGCCTACTACTGTTGGTTCCGGATTGTTTTGCACGTACACCCTGCCAGCGCGGTAGCTCGTGCCCGCTTGACACTCCTGCGCGCTCCAACTCACCCGCGCACCACCCGCAACTCACCCGCACTTGCGCAGTCATGCCATACCGCCCGCTTCCTCCGCCATCCCCGCCCTCTGCGTCCTCCGTCCGCCTCACGAAATCGAACGCGCCCTGACAGTTGTCCGCCATCGTCGCAGCGCCCGAGAGCTTAAAGACCGCGTCCGACGCGTCCGCGTCGCCCGTTTCCAGAATCTCCGCCGCGCGGTCCAAGCTGAGCTGCGAGAGTGACAACTGGCGGAGGGGGAAGACCGGGGGGGATAAGGAAGTCGGGGGGGGAAGTTTTGAGACGTGTCACAACTAGATTTCCGCCGTGCGGTCCAAGCTAAGCTGCGAGAGCAACAGCCGGCGGATGAAGGGAAGACGGGGGGGAAGACGGGGGGGTAGACGGGGGGGGAAGTTTTGAGACGTCTCAAAACTAATTTTCCGCCGCGCGATCAATGCTGAGCTGCGAGAGCGACAGCTGGCGGATAGGGGGAAGATCCGGGTATGGGGAAGACGGGTGGGAGAAGTAAGGGGGTGGGGGTGGGTAAGGATGGGGGGAGAACAGGGAGATGGATGCGGACGCGGGGGGCTTGCGCCTCTTCCGTTCCCGTTCGCTCACATAGCTCTCCATAATTCACGCAATCGTACCTGGTGCACGCAGTCGCGCGCAACTTGCGTCCACATATCCCGCGTGTCCGCACCCGCGCCCGCGCGCGCTCCTTCCGCTAACCACTGGCGCACGAGGCTCAACGCCTGCCCGCGCGCCGCGCCCGCCTGCGCCATCGCCGTCTTCAACCCCGCGGCAGCTCGGCGCGCTTTAAGCTGGAACTTGGCGGCGTTCCAAATCGGCAGACTGCGCAGCGCGATTCCCCAAGCGCCCTTCTTCCCCTTCTTCCCGCTCCGCCCTCCGCTTCCCCCGCCCTTCCCCTTCCGCTTTCCACCGCCCTTGAGAGTGCCGAGAAAGGCTTCGGTTCCGCCGGGTATCCCGCTTCCGCTCTTGCTCCCTGCGCCCTTGCCGTTACTCTTGCCTGCCCCTTCCCTCTTTGCCTTGCCCTTTCTCTTTCCGCCCTTCCGCGGGGAATATCCGCCTGTTCCGACTTTCTTTCCGCCAACGGTTTTCGCCGCCTGCAGAAATTCCTGATTCGTTCCGGTCGCGAGGAGGATCTCCATGTTCTGCGAAACGACGCGCGATTCCTCATGTTGTAACAGCAGCTGTTCGCCGATTAAATGTCCTTTCGCGAGAGTGGTAACAGGATGAAACGAAACTAGCACCACTACGATGAGGAGAAAGCAGGCCAAGATTCCTGGCGTGCCGAACGGTCGTCTCGGCTTCATCATATCAACGAGAAGTTGATGCGACATACTCATGCTTGTGAGTGGGCCGGCGAGTCGCATATCGCACGGGAGCGTTTGTGCGACGGCGAGCTTGGTGCGACTTGAGGATTGGGGAAACCTGCGCCTTAGATGCGAAGAGGTGCGCTGAATTGAAGTGACCATGTGGAACGAGGTTCGAAAGTTTACTTACGCGGAAACACTGACCCCGTGGTGGTACGAGGCGACACTTCCCGCATGTGGAGGTACAAAGGCTGGATTTCTCGGGTGAACACTCTCGTATCTGGAATTGTTAGGTAGTATGAGGAGTTTCGAATTCCCGCAAACCCGCTTGCTGTTGCTAGTGACTC
The DNA here is from genome assembly GCA_947471745.1 of Closterium sp. Naga37s-1. Taxonomy (NCBI): domain Eukaryota; kingdom Viridiplantae; phylum Streptophyta; class Zygnematophyceae; order Desmidiales; family Closteriaceae; genus Closterium; species Closterium sp. Naga37s-1. The sequence goes on along the minus strand of CANJKZ010000235.1, from coordinate 1,114,742 downwards.
AATGCAGCCTCTAGATTCAAGGCACGAATGCTCGACTTGCGTCCCGAGCATACTCCTCGTTAACCTTGTCATTATACTGATAACAGCTGGATTCCTGAGGCCGACGCGGCGAGCTAACAAACGAGTCGAGCGAAGGCCTGGAGCGACGGCTGAATCACTGGAGTTGCATGGCGGCCCCACTATCCGCAGCAGAAGCGAAGGGCAGGAATTTCCGTCAGAAGGAACGACATGGAATTTGTGCTGGAGCAGGTGACGCCCGGCGGAAGATCCAGGGCAGAGGCAAGGGTGGAAACGTAAGAGCTTTTTGTTTGGAAGGTAACTATTCCGGTTTCCCAGTTTTTGGAGCCAATTCGAAGGAAATACTGTACTTCTGAAGCTTCTGTGCTGTAGTTTATCCTGTATTCCTAGAAGGGGAGAGGGACTACGCGAAAGTGGTGTAGTTTTCTATTAGGGCAATGTTCCTCCAATTGCAAGAAAAGGTGGTTAGTATGACTGACCGAACTGAATTGACTTCCCGGAGAACAAAATATTTGTGGACCTTGCTCTGTGGAGCCGTCAGCGCGGGTCGCCTGACCCAGCTGAACCAGAGATGCGGCGCGGACGTCTGGTCAGTGGCTCTGGAATGCGGTCTGGTTACCTGTCAGTCGAGGCAATTGCTGGATTTCTTTGTTATTTCTCTTGCTTCCTGAAGAGTTAGGCAACTTCTTGACGAATCTACTTGCTGTGAACACTATATGAAACCGAAGCAGTTTGTACAGAATATTGAAATTTGGTCTCAATTGCTGATGTGGACCCTGAAACCTCGTCAACAGCAACTCGGGACCATCTGGATGAGCTTTCGCTGACGTGGATATGTATGACTCGTTATATCAAACCACGGGGTATTTATGTAAGTTCTGATAGGGCAGCGCCGCCAAACCCCTCGGCAACTGTTGTTCTGGGCCCCTTCTTGGCCTGGTGTTCACGGGGAGGGGAGGGGAGGGAGCCGCTCTAGTTTAGCAACCAATCGCGGTCTTCCGAAGGCTTCCCAAATTTACACCTCAGCTGACGGTAACGTCCTCGAGATTGCACCAGTCCAACCTGCTCCACAATCTGTCGCAAAATTGGGGAAATTATACGCGCAGTCACAATTATGGCCGTATTATCACGTTTGGTTACGGGGTTATCACGGACAGTCACAGTACAGTACTTCGCTATCACGCATGATCACAGCGCTATCACGCTTGATCACTCCTCGCCCCGCAGGGTTATCACGTTTGGTCACTCGTTGAAACGCCCGCCAAAAGGTCGAAACTCTCAAATCTACTGTACAGATTCGGGTACTTTTATCTCGCGCGCGTTTTGTCTGTAGTGAAAAACGTGATGTGACTGTCGAAATATACTCGGTCCTTGTTAGGGACCGATGCATTAGCAGTTTCGATTATATGATTAGTTTATGGTGTGCATTTCATCCATAAACCAAAGACATGGGTTTTGGTCGAATGATTTAAACAGTGAGAGCATTGTAATTATGTTTAGCACAGTGACAATAGCTTTAGCTGGCGGGAAACCCATACAATTGACTTATATTAGATGGAAAACCATTGAACGTTACAGGCGGGGAAATGCATATACGACACGTAATTGCGTTGGTTGATATGTGTAATTTAACTCTTTAGAATTAATCAAACCCATTTATGATGGACATGTTTAGTGTAATTGCATCTTGTAATATAAGCTTATGCCGATGTGAATAATTGATAATTGTAACCTGTATAGTTTGATACTGTCTAACACATTGTGTTGTGGTAGTTCGACATACGGTATGTCCGTTCTTCCGAATAGTTTTGTTATTGGCGTTCACTTCATTCACTACATTGCTAACAATCTAAAAACAAGTTCAGTGTCAGGCGCACAATCGATTGATAAGATATGATGTTTCTTAGAATTGATGGTTTTCTTTGGTACTTTTGCAAGAAATTAGTATAGTTTATTTATTTTTAATAATAACTGTAGAAAATAGTTTGGGGATATGTTGTGCAAGGAAATGCTTGTGCAAAACATAATGTCAAGGTATCAATTACAAAGAGAAGAGTGATTATATAATCGAAACTGCTATTGATCGCGCATATTCACTGCAAAATGCGGACTCTGCATTAAACTGCATCGGTCCCTAACAAGGACCGAGTATATTTCGACAGTCACATCACGTTTTTCACTACAGACAAAACGCGCGCGAGATAAAAGTACCCGAATCTGTACAGTAGATTTGAGAGTTTCGACATTTTGGCGGGCGTTTCAACGAGTGACCAAACGTGATAACCCTGCGGGGCGAGGAGTGATCAAGCGTGATAGCGCTGTGATCATGCGTGATAGCGAAGTACTGTACTGTGACTGTCCGTGATAACCCCGTGACCAAACGTGATAATACGGCCATAATTGTGACTGTGCGTATAATTTCCCCGCAAAATTGTGTATATGAAAGGTGCACTTCGGTTGGATACGGTGAATAGTTACAAGAGATTCCCTTTACCTTGCCACCGTGTTGAACCGCTGTGAACCAGAATATACCGTATAGTGAAACAGCACACGCATTCTTGAGTCGAGACCTTGGTAATACTGGTCTGGGGGTCAGCCAGCTCACTTTCCTTGCTCCAGTTTGCCCTAATCCCTAATCTTCCTTCCTGCGCGGGGAAGGATTGGTTTTGTTATTTGTCTCCTGCATTCACCTCAGGAGCTGCAGCTCCTTCCAGTGCATTTTTGTTTCGTGCACTTATTCGTGCACGAAGGAGAATTTTCGGTACAGCTTCTCCCGCATTTCTTTCTTGTGACTTATCTTCCAAGCCGAGGAATCTGGTTGATCAGTCAAAATGTGTGGCATTCTCGCCTGCTTGAGCTCGTCCGATGACTCGCCTGGCATGCGCGCGCGAGTGCTCGAGTGCTCCGCTAGGTGAGCTTATCCCGCCTGTAGGTCGCTGTTAGATTTCTATAGGTTTGAGCTTCGCGTTAAGAGACATCTCGCTGTTAAGTTTTCTCGGATGATCAAGGATTAGTGCTAAGCAATATGCTTCCGTCTGGTCGCCGTTACGTGCATGCTATTATTGTAAAAGATTTCCGCTTTCGTTGGTTTCAGCTTCCAATGTTGATCCCAAAAGGCCCTAGCATGTCATTCTGAGAGCACACACGCAAATGCAAAGTGAAAGCGTGCAATTTCGTTGTGCATTTGACTCTCTGATGCCACGACCTTCGAAGCGTTCTTCTTTCCCAGAGCCTCGACTTCACATTCCGAAAACCATCCTTGTCATATGTTCTTTTCCTTTTTCATAACTTTCTAAGGCTGAGGCCCCGATTACCGGACTGGAGGGGCGTGCACGTGCACAACAACAACTTCACATTTTGGTTACCGTCCTTGTCACTTCCTATTTATTCTCGTACCTCTCTAGGCTGAGGCACCGAGGACCGGACTGGAGCGGCGTGCACGTGCACAACAACAACTTCCTCGCGCACGAGCGTCTCGCTATTGTCGACCCCGCTTCTGGCCACCAGCCGCTCTACAACGAGACCAAGGAGATCATCGTCACGGTGTGTATGGCTTCCTCATAAACAGTCCTAATCTCATGATCCGTTTCGCTAAAATCAGGAATAACATCCCTGACTTGTAAGGTCTGCTCCTAAGAAGATATCGTGACATTTCATGTTGATGTTTATTTGCGCGTGCGTGGGCAGGTGAACGGTGAGATCTACAACCACGAGGCTCTGAAGAAGAGCCTCAAGCAGAAGCACTCCTTTAGCACGGAGAGCGACTGCGAAGTCATTGCTCACCTGGTGAGTGTTCCTTTGCATGGTGGTAGCTTGCTTTTAAGACTCGTGTGTTAGTTCTTATAGCCCTCAAAGGGATCACATTTCACGCCTCTTCAAGATGAGCCTCAAGGGGAAGCACTCCTTCAGCACGGAGAGCGATTGCGAAGGCATTGCTCACCTGGTGAGTGTTCCTTTGCGCAATGACTGCGGGGTCATTGCGCTGGTGCAGGCTCTGGTGCCGTAATTGTGCTGTGGTTGCTCCCACCGTAGCAAGGAACTGATAGGCACTGATTACCTTCTGTAACCCCCCTGACTCCACTGTGATTCCTTTTTCCTCCTCTCTTTCTCTCATACCTGCCAGTACGAGGAGCACGGAGAGGAGCCGGTGCAGGAGCTGGATGGCATATTCGCGTTCGTGCTGCTGGACACGCGGGAGTGGGTACAGGAGCTTCCTTCATGATAGCTTTTACTTGGAACTTCCTCCCTTTTCTTGTATCGGCAGTACGAGGAGCGGGACAAGGAATTGGTGCACTGCTGGTGTGAAATCTGCTGCTCCTACTGTTGCTTGCCTCGTCTCTCCTCTCATTTTTCCCACCCGGCACTACGAGGAAGGGGCCAAGGATCTGGTGCCGTGACTGTTCCTCCTCCTCCTTTGAACTACTTGACCTTTCTCTTATTTCCCGTGCCTCCGTTGTATGTCTTCGTCGTTCATTTCCTCTCCCCACCTGGTGGTACAATTACCAGGGCGAGGAGCTGGCGCAGCGTGCCTCGTCTCTCCGGCCATATTCCCACCCAACCTGCCAGTACGAGGAGCACGGCAAGGAGTCGGGGCAGGAGCTCGCGCCGTGATTGCCCACCTTATGAACCACCTGCCTCTTCTCTCCTTTCCTCTTCTCTCCTCTCCTCTCCTCTCCTCTCCTCTCCTCTCCTCTCCTCTCTCCTACCCGTCCCTCCCGGCAGTACGAGGAGCACGGGGAGGAGCTGGTGCAGGAGCTGGACGGCATACTCGCGTTCGTGCTGCTGGACACGCGAGACAACTCCTTCCTTGCTGTAGAAAAGAGGCGAGGATCTGGTGCAGGCTCTGGTGCCGTGATTTGTAGGATTTACTTTCTCATTCCCCTGTCTCCACTGTATTTCCCTCGTCTACCACCTTTTCTCCTCCACATCCGGCAGTACGAGGAGCACGGGGAGGAGCTGGTGCAGGAGCTGGACGGCATATTCGCGTTCGTGCTGCTGGACACGCGAGACAACTCCTTCATCGCTGCGCGCGACCCCATCGGCGTGTGCTCCATGTACATCGGCTGGGGGCGTGACGGTGAGTGCGTGCTGCTGCTGGTATCTGCTGCTGGTGTTGGTGGGTAGTGGTGATGGCCACTGCTAATGATTGGCAGCCAGGGACCCCATCGGTGTGTGCTCCATGTACATCGGCTGGGGGCGTGATGCTGAGTGCTGCTTCGTAAGTGAAGCCCCTCAAGGATCACTGCGAGTGCGAGCGCGAGTTAATCTGAGTTCTATCTTTCTATTCCATCTTTGGCCGCTTGTCTTTGTGCGGGAAGGCTCCGTTTGGTTCGCCTCAGACCAGACCAGAGATTAAGGCCCTTAGTGACGCGTGCAAGGGCCTTTGAGTTGACCTGACCTGATGACCTTTCCTTTTCTGTGTGGTCTCTGATTGCTTGTCTCGGTGCTGCCAGGTTCCGTGTGGTTTGCCTCGGAGATGAAGGCCCTCAAGGACGAGTGCGAGCGGTTTGAGATCTTCCCGCCTGGCAAAATCTACTCCAGCAAGCAGAGTGAGCGACGGGAGCAGGGTGAGCGAGGCATGCAAGCTGGGTGAGTGACGGGAGCAGGGTGAGCGAGGCATGCAAGCAGAGTGAGCGACGGGAGCAGGGTGAGCGACGGGAGCAGGGTGAGCGACGGGAGCAGGGTGAGGGAGGGGAGCAGGGTGAGGGAGGGGAGCAGGGTGAGCGAGGGATGCAGGGTGAGGGAGGGGAGCAGGGTGAGGGAGGGTTGCAGGGTGAGGGAGGGTTGCAGGGTGAGGAAGGGATGCAAGCAAGGAAAGCCAGGGTCACAACCTTGCCTGCATCTCTGTCCTTCCCTGCATCTGCCTCCCGCCCTTTCATGCAGCACCCCCCATGAGGCAGTGATACAACCCCAAGTGGTTTGACGAGCACATCCCTGACACGCCCTATGATCCTTGAGTCAGCTAACCTGCGTCTTCTCTGCATCTCCTTCCTGCATCTCTGTCCTTCCCTGCCTCTGCCTCCCGCCCTTTCATGCAGCACCCCCCATGAGGCAGTGGTACAACCCCAAGTGGTTCGACGAGCACATCCCTGACACGCCCTATGATCCCCTCGTGCTGCGAGCTGCTTTTGAGAAGGTAAGGAGCTGACTTTTGAGGCGCCTCAGAAGAGTGCTGCTGTCGGGTCGGGGGGGGGGGCTCAAATCTCCTGCCCCTACTCCTCTGCTCCCCTTCCCCTCCTCGTCCCCGCAGGCGGTGACCAAGAGGCTGATGACAGACGTGCCGTTCGGGGTGCTGCTGTCGGGAGGGCTCACACCTGATTACCGATAAAGTCCCCTCTCTCATCTTCTCTTCCCCCTTACCTTTAACCCCTCTCCCCCTCCCTCTCCCCACCACCAAGCGGTGACAAAGAGGCTGATGACGGATGTGCCGTTTGGAGTGCTGCTGGCGGGGGGGCTCTAGCCTGCCAGTCCCTCCCGTCGCCCCACCCTGTCCCCCACCCTGTTCATCTACTCTCACCCTGTTCATCTACTCACCCTTAACCTCAGGCGGTGACAAAGAGGCTGATGACGGACGTGCCGTTCGGCGTGCTGCTGTCGGGGGGGCTGGACTCGTCGCTGGTGGCGTCGGTGGCCAAGCGCCATCTCTCAGAGACACGTGCGGGCGAGCAGTGGGGGCCGCACCTGCACTCCTACTGTGTCGGCATGGAGGTGAGACTGTAGGTGCGGCAGCAGGCATGGAGGTACGGCAGTAGGTGCGGCAGCAGGCATGGAGGTACGGCAGAAGGTGCGGCAGCAGGCATGGAGGTACGGCAGAAGGTGCGGCAGCAGGCATGGAGGTACGGCAGAAGGTGCGGCAGCAGGCATGGAGGTACGGCAGAAGGTGCGGCAGCAGGCATGGAGGTACGGCAGAAGGTCGGCGCGGAGGTGGAGGCATGATAACAGGAACGGCTGCTCCCACCGTTTGGGGTCTGCTGTCGGGTGGGGTGGACTCCTCCTTGCATTGCCGTGCCTCCTCAACCTATCACTGGGCAGTCACTTTTTCCCTCCTTGCCTTGCCCTGGTACGTTTCCTCCTCGCAGGGCTCTCCGGATTTCAAGGCAGCCAAGGAGGTGGCCGACTATATCGGCAGAGAGGGGTGGGTTGGCAAGCTATATGTGCCCATATTCCTCTGCCAATCACTGAGTCCCCTTTTGCTTCCGTTTCTTTCCTTGCAGGGCTCTCCGGATCTCAAGGCAGCCAAGGAAGTGGCCGACTATATCGGCACTGTTCACCACGAGCTGCACTTCACTGTCCAGGTGCGGCGAATCTTGCGCGTCATATCAAATGTCATGGCACCAGAAAGTTAACTCACCACGAGCTGCACTTCACTGTCCAGGTGTGGTGATTCTTGTGAGACTGCCATTCACTGTCCAGGTGTGGTGATTCTTGTGAGACTGCCATTCACTGTCCAGGTGCGGTGATTCTTGTGAGACTGCCATTCACTGTCCAGGTGCGGTGATTCTTGTGAGACTGCCATTCACTGTCCAGGTGCGGTGATTCTTGTGAGACTGCCATTCACTGTCCAGGTGCGGTGATTCTTGTGAGACTGCCATTCACTGTCCAGGTGCGGTGCGGTGTATCTTTCCGGAGTGAATAAGGTCGTGTATGTAGTGCAGTGCAGTGTGGTGCAGTGCAATGCAGTGTGAATGGCGCTACCCCAACACACACAGCACCTCACAGGAGGCCAACGATGCGATTTCCGATGTGTTCTACCACTTAGAGACGTATGACGTGACGACCTGTCCCATCCCCTTTCCATCCCTCCCCATCCCCTCTTCCCATCCCCTTCCGATCAATTCACCCCCTCACACACAACCTAACAGGAGGGCATAGACGCCATATCAGATGTGATCTACCACATAGAGACGTACGATGTGACCACCATCCGCGCCAGCACGCCCATGTTCCTCATGAGCCGCAAGATCAAAGCGCTGGGCGTCAAGATGGTGCTGTCGGGGGAGGGCAGTGACGAGGTGTTCGGGGGCTATCTTTATTTCCACAAGGCGCCCAACAAGAAGGAATTTCATGAGGAGACGTGCCGCAAGGTGGGTATGGGTGGGTAGGGTTGGGGATGGGTGGGTAGGGGTGGGGATGGGTGGGTAGGGGTGGGGATGGGTGGGTAGGGGTATGGATCCCTCTGTCTTTAGCACGTACCTGTACTTCCACAAGGCGCCCAACTAGAAGGAGTTCCATGAGGAGACGTGCCGCAAGGTATGGTGGGGTTGGTAGGGGTTTGAATCAGTGCTGGGGCTGGAATGGGGATGGGCCACTAGGTGGGCCATAGAAATTGCCTCCTACTCTCACGCCTCGCACTCTCTCTCTCTCACTTCCCACCCTCCCCCCCCCGCTCTCGAATCCCACACTCTCTCTCCCCACTATCTTTCACCCAAGTACTCTTCCCCCTTCACCCCTCCCCTGATCCAGCTGAAGGCGCTGCACCAGTTTGACTGCCTGCGCGCCAACAAGGCCACCATGGCATGGGGGCTGGAGGCCCGAGTGCCGTTCCTGGACAAGGAGTTCCTGGAGACAGCCATGAGCATCGACCCCGAAGCCAAGATGGTATGTACGCTTGTGGTGTATGATCTGCCCCTTTTCCTCCTGTCACTTTCCTTAGAAACTGGGCCAAGGCATGGGGGCTGGAGGCATGAGTGCCGTTCCTTGACAATGAGTCCTGGACGTTGTTGCCATGAGCATCGACCGACTTTTGAGTCGACTCAAAAGTCACCGCGTCCTGGACGTTGTTGCCAAGAGCATCGACCGCGAGGCCAAGATGGTACGTACCCCTCTTCCTCTGTTCTCTCGCTGTCTTTCTCACTGTCCCTCCTCAGTACAGTTTCAATAAGAGCCGTGGTCAGAATGCTAACTTGAGACTCCACGTATACCCCGCTCCCTCCCTCCTCCACTTCTCTCAACCTCCGTATTTCCCCATCTCTCCTCGGCACATGCAGATCAAGCCCAAGGAGGGGCGCATTGAGAAGTACATTATCCGCAAGGCCTTTGACGACCCCGAGAACCCCTACCTGCCCCATGTAAGCCCACACCTCCCTGTTTTGAGACGTCTCAAAACGAACCCCTACCTGCCCCATGTAAGCCCACACCTCCCTGTGTAAGCACATCCTTCCTTCCTTCCCCCATTCATACTCGCCTAATGTAAGCATCCCACCTCAGAAAGAGGAAACATTTTGTATGTGGCAGCAACTGTAACCCAGATATAGGTACTAAAATGATTCCTGCAGACGTTGACTTTTGAGTCGACTCAAAAGTTTGTAGCCCAGGCAACTGTAGCCCAGGTAGTGGTACTAGAATCAATCCTGCAGACATTGGAAACCTGGTACTCGCCTGCATTTATACCGGCTCCCGCCCCCCATTTTCCCAATCACACTTGTCTCTCCTTTGCTCTTCCATTTGCTACTCCTTTTGCTCCCCCCCCCACTTTCCCTTCTGCTTACCCCAGCACATCCAGTACTGCCAGAAGAGTTCAGTGATAACGTGGGGTATGGCTTGATGAGTGATGCATCCTTCTCCCTCTCCCCATTCCTATCCTGTCCCCTCTGCATCATTCTCCCTCTCCCCATTCCTATCCTATCCCCTCTGCATCCCCATTCACAGCACATCCTGTACCGTCAGAAGGAGCAGTTCAGTGACGGCGTGGGGTACAGCCAGAGCAGCAGTCACGCATTGTTTCCTTCCTGTCGTCCTTTCCTCCCCCACACTCCGCCTCCCCGTCCCCCTCCCTCTCCTCCCTCACTGCACCACATCCTGTACCGTCAGAAGGAGCATTCAGTGACGGCGTGGGGTACAGCTGGATGAGTGATGCATCCCCCTCCCTCTCTGCCTCTGACTCCCCACCTCCTTGCCATCCCCATCCTCGTTTGGAGTACATCCTCTACCGTCAGAAGGAGCATTCAGTGACGGCGTGAGCATTCGCTTTATTCTACCTGTCATCCTCTTCTCCTCCCCCTCCTTCCTTCTCTCCCTCAACCACAGCACATCCTGTATCGCCAGAAGGAGCAATTCTCTGACGGCGTGGGGTACAGCTGGATTGACGGGCTGAAGGCACACGCGGAGAACATGGTATCGGATCAGATGCTGGCCAACGCGCCCAACATGTTCCCCATCAACACGCCCCAGACCAAGGAGGCCTTCTTCTACCGCATGACCTTCGAGAAGCACTTCCCCCAGGTAACACCTTCCCCAGGTAACACCTCGCCTATGTGCTCAACATGTAACAGATGCTCGCCAATGCGCCCAACATGTTCCCAGGTAACACCTTCCCCCAGGTAACACCTTCCCCAGGTAACACCTTCCCCCAAGTAACTACTTCCCCCAGGTAACACCTTCCCCCGGTAACACCTTCCTCCGGTGATACTTTCTCCAGGTAACACCTTTCCCCAGGACCCAGGTACCACCTCCCCCAGGTAATTCCTTCATGTAACACGGGAGATAATACCCCCCTTCCTGGTATCAAATGTTCTCTGGTTTTTAAGAATGGCGTTGTGTTGCTGTGTGTTACCGGTAATATTCGGTCAATTGGGACAGATTCCAGTCAGTCACACTTCCCTCTTCCTTCATGTATCACCACTCCTGCCCTTGTTTGTCCCCCTCTTTCTCCATACCATCTGCTCAGCTGTGTGCTCGCTTGACGGTGCCATGGGGAAAGAGTGTAGCGTGCAGCACAGAGGCTGCAGTCAAGTGGGACGCGGCCTGGGCCAACAACATTGACCCCTCCGGCAGAGCTGCTCTGGGCGTGCATAACGCGTCGTATGAGGGCAAGGATGGGGAGAAGAAGGCTGAGGGTGAGGAGGACGGGAAGGAGAATGGTAAGGAGAATGGGGATGCCAAGGAGGAGGAGCCTGCTGCTAAGAAGGCCAAGACTGATGCTTGAGAATCTTGCTGGGAGTAATCGCTGTAGTGCTGGATGGAGGCTTTGAGTTGCTCGCTAATTGAACATTTACCGATGGTGCTAGAAGCGTACCTATAAGCTTTTCTGTAGCTGATAATTTCCTGATATTTTATGCTTGGTTTGATTTGAGTATGGATTGATGAAATACTGGCAGTGATTAGACTATTTAGCTTCTCTGATCGTAGGTGTATTATACATTTGCTGTCACGTTCTTTATCTGTATCATCAGCGGCATCGTTATCGTCCTGATTTTGACGAAGACTGCGCGACGTAACCACCGACATTAGATGGAAGAGGTGCTTCGGATGTTGGTGTTCGTGCATTCCCCCCTCTGACGGATCACTGCGATTTCGCAAATGCTCTCGTTGATTCCACCCAGCAGCACCTGGTGCGCGGCGCGAAGGGAAAATTCCACCGAATGCGAAATTCCACGTTCGCCATTTCTGCGAGCAAACTCGCTTCTTTGCTGCGCGACGCCCAGAAGTGTCAAATCAGATGCCCAGTGCCCGACCACCCACTCCCTCATCCCCGCCATCCGCAGGGGAGTTCGTCAATCCTCCTCAGCTTGGTCGGCAACGGTCCACAACTGTTGCAGAGCGGAGTGCGCAGCGCTGTCAGCAGACGAGCACCATCTTACTCAGCAGACATTCCCTGCTCTCTGCTCCCTCCCTTCCCTCTCCCTTGCAAAGTTGCGACTGCCCAGTCTTTTTCTGACAGCAGTCCAATCAGCTGAGCGCGTTATTCCTGGTATCTTCTTTGAAACATCGGAACCAAGCTTGTTTCTTAGAGTCCGACGCTTAAATGCCCAGAGTTTAGCGGCCCTCGTCATCTCTATCTTTCTAATTCATTCAACGAATTCCGAAAGACGAACTCTCTAAGAGTATCGCGAACTGAGAGTAGTAGTCCTACGAAACTCCAGCCAGTGTAGTAACCCTTTCAGCCAGAAGAGCCCAGAAGAGCTGAGCCCCGCTTTTGAGTCGACTCAAAGGTCATATCCGTAGAAACGCCCGCGTTCGCTGCTAAGCCGGAGTTACGTTTGAGAATTCTCACAAGCTAAGCCGCTCGATATCATTCCATTCCAATTTCTGTCGACCGTGATGACCTCAGCGACCGCCATGTCCAGCGACTCCGCGTCGCCTCCCGCGTCGCCTCCCGCTTCGGCTCCCGCGTCGGCTCCTTCCCTATTGTCCCCCACACAATCTAATATCACACGCTTCACGCAAATACCACCCCAATGCGACGCTGCCGCACATTCCCCTCAAGACGGGTCCTGCGCCCCACCACCACCGCGACTAGCTCGACTCCTCGCGCGGGGAACTGCCTTTGGAGCCGTAGCCCTCGTTCTGCTCGTCGCCGTTCTTGCCACGTGTCATGCTGTGGGAAGCGAGTCCTTCCGCTACTACCCGGCGCGCTCGCCCGTGTCGCCGAGCTTTTTGCGGAGGTCACTAGCAGCAGGCGGAGGCGGTTCGGGCGGGAAGTTAACTCCGGGATTTGTGGCGAATATCACGGCGGGAGTGAAGGTGGTGATTGCGAGGGTTTACGCGATAAAGAAGGGCCGCACTAAAACGAAGATGACGGATTCCTGCGCTAACGACTGCCTTTTTCTGGTGCGTTTCACCAGCTAAGTGAAAGAAAGAAAGAAAGAAAGAAAGAAGAATGAGATACACGATGTCGTTCCATTGTCTATGGCTCAGTAAGCTAGCAGAATTAGCCGCTCCAAGCTTGCACCAATCCAGAAACCTTGCTAAGCGTTCCCTGATTCTTTTCTTAAAGCTCCCGCCCTCCCAATGGTCCTCTCTGATTCCCCCTCCTCCCCTCCTCAGATGTCCACCGCGTTGGATCATCATGCTGCAGAATGTTTTTGAGAATTCTAAAAAACAATCTGGCCACCCCGTTGAATCATCTAACCTGCGACTCGCGGGGAAAGGCCGCTCCAAGCGCGCAGCAATGCAAGAAATGCTCCCCTGCCCAAACACCCCCACACCCCCCCCCTCCTCCCCTCTCTGCTCCCCAACCCTCTCCCCCTCCTCAGGTGGTGGCCACCGCGGGTGGATCATCTAACTAGCGACTCGCGGGGAAAGGCGCTGGAGGCGCGCAGCAGCGTGAAGGACACGGCCGTTTACCCTAACCCCCCGTTTCCGCTTTCCCCCCATTCATCCACCTCAGATAATCACCGCGTTGGATCAACTAGCCCGCGTGTCCACGGCGCTAAAGGCGCAGAGCAGCGCGAGGGACGTGGTCCGCTACCCTAACCCCTCTCTCCGTTCTCCTCCCTCCTTTCCCCCCCATTCATCCACCTCAGATGGCCACTGCATTGGATCAACTAGCCCATGTGTCCAAGGCGCTCAAGACGCACAGCGGCACGAGTGACGTGCCATACTCACTGACAGCGGCGCAGGACCAGGTGACGACGTGCCTGGACGGCTTCAGAGAATTCTCCCCTGCCACTCTCAGCACGCCAGCTGGAAAGTCGCTCCAGGTGAGACTCTATGCACTCAGGGCGTGCAGCTACTTTGCAGGGCGAGCTGGGTTGGCTGACAGCTGCGCAGGACCAAGTGAGCACGTGCCTGCACGGAGTGTTCTCCCCCGCTACTCTCAGCACACCAGCCGTAAAGTCATTCCAGGCGAGAATCATTGGCGCAGCAATTTCAGAAGGACATGCTGACTTGGCTGACGGTGCCACAGGACCACGTCACCACATGCCTGGACGGTTCAGACAGTGCTCTCCATAGGTGCTCTGCTGGCGTCCAGTTCCCTGACATGCCCCCTCCGGTGCTGTGTTACATCGTCTGCCTGCTTGCTTACCCTCTTCCCCATATCAGGCACATGGCAGACAAGTCAAGAAGTCTCTGGACAGAGCAATTAAATTGTCGCTTCACTCTGCATGACTATCAAAGCAACGTATGCATAGGAGAAGAGCCTACGTATACACAATGATTGCTTAGGGTTTCTACCATATTAATGTGGCTTATGCAACTCAAGGAAAAGAAAGGACCAACTAGGATAGCAAAAACTATTTATTTTCACAACTCTAAAATCTATCAAGCTGCACAAAGCCTGTCAATATGTGTGGGCCATGTCAAACACTTATTTTCCATGTCAGTATTTATCCTTCCATTTGCTAAGTTGGAAGTCATTATGTATCCATATTGAGTCTGCTCTATATGGTATACTCATTTTCAGCCTCACATCTATCAGCTACTCATCAGCGAGCACAAGTGTGACCAGGCCACTGCTTCCGACGCGGCACGGCGAACGCATCGCACAACCCACAAAAAATCGCTGAAATGCGCGGTCCGATTTCGAACCACATTCCCCCCCGAATTTGGGACAGGAGACTTTTGAAGCAGATCGGAAAGACTTGCCTGCACATTCGCTGCCGTTTATTGGACGTGACTTCCGCACCAATCGCAGGTGCGAAAATGTTTCTCGAATTGTGGTGTGTTGGAAGCATGCCTTGCTGCTCTGGTGCACCGGGCCACCACCACCCGCTAGCCGCTCCGTTTTACGTGCACATGAACTTTCACAGAGCCATCGGGTTTGCACTCGGTACCCTTCCTCTCTTCACGATGAGAATGTCCGTACAAGAACCACATATGGACGAGTCTCAGCCTCAGTGTGCTTTTGTAGAACCACATGGTGTCTTTTTCATTTCGGGAATACCTCTCCGTGTACTTGTGAGTGTTCAGTCCGCCTTGGCTTTCCGAGATCAGTACCAGCAACGCTGCCACCTCCTTCCCAGCCGCAAGCCATGGCGCTGGTTTCGCCGAGGACCGGCAGGGTTGCTTGGGGTGCGGTGGGCTTCGTCGCGGCTTTAATCGCCGTCCTTGCCACGTGTCACGCCGTCGACAATTACTACATCCTACACCCACCCGCGTTTTGCGCCGACACATCCGATCCGCGCTATTGCGTGGAGCAGCTCCGCGACGTGCGGCGGAAACTCGGTGTGCTTCCCGCTCCGACGAGTGAGCTTGCGCCGGGGCTCGTTGCGAACATCACGGCGGGAATGCAGCGGGTGATGGCGAGAGTATCCGCGATAAAGAAGAGCCGCGGTGCCGCGAATATGTCGGGAGCCGTGACAACCGACTGTCTCGATCTGGTAATAAAGTCACTTCATAACCTCGACCTGTCTCGACCTTTCCGCAATGATCCCATTTCTCTCCTTCCATATACCCCTTACTATCGTGGTTTTCTTAAACAGCCGAAGAGTTTCGATACGTCTCAAACCCCATCTCCCTCCTGCCGTGCGCCCTCCCCCCACCACACCCCGCGCCCCCCTCGCTCCCCCTCTTTCCACTGCACGCACCCCCACGTCCTTCCCGCAGACCACCAACGCCTTCTATCACCTCGCCAAGGCCGCCGCGGCGCTAAAAGCGCGCACTAACTCCGAGGACGTACCATTCTGGATCACGGCGGCTCGGGACCAGCTCACCACATGCCTCGACGGAATCTGGGAGTTTGCCGTCGACACGTTCAAGTCGCACGCGGGAAAGTCGCTAACATCCCACGGCAAGAATCTGAAGAAATCGTTCGACACCGCCATAGCCCTCGCGCTCCTCGCCGCCGCCGCCCGCCGATCCGCGCAAAAGCCGCCCTCTCCGCGCCGCGAGACTCTAGAAGGCGGCGGCCCGGGGGAGCCGCCTTCGTGGGTTGAGGCGGGGATGTACGAGCGGATCAGGGAACTTCAGGCGCGGATGCAGGGAGATCACGCGGAGGCGCAAGCGTGGGCGGAGCGCGGGCGGAAGCTTCAGCTGGCGAAAGTGAAGAAGCTAAAGCCGAACGCCGTGGTGGGGAGGAACGAGAGGTACAAGAAGATAAAGGACGCGTTAAAAGCAGCTCCGAAAACGGGGCTGTATGTGGTGTACATCAAGGCGGGAACGTATAAGGAGAAGGTTTTGGTGAACCGGGAGGGCGTGATTCTGGTGGGAGACGGCGCGTCGAAGACGATTATAACGGGGAAGGACAGTGTTGCTGGCGGATTCACCACATACAACACGGCGACAGTCAGTGAGTAATACCAACTATTGCTACCAACAATGTGCTTATGTCTTTCTGTACAGCCTTTTCTCTGTAAGAACCGCCTTCTCCGCTCCCATTTCACATGCACATTTCCTCGTGCTTCCTCTTCCGTCTCGAATCCTGTCTTCGTTAGACGTCTATTTGAGCTAGTCCATCAGTTGAGCTACTCCTGTCCCTGTCCCAAACCCCTGACACCGAATTTCCTCGTTTTTCTGCCGATGCTACTCAATCTCAGGTGTAAAGAAGAACTATTTCCAGGCAGCGGGGATAAAGTTCGAAAACACTGCAGGAATTCAGGGCAACCAAGCCGTGGCGCTGATGATCGACGCGGACAAGGCAGTCGTCTACGACTGCTCCGTTACAGGCTACCAGGACACGCTCTACACCCACTCTGGCCGCCAGTACTACAGAAACAGCTTCATATCCGGTATCACGGATTTTATTTTCGGAAATGCCGCTGCGGTCATTGACAACTGTACCATTGAGATGCGCGCGGGGAAATCGAACATTCCGATTACCGCGTCGGGGAGGGAAAGCGAAACGCCCACGGGGATCGTGATTCGCTACTCGTTTGTAACAGCGGAAAAGGGTGTTACCGGTACTCCTGGTTACTTGGGACGGCCTTGGAAGAAGTGCGCGCGTACACTTTACATCAACACATACCTTGCAAAGGTAAGCTAGCTTCTACTCTTAATAACGATACATTTCCCACTTCCCCTGCGGCACTTATGCCAAGCCCTTCCAATATGTAAGTGCTGAGCTGAGCTGAACTATCCTATAGCTCACCCGGTTCACCCTGTGCTGGACCACCTCCCCATTTCCCCCCTTCAAACCCTCCTCGTCCCACCTCACACCTACTCATGCCTCCTCACCCATCCTCACCCCTCATCCCTCCACTCCTGATCTCACCCCTCCTCGCCCCTCTCTTCACAACTGCAAATCTACAAGGAGGGATGGAGCACGTGGAATGGCGACACCTACGGCACGTGTGTCTACTACGCTGAGAAGGACAGCGAGGGGCCGGGAGCATACAAGCCATAGAGAGCTCATGTGCGAAATTCGTGCCTGTCGTCCTCACCTCTTCCCACCCTTCTCAACCCTCGTCACCCCTCCACACCCCTCCACACTCCTCTTTACCCCACAACAGCAAATCAGCAAGGAAGGATGGAGCACGTGGAATGGCGACACCTACGGCAAGTGCGTCTACTACGCTGAGAAGGACAGCGAGGGACCGGGTGGGAACAAGCCAGAGGTCTTATGTGCAAAAGGGAATCCCTCACACACCTCCACACCCCTCCACACCCCTCTCTACCCACAACAGCAAATCAACAAGGAGGGATGGAGCACGTGGAATGGCGACACCTACGGCAAGTGTGTCTACTACGCTGAGAAGGACAGCGAGGGGCCGGGAGCATACAAGCCGCGGGCCAAATGGGTGAAGCCTGGGCAGATCCGCGACGGAAAACCGTGGGCTCCTGAGCCTTTCATTCAGCTGGGCGAATGGTATGACACCAAGAAAGGAGTCATCCGGTATCCTCCTAAGTGATAAGCTGTGGGCATGGGAGAGCAAATAGTACAATGTGAAGCAAGGAGTAATTCGTTACACTTAGGGAGGAGCATCGTTGGGGAGCGAGTTGCGAGCATCATTGAGGAGCATCATTGGGGAGCGAGTGGCGGGGAGCGTACAAGGAAACGGCCAGGTGGGGGCAGAGGCTGGGCCGGGGTCTGGTGATACATTGAAGGCAAGATGTCAAAGGGCCATGGGCCTTAAGAAGGTAGTTAATAAGAACTGGTACACCAGGAGCAAAGGGACCATTACATGTTTGTACTACGGAATAAAGTATGAGCTAACCAATAGCTGGAAAGTGGATGCGGCTGGACTTTGTATAGATGGGTGCCTGTGTTTAATATCCTGGAATTTTATATGGTGTACGGGAGTGCATACCGTATTATGGTATAAGTCATACTAAACAATCCTATGAAGCTATCTCTAGTGTAGAGGTGTGCTGAAAGGCTGCTGATGCATTAGTCATTCAGTATTTGTGGATTTGTGTATAGGCGCATTGTAAACACCAGGCCAGGGGACAAGCTAATGCAGTTTTTGTGACATGCTACAAATTGCACCAACAACGGGCAGGAAAAAAAGAATGAAAATTTCCTACACAACTAGACATTGCACCATGCATGTGTTCATAAATATTCAGCATGTTCTGTTTCAACTATCTCTGAATCACTTTGAGCGAGATGAGACCGGATATGGGAGGAGGGGGGACGTTATTGCTGATGTCAACTTGCCTCACCTCCCCAGGCTGAAAGTACAAGTCGCTGTGACTGGAAGGGGGGAAGGAGAGGCAATGGAAAGGAAAGGCAACAGCAGATGGGTGGAGGGAGAGGAAGAGAGAAATGCGGTTCATGGGAGAGGAAAAAAGGGTGGTTGTTGCTGATGCCGATTTGCCTTTTGAGTCGACTCAAAAGAAATGCGGTTCATGGGAGAGGAAGAAAGGGGTGGTTGTTGCTGATGTCGATTTGCCTTTTGAGTCGACTCAAAAGAAATGCGGTTCATGGGAGAGGAAGAAAGGGGTTGTTGTTGCTGATGTCGATTTACTTCACCTCCCCAGGCTGGCTGGAAGTGTGACACTTCCAGAGTCATGATGCGGTTCATGTCACCACAGCTCTCCTGAGTTGACATGATGCTGCGGGAATTTTTTGAGAATTCTAAAAAAAAAGACCCTGAGTACTGCGTCTCGAGGATTGACATGAGAGCCGCTGCTGGTACGTCCAAATTGTTCCACATTCACGCAACTTCTGAGGTCCTTGCCAATCAAAGCTGCTTGCAGCAGGAGAGGCAGTCAGAGTCCGCAGGAGAGGCAGCTTGCAGCAGGAGAGGCAGCTTGCAGCAGGAGAGGCAGCTTGCAGCAGGAGAGGCAGCTTGCAGCAGGAGAGGCAGCTTGCAGCAGGAGAGGCAGCTTGCAGCAGGAGAGGCAGCTTGCAGCAGGAGAGGCAGCTTGCAGCAGGAGAGGCAGCTTGCAGCAGGAGAGGCAGCTTGCAGCAGGAGAGGCAGCTTGCAGCAGGAGAGGCAGCTTCCAGCAGGAGAGGCAGTCAGAGTCCGGTGAAACAATCACGACGACATCCCTTGCGTACTGCGTCTCGAGGATTGATATGAGAGTACTGCCACACTCACGCACCTTCTAAGATCCTTGCCAATGAGGGCAGACTGCAGCACGGAAATGCAGTCGGAATCCGGCATCACAATCACCACGGCATCCCTTGCGTACTGCGTCTCGAGGATGGACATGAGCTGCCAACAACAACATGTCTCAGCGTATGGTTTTTGAGAATTCTCACAAATGTTTTTTGAGAACTCTCAAAAAACATCCCTTACCCCATTTCACCTACCTCCTGAGGTCCTTGCCAATGAGGGCAGCTTGTAGCACGGAGAGGCAGTCGGAATCCGGCGACACAATCACAACGACATCTCTGGAATACTGCGTCTCGAGGATGGACATGAGCTGCGTCACTCTCACGAGCACGTCTGCTACACTCTCGTGGGGCGTGCCATCAGTGAAGGGCGGCGGGCGCCAGCGGGACGACACAGAATCCTCCAAATAGATCTGTAGAGGAGAGCACAAGCACAAAGAGGATCGACATGACACGATCACCACGGCGTCTCGTGAGTGCTGCAGCGTCTCTCAAGCATCTCGTGAGTACTGCGTCTCGCGGATGGACATGAGCTGCGTCACTCTCACGAGCACATCTGCTACACTCTCGTGGGGCGTGCCGTCCGTGAAGGGGGGCGGGCGCCACCGGGAGGAAACCGAGTTCTCTAGGTAGATCTGTGGATGAGACATGGGATGGGATGACACAGTAAAAGGGAAGGGGGATGGGGGGTGGAGCTGAGTCACCCACACGAGCACGTCCGGCATGCTCTCATGGGGGGTGCCGTCAGTGCAGGGGTGCGGGCGCCACCTGGATGAGACAGAGTCTCTGGGTACACCTGCGGATGGGAAATGGCACAGTAGAAGGAAGAGAAGGGAGGGAGCGGGGATGGGTGGGTGAAGAGGGGGCATGAGACATTCTCACAAGCACGTCCGGTATGCTCTCATGGGGGGTGCCGTCAGTGCAGGGGTGCGGGCGCCACCTGGAGGAGACAGTCTTCTTGGTACACCTGGTGATGAGAGCACGGGCACGGAATGGCATGGGGCACATGGCGAGGGAGATGAGTGATGACACTGAAAGGGAGATACGAATTACGTTGTGGGAAAGGGAGATGAGTGGTTACACAGCAAATCATGTGAACTAAGCATCATGGAGATCGTTATTGCTGTTGATTCACCTCATCACTCCTTCCCCCCACCCCACCCCGTTCCCATCCCCAACTCCATTCTTCACCAAGCCCTCTCTTTCCCCATAACCCTTCTTCCCCCCCCCCATAACCCTTCTTCCCCCCCCCCATAGCCCTTCCACCCCCCCCCTTCTTCCCCCCTAAAACCCAATCTCCCCTGTTGACCCCTCTCTTCAACCCAGCCGTTCTCTTCCCCCCTTATCTTCCACCCAGCCTCTCTCTCCCCCTCTCTCTCCCCCACTCTCTCCCTCCCAGCCCCTTCCTTCCCACCAATCTTCTCCCCAGCTCTGCCATAAACTCTCCCCCACCACCACACCCACCTCGCTCATCATCTCAAGCGGCTGTCCTTCAAACGCCCCCAGTCCTCTGGCGTCCAGGAAGCTGTACTCTGGCACGATGCGGCTGGTGGAAGGGGGGTGGTGAGGGGTGGTGGGGGTTGGTGAGGGGTGGTGAGGGGTGGTGAGGGGTGGTGAGGGGTGGTGAGGGGTGGTGAGGGAAGGTTCACGGTGAGATAAGGAGTCGCCCCCAGTCCTCTGGCGTCCAGAAAGCTGTACTCTGGCACGATGCGGCTGGTCGAGGAGTGATGAGGGGTTGGTTGAGGAAGTAGTGGGGTGTGAGATGGGCCAAGGGTAGTGAGGGAGCTGAGAGGGGAGGTATAAGGGGAGGGAGGCGACACCCCTAGTCTCCTGGCGTCCAGAAAGCTGTACTCTGGCACGATTCAGCTGGTGATGAGGGGTGGTGAAAGGAAGAGGCGAGGTTCGGTGGTGAGGAGGGAGAGTGAGAGGGGAGGTTCAAGGAGAGAGAGGAGAGAAGTTTCAAAGCCGTTGACGGTTCAACGTCCCATGCCTTTCAGTCAATATTTGAATATTGACTGATGGTTGAAAGACAAGAACGCCTTTCAGTCAATATTTGAATCCCCAGACAAAGTTTGAGTGGACTCATCAAGTGTACGAGTGAGGGGAAGTTAAGACTCTGCCGTGCTGTCCACACCACACCATAGGTATATGTGTACATCCCCGCCCTGACTTTTGAGTCGACTCAAAGTGTCACAGCGTACGTGTATGTGTACCTCCCCACCCTAACTGCCAACGCACCTGTAATCCGCGCCGTTTACGTAAGCAACGACCTCAGCCGTCTGATACGCCCGCTGGGAAATGGACGGCCAGATCCAGCACCCTCCACCGCAGGCGTCCATCTTGCGCAGCTTCCTGGCAGCTTCCACCGCCTGCTTCTTCCCCTCCCCTGATAGACCACTCTGCACGTTGGTCTTGTCTACGGGGTTGGTGTGAATTAGCCCAAGCGCTTCCCACTCTGACTCGCCTGCTCTTACTAAGTAGTACCTGGGAGAAAACGAATGGGGTGGGGGTGGGGGTGGGGGTAGGGTTGGGGACGGAAGTGGGAGAGGGGGAGAGAGAGGGGGAGGCAAGGAGAGGGAATTAGATGAAGGGAGAGAAAATGAATTGCCCTTCTCGGATCGATTTGCACGTTGGTCTTGTCTATGGGGTTGGTGTGATGTGAATCATGCCCAGAGCTTCCCACTCCTGCTCTCACCAGGTAGTACCTGGAAGAAGGACGGAGTGGGAGAGGGAGTGGGGAGGGCGATCGGAAAGCCTTCGAAACAGTCACATTCACCACTCTTGTACCTCACACAACCACCCAACACAATCACATTCGATACAATCACAACTCACACCATTGCACTCACGTGTTTTTCAGCTCAGTAGGCGGCATTTGCAGCAATCCGTTTGCACGCGCGGTGCCGATACCTCCCAATGGTAACCCTAACCCTGACCACCGCAGGCCCACCCCTGCCACGTCAGCTGCAGGTCCGCGAAATATCTCTGTCACATCACCCAAACGTTCCACTGCTGCGCCAGACAGCGGTGCCAGCTCAGCAGACTGTTGAGGCGGAAGCATGGCCTCGGTGGTAAGAAGCGACGCCGCGAGCAACGATGGAAGGAGAATCCGCGAAGCTGCTGATTGGATGTGAGACTGCAAATCTCCTGGAAATGTCGAGGGTTTCGAGGAAATTTGGCCATTGATACAGTTGCGCCGGTCTTGACGGCTGGTAATGCTGCTACTGCTGCTGGCTTGCACCTTGAAAGGCTTCCGCACAGGTACTACATTGGAACGCAGTAAGTTACTATCGAGGCGGGTTGCGGAAGAGTTGGTGTGATGCTGTGGTCTAAGAATCGACGATCGGGGGTAGTGAAGGATCGACGAGGCCATTCTGCAGTGTTGCGAATAGATGGTCGTGAATTAGCGAAAAAGGTACTCTGAAGTTACGTAATGCGGGGAAGCATGCGAAAGTCGCCTTGCGACGGAAACTCTTGGTTTATTAAGTTCCTGTCAAATGTAGCAATTAGAGAGTGTTTACGGCACTATCTCCGTCTTCCCACCACGTGTTGATTCAGGAGAATCGCCTTGTACGCGCTGCTAGGTCAACCACGCTTAGTTCAGAATCATTAAGGCATTCAGACATGAATGGAGGAACGCGCCACGTGTTGATTCAGGAGAATCGCCTTGTACGCGCTGCTAGGTCAACCACGCTTAGTTCAGAATCATTAAGGCATTCAGACATGAATGGAGGAACGCGCCTGTCGAAGCAGTGGCGTATTGCAAAAAGTCACAGAAAAATTCGGAGGTAAGCCAGAAGTCACAATTCATCGAGCTCTAGAATGTCCTTTGAGCCCAAGAGCCACCATGCAGAATCCATTCAGAGCATGGATTATGCCGCGCTGCGAGCCAGCATTCACTCTCCTCTCTGGGCAAAACTTTTCCCGAAGAAGCTTGAAGAGAAAAGTTGCCGTTTTGCGAGGAAGCATTCATTCACCGCAAAATATCTCCCAGCGGGCAGGGGAATTCATTTTGAAGGTTGCATCTCTGCCTTCCACCTGTTTTCCCCATTATTTGGGAGGAGCAGATTCGCGATTGGACGATCGTGCCAGAGTGGCGAACGCCAGATGGCTAGAGAGAACAAAAGAACTGCCGACGCAGAGGATTGAACTCTGGACCTTCTGTTTACAAGACAGATGCTCTACCACTGAGCTACACCGGCTTGCACCCCAAGCTCGTTTCAAATTTATAACAGAAAATTTTGACCTCGTCACCTCCGAACACACTTTCTAGTAACGTGTCAGAGATTATTACCTTGGAACGACAGGTGTTTACATTCGGCCATTCGTGTCAGAGGTGATCATATTCGAGCGACAGGTGTGCCCAAGGTCATCCAGCGCAGCAGCTGCACCGGCCATGGCGGTCTGCTCTAACCACGCGCCGCCGCGTGTCCCGACGCCAATGCAATCTGATCCCAGAATGACGATATCAAAGCCAGCCGAGCCGCCGATTCCGTATCAATTAACGACGACCGAGCCGCTCTCCGAATGCAGTCGCGTTACCAGCGACTCGTTCCTTGGAATTCCTAGGAATCTGGATATCTCCCGAGGAATCGCGAGCTCCTTATCAAGAGCTACTGTATCATCACCTGCTGAAGTAGTCAGTATCGAACCTGGTTAGCAGAGGTCTGCTTGCACGGATTTCGGAGTCGTTAACGCTTGACGCAGTAACGCTGAAGGAAGAAGGGGAGGACGAAGGGGAGGGAGAAATACCTGGAAAGGGGTCCTTGTCGCTAGAGGTTACACGCTTGGCCGGATTGCTGTCGACTGTGCCTGCAGACTTATGCTGCTTGCCTTCTGACGGTTACTCTCGCAGCCATGGCGTCTCTGTCAGGTTTTATGGCTTCCAACTCCGCCGCAATCGCCGGGATCTCCGCTTCAGGAGGAGCCACCCGCTCCCCTCGCCCTTCCCGTTCCGCAACAGCTCCATTCCTGACGAGCTCCGTTCTCCCTCGCCGTTGCACCATCACAACCGGTCCCAACCGATCGATCTTCCCTTCTTGGCACGGCGTGCACTCTCCTACTAGCTTCAGGAGGTCGAGAACCCCCTACCCCACTCTGCTGAGAACCAGCTGTAAGACCAGGAAAATGGGCTTTAACTATGGCTCCAGTTCAAGACTGCCGCTGCTTGCTGCTGCTTCTGCTGGTGATGCCGGTGCTGGTGGTGATGGGGATGGAGGGCACAAGGTAGGAACAGGAGAGAGGGAAGAATTTATAGGAGAGTTGGAGGCAGTTGGGGAGCTGGAAGGGAGTGGAACAATCGGGGAGGAGCAGGAGGAGCAGGAGGAGCAGACTAAGGAGCAGGCATCAGCAGGGGTGCCTTCTCTTGCTTCTGATCAACCCAATCAATGGCTCACAGCGCATCTGGACTTGAGTGAGGTGAAGCGGCAGCTGCAACGGTCGAATGAACGGACAGCAGAGAACCTGAAGCACCTGAGAAATCGCCTGAACGCGTCCAACGAGTGGACGCTTAGCCACCTGAAGAAGGGGCACCAGTGGACGTCTGAGCACCTGAGAGAATCAAATCAACGGACACGGGAGCAGCTGCAGCATCTGATTCACTCCGAGCAACTGCTCCATTTGGAGGAGCGTCTGGACGTGCGGGCACTGAAGGCAAGGCTAAACGCATCTAACGCCAAGACCAGGGCGCAGCTGAGGCACCTGGGAGTCAACCTGGAGCACCTGGAGGGGCACCTGGACGTGGGGGCGCTGAAAGCAAGGTTGGACGCGTCCAACTCCAGGACAAAGGCGCAGTTAAAGCGGAGAGGCAGGCAGGCGTCTCACACGGTGCATGGCGTTGCTGACGTGCTCTCTGTTATCGGCGCCGCCGCTGCTGCTGCCACTGCTGGTGCTGCTGGTTCTACTGGTGGAGCTGGTGGTGCCACTGCTGGTGCTACTGAAGCTACTTCTACCTCTGCTTCAGGATCTGCGGCTCCACCTCCTCTTGCTGGCTCTACTGGTGCTGGTACTGGGAAGGAGAGGGCAGCAGGAGGAGTAGATGGTGGGGACGTCCCCAAGACTGAAGGCAGTGCGAGCAGCAGTGCAGCGGCCAGGAGCCTGGCTTGCAATCCGTATCTGAGTGGCAATTTCCGTCCAGTGGGCACCGACGTGCTGCAGGACCTGGACTGCGCGGTGAGTACCAAGTGCCATGGAGGTTCATGTATGCTTGTTCCCCCAAGAACCCTCCTGCTTGCAATCCGTATCTGAGTGGCAACTTCAGGCCAGTGGGCACCGAGGTGCTGCAGGAGCTGGACTGCGCTGTGAGTGCACCTACCTGCCTGCCACTTGCATGCACGTGGAATGGAATCTCTGTTTGAATTCGTGTGTGGTTTCCACCGTGTTGATGTTTGAAATCATGTTTTGCAGGAGCTAGACTGCGCGGTGAGTGTCCACCTCGCTTCGCCATCTTGCCATCTCCTGCCATCCATATTCACCTCCTCCTCCCTCGCCTACACTTTCTCTGCCTGCCTCTCTGCCTCCACATGTTTGGGTGTCTGTTCACTGGTTGAGAATGAACCTACCTCTTTGCTCACTTGATCGTTCCATTCTCCCACCTCTGCTTCCTCCCCTCCTCGCTTCACCTCCTCCTGACCCATCCCTCTCTACCTCTCTGCCTCTCTGCCTCTCTCTTGTTTCTCACACCAGGTGATCGGCCAGATCCCTCAGGGTCTGCGGGGTAGGTTCATTCGCAATGGCCCGAACCCGCAGCTGCCACCCTCCAGCCCTGAGCTCTACCACTGGTTCGACGGGGACGGCATGGTACATTCAGTGAACTTTCACCCCCCTGGGGAGAACTTTCACAGTCACCCTCGTGAAGCCCGTGAGGAGAACTTTCACTCCCCGCAAGTGAGCTACGGGCGGCGCTACATCCGAACGACAGGCTGGCAGGAGGAGCGGGCGGCGGGGCGGGCGCTGTTTGGAGGGTTGCAGCAGGTGGGGTTGGGGGCGAGCCATTTGCTGCTGGCTGCGATGAACCTTCTCGGGCTGAGACAGCAGGACGCGCCTATGTGGAACATGGTAAGCTTATAGGAGGGATACTGGGGTTATAAGGGGTATGGAGTGGTGGGGGTGGTGCAGCAGGTGGGGCTTGGAGCGAGCCAACTGCTGCTGGCTGCGATGAATATTCTCAGGCTGAGCCAGCAGGACGCGCCTATGTGGACAATGGTGAGGAGGTTTATAATGGGTACAGTGTACGGTGTGCTTTTAATGGGTATGGTGTGGTGTGGGCTGCAGCAGGTGGGACTGGGAGCCCGTTTTCTGTGATGAGCATTCTGAAGCTGAAGCTGCCTGGAAGCGTTTTCTTCATCTTTGAGAAAAGTCAAAATTGGAATGACTGAGACCTCAGAAAAGTCTCAGCATCCTGGAATGACTCAAAAGTCATTCTGAGGCTGAAGCTAGAGGCCCTGTCTTGATCTACTCCTTTTTTCTGTCCCTCTTCTCCCCTCCTTTTTGTCCCCATCAGGCCTGACGGGGAACTTGTCCATCAATCACTTCATTCTTCACCCCTCCCCTTCCTCTCCCCTCCCCTCCCCTCCCCTCCCCTCCCCTCCTCTCTCCCTCCCCCCCCATCAGACCAAGAACGTGTCAAACAACCACTTCATTCAGCACGCTGGTCGCCTCCTCTCCCTCTGGGAAGCAGGCCTGCCCTACTCACTCGACTCGTCAACCCTCGACACCAAGGTACTACCCTCGGTGCTCGCCTACTCTCTCTCAGGCTCTCTCCCATCATCTCCCCATTCCCATTGTGCCTCTCGTCACCCCTTTCCATTGTGCCACTCTTCTCTTGCGTAACATTGCACATCTGACCAAGGATGCTAGGTAGATCAGGCTATGAGACTACCTCCTATTGTCTAGTATCCCTATGGTATGTAGCCGCTAGGTAGTCTGATGATGTTTTCGTTTTTCTCTATAGTGCACTGCTTCCCTTTTTCAAGAGAAAATGGGTAAAGGATGTGCTCCATCGTTCATTCTGCATTTCCCTCAGGGCGTCCACTCGTTTGATGACACGTGGCGCAGCGGAATGACAGCTCACCCGAAAGTGGATCCGGTTACCAACCACATGATGATCTACGGTTATAACCTCACGCACAAGGTACGACCTGAGAATCTAAGAGCTGACAGCATAGGATTTACAGGATAAGAATTGAATCACAATGTAACTACTCCCTTTCACAGTTTTACAACTCGCATGGGGCAACACTAATTTCGCCACAAAAGCATAACCCAAGGTAGGACTACTAAAAGGGTGCGCCAAGAGGTGTTGCTTACCCTCAATTTAAAGCTGCACATCAGAGCGCACATTACACTATCACGCTTCTGATTCGGACTTGAAAGGGACTTCCAACCTTGTTGTTGAGGCTCCTCAGAAAAGAAAAGCGCCTGAAAAGGCGCCTCAAAAAGCGCCTCAAAAAGCGCCTGAAAAGGCGCCTCGTAGAGGTGACTAAGTGACTTTTAGGTGATCCCTCCTGTTGCACTCACACTCCATATTCACCCCATTCCCACTCTCTCCCCATGTGTTCTTCCCTACAATCACAGCCATATCTGCGCTACGGGGTGGTTGACCCCTCTGGCTCCCTCATTCATGCCACTGACCTCGACCTGCTGCACCCTGTCATGGTACAGAGCGGTGGAGTAGTGTTCTATGTGGTTTGGCATGGTCTGGGCTGGTTGGTATTAAGGCATGTCATGGTACATGAGAGCGGTGCAGTAGTGTTTGATGTGGTGCATTGGGTAGTATGGTATGGCCTGATGGGTTATGTTTTGTCATCATATGGATTGTTGGTTTCGGTAAGATGTGGTGTAGCAGTGTTTTTGTGTGGTTTGGCGTGGTATGGTTGGGTTATGCCGTAATGTGTTTACGGACTACTGCAGCGTCTGACATTCTTCCACTCCCCCCAACCCCTCATCACCTCTCCCAACTCCTTTTTCATCCCCTCCCTTCCTCTTCCTTCCCGCTCCCCTCTCTCCTTCCTCTCTTCCTCTCTCCCTCTCTCCCCAAAAACCCCTCCTCTCAGATGCATGACTTCGCCATAACACAGCACCACAGCATTTTCCTCGACTTCCCGCTTCGCTTCCAGCTGGACAAGGTCATTCAGTCGCACGGCAAGGCCAAGCCCTTCGTCTTCGACCCGGTAAGCCACTGATTTTTGCGTCTGGAAGGATACTCGATCCTTGTAATCGTTACTGCGTACCCTCCTGCGTATCCTCGATCCGGAGGATGCTGATCCTCCTGCCCGCACTCGCTTTGCTGCCTCTGCCTTCCCATCAATCGACTACTATGCTCTCTCGCCCCGGACTCTGTTCCCCTCTCTTTCTCTGCTTCCCCATCGCTCCCCCGATCCAGTCCAAGCCATCTCGCATTGGAGTGCTTCCCCGCTTTGGCTCTAATCCCGACATGCGCTGGTTCACTGTGGACCCAGGGTGAGTTGCTGCGACACCCTGTAATGACAGCCTGGTACACTGCCAAGACTTGCATTGTAAAACACAAAGCAGCACCCGCGTTTTGGCTCTAATCCAGACACGCGTTGGTTCACTGTGGGACCCAGGGTGAGTTGCTGTGACAACCTTTTTGCCATCCTGTTTTGAGAGTGTTGCAGAGTCAAAAGCAAAGCAGCACCCGCGTTTTGAGTCGACTCAAAAGCAAAGCAGCACCCGCGTTTTGAGTCGACTCAAAAGCAAAGCAGCACCCGCGTTTTGAGTCGACTCAAAAGCAAAGCAGCACCCGCGTTTTGAGTCGACTCAAAAGCAAAGCAGCACCCGCGTTTTGAGTCGACTCAAAAGCAAAGCAGCACCCGCGTTTTGGCTCTAAGTCAGACATTCGCTGGTTCACTGTGGACCCGGGTTGAGACTAAACATTCGCTAGGCTTCAAATCCATTCCTCCCCATTGCACATGGTCCAAATTTTCTCTGTTCCAATCCCTACCTCCGTTTCCCCTGCTCCTCATATTCCCTTGCATCCTTGCAGGTTCTGTCTTCATGTGGTCAACGCATTTGAAGAACCCTCCTCCGCCCCCACCTCCTCATCCCCCTCTCCCTCCTCCTCCTCGTCCTCCCCCTCGTCCTCCACCCCGGACTCTCCTCCTCCCGCCATCATCCTACGTGTCATCCGCTTCCCCGCCTTCTCAGCGCTGGGCCTTGCTGAGCTGGCAGATGAGCTAGCGTGTGATGAGGTGGCGCGATTGCATGAGTACAGGCTGGATCTGCAGTCGGGAGCAGTAGAAGAGCGCTCTTTGTGCAAGGTATGTGTAGTGTGTTTTCCAGGCACCTCAATCTTTGCCGTCCCTTTTTTGTCGTCCCCCTTCGCCTTCCCCATTAGCCTTAATTCTTCGCCTCAACTTTTCGCTTTACTCCCTCGCCTTAATTCTTCGCCTCAAGTCTTTGCCTTACTCCTTTCGCCTCTCCTCCCTGTTCTCTCCCCACCTGCACAGGTGTGCTGCGACTTCCCTTCCATCAATCCCAACTCACGTTGAATTCTTCGCCACCTCCTCTCATTCGATGTCCCTTCCACTGCCTACCTCCTTTCGCCTTTCCTCCCTTCTCTAATGGCCCTTTCTCTCTCTCCCCACCTGCTCAGGTGTGCTGCGACTTCCCTTCCATCAACCCCAACTTCCTCAGCCTTACCCCTTCACCTTCCCCATTTTGCCTTCCCCATTTTGCCTTCCCCGTTTTGCCTCTCATCCCTTCTTTCTCCCCACCTGCACAGGTGTGCTGCGACTTCCCTTCCATCAACCCCAACTTCCTCAGCCTTACCCCTTCACCTTCCCCACTTTGCCTTCCCCATTTTGCCTTCCCCGTTTTGCCTCTCCTCCCTTCTTTCTCCCCACCTGCACAGGTGTGCTGCGACTTCCCTTCCATCAACCCCAATTTCACGGGCCGCCCCCATCGCTTCGCCTACTCTGCCCGATTCACAGCACAGCCCGGCCCAGGTGAGGGTGAAGGGTGCAGAGGGATGGACCCGAGGGATGTAGAGGGATGGAGGTGGGTGGACAGGGATGGTGATGGTGGGCAGGGAGGGTGATGGTGGGCAGGGAGGGTGATGGTGGGCAGGGATGGTGATGGTGGGCAGGGAGGGTGATGGTGGGCAGGGATGGTGATGGTGGGCAGGGATGGTGATGGTGGGCAGGGAGGGTGATGGTGGGCAGGGAGGGTGATGGTGGGCAGGGATGGTGATGGTGGGCAGGGAGGGTGATGGTGGGCAGGGATGGTGATGGTGGGCAGGGATGGTGATGGTGGGCAGGGAGGGTGATGGTGGGCAGGGATGGTGATGGTGGGCAGGGATGGTGATGGTGGGCAGGGAGGGTGATGGTGGGCAGGGATGGTGATGGTGGGCAGGGAGGGTGATGGTGGGCAGGGAGGGGGTTTGGTAGACTCATCCCCCATCGGTTCGCTTACTCTGCCCGATTCACAGCACAGCCCGGCCCAGGTGAGCGGTTCAGAGGAATGCTGGTGGGTGGCAGGGATGCAGGTGGGTGGGCAGGGATGCAGGTGGGTGGGCAGGGATGCAGGTGGGTGGGCAGGGATGCAGGTGGGTGGGCAGGGATGCAGGTGGGTGGGCAGGGATGCTGGTGGGTGGGCATGGGTGGGTTAGTAGCAGTCCAGATGAGGTGCGGGGTGGTAACAGTCTCCTGTGACACGTGTCAAAGAACGAACTGAGGATGTTGTCTATGCCCAATGCCCAATGCCCTACTTCCATTCTGTATTCACTCCCGTCCCCCAACCACCACCAGGCACCACCGTCCCCTCATTCAACGCCATCATGAAGCATGGCTTTTAGCAGGGCACATATCAGATGCCCAATGCCCCCCATCCATCACCATCCCCCCCTTCCATATGTCTCCACACCCGTCCTCCCTCCTTTCCCACCACCACCAGGCACCACCGTCCCCTCATTCAACGCCATCATGAAGCATGGCTTTCAGCACGGCACATATCAGATGCCCAATGCCCCCCTTTCATGTGTCTCCACTCCACACCCCTCCTCCCACTCCCCCAACCACCACCAGGCACCACCGTCCCCTCATTCAACGCCATCATGAAGCATGACTTAGCACAGGGCACGTACCAGGTACATACCCTCCCACCGGGGAGGTTTTGTGGGGAGCCCGTGTTTGCTCCACGCCACCACTTTCAGAGCAGCAGCAGGTCGCAGAGCGGTGAAACGCGGTCAGATGAAGTTGGAATGGGTAGAGATATGGTGGGACTGGGTGCTGATGCGGTTGGAATGGGTGCAGAGGAGGAGGATGATGGGTGGGTGTTGGCACATGTATGGGATGAGGAGGAGATGAGGAGTGAAGTGATTGTGCTGGATGCAATGAATCTGGACAAGCAGCCACTGGCACGGGTCATTCTGCCCAAGAGGGTGCCATATGGCTTCCATGGGACGTTCCTTCCTGACTGAATCCGTCAGAGTGACTGATTCTGTCAAATCTGACTGAACCTGCCAGAGATGTGTGTGCATGTTTCTGTTGTAGGGTAGCTTAGTTGCCATTACATGCAATGACTTGGATTGACTTGGATGAGTGCTCATTTCTGCTTGCTCAGAAGCTGTAGACATTCCAGCAAACGATCATTATACAGAAGCCATGTCCACAAGCAAGCCAGGGCTAACAGCTTAGAACATAAACCTGGAGGCTAGTTACCCATAGGTTTACACCACTCCACTTCCTCTCACACATCACATCACCCACTTGAAAGCGCTACGGTATTACTTGCGCCTAACATACTTCCCGCAAAGCGCATACTTCTTCCCTTCGTGCCCTACAAGAAAGTACTTCCCTCCGCCAGTAATTAATCTCGCATTCTCAATTGCAGCACTCTCCGACGTGGTGGGCGAGGTGGCCGCCATTTTGAAGCTGTAACGCTTGTTACCACCACCTCTCCGGGTCGTTATATTCAACCATTTATCTTCAGGAATATTCACGTAAGAAGGGGTGCCACTTGTGCAAGTTGATGCAGGAGTAGTCATGGGAATTTTTCCTCTTGACTTAATGGCGAAAATAAATATCTTCAGGAAAACAGTGTATCTTGCTTCAGAGTACCTGTCAAGCGGACATGAGAAGAGACGGGAAAATTTAAAGTTAGTCAGGTTGCTTGTTTTGACTAACGGGAAACCTCCATGTCACAGGTTGCATAGGCAATACTGACTCGCGAGTAGCATTCTTTACGTGCTCGCTCCCAGTTGAGGCTTTTTTTTTTTTTTTTTTTTTTTTTTTTTTTTTTCAAAAACACAAGCACTAGCTGTGTCGGTGTGGCTGTTGCCATGCTGTGATGATTCTTCCATCGTGTCAGCTGGAGTAAGTAAGCAGCACACACATCCGTACCTCACCATGGTTAAACCCACTCACAGCTTAAGCACAATCTGACACACAGGAGAATCGCTTGAGAGCAAGTGATCAATGGGACATGATCCCACAATAATGGGACATGATCTCACATCAATGGGACATGATCTCACATTAATGGGACATGATCTCACATCAATGGGACATTGTCCCACATCAATGGGACGTTGTCCCACATCAATGGGACATTGTCCCACATCAATGGGACGTTGTCCCACATCAATGGGACATTGTCCCACATCAATGGGACGTTGTCCCACATCAATGGGACATTGTCCCACATCAATGGGACGTTGTCCCACGTCAATGGGACATTGTCCCACATCAATGGGACATGATCTAACAGTTTTCACACATGGTGACTCCATACACGTTATAAAGCGCCTCAAAATGACAAATCTTACGGCTTTCACACATGATGACTCCATAAACGTTCTTAGGCGCCTCAAAAAAAAGAATAGCGCACGAACTAGCTAAGAATAAGTGAAGGACAGGGCACTCTCCCTACATCAAAGCCTTCACAACAAACAACTCTCCCGAGGCGCCTCAAGAGCCTTACCTCACCGCTTTCACAACAATTCTTCCCGAGGTCGCTTTGTCGCCGATCACTTTCCCCTGGTGCCACGAGGTGACTTTCGAGTCAACTCAAAAGTCACCTCAAAAGCCTTACCTCACCGCCTTGACAACAACTCTTCCAAGGCACCTCAAAAGCCTTACCTCACCGCCTTCACAACAACTCTCCCCGAAGCCCCTTTGTCGCCGATCACTTTCCCCTGGTGCCACGTGGGACGCAAGACGGCGCCGAATCTCGCTGGAAAAGTGGGAATGGCAGGGACCGGGCAGACGAGGAAAAAGTCAATGGAGGGATACAATCATACAAGTGACACGTTGTATCGCTGCATGAAGGCATGTACAACAACATCGAGTCATATGCCGCATGTCGCATGGTAGAAATGGCATTCTCCGTCTGCCGCGGCACTATCCAGCCCTGGGGCACTATCCAGGCCTGGGGCACTATCCAGCCCAGGGGCACAGCTAGTCGAAGGGTGAAGTGAGTAGGTAGGTGGCACCATGACGCATTGACGACACCACCAGAGCTCGTCCGATCGCAAGGGCTCACACGACCGCAAGGGCTCGCACGACCGCAAGGGCTCGTACGACCGCAAGGGCTCGTACGACCGCAAGGGCTCGAACGACCGCAAGGGCTCGCACGACCGCAAGGGCTCGCACGACCGCAAGGGCTCGCACGACCGCAAGGGCTCGCACGACCGCAAGGGCTCGCACGACCGCAAGGGCTCGCACGACCGCAAGGGCTCGCACGACCGCAAGGGCTCGCACGACCGCAAGGGCTCGCACGACCGCAAGGGCTCGCACGACCGCAAGGGCTCGCACGACCGCAAGGGCTCGCACGACCGCAAGGGCTCGCACGACCGCAAGGGCTCGCACGACCGCAAGGGCTCGCACGACCGCAAGGGCTCGCACGACTAGAACTACTGACAGTAAGCGTTACAAACAATCTGAGGCGCGTCACGCGCAACAAGCGCTACACACGCTCACCTATTATTTTTCCTTTTAACAGCTGACGCCTGGGGTGAAGAGTAGAGGTGGCAGCAGTGGCAGACGCAGCAATCGCTCCAGCGTCGTGTGGGAGGAACGATGAGGCAGACGCGCCATGGGCAATGAAGAGTGCCGCACCTGCAGGCAGGCAGGCAGGCAGGCAGGCAGGCAGGTAGACAGGCAGGCAGGCAGGCAGGCAGGCAGGCAGGCAGGCAGGAAGGCAGGCAGGCAGGCAGGCAGGCGGGCAGGCAGGCGGGCAGGCAGGCGGGCAGGCAGGCGGGCAGGCAAACTCAGCCACGGACCCAGTCGTGGAGAGTGAGCAGCGCACTGAACCACTTGTGGAGAGTGAGCAGCGCACCGATCCACTCATGACTGCTCTGGCATGAATCGATGATCATCTCACGACTCGTGATGAATACGCCGCTTACAGAGTAGTAGCATGCAGAGGGGAACAGCAGGGGGACGTCAATCGATCATCTCAACTCATTTTTGTTGCCGCGGCGCTTACATAGCAGCATGCAGAGGAGTGCTGCGCGCTCCGAGTTCATCGCCATCGTCGCAGTCCTGGCAGGGGCAGTGCTAAGAGATGGAGAAGAGAAAGCGATTTCGACTTTTGAGACGTCTCAGAAGAGAAAGCGATTTCGTGGAGAAGAGCTGGTCATCGATGACCAGTTCCGCGATCGCAGAGCAGTGCCGGTCGAGAAAGAAGAGAAAGCGAAAGAAGGTAGCGCAAGAGATGAATTCACTCGTTCCAATAACCGATTCGCAATATTCATCCATTCACTCCATCACCCCGACCCGGAACCACAGACGTGGTCCTCGACTGAGGCCCTGTTCGATAGCCTAATAGAACGGGTACGGATAGGAGTGGTTGGATGCACCTCATCCCGAACCTGACACTGAGGGCGGGTCCGAAGTGACCCTTGACATCCGTCCGTCATCCATCCGTCATCCAATGGATGACGGTGGCGGATGACAGGGGATGACGGATGGATGTCAGATGGATGTCGAGGCACTTCGGACACAATGCCGGCGACATAACTGCCCCAAAAAATGGGGGCCGGCACTGCTGGCGCCAGAAAGGGCAGACTAGAGAGCATATTGAAGGTTCAATTTCGAGTCACGAATTTCGCAAACATATTTCGTCACCCCGTACAAGTCACGAAGGGCTGTCGCTTGCCCAGAAATACTTTCGCCATGGTTTCCCCTCAAATTTTTTGTTATCAATAATTTGGTTCGTCAACCGCCACGTTGACCAGCCCGAGGTCACTGTTGGCTGCACCCTTTGACTGTAATGATTACACAGAGCTGGATGACGGATGGATGTCGGATGGATGTCAGATCACTTCGGACACAATGTCGGCCTGAAAAATCTCACCTACTGCCCTGACATCCGTCGACGTCCATCGATATCCGTTGACATGTCACTTCGGACACGCCCTAATAAGCTATGAAACCGACTAATCATTCTGCCGGCCGGCAACAGTAGCGAGACGACAAGGGGGAATGAAATCTGCCGGTCAGTCCGGCCAGCTTTGCAAAATCAACAGTAGTGCAAACAGATTACATATTCATTCATTGTGTATATGCAAGCCCTTATACTACAATACAAATACTACAATATATCATTATATAAACATCAGATTAGTACCCATACGTTCAGACCACGTCCAAACCAGAACATA
The DNA here is from genome assembly GCA_947471745.1 of Closterium sp. Naga37s-1. Taxonomy (NCBI): domain Eukaryota; kingdom Viridiplantae; phylum Streptophyta; class Zygnematophyceae; order Desmidiales; family Closteriaceae; genus Closterium; species Closterium sp. Naga37s-1. Next base: position 1,078,944 of record CANJKZ010000235.1, on the reverse strand, counting down.
ACCATACATGCACGATGTCCACAGAAATCACGCTTATTTCTGCCGAGCATACTTCCCACAGAGTGCAAACTTATTCCCTTCATACCCTTAAAAAAAAAAACTTTCCATTACCCATCATGTCGTCATCGCCCGGATATAAGACATATATGTCTTATCTCATACACTAAAAAAAAAACTTGGGTTATCTTGTATTTGGGGAGGTTTTGGGTGTCTTATAAGTCTTATAAATGGAACCTTTTCTTAACTACTTAGAATTATTTTCACGCATCTTGAAAAGAGTTTCTCATTAAGAGTGTGGATGTTGCGAAGGTGCCACTTCGGCAACCATTGTTCGGGACGCCACGTCATCCCGAATACTTGCAGAGGCAAATTTGGTAGTACGTGAGTCAGCACGTGGCAGAATTCGCGTGTCGCAAGGGTAATTATGTACGCGGTATTTCAATTTTCACTATTATACATTGCAGTTTCGATTATAAGACACATATGTCTTATCTCGTACACACAAATAGGCGTCATATAAAAAGGCTAGCCTGTTTATAAGAGACACCCGTATAATAGACAACCCCTGTCTACTATTCAACACTGTCTTATATCCGGGCGATACGGTGTATTTCGCATTCTCGAAAGCAGCACTCTTCGACGTAAGGGCCATACTGCCCTCCATTTTAAAGCCGTAACGGCCGCGACCACCACCTTGCTGAGTCGTTATATTCATCCAATTGGCGTCAGGAATATTCCCGTAAGCGGGGTTAGCAGTTGTGCAGGTTGATCTGGAATCTACCACTGGAATCTTTCCTCCCGACTTTATGTCGAAAATAGCCACCTTTATAAAAATAGCGTAGTTTGTTGAAGAGTACCTGTCAAACGGAGATGGGAAGAGACGGCGAAACTTGAGGTGAGTCAGGTAGCTGATACCAACATGCCTGAAGTCAGGTAGGCAGTACTGACTTGCTACCAGTTCTACGTGCTCCCAGTTGAGCCAAAGTTTTTGTTCAAGAGCAAGAGCACGAGCACTAGTAGCTGTGTCAGTGTGTCCATTGCCGTGCTATGGTGATTACGCAATCGTGTCAGCTCGAGTAACCAACACATACACGCCTACCTCATAGCTTAGACATACTCTGACACACTTGAGAATCACGTGAGAGTAAGTGATCCACGATCCATGTCACACAGCTTTCAGACATGATGACTCCATACACGTTCTTAGGCGCCAAAAAAAGACAGATTGTCAAACATTATACATGTTCATATTGTGTAGGCTATAGTGGGTTTAGCCTTAGGGGGTACAACATTGCTAGGGTTTCCTACTTGTATCACCCTGCTGCCTAGTTTCACACATTCTCGTTCAATTCTACATTCTAACATGGTATCACGAGCCTAGGTTGCTACCTAGGACCGCTTTCTCCTACGGGCCCACTATTCCGCTAGAAGCGCCCTCGTGCGCCCTACCTTACGTGCGCCCTCGTGCGCCTTTCTATACTCGTGCGCCCTCGTGCGCCCTCGTGCGCCCTACCTTACGTGCGCCCTCGTGCGCCCCCGTGCGACCCGCCCTTCGGTCTGCCCGCGTGCCGTCCTGCAGCCCTCGCGCTGCCTCCTGCAAGCTAGTACGGCCCTCGAGCCGCCCCTGCAGGTCCGTCAGGCCCGAGAGCCGCCCCTGCAGCCAGCGCTCTGCCCTGCCGAGCCGCGTGTCGCCCGTGGGCGCTGCCTCTGCCCCGTCGCGCTGCCCTGGGGAGCCGCGCGCGACCCCCGCTGTCCCGTCGCGTCGCCCTGGGGAGCCGCGCTCGGCCCCCGCTGCCCCGTCGCGACGCCCTGGGGAGCCGCGCTCGGCCCCCCGCTGCCCTGTCGCGACGTCCTGGGGAGCCGCGCTCGGCCCCCGCTGACCCGTCGCGACGCCCTAGGGAGCCGCGCGCGACCCCCCGCTGCCCCGTCGCGACGCCCTGGGGAGCCGCGCGCCCCCCCCCCCCCCCCCCCCCCCCCCCCCCCCCCCCCCCCCCCCCGCTGCCCCGTCGCGACGCCCTGGGGAGCCGCGCCCCCCCCCCCCCCCCCCCCCCCCCCCCTCGCTGCTGCCCGAGCCACCCTGCAGCCCGCGAGCCGCCTCTGCAGCGCCGAGTGCGCTCTGCCAAACCCTAAAATAAATAATTAATTAAAAAAAAAAAGGGAGCAGCTGCCCCTGGCCCCTGGAGCAGCCGCCCCTGGAGCAGCTGCCCCTGCAGCAGCCGCCCCTGCAGCAGCTGCCCCTGCAGCAGCCGCCCCTGGACCTCTGCAGCCGCCCCTGGCCCCTGGAGCAGCCGCCCCTGCAGCTGCCGCGGAGCCCTCGCCCTGCAGTGGTAGCGGCCTCGCCGTTACCACCGTCGTACGCCTGCCCTTCTCGCCAATGGTGAGCACTGCCCTGCCCGTATTGCTGTTACTGCTGCTCCTGCTGCTACTGCTCTTTCTACTTCTACTGCTGCTCCTGGCGTGGCCAGATGCAGCTCCAGCGCCGTCCGCGTGAGTCCCTCACGCCCCAACAGCTTCGTGAGTGGTATGCTGGTTGGGGTTGTAGGGGTGGCCGCGCTGCTGCTACTACTACTGCTGCTACTACTGCTACTGCTGCTCCTGGCGGTGGCCAGATGCAGCTCCCGCGACGTCCGAGTGAGTCCCTCACGCCCCAGCAGCTTCGTGAGTGGTACGCTCAGCGTGGAGGGTCACGGGGTACTGCTCGCTGCCCGTACGTCATTCGCACTGGTGCTCGGACTGGTCAGCCTTGCGGGACGTTTGGTCACACAGAGTCCCGCTGCTTCGCCCGTCTGAGCGACGCCTGGCGTACAGAGTTTGGCGACGCGGCTGAGCTCCCCGAATGGGTGGAGCTGCTTAGGCAGAGGGTAGATATCTATGCTCTTGACTATGATGCTATCCTCACTGCCATGTATGCATTTCCTACTAGTGCTGAGAGTGCCTGTCACCTGTGTGTGCCGCCTGACCCCGGTATCCAGTCTGCTGCTCTAGGTACTGGTGAGGCTGCTGCACTAGGTGCTCGTGTGTCTGTTGCCCCAGGTGCTGGTGAGGCTGCTGCTCTAGGTACTCGTGAGTCTGCGCCCTCTGGTACTGCGTCTACTGAGGCACTGCACACCTTCACACTGGACTCAGGCGCTTCCCGCTGTTTCTTTCGTGACCGCACTGCCCTTGAGCAGCTTGCTCGGCCGGTTGCAGTCTCCCTCGCTGACCCCTCTGGGGGTCCGGTCATTGCGACCTCCTCTACTGTTCTCCCTTGTCCTGCGGTCCCGTCGGGCACTCTGTCGGGTCTCTACCTCCCCTCGTTCTCTACGAACTTGGTGGCGGGTAGTGCGCTCCAGGACGGGGGTGTCCACCAGTTTACCCCTGCCTACGAGCGTGTGACACACTGCACGTGCTCTCGGACGGGCCGCCACCTGGCTACCTTCACTCGGCAGCCGGGGTCGGACCTGTACACACTGACCACTGAGTCCCCACAGGTAGCTGCGTCTGCGTCTGCGTCAGGTCAGCTGTCTGCCCCGTGCTCGTGTCGCTCTCTGGCACACGAGACTGCCCTCTGGCACCACCGTCTTGGTCACCCGTCAGTGCAGCGCCTTCGTGCCATGCACAACCGGTACCTTGTCTCTGGTCTTCCCAGGGTTCTCCCTCCACTCCCACCCTCGCCTGCTCCTCCCTGCCTTCCCTGTGTCGAGGGGCGGCAGCGCGCCGCTCCTCACTCCTCCTCGTTTCCCCCGAGGACTGCTCCCTTGCAGACGCTCCACATGGACGTGTGGGGCCCAGCCCGCGTCCGTGGACAGGGTCAGGAGAGGTACTTCCTGATCGTTGTTGACGACTACTCGCGCTACACCACGGTCTTCCCCTTGCGCACCAAGGGTGAGGTCCCTGATGTTTTGATCCCTTGGATCCGCGCTTCTCGTCTCCAGCTCAGTGAGCGGTTCCACTCGGACTTTCCTGTCCTGCGTCTGCACTCTGACAGAGGTGGTGAGTTCTCCTCTGACCTCTTGGCAGCCTACTGTGCGGAGCACGGCATCCGCCAGTCGTTCACGCTTCCGGCCTCTCCACAACAGAATGGGGTTGCTGAGCGCCGCATTGGTTTGGTCATGGAGGTCGCTCGTACCTCCTTGATCCATGCGGCTGCCCCCCACTTTCTGTGGCCGTTTGCGGTCCGATACGCTGCGCATCAGCTCAACCTCTGGCCCCGTGTCTCCGTTCCGGAGACTTCGCCGACACTGCGTTGGACGGGAGAGGTTGGCGATGCGTCGCGTTTTCGGGTCTGGGGATCCCGAGCTTTTGTTCGCGATACGTTCGCGGACAAGCTCTCCTCCCGCGCTGTTCCCTGTGTCTTCCTTGGCTTTGTCCCGGGCGCGTCTGGTTGGCAGTTTTACCACGCCACCTCGCGCCGTGTCCTGCCCTCTCAGGACGTCACTTTTGACGAGTCCGTGCCCTACTACCGCCTCTTCCCCTACCGCACTGCCCCGCTCCCCCCCCCGCCTCTCTTCCTCGCGCCAGGTGCTGCTGTGGTAGACCCCCTCCCCCCTCAGGGTGCCGCTCCTGTCGAGGTAGTTGTCGACTCTCGTCCTGCCAGGGGTGCTGAGCCTGAGCGTGCGGAGCCTGGGGTTGCGGAGTCTGGGGGTGCTGAGCCTGGGGGTGCGGGGTCTGGGGGTGCGGAGCCTGCGGGTGCTGAGTCTGGGGGTGCTGAGCCTGGGGGTGCGGAGCCTGCGGGTGCTGAGTCTGGAGGTGCTGAGCCTGGGGGTGCTGAGCCTGGGAGTGCTACGTCTGAGAGTACTGAGCCTGAGCGTGCTGCACCTGGGGGAGGCCTCTCCTCGCAGCAGCTGCGTGAGTGGTACTTACAGTACTGCAGCCTCAGGAGAGGTGCTTCTGGAGCTCGGAGTGGTGCCGGAGCTGGTGCTAGTGCTTCCCCTCCTAGGCGGGAGCTGCCCTCTCCCCAGCAGCTCCGAGAGTGGTACGCTAGGCGCTGCAGTCTCCGGAGTGGCGCTCCCGGTGTCGTGGACTCTGGAGCTTCTGGAGTTACTGGAGGTGCTGCTGCTGCTGGCGGTGCGGCTGGCGCTGCTGGAGGTGCTGCTGTTGCTGCTGGAGCTGCTGGAGGTACTGCTGCTGCTGGAGGTGCTGCTGGCGCTGCTGGAGGTACTACTGGTTCTGGTGCTGCTGGAGCTGCTGGAGGTGCTGCTGCTGCTGGCGGTGCGGCTGGCGCTGCTGGAGGTGCTGCTGGTGCTGCTGGCGCTGCTGGAGGTGCTACTGGTGCTGGAGCTACTGGAGCTGCTGGTGGTACTGCTGCTGCTGGCAGTGCTGCTGGCGCTGCTGGAGGTGCTGCTGGTACTGGTGCTGCTGGAGCTGCTGGAGGTGCTGCTGCTGCTGGTGGTGCTGCTGGCACTGCTGGAGGTGCTGCTGGTACTGGAGCTGCTGGGGACCCTGCTGCTGCTGGCGGTGCTGCTGGAGCTGCTGGGACTGGCCCTGCTGAGGGGGTTGGAGCTGGAGGTGCTGAGCGGCCACGGCCGTACTACGTTCCGCTCCTTCAGCAGGTTCTTGGCCTTCCGCCCTCTCCTGGTCCTACTCCTCCCCTACTGAGTCCACCGCTTGTCCAGTCGCAGTCACAGTTACAGCCAGTCTCTCCACTTCCTGGTCCTTCTCCCTACACTGCGCCGACGGGAGGTCTTACGGAGCGTCGTGAGCCTGAGTCTCGTCCTCCGTCGCCTGAGACTCGTCCAGAGTCGTCTGAGTTGCGTCCAGAGTCGCCTGTCCGCGCTGTCCGCGCTGGTCGTCGTGTTCCACGTCAGCGTCCTCCTCCTGTCCTTGGCACTCACTATATGACTCTGCGTCCCTCTACTGCTCCACAGCGTGTCCCACTGCCGTCTCCACCAGCTTCCTCTCTTCCTGCTCTTGCTGACCCGGAGTCTGACTCTCTTCGTGCTGCCAGTCCTACTGTCACGCGTCTCCTTGCCACTGCTGTCACTGACCCTTCCTTTGAGTCCTCTGCTGCGTCTTCTCTAGTCGCTGAGCTTGTTGACTTTGCTGCTGCCTGTCGTCTAGACTACGCCGCTAGCCTTGTTGCTGAGTCTGAGTCTGAGTCTGTCTGTCCTCCGTCTGTCGGGGGTGAGTGTGCTCTTGGCACGGACGTCCTTGAGGACAGACAGGAGGAGTTTGAGTGCTTTGCCGCTGCTTTGCCTCATCTCGTGTCCATGCTAGTTGCCCCTGAGGGAGACCCGGATGCACCAGACATCCCGACCCCACGCTCCTACGCAGAGGCGATGGAGGGTCCCTACTCCTCTCAGTGGCAGACAGCCATGGACGCAGAGATGGCTTCCTGGAAGTCCACAGGCACCTACGTCGACGAGGTTCCCCCACCTGGGGCGAACATCGTCAGTGGCATGTGGATTTTCAGGGTGAAGCGGCCGCCGGGTTCTCCGCCTGTCTTCAAGGCGCGTTACGTTGCACGAGGCTTCAGTCAGCGAGAGGGAGTTGACTTCTTCCAGACCTTCTCCCCGACCCCGAAGATGACCACTCTTCGGGTTCTGCTGCACGTCGCTGCTCAGCGTGACTACGAGCTCCACTCTCTTGACTTCAGCACTGCGTTCTTACAGGGCAGCCTGCACGAGGAGATCTGGCTGCGCCGCCCACCTGGCTTCACTGGGTCGTTCCCTCCTGGTACCCAGTGGAGCCTCCGGCGGCCAGTCTACGGTCTCCGCCAGGCACCCCGTGAGTGGCACGACACACTGAGGACTACTCTTGCTGCTCTTGGGTTTGCTCCTTCTACTGCTGACCCGTCGCTGTTTCTACGCACCGACACCACTCTGCCGCCATTCTACGTTCTTGTTTACGTAGACGACTTGGTCTTTGCTACTGCTGACACTGAGGCACTCGCCCACGTGAAGTCGGAGCTGCAGAAGAGACACACGTGCACAGACCTGGGTGAGCTGACAAGCTATCTTGGCTTGCGGATCACCCGGGACAGAGCACAGCGCACCATCACCTTGACTCAGTCACACATGGTGCAGCAGGTCCTTCAGCGCTTCCGCTTCACGTACTCCTCGCCTCAGCCCACTCCTCTGCCTACCGGTCACTCGCTCTCAGCTCTGCCTTCGGATGAGTCCGTAGAGCCGAGTGGCCCGTATCCAGAGCTTGTGGGCTGCCTCATGTACCTGATGACCTGCACTCGACCTGACCTGGCATACCCTCTTAGCATCCTAGCACGCTATGTCGCTCCCGGCCGTCACCGGAAGGAGCACATGGATGCCGCTAAGAGGGTGTTGCGCTACTTGTGCAGTACGTCGGGCATGGGGCTCGTGCTTGGAGGTCGGAGCGACGTTGTCCTCACGGGTCACTCAGACGCTTCTTGGGCTGACGACCAGGCTACGCAGCGGTCGTCCCAGGGTTACACCTTCAGCCTTGGCTCTGGTTCAGTGTCTTGGCGTTCTACTCGCTCTTCTTCTGTTCTCAGCTCCAGTTGTGAGGCTGAGATCTACGCCACAGCCATGGCTGCACAGAAGTTACGCTGGCTCACCTACCTGCTGACCGACCTGGGAGAGCGGCCTCGTTCTCCTCCAGTGCTGTACGTTGACAACAAGGCCGCCATTGCCTTGTGTGAGGAGCACAGACTGGAGCACAGGACGAAGCACATCGCTCTGCGCTACTTCCTTGCTCGAGAGCTGCAGCAGCGTGGTCAGCTTCGTCTGCGTTACGTGGCCACTCGGGCCAACACTGCTGATGTGTTCACCAAGGCGCTTCAGCCTTGTGACCATCAGCGTTTCTGTACTGTTCTAGGCCTTGTGCCTACTCTCCCTCACTTGCTCACTTCTTGACTCTGCTTGTACTGTGATCTCTATATATATATACCTGCATGTTTACTCTTGTTAGGTTGTGATCACTGTACCTCTTGTTATATTATCAAACTGCATGTGAACTGGTCTTGTGACCACTTGCTTGTGCTCGGAATTTGTGTGGTTTCCTTGAGATCCACCCTGAGCTTGCTTTGCTTTGCTTTGACTGGTCTTGTGACCATCTGGTTGTCTCCCACTTAGCCTATGGGGGTGTGTCAAACATTATACATGTTCATATTGTGTAGGCTATAGTGGGTTTAGCCTTAGGGGGTACAACATTGCTAGGGTTTCCTACTTGTATCACCCTGCTGCCTAGTTTCACACATTCTCGTTCAGTTCTACATTCTAACACAGATCTCACGGCTTTCACATGTGATGACTCCAGAAACGTTCTTAGGCTCCTTAAAAAAAAAAAAAACGTGTAAGAACTAGCAAAGACAAAGTGGAAAACAGGATACACTCTGTCAGAATGTTATTGTTCTCTAGCCTGCAGTGGGGTACTCTATAGTGAGTACAACCCCCTAGGGTTTCCTATATGTATCCTGCTGCTTTCTAGTGAACATCCTCCTTTGCTTATTCTCTCTTGCCTAGCTAGGGCTTACCTAGCTATGGCTCCTACTCATTCCTCGTTTCATTTTCACATGGTTTCAGAGCACTCACGCTCCTGGCCTGTGGGCCCTACTGCTGCTTCCGCTGCTACTCTGTGTGTTGCACGCCCCGTGGCGTGCGACGGATTTTCACACACTCCCTACCTCACTGCCTTCACAAGAACTCTCCCCGAAGCCGCTTTGTCGCCGATCACTTGCCCGTTGTACTTCGTGGGATGCAAGACGGCGACGTATTTCACTGGAAAGTGGGAATGGCGGGGATCGGGCAGACGGGGGGAAAAGTCAATGGAGGGATAGAAGTGACACATTGTACCACTGCATGAAGGCATGATAACATGTCGCATGTCACATATAGTCACAACATGTCGCATGTCACATAGTAACAACATGTCGCATGTCACATGGGAGAAACGACATCCCTCTGCAAGCCGCGACACTGTGCAGCCCTGGGCCGCTGTTGTTAAGGAATCGGTTGGCGCCGGTAGTGGGGAGGAGTAAGTGGCACTATGACGCAGTGACGACGTTACAAGAGCTCGCGTGACCGCAAGAGCTCGCACGACCGCAAGAGCTCGTACGACCGCAAGAGCTCGTACGACTTTAGGTACTGACAGTAAGCATTACCAATCTGCGGCGTGTCACACACAACAAGCGTTACACACGCTTACCTAATCTTTTTCCTTTTAACATCAGGCGCCTGGAATGACGGGTAGAAGCAGCAATCACACCCGCGTCGCGAGGAAGGAATGGTGCCGCAGCCGCGCCATAGGCAGTGAATAGTGCCGCACCTGCACAGGCACAGGCAGGCACGCACGCATGCACGCAGGCAGGCAGGCAGGCAGGCAAGCAGGCGGGCAAAAGGCAGGCAGGCACGCAGGCACGCACACACGCAGGAAGGCAGGCAGGCAGCACGAAACGGTGAGCGAGAGGACACGAAACTGGCGGTTACCAGAAAGACAGCCGGTGCCAACCGACAGTGACGGCAAGAAGCTGCGAAGAAACTCAGTGCCACACTCAGCCACGACTCTGATTACTGCAAGGCTTACAGAGCAGCACGCAGAGGAGAGTTGCTCGCCGCATGGTACGAGCTGCAGTCCTGGCTGTCGCGGCCGGGCAGTACTACTCTGATCTTGCAGAGAAGTGCTGATTGTCGCAGACCAGTGCTGATCGTCGCAGACAAGTGCTGGTTGTCGCAGAGCAGTGCCAGCAGTCGCAGAAAGAAGAGAAAGCGTTGATGGCAACGCAGGAAGAACGAGTCACGTGGGGTGGTTGTGAGGGAAAAACTGGAACTCCTACATATAAGCACGCAGTTGTACTACAACTGCCTCTTCTACTCCTGTCAGAATGTTATTCTCTAGCCTGTAGTGGGGTGCTCCATAGCGAGTACAACCCATCTAGGGTTTGCTATATGTATCCTCATTACTGCTAGTGAAACTCCTCCTTTGCTTATTCTCTCTTGCCTAGCTAGGGCTTACCTAGCTATGGCTCCTACTCATGCCTACTATTTTCACATGGTATCAGAGCACTCACGCTCCTGGCCTGTGGGCCCTACTGCTGCTTCCGCTGCTACTCTGTGTGTTGCACGCCCCATGGCGTGCGACGGATTTCTCTTCCCGCCGCGCGCTCGGAGCGTGCGGCGGTTTTCTGCCCGCCGTGCGCCCCGAGGCGCGCGGCGGTTTTCTGCCCGCCGTACGCCCCGGGGCGTGCGGCGGTTCTCTGCCCGCCGTGCGCCCCGAGGCGCGCGGCGGCCTTCTGCCCCGTCGGTCCGCGCGTCGCCCCCGGGGGGCGCTTCGACGGGCGACGGGGACCAGCCCGTCGTCCCCCGTCGCCCGTCCTGGCCAGCGCGGGCTGCGCTAGCCCCGAGCGCGGCCCGTACGGGCTGCGCCAGGCTCGCGCGCGGCCCGTACGGGCTGTGCCAGGCCCGCGCGCGGCCCGTACGGGCTGCGCCAGGCCCGCGCGCGGCTCGGGCCGCCTGCGCGCGGTTCGTCGGGCTGTGCCAGGCCCGTGGGCGGCCCGTTCCTCTCTGTCCCTGAGCTGCTCGCTGTCCCCCGTGCTTCTGACGGTGCCCCACCCCTGCTGCTGCCCGTTCTCCTGAATTAGGGTTTGGGGGTGAGGAGTGTGGGGGTGGCGGTTGTGTGTTACTCCCCTTGCTCCTCCTCCTCCCTGGTCTCCCACTGCTGCAGCTGCCGCTGAGGGGGGTGGGTGTGTGGGAGCCTAGGGTTTAGGGTTTGAGGGGGGTACCGTGGGAGTGGAGCTAGGGCTTGAGCAGGGGGTGTGTGAGAGGGGCGTGGGGCAGCTGGAGGAGGTTGTGTGGAGGTAGCGGTCGTGTCGCCTGCAGCGCCTGTAGTCCGTCGCCCTTGCTTCGGTAGCCAGTGAGCCTGTTGCACCAGTCGCCAGTGGGTCCGTTGCTCCTGCCGCTCGTCTATAGCCGCGGAGCCAGTTACTCCAGTAGTCCGTCGCCCTTGCTTCGGTAGCCACTGAGTCAGCCGCTCCTGTGCCCGTGCCTCTGCAGCTTCAGTCGTTGCCTCCCATCTTCTCTCCCCCACAGTCTCTCCTCCTCCTCACTTGCCCTCTGTGATTAGCTCTAGCTTTGCTTACCTTTGTAAACTCCTGCTCTATACCTGCTAGCTCATTGTACTGATTACACCCCACTTTGGCTATGGGGGTGTGTCAGAATGTTATTCTCTAGCCTGTAGTGGGGTGCTCCATAGCGAGTACAACCCATCTAGGGTTTGCTATATGTATCCTCATTACTGCTAGTGAAACTCCTCCTTTGCTTATTCTCTCTTGCCTAGCTAGGGCTTACCTAGCTATGGCTCCTACTCATGCCTACTATTTTCACAACTGGAGCGCGAGAGTGGACAGATGATCCCTGGACCGAGCGAGGCGAGGCGACTCGGTTCGGAGAATGAAAAAAAGGGACAGAGGGAGGGGGGAGGGGAGGAGGCGAGGCGGCGCCTCCTTCCCGTACAACGCCTGGCCATCAAACGCGCTCATCATGTGAGAGGGGTCTATCTGTCGCTGGTTTTCCAACGTGATACTATTAGAGGTGAGAGGTGAGGCGGCGCCTCCTTCCCGTACGGAGCCTGAGCGTCAAACGGGCTCATGTGAGCGAGGAATATCATCTATCGACGGTGTTCCCACGTGATATTCGCTCCAGCGTAGTGTTGAAGCACCACGTTTCAAGCTGGATGTTATTGCACCCTTCTGTTCTAATGGCCGGACGTCGCCACGTTGGCTGTGCCATTCAGGTCTGGATCGAGGGATCTCCAACGAGATTTCCTAGATTGTTAGGTTCGCTCCAACTTGTGCCAACGCTGGAAGCCAGCGTTTCATTATGGCTGTGATGAGTTGGCTCGGCCTATGCTGACTTGTGCTAAGCAAGCGCAGTTTACTCGCTGCCGTGTGCCTGGAATACTGTAATATCCATGGCGCAAGTGACGGGTGCTCCATGGCTGCTGCCTGGCTGTACTAGTTGCACCTGATAGCGACGACGCGGTTCCGACCGTACGTTTTACTGTGTAATGCTCGTGACTCTGACATTGTTACGGGTGCAATTAATCGAAGTAGCGAGAATTGCACTAAGGTGTCAAACGAGTACAAAATGTGAGCGAAGGCATGAGCGAACATTTATATGCGAAACATGCAAACGGTAACGCGGTGCGTGCGAGCTAGCTAGTGCTACGCTGGAGCGAGGCTCGGGCTAGTCCCGAAGCGTAGGCCGACACGGCCAGGCCAGCAGTGCGAGGTTTGGTGAAATAGTGCGCGCGAAGTCGGCGAAGCCCCGTTAGCAGTAACGGGCGAACAACGGCTGTTGCTGTACGCGAAGTAGTCGGGCTCCGTAAGGAATGCCGAGAAAATTCCTTACACTACCCCCCCCCTCAAGAAGCCCCCTCCGCTACGCGAGTGCGTGTATATCGCGGAATCCCCGGCTCCTTAGGTACACGTGCAGGGCAGGGTGGTTTTCGATGTTGGCCAGGGGCACCCAGCTGTCCTCAGTTGGCGTGCGATCCTTCCAGCGAACGAGGAATTCAATCCTCTTGATTCCCGTGGGGTGTCGAATCCGATGGCTCAGGATTTTTTTGGGCTCGATGATCGGCTCCGATGCAGGGCGAGTCATGGATGGCGGGCGGTGGCGAGGCAGTTGGCTTGTGGTTGGGATGTAGGGGCGAAGCAAGCTGACATGGAACGAAGGGCTGATGTACCAGTCGGTCGGTAACAGTAGGTGCGCGGTTACTGGCGTGATCATGTGGCTGATTTGGAATGGGCCACAGTAGCGCGGTCGAAGTTTTGGTACGTCGGGCCGTCGCAGATTTTGTGTGTCGAGTAGTACGTAATCCCCTGACTGGTATGTGACTGGGCGGCGGTGGCGGTCAGCGTTGCGCTTAGCGATGACGTTCGCTTTTTTAATTGCTTCTGCGGCTCTGGTGCGGGCAGCTTGCAGAATTTCGGCGAATTGCTGTGCACGTGGTGTTGGGTTGTCCGGACTCGGCGTCATGGGCACTGTAGGGTTTTGCCCGTAGTTCAGGTAGAAAGGGGACTGCTGCGTCGTCGCTGACGTGGCATTGTTGTACGCGAACTCGATCAGCGGCAGCTGCTGCTCCCAAGTCGTGGGGTCGTCGCACGTGGCACGAATCAACTGCTCCATCGTCTGATTCGTCCGCTCCGTTTGACCGTCGGTCTCGGGGTGGTACGACGAACTGAACTGCAGCCTGGTTCCGAACTGCTCCCAGAGGTTCTTCCAGAAGTTGCTGGTGAACTTCGTGTCCCTGTCGCTGATAATCGCTGCTTGTATCCCGTGCAGGCGAACAACGGCTGCGATGAACAGACGAGCGGTCTCGTCGGCTGAGATCGACTTCTTGCACGCAGCGAAGTGTGCCATCTTCGTCAACCCGTCAACGGCGACCATCACCGCGTCGTTACCCCCAGGGTTCGAAGGTAACCCTGTGACGAAGTCCATGGTAACCTGCTGCCAGGCGCGCTCGGGCGGTGGTATCGGTTGCAATTGACCCGCCTTCCGCTTCCTTGAGCTCTTCATCACCTGACACGTGGGGCACGAGCCCACGTGCTGCTGCACGTCGGTCAACAGCTCCGGCCAGTAGTAATACCGCTGCAGTTGCTGTCGCGTTTTTTCTACCCCAAAATGTCCCGAGGTAATTCCGTCGTGTGCCTCCTGCAGTAGTAGCTCCCTCAGTAGTGAGTACGCGGGTACCCAGATGCGGTTGGTGCCTGTTTTTACGTAATAAACTCCTTTAGCTTCTGCCAGTTGCTGTGAATTTCCGGTCGTGAAGAATGGGTCAGTGCGGTATCCGTGGGTAAATAGGCCTGTTAAAAGTGGGTTGGTCTGGGCGAGTAGGATGGCGTGGAGTTGGGCGGTAGGGCGGGTGAGTAGGTCGGCGATGTTGGATGCGCCTTTCTTGTACGTAACCGTGTAGTGGAAGTTGGACTCGAGGTAGTCTAACCAGCGAATCTGTCGTGGATTGAGATTCGGTTGGGCGCGTAAGTACTGTAGTGATCGGTGGTCTGTCCGTACTGTCACGTCGGCGCCAGTCAGGTAACACCGCCAAACCTTGAACGCGTGCACGATCGCCAACATTTCGCGGTCGTGTATCGGGTAATTGCGTTCGGGCGGGTGCAGCTTGCGGGACTCGTACGCGATTGGCTGGAGGCCGTTCCCGAAATCCTGCAACAGTACTGCTCCCACAGCGATGTCACTTGCGTCAGTGACGAGCTCGAACGGACGGTGTGGATCTGCGATGTGAAGCACGGGCGGTGAGCACAAAATGTTTTTGAGGGCCGAGAAGGCAGCTTGCTCTTTCTCCCCCCACGTGTACTCAACCCCCTTCCTCAGCAGGTCAGTCAACGGGGAAGTCAGCTTCGCCATGTCGGGGACGAACCGGCGCACGTAGTTGACGAACCCCAAAAAACTCTGCAACTCGGTCAAGTTGGTCGGCGCGTGCCATGCTTGAATCGTCGCAATTTTCTTCGGGTCTATTTCCACTCCTGCATCTGAAATAACGTGTCCCAAAAACTCCAGGCGGTCCTGTAAAAACTCACACTTAGACGCTTTTGTCAGTAGGCGGTTCTCACTCAGGATTTTAAAAACTGCTTCGATGTCCTGTAAGTGCTGTGCTCTGTCAGGGCTGTAAATAAGTATGTCGTCCAGGTATACTATGACGCACTTATCTAAGAGCGGGCGGAAAGCTTCGTTCATGGTAATTTGAAAGGTGGCGGGGGCGTTGGTCAGTCCAAAAGGCATGACGGTGTATTCGAAGGATCCGTAGCGTGTGCGGAATGCGGTATTAGGGCAGTCGGGCGGGTTGACGCGAATCTGGTGGTAACCCCCTCGGAGGTCGATTTTCGAGAAAACCCGGGCTGTGCGCAGTTGGTCGATCAGTTCATCGGCTCGCGGGATGGGGTAACGGGATTTGATGGTAACCCTGTTCAGTGCTCTGTAATCTATGCACATGCGAAATCCCCCGTCTTTTTTCGGTGTGAACAGTATCGGTGCTGCGAAGGGCGACGAACTAGGGCGAATGAATTCCTTCTCGAGCAGGTAATCGAGCTGCTTCCTCAGTTCGTCCAGTTCAGGCTGGGTCAGTCGGAACTGTCGCTGTACTGTTGGCTGTGCCCCCGGTTCTAACTCTATCCTGTGGTCGTGCGGTCGCTGAGGTGGCAGTCCCGTCGGTAAATCGTCCGGGAAAATGTCGCTGTACTGCTTCAACAGTGCTGCCAGGTCACTCGGTACGTCGGCCAGCAGTTTCTGTAAATCCCCTCCTTTGTCTGCTGCCTCGGCTTCCCGAATGTCGACCGCGTACACGTCAGCTCCTGCCGCTACGGCGCGTTTCATCGTGATCGCGTTGACACGTACCGATGAAGACTCAGGTGAGCCCCAGCGAGGTAAGGCGATGTTGTTACCGTTCACTCGCACGGTGAAGTCACCCGTCGTCCAGTCGATTCGCGGGTTGTGTCGTCGCAACCAATCACGCCCGAGTAAAACATCGGTTCCGTCGAGGGTCGTTGCGTTCATTTCCTGGCTAAACGTGAAGTTACCCCCACATCGAATCCGAACCCGGTCTACGCGTTCCCGTATCGCCAGCGGCGTGCCGTCTACCAGTCGTGCGTCGATCTCAGGTAAACATATGTACAGTGGCAGTCGCAGTTTTCGTGCTGTAGCGGTGTTGATGAGGCTGTGGCTGGCTCCCCCATCTACGAAGATTTTAACTAAGTCCGTCCCGATTTTCCCACTAAGCAGTATGAGGCTGTCTACCGTAGTCCCCTCCTTATTCGGCCGAGTGTGGTCGATTGCGTGAACCGGCACAATCACTCGGTGAGGGTCGGTTGGGTCGGGCGAGCGGCGTGACCTGTCAGTAGAGGGCCCGTCTGCTACTGACTCCCAGCGTTTCCCTGCTGCTTGGTCTGTTTCTGCTGCTCAGCTTCCCCCTTTCCCTTAGCGTTTTCTGGGCATTCGCTCTTGCGATGTCCCGGCCGATTGCACGCAAAGCAGCGCCCTTTGAACGGTGTGGCAGCGGCATTTGCGGCGACGGCACGTATCGTGGCGCCCTCGTTCGTCCCACGAGGCTGATGTCCCCAATGGCTGCTTCCGTAGGACCCCGGTCTTGGTCGGCAGAAGAAATCAAGTTTCTCCGCCATGGCGAGAATTTCTTGAAAGTCGGTGACGCCGCGGAGCTGGATTTCCTGAGCGATGTCCTGCTTCAGGCCGCCGATGTAGCGGTCGATGCGCTCGCTCTCGTGCATATATCCCACCTGCTCGCATAGCGCCAGAAATCCGCTCGTGTAATCTTGGACGGAACCGAGTTGGCGCCAAGTGCGGAGCTTCTGTCGCGCCGCGATCGAAGCCGCGATTGGCTCGAAACGAGCGCGTAGACCTGCGCACCACGCGTCCCACGTGCGATACAGGGGCACCTCCACAAAGTACGACGGCGCCCAGGGTCCGGTTTGTCCTTCCCGTGTCGGTAGAGTCGCGTAGTCCACCGGCTTCGTGACGATGACGCGCCACCAGTCCATGGCGGGTCCTCGCAGCAACGACACGGCGTAGCGAATCTTCGCCGTATCCTCCGAGACGTAGTTCGCGTCGAAGAAGACGTTCAACGTGAAGAGCCACGCCTGAATGGTAGGACCACCCCGCTGACTTGGGTCAAAGCATGGCGGACGCTGCGGCTTTAGCGGCATCGGCGACGGAAGAGTTGATTCGCCGGCCGGCATTGAAATCGTGACTCGAGGTTGAGTCCTGGCCGCATTCGTCGCGTCGGGGTGTGTCGTGCCGTGGTCGTCGTCTCCGTCATGGCGGACGATGCCATCACTTGCGGCGCTCGCGGGTTGCCCCACACTTCCGTGCTGTGATGTCTGTGGTGCGGGCTGAATCGGAGTGCCAGGTGCTTGGGATTGTGCCCGTGTGAGGTCGTTTTGCAGGGACGAGCGTTCTGCCGTCAGCGTCGCGATTTCCTCGGCGCTCTCGCGGATTTGTCGCAGTAGATCGTTCAAGTGCTCCTGCGTGAGAGTCGTGACGTCGATATGTTCAGCCATTTCGAAGGGCGTCGGCTCGTCTTAGTCTAGGCGCAGTCGTGGCTGCACGCGTTTACGAGAGAACGCGAGGACAGCGGCTCCTAGGTGCTAAGGTACGTGAGTCCCTTCGAGTGAAAAATCAAAAGTTGATTTCCTTGGGTGCGGAGATGCGCGGTCCGAAAGAAAGGGGCTCTGAATACCAAGTGTTACGGGTGCAATGAATCAAAGTAGCGAGAATTGCACTAAGGTGTCAAACGAGTACAAAATGTGAGCGAAGGCATGAGCGAACATTTATATGCGAAACATGCAAACGGTAACGCGGTGCGTGCGAGCTAGCTAGTGCTACGCTGGAGCGAGGCTCGGGCTAGTCCCGAAGCGTAGGCCGACACGGCCAGGCCAGCAGTGCGAGGTTTGGTGAAACAGTGCGCGCGAAGTCGGCGAAGCCCCGTTAGCAGTAACGGGCGAACAACGGCTGTTGCTGTACGCGATGTAGTCGGGCTCCGTAAGGAATGCCGAGAAAATTCCTTACAGACATACAAAATAGAATAGAATGTTTTGAACTGACGTAACATAACACATTGCAATCGCGTGTACTTGTTGTACAAGTTTAATAACCATGTACGCCACGATTGCAATAACCGGGACTCGGCGCGCGAAGAGACACATACACGTATGTTCACCATACGGCGTACATCGTTACCGTAATTCGCGTCATTCGGCCTCCATATCAAAAAAATCGAACTACAGGTACACAACCGCACATTCGCTTGCATGCATCGGCTTGGTAACCCGGCTTCAACCTCCGACCACATCATCCGAAACCCTAGGATTAGCACACGTGGATCTGCATGGCGCTGAACCATCACATCCTCTCGAGTGGTCGCATCACACCTAGCCATCGCATGCACGCTTGCGCCAACGGTGTAGATCAATGGAGCTCTACATGATGGTCACACCAGATGTGCATGATCCAAGAGGGTTACGCCTTTCTATCTCCTTCATTTTCCATAGTATCCTCATCGCTTGCGCTCCCCGTAAATGTGTTCCTCCTGCCAACCCCACCTGCTCTCGTCTTAATCAGCCGGTGTAGTTTGTATTCTAGTCGTTGTTATATCATGATGGCGAATCCTAAGCAGTTGACATCTAAGCGCAACAGGTTCTATCAACCCGAAACTAGCAGCAGCTCCGACGACCAAGATCCTGCCCCGCCGACGTGCAGAACCAGGTCGTCGAAAAAGGCCGAGTCTAACATGAAGAATCCAGGGCCGATCCCGCCGACTAAGGACTCCGGAAGGGCCACGAATTTTGCTACTCATAAGGAGGATACGGCGCGGGAGCAGGTGCCGGAAGATTTGGTGGCCCTCGTCGCACGGAATTACATGAAGTCTTCGTACAGAAACATGACGCTTATAAATCACCGCGGCGTCGGGTGTGAGGTGGATAAGGACGACCTCATGTCGATCGAGGATGATCAGTGGATTACTGATGGCGTGCTAGACTTTCACAACGTGTAAGTATCGTCACGGCGGTCACCTGGTTGACGCTTTGTTGCGTAGTATCTGATGTATGGGCAACATCTTATACGCTTTGTTATTTCTTGTTCATTAACTGTGCAGGCTGCTTAGCATCCGGAAGCCGACTCTCCGTGACGGGAAAACATGGGCTGCCTTGGACTGCAAGGCGTACTTCCAGACGAACTCGTGTGGTGCGCCTTTGACGCTG
This sequence comes from Closterium sp. Naga37s-1, assembly GCA_947471745.1. NCBI lineage: Eukaryota > Viridiplantae > Streptophyta > Zygnematophyceae > Desmidiales > Closteriaceae > Closterium > Closterium sp. Naga37s-1. The sequence continues at coordinate 1,060,265 of CANJKZ010000235.1, read as the reverse complement.
GGGAACGGGCTTCTGCTACTGCAGCACGACTATCTCGCGATCCCTGTGCTAGAGGGGTACGTATCACAAATATCCGGTTCGTGAGAGGATTCTTTAGCATGACACCGATGGTTGTCTAACCCTAATCCCAACATACCCTCTCATGTTGAGCGTAGGGAGCACTACTCGCTCGTCATCGCTGTATCTCCATCGGTGCTTACCAAGTCCGCGAAATCCGAAGGCAAAGAGCGAATGAAGTTGGTCTTGCTGGACAGTAGCATAAAGACAAGGAACACCCGCATGATTTTTGCAGGCACCAAGCTGTGAGTACGGGGTTCACTGTCGACGTTGCATGTCGCTGGCAGCAACCCAGAACTTGTTTTAACGATTTCGGCCTGTAACGTGCAGAGTGCTGTCCGAACTCGCCAAGGCGAGTAACCCTGACGCGAACATGGAGTTTGTGGACAAGCAGCTGTTGGAGGCGGAGTGCATAATATTACGGGTGAGGGTACCAGTGAATGCGCGTACCTGTGTGCACAATGTTTACGAGGGTAGACGGATTGCTAACTGTAGTGTGCGTTTGTCGAAGTGCAGGAGGATAAGCTGCCACAGCAGCCGAACAAGCAGGACTGTGGAATTTTTGTTTCCCAGTACCTGAAGACCCTGGTGATGTCCGACTTCACCACGTTATTGAGCGGGCTCTGGTTTCAGGGTGTGACGCCGCACCAATACCGGCGGGAGATGCGGCGCAACTTGTGCGCACACGCGACCGGAGATCTCATTAAGCAATTGGAAGCGCTGGGGATCGAAATTCCCCCGCAGGACGCAGGCCGGGTAACAGAGGGGGGGGCAGTGGTGCGGGAGAGGAACGCTGGTATGGAAGATGTGAGGCAAGCACCGGTCACTCAAGCCGGGGATGACGCACGGGTAACGGCGATGATGAGGGAAATGGCGACTATGAAGAACGATGTGATGTACCTGGACGCGAGCTTCACCGTCATAGCCAGTTTTGTGGGATTGAGGCGCGACGAGGTGGTGTCCGCTGCAACCCAACTACTGATGCAAGGCAACCCCATGAGATCCGGCGCGAAAGCAGAGGCAGGTGGCACCAAGAATGCCCCACACACTCCACAGCGTCCATCCGGTCGCAAGAGGCGTGATGACAGCAGTCCAGAGGAGGATGTCGTACGCAATGCCACCCGTGTTGCGCTGGCCTCCTCGTTCGCTGCATGTGATCCGACAGCGCGCTTGCTGCAAAACCCGCTGCTGTCGGGAGGGACCATACCTCACTGGATGTTCACCCGCGGGAATCGCTGCTCGGGGTGACGGTGCCGGCTGGAGCTGATGCGTGGGGAGATACGAGCGGCCACGAGACGGTGAAGGCAGAAGAAGAAGAGGATCTCGTGTCAGACACGGAGGACGAAGAGGATGGTGACGACACGTGTGCAACGAAGTACACAGGAGTCAAGTTGGAGAAAGCATCAGGCAAGTTCGGCGTGAAGATCCTGATCAAGGAAGGAGGAAAGCGTAAGCAACAGCGGCTGGGTGCATACACATCGGAGGAGGAGGCGGCGTTTGCGTACGCCGCAGGTGCGTTCGTCCTAAGGCCATGAGACAAGATACCCAACACGGTTAGTCTGTCAGCCGCAGAGAAGGCGATGCTGCGTGGATGCACCAAGGAAGATCTGCAGCTCCTGGTGGAAGCGCGGAGGTGGTGGAGGTGGCGGAGCTGGAGGGAGGCGCGGGAGGGCGTGAACTGGAAGCTGAAACGAGGGAGGAAGCGAGTGGTTGCCACGCGCACGTCAAAGAGGCAGAGGGTGGTGGATAGCAACAACAAGGCGGCCAACGAACCAGACGACCCTGACAATGCTGAGAGTGGGGGAACGGCCCCTGTGCACAACGGCAGCGGCGGGTGTGCTCGGCACAACGAAGCCGAGGAGGGTGTGGAAGACTCTGTTGCACATGAGAAGTTGGCAGACCATCCTGCATAGTTGATGTAGATGCATAGACGTACACATGATTGCAATTGTACGGTATGTTTTGCGAGAAATGCAGTTAGAGATGTGCAGGGCGTCAGATTTTCTGCTTGTATTCGCGATTGATGGGTGCGAAGGCTCTTGCTTACACAATGGAGCTCAATTGGTCGGTACATTGTGTGCTAGTGTAACGTGCAATTGGTGAGATGTATAATGAAAGGATGTACGTCAACAACGTGCAAAGTGAATACTTCCGTGAGACAGGATGTACTCACAAACGAGTTCCAACGATACGGTTGTGTCGCCAGGATGTGCGCGGTGTGTGGTTCATGTGTGCACACATGTACATGGCGGCGGATGACGTGGTGTGCATGTATTAGCCGTTTCGGATTGCGGTCATCCAAATGGCCACGAAGTCGTATTGCCTACCAAACTCACTGCCCATGATGGGCTCCGGTGTGGTAAGAAGTTGAGCGGAAGCTATACGTAGAAGTATAGAACCGCGCGTCATTCTGTGAGCATCTCACTGGATACTATTGTTGCTACAATGGATACTTCGCTTGCTTCAGAGGATACTCGGACGGGAGGGCGCGCCCGTCGTGTATCTAACCCGCCGGCATACCTACGAGCGTCGTATCAGCTGACAATGCCGCGCGGTCGGCTGTCGAACGGGAAACGCGGGCCGACACTGCCTAAGCGTCTGAGCGTGGCCAAGAAGGGAAACGAGGTGGTACAGCATGAGCAAGGTATGCAGAAAGAGCGTGGATGGGTGACTCGTTCTATCAATGCGAGTGTTCACATTGTCTATACGTATGAACCCCCGTGTACAACAAAGTATAGCTGACATGTGCTACCGTGCTTGTCTGGAGCCTTTGTATCATCGCAGATGACGGCACTGGTGCAGAGAGTGCTTCATCGTCCGAGCGCAATGAAGAGGATGGCGAGGCAGACTCAGACACATCGGCCTCAGCCTCACCCGAAGAATCCGGCGAACCTGCCACTGGAGGGAAGACGGCCGACGATGGGTGTGCGGGAACCGCTTCACCCAAAGCAGACGGGCGCGAAAGTCGGGGCGCGGGGGAGACGGATGTGTTTCGGGGCGAAGGCCGAGGACATGTGGACGGGCATGTGGACCGCGCATGCGGGACCCCAGTGGACACCGACCGCGATGACGTGCGCATCTCGAGCAGGGTTCTCGAGCAACTCATCCGGGCTCAGGACAGGAGCGCCAAGGAGAACGCGCGGTTGGAGGCGCTGTTCTTGAATGCAATGGCGCAGCCTTCTGGTGGATCTCGTAAGCGTAAGGCTCGGAAGCAGAGAGACCCGGAGCAGAGGTGCATGAACCCGAAGCGTAAGCGTGGCGAGACATGGAGCGGCGGGTCGGACGATGACGGAGAGGACGACGAGGAAGATACGCATGGTTCTGGTGGTCGTCATATGCGTACTGCAAAGTCTCCTATTCTGCAACGCGCGTTGGCGCATCTGCCGACAGACAAGGCGTGGAAGGTGAGCGGGCCTGTTTCCATCTCGGTTCAGTAACTTCCCGTCCGGATTGGGTTGCACTCTGTACCCGTTGATGGTCCACGGTGAATGCTGATGTTGGTGATGGTGTATACTATGGGTGCGCAGCGGGTTTGCGAGCTGGCCAGAGTTCACATGTTTCTCAACAGGCCCACGTCGTCGATGACCTTCTACCCGAGCAGCGACGATAAGACTCACGGAGTGTGCGCGGTGCTGGACCGCCTGCCTCACAGCTTCGCCTGTTTGGCGTTGGCGGCTGACAAGTCGCGACGGGCGGATCTCAACAAGACGCTGTCGGAGTGGAAGACAAGGGCTGCCGCTCGCGTGCGAGACATTGCACTTCCCAAGCTCGGCCTGTTCCGGGACGACAGGGACGCATCCAGCCCGTGGGCACCTGAAAAGGAGCGTAGTATCGAGAAGATAAGGGAGCGCATTGGGCTTGGCGCTGACCCCCCTGGTGAGTGCATGAGACGCGCGTTGGAGTCGTCGACCGTTTCTAGTCATGCACCAATGCGAGAATTGTGGACATTGATACCCACGCTTCGGATGTGGTGTGCAGAAACTCTAGTGCTGACGAGCTGGGCGCACGACAGGGATGGCATGCCGTTTGCCTCCCGGGCGTTCGCGACATGTGCGAAGGCTGCCTTCAAGCCGAAGAAGGCAGGGCTGGTGATGACCCTTAAGGTGTACCACCTAGCCTGGTTGGAGCATGTGGTGAGTGTGTGCGCGCGATGTGTGCAATGGTGTGCATCCTACTGGAAATGCATGGACTGGCGCTTTTTGTGTTGGCCGCAGGTCTCCGACTGCGTCCTCTACTGGGAGGCGCGGAAAGGCCGGCTCTCCAACTCGGCGGGCGGGAACGCCCACGTTGTGGATGGGCTCAAGGTCCTGGTCAAGGAGTCCGTGGAGAGGGCGATCCGTATCCGCAACCCCGAGTATGATGCGGAGCGCGAGGCGTGGATTTGGGGGCGCCATGGCCTGCGCATCTCTGCGTGCGGCCTGGAGCACATGAAGCCCGCGGCCGCCGCCCAGTCCGAAGGCATCGTAGGGGATGACGACCTTTCGGCGTCACTTGGTGCTGAGTAGACCGTCAATAGAGGATGTGGGTGGTGGACGGTTGAAGGGACAGCTGGAGAGCTGCGTTGATGGAATCTTGTACGGCTATGTGTGCGGTGTTGGAAGTTTGGATATGTGGGGTAAGGGGGTCGCATGTGTGTGATTGAGAGTTGAAGAGGACGGGTGTAGTTAGGAGTTGTGGTACTCATTTTGTGCGACCTTGTTATGAATGGGAGAACTCGTTTGGGGTATTGTTGTTCGAGATAACACAGGCAAGTAGAGGATGATGTACAATGCGACATGCAGGTGTGAACCAGGTGCGCGGGCGGACTAATGGTGCGCCGCACTTGGCGGCGCGTGTCGCGGAGGGTTCCATATGTCGCGACTGGGTTGGACGTGCCCGTCACAACATTGCGGGCGTGAGGCGTTCCGATTGGATATCATCATGGATAAGCATTGAACTGGAACCTATGCCCAATTTGACACGCACGAACAAAACTACGCGTGTCACTCTACTGTACGTTAGAACAATCGAATTTACGTGTAGGAGTGATGGCGTACTGGTTGGGAGCTCGAGTTGATATTCGACGAGGGCGCGACAGGTGTACGGTCAAGATTGTTTCGCGCACATTGAGCGAATGCTTATGGCGAGGAGATGGATGGATGGTTACTAGATGTGCGAGTGGACGATCCGAAGGCAAGTGTACGGGGTAGATCGCGGCTGTGAGCGCAACGTGGCAGCTGGGAGTTGGAGACTATGTGTGCAGATGGACGGTGCGGATGGAGTCGCAACCTTGTAGCGTGAGCAAAACGAATGGGTGGCGAGAAATATGGCGAAGTAAACGAGAATCTGGCGGTGCGACATTTGTACGGCGAGGGTGCAATGTTGGATAGGGTGGATAGGCATGATGCGCCCTCCGATGGATGCCAAGTGGCAAAATGCTAGTGGGTCTCGTACACGGGAGTTGCGACGTGCGCACCGGTGGGCTGCTTCCAAGTGTCACGTATTTACGGGCTGAGTGGTGAGGAGATGGACGGAGAAGATGCGAGTGCGATGTGTCAGCGAGTAGTCGCGAGGTGGTGCTCGCAAAGGAGTAACATGATGTGCGAGTAGCTGACAGGGCGACACGTGAACCGTCTAGATTGCGTGAACAAACGGTATATCTAACGGATGGGGTGCGGGTACGTTTTGATGGGTGAACGCTTACGTGGACCATCGGGTTGATACTGGATGCCACGTGTGTTGTCGCGTACGGATGGCAGTTGGGGTTGCGTAGTTGCAACTTTCTAGTCGATTGGATAGGTTAGGTTTGGTAAACTTTCATGTGGTGCAGACCGTAACGGTTTTGCAACGACAACGTAGCAGGTGTAGTATCTGATTTGATACACGCATGTGTACAGAATGCAGCGGAATAGTGACTGGGTAGTTGGTTTGTCAGTTACTGACGCTATGCAGTTCTAAAACCTTGACTTGAATGTGCCGGGCAAAAATTATCGAGGAAGTTGCGGCTGAGTGTATTCTGAGTGGCTTTTCGAACTTCCCTTTTTCGCGATGGCAGTGCTAATGTCGCAGAGCAGTGGTGGTCATCGCAGAGCAGAGCTATCTCGGCAGAATAGACGTTGATGCTAGACGAGAGCAAAGAAGGCAGAACAAGACTCGTGCGCTTTTGAGTCTATTCAAACGCAAATGGAGTGCTATAGTCGCAACGCAGCGCTATCGTCGCAACGCAGTGCTATCGCAGGCGCTGATGCTAGGAGAAAATAAGGCAGAACAAGACTCATGCGGTGGCTGTGAGTGTGTGTCTGGAGCTCTTTAATACGAACGCGATGTACTACTGCTCCAATAGTCTACTATTGAAAAGCTCCGTGGTTTTTTACAAAGGAGCACGAGACTCTCTAGATGGGAAGCGCGAGGAGGAATCCCCAAGGCCGGACGAAGCGAGGCGAGGCGACTCGATTCAAAGAACGAGAAAGGATGAGTGAAGGAGGCGGGGGAGGCGGCGAGACGCCTTCTTCCCGTACAGCGATCGAGCGTGAAACGCGCTGATGTGAGCGCAGCTAGTACAATTACGGGTGGCGTGCATCGATGGTGCTCCCATGTGATATTCGATCCAGCGTAGCGTTGGAGCAGCACGTTCAAGTTGATGGTGTGGCACCCGTGACCCGTCCAACGGCCCGACGCTGTCACGCTGGCTGGCTGTGCCATTGAGATCGATGGATCTCCAACGGGAGAATCGCTAGATTGTCACGTGAAGTTTGGAGTTAACGTCAAATATGGCTGTGATGAGCTGGCTCGGTCTATGCTGAGTTGTGCTAAGCACACGCAATGGACTCGCTGACGTGTGCCTGGAATACTGCAATATCCATGGCGCAAGTGACGGGTGCTCCATGGCTGCTGCCTGCTGCCAGCCATGGCTGTACAAGCTGCACCTGATAGCGACGGCACGGTTCCGACCGTACGTTTTACTGTGTGATGCTCGTGTTTCTGACATACGGTACGGATCGATGTTATGAACAAAAGCTAGGAGGATACTTCGCTGCACAATTCGACTACAATTGCCAGACGGGTGCTGGCGCATAATTCCCTTACCTTCCAACGAACCACAACCACCAACCCCTGCAGTACAATGTCAGCGTTGGCAATCGAGCATTTCCGTGATCCGTGCTGGCACGCAGAATGAGAGATGGAGGGCAGGAATGAGAGTGAAACGTGGGTACAGTTTCTCGCTCCTGAACTGTCATGCTTCAGCCATGTTCTTGTGCAGGGATTTTGTTTCAGGATTTTTTCCAAAATGCTAACGAGCCGCGCAGTGGTTGTCGGGGCGCCAGCATTCGACGACAACAAACTGTAAATGTGGAGAGAATTACCGCGGCACGGGGTTGGGCATCTGGAATTTTTCTTATAGCGTGCCAATTTTGTTATACCCCATTGCGACGTGAATCCACCTTTTGTCCCGCGCTTCCCGCGTGCCGTCATTTCGTATTGAAAAACGAAGTGTAGCTATCAGTGTACGGTCACTTCGAAAATGTTTGCCAGGATTACACATGGTCGCCTCCGATATTGTTGGAACCAGACCACAAATTTCGAGGGAGTCCAAACCTACGTGGATAGGTTTGGCTCGATCCCCCCAACTTCCCAGCCATGAGCATGTGTTCGTTTTGACATGTGTTCGCCAGCTGGTTCATCCTGGATGCCCCATGAATCGCTGACGCGGATTGATAAAAAACCGTTCGAAACACTATACACGTCAGACTGAGCACCATCCAAGCCACTTCAGACACTGCCAATCGAACAACTCGATGTTAAAAAGCAAGGAGTTTCGATATACGCTGAGCATAATACCAGAAAATATTAATGAATAATACACATAGAACCGTTAATATAATTGGCCTTGCATAAACAGTTGAAGTATCTGTCAAAAGCAAGTTTCTTCATAGTTCCAATACATGATTTGTAGTTTGAGTAATGTATTCATACTGTCAAATATGAAACAACGTATATTGAAAACTATCAACATTCATGGTATAAGATTATCAAATGTTTAGGTTATGCAATGAAATTATTTATGTCACTAGTGTTGAAAACATGTAACTGTATAATGTCCCATTATGCATGAGGATAGCAGGAGTATGTGCTACAGATACATATTATATGTATAACATAATCATGTATAAATTACCGTATTCTACCGGATAAAACACCCTAGGGTATTATGAAAACCACTGGAAAAAAATGGGGGGGGTCTCCTCAAAGGAAAATCCTATATAATACCCGGGTCTTATGATATGGTATATTTTTTATAAAACAGAAAAGATGTGAAACAAAATCAGGGGTCTGACTTCACTTCAAGATTGTTGATCAATGCTGCAAAACCGATGTGAAGAATGAGGAATGAGTGAACTAGCAAAGAGGTGGGTACAAGTAGGAAAACCTAGAAATGTTGTACCCCATATTGTCTACCCCACTACAGCCTACAGAGACTATAGCATATGAGTTTGACACACCCCCATAGGCAAAGTGGGGGAGAACAAGAGGTCACAAGACCAGTCAAGCAAAGCAAAGCAAGCTCAGGATGGATCACAACGTCACCACACAGTCCGAGCACAAGAGCAAGGCCACAAGGTCAGTTCACATGCAAGATCATATATAAAGGTAAACAAGCAAGTGCAGGTATAGAAAGATCACAGTACAAGCAAGGTCAAGAAGTGAGCAAGTGAGGCCAAGTAGGCACAAGACCTAGCATCGTACAGAAGCGCTGATGATCACAAGGCGGAAGTGCCTTGGTAAAGATATCAGCAGTGTTGGCCTCAGAGGCCACGTAAGCAAGGCGCAGCTGACCACGCTGCTGCAGCTCACGAGCAAGGAAGTAGCGAAGAGCAATGTGCTTCGTTCTGTGCTCCAGTCTGTGCTCCCGACACAAGGCCAGCATGGCCTTGTTGTCTACGTACAGAACTGGAGGAGAACGAGGCGGCTCTCCTAGGTCAGTCAGCAGGTAGGTGAGCCAGCGTAGCTCCTGTGCAGCCATGGCCCCCGCGTAGATCTCAGCCTCACAGCTGGAGCCGAGAACAGAAGACGAGTGGGTAGACCGCCACGAAACAGAGCCGGAGCCAAGGCTGAAGGTGTAACCCTGTGACGACCGCTGCGTAGCCTGGTCGTCAGCCCAAGAAGCGTCTGCGTGACCTGTGAGGACCACTCGACGTCGCCCTCCAAGCACTAGCCCCATGCCCGACGTACTGCACAAGTAGCGCAACACCCTCTTCGCTGCAGCCATGTGCTCTGGTCGGTGTCTCCCAGGAGCAACATAGCGTGCCAAGATGCTAAGAGGGTATGCTAGGTTAGGTCGTGTGCAGGTCATCAGGTACATGAGGCAGCCAACAAGCTCTGGGTACGGGCCACTCGGCTCTACGGACTCATCCGAAGGCAGAGCTGAGAGCGAGTGGCGAGTAGACAGAGGAGTGGCCTGAGGCGAGGAGTACGTGAAGTCGAAGCGCTGAAGGACCTGCTGCACCATGTGTGACTGAGTCAGGGTAATGGTGCGCTGTGCTCTGTCCCGGGTGATCTGCAAGCCAAGGTAGCTGCGCAGTTCACCCAGGTCTGTGCACGTGTGTCTCTTCTGCAGCTCGGACTTCACGTGGGCGAGTCCAGCAGTGTCAGCAGTGGCAAAGACCAAGTCGTCGACGTACACGAGGATGTAGAACGGCGGCAAAGAGGTGTCGGTGCGCAGAAACAGCGACGGGTCGGCAGTAGAAGGAGCAAACCCAAGAGCCGCAAGTGTAGTCCTCAGTGTGTCGTGCCACTCACGGGGCGCCTGGCGGAGACCGTAGACTGGCCGCCGGAGGCTCCACTGGGTACCAGGAGGAAACGACCCAGTGAAGCCAGGTGGGCGGCGCAGCCAGATCTCCTCGTGCAGGCTGCCCTGCAGGAAAGCTGTGCTGAAGTCAAGAGAGTGAAGCTCGTAGTCGCGCTGAGCGGCTATGTGCAGCAGCACCCGAAGAGTGGTCATCTTCGGGGTGGGAGAGAAGGTCTGAAAGTAGTCAACTCCCTGCCGCTGACTGAAGCCTCGAGCCACGTAACGCGCCTTGAAGACAGGCGGAGAACCCGGCGGCCGCTTCACCCTGAAAATCCACATGCCACTGACGATGTTCGCCCCAGGTGGGGGAACCTCGTCGACGTAGGTGCATGTGGACTTCCAGGAAGCCATCTCTGCGTCCATGGCTGACTGCCACTGTGAGGAGTAGGGACCCTCGATCGCCTCAGCGTACGATCGAGGAGTCGGGATGTCCGGTGCATCCGGGTCTCCCTCAGGGGCAATCAGCGTGGACACGAGATGAGGCAAAGCAGCAGCAAAACACTGGAACTCCTCCTGCCTGTCCTCAAGGACGTCCGTGCTAAGAGCACACTCACCCCCGACGGACGGAGGACAGACAGACTCAGACTCAGCAACGAGACTAGCGGCGTAGTCTAGACGACAACGAGCAGCAAAGTCGACAAGCTCAGCAACTAAGGCAGACGCAGCAATGGACTCAAAGGAAGGGTCAGTGACAACAGTGGCCAGGAGACGCGTGACAGTAGGACTGGCAGCACGAAGAGAGTCAGACTCCGGGTCAGCAAGAACAGGAAGAGAGGACTCTGGAGGAGACGGCAACGGGACACACAGAGGAGCAGTGGAAGGACGCAGTGCCATCTGGTGTGTGCCTGGGACCGCAGGAGGACGCGGACGCGGAGCACGACCACTAGTGCGAGCAGCACGAACAGGCGACGCAGGACGAGACGCAGGCTCACGACGCTCAGCAAGACCTCCAGTAGGACCAGTGTAGGGAGAAGGAGCAGGTAGGGGGGAGGCGGGCTGTAACTGTGACCGCGACTGGACAGGCTGTGGACACTCTAAGGGAGGAGCAGGATCAGTAGAGGGCGGGAGACCAAGAACCTGCTCAAGGAGCGGAACGAAGTACGACCTCTGCCGCGCAGCGCCTCCAGAACCAGCAGGGACAGCACCAGTACCCCTAGCGGCAGCACTAGCGCCAGCAGCACCTCCAGCTCCAACAGCGCCAACTCCAGCACCCTCAGAAGCACCAGCGCCAGCAGAACCACCAGCGCCAACACCCCCAGCAGCTCCAGCTCCAGCAGCTCCAGCAGCTCCAGCAGCACCAACTCCAGCAGGACCGTCAGCTCCAGTACCGCCAGCAGCTCCAGCAGTACCTCCAGCAGGACTAACTCCAGCAGCCCCAGCAGCACCCCCAGTCCCAGCAGCTCCAGTACTGCCAGTACGAGCACCTCCAGGACCAGCAGCAACAGTAGTACCTCCAGCTCCAGCAGCACGGCTCCAGCGTCGGGCAAACCACTCGCACAGCTCCTGCGGAGAGAGTAGCTCCCGCCTCGACGAAGCACCGCCAGAGGCCACACGAGCAGACCCAGCACCCCCACGCTCCGCACCCCCAGGCTCCGTACCCCCAGGCTCAGCACCCCCAGTCTCCGCACCCCCAGGCTCAGCACCCCCAGACTCAGCACCCCCAGGCTCAGCACCCCTAGACTCAGCACCCCCAGGCTCCGCACCCCTAGCAGCACCAGAGTCAACAGCTACCTCGACAGGCTCGACTGCGTCTACCTGGGACACACCTGACGGGGCAGGACCCTGAGGGGGGAGAGGGTCTACCGGGGGAGGACCTGGCGCAAGGAAGAGCGGCGGCGGGTGGAGGGGCGCAGTGCGGTAGGGGAAGAGACGGTAGTAAGGCACCGACTCGTCAAAGGTGACGTCCTGGGAGGACAGAACACGGCGCGAGGTGGGGTGGTAAAACTGCCAACCAGGCGCGTCAGGGGGGAAGCCAAGGAAGACGCAGGGAACAGCACGGGGGGACAGCTTGTCTGCAGACAAGTCGCGGACAAACGCCCGAGATCCCCAGACCCGAAACGCAGACGCATCGCCAACCTTCCCCGTCCACCGCAAGGTGGGGGAGGTCTCTGGCAAGGAGACCCGGGGCTGAAGGTTGAGCTGATGCGTTGCGTACTGAACCGCAAACGGCCACAGAAAATGGGGAGCAGCCGCATGGATCATGGACGTACGAGCAACGTCCATGACCATGCCAATGCGGCGCTCAGCAATCCCATTTTGCTGTGGAGAGGCCGGAAGCGTGAAGGTCTGGCGGATGCCCTGTGCACGACAGAAGGCTCCCAGACGGGCAGAGGAAAACTCCCCGCCTCTGTCAGAGTGCAGACGCAGAACAGGAAAGTCCGAGCCGAAACTCTCTCTGAGCTGGAGACGAGCTGCGCGGATCCAGTCGATCAACACCTCAGTGACGTCACCCTTGCTGCGCAAGGGGAAGACCGTGGTGTAACGCGAGTAGTCGTCAACCACCAACAGGAAGTAACGCTCGTGACCCTGGCCACGGACGCGGGCGGGGCCCCACACGTCCATGTGAAGAGTCTGCAGGGGAGCCTCTGTCGGAGGAAACTCGGAGGAGTGAGGGGCGGCGCGCTGCCGCCCCTCGACGCAGGGAACGCAGGTAGGGGCCGGCCCCGGAGGGAGGGGAGGGAGGGACCGGGGGAGACCAGAGACAAGGACACGGGAGGCCATGCCTCGGAGACGAGGCAGGGAGGGGTGACCAAGGCGGTGGTGCCAAAGGAGAGTCTGGTGGGACAGGAGACGACACGAGCAGGGAGCAGACTCAGGACCAGACCTGGACGCTGCAGCAAACACCTGACTCGACGCAGCTACCTGACCAGACTCAGCAACCGGAGGAGACTCAGTAGTCAGTGTGTACAGGCTCGACCCCAGCCGACGGGTAAACGTGGCCAAGTGTCGGCCCGTCCGAGCACATGTACAGTGGGTCACCCGCTGACTCGCAGGACTGAACTGGTCAACCCCCCGATCCTGTAGATCATCACCACTCACCAAGTTCGTAGAGAACGAGGGGAGGTAGAGACCTGACAGGGTGCCAGAGGGGGCTGCCGGACACGGTAAGACAGTGGAGAAGCTAGCAAGGACAGGACCCCCAGAGGGGTCCGCCAGGGAGACCGCAACCGGCCGACTAAGCGGCGTAAGCGTGGTGCGGTCTCGAAAGAAGGAGCGGGAAGCACCCGAGTCAAGGGTGAAGGTGTGTAAGGCCTGAGCCGACGTGGTACCTGAGAGAGCAGACTCACCAGCACCTGGGGCAGCAGACGCACTAGCACCTAGAGCAGCAGCCTCACCAGCACCTAGAGCAGCAGCCTCAATGCCCGGGTCAGGCGGAACACACAGGTAACAGTCACCCTCATCACTAGTAGACACAGCATACATGGCAGCAAGAATAGCATCATAGTCAAGATCAAAGATAGCAACCCCCGCCCTAGACAGCTCTCCCCAGCGAGGGATCTCAGTGGCGTCAGGGAACTGGTGACGCCAAGCGTCCGTCAGGCGGCCGAAGCAGCGCTGGGTGGAGTGCGAGCCCCCGGACTGCTCACCAGCGCGGTCGCCGGTACGGAGGACGTAGGTACAGGGACCAGTACCCCCACCTCGCTGACGCCCAGCGTACCACTCACGAAGCTGCTGGGGGGACGGGGTCTCACGAGTGCGCTGCTGCTGCTGGCGCTGACCACCACCTAAGCCGCCCCGCTGCGCAGAGCCACCCCGACTAGCTCCACCTCCTCCGCCGCCACCTCCGCCACCGCCGCCACCGCCTCCTCCTCCGCTCCCACCGCCACCGCCGCCGCCGCCTCCGCCGCCACCGCCGCCACCAAAGCCCCCACCCCCTCCACCACTCCCACCACTACCCCCACTCCCTCCGCCTCCTCCACCTCCACCTCCACCGCCCCCGCCAGCCCCTCCAGCGCCCTTGCCCCCCTTGCCCTTGCCGGTGCGGCGTCGCCCACTAGGGGCAGACGCAGCGCCGACCGACTCGGTGCCAACGAAGTCGACGGCAGCAGCAGAGGCAACAAAGGGCAAAAGGGGGGAGGGGGAGCACCCCTCAAAGACAGGGGCACGCGGGTCACCTCTAGAGGCTCCTACAGCGACTATACTCTTCTCAGCTGCCAGGAGGCGCTCCTCGAGGAGGTCAACGGTGAGTGTGGTGGGGCAAACAGAGAGGAAGTGGTCCCTGACCAAGCGAAGGGAGTCAGGGAGCCGGGTGACTATGTAGTAAAGGGTGATGTACATGGGGGGGGGGTTCTTGGCGCAGAACTCAGCAGGAAGCACAGCGCGGTAGCGGGTGTCACTAGTGCGAAGGTGCGTAACGAGGTCAGCGACAGTGGGAAAGGCGGCGAGGTCAGGAAACATGTACGGCAGTATGAGGCGGCTAAGAGCAGCAGTGGCAGGGGAAGAGTATCGTGCAACTACAGCGTCGTACAAGGTCTTAGCACTCTTGTACTGACTAAAGTGCGCACGCTCAGCGGTCGGTAAGTGGCGACGCACAGCAAGACGGGCAGCAGCATCGCGTGTGGCCCACTGTGAGCGAACAGTGCTGTCAGCATCAGCAGGCGGGGCAGGGGAGGCACCAGAGGTGAGATCGAACAGGGAGAGTCCGTCTGCCCTATCGCACTGTAGGAAAAGCTGCAGGTCATCGACCCAGACCTCGAAGTCAACAGCACGACCCTCAGCATCAAAGGTAAGGACACTGGGGGTAGCCATGACAGCAGTGGTCTAGCAGGGAGGGCTCACACCAGTCCGGGTGGGTAGGGCCGGGGCGCGCCGGGAGGAGAAGGGCTGCTACAGCGGTGGCAGCGGCTCGGCAGTGGCAGCGGCGGCTCGACGGAAGCTGCTCGGCGGCTCGGCGGCTCGGCTGCTGGGCGGCTCGGCGGCTCGGCTGCTGGGCGGCTCGGCGGCTCGTCTGCTCGGCTGCTGGGCGGCTCGGCTGCTCGGCTGTTGGGCGGCTCGGCGGTGAAGGGGCCGTGAAGGGCGGCGACGGGGCCGGCAGAGGCGGCGACGGGGCCGCGAAGGGCGGCGACGAGGCCGCTAGAGGCGGCGACGGGGCCGTGAAGAGCGGCGACGGGGCCGCTAGGGGCGGCGACTGGGCCCCGAAGGGCGGCGACGGGGCCGCTAGGGGCGGCGACGGGGCCGCGAAGAGCGGCGACGGGGCCGCTAGGGGCGGCGACGTGGCCGCGAAGGTCGACGACGGGGCCGCTAGGGGCGGCGACGGGGCCGATAGGGGCGGCGACGGGGCCGATAGGGGCGGCGACGGGGCCGATAGGGGCGGCGACGGGGCCGCGAAGGGGCCGCGAGGGGCCTAGAGGGGCGTCGACGGGGCCTAGAGGGGCGGCGACGGGGCCGCGAAAGGGCCGCGAGGGGCCTAGAGGGGCGGCGACGGGGCCTAGAGGGGCGGCGACGGGGCCGCGAAGGGGCCGCGAGGGGCCTAGAGGGGCGGCGACGGGGCCTAGAGGGGCGGCGACGGGGCCGCGAAGGGGCCGTGAGGGGCCTAGAGGGGCGGCGGCGGGGCCGCAAAGGACGGCGTCGGGGCCGCTAAGGGTGGCGCGAGGGGCCGGGAGAGGGGCCTCTAGGAGGGCGCGACGTGAGGGCGGCCTACGGAGCGCGCCTCGGGCAGAAAAAAAAGTCGAGTTCAGTGGTGGGCCCTGAGAAGCGTTCCCACGAGGGAACCTGCTCTATACCATGTGAAGAATGAGGAATGAGTGAACTAGCAAAGAGGTGGGTACAAGTAGGAAAACCTAGAAATGTTGTACCCCATATTGTCTACCCCACTACAGCCTACAGAGACTATAGCATATGAGTTTGACAACCGAGTACGAGGATATTGTGGGCCACTTGGGCCACTTGGGCCACTTCACCTCTTGGACCACTTGCAGTGGAAGATTCGCCAGCGTGGCGACAGCGAGATTTTGGGATTCACCAGCGTGGCGACAGCGAGATTGTGGGAGGGGGGATATCTCGGCTGATTCTAAGTGAAAGTACATGCGAAATTTCTTCTAGGGAGTGATTTTCGCGATATCCTCCCGTAAGGAATCGGACTCGATAACAGCTATAATAGGAATCTATAAGAAAAGGGGGGTGTTATAGAGAATCACCCCAAAAAGGGGGGTATAGTACTAACGGGGTCGGATATAACACCCACCCCGTATAAGCTACCCGGGGGTGTACAATTACGGGGGGGTGTTTTATCCGGGAGAATACGGTATTAGGACACTAGGAGTATGTGCTACAAATATATATTATATATATAACATAACCAAGTATAAATTATTAAGATTGCAAAGTAGACACTAATAGGTTTACACATGACAATAAAAGTGGGAAGTTATGACTTGTTTAAATATTTGTTGTACAAGATGAACAATTATCAAGCATAGCAATGAACCAGTACTGTTTCTAAAGATTGAAAAAAGATGGGTAATCTCAAGGTGTATCAATAGAGATACCTACGTCAATAGGGTATGGCAGAACTACGTAATGCATGCACAACTACACCATACATAAAAGATTGAGATAGCAAGATTGACAAACAAAAGATTGAATATAAATTCACGGGGTGTAAATTCAAACAATTGCTCTACCATTTCCAATTTCTCAAAGTGATGATCGGTCTTCGATTGTACCAATAGAATAAATGGATGAGAAGAGTCAAAGTACTTCGAAATGGGAAATAACCTATTAAACACAATGTGAATATCTGAAATAATAAACAACTGACTTTTCATTTTATATCATATTGTGTACTTTGTCCTCCTAAACCATGTAGTAATACAAAATATTGCAAAGAAGCGTTATCTCAGGTGATTTACAGAGAGCATTGGGTGTTTGATTTTGGGCCTTGTTTATTATTTTGTTTATTATATATAGTTACCATCTACTGATAATATTTGTTGTGAAACTATCGCTGTGTATAGTATCGAGCAGGTAAAGATTGTTTCTTCACACTTCAGCAATGCCGTTGAACATGTTCATTTCTATAGTATGACGCGGCGCAAACTCATTGGCTGGTTAATTTTCAAATGTCAGTTTGAACTTTGAGCAGATAGTGACGAGGCGGTCTGTGATTGCTTGATCGGGTCAAGTGCGATCACAGTGCGATCTGTTTTGAGCACTACAGTTTAGCAACTTCAGAACCAATCGTCTCGCGACACGCGTTGACTGAAATGAGACACATAGAACAATTCATCTCGCGACAGTCTGATACAGTGAACCCAAGCAGACTGTCGAACCTGTTCGCGCTCGAACCTCGCCGAACCAGCATTCCACACTTTCGGGAACGCAATGACCAATCGGTGAACCCTGCGTGGCAGGGGGGTTCCACATTGAACCCTAAACTACCCACCGACAAAATGACGACCCGGAAAAACAACCATATAAGTGTTAATATAGATCACTTTAACGCGAGCGCGGAAAACTGGTTATGAAAGGTGGATGGACCGCGAAAACGGTTTTGTAAAAATTGCAGCGCGATATAAAAAATTACCGAGCCCAAAGCCCGTGCCGCGGTAATTCTCTCGTAAATGTGCCACATTTGGTGTCGCGTCTTATCGCGATTCGCCAGCGCTTACTAGGCATCCTGCGCTTTGATACATTTAGTGCCAAACCATTACAGAGACATAAAGTGTACACATACTTCTCGACTTAGCTATCTTGTTGCCTAGGCCCACATTCTTATGATGTGACAGAATTCTGCAATCACTGTTTTGTTATTCTTTAGGTGATACAACAATTGCCTGTAGGTGATACATTTCCCCATACTTTCCAGCAAAGAAGCACACTTGTCATCTACCTATGACTTCCTAGGCTTTTCCATTACACAGTTCAAGTAGACATGGGTCTTGCTTTTCTTCGAATCATCCACAGGCGCAAGATCCCAGTACAGCTGCTTATACTTGAACATATTAATCACCACTGTATACTGCTTCATCTTGCTTGTAGGCGCGGTCAGCAGCTCAAACCAAATAATGCCGCCCGGCCGAAGAATCCGGTGCCATTCAAACATCAGCTCCTCCAATTCTGAAACCGAAAAGTAACGGACGCTTTGAGCAGAGTGTATTATATCGAGTGTGTTGTCGAAAAACGGTTGCCGGGCTTTAGTGGGGACGTGAAGTGGCACCAACCCCCTTAGAGCAATCGTCTCCATATAAGGCAGCCCCCCTTCTACACCTTCAATGAATTCCTTATTCATCGAAGTTGTAAGGATGGTTACGTTGTAACGGGCCATGTGAGCTGCGAAGCTCCCCGAACCTCCACCCACATCCAGGCCGATCCGAAGCGAACCCGGAGGCTTGAGCTGCCAGACCTGCGCCATAGGTATGGTGCCCAGGTACGGCGCCTGCCACCGCTTCACCTCCAAACTCATGTTGAAACAGTTCCTGCACTCCCCCTTCTCCCTTGAATTCACACACGCGTACGACTTACACTCGTGCAATCCCCACCGCACATTCTCGTCTCGCAGCATCTCCTGACTGAAAAGAGAATCCGGAGGGCCAAGGTGGGGTTCGGTGTAATGCGGTGGAGTTGCCGCGAAGCAGAGGCGGCGGGGCAGGCAGAAGCAATTCTTTTCAAACATGAGCCGTTGAGCCAGTAACCAGTCATCTGGACACGCCTGTCTGGCAGTGTAGTTCATGTACAGTTGTAACTCCTCATCCGATCCGTTACACGTCCGAAACGACATTAGTTTCTTCTCATTTGGAGACAAATCCTTCCCCGTATCTCCTCCCCCTCCCCCTCCTTCTCTGCCGGCTCCCCCAGCTCCCCCGGTTACTATCTGCATTTCCGCTTCCGTCTGCTTTTTAGCAGCATCCGCGCATTCCGAAGCTAGGTCCCGAGCCGCGCCCTCCACCATGGTCAGATTGACCAGCGGCCCGCACGTGCCATTGTGGGACAGCCGCGCAAGCTCAGCCGTCAGATTGCGCTTGTCGATCATCATTGCGTCGTACGCCGTCCGTAGATCCGCCAGCTTCCGCTGGAGCTCCGCCACCGCAGGGGAGACTGGCGGAACGGCACTGGAACCCCCTTCCGCCGATTCCCCCGCTCCCCCTGCGCCACCCGCAGGCGTTACCGACCCTCCCGCGGATGGCTCGGAAACGGAAGCGGAAGCGGAACCACCTTCCGCGGAAGGGTTACTGGAGAGTAAGGAGCGCCGTTCAAGCTTCTGCCTCTTACAGTGAGATAGCTGCTGCTCGCATATAGCCGTCGCGTCCACCCCTACATCTGCTGCTGTCTTCAGATCCGTCGCCGTTAAGTGCGCTCCGGTCGGAAGCCCTCCGCCGCTCGATAGAACCCTGATGTCCTGTCTCAGCCGTTGGATCTCCTTCTCCAGATCTTGCATCTCCGTGCTTTCCGCCTCGCGGCCCGCTACCTGCACTTTAAGTTGCTCTATAATCTCATGAGGGGCCTCCTTGCGGTTCGCGTTGGCGGGAGAAGAATTGGAGTGGTAAGCAATTGGGCGGCTGGCTGTCTCGCGGGCGAGTTCTCTAACGAAGACCAATATAACAAGGATGATGACGATGCCTAAACTGGCCTGGAGGATCTTTTTGACGTTCATGCCGAAAAATGCGGAAACGAATCGCGTAGCTTTTCGAACCTTTGCGAAGGAACTATTAGGGTTACCCAGCGAATGGCGACTATCTGCTTGCTATCCCATCGGACACTGTGCTGGGGAAGTGTAACAACTATCCCAATACTGCTGCACTATAATCTCATTAAAGAACTTCCTAATAACCGAGATACCGTGCTTTAGTTGAGAGAGGTCTAGGAAGCAATAACACCAAGAGCTGCTGGCCGGCAGAAGTGGGAGGTCTGGCCAGGAGTTCAGGAGAATTAGGAGGATAGCGACTAACAACTATGGCAGGTAATGCCTATGGGAGGGGGCAGTTGGGTCGCCCCGTAATGGAAAGAGTCTCCGTTACAACGTGAGCTTCACATCAGTAAGAAGCGCGGTTTTATATCGTTTGTCAAAAACATTTCTAATTGGAATTACCGAAGTATCTGTCACAGATGCACTTGGATGATCTTGTTCAAAACGCTCCAGCAAGCGCGACACACCATCCCCTGACACTGAACCTCGAATCGTCTCAAAAACGGACGAACGACAAGCCAAGGTCTACGAATCAAAGCACCAGACCAGACCCTTCCACCACAATCACACGCTGCCAGCCAAGCAGGTAATCAAGTATTCCAGGGAGACAGCGTTAGGAACACTCGCTGCTGACGTTTTCGGCGACTATTTCCCAAGTAGTCTCAGCGTGCCCAGATATGGCGGAATATGAGTTGGTTACGCCTCCCCCACCTACTCGATGTCGTGTAGTCATCGATCCGTCGCTCTTAACGCGTACGCAGCTTTCCCAGGGGCTCAGCCACAGCCTGATCGCGCTGCCACGTGGCATTACCACCGTCAGCCAGCTGGCAGCCCACGTGATCGACTCGTTCGGTCTGCAGGATTCGTGCATAGCGGGAGTGGCTCTACAGGTGCGATACACCGCCTTTTGTTTAATCGAGGCGCCTTAAAGCGAAGAATACGAGAGTGATTCGTCTGTTGTGCGTGCATTTAGAGCCTTTTGCTAGAGCCTATTACAGAAGAAAACGAGTTGTTCTTTACTGAATGCTTAATGTGAAGGTAAGAATAAGGAGGTATTAGCCATTTCGAAGCGAGTTTGCTTAGCAGGGGTGCCACGATACCTAACTGTCACTTGAATATTAGGTTGGTTCTCCTTTCACCAGCTCTACTGCCACGTGGATCATTCCCTACTATGCCACGCGTGTCACCCTCCTGCTGCCCCATCCTGACAGGTGGACGGATTTGTGCTGCCAGCGTGGCAGCCCCTTTCTGTGTTGGGCCACGATGACGTCATCAGGTGAGACGTTGGTAACTTCTGATGCCCTTTTCACGCTTAAACCCTGTAGCTCGGTAGAACCCTGGGCTGCCAAAAAAAGAGGGATCAGATTTTTCTTTCTTTCTGCCCCTTTTCCCCCTGTTGTCTCGCCAGGGTTTGCCAAATCGACCACAAAAAGCCACTTACACCACACACCAACTCCACTCCTCAGCACCGTAACCCACCGCTTTCGCAACACCCAGCCTATGCTTCTCCTCAGTCGCACGCCCTTCCCCGTGTGGGCGACCCTTCCCCAGGTCCCACCTCCCCGTTCCCCGCCCTGGGGTGGGTGGTACCTGGGGAGGGTAAGGAAGGGCGGAGTGAGGGGGAGATCAGTGGGAAGGGGAATAAGAGTGGTAAGAAGCGAAAGGAGGGAAGGAGGGATGAGGAGGGAGGGGGGGTTGTCTTAGAGAGGGGGGTGGAGAAGAAAAAGAAGAGAAGGGGAGTGAGGGAGAGGTTGGAAGGAAGATTGGGTGGAGAGAAAGGAGGGGGTGGGAGAGAGAGTGGGAATAATGAGAGAGATGGAGGTAATAAAATGTGTGGGGGCAAGGAGGAGGGAAGAGGCGTGATAGGGGATGGGGGAGAGGAGGCCAGGAGTGGGGAAGAAGGGAAGCTTCCGAGAAACGTGGCAGAAGATGGTGTTGGGGGAGTTGATGAGGGGGAGACGGGGGATGGGGAGGAGGAAGAGGAGGAGGCAGAGGAAGAGGAGGAGGCAGAGGAGGAAGAGGAGGAGGCAGAGGAAGAGGAGGAGGCAGAGGAGGAAGAGGAGGTGGTGGAGGGGGGAGACTCTGGGGGTGAGAAGGAAGAAGGTTCTTCTGAGTCTTCTGAGGAGGAAGAGGAGGAGTGTCCTGACTCGAGTGAGGAGGAGGAGGAGGAGGAGGAGGAGGAGGAGGAGGAGGAGGAGGAGGAGGAGGAGGAGGAGGAGGGATCAAGTGAGGAGGAAGGGGAGTGTAGTGAGGAGGAAGAAGAGGCCGGTTCGAAAGAGGGGAAGGGGAAAGGGGAGGGTAAGGGAGAGGAGAAGGAAAAAGGAGGAGGAACAAAGAAATCAGAGGTGAAGAAAGGAGGGGCGAAAAGGCATGATGGAGAAGGAGGGCGTGAGGGTGGCGCAAGGTTGAAAGACGCTGTTGCAGGGGCGGCAGGAGCACCCCATGCTGCTGCTTTGAATGTTAGAAAGGTGCGTTCAAAGGGAGTGTGCCGGGAATGTTCGGGTAGTGTCTTGGAATTGTGCCGGGAGTGTGCCGGGAGTGTGCCGGGAGTGTGCCGGGAGTGTGCTGGGAGAAACGTACTACCCTACTGACCCATGTTTCAGGGCGCCTCAGCACCACACACACAGCACACCACCGTGCGTCACCTCACCCCACCACCATGCATCACCTCCGTCTCTCCACCTACCCCTCCTCACTTCACTTCCCCAGGGCCCTTCACGCAACACGATCCGGAAGAGGGCAATTGGGAGATGGCTGGCGATGCAGCAACAGGTTGCAAAGGCAAGAAGCAAAGTGGTGCCTTTTATTCTTTGTCCCCATCCGTCCCTTCCCACCCTCTTCCGTCTCTCTTCCCCAGGGCCCTTCACGCAACACGATCCGGAAGAGGGCGAAGAGAAGATGGCTGGCGAAGCAGCGGCAGGCTGCAAAGGTATGCTTGTGCCACTCTTGAGAATTCTCAAGAGAGAAACAGACTGCAAAGGTATGCTTGTGCCACTCTTGAGAATTCTCAAGAGAGAAACAGGCTGCCAAGGTATGCTTGTGCCACTCTTGAGAATTCTCAAGAGAGAAACAGGCTGCAAAGGTATGCTTGTGCCACTCTTGAGAATTCTCAAGAGAGAAACAGGCTGCAAAGGTATGCTTGTGCCACTCTTGAGAATTCTCAAGAGAGAAACAGGCTGCAAAGGTATGCTTGTGCCACTCTTGAGAATTCTCAAGAGAGAAACAGGCTGCAAAGGTATGCTTGTGCCACTCTTGAGAATTCTCAAGAGAGAAACAGGCTGCAAAGGTATGCTTGTGCCACTTTTGAGAATTCTCAAGAGAGAAACAGGCTGCAAAGGTATGCTTGTGCCACTCTTGAGAATTCTCAAGAGTGAAACAGGCTGCAAAGGTATGCTTGTGCCACTTTTGAGAATTCTCAAGAGAGAAACAGGCTGCAAAGGTATGCTTGTGCCACTCTTGAGAATTCTCAAGAGAGAAACAGGCTGCAAAGGTATGCTTGTGCCGCTCTTGAGAATTCTCAAGAGAGAAACAGGCTGCAAAGGTATGCTTGTGCCACTCTTGAGAATTCTCAAGAGAGAAACAGGCTGCAAAGGTATGCTTGTGTCACTTTTGAGAATTCTCAAGAGAGAAACAGGCTGCAAGGTACCGAGTGTGCCGCTGTGATGGATGGCGTATATTGTTAGCACTTCTTACAGAATAAGCACTCGAGAACAAGTTGGCCAAGGTTGACTTGTGTGGGTGGGTGGGTGGGTGGGTGGCTCGGAGGGAGTGGTTTATGCGTTTTTCTCGGTCTCAAAATCGCACCGTTTTTGCTGTGCGAGAAAGTTATGGATGGAACAGCATGTAGCTGGTTCGTACGAATTGTTACTACTTAAAACTGCTCTGTACCGCACTGCACTCACCCCTTTTCCCACAGGACGCTCTGTACATGCAGCTGATGTCAGGAGGCGGCCCGGCTACAGTGACAGGCACGGGGACAGGCATGGGTGCAGCAGCAGCAGGAGCAGATGGAGCAACAGCAACAGCTGCTACCGTAGGCGCAGCAGCAGAGGCGGCGGCAGCATTGGGACCAGGGACAGGGGAGCAGCAAGGGTCCCTACCGAATTCGCTTGCAAGCATAGGCGGAATGGCGGTGGCAGAGGAGGCAGTGGCAGTGGGAGCAGGGAGAGGGGAGCAGCAAGGGGATGGGAAGGAGAGTTGGTTGGGTGGGATGCAAAAAGTTGAAGTGAAGAAAGGACATGTAAAGTTCAGGACGGGGGATGGGGAAGAAGAGGAGGAACAAGTTACAAACTTGCGGCCATTGGTGAGTCAAAGTGGAAATGGTATTTGGTATCCTGGGTTGACTGTTGAGAATCCTTGAAGGGTTTGGTTACCAATACGGTAAGAGTACAGCCTAAAACGATTTCAGGTGGGGGCGTGTGGGTGGTGCTTCAATTGAATGAAGATGGTGTGTTGTGTCAGTCAGTGACCAGTGGTGTTGTATCAAGATGGTATTAGCTGACTTCTCTCCCCACGTTCACTCCCTCCCTCCCCCAACCCATTATCAATATGGATGGGCACAGTCAAGAACAAGAGGCGGGGGCAGGCGTGGGGGCAGCAATAGCCCCCTCTCCTTCCCCCGTTCCAACTCCCTCCTCCCCATGCCTTCTGCCTTCCCCATGCCCTCTGCCTTCCCCATGCCCTCTGCCTTCCCCATGCCCTCTGCCTTCCCCATTCCCTCTGCCTTCCCCATGCCCTCTGCCTTCCCCATGCCCTCTGCCTTCCCATGCCCTCATGCCCTCTGCCTTCCCCATGCCCTCTGCCTTCCCCATGCCCTCTGCCTTCCCCATGCCCTCTGCCTTCCCCATGCCCTCTGCCTTCCCCATGCCCTCTGCCTTCCCCATGCCCTCTGCCTTCCCCATGCCCTCTGCCTTCCCCATGCCCTCTGCCTTCCCCATGCCCTCTGCCTTCCCCATGCCCTCTGCCTTCCCCATGCCCTCTGCCCTGCCCATGCCCTCTGCCTTCCCCATGCCCTCTGCCCTGCCCATGCCCTCTGCCTTTTCCATACCCTCCACCAGCCCATAATCAACATGGGCACAGTCAAGAACAAGCGGCAGGGGCAGGCGTGGGGGCAGCATCAGAAACCCCCTCTCCTTCCCTCATATCAACTCCCTCCTCCCCCCTCCGCTACATACCCTCCCCCTCCACCAGCCGGTTATCAACATGGGTACAGTCAAGAACAAGCGACGGGGGCAGGCATGGGGGCAGCAGCAGCAGCAGCAGAGTCTGGAAGGGCGGTTGTTTCGAGGGAAAGGGGGAGGACGGAGAGAGGGGGAGTTTGAGTTGACTGAAAACCAACAGCAGCCGTGTGGTCCATACAAGGGGTATAATGGGGATAGAAGGGGA
Source organism: Closterium sp. Naga37s-1 (assembly GCA_947471745.1). Lineage (NCBI taxonomy): Eukaryota > Viridiplantae > Streptophyta > Zygnematophyceae > Desmidiales > Closteriaceae > Closterium > Closterium sp. Naga37s-1. The sequence goes on along the minus strand of CANJKZ010000235.1, from coordinate 1,035,372 downwards.
GGGAGAGGGGGAGGACGGAGAGAGGGGGAGTTTGAGTCGACTGAAAACCAACAGCAGCCGTGTGGTCCATACAAGGGGTATAATGGGGATACAAGGGGAGGGAGATGGGGAGGGGGAGGGGGAGTGGGAGAAGAAGGAAGGAGTGACAACGAGAGAGCAGTGAGAGGGAGATGGGATTGGGGGACGAGTGAGAGTATGGGAGGAGGTAGGGGAAGGGGGAGGGGGGGAGGAAGAGGGAAGGACAGAGGAGGAGGGAGAGAAAGGTGGAGTGAGGGAGCGGAGAGAGGAGAGCAGTATTGGCAGCAGCAGCAGATGGAAGGGGCGAGAGAAGGGATTGTGCAGCAGGAGCAAAAGCATCACGAGCAGCATCACGAGCAGCATCAAGAGCAGCAACAGAGCCAGAATAAGCTTGAAGCACTGCCAGTATTGGAGGGCGCACCCCAGGTGAGTCGCTTTTGAGAGGCCTGTTTTTGAGTAGCAGGACCAGCAGGACCAGCAGGACCAGCAGGTCCAGCAGGACCAGCAGGAACAGCAGGACCAGCAGGAACAGCAACAGAACTACAGCTGCAACAGTGCTGGACCAAGCTCGACTTATTGCCTCAACAATTGGAGGTTGGACTTCATGTGATGTTTGCTTGAGGGGTTCCTGGAGGGTTGTTGGTGCCTGGAACAGCATTTGGGTATGATACCTGATATCTCAGGATGAGTCTGATATGATACCGCGTATCAGGGACGATTACATTGCTGAATTTATATTGAGACGACTGAAGTTTCAGGGACGGACAGTCTATTCTGAGGCCTGTGACCTGAGACTTTCGAATTAAACTGGTTGCATAACGTCAGCACTGACTCACATTTCTCCCTCTCCCTGTTTCCACCTCTTCCTCTCCTTCTCTCTCCCGGTCAGCATGATGACATACTTGCTTATCGCATCATCACTCTCTCGCCGCTCTCGTGGACACCCGAGCCTTCTTCGTTGCGGGTAGGCCTCTCTGTTTCTCTGCTGCTTTGGAATTCCCTCGAGCAAGTTCAAGTTCACCGCTCTCCCTTTTGACTGTGTGCGCTTCCGTATCTGCCATCATTTGAGGCGCCTCAGAAGTTAACCGCCTTTTGAGGCGCCTCAAAAGTTTACCATTATTGCCTTTTTGACTGCGTAAACTTCCGTACCTTGACCGCTTTTGCCTCCCCCCTCTCCCAATCAGTCCTCCACCATTTGAGGCGCCTCAAAAGTTAACAGCCTTTCGAGGCGCCTCAAAAGTTTACCATTATTGCCTTTTTGACTGCGTAAACTTCCATACCTTGACCGCTTTTGCCTCCCCCCTCTCCCAATCAGACCTCCACCATTTGAGGCGCCTCAAAAGTTAACAGCCTTTTGAGGCGCCTCAAAAGTTAACCGCCTTTTGAGGCGCCTCAAAAGTTAACCGCCTTTTGAGGCGCCTCAAAAGTTAACCGCCTTTTGAGGCGCCTCAAAAGTTAACCGCCTTTTGAGGCGCCTCAAAGGTTAACCGCCTTTTGAGGCGCCTCAAAGGTTCATCGCTCTCCTTTTTGACTGCGTGGCCTTCCGTATCTTGACCGCTTTTGCCATCCCCCCTCTCTCAATCAGACCTCCACCCCCACACCCAACCCCCACTTTTGAGGCGCCTCAAAAGGCGGTTAACTTTTGAGGCCATCCCCCCTCTCTCAATCAGACCTCCACCCCCACACCCAACCCCCACTTTTGAGGCGCCTCAAAAGTCCCAAATTCCAATCAGACCTCCACCCTCACACCCAACCCCCACCGGCTTCCCTCCCCCCCTCCCCCTCCCCCCCTCGTTTTCTCCCCTCTCCCCTTAACAGCAAGGTCGAGTGGTGAGTTTCGTCTCCTCCTCGTCTCTCATCCACCTGGCACCTGTGGGCTCTGATGCGACAGCTGGCGGTGCCTCATTGGCTGAGGCTGGTGGTGGTACAGCTGGCAATCTCCCATTGGCTGAGGGGGAGGGTTATGGAGGCGGGTTGGAGGTTGAACCTCCCTACGATGAGGCCGGTCATTTGAAGGTGAGAGTGCGAGTGTGTGTGTGCGTGTGTTAGTGAGTGTGTGCGTGTGTGTGTGTGTGCGTGTGATAGTGTGTGTGTGCGTGTGATATTGTGTGTGTGCGTGTGATAGTGTGTGTGTGAGTGTGTGTATGTGTGTGTGTATGGGCACATGTATGCATTGGCATGTCCGCATGTGTGTACTGCTGTGTGGGTGGTTTCAGTCAACACAACTTCTTCATATGAATGATTGTGCATCCCTCCTCTCCCGCCCCTATCCAGGTTGAACTCCCCTCGCTTCTAGACATTCGCCTCGTGTCTCGAGCCAACGCTTCCGATGGTGGTGCTACTGCTGCTGCTCTTGCTGCTGATGGCACTGCTGCCGCCACTACTTCTGCTGCTGCTGCTCCTGCTCCTCCTGCCCCTGCTGCTCCTGCACCACCACCGCCTCTTCCTACCGCTGCTCCTGCCACTGCCGCTGCACCCTCGCCTGCTGCTGCATGTGGAGTGGCGCCCCACAAGTGGGAGCAGTGGGCGAGTGTGGCGAGATTGCTGGAGCAGAAAAGGCGAGCGCTCATGGGTGGGACAGCAAGTGTTGATCGTGAAAGCTCTCAGAATGATATGGAGATTGACAAGCGGTCGCAGCAACATATGAAACAGCCAGGCCAGCAGCAGGAGGAGCAGGAGCAGGAGCAGCAGCAGGAGAAGCAGCAGGAGAAGCAACAGGAGCAGCAGCAGGAGCAGCAGCAGGGAGAGCAGCAGCAGCAGCAGGACGGTGTGGGTTCAATTGGGATTGCAGCAACTGAGTGTGTAAGCAACGACACTCCTCGCACCCCTGTGCCACCTGTAACCAGGTCTCCTCCGCTTGTAACCAGCCCTGCTCCAGGTGTAACTACCCCTGCTCCAGATGTAACCAGACCTGCCCTAGATGTATCCACCCCTGCTGCAGGTGTTACAGGCACAGCAGCAGCAGCAGAAGATGCACCCGGCTCTGCCCCTGTAGGAGGGGCCAAAGGTGGAGGCAGGGCAGCTCTTGAGGCGCCTCAAAGGTCAGATGCACCTAGCTCTGCCCCTGTAGGAGGGGCCAAAGGTGGAGGCAGGGCAACGGGTGTGAGTGGTAGCGGAGGCAAGACCATCAGGTACAGAGGGAGGAAGGCAGCTGGGCTGGCGGCAACTCTCGCTCTGATGAGGCAGGGAGGGGGGACGTGAGGAGGGATGGTCTAGGTCTGTCAAACCTGCTTCTGTGGTGGGGGGGAGGGGAGGTGGAGGCAGGGCAACGGGTGTGAGTGGTTGTGGGGGCAAGACGATCAGGTACGGAGGGAGGAAAGTAGCTGGGTTGGCAGCGACACTCGCTCTGATGAGGCAGGGAGGGGGCACGTGAGGAAGGATGGTCTTGGCTGAGAAGCAAGGCATGGGCACCAGGTGTGAGTGGTAGCGGGGGCAAGACTATTAAGTGCCGAGGGAGGAAGGCAGCTGGGCTGGCAGCAACTCTCGCTCTGATGAGGCAGGGAGTGGGGACGTGAGGAGGAGTATGATGACCGGTACTAGATGACTGGGAAAGGGTGGTGAAGAGAGGGTGGTTGCTTAGCATAGCAGCAATTGGTTGGTTGTTATGCATCCTCCTTGCTCCTGCCAGCGCTGCTGCTGCAGCTGCAGCTTCTGCAGTTGCTGCTGTGATTGGGGACAGGCCCCACGTTATCAGGGCAAAACATCCTGATTACCCTGAATTCAGGATGCAGTTTTGAATTTACCCTGTCATTTCAGAATAGTGTAAATTTTTACCCTGAGGTCTCAGGATGTTGTTATATGAAATGCCCTGAACATTCAGAATGGCTGTAGTGTTCTTCCCTGTAGCGTCAGGATGAATGCAGAGGCCTGCCCTGACGCGTTTTTTGTTGGGGGGGGGGGGGGGGAAGTCCCGTACCTGGGGAAATTTTCCCTGGGGATTTTTGTCTCCGTACGCAAAACGAACTTGAAATACTTATTCATCCATCCAGCCATCCAGAAGTGGCCTAGTCAGTAGAAAGATACTTTCGATAGATAAGGTCCTGGGATCGAACCCACCCCGATCTTCAATTTAACTCTGTCAACCAACCAATCTGAACCCTGAACACAGGGTTTTTTGCCCTGACAGGTCAGGATTGATTTCTGAAAAAGCCCTGAACATACAGGAAGGCTTCGAAAATTTGCCCTGACAAATCAGGGCATTTTTTACGATTCCGGAAAGGTGCCCTGAGGCCTCAGGGTGCCCCAAATCCTAGCACGGGCCCTGATATGCATGACCTTATGATAAGTCCCGGCTTGGGCTCATTCAATAATCAACGAAACCTAACACATCCTCACAAATCACACACCGGCAAACTTGTTGCAAATCCCTATACAACACTTCCAAACATGCGGATATTGAAGCTACACTATTAGGAGTTTCAAACACAATTTCCTAAGGTGGTGACTATGTTGGGCCATAACATGCCACATCATGCCATCACATGCCATAACATGCCATAACATGCCATATCATACCATCACAGGCCATAACATGCCACAACATGCCACAACATGCCATAACAGGCCATAACATACCATCACAGGCCATCATCTGGGTGGTAACCACCCTTTCTATCCATGGCATCATAAGAGACGCCACAATGAGCCATAACATGCAATCACAGGCCATCATCTGCCATCAAGGGACATGCCATGCCATGACACACAATGCCATGCCATACCATACAATCATGCCACCATGCCATTGTATCATCTCACCTGCTGATAACAGATGCAGGCGCCACGTCATCACTGCTCACTTCCTCTTCAAATGAAAACACCAGATGCCGCCCCTTAACCTCCTCCCTCACCTCCTCCAACCCCTTAATACCGCTTGTGTCAAACCCTAAAATCACCTCCCGCAAATACTCCACCCTATCCACCATTCTACCCCCTTCCCTCTCTGTTACCGCCTCTCTTGTTACACCCTTCTCTCCCTCTCCACCCCCATCCCCCCTTCTTTGAAAATCCCGTGTGATTCTTCTCCCCCCTCCTCTGCTTTCTTGCTCAAATTCTCTCAAAAAGCTAGCTCCCTGCCGGCTCTCTTCCAACCCAGTCGTTCCATCAGCCTCACTAGCTGCTAACGCACGCCTGCCTACAGACACCTGAGTCGACTCAAAAGTCAACCCCTCAGCTTCACTAGCTGCTGCAAGAACGTGCCTTCTCATAGGTAGCAGCTCCCCCGTCGTATCTGCACTGCCGCCTGAATCTGAAACCCTAAAAAAATCCTTCTCACGGCCTTCCAAACCACGATCTTCATGATCGCTACCGTTGATTCCTCTTCCCCTTCCCTTTTCCGCTTCTTGCTTCCCTTTCCTTCCCTCTTCCCCTCCCCTACCCTCTCCCCTTCCCCCTTCCCTCCCCTCTCCCCTTTCCGCTTCCGTTTCCAGCCCCCCTCCCCCATCCCATCCGCTCTGCTCTTCCGCCAAAAGCCTCCGCTTCCCCGCGACCATCCCCGACCCCCCTTCCCCTTCTCCGCTCCCCTCCCTACGGCCACCACTGCCAATCCCCGCACCATGAGTTTTAATCCCACTACCGCGGTCAGTATCCCCATGCTCATCACTATGCCCAAGGCTATGATCAAGGCTATGGCTATGGCTATTAACATCATAATGCGTCCCGCGCCGCTTGACCCGTCGCGTCGTTCGCACTTCGATCGGCCAGTCCAATTCCCCGTCCATGTCCGTCCGCCGTCTTATCCTCTTTATAGACCGCACGTCTATAGGCACGTCTTGAATGTCGTCGTCTTCCGTCACCGGATGCCATATCCGCGACCGATCCGAGTGCCCGTCCCCGATACTAGCTTTCATCCGTCTCCGTTTGGTGTTATCAACTACAGCGACATCTTGACGTGCATAATCTTCCAACTCATCCCCCCCGAGCGACAACCGGTCCCCCAAATCCCCGCCCACGGTTGCGCGCGCAGCATACCGCGACCCCCCCTCACCGCTGTTAACCCCGCCGTACTCCCTTCCACTCCTGCCGATCGTAATCTGGCTGTCGTATCCAGATTCCTTAGCTGCTGCTGCTTTCGCCGCTGCCACTTCTTTCGCCTTCTGCTTGCCAGCCATGGATTCCTCCCACCAGTCGCCCTTCTGCGCTTGCGCGCGCTGGTCGGGGTTGGAAGCTTCCTTTTGCGCTTTCTGAATGTTCCAGCGGGCCGCTTGCCACGTCAGCGCCACCGCGATCCACATCAGCGCGACGAGAATGACCAATGCGCGGTCGATGACGGTTCGCGGGGCCCGCTGCGGACCGCGCATCATCATGCGGTTGTCCTTGATTCCCATACTGACGGCGGTGATTAAATAGTGACTGGGATATGTGGATAACTACAGAAATTAGAGGGCGAGCGGTATATTGTCACGATGAGACGCGGAAAAAGGGTTACCACATTCACAATCTACTCACGACCAAACTCTGTTCGATTCGGAACCACAGCTTCGAGTCTTACGACCGAAGATCTACACGAGATACAAAACGCAAGGAAGTTGCTGATTGGCTGCTGCTCGACCGTGAAAAACGATGCAACGCACCATCGGAATCATCCGTCTCTCTTAACATCTTTGATGACGAGACAGGCTACTAGGCTCGTACGCGGTATTGGGAGATACGCAGGCTGAAGCTATGGAATAAAAAAAGAACGAATGGCAAGAGCCCGGTTCTTCCCAAGCGATCGAGAACCCTAGAATGGGGAGTACGGTAACATCTGCTAAGTTGCTACTACTGGTTGAGGTTGCAGGCGTTACTTGGAGAGCCGGCAATGATTGGGCGACAGACAGACACACCAACGGCTACAAAACGTGAGCGATGACAGGAAATGACACGCGGTTGATGCAAAGAAATAGAGCTCAGGGAGTGAAATCGTGTCTCGGGAAAGGGTAACTGTGCCTTGGGATAAATGTACCTCGAAAATGCTAGTAGTGTGGCTCAGTATTTTCTTGATGGAGGGGGAGCAGGAGAGGGAGGGAGAAGGAGGGAGAGGGAGGGAGTTTGGTGGGAGGAAGAAATGGTTGGGAAGGAAATGGTTGGTGGCAGACACCTATTAGCGCGTATGAAGTGCAACACGCAAGCACGGGGATTGTAAAGGTTGGGGCTGATAAGTTTGAAAGTGACAAAACCAAGTTCCCTCGCAAGTCAATCCCGAGTGTGCTTTCCGACGCCGGTTTCGACGCTGCTGGTTTAGAATCTTGGACTGGCTTGAAGTTAATGTAATTAAGCGGCACGCCCGTAAAGCGCCTTGAATTTATCACTGACATCATGGAACGATCTGGTAAGTCGTACGACGCACGCCATCGTGGCTCTTTGTGCCCATCGTCCGTCCGTCCTTCCGCCCTTCCCTCTGTCCATCGCCCGGATTCGTTCTTCGTTTTGTCGTGCGTCTCGTAGGAGTCGATGCGTGAGAGCGGTTGGGTAGTTCCGAAACAAGAAGCTCGTATGTGATTTGATGATCTTGCGCGTCGTTCTACCATCGTGACTCAATTTTCACAAAGCTTTGTGCCACGTTAACGAGCAATCACTCAGTACCCTTCCTTCTCTCCTCGATCGCAGCAGCGGCGTCGAAGCAACGGCAATCTTCCAAGCAACAGAAGAATCCTCAACCTGCTGAACAACAAAGCCCTCCTGCGCCAATATTTTCCGGACCGAATCTTCAGAAGAACCTCGCCGCTGTGAACCTCAGGTGCGGTACCTCGAAAGCGCACTTCAGACGTTGTATTCTTCGATATCTCTTTGAATTCTAACCCCGTTCTGACTTCGTCGTTCGTCATAGAAATAATCATACCTCCTGTTCTCTCTCCCATCACGCCCTCCCCTCTCCCCCCACCCCCCCCCCTCTCCCGCTCCCTCTCTTCCCCACTTCCCCCTCACCCCCCCCCCCCCCCCCCCTCCCCCTTTCCCCCCTGTTCTCCCCATCTTACCCTCATTCAGTCGCACATACCTTGCGATTATAGCAGGTGTAGTGGCAGGCATATTAGGTCTAACAGGAATATCAGGTTTCCTTTGCTACATATTTGTCATGGGCCTTGGGGCTGTTGGCCTGTTCATCAAGACTGGGTTCCATATAAACAAGTACTTTGACACTTGGCAACGGATAGGTGGAATGGATGGCCTCACGCAAGGTGCCATGGTGAGTCCCATTATCGTTGCAAGCTGTCCATTTGACTATGGGGCAATGCTGTCTTCCAGTTTTGGTGAAATGGGATGTACTTGTCATCCGCCACTTCCATTTTCCCTTGGTCTTCTCATCTTCCAGCTAGTAACAAACTTCATACCTTCCTTCTCCACTGCCCTCCCTATATTTTTCTTAATGATCATTAATGCGTGAACGTTCACATATGGATGATAACATGGTTTCTGCAACCTGTCAGTCATTCGTTCTCTTCTGGACGTAAGTCTTCATTGCCCATTCGTTCCGCCGTGTTCTCCTGCGCTCAGTTACCCCCTTGCAAGTTTTCTGACTTCGCAATGTTACATGTTGCAGGCTTGCCTATGATTTCGTTCATCTTTTCTGAGTGCCAACTTGATTAACTAAAGATTTTTCGAAGGGCTGTGCAGCTGGCTGGTTATATGTCCAGTTATTTAGTAACCATTAATAAAGTGTTATTTTCAAGCACAGCAGTGTCCATGTGGCGCTAAAGCAGAGGAAACAGGGTACGGTAGTACAGCTCTGCAATGCTCTCAGAGGAATGCCTCAGCATGGTAACTTCCAGCAGGAAAACACAAGTACCGTAGCTCATGTGGGCACCAAAATGTCATCAATGACCTCTGAGCCGTGAAAAACGAATAGAATGGCTGGCAGCAGCATAAGAGTCACGACCAGGATGCCGATCAGGAATAGTCTGTCAATAGTTGCTGGCTTGGTGATACCATGTGGTGTGTGGAGTAGCTTGTTCACGGCCTTTACCAGAAGCCTCAGCTTCTCCGCAGATTGACCGGCCAGTTGGAACTCACCACAAAGAGAATTATAGAGTTCAGCTGATTTATTAGGCTGGCATAATGTTGCCTCCTCAACTCTCTGAAGAAAGGAAAGCACAGTGTCCTTGGTTGTGGGACCACTGCTGGATTTGACTTCTGAACCTTCAACCACCTGATGAAGGGGAAAACCGTTATGTGCCATTCCACGTTCAGCGCTTTGAGCTGGAATTTCTCTCAAGCCTGCCTGAATGTCATTTGTTGGAGTAACTTCTTCTGGATGATTGATTCTTGATTGTGAATCCGCCAGCGAGTCTAATACAGGAACAGCAAGATGCTCGTCCGTGCCTTTCACGACCTCTGGAATGCTGTCCTTATGGTACCCTTTCTCGAAGGTGTTAATAGGTGGTGCTTCTTTCACCTGCGTCATTCACATTGCTCAGTTGACCGCAAAATGGTAACAGCGAAAACGACGCGACAGCAAGAACGAAATGATGAACAAACCTTGTCAGGGACTGGGTTGTCCCTTTCGCTTCGAGCAGCTGCAAGAATCTTTGCAACATTCACACTTTTGGGAGCTGAAAGCGTCTTGGAATTGGGCTGTTTGTTTGGCTTAGGCGGTGTCAATAAGAGCCTTCTACTCCTGTCAGGTTCAATGCCACTCCGCCGATTAGCTGGGAACAAGTCTGAGCTGACACCCATTGCAATCGAAGGTCCAGTAATTAACTGCGAATTTTGACAGGCCACCCGTTCTTGACGGGATGTCATGTGTGTTGACATAAATAGACACTAGAGCTTGGGAGAGGCGAGGATTGGTCAGGGAAAGAGTGATGCACAGCCGAAATGCAATGATAGGTCTGCTCCTGCGTTTGAAAACACCTCCTTATAATCCATTAGCCAAATGTGTACAGTTAATTTCCCTTCAAAAAAAGTTTTGTTTATTAAGATACTTCACGCACATAAAGGATTAAAACATGATTTCGTACATAATGATCATAAGATAAGGTATAGTTATTACCTCCAATTGCATTCTGCAAACTCGGATGTGATAAGATGGCGGGCGGGTCAAAAGAGTACGTCCGAATGCGGTTCAAAAAGGTCTAGGCTTGATCCAGAGAGATGATAATTTTTAAACACACGAAGTGTTTTTCAAAATTACGTATTTCGAAAGCGCAGCTGCCTGTAACGCAGATTTGGCATCGTCGAAGCGCGCTAAACGCCCTTCTCCAACTACAAAACGTGGGTTGGAGCTCATTTCCCTCCACCCACGTCTCTCATTTTCCAACGGCTCATGCAACTCTCAGTTCCTCGAGCTCATTTCTAGTTTTCCGTTCAAGCTGGCTAGAACTCGCTCTCTACCGAGAGGCGTTTCACCTTCAACTTTATTAGCTGACATTCTCAACCACAACCGCTCGACTATGGCTGCTACGCCGACACTTAACCGCGCGAACAACACCGTCGTCAACGACTCGAATATTTCCGACACCGATCGTAACGCCCGGGAAATGTCGGGCGAGCGCCGCAACAAGCGCCGGGCAGACGGCGAAACGTCCGCCCCAACAGCTGTCGACGTGCTGCTGGGCGGGCTCGAGGTCAACAAAAACGCCGAGCGGCACCAGCAGCACCCTTCGGCGCCTGTGGCGCCTGTGGCGCCTGTTGCGCCAGTGGCACCCGTGGCACCAGTGGCGAACGTGGCGCCACACGCGACTGACGCGGAGCACGCGCCTGAGGCACACGCGCCCAACAGGCAGTCGCGTCAGCGCCAGAGGCGCCGTACGGCCGCCTCGTCTGACGTGACCGTTGACCCGGACTTGACCCAGGCGTTGACCCCGGACCAAGTCAAGGCGCTCCTGTCCCTGTTACAGCATCGACCCGCCAGCGCAATTGAAGCCGAAACTACACAACCGGCGGCATCAATTTCGGCTAAAAACGAAAATTCGAAAATGGAGAAGGGAGCGAAAGGAGCATCAACACGCCGCCACAACAAGGAGGTAGCTACCAGCGTTCCCGAAGCCGCAGCCGACGACCACGACTCCGACGACTCTGACGACGACGCTGGTGAGGCTCCGATCAACGCAGCAAATGTCACATCCATGGAAAATCTCCCCCCCCTTCCTTCCACCACCCCCACCTTTTCGGCGGCAAACTTCATGAAGGCGTTCGTGCGCGCGAAGGCGGAGCCCCTGGAGGACGTGAGGGCCTACCTGAAACACGCGGAGTACAAGCTGCAGCACGACGACACGGCGGGCGGACTCGAAATGGTCATGAACGCCCTCGACTACATTTCGGAGCGTTTTGTGATGTTTCAAGTCGAGGACCACACCGACGACCGCGTGGCAAAGCGATTCAAGCTCTACCAACAGAAGAGTCTCCTGACTTCCCGCCCGTTCAAGCAGGCGGTAGCTGATGTGGCGGCTATGGATCGCGCGGAGGGCGCGTACGCTCGTTCCCACCGCGTTGGAGGGCATGGGCCGACGGCATACACCCCAAAGCGTGGACCGCCGCCCACGGGTGGCTTCCATGGCTTCCGTGGGGCGTGCTTCCGTTGTGGCCAGCCGGGTCACGTGGCAAGCGGCTGCCCGAGGAACGGGAACGGTGGCCAAGGTCCCGCACCCGTGGTGTAGGGGCGGGCCTTGAGCGGTTGCGCCTTGTGCGCGTGGCACGGTGCACGTCATGTGCAAAATCCGTGGGCAACCCAAAGGGGTTAGCGATGGCGGTTGGCCAGCCCTAGTGAGGGGTGATTGATAGGCTAGAGGCCTAGGATGCGGGGGAGGGAATTACAAACCTCTTGGCCCTTAGTATTAGCCTATGCGGTAGCGGCAAAGGCATGCTAGGAGCATGGCAATGTATGGCCCGTTTCATATAAGGGCGGACTTATCAAAGGAGCGATTTCTGATTTCTCATGAAAAAAAAAGGGAGAGAGAGTGAGAGCAAGAAGAAGACGAAGGAGAAGAAGAAGAGAGAAGGAGAGAAAGGGAGATGGAGGCAAAAAAAAAAAAAAAAAAAAAAGGGGCGAAGATATGTACCGTACGACCCCAATCAATGGCCCTTGCACTCATCGGACGGGCAGCCATTGCCTTGGGTGAGCAAGAGTGAGAACAAAAGAGAGGGTGTGTGTGTGTATGCGAGAATGAAGAGAGGCAGAGAGAGAGAGAGAGGGAGAGAGAGAGGACACGAGAGAGTTCCTTCCCTCTCCTCCTGTTGTGGCCACGTGACCACGCGGAAAGACTCACACCCACACCTTGGTTGGTGGATTGAAAAAAAAAAAAAAAAAAAAACCCGTACAATGCGGATGCTAGGGGTGACAAATGGTATTCGAATGGGTCAACAAGCACGCATTCATCACATGCACCGCCATTTCACGCACGAAGGCTGGAAATCATATCCATAGGAACCTCATTTCGCATTCCCGCTCCATTGTCATTCCGCAAACATGCAGCGGCAATACGCCAAGAGGTGTTCGACGACGACGATCCGTACGAATTCGCCGTCACAGACAAGACCGTCACGCAAATGCGCGGGCGGCTTCGCGCAACCCTCGCATGGTGGGGCTCGTGGTGCCCAAGTAGCCTCATCCTCTCGGTCATCGCCAACGGCTACTGGCTACCATGGAGCCACAACCCCCCACAACCGTTTCACGAGCGCAACCATCTCGGCGCGCACACACACGCGGCATTCACACGCACTGCCATTCGCGAACTGACAGATACCGGAGCGGCGGTAGCTACCCCAGCAGCGGAACTAACATGCATCAGCCCACTCAACGTGGTTGAGCAACGTGACAAATGCAGGCTTATTCTCGACCTCCGGAAAGTGAACGCGCAACTAATCATCCCCAAATTCAAATACGAAGGGCTAAGCCGCGTTGCCGACCTGGCACGCACAGGCGACTGGATGTTCTCCATCGACCTCAAATCCGGATACCATCACATCGACATACACCACTCATGCTGGACATTCCTCGGCTTCGAATTTGAGGGGAGCACGTACTCTTTCCGCTCATTGCCCTTCGGCCTCGCGACAGCACCATTTGTCTTCACACAACTCATCAAACAACTAGCCAGGCGCTGGCGCGAACAAGGCATCCGAGTTGTACCCTATGTGGACGACATCCTGTTTTTATGCAAGTCCAAGGCACATGCACAAGCAACGTGCCAGATGATAATCTCGGACCTCAAGATGGCGGGCCTGGTAATCAACGCGAAAAAGTCGCAGCTGTCACCGTCACAACACCTGCGATTCTTGGGCGTCGAGCTGGATACCAACTCCGGACAATTCTCCATTGGCACCGATCGACGAGCATCACTTCATGCACACATTCTCAATCTCCTGGGCGCAAGCAAAGCACGTCGACAGGTCCCAGTCCGCCACCTGGCTAGAATCACTGGCACGCTCGCGTCAATGGCTGTCGCGCTAGGTGCCACGGCGCGCGCATTCAGCCACGCCATGTTACAAGCGATCAACGACGCGCCATCCTGGGGAAGCAGTGTGAGCATTTCCCCGTCTGTGGCCGAGGAGCTGCAATTCTGGCTTGCGGAGTTCGACAGATTCAACGGCGCACCATTCCACGTCCGGAACAGTTACGACGCCGTAATCCACGTGGACGCCAGTTCCCACAGTTGGGGTGCCACTCTGCTCACCTTCCCTGGCGAACTCGAAGAAGCCAGTGCAGCCATGCCAGAACCATTGCACGCAACGCCCAGCACCCGACGGGAAATCGAAGGTGTCCTATGGGCCCTCCGAACGTACGCGAACAAGGTCCGACGGAAACACGTGCTCGTGAGGGTGGACAACCAAGGGGTCTTCTTCATCCTTCGTAAAGGCGGTTCCCGCACCCCCGACCTGACCAACGCTTGCAAGGACATCATTCGCACCTGCATGGAGCTCGGCACTCGACTAATTGTCGAATGGATCCCGCGTGAGCTTAACTCCCATGCCGACGAGCTGTCGAAACTGATCGACCATGACGATTACTCACTGAAGCAACCATGGTTCCGAATCCTTGATCGCCGCTGGGGACCCCACTCCATCGATCTCTTCGCGAACCATCGCAACTCGCATCTGCCACGATTCTGCTCAAAGATCCCTCACCCAGAGGCTACTGCGGTTGATGCATTCTCATGCTCATGGACAGCCGAGAATGGCTTCGCGTTCCCACCACCCCAGCTGATCCCAGCAGTCATCCACCACGCACAACGCACCCACGCATCACTCACCCTAATTGCCCCACACTGGACGGGGGCAAACTGGTGGCCACTCTTACAACCCTCCCCACCAAACTGGGCCCCGCACATCAGAGCGCACATTCCCCTGACGCACGGCAGCCAATGTCTAGCAGTAGGAACGCACCGCACTGCATTCTCAGGCACAGGACTGCCTCATAGCACAATCATTGCACTACGAGTGGTCTTCAACTAACCCGCCCATACGCCTGTGCGCAGACGTGTTGCCGAAGCTACAAGTCCAGCTTCTAAAGATGCTCTCCCAGTCTCGGGCCGATTCAACAATCCGAACATATGAGCCATACTGGGTCAAGTTTCGAGCCTTTTGTGCAAAGGTGAACCTCCCATTCCTCCCCACGGCGGACATGACCCTCGCGTTGTACCTGGTGTACGCGATCCAACACAAAGCCACCTTGTCCATGGTACAACTCACATGCTCAGCCGTGAGCTTTGCACACCGCATGACTGGGAGCATCTGCCCAACGATCATTCACCACTCAAGTACGCGATTTCGCAAAAAGGCACTGCCCTCGCCCCATGCGAGTGAAGGAGCCTGTCTCGCTGCAACAAGTCCACGACATGTCTGCCAGCTACCTGCAATCCGACAACCCAGGAGAGTTCCAAAAGGGGCTAATCCCCATCCTCATGTACACCGGATTTTTAAGATACTCGGACCTCATCGTCATCGAGTGGCAAGACATCCAGTTCGAGAACGAGGTCATGTGGATTCTAATTCCGTACTCCAAGACGGACCAAGCTGGAAGGGGCACATGGATACCCATCGCCGCAACTTATGACCCCTTTTGCCCCGTCCGCTGCACCCGACGACTCATCCAACTTGCGGGGTACAACCAGCAGTCCGCGGGGCCACTTATTCGAGTCTTTGGACGCGGTTTACCCCAAAGTGGCCAAGCAAGGCCGCCATCATACCCGACGATCCGAAACTGGTGTAAAGAAGCGTTTGGGAGGATCGGATTAGGAGAACAGCAGCTGGGCACTCACTCCTTTCGCAAAGGAGCAGCCACTGCCGCGGCAAACACCAGTGTGCCAGACAGAATCTTCAAACGACTGGGCAGATGGCGCAGCGACACAGCGAAGGAGATGTACGTCACGCCCAACGCCGAACACCGTCAACGCCTCCCGTCAGTTGCAAGATCTGGCATACGCCCCTTCTTCAGCGCAGCATGCCGAGGCACTCGTCCGCCATCAAAAGCCCCCGCAGCCCATGTCTCAGAGACCCCAGTTGCAATGAGAACGATGCCAAATGATCAGTATAAGAAAGCAAGCTTTCTAAATATGATAATTTTTAAACACACGAAGTGTTTTTCAAAATTACGTATTTCGAAAGCGCAGCTGCCTGTAACGCAGATTTGGCATCGTTGAAGCGCGCTAAACGCCCTTCTCCAACTACAAAACGTGGGTTGGAGCTCATTTCCCTCCACCCACGTCTCTCATTTTCCAACGGCTCATGCAACTCTCCCACCCCCCACCTCGACACCGAGGACATCTGCGACGCCGCTGGAACAGGAGGACAGACAGTTAGTCATATGATTGGTAGTACGCACGCATAATGCAGGATAGCTAGTACAATGCTATGGTAGGTGGAATCAGGTCATGTACTAGCATCTATATTGTCTAGCTCGAGGTGCATGTTGTAATTTGCCAGTTGCAATGAGAACGATGCCAAATGATCAGTATAAGAAAGCAAGCTTTCTAAATGTCTATTTTAAACAAAATATGGTTCGGTTGGGTTGTCTGCTGTTATGAGTTGTAAAAGAGAGTGCGCGGAATAACGAATAACGAAGATGTGACTCAATGAACTGACAATACAATGAAGGCACGCGCTAATGTAGTGGGCCAACCTAGCTAGGCGGGAACCTCGGGAACACGAGGTTGGGTGCAGGTTGGGCAAAGGAAAGGCCGAAGGCGACGCGAGGTTGCTTCGGCAGCAAGGAAAGTGGCCGAACGTGCACTTCCGAAAGTTGGGGTTGTACGCGGTTGAGTAAACCCCTGTAAGGAAAAGGGTTTTTCCTTACACTACCCCCCCTTTAAGAAAGGTGGTCAATATCCGCAGCTCGCTTGCGGGCGAGGTAATCACCAAGAAGCGGAGAAGCTTCAAGCGAGGCGGATGGCACCCAAGTGTCGTCCTCACTGGTGCGGTCAGTCCAGCGGATTAGAAAATCCACGTGGCGTCCAGCAGCGTCGAGCCGAACACGATGCGCCAAAATCTTGGACGGGTCAAGTGTCGGTTCTGGGACAGGTCGGGCTGTCGGGGCGGCGTTCTGGCGCGCGATATCTGTCGTGGCAGGCAGAAACTTGCGAAGGAGGCTGACATGGAAGGCGTCATGTATACGCCAATCGTCGGGTAGCAGTAGCTTCGCGGTGACAGGTGTCACCATCTTGATGATCTTGAAAGGCCCACAAAATCGTGGCCGGAGTTTCGATGGGCCGGGCAGGTGCAAGTTCTTCGTGTCGAGTAGCACTAATTGCCCAGCTGCCAAGACGAGTTCCCGTCGTAGAAGGTCGGTGTATTTTCGGGAAGTGGTATTCGCCTTGCGAATTGCATCCGCAGCCTTTTCGCGAACTTCATGAAGTTCCGTCACAAATGTTTGTGACCTCGGGACCGGGTTGTCGAGTGTAGTCGTCGTAGGCACCGTCGGGTCCATCCCGTAATTTAAGAAGAACGGGGAGTGATTAGTCGTGCTGGACGGGGCGTTGTTGAACGCAAACTCCAGCATGGCGAGCGAGTTTTCCCAGCGAGTGGGGTCGGAACAGTTTGTTCTGATCAGCTGCTCCATCGTCTGATTGGTTCGCTCGGTCTGGCCGTCCGTTTGCGGGTGGTATGCCGATGAGAACTGTAGCTTCGTTCCGTACTGCGCCCACGTCTCCTTCCAGAATTTCGACGTGAACTTCGGGTCCCTGTCGCTGATGATCGCTGCGGGGATTCCGTGTAGTCGCACGACGGTCGAGATGAAAAGGCGCACAGTTTCTTCTGCTGTGATTGTTGTACGACACGGTGCGAAGTGCGCCATCTTCGTGAGGCGATCGACGACGACGAGAACAGCGTCGTTGCCGGACGGCCCAGCTGGTAGCCCCGTGACGAAATCCATCGTCACCTGTTGCCACGGTCGTTCGGGTGGCTCGAGGGGTTGCAGCAGTCCAGCTGGCCGCTGACGTGTCGATTTCATGGCTTGGCACACCCTGCATGAGGACACATATCGCTCCACGTCGTTAGCAAAATCAGGCCAATAATATTGACGGTGCAACAGCTTCTGGGTTTTATCAACCCCGAAATGTCCGGAGAGGTTAGAGTCGTGGACCTCCTGAATAAGGAGTTCACGCAGCAGCCTGTAAGCGGGAACCCAAATCCGGTCAGTTCCGGCTTTTAGGTAATAATTCCCCTTCTGCGTCGTTGCCTGCTGGTGATTTCTTGTCGTGAAGAACGGACCGTAGTGTAGCCGTGGGTGAATAATCCCGTAAGTAGCGGGTTCGAGTGGGTGATGAGTACTGCAGCGGATTGAACCGTCGGTCGGGTAAGGGCGTCGGCGATGTTATTCGCCCCTTTCTTGTACGTGATGCGGTAGGTGAAGTGGCTCTCCATGTAGTCCAGCCACCGAATTTGTCGCGGGTTGAGGTTGGGCTGAGCTCGCAGGTACTGTAGGGACTTGTGGTCCGTGCGAACAGTGACGTCGGCGCCCGCCAAGTAGCAGCGCCACAGTTTGAACGCGTGTATTATGGCGAGCATCTCCTTGTCATGTATCGGGTAGTTGCGCTCGGCTGACTGCAGCTTACGTGACTCGTAGGCGATCGGCTGCAGCCCGTTCCCGAAATTCTGGAGGAGTACAGCTCCGATGGCGAAATCTGAGGCGTCGGTGACGACTTCGAACGGCTTCGATGGGTCGGCGATGCGCAAAACCGGAGGGGAAACGAGAAAATTCTTCAACTCCTGAAAAGCCGCCTCAGCGTCCTCCCCCTACACGAAATTCCTGTCCTTGTGCAGCAGGTCGGTCAGCGGGCCGGTTATCCCCGCCATATTTGGGATAAACCGCCTGACGTAATTCACGAAGCCCAGAAAACTCTGAAGTTCCGTGATGTTAGTCGGGGACTTCCACTCCTGAATAGTCTCGATTTTCGCCGGGTCGATTTTGATGCCGTCGCGGGAGATGACGTGCCCCAAAAACTCCAACTCCTGCTTAAAGAACTCGCACTTAGAGCCCTTGGTGATGAGGCGGTTCTCCTGCAACCGTTTAAACACTGCGTCGAGGTCGCGGAGGTGTTGTTCCCTTGTCCTGCTAAAATCAGAATATCGTCCAAATAGACGATCACACACTTGTCGAGAAATTCCCGGAAAACTCTGTTCATGGTCAGTTGAAATGTCGAAGGCGCGTTTGTGAGGCCGAACGGCATCACTGAACTCGTAGCTTCCATAGCGGGTGCGAAACGCGGTCTTGTGACAGTCGTCGGCGAAGCCCCGAATCTGGTGGTAACCGCCACGCAAGTCGATTTTCGAAAAGTAGCGAGCGCCGCGAAGTTGATCGAGGAGGTCGTCGGTGCGTGGGATTGGATAGCGAGATTTGATGGTCACCCGGTTGAGCGCACGATAGTCGATGCACATGCGAAGCCCGCCATCCTTCTTCGGCGTGAACAGGATCGGGGCTGCGAAGGGAGATGTACTGGGTCGAATAAACCCCTTCTCCAAAAGTCCCTCAATTTGTCGTCGCAGCTCCTCGAGTTCCGGTTGGGTCAACCGCCACTATGTACGAACAGCCGGCTGCGCGCCAGGCTCCAGCTGGATTTTATGGTCCTCGGGGCGTTCGGGTGGCAGTCCAGGTGGCAAATCGTCGGGGAAGATGTCCGGGTACTGTCGAATCAGCTCCGCTAAATCAGGTGGTACAGCTGCGCACAGCTTCTCGATGTCCTTTCCGTCGGTGTCGGTTGCCAACTCGCGCAAACATACGGCGAACAGCTGCGCGCCTCGGTTGAAGTGGCGAGCAATTGTGATGGCTTTGACGCACGGGGCTTGGATGTAGTCAGGTGTCCATGCAGGCAACTTAATTAGCCCCTCGTGCTTGCTGATGCTGCACGATCCCGTTGTCCAGTCGATGACGGGGTTGTGCCGTCGCAACCAATCACGTCCCAGCAGCACGTCGCAGCCGTCCAGCGTCGTCGCGAGAAACTTCATGCTGAAGCCGAAATCATCGCCGCATTCGATCCGCACCGTCCGTGTTTCTTCCAAAATCGCCAGAGGCGTCCCATCCACGAGGCGAGCGTCGATTTCGGGCAGACACCTGTCAAGTTGCAGCTTGCATTTTTTTGCTGTCGCCAAGTTGAAGAGGCTATGGCTGGCCCCTCCGTCGACGAACATTTTCAAGTAGTTTTTTAACACTTTGCCAACGACCATCACAGGGTGATCCACATGGTTATGCCCGTTATTCGGCTGAGTGCGATCGATTGCATGAATCGGAAGCACGACTCGGTGGGGATGATGGTGTTCGGGCGACAGAGCACAGTCAGTAAGGGGCCCGTCTGTTACTGACTCTTCCCATTTCCTGGCTCTTTCCCGTCGTTCCTCTTCGCCGGCGTTCTCTCGGGGCAGTCTGCATATTTGTGACCCGGCTTCCCGCACTTATAACACAACCCTGTGTAGGGGCGGTCTGGTGCATGGACTCCGTTGGGTCTGGCCGCGAAAACGATTTCCCTCCCGGAAACTCGACCTCGCGTACTGCATCAGCGCGTCCGTGGATTCTGCTAACCGTGCTGCTTCCAGGAACGATGTCGGGCGGCATCGGCGCACCTCATACTGTATCTCGTATTTAAGGCCGCTGACGTACTTGTCTAACCGCTCCGCTTCCGACATGTCGTCCACTTGGTCGGCGAGGGCCATGAAATTTGCTGTGTAGTCTTGGACAAATGCCAACTGCGACCAGGTACGCAGCTTCATGCGAGCTTGTTCCGAGCCGGATATGTGCTCGAAGCGATCTCGTAAGGCTGCGCCCCACTCCTTCCACGTGCGTATCTTGGTCACGCCGAATATCGGTGCTGCCACTTGAGTAACCGTCGTTGAAGTCCCGTCTGCCGCATGTGTCACACCTGTCGGGGTCCCCGTGTCCAAGGTTCGGCGCCACCACTCAAGCGCTGCGCCTCGAAGAAGCGAAACCGCGTAATTAATACGCGTGGCATCGTCGTTCACGCCTGCTGCAGTGAAGAGGACTTCAACGCCGAAAAGCCACCCCTTCACTGTAGTGGTCTTGTCCGTAGGGTTGAACGGGGGCGGGTTGACGGGTTTAATCTTGATCGTCGTTACTGCAATTGGCGTCGCTGCCGCTCGCTGCCTATCCTCTTCTTCGAAATCACGTGTGAGCGCGTCCAACGGGTTGCTCACCGCTTGACTGTTGCCCTCGCCTTCTTCATCGGGCGACTCCTGACGCGCTTCACCTCGCGTCTGGCGTAGCTCGGCGTTTTCTCCTCGTAGTGTTGTCACTTCTGCTGATAGAGTCTTCACTGTTGCCTGTAGCTCTGCCATTTGTGCCAGCATCTTGTTCAATGTCTCCTGGTCCATGAGTCGCACGCTTCGTCTGGTGGGCAGAGGGGTATCCGTGGCCCTCCGGTGAGTGGAAAACACGAACTATCAGAGTCGGGCAGGATTGAATTAACAAACCTTGCAGCCAACCGTCGTGTAGTCCACTATACCGACCACACTCGTGCCACCAAACTACCCTCGAAAAGCGGGGTGAACTAGGAAAGTAGCTCTGATACCAGGTGTTATGAGTTGTAAAAGAGAGTGCGCGGAATAACGAATAACGAAGATGTGACTCAATGAACTGACAATACAATGAAGGCACGCGCTAATATAGTGGGCCAACCTAGCTAGGCGGGAACCTCGGGAACACGAGGTTGGGTGCAGGTTGGGCAAAGGAAAGGCCGAAGGCGACACGAGGTTGCTTCGGCAGCAAGGAAAGTGGCCGAACGTGCACTTCCGAAAGTTGGGGTTGTACGCGGTTGAGTAAACCCCTGTAAGGAAAAGGGTTTTTCCTTACATCTGAGAATACGTGCAAAGTTTGACCCGCCCTAATGTGTCATGTGATGGATCTTTACCCCAGAAAAGAAGCAGACTATGAACGTCCAATTGTGGAGCACCGAATCCCTCAGTCCTGTTGATTACCCACCTTGAGCTCGTTGAGGCTCCTGCTAACATACCTGTCAATTTATTTTCCGACATGGACGCATTGTTCGCGGCATATGCGAGCGACGAAGATGAGGAGCTTGATTTGCGCCTGAAAGGAGATAAAAAACGACAAGACGGAACTCTTGGAAAGGCTAGAAGTGACGAGGTAGAAGATGCAGATAGATGGAAAGGGGAGAAGGCGAGCACCATGCAAGGGTACGCCGTATGTAAGAAGAGACGGATTTGCCCGGGAGACGCGAGGAGTGGTGGAGCGCGAGGAGAGGAAGTGGGGAAAGAAGCCGAAGGGAGGAGAGACGTCGAAGATAGGAGAGGAAGCGAACACACATTTGCCTAGCGGAGCGAAAATGACAGTCTTACTGGAACCAGCAGGCGTGATTGCGCCGATGACAGACGGAATCCGTCAGCGGTGATGAGCGACAGACAGAACCCGTCAGACATGATACATGACGGAGGGAGTATGTCGCTTAAGATCGGCGGCAAACAGGGAAAATATGCGACATCAGCAGACAGACGGACAGCGTCAAGAGATCAAAATCAAAGAGTTTCATTATCATCATCAGCAGCAGCAGCAGGAGGAGGAGCAGCAGGAACGACAGCTGCTGCATCAGTGTTTCTTCCACCTCCTCCAGATGACCTTTTTGCTGATCTTCAAGGTTGGATTGTTGCACACGGA
This sequence comes from Closterium sp. Naga37s-1, assembly GCA_947471745.1. NCBI lineage: Eukaryota > Viridiplantae > Streptophyta > Zygnematophyceae > Desmidiales > Closteriaceae > Closterium > Closterium sp. Naga37s-1. The sequence goes on along the minus strand of CANJKZ010000235.1, from coordinate 1,013,324 downwards.
TAGGCTGATCTGTCATGTTCATCGTCGCCTATACTATTTCACGTGTGCCCTTTAGGCGTGTCACGGTGATCTCTCTCTTCCCCACGTCTCTGTTTCTCCCTGTTCTCCCCCTTTGCCTTCCCTCCCTCTTCCCCTTCCCGCCAACCCTCCGTCATACTTTCTACATGCTCGTTCTCTGCTCAGGTGAGGGTGCTAGCAAAGCGAAGGTCAAAGCGGATTACGGAGGGAGAGTGCGAACCTTCCCCCACGTTGAGGGCAACTTCGCCGTTCATGTCTTCATTCCAGGTGAGTGTGAGCGAGCTGGCTTCTGACCATTCGTCTGTCAGAACCATAAGGTTGAAGCAATTTCGTGATTCGTTTCACTTCTCAGCCAGCTCTCCATTCATCCCCCTCCGCTGCTCAGACGCGCTCTCTTTATTCTATCCACTGACTTCCCCACTTCAACCACTCCTCAAATCACACCTCCCCTTCGCAACCAGACCCCTCGCTGCTCTCAGACTTCCCCATCCTTCCCATATCCCCCATGCCCTGCAGTTTCCATCCCTACCTCTCTCCAGCCGCTCCTCCAATCGCACCTCCGCACTGCCATCAGCGCCCTCCCTGCACTGGCACCCGTGGACCCGGACTCTCTCAAAGCTGCTGTTGCTGGTGTTGGTGGTGCTGCTGCTACTGCTGATTGTGGTTTTGGTGCTACTGTTACTGGTGCTGGTGGTGGTGCTACTACTGCGACTGCAATGCATGCCCTGGTTACAGGGGAGGTTCACATGACAGCTGCTCGCACTGTCCCCATCCGCTTCCATCAGATCGACTCCCTTCTCAGCCTGCTGCGCTTGCGACTCAAGCCACAAAAACGGTAAGGTAGGAAGGTGATTAGTATGATGTTTGTCCTGCTGCTGTTGTTCTCTCTCTCCCTGCCTCCCTTCCTTCCTCCCTCCCTCTCTCTTCTTCTCACTCTTTCTACTCTCGTCTCAGCCATTGGACAAGTGGACAGCGTTCACTACCAACAAGATGACTCAATCATTGCCCTTCCCCCTCTCTTCTCGTTCCTGTCACTTTCCCCTCCACGCCACCAGCTTCCACTTGCATCTGGACAAGTGGACAGCGTTTGTCAACGATGAGAAGACTCGCTGCTTTTCTCTTTCCATCACTTCTCACTCACTCCCCCCAACCCCCTTCCACGGCACCAGCTTCCACTTGCATTTGGACAAGTGGACGGCATTCGTTAACGATGAGAAGACTCGCTCCTTCCTCGCTCTTGAAGCTGCCCGGGAGGGACTGCCTGAGGTAACCTTGCGATCATTGTTATGTGGGCTTAGTATCCATTTGTTAAAAATGAGAAGACTCGCTCCTTTCTCACCCTTGAAGCTGCCCGGGAGGGACTGCCTGATGTGTGGTGTGATTGGAACTCCTCTTTCGGCCCTGACCCTTCTTCAGTTCTGATTTTGTAGCTCTTGTGATTCAGACCCCTTGTTTTTCCTCTGATGCTCAGCACTCCTCATTCTCCCACTACACCGCTCTGTTTGCAACCTCCCCTCGTCCCTTGCTCACCACTGACCCACGTGCTCCATGCGAGCTTGCCTTTTACAGTACCTCACAACTTTAATACCCAACCTTCTTCGGTTTTCTGATAAAGCAATTTCCATATCTCCAGTGGATTTCTACATTCCTCTCTCCGCTCCTACACCACTTTCCTGTCTGCCCGCCCCCAGTTCGCCTCTCTGGTTCAATGCATCGACCAGGCATATGCTGTTCACGGCCTTCCTCCACTCGATTCTCAACTTCCTCGCTTCTGTCTCTCTCTCACTACTGCCTTGTCTGCCCGCCCCAGTTCACCTCTCTGGTTCAATGCATCGACCAGGCATATGCTGTTCACGGTCTTCCTCCGTACTATGATGTATGTTATCCACCCTTGTAATTCTTCTTGTGCCTCCGTATTTTGAAGTATACCACATGAATTTTCCTTTGCCTACCGCTTCTCCTTCTCATATCCCCTTATCCGCCAACCCACATCCCTCCCTGTACCTACCTTGTTCTCCTAAGCTGCCCACATGCTCTGCATACCTATCAAAATCCTTTTGCTCTTACTCACACTCGTGGACGTACCATCTCTGTGTGTCCCTATGTGAATTTCAGAACCCACGCCCACACGTCTCCCTGCTCTGGGTAGCTGGTAACCACCTCGACCAGTTACTCTCCATCGGACATAGCTTACAAATGTTGTGTGGTGGTCTTCCTCTTTGCATCCGAGTGAATGTGGGCAAGGTTGTTTGTAGAGTGGGGCAAAAAGTGCACACAGTGTGGGAGGACAATCGTAGAGCAATGTTGTAGAGAACTGAACAAAAAGTGTATTTCACCACCTAATACAGCTGTATTATACTTATACGATACAAAGCATCTGATTGACTTGTTTAAGCGATTCTTGTGCATTATCGGAGAATCTTCTAACACGTTACTTTCCTTTCACAGGATACACCTCCTTTCATCAGCACCACAAAAATCTCTCTTCCGCACCGCGGTTTTGTCCGCCGATCGCGTTCGACGTCCTGATCCCATGTGGCGCCCTCTCATTCGCGCCGCCGGGCTTCGCTCTACCGCGGCGCGAGCCGACGGCAGTGTCAACGACGGCCGGCTAGCTTCCCTCGCCGGCAGTTTCCTCCTCCCGGACGTCAAGAAACTAACGGACAGCCGTCAATGTTGTTATGATAGGGGAGAGATCGCAGGACGAGCTTTAGTTGAGGAAAGATCGCCGGAATATCAAAAGACTCTAGGTCGGGCTTTAAAGCCATTCGGCGATTCGCTTCCAGTGACCTCCTATACCCCCTTCGAATCGCGATCGATCAGACCTCAGATTTGTCGTGCTTCGGAGGTTTTAGGATCCTCGCAGGGACGCGTGGAAATTGCGGATTGGTCGCGGCAGTTCAGTACAGATGCACGCAAGGCGAGCGCGAAGGCCGGCGGAGCGGGGAAGGAGGCGGAGAATGCAGGAGATACGGGGGAGGTGGGGGAAGGTGACGTCATATTGACGTCAGTTCACCCTAAAGATCTCTTGGACCTGAACGAAAACACCCTGTTCGAGCTTAGGTACGCCTAGGGGAGGTTCGGTACTGTTGGGTGAGGTTCGGTACTGTTAGGTAAGGTTGAGTAAAATCAGGTAAGTTCAGGTATGTTTTTGGCATCAGTCGCACAACCTCCACACCCTCACACTTACTCTCTTTAGAGTGATATGCATCTGCACTGCACTGCTGTAATATTCACCCAGTCGCCTTCCTCCTTCATCCCCACTCACACAAACTCTACTGTGAGGAGCATTTGCAACAGTACTTACCCAAGGGCCTTCCCCTCGCACTCCCCCTCACTCACACACTCTTTCCCTCATACTCAACCACACTCACCCTCTCTACAGTGAGGAGCATTTGCAGCAGTACCTTCCCGAGGGTCTCCCTCCTTCAATGGAAAAAGAGTTTGAGGCCTCTAAGTCCCGTGCCATTCTCCTTCGGGCAGCCACAAAAGAATTTATTCAAAAGCTTCAAGCTGCCCGAGATCACCAGTCCAGCTCATCAAACTCCAGTAATCCCGTGGAACCTTCCGACAGCTCTGAAGGGCAGGTTAAAAATTCCTCCCCAGGCTCGTTTCTGCTCCGAGGCCATCCGGGCAGCGGAAAAACTTGTCTCCTGCTGACCGCAGTGTTCTGGGCCCGTGCAAACGGGTGGTTGGTGTTTTACGTGCCCAAGGCTAGAGAATGGACGAATAACGGATTGTACTACAAACATCCTGAGAGTGAGGGTGCGGAGAGGGGAGAGGAGGGAGTGAGGGTGGAGGATGGAGGAGAAGTGAGGGTGGGAGCTGGAGGGAGAAGAAAGGCGATTTGGGATACCCCTATACAAGCACAAGCAGCACTCAAGGTGCGATGATCGTTATTGCAATTGCTACGGTTTCCAGCTGCTTAAGTGGATTCAGTGTGATGAGTGTTCTGAGTGGCATTATCAGAATTAATCATTCTTGAGTTAATTCAATGCAGGACGGGTGTTTTATTCATCTTCCCCTTTTCTCCCCTTTCCACCACCCTGCCAGTCGTTTCTTGCAGCCCACCAGGAGATTCTGTCCTCTCTGCCCGTTCAGCTGCCCGAACCAATCACTCTGGGGGAAGGGCCAGGCATCGGCTTGGCTCGGGGCAGCCAGGTCGTATCGCCAGGCTCTGATTGGTCGCTGGGAGATCTCGTGAAATATGGAGCCGACCACTCACATGCCGCCACGAGCGTTGTGGTTCGGCTTAGGGAGGAGCTGGGAAGGGTGACTTCTGTTCCCACCATGATTGCTGTTGATGAGGTGAGATGAGGAAGATAGAGTGGGGAAGAGAGAGAGAGGGGAGATTAGATGGTGGGGGCACAGCCACAGATGGTGGTTTGGCTGAGAGAGGAGCTGGGGAGAGTGACTTCTGTTCCCACCATGATTGCTGTTGAACAGGTGAGAGATTGGGGGAGAGGGTGAGGACAGCGAGGGAGGGGGAAGAAGAGGGGGGGGCAGATGGCGGGGATGCAATGACTAGTGCAATGATCCATCTGAGCTGAGGGTGGAGCTGGGAAGAGTGACTTCTGTTCCCACCATGATTGCTGTTGATGAGGTGAGATGAGGGAGGGAGAATGGGGAGAGAAGGGGTTTAGATGGTGGGAACACTATCACCAGTGCAATGATTTGACTGAGGGAGGAGCTGGGAAGAGTGGTTTCTGTTCCCACCATGATTGCTGTTGACGAGGTGAGGGAGTGGGGAGTGGAGAGGGGAAAGCGAAGCTGGGTGAGGAGACTGTGATAGTAGATCTTCAGACATTTTCCAGTGAGCAGCGGCGCTTAGGTTTAGGCTTGAGGAAGTAGGAAAAAGACAGTGTAATTCTTAACACTAGCTACTAGCCAAGGAAAATGGGACCTTGGCTAGTAGCTGGGCGAGGAGACTGTGATAGTTTGCAGATGAACAACGTTGTTCTAATCTAAGTCGTCTACTGGGAGACTGTTCTAAGTCGTCCCGAGATTACATGCCTGCAGTCATTACATGGGCGCACCCTGTTTCCCACTCTTCTCCTGCCTTCTTTCCTCTTTCTCCCCCTGTGTGTGTGCGTGCAGTTCAACGCATGGTTCACATTCGCGGGCTTCTTTGAATCCACAGGAGACAGAAGCCGGAGGCAGATACATGCTGGGGAGATGCGCATGGTGGGTGATGGGTGGGTGGTGGTGGGTGGTGGGTGTTGGGTGGTGGGTGGGGGGTGTTGGGTGTTGGGTGGTTGTAAAAGTGTGGCGGGTGGTGTGCTGATGGGGATGGGCTTTTGAGGCGTCCTTTTGCAAGGCAGTGGCATCATGGCAGCTGAGTCCATAGCCGTGGGGAGGCTCCTTGCACTGCTGCCAGTGATGCTGCTTCAGTCACACCCTTTGTATTGTTTGTTTGTTTGATTTATTATTATTATTTTTTGCTCCATGGCTCCTCTCATACCCCGACTGGTCACCTTCCGTATTCTCAGGTGAACGCCTTCCGCCCCCTGCAAGGCAGTGGCATCATGGAAGCTGCATTCTCCGAGTCCATAGCAGTGGGGAGGCTCCCGGCAGTGCTGCCGGGGGTTCTGCTTCAGTCACACCCCTGATTTTTCTTTTGAGTCGACTCAAAAGGGGTTCTGCTTCAGTCACACCCCTGATTTTTCTTTTGAGTCGACTCAAAAGGGGTTCTGCTTCAGTCACACCCCTGATTTTTATGTCCAACCCCCTCCCATACCCCAAATGATCACCTTCCATTTTCCCAGGCGAACGCCTTCCGCCCTTTGGAGGCCAGTGGCATCATGGCCGCTGCATTCTCCGAGTCCATAGCAGTGGGGAGGCTGCTTGCTGTGCTGCTGGGGGTGATGCTGCTTCAGTCAGACGCTTACCCCAATTTGCATGTACCCCAAATGTCATCTCTCTTATCCCCCTCAGGTGAACGCCTTCCGCCCTTTGGAGGCCAGTGGCATCATGGCCGCTGCATTCTCCGAGTCCATAGCAGTGGGTAGGCTTCCGGCAGTGCTGCCGGGGGTGCCTAAGGGCGTGCGGTTGAACGTTCCGCGCTTCACTGTTGACGAAACGCTTGCGCTGCTGCAGCACTACCAGAAGAGGTGCGAGCGTCCCATGCGTGCTGGTGTCCCTGCGTGCTGGTGTGCCTGTGTGCTGGCTACTTTTTGTTTTTCTTCTATCCAGAAAAATACCCTTCCGGGTTCAAAGTTCTTGTTCTGTTTGGGTGTCAAGATCTTGTTCTGTTTGGGTGTCAAGATCTTGTTCTGTTTGGGTGTCAAGATCTTGTTCTGTTTGGGTGTCAAGATCTTGTTCTGTTTGGGTGTCAAGATCTTGTTCTGTTTGGGTGTCAAGATCTTGTTCTGTTTGGGTGTCAAGTTCTTGTTCTGTTTGGGTGTCAAGATCTTGTTCTGTTTGGGTGTCAAGAACTTGTTCTGTTTGGGTGTCAAGATCTTGTTCTGTTTGGGTGTCAAGATCTTGTTCTGTTTGGGTGTCAAGATCTTGTTCTGTTTGGGTGTCAAGATCTTGTTCTGTTTGGGTGTCAAGATCTTGTTCTTTTTGGGTGTCAAGATCTTGTTCTGTTTGGGTGTCAAGATCTTGTTCTGTTTGGGTGTCAAGATCTTGTTCTGTTTGGGTGTCAAGATCTTGTTCTGTTTGGGTGTCAAGATCTTGTTCTGTTTGGGTGTCAAGATCTTGTTCTGTTTGGGTGTCAAGATCTTCATTAGAGGAGGCTGGCTGCTTGTGGAGGTGAGAAAAGCTGCCTGCACTGTGTCCTCTGTGTGTGTGTGTGTGTGTGTGTGTGTGTGTGTGTGTGGGTGTGTGTGTGTGTGTGGGTGTGTGTGTGTGTGCGCACGCGTGCGTGCGTGCGTGGTAGCGCGTGCGTGTGCGTGTGTGTGTGTGTGTGTGTGTGTGCGCACGCGCTTGCATGCACACGCGTTTCCCAATTGCTTGACCTTGACTGTCTAGTCGAATTAAACTATATAGATGATAATCTCGCACTGCTGTCATTTTCTCCTTTTCCGGACCAAACCTCTCTTTTCCCTGACCTAACCTCCCCCCGCTCAACCCACAGCCCCCCCTCTTTCCTTTCCCAACCCTGCCTCTGGGCTGATCAATGCAGCTGCAAGCTGGGCCGTGTGACGGATAACGAGGAGGATATTAAGGAGGCTGCGGTGCGCGCATGCATGGTTACAGGGGGAAACGCTGCACAGCTTAGAAACGTGGCACATTTTCTGTGATTATGTGTGGGTGGCATGAATAGGAATACCTTGTGGTAGTGGTGCCTTGAACAAAATAAGAGAGATGCTCCACTTGTTTGATATGGTTTGCCTCTTGTGATGTAGCTGTGGGTAATACCGGTACCTTCAGAGAAATGTACGGCTATACAGGGCAAGTCAGCCTCACATACGGATGTGTTGCATTTACAAAATACATTTCATGTTGAAGCCATAAGGATAACATGATTTGAGAGTGTCTACTAGGATATCGCGGATAGCGCTATTGAAGACACAGCTCGTTGGAACTGAACCTGGTCTGGTTATCATACAGTTGCGTGGTCCCAAGAAGTAGTCTTTCTAAACTAGGTGAACGGTCTTGTTCGGTTTGCTGCGTTCCAAGGCGGTAATGTAGTAAACCGCTTTGAATATACAGCAGAACCATCAGTGCTGCTGGTCTAACGGTCTTTGGCAATACCGAGGATTTTATCGAGTAGATCAGCTACAGAAGCTCAGCAGCATAGGAGCTCTCGGGAGCGGGAGGGGTAGTGAGGCGAGGCAAAAGTCGGACTGGTACGAGAGTGAGTATCTGAGCCCGACAGTGGCAAGTGACTGCCAAGACACTCTGAAGTATCGAGCGGCATTGTCGTCGTTTCCATATTTTCTAATCGTCTTGCTTAATTATTGACTGGTTACAAAGAATGTCGACGTTGAAATGGAACCTAACTCCGCTTACGGACCCAACCGTTGCTGCATCGTGCAAAGACGGCGACACGACGAAACCGCGATCGAAGGTCATTCACCTGGTTCGTTCTAACCCTGAACATATTTTCTATGCTTCGTACGTAGTCTATGCCCTATTCTGATCGTAATGCACGCTACATATTTCCTTTCTGGAAGAGAAGCAATATTTTGTCTCAGTCAGTTATTCTTTTGGGGATTGCCTTCGACAGTTCCGTTTCGAGAGGCAATCAGTGCGCGATTGCTTATAAATTGCTAAAAAATGCTTGGAGTCTTGAGAAGGACGCACTTTTTGAGCCGTAAAACGCAACTTAGGTTGCGTTCAATTCTCCCTCCTCTTTCAAAGTTACGGAGCTTCTATGACTCACGAGCTCGTTGACGAGCTACTTACCGCCCCATCCGGCATATAAGACATTGCATTTCACAATTCCATCCTTTACTGACATTGCACGAACTCCCCATTTATGTTGCCCAAATTAACTTCTATGACTTAACGAGCTCGTTGACGAGCTATGTACCGCCCCATCCGGCATATGCAACCTTGCTGCTTTCTGTCATTACACAAACGTATAATTACCTTACATTACATAAGCTCACCATGTCACTCACATTGCACATTCTCGCCATCTCACTGACGCTTTTCACACGCCTCCACTTCAGTGTCAATGCACAATCTCAGCGTCTCACCGACATTGTGCAATCCCAATCCCATCTTCCCACCTTCAATTGATCCTGTGACGGCGTGACCTGCTCAATATCCAATACATCCTTTCCCTGGCGCTCTTTTTGTGGTCAGATTCGTCACGGGCAGGCAGTGCACAATTTGGTGATGGACACGGAGCAGTATAAGCTCGAAAAGTATCTCGACTGCCCGCTCAGCACTCAGGGATTTGAGCAGGTCTGATTCTGCAAAGCAGCTCTAATTATTTCTTCCTTTTTCTTTCCAAATCCTTCAGTGAACAGCTTCTGTTGTACTTCATTTGCTCAATCTCGCTTCAAGCCTCCCCCATTTGCTCCAACCACCGCACCGCAGGTAGCAGAGCTGCGCAGTGAAGTAGCGGCCAACCCGCAACGTCCAGTTATTGCTTTCTGTTTCACTCTGTTTTCTCTCTTTGCACTTGCGTCTATCTCGCTTCAAGCCTCCCCCATTGCTCCAACCACCACACCACAGGTAGCAGAGCTGCGCAGGCAAGTAGCGGCCAACCCTCCTCCAGGCTTCCCTGCTGACCTGATAGTCGTCTCTCCCCTGCTGCGGTAAGTTGTGTCCTCTCACTGTTCCGTCTCCCCTGCTGAAATAAGTCAACACTTGTCCTCACTGTTACGCACTGTGCCCGTTTCTCCCCTGCTGCGGTAAGCAAGCTCCCTTCCTCTCACTTTTGAGAATTCTATTTTGAGAGTCACTTTTGACTCGTTTCTCCCAAGCTCTCTTCCTCACACCGTTGTGCACTGTGTTCCTTTCTCCCTTTCTGCAGTAAGTTCGGAGTTTTTATGTCTTTATGCTGCATATCACTGTGGTCTTATTCGTTCCAGGCGCGTACAAATACACAAACCTTTTCCACCCTCCACTCACAGTTCCCTTTCCCCTCCTCTTTCACTCCCTCCTCCCCTTCATCAGCACACTGCAAACAGCAGTGGGCGCCTTTGGCCCTCCTAACACTGCCATTCCAGTCGACCTTCCCCCAAAAGAAGCAGCTTCTAAGAACTTTCCCGTTGTGGACGGGTGCACAGCAGGAACCAATGGGGTGGAAGCGGTTGTGCCTGCGACTGTTGTGACGGCTCCTGTGGCAACTGAAGGTGGTAACCAGGTTACCACCACGCTGCCAGCACACATTTTGGCAAACGAGCTCTGCAGAGAAACGCTGGTGAGCTGAGATGAGTTGAGTGAGTAGGTGGGTGTTAGTGAGTGCGGGATGGGGTTTAGTCATTGCGCCGTGAGGGGTGGTGAGTGTGGAGTGAGTGAGCAGGTGTAGCGTGATGCTGACTGTGATGCGTGAAATCATGTGCGCGTCACAATGTCTCCTACCCAGATAACAGCACATTCATTCGCGTCTCCTGCTGATAAAGCACATCTTTCCGCAGTTCATTTCCCACATCGTGTTGCCTGCCTACCAGAGAGGTGTGCATGTGCATGTGTGTCACATGTGCATGTGCACAGTGCATGTGTGGTAGTACATGTGCATGTGTGTTACATGTGCATGTGTGTTACATGTGCATGTGTATTACATGTGCTTGTGCATGTGTGTCACATGTGCATGTGTGTCACATGTGTGTGTGTCTGCTTTCACACGTACATTTTTGTGTGTGCACATGTGCAATAAGCTCCAATCCAAGTAATCAGAGAGAAGCATGCACGCATGTAGTTGCCCATGCTCCCTTCCACCCCTCCTGTTCCCTCTCCCCTCCAGTTTTTCTGATATCACATATATCCACTTGTCTATCTATCATGCCTCCCTCCCGCACAGCATGTGCATGTGTGTGACAAGCGCCGGCCAATCAGAGAAAAGAAGGACCTCTTCTCCTCTGTGGACTTCAGTCAGGTGCAGTGCTGGCCGCGTTCTGGGTGTTGTGCGGCACAGGGTGGTGTAGTGCGGTGCAGTGCGAATTTTTATGTGCTGTGCATTCCTGGCTGTTTTCATCGTGTCGTGCTGTGCAGTGCCATGCCGTGGGTGTTCTTGCACTGAATGTCTACTTCGATGGGTGTCGCGTCGTACATGCATGCACAGAACCCAATCGTGAAGCTGTAACCCTAACCCTCAAGCAAACCTGTACTCGTTTTGTGAGCATGACCATTTGCGGATGACACTGCAGATCATGGATGATGAGGATGGGCTGTGGAAGGTGGAGCCCAGGGAGACTCGAGTTCTTGGACGTTCCTTAATACTCACTGATGTCCACACCCCACCGCACCACACCACACCACACCGCACCGCACCGTACGGCAGATCACAGATGATGAGGATGCGCTGTGGAAGGTGGAGCCCAGGGAGACTCGTGAGGAGATCGCACAACGAGCTACTGATCTCGCCGCATGGTGCGTGCGATTGTCTGACTTTTGAGCCGGCGTTTGAGAGGACTTTTGAGATGTATCGTAAGAACTACTGATCTTGCCGCATGGTGCGCTTTTCTGACTTCCAGGACCTTGCACCCTTCACTTATCGTATGCTAGCAGCACGGGGCACTTTATATTTCTTCCACCGCCTTACTCAGGCCTGTAATTGTCAGGCTGGTACCATACTTCAGCAGCAGCTTTTCCTCAAGTCTTAGGGTGCTTCTTGTTTTACGACATCTCTATCCTTCCCTGTTTTTCTTCCCCATTGTCACCCCGCTTCTTTCTTCTCCGGCTCTTTCTCCCCTCCCCTTCCCTAGGCTGCTCGGACTCAAGGAGCAATCCATAGCAGTTGTCTCTCACAGCGGTTTCCTCCATGCCTTCGCCACTGTTGGCCTGCCCCCACACCTACGGCCCGAAAACAAGCTCGTCTAGTGAGTGCACCTGTTCTCAACCTCTATCCCTCCTCCCCCCGTGCTACCCGAGACAAACTCTGTTTATGTTGCTCCCCAATCCTTCCAAGTTGTTCCTCATGTTTCGGAGGCACGTGAAAGTTTGCAATTCATCCTAGGTCTGTGTTTTCACCTCTTTCCCATCCCTTCCCTGCCAACTAGTTTCAACTGATCTTGCAGTAGAAGGATTCGTAGCTATCACTGTGCTATCAGGTCTCAGTCAATCAAAGTGGCTAAAGATGAAGTTCAGCAGTGCCCTGTTATTATGTTGTACAAGCTGAGAAGTGAAAGAAATTTGACTAGTTACAGTAGAGGGGCAGATACAAAATGCTCTCAAGGAAAATAGTCACGCCAATTGTTGTAGTAAGATTCTCTCACTTCCTTGGACATCATTTTGTTCCACTGCACAACAATAGCCACAGAAAAACCCATCCTCATGTGAAACATATATACCAAGCAGAGAGGATGACAAACAACATGGTGAAAAGCATCATGACGCATAGCACAGGCAGCAACAGATTTGACTCGAGGCATTCATTCCAGGAACCTCCTGGAGTCAATACGGAAGCGTATAATAAACACGCACCTTAGGCTCGTAAGGCTTTCTCTGCCGGCACGCCTTCTTGAATTGATGGTTCTCGTGAATGTACGCCATGTCGTGCCAGCTGGAAGGATCGTGAAGGGAAAGAAGGGATGGGATGTCAGCGTAAGGGTTGGAAAAGGATGAAAGGTACTTTGACAATCAGCCGAAGCTGAGAACGTTATTTTCCTGACTCACCTTCAGCGTGATCCACAAGACCATGAAAATGTAAATTCTTACATTTACATTAACAGATTGTGCCAAAGGCTCATTTTCCAGGGACATGCTCGCCTGTAGAAGATTGCATGCGCCTTCTACTTCAAACCAAGCGGAAAGATTTGTGCTCAGTCGTCTGCTGGCTGTGATACGAATCAGTTATCAAGACACACGGACTCGACGAACTTACTTGTGCTCTGTTGAGTGCTGCCAGTAATATGGATCGGCTACCGAGTAGAGCGAAAACCCGACGGCTCCCCAGAAAATGCCGGAAAATATGTCTTTATCAGTGTGAGGCACGCCGGGATCGCCGGTATACGCGGGTCCGAAAATCTTATCCATCCTGGATTCTGAAGCTTGCAGTTAGACCAGGAACGACGTGCACGCAAACTGAGGGGTTCAGCTTACAGTCGGGAGCAACACTACCAAAGAAGCAAAAAGCTGCAATGGTTAGACTAGGGGAACCGACCAATCGTAGGTCTAGTTTCCAGCAACTAATAAAACCAGACCAGTTGGGCTAAATCGATTCTCACAGCAATTCGTTCCTAGGCTGAAACGTGAGTGGGAAATTCGAATTGAATATGGTTCAGAGCGGTATCGTACACAGTAGTTCGTTTCTGTACGGTTTCAAGGGGATGACAGGCATTGATGAGAGGTCTCCGAAACGGATGTGACTGATTATGAACTGCTCTGTGAAATGAACGGCGGGATATGGAAAGCTGATGGCTTTTGGGATTGCCCTAGAGTGTTGACGTGGCAATGACACGTCGAGTCGAGTACTTCGAGGATGGTGTCCTTGATACGGGATTATTCGATTGGCCTCACTGAAAAAGCACACCACCTCGATATTTGTTCGGCTTGATGTAAAGTTGAAATGGCTTTAGCACAGAACAGCAAACCTGGGGCTTGGTTTACTTGGCCCACATTAGCCAGCAAGCACAAATGCGACACTCTCAAGATTTCTTCGATTCAGCTTGCCTGAGTGTTGCTTACGCCATAGAAAATATTGGCGAACCTAAGAAGAGGCCACTGTGCAGTGAGTCCAGCTGAAGAGTAGCATTTTAGTTGATCAAGCCGGAGAGTAATCACGACGAATGTACTGCATAACGCGCTGCCTAAATGACGACGCTGCGAGTCATACGAGTAGAAGCTAAGAATTGTTAAAACGCTGCTGACTCCATTATAGCTCTTTTCGCTGCTCGCCTCTCGCAGCGATCATCGAGTGCGTGGGAACATCCACATTGTAATTGCGGGAGAGAGATCAGCTTCAGTTCTGAGCAGCTTTTTGAGTCTTCTCAAACCTCGCCTCTCACAACGATCGTCGAGGGCCAAGGGAGCACCCACGTTGTAATTGAGGGAGAGGGATCCGCTTCAGTACTGAGCAGCTTGAAAGATACGGTATCAGAGGTCGAAGTGCCTGCGATCCCGGTAGTGGATTTAGAAACCTAAACTGGCCATTCAACCTCAACGTTCGCTTGTTGTGTCGCTGTCCTGCGTTTCGTGAACCGCTATCCTGGCTGCTCGACGTTCTCTTCTGCGATCCCCTCAGAACCGCTAACAACAGCTTACAACCGTTAATAATCCAGTTATTACCCTGTAAAAATTAACCGATATGGCCTCTCCCGTGCCACCATTTCCACAAGCGATGACGGCGCCGGCAGGTTTCGCTGGTTCAGCCGGCGGGCCGGTAGACCACTACCCGCAGCCGTTAGCGACGCACGAGGCGATTCTGGGGGATCGAGTGCTGTTCCTTGACTTGCTCGCGCGGTTTCACAACCAAATGGGAGGGTCGTTGAGGTGAGAGAGATACTGAATAATACTGCTGGCGGGTACTGGGGAGGGGGGGAAAAGGGGGGGGGGGGGGAGGTGTTCGCGTGCTGTTCCTTGACTTGCCCGCGCGGTTTCACAATCAACTGGGAGGGTCGTTGAGGTGAGTTCTGGGACGTGTCAAGCTCGATTCTGGGGTATTCATGACTCGAAGCGGCGTTTGCAACGTCTACGGATTTCTCCTTCTTCCTATCGCTTCTCCCTGCTGCCTGCAGGATCCCGCAAATGGGAGGGAGGGAGCTGGACCTGCACCTGCTGTACCGTGAAGTCACAGGCCGAGGGGGCTTGATGCAGGTGAGGAGGGGTGGGGATGGGGTGGAATTGGTGAGGAGTGGTGCAGGTGTTATTTATCGAGATGGGAGGGAGCGAGTTGGACCTGCTTCCCACTTCACCCTCCCTTTCCCCCCTCTTCACTTTTTACAGGTGATAGCGAACCGCAAGTGGAGAATCTTCTGACATATTCTCAGCGAGCTGTAGACTTGGTCGGGCTTAACACGGCCCGTTCCCCCCTCTTCACTTTTTACAGGTGATAGCGGATCGCAAGTGGAGGGACGTGACGATCCCGTTCGACTTCCCGCCCACCACCACCAGTGCTTCATACGTCCTCCGAAAGTTCTACATCAACCTACTGCACCACTTCGAGCAGACATACTTCTTCAATCGCCAAGGGCCACTGGTGCCCCCTCCTCGTGAGTCCCCCTTCCCCCCATCCCCACCCCTCCACCGGTGGTGCTCACTCTGCACGCCGCCACCACCACCAATGTCTCCTATCTACATGCCACACCATGCAAGCTCTACATCAATCTGTTGCACCACTTCGAGCAGACCTACTTCAACCGCCAGGGGCCCCTAGGCCCCCTCCTCGTGAGTAGATTCATCACTCTCCATCGGTGCTGCCGCATAGGTCACAACGCATCCTCCTCTCCTCTCCCACGAGTTCTACATCAACAAATCCTTCTACTGCACTACATCGAACAGACCTACTTCTTCAACCCTGGTGCCCCTGGTGCCCCTGGTGCCCCGGGGCCAAGGTCCCCTTGTGCCCCCTCCTCGTGAGTGCTTTCGTCCCCTGGCTTCTCATCGGATCGCTATCCTCTTCGCCTCCCTCTCCCCCATCTGCTCATCTACTCCAACATCTCTGCTCGCCCTGTGTGTGTGTGCAGCTCTCACCCACTTCCCTCGCAAGCGCGGGGCACGCAGGATGCAAGGCTTTGAAGCGCCTCCCCGTAAGTAACCCCCCTTTTTTTACATGCGCCAAAAGACAAGGCATGTGTCCTCGCCTCGATAATACCTTCCCACAGGAACCCTTCCCCTCGTCAGCACTTCTCCTCGTCAGCACTTCTCCTCGTCAGCACTTCTCCTCGTCAGCACTTCTCCTCGTCAGCACTTCTCCTCGTCAGCACTTCTCCTCGTCAGCACTTCTCCTCGTCAGCACTTCTCCTCGTCAGCACTTCTCCTCGTCAGCACTTCTCCTCGTCAGCACTGCTCCTCGTCAGCACTTCTCCTCATCAGCACTTCTCCTCATCAGCACTTCTCCTCATCAGCACTTCCCCTCGTCAGCACCTTTTCATGTTAGTAACCCTTCACAGTCCATAAGAAGCAATAGCAGGCGTTCAATTTCCACCTGCCCAGCATAGGGCACAACATCTCAGGCATTATCTTCACGTGATAAAAGTAGTGTTCTGAGACGTCTCAAAAAACTACTTTTATCAGCTGCCCAGCATAGGGCACAACATCTCAGGCATGGTCTGCTGCGGCCCCGCCCAACCCTTTTCTTCCCTGCTCTTTCCACACCCCGCCACAGGCACAACATCTGCCCAGGCATCATTCGCTCCACTCTTTCCCCGGATTTGCCATTTCTCCCCGCATTGCCTTGCCTCCCTTGTCCGCCTCGCCAGCGCCCCAGCTGGCGAACATAGGGCGCAACATCTCAGGCATCATCCGCTCCAAGTGTGACAACGGCTACTTCATCACCGTGCCCATGGGCGACCAGGTGTGTTCTGGGCGGACGTGTGTGTGACCCCCTAGTGCCATACATACGCGATCAGGTCTGGTCCGCAGTGCCATACACATCTGCTCGTCGTCTCAGGCATCATTCGCTCCAAGTGTGACAACGGCTACTTCATCACCGTGCCCATGGACGACCAGGTGTGTGAATGGGTGACTGGGTGTGCAAACGGGTGACCAGGTGTGATAATGGGTGACCAGGTGTGCCTTGTAGCAGTCTCACCAGATGTTTCTAAGCCTGTAAAAACGAATACGAATACGAATACGAATATTTTTTCTCCCTATTCTCCGAATAATGCGTTGTTTCTTATTTGACCGAATACTGGCCCAAACTCGAATACGAATACGATACGAATACTGACCCAAAACCGAATACGAATACGATTCGAATACTGCCGAATCCGAATCGAATATGATTAAATTTCGAATACAGAAATCCTTGTAGAGGCAGTGTCGACACAGGGTGATACAATGTACCTTATACTACCAACACCACGACCCTCTCCAGCTACTTTCTTGCACAGCTCTCACACGACCTCTGGTACACAGACAGCCTCATGTAGGGAAAGTACGAGGGGGGGGTTAATGATAGAATACCGAATAGTAACGAATACCTCGAATATTCGTTACCCGAATATTCTACATTCACGAATACCCGTGATGCGAATATTTTCGAATACATGGTCGTTTCTTATTCTCTCGAATTCATGTATTCGAACGAATATCGAATAGTTCTCGAATACCGAATATTCTTTTACAGGCTTAGATGTTTCACATGCGCTCATCTCAGGCATCATCCGCTCCAAGTGTGACAATGACTATTTCATCACCGTGATCATGGGCGACCAGGTATGCTGATGGGGGACTTTTGAGACGTCTCAAAAGTTTTCATTACCGTGGTGATGGGCGACCAGATATGCTGATGGGCGGGAGTGTGACCCCCTAGTGCCTTACATATGTTCCCCAGTGCCATACGCATCTGCTCATCTCAGGCATCATTCATCACCGTGCCCATGGGCGACCAGGTGTGTTGATGGGCGACCAGGTGTGCTGATGGGCGACCAGGTGTGCCCCTCTGTCTCACCAGGTGTGCCCACGGTTCCTCTACCACCCACCCTGTACAGTCTCCTCCTCGTTCCCCACCATCCCCACTCGCCTTACTCTCTTGCAACCCCCGTTCTCCTCTCCCAACCCCCTTCCTCTCCCCTCCCTCCCTCTCCTGGCAAATGCTGCACAGCCCCATCCCTCCACTCAGACCTCAACCGCTCGCAAACGGACGGCCGGCGCCGGAGGAGGAGGAAGAGGTGGAGGCGGGCCGAACTGCTAGCTCCAGCTTTACTTTGAGTCGACTCGAAAGACGCCTTCTCCTCTTCCCTGCCCCTCTCCCTCCCTCACCCCCCCGGCCCCGTGCCCTTTCTCCCTGGCAGGTGCTGCACGGTATTCTCTACCATCCACCCTCCACCACCTCCTCCTCCCCGTTCGCCCCGCCCCAGCCCGTCTCCTTCCTCCTCAACGCCTTCTCCCTCGACTCAGCCCTCATCCGCTCCCAAACCCACGGCCGGCGGCGGCGGCGGAAGAGGCGGAGACGGGCCGAACTCCTAGCCGCAGCAGCGGGGGGAGTGGCGGGGGTGGTGGTGCCACCGAAGCAGAACCGCACGGGGTATAACTTCTTCTTTGGGGAGCAGCGGATGAAGCTCAAGGCTCACATGCCTGATGTGCCTGACCGTGAGATCAGCCGGCTTATCGGCCAGCGATGGATGGCGCTCTCCCCTCAAGACCGCATTGTGAGTTCCCCTCTCTCCCTCTCCCTCCGTTTTTCGCTCTCGTCCCCTCTCCCTCACTCGCCCTCTCCGCCTCTCTGTAAGCGGGGGGAGTGGCGGGGGTGGTGGTGCCACCGAAGCAGAACCGCACGGGGTATAACTTCTTCTTTGGCGAGCAGCGGATGAAGCTCAAGGCTCACATGCCTGACGTGCCGGATCGTGAGATTGGCCAGCGGTGGATGGCCCTTTCTCCTCAAGACCGCATTGTGAGTGCCTCTCTCTTGCTCTCTTTGGGGAGCAGCGGATGAAGCTCAAGGCTCACATGCCTGACGTGCCGGATCGTGAGATCAGCCGCCTCATTGGCCAGCGGTGGATGGCCCTTTCTCCTCAAGACCGCATTGTGAGTGCCTCTCTCTTGCTCTCTTTGGGGAGCAGCGGATGAAGCTCAAGGCTCACATGCCTGACGTGCCGGATCGTGAGATCAGCCGCCTCATTGGCCAGCGGTGGATGGCCCTTTCTCCTCAAGACCGCATTGTGAGTGCCTCTCTCTTGCTCTCTTTGGGGAGCAGCGGATGAAGCTCAAGGCTCACATGCCTGACGTGCCGGATCGTGAGATCAGCCGCCTCATTGGCCAGCGGTGGATGGCCCTTTCTCCTCAAGACCGCATTGTGAGTGCCTCTCTCTTGCTCTCTTTGGGGAGCAGCGGATGAAGCTCAAGGCTCACATGCCTGACGTGCCGGATCGTGAGATCAGCCGCCTCATTGGCCAGCGGTGGATGGCCCTTTCTCCTCAAGACCGCATTGTGAGTTCCCCTCTCTCGAATGGTCCGTGTATTAGCTGAAGGGTGGTACAAAGGTTTGAAGCTGACACGTGCAAACTAGGCGGCAAACAAGCAGGCCTATCAACCATCACCTACTCCCCTCCCCCCCCCGCTGTCCGGCCCTAGTGGTCGGACGGGGGCTCAATCAGCTGGTGCAGCTGCCCCTCGTTGAGAGGGGCCCACGGCCCTTGCAGGCTGAGCTCGTCCGCCTCCAGGGCCTCATTGGTCTTGGTGCGGAGGGCGTTTGCCTGCGCCCTCTGGAGGCACACGCTCCAGCGCTGGCGGTACTCCGTCAGCAGCTTGGCAGCCTCTCGAGAGGTAGGGGCCGTTTTTTTGGGGAGCAGAGGATGAAGTTCAAGGCTGACATGCCTGACGTGCCGGATCGTGAGATCAGCCGGCTGATCGGCCAGCGGTGGATGGCCCTTTCTCCTCAAGACCGCATTGTGAGCGCTGCTCTCTTCTATTCCCCCTGTTTCTCAATCTCTCCCTCTCTCATCGGCAAACGATGGGTGGCTCTCTCCTCTCTCGTGATCTCCTCTCTTGTGCTCTCCTCTCTTGTGCTCTCTCCCTCTCTCGCTCTCTCTCCCTTTTCCCCTCTCTGTCTCTCGTCTCTTTCTCTCTCCATATCCCCCTCCCCCTCTCCCCACCTCTCCTTCCCCCTCCCTTGTTCCCCCAGCCGTACCAGGAGCAAGCGGAGCGGGACAGGAAGCAGCATGTGGCAGAAATGATGGAATACAACGAGGAGATGTATTCGGCACCACCCTTACCCCACGTGTAGTAAGTCAGTTTTTGAGTTGACTCAGAAATCGACTTACTACAAGCGGAGTGGGACAGGAAGCAGTATATGGCAGAAATGATGGAATACAACGAGGAGATGTATTCGGCACCACCCTTTCCTCACACACACACGCACACACCTTTCCTCCTCCCCCTTTTTTTTATTACCAGCCATACCAGGAGCAGGCAGAGCGGGACAGGGAGCGATATGTGGCAGAGATGAGGGAATACAACGAGAGACGCACACAAGCAGGAGGGGGAGGAGGAGTAGGAGGGGGCGAGGGTGGGGGGGTAGTGGGAGCAGGAGTGGGAGGAAGGGGAGGGGGAGGGGGAGCAGGCGGAGAGGGCGTGGGGGCAGTGGGAAGTGGTGGAGTGGGAAGCGGGGGGTTGGGGGGGAGATTTAGAGATCTGGGACAGTATATGGCGGATGTGGATAGGGTTATGGGGGGAGGGGGGTTCAGGCGGGGGGGAATGGGGGGAGCGGGGGGGAGGGGAGGTGCAGGATTTGAAGGAGAGATGGAGGAGGAGGAAGAGGAGGAGGATGAGGAGGGAATTGAGGGTGAAGAGTATGAGGAGGAGGAGGGAGAAGGAGAGGAGGGGTATGAGGATGAAGAGGAGGAGGAAGGAGAGGGGGAGGAGGAGGATGGAATGGAATTCGGAGTGATAACTGGGCATGCTGGCCTGCAGGTAGGAGCTGATGTGGATACACGTGTGCAAGTGGGGGTGCATGCCTCTGAACCCCTCAGCACCGCAGTGGCTGCTGTGCCTGGGAGTGGCTCTAAGCCTAACAGCAACCCTCCTGGGCCCTCTCAGCCTTCTGTAGCAGTCAAACCCGCAGCTGCAACCACCTCTGCTCCTGCTGCTCCTGCCGCTGCTCCTGTTGCTGCTTCTGCCGCTCCTCCTGCTTCTTCTGCTGCTCCTGCTGCTGCAGCCCCTGGTGCTGCTGCTGCTGCTTCTGCCTCTGCCGCTCCTGCTGCTGCTTCTGCCCCTGCTGCCCCTGTTGCTGCTTCTGCTCCTGCTGCTGCTGCCCCTGCTGCTGCTGCCCCTGCTCCTATTGCTGCTTCTGCCGCTCCTCCTGCTTCTTCTGCTGCCCCTGCTGCTACTACTGCTCCTGGTGGTGCTGGCCCTGCTACTGCTCCTGCTACTGCTTCTCCCGCTTCTGTTCTTGCTCCTGCTCCTGCTCCTGCTCCTGTTCCTGCTCCTGCTGCTGCTGCTACAACTCCTGCTTCTGCTAATGAGGGGAAAGATACTCAGATGGACGAGGCAAGTCCACAAAAGGAAGCAAAGGTACCAGTGGAAGGAGATGGAAGTGTAGTAGCAGCAGAGGAAGCAGGAGCAGATGCAGCAGCGAGAACAGAAGTAGGAGGAAAAGAAGCAGGAGCAGTAGCAGAAGCAGAAGCAGCAGAAGCAACAGCAGCAGCAACAGGAGCAGGAGATGTTGCAAGTGGAGGGGCTGTAGGCAAAGAGGGAGCAGGCAATATTCCTGCCACATCTGCTGCTGGTGCTGCTGGTGGTGCTTCTTCTCCCGCTGTAGATAATGCTGCCGCTAGTGCTGATGGTGGTGTTTCTACTGCTGGTGGTGATGTTGCTGTTACTGTTGTTGCTGCTGATGGTGATGGTGCTACTGGTGGTGCTGCTGCTGCTCCTGGTGATGTTGCTGTTGCTGGTGAAGGTATGGATGTGGAAGCACCTACTGCTGGTGCTGCCAATGCCACCACTGTTACTGCCGGTGGTGATACTGGTGGTGCTGGTGCTGGTGATGCTGGGGGTGGTGCTGTTACTTCTGGTGGTGATGGTGCTGCTGTGAGTGGAGTGGGCATGGATGTGGATGCGCCTAGTGCTTTGAAAACTGAAGAACCTGTTTTGGGTGCATCTGAAGCAGGGGCACCTGAAGCAGGGGCACCTGAAGCAGGGGCACCTGAGGCAGAGGCACCTGAAGCAGGGGCACCTGAGGCAGATGCACCTGAAGCAGGGGCACCTGAAGCAGGGGCACCTGAAGCAGGGGCACCTGAACCTCCTGGTGCCCCTGCACCTGCTGATGGGAATGCTGGTGTTCCAATTCCAAGTGACAAAGAGAAAGGGAAGGCTAATGAAGGAACTTCAGTTGAGTGAAGGGTTGTTTGTAATGCCTGAGGACGAACGGTAAGTACTTGTTTTGGGCCTCCAGAAACAGCAGAGCTGAGAAACAGAGGCATCAAATGAGATGAATGGAAGGGAAAAGCCTAAATATTGAGCAGGTTCGCAGACATGTCGATTTGTTGCTAGGCGCCTCTACTGGTGGTAAAGATATGGCTGTTAGCTAAAGCTGTGAGTAACTCTCATTGCTTGTTTGCCATTTGTGCTTTTCAAAAGAAACGTGGTGGCCTACTCTATTACAATTAAAAGTGTGTATACAGTGAGTTTACGTGTCGAACTGGCAATCGCCGTGATGGACGGTGTGGTGGGCAGCCGCTGAATTTGTCAATATGATTATTCTATCGGGCAGGACGACGAATGCTCGCATTCGACATTTAAAACACGAATAATTGTGGAGCTCTAGCTCATTTTCTACCCTCTAAGATTGTGTTACACTGATCGCAGGACTTACGGCAGTTTTTCCCCAGCCCAGCAATTTGACCTGTCAGATAATAATTGTCCTGGGAGATTGACTCGCTCATGATTGGTCCATCTCCGGAACGCGTTTCTCAGCATTGCGACTCGAGCGGCGGAACCTAGAAAGCTTCACCCCGCACCCCCTTCTGTTCCGCTCCCCTTCTCTCCACTCCAGGCGTAGGGGGAATGGTTGGGGGAGAAGGGGGAATCCCCCAACCATTCCCCCTACGCCTCTTTCCACCTCCCTCCCTACTCCCCTCTCCCCTCCCCTTCCCCCAAACACCAAAGGTTACGAGTTCTACGACTCACTGTGGCCCCTCCAACCACCAGGGAATGGATTCAGGTATGCGTGGCAGAGGTCTAGAATGTAAATGAGCCGCTTTATTAGATCCGGCATCGTATCAAACCGTTCTGTCACGCGAAGTGTGTTTTCAACATTCCAGAAGATATGTCCCTCACATCCTAAACATCCCCCGAGTGCCATTCCATTTCTAATTATAAATTTCTCGTTCCTAACAAAAACATTACATGGCGTTTCATGGCGAACAAACATGGGTCGCAGCTGCGTCGGTGGCCCCCGGGCGAAGCAGGGAGCGATGCAATTGCGGAGTATCCGCACTCCGGCAATTATTTACTTCGCTAGGACGCGTATCAAGTCATGTGCAAGCAGTACAGTGGTTAACCCACACGGTTAGGCTGGTGCCTGACTCTAGCAACAGCGACCTGCTAACTCGACCTAGAACTCGTAACATTTGCCTTCGTGCTTCTCAGACTTGGATTTTCCCTCGTATTATCAAGCGGCTTTTCCCGGCGTTTCGCCGGCTCGTTTATAATAGTTGGGAAGTCTTCACGATTCCGAGGCGCCTCATACATCGTTTTGCTCGTCGCCTTTCTTTCAGAAACTTTACAATCGGAGGGTAGACAATCATGTTTTGACTCTTCAAAACTCTCTCGTCGTACCAGCTTTGCCAAATCCCTTCGCGCCGAGTCCCTCCCATCGCTAGTTCTCCCCGTTAGCGTTGAGACTTCAACTTGTCTTGTGCGTTCTCTGAACCTGGTTACGGCCCAGTTCACTCCAACCCCATCATGGGGGGAACACGACGTCCGCTTCAGCCTGCTGCGAAAGCCGTGAATGCCGCGAATGCCGTGAATGTCACGAATGTCGCGATTGTCGCGAATGTCTCGTGGGAGAAGCCGAACATCAATCAGGCCACCGTCGAATCTGACCGTCGAAGTCGCTCTATTCGACGAAATAGATGCGGAGCCTCTGCGGTTACTACCGCCGCTGCCTCAGCGACCGCCGTCAACGGCGGTGGTGCTACTAAGAGTCACAGTCGACGCGGCGCGATTCTCGCTGCTTTTCTCCTTCTGGCCGTCGCCTCGCGCTCGTGCGAAGGAGCAACGGACCAGACTCAAGGTAGGAACGGTGGTGGTTTGTTTGTAGCAGTGACATTGGCAGTGGCAGAGGCAGTGACTCAATTAGTCGACTGATAAAGTCGGACACCGTGTGAGCAACGGACTAGACTAAGCTGCTGGTGACCACGGCGCACATTGACCCCTGTGGGGCCAGCAGCGGTGGAGCGCCATGGCCGGGAGTGCTGTGCGGTGGAGCGTTGTGCCCGTGGAGTGCTGTGCGGTGCAGCGTCGTGGCCGGGAGTGCAGTGCGGTGGAGCGTCTTGCCTGGGAGTGTTGTGCGGTGGAGCATCGTGTCCGGGAGTGCTGTGCGGTGGAGTGTCATAGCCACTGGGCCGGAAGTGCTGTGCTCGTCTGTTTCTCACTTCCCGCTCCCCCTGCTCCCCTTCTCCCTGATCCCTGATCCCTATCCCTGCTTTCTGCTTCCTGCTCCCTGCTTCCTGCTCCCTGCTTCCTGCTCCCTGCTTCCTGCTCCCTGCTTCCTGCTCCCTGCTCCCTGCTCCCTGCTCCCTTCTCCCCTTCTCCCTGCTCCCATGCTCCCCTGCTCCCATTGCCCCCCTATCCCCCCCCCACTCCCCATCCACCAGTCACCATCCTCACCACCATCGCAGCGTCACTTGGCGCCAGGGATCGCCACTTCTCTGCCTGGAAGAGCACCAAACCGACCCCTGTGGGGCGAGCAGCAGTGGCCAGGAGCGGTGCGCTCGTTGGTGTCTCACATCACATCCCACCCGCACACCCCGGCTTCCCTCTCCCTCCCCTCCCCACCACCAGTCGCCCTGCTCACCACCATCGCAGCGTCACTTGGCGCCAGGGATCGCCTTTTGTGTGTCTGGAAGAGCACCCAACCCCGTGCAGCCAGCATTGGAAAGAGCCGACTTCTGCAGAACCTGGACAGGCGCCTAACCGACCCCTGTGGGGCGAGCAGCAGTGGGCGCCGGGATTGGTGCGCTCGTCTGTTCTCTCTTCCCTCACACTCTCCCCTGCTCCCCTGCTCCCCTGCACCCCTGCTCCCCTGCTCCCCTGCTCCCCTGCTCCCCTGCTCCCCTGCTCCCCTGCTCCCCTGCTCCCCTGCTCCCCTGCTCCCCTACTCCCCTGCTCCCCTGCTCCCCTGCTCCCCTGCTCCCCTGCTCCCCTGCTCCCCTGCTCCTCTGCTTCGCTCTCCCACTCCCCTCCACCAGTCGCCATCCTCACCACCATCGCTCAGTCACTTGGAGCCCAAACCTGCATCTTCAGAACCTGGACGGGCACCGACCCCTGTGGCACTGGCGGGGGGGCGGTGTGGTGGGGAGTGGTGTGCTCGTCGGTGTCTCGCTTCCCACTCTCCCCTGCCCCTTCTCCCTCCCCTCCCCCTCCACCAGTCGCCATCCTCACCACCATCGCTCAGTCACTTGGATCCCAAACCCGCGTCTTCAGAACCTGGACGGGCACCGACCCCTGTGGCACTGGCGGGGGACCGGTGTGGCGGGGAGTGCTGTGCGCGCCTGCGGCGAATTCCACCAGCAACGCAACTTTTGTCACTTCGCTGTGAGTGCCCTGTGCTGTGAGGTGTGTAAAAGTTTCCTTTCCTCAACGGCACTCCCACCTTGTGATTCACTGCCTGGGGGGCAGCGATCAACCCTTGTCTTGTGGGGAGTGCAGCGGAGGAACGGCGTATGGTGGTGGGGTGTGCTGTGCTCGCCTCAAAAACCGACTCGTCACACGTGTGCTGTGCTCACCTGCACCAGGTCCTGCCAGCAACCTAACTGTCGTCACTTCGCTGTGAGTGCCGCTGTGCTGTGACGATGTTACTTTCGAGAATTCTCAAAAGTAACATCAGCATCGCTGTGCTGTGAGGTGCGTGAAAGCTTCCTTCCCGGCTCGTGCTCCTGCTTCACTGCCTGAGGATGCAGCGACCCTTACCTCGCCTGCGCCAGAGCCTGCCAGCAACTTGACCATCGTCACTCCGCTGTGACTGGCGCTGTGCTGTGAGGTGGTGAATGAAAGCACCCTTCCCAACTCGTGCTTCAGAGCCTGCCAGCAACTCTACTGCCGTCACTTCGCTGTGACTGGCGCTGTGCTTGACTGCTATTCTGCTGTGAGTGCCGCTGTGCTGTGAGGTGCATGCAAACACCCTTCCTGGATCATGCTTCGCTGCCTGGGGGAACAGCGCGCGATGAGCAGCAGGGAAATGGCGTGGCCATGAGTGTGTGTTCATTTTTTAGGCGCTTTTTTAGGCGCTTTTTTAGGCGCTTTTTTAGGCGCTTTTTTAGGCGCCTCAAAAACCACCTCATCGCACGAGCAACAGGGGAATGGCGTGGCCATGAGTGTGTGCTCATTTTTGAGGCGGTTTTTGAGGCGGTTTTTGAGGCGGTTTTTGAGGCGGTTTGAGGCGGTTTTTGAGGCGGTTTTTGAGGCGGTTTTTGAGGCGGTTTTTGAGGCGGTTTTTGAAGCGGTTTTTGAGGCGGTTTTTGAAGCGCCTCAAAAATGGCATGGCCATGAGTGTGTGTCACTTAAGTCAGCGGCTGTTACCGCTGAAACTGTTACCGCTGAAACAGTTACCACTGCAGCTGTGCTACTGGGATGTGACTGTTACAGCTGTTACCTCCCCCTCTCGCCTGCGCTATACCATTTCTTCCCTCCAAATCTTCCCCTCAATCCACCCCTCTCTCCCTCTTCCCCCAGCAATCTGCAGCTCCTCCTGTTCTCCTTGTCACCATTCCCTTCCTCTATTCCCTCCCTCCCTCTTCAGCAGATCGGGCATACAAGAGAGCCTGATTTCAGACGACACCCTTCCGTTTTCCCCTACCCCTTGCCTCCCTCCTCCCTCCCAGAATTCTGCAGCAAGTAGGGATTCGAGGCACCCTGTGACCAGAAGTCTTCCCAACCCCTCTCAACCCTTCCCAATTCCTCTCTCCTCTCCCGTTTCCCCAGAATTTTGCAGCAAGTGGATCTTTTAGGCACGCTTCCTGCTTCCCTGTTCAACCTCACTACCCTGCAACTGCTGTAAGCATTCTCCTCGGCATGAGCATGGTAAATCGATGTAAGCATCCTCAATACAAGCTGTCTTACTTCCAGTTTCCAGATACGAAGAAGAATTCACCATCCCATAGCCATGTAGCCTTGCCCTTCTGTAACACCGAATGACTCCGTCATGCAATACCCTGTAATACATTCCCTCTCCTCCTCTTTCAAAACACTCTTTCCTCTTCCCCACCTCCCAACCCCCACTTATTCCCCCACCCCCCGCCCCTCTTTCAGTGACCTTTCATTGAACAAGAAACTCTCGGGCTCTCTCCCATCAACCATCGGCCAGCTAACCAGCCTCACAAGACTGTTAGTCCCCCTCTTCCTGCCTTTGCCCCCTCACTTCCTCATTTTAAGAGAGACGCATTCCCTCTGCCTCTGTGGTAGTACCTACTTTGTTCGAATCGAATGTGCGCGCCATGCGAGAATCATGACGAGTTCCACAAGCACTGGGTCTCTGGATTAGCAAACACGAGTAGACACGAGCAACGCGGGTCAGGGTGTTTTTGAGAATTCTCAAAATCACCCTGCAACAACGAGGTACCTCAAGCACTGGGTCTCTGGACTAGCAAACACGAGTATACATGAGCAACGGGTTAGGTCGACCCGACCCGAAATAATTTTGCTCGGCCTGAACCGGGTACGGGTTCAGGGTTAGGTTTCGAGCAGTCATGAGCAACAGGTCAGGGCGAGCGACCCGAAATAGATATGCTCTACCTGAGCCGGGTATGGGTGCAAGTTTCCAGGTTCAAATTTGAGGCGCATCGGGCAGGGTACAGACGGTTTTTTAGAATTCTCAAAAACCGCATCGGGCAGGGTACGGACGGGCATTTCCCTGTTCACTCCCGTCAGCACTGGCTGCACAGGCTAGCCTCATATGGTTCGATGCCGATAACAAGCAGTTCGCCAGTAGCAATGCAATTGCAGCCAAGCCAACTATTTCTTGATAGGCCCGTTTCTTTCACATTGTCCCACTGTGCTGCCAAGGCGACTTCTGAATCGACTCAAAAGTCACAACAGCAACCAACCAATTTTTGGAAGGCCCAATCATTTCACATTGTCCCTCTGTGATGCCCCCTCCCCTTACCTCCCTAGCAGGGCTCTCTCTGAGTGTAGCTTCACGGATTCACTCCCAACAACACTGGCGGCACTGACTGGCCTTTTATCGTTTGATGCCTACAGCAAGCAGCTCTCACAACCCCTTCCTTTCACGTTCCTCTGCTGCGCCCTTTCCTCACCTCCCTAGCAGGGCCCTCTCTGGGTGTAGCTTAGTTTTGAGGCGCCTCAAAACTAGAACTCTGCTGTGCCCTTTCCTCGCTTCCCTAGCAGGGCCCTCTCTGGGTGTAGCTTCACGGATTCGCTCCCGACAACACTGGCGGCACTGACCGGCCTTCAGATGCTCGATCTCAACACCAACAATCTCACGGGACGCATTCCCACAGAGGTGAGTCCATGCCTTTTGAGGCGCCTCAAGGGTCTTTTGAGGCACCTCTGAAGTCAACACTGGCAGCACTGACCGGCCTGCAGATGCTCAATCTCAATGCCAACAATTTCACGGGACCCATTCCCTTGGAGGGGAGTTGATTTTTGAGTTGCCTGATACTCTGAGTCGCCTGAAACTCTGAGTCGCCTCCGAATCCGGGTCGCCTCAACCTCCGAGTTGCAAACCAACCAGCAACAAACCAAGCAGCTCTCAGGGCATGTGCCCACTGAGGTGGGTCCATGCGTGCACATGAGTTGCTGTGTGTGTGAGTCGAGTCAGACCAGCTCTCAGTCACTAGCAACCAGCAAGTGCCATATTCACGCAATGCAACTCTGTTCGCCTTCCCATCACTCTTCCCATCACCCTTCATATCACCCTTCATATCACCCTTCATATCACCCTTCATATCACCCTTCCCATCACCCTTCATATCACCCTTCATATCACCCTTCATATCACCCTTCCCATCACCCTTCCCATCACCCGTTTCATTGCCCTTACACTCGCAGATAAGCTCTCTCGTGAACCTCAGCTACATTGACGTCACCAGCAACCAGCAAGGTGCTAATTTCACCCAAGGCCACTATTGTCCTTCCCCATCACTCTTTCCATCACCCTTCCCATCACCCTTTTCATCTCCTCTTCACCCGCAGATAAGCTCTCTCGTGAACCTCAGCTACTTTGACGTCACCAGCAACAAGCTGGAAGGACTAGTGCCTGCCTTCGGCCCCATGGTGGAACATCTGTGAGTGACGCTCGTTCATTGTGCCTCTAGAGTCAACTCAAAAGTCACCTGTGAGGGACGCTTGTTCTTCATACCTCTGAGGCTCAAAAGTCACCTGTGAGGGACGCTTGTTCTTCATACCTCTGAGGCTCAAAAGTCACCTGTGAGGGACGCTTGTTCTTCATACCTCTGATTTTGAGACGTCTCGAACAATGTGACACAGTTCCTCAGTGTGCGATGAGACTATTTCTGAGTCGACTCAAACATCGCCTTCGGCCCCAAAGTGGATGATCTGTGATGTGAGTGACGCTTGTCCTTCATATATCCTCCATGTTCCTCAGTGTTCCTCACTGCCTCTTGCTGCACCTCGCTGCACCTCACTGCACCTTCTTCCCCCCCACTCCCTGCCTCTCCTCCAACCACAGGTAACAACTGCGTCACATCTCACGCCTGCCCTGGTATTTCTCCTTTTCACAGACCTCTTCTCAGCCACCTTCTCCCCCGCCCCCTGCCTGCCCCGCTATCCCTCCTCCAACCACAGGCATCTGAGTAACAACAAGTTCAGCAGTCTCTCTTCTACCATTGGCTCGCTTAAGAGACTCATTCATCTGTACGTTAAGAGTTACATCAATCTGTGTAGCAAAATTGTAAAAGCACGTGTACATACATACATCCGTCTGTTCGCTTATAGAACTCATTCTTTTTTACCCGTCCCTCCCCGTATCCGTGGTTGGACACTGTGCTCTGATGTTTTGATAAAAAAAATATGAAACAAAACTATTGCAAAATGCTCGACAATACAATAATAAACAATACGAAATGCTTGAAACGAGGGTGCACATTCAGATTGCCTGTTTCGGGCAAAAATACAGCCAGGTTTACGAAAATGAAATTGCGACAGCTTCTTAGTGCTGGCAATGAAAAAGTGTGCAACAGCCTCTTAGTGCTGGCAAAGTTATTGGGCAAGTGATAAGCCTTTGCCCAACCAAGGGGAATGTGCACCTCGCTTTAAAATTGAGAGATCTGAATTACTTCGAAAAAATAATGAGGCAAGTAGTTTAGCTCTCTTTGAGAGACACCCCTCTTTCTGTTTATCCACATAATTGTCGCCCGCGTTCCTCCCTTCCCCAACTGTCTTGGAGTGACTTTTGAGAGATCTCAAAAGTCACTCCATAATTGTCGCCGGCGTTCCTCCCTTCCCCAACTGTCACCAGCCTGGTGGAGCACAGGCATCTGAACCACCCTTTTCCAGCATGAGTCGCTTGCTGCTCGGTGCCTATCATCATGAGAAGAGGACAGCCCTGAGGAACATCTCTCTTTCTCTTCATCTACACCCCTCCCTTCCCCAACTGTCATCAGCTTGCTTGACCACAATCAGCTGAACCACGACGTTCCAGCATGGATCGCTAATTCCAGAAGCCTTAAAATCCTGTAATGCTTATCCTGACTTGGCTTGGTTCTGTTCTGTGTTTGTTCTGTGTTTGTAACCACCCACCACCCCTTTCCAACATAGATCACTAATTTCTGCAGCCTAATATCCCTGTAATGCTTAGCCTTGGTTCTGCTTTTCGAAGCACAACTTTCAAGCATGCGTCGCTGGTTGCACCAGCATTGTGGGTGGGTGTGTGTGTGTGTATGTGTGCGTGTGGGTGTGTGTGTGTGCGTGTGCGTGGGTGTGGTTGTGCGTGTGTTTGTGTTTGGGTGAGTGTGTGTGTATGTGTGTGTGTGGGTGTGTGTGTGTGTGTGTGTCCTCTGTGACTTTCTGTGTGTGTGTGCGTGCGCGCGCGTGTGCGTGTGAGTGCGTGCGTGGGTGCGTGTGTGTGTGTGCCTTCATTTTTGTATGCATTTCTCATATGTAACAAGTGTGTTACTGTTCCACTTGTTTGTGATGGCTGTGCGTGCTTTATTATTCTTCCGATCCTCCTCCCCTTTCCATTGTATCCCGTCTCTGTTTCCCCAACATGTTTACACATGCACACAGATACATACATGGATACATAGTTTCCAAAAAAATAAAACAGCTGAAAGCATTCCTCTGCAACTCCTCCCATTATATCCCAGTCTCAATCTCTTTTTTCCGCTGCTCCCCTTCCCGAGTTAGTGATCTTTAGCAACAACAGAATATCAGGGACAATCCCTCGTCTCAGCATGTCTCGTTCTCTGCTTTCCTCCCATTTTAGTGATCTTAGCAACAACAGGATAACAGGAACAATCCCACGTCTCGACATGTCTAGTTTGGAGAGCCTGTGAGTGTGAATTTTTTTCAGTCGACTCAAAGGTCATCTCGTTTTGAGTCGATTTAAAAGTCACCTTAGCAACAACAGGATAACAGGAACAATCCCATGTCTCGACACGGTATCCTCATCTCTCTCAGAGTCCAGCCAATTCCATTCCACTACTTCGCTACTCCTTCTCCTCGTCCCTCTCTTCACCTCTCCCACCACCCCTCCCTCCCACAACCCCTTTCGCCACCTCCTCTCCCACCACCCCTCCCATCACCCCTCCCATCACCCCTCCCATCACCCCTCCCATCACCCCTCCCATCGCCCCTCCCATCATCCCTCCCATCGCCACTCCCATCACCCCTCCTATCACCCCTCCCATCATCCCTCCCATCGCCCCTCCCATCACCCCTCCTATCACCCCTCCCATCACCCCTCCTATCACCCCTCCCATCACCCCTCTCATCACCCCTCCCATCACCCCTCGTGCTCCATCCACTCCATCACCACTTGCCTTCACTTCCTACCTCCAATCTTCAGACCTTTCCTTCACTTCCCTTCTTATCTTCTCCCTCTCATGCCCCATACTAAGTACAGCTCTCATCGCCCTCACCCACACACCCTCTCCCACTGGGTTCTAGATTAATTTTCTCATAGTAACTCCATGTTACGTAACAGCTCTCCTCGCCCTCACCCACCAGACTACTCTGCAACCGTGCCTTGCTTCCCAATCGACTCAATAATCATCTGCACCGCACCTCACCTCTCATGCACCCACTCCCATGAACTCCCATTTTTTCGGGCCCTCTCTCTCCTTCTGACCTTCTCACTCCTGATTGCGTGTGACTCCACATGCCCATTACCCAATGCCTCACCCCCCTCTATTCCCCTCAGGATCCTCTACAATTCCCACTTGCCGCCCCAGCCTCTGCCCTCTTTCGACCTCCTACCTGCCCTTGCTGATCTGTGCGTTTTCTCGTATCATGCCATGCCATGCCCATGCCCATGCCATGCTATTCCATGCCATGCCATGCTATGCCATGCCATGCCCATGCCCACGCTATGCCAATGCCATGCCAGGCCAGGACATGCCATGCCAGGCCAGGATATGCCATGCTGTGCTATGCCGTGCCTTGCCACACAATGCTGTGTAGTGATTTGCCGTGCCATGCCATGCCATGCCGTCCCGTGTTATGCCGTGCTGCACCATGACATGACGTGCAATGTTGTGCATGCTGTGCCATGCCGTGTCGTACCGTACTATGCAGTGCCGTGCCATGCCATGCAATGTCCTGCTGTGCCGTGCTATCCTGTGACGTGCCATGTCGTTCCCTGTTGTGCCGTGCCATGCCATGCCAGCTATGCCTTGCCATGCTGTCATGCCATGCCCATGCCATGCCACGGCATGACCCCTGTGTAATTACGCCCTCTAAATCTATCGCGATGTTATATTATTTTCTGGATTACGCAAAGAGCCGTGGTTGCTTTAGAAAAACTTGCTCCTGCTTCTCTTCCCCACCATCCCCGCCACAAGAACCCCCTCCCAACCCCAAACCCTCTTCTGCAGTGAATTGAACAAGAACCAGTTCACAGGCCCCATCCCGCCCTCCCTCTTTTGAGGCGCCTCAAAAGTCTCCCTCCCCACCATCCCCGACAACCCCCTCCCAACCCCAAACCCTCTTCTGCAGTGAATTGAACAAGAACCAGTTCAATGGCTCCATCCCGCCCTCCCTCCCAACCCCAACCCCAAATCCTCTTCTGCAGCGAAGTTTCCCTCCCCACCATCCCCGCCCCAACAACCCCCTCCCTCCCAACCCCAACCCCAAATCTTCTTCTGCAGGGAATTGACCAAGAACCAGTTCAATGGCACCATCCCGCCTACCCTCTTCACTTCCCATTCCAATCTCGTCACTATGTAAGCCGTGATTTCTGCTTTAGCAGGTGTGCTATCGCACATATGATTTGTGCACTCAAATGTAAAATATGTATCATGTGGGTGGCATGGGCTCGCATGTATGATGTGTTTTCTCAAAGGTGCACATCCCACCGTCCCTCTTCTCCCACCACCCCGTTTCTCACCATTCCTCCTCCCACCCCCACCCCCTTGCCTGCAGAAACCTTCAGGACAACAATCTCACAGGGACCATACCTCCTGATGCAGCCGCTGCAGACTTACCTAATCTTTGCACAATGTAAGGCCCAACTTACCCCAGTTTGTTTTTTTTTTGCCTACACTCTATTTTATTATACCATTTACCCGGAGCAGCAGTAGTTCCTATAAACACTCAGCACCCGTCTCATCACCTGCTCCTCTCATCACCCGCTCCTCTCAACACCCACTCCTCTCAACACCCCACTATACTCAACACCCACTCCTCTCGACACCCGCTCCACACAGATCCCTGTCTGGCAACAACCTGACGGGTGACATCCCCAAGCTGAGGCAGCTCCCCGCATTGATGCTCCTCTCGCTCTACGATAATCACTTCACAAGTGCTCCAAGCGACCTCCTAGTTAACCCGACCAAGAATACTAAGGACAAACTCATGACCCAGTGAGTGGTTGGAAATACAGGAGGGGGGGGTCTGATTTGAGGCTCCTTCATTGATGCTCCTCTCGCTCCGTGATAACCACTTCACAAGTTCTCCCAGCGACCTCCTGGTTCACCCAACCAACAATACCAAGGAAAATCTCATGACCCAGTGAGTGGCTGAAACTACAGGGGGCTTTTGATTTGAGGCAGCTCCCCGCGTTAATGTTGCTCTTTCTCTGTAACAACCACTTCACCAACCGTTGATGTTCACCAGTCACCAGGTCTGCAAGCCGCCTCTTAGTCAACACAAGCCACGACGATTTCAAGATGCAGTGAGAGGTTGAAAATTCAAGGGGGGGCACCTTTGAGGCACCTCAGAAGCCAAGCTTGTTGTTTCTCTCTTCTTGAGACGGCTCAAAAGATAGTTCACGGGGGCACTTCTGAGGCACCTCAGAACCAAGAATGATGTTGTTCTCGCTCCAAGCAACCACTTCACCAGTGCTCCAAGCAACCACTTCACCAGTGCTCCAAGCAACCACTTCACCAGTGCTCCAAGCAACCACTTCACCAGTGCTCCAAGCAACCACTTCACCAGTGCTCCAAGCAACCACTTCACCAGTGCTCCAAGCAACCACTTCACCAGTGCTCCAAGCAACCACTTCACCAGTGCTCCAAGCAACCACTTCACCAGTGCTCCAAGCAACCTCCTTATTAACACAACCCACAAGAAACTCGAAACGCAGTGAGTGCTTTTGCGTGTTTCATCTTTTAAAGCGTACGGCGAGGCGAGTATCTAGTCCATCTTTTAAGACCGACAGTGAGTGATTGTAATGCTCGTATCTTGTCCATCTCTACCCCTCTCTGCACCCTCTCCACCCCACTCTCCAGGCT
The DNA here is from genome assembly GCA_947471745.1 of Closterium sp. Naga37s-1. Classification (NCBI taxonomy): domain Eukaryota; kingdom Viridiplantae; phylum Streptophyta; class Zygnematophyceae; order Desmidiales; family Closteriaceae; genus Closterium; species Closterium sp. Naga37s-1. The sequence continues at coordinate 978,996 of CANJKZ010000235.1, read as the reverse complement.
CTACGGCAATCCCCTCTGCTCGCCCTATCACCCCAACATCTTCACAGTCTGCACCTCTCCACCCCTCTCCACCCCTCTCCACCCCTCTCCAGGCTCTACGGGAATCCCCTCTGCTCGCCCTATCAGCCCAATCTCTTCACGGTCTGCTCTCCGCCCGCCGAGTTCCCCGCATACAAGCTCCCGCCGTTCTGCACAGGCCTGACCTGCGACCAATACTACCACCCCAACTACCCGCTCTTCAAGCTTTCGAATAAGAACTGCAGCTGCGTGACCACCCTAGAGGTGCAGCTGAGGATGCTGGCACCGCAGTACACCACTTACAACCGGGACATTGTGAACAAAATTAGGGGATGGCTCCGGACCAACTTGCAAAGGCAAGGCGTGAAGATGAAGTGGTTGCAGGTGGGTGGGTGGGTGGGTGGGTGGGTGGGTGGGTGGGTGGTTGGGTGGGTGGGTGGGAGGGTGGGCGGGCGGGTGGGAGGGTGGGTGGGAGGGTGGGCGGGTGGGCGGGAGGGTGGGTGGTTGCCTCTCTCCACCCCTGCTCATATCTTCCTATCGCCCTCATCCCTCCCTCCTTCCCCTCTCAATAGGTCATTCCTCCCTCTCTCCTCCCCCCTCCCCTGCTTTGTCCCTCCTCCCCCCTCAACAAATCCCCACCACTTTTTAACCCCCGTCACCCTCTCTCCTCGATATCTTCTGTCCATCCCTCTCCGCCCCTCTCCATCCCTCTCCATCCCTCTCCATTCCTCTCTCCGCCCCTCTCCCCTGCTCTGTCCCTCCTCCCCTTCTTTCATCAAATCAAATTACCATCAGCAGCACCATCATGATCCCTGTTCTCTCCCCACCATCACGATCCCTGTTCTCTCCCCACCATCATGATCCCTGTTCTCTCCCCACCATCATGATCCCTGTTCTCTCCCCACCATCACGATCCCTGTTCTCTCCCCACCATCATGATCCCTGTTCTCTCCCCACCATCACGATCCCTGTTCTCTCCCCACCATTCAATTCCTCCCCTCCCTCCCCCCCGCATCAGATCGTCATCAGCAGCATCGTAATCCCTACCGCCACGGATAGCGATGTCACCGTGACCATCCTCTTTTCCCCCCCTCTCTCATCCTCTGCGCATCCCTCTCCACCCCACCCAATCACCTCCACCCCCGCCCATCAGATCGTCATCAGCAGCATCCTAATCCCTACCGCCACGGATAGCGACGTCACCGTGACCATCCTCTTCTTCCCCCCGCTAGACGACCCCGGGTGGCAGCAAGAGCCCGCCCGGACCTACAAAAAGAGGATCCCGAATCTGTTTGACGCCCACAAGCTCCTCCTACTGGGCTCTGCCATGGGGCCATACACCATCCAGGGGTTCTACGGCCCAGATGGTGAGTGCTGTCTTGTGCTGCTGCTGCTGCTGTCGTTAGTGCTAGTGGTGTGAGAGGTGGTGAGCTTCCTGCCCTTGACGCCCACAAGCTCCTCCTACTGGGCTCTGCCATGGGGCCATACACCATCCAGGGGTTCTACGGCCCAGATGGTGAGTGCTGTCTTGTGCTGCTGCTGCTGCTGTCGTTAGTGCTAGTGGTGTGAGAGGTGGTGAGCTTCCTGCCCTTGACGCCCACAAGCTCCTCCTACTGGGCTCTGCCATGGGGCCATACACCATCCAGGGGTTCTACGGCCCAGATGGTGAGTGCTGTCTTGTGCTGCTGCTGCTGCTGTCGTTAGTGCTAGTGGTGTGAGAGGTGGTGAGCTTCCTGCCCTTGACGCCCACAAGCTCCTCCTACTGGGCTCTGCCATGGGGCCATACACCATCCAGGGGTTCTACGGCCCAGATGGTGAGTGCTGTCTTGTGCTGCTGCTGCTGCTGTCGTTAGTGCTAGTGGTGTGAGAGGTGGTGAGCTTCCTGCCCTTGACGCCCACAAGCTCCTCCTACTGGGCTCTGCCATGGGGCCGTACACCATTCAGGGGTTCTATGGCCCGGATGGTGAGTGCTGTGAGTGCTGTGATGTGAGTATTGTCTTGCGTTGCCTTGACGCCCACAAGGTCCTCTTACTGGGCTCCTGATCCGACTCACTCGTTTCACCTTCCTTTCCTCCTTGGCCCTCAACCCCCCTTTCTTCAGACCCTCCGGGATAAAAGTAGTGTTTTGAGACGTCTCAAAGCAGGAACCGACTTTAAAAGGTCTGAACTCACCATTCACCTCCTTTTCATCCTTGGCCCTCAACCCCCCTCTCTTTCAGACCCTCATGCCAACGTCACATCACCGGCACCACCAGCGCCAGGGGGGATTGCAGTTGTTGTAGTGGTGGGTATATTGGCAGGGGGAGTGGCGATTCTCGCACTGCTGCTCGTGGGGCTTACCTGGCTGCTGCTGCACCGTCAGAAAAGGCGAGGTAAGCTTTCGAATCAACTCAAGAGGTGAATTTGGAAATGACTCAAGAGTGTCGTGAGCAGCAGTAGCGAGCATGGTGGCAGCAGTAGCGAGCACGGTGGCAGCAGTAGCGAGCACGGTGGCAGCAGTAGCGAGCATGGTGGCAGCAGTAGCGAGCATGGTGGCAGCAGTAGCGAGCATGGTGGCAGCAGTAGCGAGCATGGTGGCAGCAGTAGCGAGCATGGTGGCAGCAGTAGCGAGCATGGTGGCAGCAGTAGCGAGCATGGTGGCAGCAGTAGCGAGCATGGTGGCAGCAGTAGCAAGCATGGTGGCAGCAGTAGCGAGCATGGTGGCAGCAGAAGTGGCGCATCTTGAAACTCACCTCGTTGCAGGCAGAGGGCGCAAAAAATATGGCCTGAAGCAGTTCAAAATCAAGGATCTGGAGTATCATTCCTCCTTTTTTTTGCTTTTGTCAGCTCAAAACGTGTGTGATAAGTCGATTTTCAAGTCGACTCAAAAATCTGAGGTAGTTCAATCAAACTCAAGGACCTGGAGTATTATTCCCCTTCCCCTTCCCCTTCCCCTTCCCCTTCCCCTTCCCCTCTGAGACGAGTATCTGCCCTCTCCCCACGTCCCATTCCTGTCCCACCCATCTACCACCCCTCCACGCCCTGTTTCACGTCCCCTGTCCCCTCCACTCCACCCCAAACCAGACTGGTGCGAGAAGGAGGATTACGAGGTGATCAAGGGGCTTAAACTGGTGGGCGTCTTTTGAGGCGCCTCAAAATTTTGAGGCGCCTCAAAGGAAGGAGGATGACGAGGTGATCAAGGGGCTTAAACTGGTGGGCGTGCAGCGGTTCAGGCTGGCAGAGCTGGCCGATGCACTGGTACCTCCTTTACCTTCAATTCCCCCTTCCTCCTCCCCTCCCTCCCTCCCCACCCGCCCACCCTCCCTTCCTCCCCCACCCGCACACATGCACCAGACTGGTGGGGGAAGGAGGACTATGAGGCGATAGAGGGGCTGAACCTGGTGGGCGTGCAGCGATTCAAGCTGGCGGAGCTGGCCGATGCGACCCAGGGGTTCAAGACACTGCTGGGGGAGGGCGGATACGGACAGGTACGAACTGAAGAAGAAGGTTATATGGGGCAGGTGTGCGGGGTGGGTACGTCTGTGAGGGGAGGGCGCATCTGGGATGGTACAGCCAGCCAGGCAGTGGGAGTGAGGAAATGGGGGTTGGTTTTCAACCTGGGGGAGCTGGTAGATGCGACCCTCAGGGGTACCACGGATTTTGAGACGTCTCAAAATCCAAGTTTTGTCACAGTGGGGATGAGGAAGTGTTTTGAGTGGACCCAAAACACGGATTTTGAGACGTCACAAATTCAACTTTTGAGTCGACTCAAAAGTCAGCCCAGCCCAACACACGGATTTTGAGACATCACAACTTCGACTTTTATTGCAGTGGGGGTGAGGAATTCAAAGCTGGGGGAGCTGGCACGGCATATGCGACCCTCAGGGGTACCACGGGAAGTTTGCGTCAGGTGAGAGGGGGCGGTAGAATGCCCCCCCAGCCCTCTCCCAGCCTCCTCTCTGTGCACCGTTCCCCACCCCAGCTCACCCCAGCTCACGCCAGCTCACCCCACCCCACCTCATCCCACCCCACCCCATGCCACCCCACCGCACGCCCAACAGGTGTATCACGGGCAGTTGCCATCAGGGGAGAAGGTGGCGGTCAAACGGGCCAAGCCAGACGTGCAGGTGGGTTGAATGCGGTGCTGACGATTATGAGCATGTATGGTTGATGGGAGGCTGCATGGTTAGGATGCATGAATTGAGTAGGCGTGAGGTCAGCTGAGAGAACATCCGTGTGTAAGTTATTCTTGAGAACTCTCAAAATTGCCCTGTAGGCGTGAGATCAGCTGAAGAAGCATGCGTGTGTAAGTGACTGTTGAGCCGTGGTTGCACTTGCTCTCTTTCCTTCCTATCCCACCAGACTGGGGCTGACCTCCTGAACTCCCTTCAACCGCCCCACACCACATACAACTCCCTTTGTGCCATGGTATACCTTCCTATTCCACCAGGTGAATGGAAAAGTGTTTCGCAACGAGATAGAGCTGCTGTCAGGCGTGGTGCTGCTATGGGGCTTCTTCTGACCTTTGATTACTCCCTTCAACTGTTCCACACCACACCACACTCCCTTGAACTATTCTGATTCCACCAGGTCAACGGCAAAGAGTTGCGGAACGAGATAGAGCTGCTGTTGGCACTGATGCACCGCAACCTGGTGCTGCTCAGGGGCTTCTGCTGACCTTGCGACACTACCTTCAACCGTTGTATACCACAACAGACTCCCTCTAACTCTTTCTACACCGTTATACACCTTTCTGTTCTCTCAGGTGAATGGAGCTGCGTTCCGCAGCGAAATAGGGCTGCTGTCGGCAGTGCGGCACCGCAACCTGGTGCTGCTCAGGGGTTGGGGCTGACCTCCTGAACTCCCTTCAACCGCCCCACACCACATACAACTCCCTTTGTGCCATGGTATACCTTCCTATTCCACCAGGTGAATGGGAAAGAGTTCTGAAACGAGCCAGAGCTGCTGTCGGCAGTGCGCCACCGCAACCTGGTTCTGCTCAGAGGCTTCTGTAGACCGCGGAGCACTCCTTTTAACCTCCGTATACCGCACCACACTCCGTTTTCGCCTTCCTACAGTGCGCTACACCTTTCTGTTCTCCTTGTTCCCCCAGGTGAACGACAAGGAGTTCCGAAACGAGATAGAGCTGCTGTCGGCAGTGCGCCATCGCAACCTGGTTCTGCTCAGGGGCTGGGCTTCTGCTGACCTTGTCACACTCCCTTTGACCTTCTTATACCACAGCACACTCCCTTACACCGCTCTACACCACCCAACACCCCCAGGTGAACGGCAAGGAGTTTCGCAACGAGATAGAGCTGCTGTCGGCAGTGCGGCACCGCAACCTGGTGGTGCTGAGGGGCTTCTGTGTGGAGGCAGGGGAGCAGCTGCTGGTGTATGAATTCATTGAGAAGGGCACCCTGGAGGACATACTGAGAGGTGAGAGGAGGTGTGAAGTGGTGCTGAGAGGTGAGGAAGCTTTTAAATGTAGCAATAATGCAACCTGGTGCTGCTGCGGGGCTTCTGTGTGGAGGCAGGGGAGCAGCTGCTGGTGTATGAGTTTATCGAGAAAAACGACCTCCTTCCATTCACTCCTTCCATCCTCTCCCTCATTCTCCCTCAACCCCCCCACAATGCCCCAGGCTCGCCAGACACGCGCCTGTCGTGGCACAACAACTTGGACATTGCATTCTGGATCTGTGTTTTTAGAATTCTAAAAAAAAAGGAAACCCACAATGCCCCAGGCTCGTCAGGCACGCGCCTGCCTGTCGAGACAAGCACAACAAGCTGGGTTGGGCATTGCATGGGGAGCAGGCAGGGGGTTCGCGTGGCTGCTGTATGAAGCTGTACTGTATCTCCCTGTCCGCTCCATCCTCTCTCATCCCCTCCTCTCGCTCCTCCAATTTACTCTCCCTCAACCCCCCCACAACGCACCAGGCAAGTCCGACTTGCACCTGACATGGAAGCAGCGGTTGGACATCGCCTGTGGAGCAGCCAGGGGGTTCGCATACCTGCACCATCAGATCAAGCCGCCTATCATTCACCGAGACGTGAAGGTGGGAAACGGGGGGTTGGGGGAGGTGTGAGTGATGAAAGGAGGAGAGGGTGCGAGGGACGTTTCAAAACCCAAAGGGGTTCGCCTACCTGCACCATCAGATCAAGCCGCCTATCATTCACCGCAACGTGAAGGTGGGTGGGAGAGAATGTGTTAGTGTGTGCGGGTATGCGTGCACGTGTGCGACATTGCGTGTATGTGTGCGTGCAAGTGGGCCCACAATCATCACAGCGTTATTGGAGGCCACATCCAAGGTGGTGGACTTTGGGATCTCACTCTTATGATCCGCCCCCACCTCTCCCCACCTCTCCCCATCTCTCCCCATTTCCCTCCACCTCGCCTCACCGCAACCCACCCCACCACAGACGGCCAACATCCCAATCACAGCAGCGGGGGAGGCAAAGGTGGCGGAATTTGGAATCTCACTCTCCCCAATGCCCCCAATCACGCCACTTCCCCTTCCTTCCCCACTGCCCACACTGGCCATGGCCGTCGCCCGTCCCCACCACAGACGGCCAACATCCCGATCACAGCAGCAGGGGAGGCGAAGGTGGCAGAATTGGCATCTCACTAGCCCTAAACCAATTACCATTCTGCTCCCCCACCCCACCCCACCCCACCCCACCCCACCCCACCCCACCCCACCCCAGACCGCCAACATCCTAATCACAGCAGCAGGGGAGGCGAAGGTGGCTGACTTTGCAATCTTGCTACCCCCCAATGCCCCTGCTCCCCTACCCGCATCTCCCTCCACCTCACTCAACTCAACCTTGCCGCTCCCCACCCCACCACAGACGGCCAACATCCTGATCACGGCAGCAGGGGAGGCGAAGGTGGCTGACTTTGGGATCTCCAAGGCGGTGATGGAAGGGGAACAGCTGGACACGCAGGTCAAGGGCACCGTGGTACGTGGTGGTGTGACTGTACGAGGTGTGATTATATGTGCATGTGACACAAGTGATTTGTGAATTGGGGCTTCTGGGCATGAAGGTGGCAGACTTTGGGATCTCCAAGGCGGTGATGGAAGGGGAGTAGCTGGATACACAGGTCAAGGGCACCGTGGTACGTGGTGATGTGACTATAACGGGGTGTGGCTATATGTGGTTGTAACTATAAGGCACACGTGCATGGCCTTGGGATCTCCAAGGCCGTGATGGAGGCTGGGGGGAGCAGCTGGGCACGCAGGTCAAGGGCACCGTGGTACGTGGTGTGGTGTGACTATAAGAGGGGTGATTATAACGGGGGGGGTATGTATGTGACTATAGGAGAAGGTGAAGGTGTCACTTTGGACCCCGAGTACTACATGTCTGTCTTGCTCACTGAGAAGAGTGATGTGTGTTAGCTTCGGCATCGTGCTGCTGGGGATTGCCACGGGCCTCCGGCCAATCCCGCTCTATTCCTCCCTCTCCCCGTATCCCTTTTTCTTTCCCCATCACCTCCCTCCCAGGGCTACCTAGACCCTGAGTACTACATGTCAGACCTGCTCACTGAGAAGAGCGACGTGTTCAGCTTTGGCATCGTGCTGCTGGAAATAGCCACAGGGCTCCGGCCAATCAGCGACAACCAGCACATCCGGCAGCTCGTCATCAAGCGCGTCATGGCGGGCGGCAGGGGCGCGACAGCTGTCATCGATCCGGTGTTGCTCACTGGTGGGGGTAACCCTGCACTGCTGAATGCGGTAGGAGCGATGGAGGGAGGAGGAGGAGGAGGAGGAGGGAGTGTGGAGGTGGTAGTGGATAGCGCAGGGCCATCCCAAGGGAGCACCCAGGGCGGTATTCCCGAGGAGGTGGAGGCGACGTTTGAGTGGTTTCTCAAGCTGGGCATGCGCTGCAGCGCCAGGCTGTCGCAGGACCGCCCCGCCATGCAACACGTGGCAGCTGAGCTGGACGCCATGCGGGCGAGGGTTATCCAGATTGCGAGGCTCCGGGGAGGAACCAGTGGTGGTGGCAATGATGCTGGCAGTGATGGTGGTGGTGGTACTGGCACTGGTGGTGGTGACGCTGCTGCTGCTGCTGCTGCTGCTGCTGGTGCTGCTGGTGGTGCTAGTGGTGCTGGTACTGGTGTCTCCTCTGCTACTTTCAACAGTGGCGCTAGCAGTAAGGCTAGCACTGGTGCCAGCCCTGGCGTTAGTACCACTGGTGCTAGTAGCGCTGCTTTTAGCACGGGTACCAGTGCGGTTAGTGAGGAGCGATTCTGGGAGGACATGGCAAACGAAGGGGCTCTAGTGCCGGGGTTTAATGATGATGAGGAAGAGATGGAGTACGGTCAAGAGGTTTACGACAATATGACGGGAGCGAAGGGTGAGGGACACGGAAGGCAGGGAACGGTAGGGGTTTCTGGGAGCGTGGGCGGTGGAGGGTACACGAGCAGCAGCAGTGAGGGTGTGTGGAGGGCAGGGGGGTCGACCACGGGTTGGACTAGTGACAGTGCCCCGAGCAGGGAGATGTGAGATGTGGCAAGCTTGGGAGAATGACGTCTGGTTATACCAGGGCTGGAAGTCGGAGAGGAGGGGACCGAGAAGCAGCCGAGGAGGACGAGTATGGGCAATCAGGCACATAAGCGGGAGAATCTGATTTTGAGAGAAGCAGGTGAGACGGTTTTTAAGGTGCCTCAAAACTTGACCAAGAAGAGGAGGAGGAGGAAGACGAGTATGGACAGGAGAAATCCATCGTGAGAGAGGCCGGTTATGTGGAGGGAAAGGGAGGGTGGAGTGGCAGTGTCCAGAGCAGGGAGATCTGACATGTGGCAAGCTTGGGAGGAGGTGGCTAGGGGGTCAGGAAAAAGGTGACCAAGGTTTCTACTAATGAGGCAAAAGACCTCTTTAATAAGTGTGTTGTGTGGTTGTCCAGTAAAAAAATTCACAATAATCTACTCCTTGTGAGCATCTGTGCATGGAATCTTGTTTTCTTGCATGATGTTTGCATCCATATCCCTGCTTTCACAATTGCCCACCCACACACCACCCGTGTGTTAATTGAGCAAAACCTTGTTTAGCGGAAAGAAGTACATCCTGCGGATAAAGGTGCGGACCTTTAGAATCTAGCTGATAAATATGATAAACATTCAAACGCTCCATGATAAACATTCTATAAGCACATCCTTTTTCAATTGCTGAGCTGTTTATTTATTGTTTCACAAATCTGAACTTGATCATGTGCTGAGCTTATGTGCTTCAAACGTAACACGTGCGGAAACATTTGAAATTCCCGCCAACTGCAGACCTGCACATCACTCTGTCAGTGATCAGTCGCGCTTCGGTGAAGCGATTGAGCACAATGTTTGTCAGCCTTACCGCGTTGAACCGATTGGTATTCACCAATATGCACAAGAAAGCCTGATCTGCTCCGCACAACCTAGGGAATGTCCTCAGCACAAACAATAGGAGCAGGTCTGGCAACAGCAGCATCGTTCCCCTCCCATTTACGCCATTGCTTAGCTAGCGAGCTTCTACGCTCTTCAGCGTGGAGCCAACCGAATTTCGTAGCCGCGCTGTGTTAGGGCTGCTTTCACAATGGTACGGATTTTAGTTTTTAGTATACTAGTAACGCTGTAAGCTCCAAGCTTTTCCGCTCCCTTCCTCGGTCCCCTCCCGGTACTGCCGTCCCTGTAATTCCGTAATCTCGACTTCCTCCACCCTCACCCTCCGTCTCTCTCGCTCCCAGTCCCCCCTTTTTTAGTCGCTCGGGGAATCGTTTCGAGCCGACTCGGCAATCCGTTTTAAATCGACTCGAAATCCGTTTTAAGTCACCTCAAAACTCTCCTTTCCGCTACCTGCCGTCTTGCTCTTTGTGATCATGGCTTTCATTGCGACCTCACCCCTGATCTCAGGCTGCTCCCATTCCTCCATGCAGCCTCACCTTCGTCTGCCTCCCACTCCCCTTTGCAGCCTAACGTCGTATCCCCCTCTTCCATTCCCCCTTGCTGCGTATGTGTCGTCTCCCTCTCCATCGCGAAAATCCAAGGCCGAAAAAGTTGCGTCCCCGCAGCTTCAAAGTTGCTTTTCTGCAACTTTGGTTTCGCAAGAAAAAAGTCTAGGTCAAAGGCTTCTGGGTCAGGGTTACAGGGAAAGTGGTTTTCCCGCAAATTTCCCGCAGCTTTTTAGCAACGTTTCCCGCAACATGGCCGCAACCCGCACAGCGTCATGGGGGTCGCTTCTACGTCATGTACCTGTCAGTGACATTTGCGTCACCATGCGAACACTCCACGGTTACACCTGTGCGTTGCCACATAGCTGCCGATTAGCATACATGAAGTCACTATTCCACGTCAGCATAATATCTACACGTGTAATCACGCTTTATGACAGGTGGATGCCCAACCATAACGAATCGTATCGTGCCGCATGTACGGTCGAGATGGCCACAGTTGTACGACCGCGATTGTCGCGTGGCAACTCCGCTCTGCCAACCGCAGCACGGCACATGGCCGCTCCGGATACGCCGACAAACTCCAGATCTCACACACATACGCCTCATCTCTACCGTCCGTCCGATACAAATGTCATCCCTCGATGCGTAGTGGAATCCACCTGTACCTACACACGCCGTCCGTTCGGAGATAGGGTTTCCCAACTAGGACTACTGATACCAATCGCACGTTCACACGTAATCGTCGCGGATCTCACGATAACACACCTGTGACCATCTCCATCACACACGTGGCAAATAGCCATTGGACACCGTCGTCGGTCTAAAAAAAGGGCCGTGCGCATTCAAGAGCGGTTCGGCGGATTGTACGTTTGCCCTCTATCCACGTCGCTAGACTAGCGTGACATCTAACGGCTCCTATTTAACCCGCCGCATATGTCGCCGCGATTAGCGCCGCAATTGTCGCCGTACTGCGCGGAATGCAGAGAGTTGCGTTTCAACCAGCCTCGTGTCCAAGATGCGCAAGGTCTCCCCTAGGTGTGCAAGATCTGACATATATGTCACCGATTTATTGCACATATGCACTGAACCAACAACAACCACAACCTGTCCCCACTAAACCACTACACTAGTCTACGACACACAATTGGATTAAACACACTGTCAGCACTTCACCCATCTGTTTCACTATCCGATGCTTCCGACGCGGAGGACTCATGTTCTTCGTCTTCGGAGGCTGCTTCATCTTCCAGGAGGCATTCCAGGCCGCAAGATGATAGACGGAGCCCATGCCTGCCCCACTTCCAGGACTTCTTCTCCTCGTCGTAGGCCACTTCTTTCCGGCATACTGCATCCGCAATGGCATCGAAGGCCAGCTTCTGAATCCTCCGCACAGAAGCGCAGTTCTCGCACGGAGAGTTGTGCAGTTTCCCCTTGCGCTTCTCCCAGTTGATAATGGCGTCCGTGATCTGCGAAGGCAGGAGAAGCCCAGTTAGAACGGCTAGTTGAACGAAAGTGGCTACAACATATGTTCACATCGGTGTAAACGTACAAGGTGCTCGAGCCACGAAAGGTGGTATAGCTTTAGAGTTGTTTCTTTGTCCTTCCGCTTCCCTCCGAAAGCCGCGATGGCACATGCCGCGAACGCTCCGGATGCAAAAGGCAGTCCATCCTTGCTGATGTGCCACTTGCACAAGGTCGGGTCCCCTGCGCACGTGGAATGCAAAATGGGTACAACGATACCGCGCACGGAAAAAGGGGAGGGTTCAAAGACATGTCTGGTCCACTATGGCACGACACAGGAGTTGCGGCCATAATTGCTCCGGCCATATGACATGCGAACACGCACCATCGTCTGGGACGGGGACGCAATATCTCTTTCGGGCACGCTCCCCAGTGCGCTCCGTCTTACGTGCCCAAGGACTGGCCCTGTCCTCGTCGTCACGGAAAAGACCAATTCGTGGAAGAAAAACTCCGCGAGCGCGACCGGCCAACCCTGTTTTGTACTCGGACAAGGTCTTGTTCAGATCCTGCCGTCGAGCCTTATCCGCGTCTAACGCCAGAGTCGCAGTTTTGGGAGGAATGGTGGACACGACATGGCATAGGCCGGCGTTTTTGGCGTCGCGACTCGGATAGAAGTCCATCTTCTCGTTCGGGGCTTCTAGAAACAGATGATCCTTAACCAGGTCGCAAACACCCTGCGACAATGAAAATAGTTGTGCGAGGGGGAACACGGTGACGAGATATGTAGTGCATCCAACAACTGTGCCACGAGGTGAGCAGAACACACTATGCGAGGCCTCACCTTCCAAGCCTTCTCCGCTGGAAGGATGTCAAGGGCGGTTTGGAGCACTGGCGACTTGTCGTGACGCGCGTGCCGTGCCACTTTCGCCGGCAACTCGTCCTCATCGCACGTGGATTCTTCGTCATCATCTGACTGGCGTTTCCGCTTCGAAGCTTCCCGGCCGAGCGAGGCTGCGGCACTTGTGGACGCCCGCTTGCGCTTACGCCCTTCGCCAAGGCGGATGATGGTTAGTACGTGTGACTCCAGACGAGCCAGTGTCTTCGCGGTATCATTCTGGGAATCACGCAACGCATCAAATCCCTCGCGTGTGACGTGGCCATCGGCTGCTTCTTTCCGCTTCCTCGAATGTGGCGCTTGTGTGGCCTGCTCCTCCTCTGATCCGTTCTCGCCACACGGATCGTTGCTTGACGACTGACCACCAGCGTTTCCCTCCTCGTCGTCCTCATCTTCGCCTTCCATTAACTCGTCTATCAGGCGTTCCTTCACGGCCTCGGTGTCCTCCTCCCCCTGTGGTGCGCTGGCGACAATGGGCGTGCAGGCTGCCTCCGCGTCGACGACCCCGACAGCCTTGGCGCTGCATATCTGCAGCGGCACTTCTCGAGTCTCTGTGACCAGGTGCGTGGTAGGTAGAAGGGTGTTAAGTTTGCGTGCGCATACGGCATATCTCACCACAGTCATGCATTAGCACTGGTACATGAAATGCAACGTACTTGTCACGTCACAAATGTTACCTTCGTCATGCCCCGCGTTCTTATCCTCCGCGCCACATTTTCCTGTGCTTGTTTTACGGCTCTTGGGTTCCGGTAGGCGTCATCCTTTCTTCTTCCGCTCCCCGTATTCATATGATTCAGCTAACCATGACGGCGCAGTCTTCGCCCGCTTGGAACGACCGCCGTCGGTGGGAGTCATATCGACCTCTAGCGGAGACAGCATCTCAGACCGCATACACAGCGGGGTCGAAATGGCGTAGCTCTAAACCACCCCGGGATTCTACCCTCGCTCGCAACAGTCCCCTTACCACTCTCGTGGATATCGCAATGCCCGATACCGGAGTTTCTCACCGCACTAGTTGCCTCAAGCTCTTGGCCACGCGCACAATTCTACACATGTCACGGTTGGAGTGGCCAGTTTGATTACCGTCAAATGTCAGCCACACTTTCCACATGTAAAATGTCGCCGTGCCACGATTGTCACATCCTCGATGCTCGTCCTCGTTTCTGTCAGATGCGATACTCCACTTATACACCCCCTTATTTCAGCATTTGCCACTAGCCCCAACTGTGGTTACAGTTTCTACATGTGCAAAGTTTTAGTGTTATATGTCGTATATTTACATCTCCTTGAAATAGACAGTTCAATATCGTGATACATGCGATGCTTACATTTCCAGATCCACCTACCCGCCACCAGCTCTAAGTCCTATCAGTATGAGCACAGAACTAGAACATCCCGTGGTCCAATGGCCACCCTGTTCATGGCTTCAGGCATCACCCTCTGCACGGTTGACCTCCTCCCAGTCATCTACTTCGTCGAAATCATCGTTTCCCGGTTCATACACAGCATCATCGTCAACGGACTCATCGTCATCCGTGTAGTCCTCTGGTGGGTCCTCAGGCTCTTCAGCCATAGGCTGGTCCTCTGTAGTCTGCGTGGTCGCCTCCACCTCCTCAACGTCACTAATGGCCCGGGACACTCTGCCCTTTCGCCGCGAACGGGTCTCGACCGGCTGCGCATCGTTCAGGCCAGCCATTGCGGCTCTCCACTCCCTCCATCTATTCCAGCGCCTGTACTTCACGAGTAGCCTTAGGATCTCCTCGGTGCAGCCGGCTAAAGCCTGCCTCTCACCGTCGGACAGCTCCACCGTGCAGCTGATGCGTGAGTTCGGGCGAAGTACAACGGCTCCCGCAGCATACGCGTATGTCGCCTCGTTCTTGTCCTCGTACGACCCCAGACGAACCTGCTGACGGCGAGCAGATATGATCCGGACGTAGTACCTCTGCTTCGCTGCGTTCCACATAACTCTCGTTCGGCCGCTGCTTGCGACCCTTCCGGGGTTACATGGAGCTGCGGGCACGGGAGTCGTAGCGCGGCTGCGCAAAGCCAGTGCAAGATGGCCGCGCTCTTGTTGCCTGACCACAGCAGGTGTCGCGTCGCCGGCAGTAACTTGGCTATCTTTCACGGCAGGTGTGCTCGGTGCAGGACAGGGAGAGATTGATGGCACTGCCGCCAGTGCACGCGTCGGAGGAGTCCGCGCGACCTCCATCTGGCCACTTCCGTCCGCGGTGGTTTCTGCTTTGGCGTGCTTGCGTGGAGTCGCCGTCGGCACCAGCGTGTCGGCCACGGCACCCAGGTGTTGGCGCGCCCCTGCGTCCAGCTCGTCCGACGTCACGCCTTTGCGGATGGCCAGATACTCGATCTTGGACGTCAGAACCTGTATGTCGTGCTCAATCACAGCGAACTTCTCCTTGTGGTCTAGCAGCTCTCTTCGGATGTCCACAGGAGGGTCGACGCACATGTATCCGTTGTCGTCGATAACGGGAACAGGCTGCAGAGGTATGCGGAGACCCTGGCGCTGCAGCTCGGGAATCAGCGTTCCCTCGGCATGAGAACAAAGATCCCCACGCATCTTGTGGCGGTACCTCTCAGCGCTCACGCCCTTGAACGATATGTACTCTCTCACGGTTATGAACCCAGATGTCACCAGAGCTTCGAGATACTGGCACATGTACACTCCGCAGTCCCAGCTGTTAGGTTGTTTGGGGATCTGGTGACCCTGCGCACCATCGAGACACGATGTTTCCGTTCATCAGAACGCGCTCCCGTATTAGCAACCAAGTGGGATAGAATGAGCCATACTGTCTTTGCAGCATCTCACCTCCATGATTATCGTTTCGGCCTTGATGAGCGCCTGCCTAGACGCCTCCTGGTCCACCTCCGGATGATCGCGTTTGCACATGAGGTGCAATAACCTGCACGACGATATAGCCAACAGGTCAGATGAGGTCGCAGGACGTCACCGCTGAAAGGGGGTTGCACGGTGGTATATAGCGACTCTCACGCTTTAGTCCCGTCAAAGGCATCAGTAGTCTTGGCGTGGAGGCCGTCACTGTCGAATAGAATGAACTCCACAGGTGCGGCCGTCTGGCTTACAATCCCGCTCGGGTTGGTTACCACCATCAAAGAATAGTGTTCCCTGCACAATTGAGGGGTCTTTGTTAGGCTGGGGCGACAGACGGGCTTATTACAGCGGCGGGCAAAAGACGTACTTACCCGGCAAATATCGGGACGGCGATGTAATCGTACTCGAACACAGACGGGCCCGTGCACCTCCCAATCGGCTTCCCGTGAATCTTGGCATACGCATACGCCTTGCTGTCAAGGACCACCCATGATTTCCCGTTCGGACATCTTGGGTACCTGATGTTCAGGAGGCTGCACAGGTGCGAAGGGACAACGCACGATGAAAGTTTAAACGTTAAAGTCAGCATACCGTAGGGTGGCGACAAAGCAACCTGTAGGAGTATCGCCATCCAAAAACGTACATGTTATGGAAATCGACGACCGCGTCCCCCAGATATTTCTTGTCGGCGAGCGTCAAGGCGTCGTGCGCATTCACTTGACAGCCCACACCCATGTGGTTATACAGAGACACCGTCTTAAAAGTCGTTGAAGATGGTGCGTTCAGTAGAGCAGTCAACGCGTCATTCGGCGCGGGCTCTTCTTTGACGCATGGCAGCCGCGAGCCCCATGCAGAAACCGACGGGGCCACTGCGGCCTCCGTATTCGTATCCCCCTGCTGGAGTTCATGCGAGCGCAGCCGCTTGTTGCTCACCGATTCCGGGATCGTGGGGTTATCCCGCCGCGCCGCTGCCGGTGGCCTACGCGATGTCATGGCTTGTGGACTATGGAGGCCGCATTTAGAGGCCTGGGCTTTGGTTCGCGGTACCATGGCTACTACGAGTTCGTGAGAGAGGCCGAAACCCTAGTGTGGCAAGAACTTAACTGTCGGGCTGTAGTGCGACTGAAGCGTTTATACACTCCACCAGGCACCTTCGGGTACAAATATCGGATTTGCTCAGACGACGGAGACCCAGGGCCGGATCGCGATTCTAGAATGTGGATACCACCATGGCGGTTCGTGATTGGCAGCGGGTTCCAGCCAAATTTGACACTTGTCACGTGCATGTGATTGTTCCGAGATTACTGTACCCTCGTCAGCATGCACAGCCGAGACTATGCGGAACCTTTATACACTCAATTGTGCAGCCCTTATGGGGATGACATATGTCCCGTTATGAACATAACCAAATGCGATTAACAGCGATGTAACATTTCGGCCACTCACCTTGACGCGGATGGATTTATTTTGACTTCGTTTCAGTACACCCTTGAATTATTGTCGAACAATGAACGTACCGACGATGAGTGGAGCATCCAAAATAAATGATGTAGATTGATGTTTAGGGCGATGCGGCGTGAAAGTGTCAGAATATTATGTTTCTCTAGTCTGCAGTGGGGTACTCTATAGTGAGTACAGCCCTTTTAGGGTTTGCTATATGTATCCCAATGTTTGCTAGTGAATCCCTCTCCTCTTCTCTCATTCCTTCCTCATTTCTTCACATGGTATAGAGCAGGTTCCCTAGTGGGAACGCTTCTCAGGGCCCACCACTGAATTTTTTTCCTGACCGGAGCGCGAGTCGCCCCTGCCCGAGGCGCGCCCCGTTGGCCGCCCTCACGTCGCTTCTCATGGCCCCCCTCGCGCCACCCTTAGCGGCCCCGTCGCCACCCCTTACGGCCCCGTCGCCGTCCTTTGCGGCCCCTCGCGGCCCCTTCGCGGCCCCGTCGCCGCCCCTAGCGGCCCCGTCGCCACCCTTCGAGGCCCCTCTCGGCCTCTTTGCGGCCCCGTCGCCGCCCCTAGTGGCCCCGTCGCCGCCCCTATCGGCCCCGTCGCCGCCCCTATCGGCCCCGTCGCCGCCTCTAGCGGCCCCGTCGCCGCTCCTACCGGCCCCGTCGCCGCCCTTTGAGGCCCCTCGCGGCCCCTTCGCGACCTCGTTAGGCCCCCCCTTCGCGGCCCCTCGTAAGGCCCCTTCGCGGCCCCTCGTAAGGCCCCTTCGCGGCCCCTCGTAAGGCCCCTTCGCGGCCCCTCATTAGGCCCCTTCGCGGCCCCTCGTAAGGCCCCTTCGCGGCCCCTCGTTAGGCCCCCCTCGCGGCCCCTCGTCAGGCCCTTCGTGGCCCCTCGTACGGCCCTTCGCGGCCCCTCGTACAGCCCTTTGCGGCCCCTCGTACGGCCCTTCGCGGCCCCCCGTAAGGCCCTGTCGCGGCCCCTCGTCGCGGCCCCCCGTCGCGGCCCCCCGTATCGGCCCCGTCGCCCGGCGTCGCCCCTGTCCCGGACCTGTCGCGGCCCTGCCCCGACCCTGTCGCGGCCCTATCGCGGCCCTGCCCCTGCCATGCCCCGACCCTGCCCAGGCCCCGCCCTCCTCATGCCTGTCGTGGCGCACCAGGGGCCCGTGCACCGCCCCCCCCGCCCCCCCCCCCCCCCGCTCGCCACGCAAGGCGACGGGAGGGGCGACCTGGGGGGCGCGCGTCGCTCCTTCTTCCGCCTGCTCTGGCGCCCTGGGAGGCCGCGCGTCGGCCCCCGTACTCCTCCCCCCCCCCCCCCCCCCCCTCAGGTCGCCTCAACAGGCGACGGGAGGGGCGACCTGGGGGGGGCCGTGCGTCGGAGCAGCCGCCCCTGGTGCAGCCGCCTCTGGCCCCTGGAGCAGCCGCCCCTGGCCCCTGGAGCAGCCGCCCCTGGTGCAGCCGCCCCTGGACCTCAGCAGCCGCCCCTGGCCCCTGGAGCAGCCGCCCCTGGACCCCGCGACGCCGCCCCTGGACCCGGTGCCGCCGCCTCCCTGTGCTGCCCATTGCCGCCCGTTGCTGCCCGTTGCTGCTCTCCCCCCCCCCCCCCCCCTTCTTCGTCTCCCTGCTGCGCGTGCAGCCGTGGAATGGAGGGTATGGGGGTGGCGAGCATGGGGGTGATGGATGGTATGTTTCCCTTCCCCTCCTCCTCCTTTGTCTCCCACTGCTGCAGCTGCCGCTGAGGGGGGTGGATGTGTGGGAGCCAAAGGCGTGGTGCTAGGGGGTGGGGTGTGAGTGAACCTAGGGGTGCAGTAGGGGGTGTGTGAAATGGGGGTGGGATAGTTTGGGGAGGTTGAAGGGGGTGGCCGCCGTGAAGCCCGCAGCTCCAGTCGCCCGTGAGACCGTTGCGCCAGTCGCCCGTGAGCCCGTTGCGCCAGTCGCCCGTGAGCCCGTTGCTCCAGTCGCCCGTGAGTCCGTTGCTCCTGCCGCTCAGAGTTAGCCGCGGAGCCAGTTACTCCAGTAGCCCGTGTGCCAGTTGCTCCAGTTGCCAGTGTGCCAGTTGCTCCAGTTGCCCGTGTGCCAGTTGCTCCAGTTGCGCCGTGTGCCAGCAGCTTCAGCTGCCGCCCACTACCTCCTCTCCTCTCATAGTCCCTCCTCCTCCACACTTGCCCTCTGCGATAGCCTCTAGCTTTGCTTACATTTGTGAACTTTAAACTGTTGCTTCTTGTACTTGTGCTCAGAATGTGTGGTGACATTGTGATCCACCCTGAGCTTGTTCTGCTTTGCTTGTTGTGCTGATTACACCCCACTTTGACTATGGGGGTGTGTCAGAATATTATGTTTCTCTAGTCTGCAGTGTTGTACTCTATAGTGAGTACAGCCCTTTTAGGGTTTGCTATATGTATCCCAATGTTTGCTAGTGAATCCCTCTCCTCTGCTCTCATTCCTTCCTCATTTCTTCACAGAAAGTTCCTAAATAGTAGAAATATACCAGCCAAGGTAACAGTCTATCGACGTACGCATTCATGCGCACAATATCTCGGAACCCCAACTGGCCCGGGCATATACTATACAGGGTACGGAAAGGTCACTAACAGATTAGCTTTTAGGGCACAAACATGTGGTTTCAAGCGCGCACAACTGTGGTAGCCTATGAGGTGTACCCACGTCATTGCGCAATCAGTAGCTTCTGTGGCCAATCCACGCCTGTCAGGGCAAAGAGGGAGTGGCCAACTGGCGCCGATGCTTTTCAGAAGCTAGACTCACTCATTGTCAATTAGCAGCTACATTGGACGCTGTACCCGCCAAACCTACCGGCTATATCATATGCCGCCAGGTGTAGCAGACGCCACTTTACTTCCATGGCCGCTCTAAAGGATCTCTTGTCGCGCCTTGGCGCACCTCCCAGCGACGTCTACATATTTGTAGAGGTTTCTCTCCTACCTGCTCTGCAGCCATACCTGCATCCGTTCGTCGGGCGCAATGGGAATGATATGAAGAGGCTGTCTATCGGCCTTCTCTATTCCGCAGACGGCGCGCATCGCTTCAGGCCCATTGTAGTGAGCCGCGATCGGGAGCCACTGAGGCTGGGCTCCGATGCCAGTGGCGACGAGTGGGCATATATACGCCGTACTCGGTCCGGCCGCATAACCCCCGAGGTAATGGCGAAATGTACTAGAGATGACACGCAAAAATGTTTCCTATATATGGACTCAAGACGTTGGTGCTCAATAAATGTCTCTGTGATACTCTATGTTGTTACGTGCAGCTTTTCACGCAGTTCATGCTAGGCCTCAACGCTGCGAAATTTGCAGAGGACCGTGACATCGTCGTCCTTGTGTCCTCGCGTAGGCACAAGCTCACTTGGGGAGAGGGCAAGCGAGAGCCGAGTGGGCCCTTCATGGTGCACCACCTAACCCATACTCGCATTGTGCAGCTTCATGATACTGTACCAGACGTGGGGAACCCCGTCGTGCAGGGCATTGTCACGTTCTTCAGGTCCGAATTCCGCATAATGTGGGTGGACCATCAGACTCGCTTCATGACGCGCGTGCCTCCAGCTTGGGTGTGGACCAGCAACTCTCCATCGGCCGCGAACACGTTGCAGTGGACATACGAGGCACTGTGGGGGGTGGCGACATCTCACATTCAGCTCGCGTTTTGGCGCACTGGGTGCGTCCCGGACGAGTGGCTGCCTCGGCTTCACGCGATCAACCGCGACCTGCATGTTGTGGGGCAGCTCGTCGCTAGCCTCACGGGCCTGCAGAGGAGGCTGGACAAGTTGGACATCCCCGACAGCGTGATGGAAGCATTGGACTACGCGACTTGGGATGACACCATGGACGAGGATACGGCCGAACGTGTTCTTGACCCGGTCATCCGTCGGATTGATGATTCAAGCAGTGTCGGCCGCGTCTCATGGGACGACAGGACTCGCCGCCGGTTCATGCGTATGGCATCTGATGCGTACACAAGGCTTGCTAGCGCGACGGGAGTAGCTCCGAGTGTCGTCGTCACGCTTAAGCGCTTGGGGAACCCGGACCTCGTTGACCGACTGCTGCGCACACCAGAGAAGAAGGTTAGGAGGCATTCATACGCGCCTTCCTCGTCCATGTCTTCCACGGCCAGCGAGGAGATATGCCTCAACTCCCCAACGGCATCCCTGTCTAGCGTGCATGGGGATATTGAGTATGGGATGTAGTAACTGATGGTTGTATTGATCTCAATAACCGTTGTATTTGTCGAATAATAAGCACATCATCAATCATTGTGCACGTAACGAGATTGTTCACGTTGGGGATATAGGGATTTCCACGCTCAATCCGAGAGCGAGTATGATGTTCACATCCCCAATATGGCACAATCTGAAGAAAGCGCGAACTAATTTTGCAGTTTGTGCTCGGTACACCCAGTTGACCATGAAAGCGTGCCAACACTCCACAAACCACTCCACACCGCTTCATAGCGTCCCAGCAGCCCGTTCCTCGATTCCCTCAGCTCGGGACACTTACAAAACCCTAACGTCCGCCTAAAGTTCCTGATTTTAGTTGGTAGTGGCATGATGAGCGCAACGCTTTGTAAAGCGCGCGACGTGCTGGAGCCTCGTCGGCGCAACACCCGGGGTTATTTCATACGGTCTAAGCCCACTATAGCCTACGCCATAATGCAGGTGCACGGTGCCATAATGTCACAACGAGGTGAGACCCTTAGCGCGACCACGATTCTGAGGTCTCTGGACCCATTCCTGGGTAGTGGAAGGCGCAGTCCTAGACAGCACAGGGCGCGCGCGATTTCAGAAGCCCGTGCGTCTCTTGCAATAACACCCGATGCACCCACACCGTTCATGTACCTGAGGCTCATATACGCCACGTATCCGGACGAGTCGGAGTCGAGCATTACACGTGCCAAAGATCGACGGTTTATGACGTCAATAGCGGATTGCAGACTCGTAAATCACAGCGCAACAAGCCTCGAGGATGTCATACTGCCGGGGTTACCGACATTTGACTACAGAGTCGTTCTAATGGCCGAGGCGAGGGCGATGGGATATGAGGTGAGGATCGTTGGCGTGCCGACTGGGTGTGTTTCCGATGGCCATTGAAAGGTGTGGGATGTTTATCTGGTGTGCAGGAGGAGAGACATCGGTCCGATGGGTCCAGGATTTTGGCACCTCACTCAAGAGACATATGCACGGGAGGTGGCACCTCATCCATTGTACGCCATATATATTGTTCCGTTGATGCCCTTACAAAGGACGGTGTGTGTTGTGGTGCCTGCATGTCCTACGCTAAACCTAGATGAAGCATGTTTCAGGTGCACAGGCCCAAGGAGTGGAAGGACATGGACGAAGGAGTGCGCATCGGGGATCTCAGTCGTGCTCTGGGGATGATACCCTGGTGGTCCAAGGTATCTACTAAGCCCATGCAAGAAGAGTCCATGACGGGCACCTCATCCAAGACTATTGATTGTGCCTACGTTCGCCTAGTAAAGTATAACGCCACCCGGTAGACAGGGCCTTTTGACTTATCGGCGCGTGGGCATAGGTTGTTACGGAACGGGATTAGAATGTGCCGTGGAAACGTTGAAATACTTGCAGATGTAGCCAGTTTGAGATTTGATGTATCATGTAAACATCAAAGAGAAGCAGTTTTCAGGGCCGTTCACACTATCGAGCTTCTTTGTACATGTCGTGTAACACACACCGTAAATCAATCGGGTGTACAAGGTCAAACGGCGAGATTTTGGCGGCGATATCGCGGACGGAAATGGCTTCCGAAGTGGCTTCGGTGTTTGGGAGGCAGATACAAGGAGTCATTTAGCACTGTGTGGCTATTCGCTCAAACCCTAACCTTATGCCCGGTATGGCCTCCCCTAGCAGCAACGACACAGAGGTAGCGGCGCGTCACATCAACAAGCTACTCGGTGGTAGCTTTGATCGAGATGGCACTCGTATGCAGGGACCGCCAGCGTGTGGTGATATAAACGCGGGTGCCGACATCCGTCGAGATAAAACCGTCATTGTGACTGTTACACCCGAGCCACACACCGGTAATGGCCGACAGCCGGTGGTAGACTCATCTGACGACGAAACGGAGGATGGAGTCGCGGGGGCTACGCAGTCAATTACGGGACCTGTGAAGAACGAACAGCCCACGATATCAGCTGGGGGGAATGTAGATGCTGCACACTCGGTACCTAGTAGCTGGGAGAGGATGCAGATTGAGGAAATAGCCGCGGGTGCGGAGCGCGAAGATCCACCGGCCGATTCACGCGAAGGTTCTACCCGCGTGAATGATTTCTTCGACTCCTTCTTCCCTGGCAACAGGGGCGACGCGAATAATGTGCCCGTTGAGACGGGAGAGTCAGACCCTCCAAACCCCTCCAGGTCTAGCTCGGCGTACAGGGCCCCGGGTACTTGCGTGTCTAGCGCCGCTACTCCTACGAGGCACGTCCGGTCACAGACAGGTGAGTACCAAACAACATGAATTGCTTGACTGCGTGCTGCCACTTGTGGGAGCCCTGTTGCACGTTATTTACCTCGCGCTGCGCTGCGTTGCGTACATGTCCCATAGGATGCCCAGATGAACGTACACACGAGTATGGGCGGCGCCGCGAGAGGCGGAGGCGTACGCACGTCGAGGACCCCGGAGGTAAGGGCCGTCCTGTTATTTGCCGTGGCCGATGCTTCACATTGCCTCACGACTTGTCTTTGTGCCCTTATGGCAGATGGTACCAGGACCACCAATATTGATGGAGCGTTGTTCCTGTTAGATGTACTTGATCGTCTCATGCGGCGACGTCGTAGTCGGCGTGACCACCGTGGCAGCTATTACTGATAAGTTTACCCCCATATGGCCGGAAGGTAAATCATGCCATACTTGGAATGCATGTAGTTGCCCTGAACCCGCTTATGTATTAGATTTTAAGTATGCCATTGTGGTTTTGTGTGACACATGTGGAAAAATGCATTGGCATAGGTTTCGTAGGGGTGTGGACAATTGTTGTAATAATTCACCGTTTATGTCTGGCAAGGATGCGAGATAGTCCATCGGAAATCACAGACGGTGTTTGAACATTGATCTTCTATGTTTTGCTGTATCGAGTATATTCCCACCTCGTGGTGTAACCACCGCGCCTGAACCAAGCAAGTGCATACTTCACGAAGGGATTTCTTACCGCATGCATTTCAGCCGGTTAGGGTTTCTCGTTACGGATAAGGCCGCCCGCCCGGACTCTCCGCCCTTTTGTGCGTGCACGATGTATTTGACGAGCCATTATAGCAGCTGTGATAATGGGGTGACGTAGGCGGAGGACCCATGTTCCGAACATGCAGTATTAGTAACTGGAGTAATAGAACGGTCTGCGGTGCGCGAGACGTAGTGTACGGAGTTTCGGTGGTAGGATGCAGGGCGTGCGCGGCTCAAAAACAGCATAGGTGGTACTGCGTGTAGTGGAGAACATGCATGACGGTAATGGTTGGCTAACGGGAATTAGAGGGGAAGTCAGGGAACGGCCATTGGGTGTGTGCGCAGATTAAGACACATGGCAGGGAACAGGTGCGGGGCGTGCGGGCAGGAGCTGGAGTCAGACAACCTACTGAGAATCCATCTGTATCGCAATGACACGTGCAGGGACACGCTGCTCGAGAGGCTCGAGAGTAGGGCGGTGGAGGCGTTGGCGGAGGCTTTGGCCGAGGTGAGAAATAGCACGCATCATTCGGACAGTGAGTCAGTCCCGGGCAGCCCCCACTCCGCCGACTCGCTGTTCAGATATTTGAGAGAGTTTCCCGAGCACGCGGATTTTGTGCGCGGGTACGTGTCGACGTCGGACGATGGATCTGTATCCACAGTTGGCGACCTGTTCAACACTCTGAACGAGCTGTACATGTTCTTCAAGGACGCTGATTTGTCGGACAGAGAAATAAATAGAGTGTTGCACATATTCAACCACCCGGGATACGATCCTGCAGCGGTTCGGCGCTGGCAGAACGTCGCCGACGTGAGGCGGTTTGGGGAGGAACACGCGCCGGACGACATGGTGCCGTGGCTCAAGGCAGAGATTGAGGTGCGGGGCCCCGGAGGAAGGTCTCAGATGCTGGAACTGCAGTACAAGGACACCAAGCTGGTGAGCGATTGATGGTTGGTGCTGCACGGAGTCGGCGAGTGTATGTCTGTTTATGCACCGTCTATACACAGGCTTCCCGCGCCTCCGTGTGGACAGATTGCGCAGAAGATGGTGAAGACATTCGTGAATGTGAGGGGATTTGTCAAACGGCCGCGGCGAGATCCGGAAGATACGGCGGACACAAGACATTTCAGTACGCCCGACACAGGGACTTGGCTGGAAGAGGCGCAGGCAAGTAGAGGCAAATGTTCCCAAGCGTCACATGGGGCTCTGATGTGAGTTGGTCTGACTCTTTTGGTCGCCTTGTGTCGTTGTCAGGCGGAACTGCCGGAGGAGGATTCTATGGTGCTGGGTGTCATCTCGTACAGCGACAACACTTACGCGTCGGGGAACGGACGCCTACAGGCATGGCCAATGTTGATGGGTTTGGTCAATGTCCCGGAGGAGTTACGGTGGCGTGAGCCTGGGCACGCGCTAGTGGGTGTGCTCCCTTTTCCGCCAGAGTGGGCATCGGCGACGGAGAAGACGCGGGTGTATCAGGAGGCGTATCGCATCGTGATGGGTCCGCTGATGCGTGAGAGCCGCGAGTAAGTGGTCCGAATGCATGCTCTAGGCTGTTGGAGGCGAACGGGGTCATTGTCGGTTTCTGAGACCCATCAAACATGTACGTGGTGCATGCAGTGGTCCTCTTCGAGTCTTCGATGTGTCAGACGGCCGCGGAGGTGTGGTCAAGGCATATCCATGCCTCTATGCATTTGTTGGCGACTATCCGGAAGGGTGCTGGGCCACAGCAACGATGCAGCAGGCGTCGCACAGACCGTGCTCGAGCTGCTACATCAAGAGGGCGCACCTACATGACCTGTCAAACCAGTCAATAGTGCGCACTGTGAAGGGAGAGCGGCACGCGGCGGCGAAGATACTGAGCGCTACGAAGGTGGAAGACGCTGCATCGATCCAGGCCAGGTGGTCAACGCATCCGATCACGGTGCGCGTTCGATGTTTGTGTGTGGCAAGTCACATGGCCGCGGCCATGATTGTACCGGCATGATGTTGCTTTTTATGATGACTCTGACAGCACCATCCAACGTGCAGAGCGTTCTGGAGCGCTGGAACTTCTTTGAGACGAAGTGGGGTAACGTCTTCCTGGCGGTTGTTGGCGACATATTGCATGTGCTGGATTCCGGGGTGCTGGTGCATATGGCCACCTGTTTCATGGAGGGGAAGACGAAGGCCGAGATTCGGGGGTTTGATCAGTGAGTACACGGAGATTCCGTGAACTGTTTTGTATGCGGTAGTGCGTACGTGGCGGATCTCACCACGGGAACAATCGAATCTCGTTGCTTGTGTGTGATTGGTGCGTGGAACAGCCACAAGTTTGGCGTGAAGGGCGAGACAAGGAGTGTCTTGGTGCGCATCCCGTGTGGCTCCACCTTTTTCCGCAGCGGGGCGAATTACGCGGCGTTCGAGTATCGTGGCATGATGCAGGTTTTCCCTATTGTCATTTCCGACCTGTGTGTGGGGCGCTCTGCGGAGGAAAGGGACCAGAGGGATAAGGAGGTTCGTGCCTTCCGCTACTATGCGGTCTTCTACAAGTCCCTGCTGGCTGTGACCAAGCACACGCGGCTCACAATCGCCATCGCGAGGCAGCATGGCATCTCGTGAGTGAACATGATGGCCACGTGTTTTGGTGCTACAATTGGCCATGTTGTACACTGTGGTGATTCTTTCAATGTTCGCATTACAATGTGCATACACCTCCGTGTAGACTGGTGGCTGCACTGCAGGCGGCTTTCCCGAGGCAGAAGTCGAATTGGAACTTTGTGAAGCTCCACGAAGTTGTGCACCTCATCAACGGCATATCCATGAGGGGTTTGCCGCACGAGTATTCCACGGAGCTGTGGGAGCATACCCACAAGGGCCCCGTGCGCGGAAGCAACTGGAAAGACATACCAAGGAGGATTGTCGAGGAGGAGACGCAACGCGAGATCACTCGGGAGATTGCAGCGCTGTCAGGAGGAGGGAGAACTTACTACACCGCCCTGCGAGAGGTACACAACGCGTCGCCGTGTAGTGTTGGTGGCATTTGTTAAAGGCACGCAGGTATGCGAAGAGTTTGGAATCAATGACACCACCGGTTCATCCCATGCGTGCTCACAACCCACCCCTCAGGCTGTGTGCAGCATGAAGCCCGCGCTGACCCGCACCAGCAAGGCCATGTGTCTCATGGCGGCAGACGATCCACTGCGGATGGTGTACAGGGAGACGGTGGGCAGCGAGTTTGACAACATGGCGACACTCATGGCCACGGAAGGCCTTCAGACTTCACGTGTGTTTGTGAGATGCAGTGTCATGTTAGTAACTCGGTAATCAAGCTGTTGGCTTCGGTTGTAAAGGGGGGTGGGCCGTTGTGTCTTGGACACGTACGTGAAGAGGCGTCATCGTACAATGTGTTGGTCCTCATGCAAACCCACCCATACCCGGCAGGTGCACACCGCAGTGGCCATCCCTAGCACGAAAGGGGGGTACTTGGTTCCGAAGGCGATGTTCGTGAAAGCAAGCCCGAAGGAGAACTGGTTCACCGACATTGCAATACCGGGAGAGAGGGAGGAGGAGGAGGAGGAGGAGGAGTGGTGGTATGCGCGGTGTCTTTGTATTTTCAGGGCGGTGAACTACAGCGGGGAGGAAGGTGCATATGTATTCGTGAAGTATTACGAGGAGGAGGGGGTGTGTCCCCAGACACTTTGCCCCCAACTGGTGCCGGGGCGGAAGGAGGCCACGCACGGGATCATTGAAGTTGCATCGATCGAGCGCATTGTCCACGTGTGCAAGTCCTTTACTAATCCTAGAGTCAGGCTACTCAATACGTTTGCACTCATCGACTGATGGATTTGAACGCATTGCGATATGAATAACAAGATGGCCCTAAGTGTGGACCCAATCATGGAGTAATCACGTTGTTTTGATACAGAAGTGGGATATGGCCGGGATCACTGGTGAACTTGATAAATTGAAGTCACAATTGTAACTGCAAAGTAGCGTTGGAGACACTTCAGAGTTGTTGCTGCAATGTCACTTTGGCCACTCAGCTGTAAATGTGCGCGCCGAAGCTTTTCCGAAGCTTTTCCGAAGGTTTCCCGCAGGAAAAGCTACCGTGTACATTTTGTGCAAACTCGGAATTTCGCGATGTCCCATTCCTCTCTCATCTCATTCCCCTGCAGCCGCACCCCTCCTCTCTGCATCTCATTCCCCTGCAGCCGCACCCCTCCTCTCTGCATCTCATTCCCCTGCAGCCGCACCCCTCCTCTCTGCATCTCATTCCCCTGCAGCCGCACCCCTCCTCTCTGCATCTCATTCCCCTGCAGCTGCACCCCTCCTCTCTACATCTCTTTTCCCTCTGAAGCATCACCGCTCCTTTCCTCATCTCATTTTCTTCTGAGGCCTCGCCCCTCCTTTCCCCATCCCAGTCCCCCATGCAACAGCCTCACCCTCAGCTCTTCATCCTTCCCTACAGCTTCACCCCTTATCTCATGCTCCCACCCCCCTGCAGCCTCGGCCTTGGTCTCAATCCCCCCTGCAGCCTCGGCCTTGGTCTCAATCCCCCCTGCAGCCTCGGCCTTGGTCTCAATCCCCCCTGCAGCCTCGGCCTTGGTCTCAATCCCCCCTGCAGCCTCGGCCTTGGTCTCAATCCCCCCAGCAGCCTCGGCCTTGGTCTCAACCCCCCCTGCAGCCTCGGCCTTGGTCTCAATCCCCCCAGCAGCCTCGGCCTTGGTCTCAAGCCCCCCTGCAGCCTCGGCCTTGGTCTCAACCCCCCCTGCAGCCTCGGCCTTGGTCTCAACCCCCCCTGCAGCCTCGGCCTTGGTCTCAACCCCCCCTGCAGCCTCGGCCTTGGTCTCAACCCCCCCTGCAGCCTCGGCCTTGGTCTCAATCCCCCCTGCAGCCTCGGCCTTGGTCTCAATCCCCCCTGCAGCCTCGGCCTTGGTCTCAATCCCCCCTGCAGCCTCGGCCCCAATTCCCCCTACAGCCTCACACCTTGCCTCTCCCACTCCCACCCACTTCCTCTTTATGGATGACGTCAATGACAAAACCAGGCCGCTCAGGAAGAAGATACGGAAAGGGTGGAGACCACGTCCTACAGCACGGTGAATGGAGGCGCCAAGAGGAGCCGCATGAGTGTGTTCTCTGAAAACGACAAGTTAAGTGCAAAAAACGCGGCGGATGAGGCGATCTCCCTCCTCTACGCCGGCCTCTGCATTCCTGCACAGCATGCTGATCACCCGCTTTGGCGCAACGCGGTGCAAGCCATTGCACGTGCGGGAAGCAGCTACATCCCTCCAGCTACATCCCTCCCGATCGCCGCCACATCGGTGGCTCTGGACTGAAGCAGTCCCGAGCATTGATCGAGCAGGAGTTGGAGCCCGTTGCAGCGAGCTGGAAGCGGCATGGTGTCACCCTCGCGATTGACACGATGACTGACAAGCGCGACCGGTCGTAAGCCAACGTGTGGCTTGTCAACGACTCTGGACGCGTGTTCATGGAGAGCATGGACTGCAGCATGTACTGTAGTATGGAGGGCCGCAGTAAGGACGATTGCAGGAAAGAGGACTGCAGTATGGAGGCTGAGACATCCGACTACATTCGCAGAATCCTACGGCCCATTGTGGAAAAAGTCAGGCCCGAGAACATCGTTGCTCTCTGCATAGACGGCGGGAGTGGCTACGCAGGTGCTTGCCGAGAATTGATGCGCGAGTGGCCGCACATTGAGTACGTTCCTTCCGCTGTGCATGCGTTGAATCGGATGATGGAAGACATAGGGAAGATGGCATGGGCCAAACGGGTGGTTGACTTGACGGATGAGCCGATTGGGTTTCTCCGCAACCACGGCGACATTATCCGTTATTACCTGAAGAGCATAGGGCAGCCCGATGGGAAGCTGCTGCAAGTGTTGAGGTCGTGAAACGCAAGGTTCGGAAAACCGTATGTTGCTGTGTCCAGCCTTTGTGAGCTTCGGCCACAGCTGACGCGGATGGTGATGAGCAATGATTGGAGGGTGTGGGTTATGGGGACAAGGCAGAAGGCGGAGGCGGAGGAATTCGCCGCGTTTGTCAGGGACGAGACGTGGTGGAAGGCTGCTGAGTTCTTCGTGAAGCTGATGAAGCTGGTGTATGTGGTGATGCAGGCAGTTGATTCGAGCGCCAAGGCAATGATGGGTCGGATGTATGACATGATGTGGCAATTGACACAAGATGTGGATGGTTTGCTGAAGGGAGATGGGGAGTTGTTGAGTGATGCGGAGAAGGATGGAATCTTGAGGCTTGTGAAGGAGCGGTGGCACGGGAGCTTTGCAAGTACTTTGCACGTGGTGGGCCAGATCCTCAATCCGGCCAACCAGGATCGTGAGATTTTCGGTAGGGACCCGGAGATATCAAGGGACTTCAAGGCCTATGTTAACAGCCACTGCAAATTCCTTGCGCGAAACTGGACACTTTCAGCCCTGCTGAACAGTATTTTTAACCCTGCTAGTGAGCGAGTGGAGAGAAGGTCTTATTCGGCCCTGGTGGACGGTTTTTCTGCATTCGGGGATACGATTCAAGGTAGGTTTCACTCGTGTGACGCACAGGCTGAGCGGGATGCAGTGAAGGAAGGGAAGCTGGGCATGGTGCAGTGGTGGACAACACATGGCTCTGACCACCCTGAGATCACGGCCCTTGCATGCCGCACTCTCTCTCAGCCCGTGTCTGCAGCGACATGCGATTGGAACTGGACTGAGTGGGATTCCGTACGCACTAGCCGACGCAAGACTTTGGGTTTCAAAAAGTGTCGCGATTTGGCATACATTGCGCATAACTGGCCGGCAGTGCAAAACAGGGGGGACGGTTCTGGAGGGGGGCTGGAGGCCGCAGCAGAGGACAGCCTTGACTCTCCAGCCTCTGCTGAGTATGATGATGATGATGAGGAAGAGGAGGAAGAGGAGGAAGAGGAGGAGTATGATGTGGACGAGGAGTCAGCAGAGGAGGAGGGGGACGAGGAGGAGGAGGACAAGGAGGAGGACGAGGAGGAGGAGGGGTAATCAGATGAATGTTCTGGAGGGGGGCTGGAGGTGGCAGCAGAGGACAGCCTTGACTCTCTAGTCTCGGCGGAGTGTGATGTGGACGAGGAGTCGGTAGAGGAGGAGGAGGACGAGGAGGAAGAGGTGGGGGAGGAGGAGGGGGAGGAGGAAGAGGAGGAGGAGGAAGAGGAGGAGGAGGAGGAAGAAGAAGAAGAGGCGGAGGAGGAGGGGGAGGAGGAGGAGGAGGAGGAGGAGGAGGAGGAGGAGGAGGAGGAGGAGGAGGAGGAGGAGGAGGAGGAGGAGGAGGGGGGGGAGGAAGAGGAGTAAGATGCTGGGACAGGCATGAGCGGCAATAAGTTAACGATATGGGTGGAGACGGAGATGCTGAAAGTGTAGTCTTGGTGGTTTATGTGGTATGTATTCTGATAATTTATGTGATACTTACCCTAGACCAGACCAGACCGTTTTTCATCCCACTCATCATTCTCCTCCTCTCCCTCGATATCTTTTCTAACCTCGTCTGCTCTGCTCTAACTTTTGTCTCTGCGGGCATGCCAACCATATCAGCAGGTAAGCTTGAAATTACGAAGTGGGTGATCAGATGAAAGCTCCCCTGCTTCCCTCCTTCCTCTGCTCCTCCTTGTCTCCTTCACGAGTACCGTGTGCCTATCTGCATCATATTCATTCCCTGGAATCAGCATCAGCACCACTGCAGCAGCTAGATATGAGCACGAACCGAACTCAAACATGTTTGCGCAAACCTTTTCGAACCTCGCATGTTGGTCGAACCGAATCGAACAGCTTTGCTCAAACTTATTTCAGACTTTTAAGGTTTGAGATTTGAGTATACAATGGCGAACCCTAAAGGTTTGCTCAAACCTTCTAAGGTTTGAGCGAACTCGAACATTTTCATGTTTGAGGTTTTGCACATGTTATTCTACTACACATGCATGTCTAATGGTTTATGGACAGCATCGCTAAACTGTCAAACCTAACAAACAAGTTAAGGTTTGACACATCCTAAGTTGGAGCTGAGGTGAAAGAACGGTAGTGGGGAGGGAGGCATTGGGTGAGCTAGAGTTGATCTAGATCTCGATATCTACTCTGCTACGAGATTAGATCGCGGTCCTGGGGTGTCCAGGACACCTCAACTCCGGACCCCTCACACGTTGGGACCACGTGCTTGCAACACGAACGCCCACACAACACGTCGCTGGGCTGCCAATGTACAGTCCTGCGACATTTTTGCACGACCCAACACCCAGGTGGTCGCAGATGCTCGATCGCGCACTAATTTCATTGGTCCTCGAGTACAGTTGTACAGTAGGCCAGGTCTGCCCCACCGACGAATGGCATACGTTTGCCTACACCAATACCGTGACTTTCCAGGTCAGCATGTCCCAGGACACCCCAGGACCGCGACCTTAGGGTTGGCTGCCTTCAACTGGCAGCCAACGTACGACTTTCCCGTTTTGGACAGGAAAGTCGCGAGCGTATTCTTTCTGGGTTAATTTACTTCGAACCCCTCGCGGTTCGAATTTGACCCTTTCGAACCTCAAACCTTCTCGAACCGGAAAAGTTTGCGCGAACTGTTCGCGCGAACTTTTTCGAGGTTTGCTCAAAACTTTTTCGTGGAAAAAAAAGTTCGGTTCGAGATAACTCGAACCGAACTTAAGTTCGGTTCGATGCTCATATCTAGCGGCAGCTGTGGCTGCCCGTGTGTTATCAATATGGACGCTGGACCGCCACTGCCCTGCCCCGCCACCGCCACTGCCCCGCCACCGCCACTGCCCTGCCCCTGCCCCTTGTGAGTACCGTGTGCCTATCTGCATCATATTCATTTCCTGGAATCAGTATCACCACCATTGCGGCAGCTGTGGCATGCACGTTAGCCTTGCTCACCTCACTCCTCACATGCCCCACAGCCTCCCTGCCCATCTCACTCCTCTCCCCTCTCTTCCTCGTCAGCTACACCTGTGTTGCCCTAAGGACCATAACCACTCTCTACCTCCTCCAACATCTGATGCGCTTCAAAAACCTCATTGCACTCAACCTCACCTCTCAAATGCCCCACAATCCCTCTGCCAACCTCACCTCCCTCCTCTATACCACCCCCAGCTGCACCCATGTTGCCCTAATGGCAGCAAAGCAACACTCTCTACCTCCTCCTCGTCCCCGCACTCGGTTTTTAGGGCGAAATGAAATAGTATTTTGAGGCGCCTAAAAAACCATCAGCTGCACCCATGTTGCCCTTATGGCAGCAAAGCAACACTCTCTACCCCCTCCTCCCCGCATTCTACCACAGTCACCTCACCCCTCAAATGCCCCACACCAGCCCCCCTGCCGATCCCACCTCCCTCCTCCCCACCAACCCCAGCTGCAACTGTGTTGTGCTTATGCCCCGCAACCATGTCTACCCCCTCCTCCCCGCATTCTACCTCGGTCACCTCATCCCCCACATGCCCCACAACCCCCCAGCCAATCTCACCTCTCTCCTATCCACCATGCTCACCTGCGCCCTATGTTTCCCTAATGGCAGCAACCGCTCACCTACCTCCTCCTCCCCGCACTCCACCTCAACTCCCCCACACATGCCCCACAACCCCCTACCGATCTCACCTCTCTCCCCTCCACCATCCACATGGCAGCAACCACTCTCCATCTCCTCCTTCCCGCACTCAATCTCACCCCTCACATTCCCCACACCCCGTCTTTTGACCTCCCCTCCTCTCCACTGCTACAAAAGCTTTCGTTGCTGCCCTTTGGGGTGCCCAGAAAGATCTCCCGATTCGGGCGTTTTATCGTGTTTTACCGCACTTGGTGCAGGGATTTCCGTCCTGCTGTTACTATATCTGCAGCTAGACAGTCAGGCGTGTTCGTGAGGCCTCTTACGGTACCAAACAAACCTCTCGTGGGACTTGCGCTGCACTGCACTGAAACACACGTATATAACCACATTCCACCGCACTGAAATGGATTGAACCAAAGTCTGAAAAAAATGTGTCTGTATTCAAGTACCGTCTCAGCTTTGTAGGAATATGGTTCAACTTTTCTTGTCCTTTTCCAGGGTTGTGGCAATAATATTCCAAGTACAAGATATATGAAAAAATACCATTCCGACTGCAGGCTTAAGTGCATTCTAAATACCTTACTGTATGTGGGGACAACAAGCCGTCCTATTTGTACACCCGAAACCATTCTAATGAGAACGCGGGTGTATTTCTGTTCTCCGAATTTGAGCGATTTTCAGGCGCATTTCGCACAGTAACTGTTCCTGTCCTGTTCACATCGCACCGGGTTTCCCTTTTCCGGTGCTCCGGGTCCCCCTTCTGGTACACCGGGTTCCTCTTCTGCAAACCCGGTTATCCCGTCTGTGTACAGGCTTCCGCATCTAAAAAATCCCAGCTCCCAAAAGCATCCTGAAACAATCCCGCGAGAGGCTTTCGGGACACTTTTCACCACCAT
Organism: Closterium sp. Naga37s-1; assembly: GCA_947471745.1. Lineage (NCBI taxonomy): Eukaryota > Viridiplantae > Streptophyta > Zygnematophyceae > Desmidiales > Closteriaceae > Closterium > Closterium sp. Naga37s-1. The sequence goes on along the minus strand of CANJKZ010000235.1, from coordinate 944,803 downwards.
CCCATGAGTGTCTTTCAGGAACAACTACGTGACAGATTTGGGAGTCCCGAAACTGTCCGCCAAGACTCTTTTGAACCATCCCCGAAGACCCTTGAGAGACGCATGTGAACATTTTGGGGACATTTACTGTTCCGCATGGGACAAAAAGACAGTTTGGGGACATTCACTGTTCTGCCTAGCGCTTTGTGGGGGCTGATTATACTTTTGGGATGCTACATGTTGTGATTGGAGCACATGCAGTTCAGCTTTAAGTCCCTCTGTAAATTCGTTTTAGCGTTTATTGCATAACATGTTCAACAACTATACTTGAATCACAATGTTAGTTAAAACAGACAGCTGTATAACTTTCCCCAATAGTATAATCCACAAATGTAATTAAACCAGCGCATCTGCATTTGACACAATCAACAAATAGCCATAGTAAAGAGGAAGTTCACTTGGAAAATGACTTCTGCTGGAGAAAACGGGAAAGCATGTACAAACCAGGGAGCTGGTTATGACATTATACCCCTGCAACAAGAAATAACAAAATGACAGTTAAGAAGGCTAATGTTCAACTGCCCACACACAAAAACAAAAGCTGCAGAGGATTTTGCATAAGTTTAAAAGACATAGAAATTAACAATGTCAATAATATCTCAACATCCAATGACGGATAGGAAGATCATCAAGTGGGTAACGAAACCTAGACGACCTAAAAAGCACTGCAACGACACTTCGTAAAAATTATGCTTCACATTTGCATGACGTACCTTCATTGATGCCAGACTGAAGAGGAACACTTGGCCCTTCGTGAGAATCATCATCCACTGCAACAAAGATGTAAAATATAAAAGAAGTGTAGAACCGTGCATAATTAGACCATCATCAAACGGTCGATGGAAGGCGACACACATAAAACCAGGTAGTCATTAACAGGAGCAACACATACAGTGAGATACATCAGGAATCGTACAAGTGAAGCTATTACTTGAACATAGCGGTGTTTCAACGGTGGTAACTAAGTAGTAAATACGTGTTTCTGTTTTGGGGACAAAACAACTAGCAGAAGAACTGAGAATCGTTATGAAACTATAAAAGGCTCATCAGACGCTTAACATCTACGGGACAGTGAAAAACGAGTGCAAACACAACTAGACGTGGAATATGAGTTACGAGGAACCTAAGGAAGAAACTTGGCAGACACAAAAATAGAAAAGGTATAATAGAATGGAGAATGAGTGTGGGCAACAAGAGTCGACTCAAGTTAAATGCATTCAGTTTTGAACCAAGATGGGTAGTGATGTGGTTTGGTTGGGTTTAGGTAGTTTTTGCATAGGTAAACTGGTTGGGTCAGAATAGAGGAAGTCGATATGACAGGTGGTTGACAAGTGTTGATTGTGTGGTGTGCACGTGTGTTTTTTCAGCGCAGGTGGCAGGTGAGAAATGATGGGGGATGACAGGTGGCGCGAGTGTTATCTGCCTCTCAGGTGACGCTGAGTTGGCGTCATTTGTGAGGCACACAAATTTCGCCTCCTTCCCCCCTCGATCGATTGTTTGTGAGAGAGAGGGGGGGGGGGGAGGGGGAAGGGAAGGGGGGAACTTACGAAATTGGCGAGAATTTCGCCTCCCCTGCCCCCTCGATTGCTTGTCTGTGGAGGGAGCGGGGGAGGAGGGGGCAAGGGGGGGAGTTACGAAATTGTTGAGAATTTCGCGTCCCCTCCCCCTCGATCGATTGTTCGTGAGGGGCGGGGGAAGGGGGGCGAGGGGGGGGGGGGGGAGGGAGGGTGGGGGGAAGATTGGCGAGAATTTCGAAACTGACGAGAGTTTGGCGACGGAAATGTTCTCTGTACTTCCTATAAACAAAAATTTACAAAACGCCCTAACAGAGTTGCATATAAATTGATGTTTATGGGAATGCTTTTCTGACACTATCTACAATAATGTAACGATAATTCTACTGTATATTTTACCTTATTCTGCTAGTCTTAATTTAAATTCATAAATCTAATTAACAGCGAAGTCATATAAATATATTTTCATTACGCATTATACATATGTTGCTACTACAAATAACTGTACATTTTTGTAGGCAACTAACACTATCCGTAGTAGTGGATCGACCAGACTCGACACATTTTCGAGCAAAAAATATCAATGTCATTTACGACGGTCGCAAGATTCGAACCTGTGCGCTTTCGGTCTACAAGCTTCCGCAACCACTAGGACATTTCACACATTTCGGATAGTTTCATAACGCTTTTGTATTTTTTGCGTCACGTGCAGGGACAAGTTTAGTATGGAACACTTTCGGGAAGTACTGTACACTGTCCCGATTGTCCCTTTCAGAAGCGTAGACACATTTGGGACATTTCGAAGAGACCCGAAAGAGGCTTATGTGATGGCAATTGTAGAGGTATGGATTTGGGACCTGAACTTTTTGGTGATGCGAGGCCACGCGCCAGGTTCGCACGTTTCACCGTGACTGGCGAACCCCAACATTTGGCACGTAAATATTCTCTCAATTGGCTGGCATTTGGCAGAACAATCTTCCGCAAATGTGCCAGTGACTCCCAGTACTGTATTAGCCAAAAGCCAAGCCGCGAAGCATTTTGCGATGAGCATGGAGCGTCGCGCATCATCTCTCCTCTGCCACCTGCTCCTCAACAAACTAGCATTGACGCCACATATCACCACAAACCACTGCATACTATCACATACCACCACCTGTCACCGTATACCACCGCTCACCTGAGCCACAGGCTGGTTGCACCACACTGCCTGCTCATGCCCTACTGAGAGCCACACGTGGGGGGCTGTGCTGAATGGGAGGTGCAGGGAGGTGGAATCTGGGGACGGGGGTACTGCTGCCGCCCATGAGCGCACCTGGAGGGACGGGGGAGGAGGGTGAAAGGAAAGGGGGAAGGAGGAAGATTGAGGGGGATAAGAGCAGAGTTGAGGGGATGTGCTGAATGGGAGGTGCAGGGAGGTGGTGTCTGGGGACGGGGGTACTGCTGCCACCCATGAACGGACCTGGAAGAAGATGAAGAGGAGCGGCAGGACAGTGGGTCAGTGGTGGCGTGAAGTAACCAGAGAGAGTGAAAGAAACAAGTGAACGAGAGTGAAAGAAACACGTGAACGAGAGTGAAAGAAACAAGTGAACGAGAGTGAAAGAAACACGTGAACGAGAGTGAAAGAAACAAGTGAACGAGAGTGAAAGAAACACGTGAACGAGAGTGAAAGAAACACGTGAACGAGAGTGAAAGAAACACGTGAACGAGAGTGAAAGAAACAGTGAACGAGAGGGAAAGAAACACGTGAACGAGAGTGAAAGAAACATGTGAACGAGGGTGAAAAAAACACGTGAACGAGAGTGAAAGAAACAGTGAACGAGAGGGAAAGAAACACATGAACGAGAGTGAAAGAAACACGTGAACGAGAGTGAAAGAAACACGTGAACGAGAGTGAAAGAAACAAGTGAACGAGAGTGAAAGAAACACGTGAACGAGAGTGAAAGAAACACGTGAATGAGAGTGAAAGAAACAGTGAACGAGAGGGAAAGAAACACGTGAACGAGAGTGAAAGAAACACGTGAACGAGAGTGAAAGAAACACGTGAACGAGAGTGAAAGAAACAAGTGAACGAGAGTGAAAGAAACACGTGAATGAGAGTGAAAGAAACATTGAACGAGAGTGAAAGAAACACGTGAACGAGAGTGAAAGAAACACGTGAACGAGAGTGAAAGAAACACGTGAACGAGAGTGAAAGAAACACGTGAACGAGAGTGAAAGAAACAGTGAACGAGAGTGAAAGAAACAGTGAACGAGAGGGAAAGAAACAGTGAACGAGAGGGAAAGAAACACGTGAACGAGAGTGAAAGAAACACGTGAACGAGAGTGAAAGAAACAGTGAACGAGAGGGAAAGAAACACGTGAACGAGAGCGAAAGAAACACGTGAACGAGAGTGCAAGAAACACGTGAACGAGAGTCAAAGAAACAAGTGAACGAGAGTGAAAGAAACACGTGAACGAGAGTGAAAGAAACAGTGAACGAGAGGGAAAGAAACACATGAACGAGAGTGAAAGAAACACGTGAACGAGAGTGAAAGAAACACGTGAACGAGAGTGAAAGAAACAAGTGAACGAGAGTGAAAGAAACACGTGAACGAGAGTGAAAGAAACACGTGAATGAGAGTGAAAGAAACAGTGAACGAGAGGAAAGAAACACGTGAACGAGAGTGAAAGAAGCACGTGAACGAGAGTGAAAGAAACACGTGAACGAGAGTGAAAGAAACAAGTGAACGAGAGTGAAAGAAACACGTGAACGAGAGTGAAAGAAACATTGAACGAGAGGGAAAGAAACACGTGAACGAGAGTGAAAGAAACACGTGAACGAGAGTGAAAGAAACACGTGAACGAGAGTGAAAGAAACAAGTGAACGAGAGTGAAAGAAACAGTGAACGAGAGGGAAAGAAACAGTGAACGAGAGGGAAAGAAACACGTGAACGAGAGTGAAAGAAACACGTGAATGAGAGTGAAAGAAACAGTGAACGAGAGGGAAAGAAACACGTGAACGAGAGCGAAAGAAACACGTGAACGAGAGTGCAAGAAACACGTGAACGAGAGTCAAAGAAACAAGTGAACGAGAGTGAAAGAAACACGTGCACGAGAGTGAAAGAAACACGTGAACGAGAGTGAAAGAAACAGTGAACGAGAGGGAAAGAAACACATGAACGAGGGTGAAAGAAACACGTGAACGAGAGTGAAAGAAACGCGTGAACGAGAGTGAAAGAAACAGTGAACGAGAGTGAAAGAAACAGTGAACGAGAGGGAAAGAAACAGTGAACGAGAGGGAAAGAAACACGTGAACGAGCGTGAAAGAAACAGTGAACGAGAGGGAAAGAAACAGTGAATGAGAGGGAAACAAACAGTGAACAAGAGTGAAAGAAACAGTGAATGAGAGGGAGCAGGCAGGGGTGGTGGAACTATCACAAGAGACGGTAGGGGATTTGAGGGGATGTGAGGGGGTGTGAGGGGGTGTGAGGGGATGTGAGGGGATGTGAGGGGATGTGAGGGGGTGTGAGGGGATGTGAGGGGGTATGAGGGGATGTGAGGGGATGTGAGGGGGTGTGAGGGGATGTGATGGGATGTGAGGGGGTGTGAGGGGGTTTGAGAGGATGTGAGGGGATGTGAGGGGGTGTGAGGGGATGTGTTGAATGTGAAGTGCAGGAAGGTGGTATCTGGGGATGGCGCCACTGCTGCCACCCATGAGCGGACCTGGAGGGAAGGGGGAAGAGGAGGGTGGTGGAAGGGGGAGAGGGGGAGGATAAAGGGGAAATAAGAGAGGAAATGGAGGGTGGGTGGGGGGAGGAATGGGGGGCGGAAGGGGAAGAGGGGGAGGACAAAGGGGAAATAAGAGAGGACATGGAGGGTGGGTGGGGGGAGGAATGGGGGGCGGAGTAAAGTAACAAGAGAGTGTGAAAGAATCAAGGAAGGAGAGAGGCGACTGCCGAGGAAAAGAGAGGGAGAGAGCTGATTAACGCAAAGGACCATTTGGGAGAGCTTTGGGTGCATATGTGTCTCTTATCTGCACATCTGACATATGTATGGGATGGCAAGGCTAACCAGTGGCAAGCTGACACGTGGCGCCAGGCCAATCTCACCTGCCAGTCACTTCGACCAGCAGCAAGCGAGGTGAGGAGCAGTGGGGAGGAGGGAGGGTGCTGGGAAGGGTGGCGGCTGAGGGAGTGGTAAAGCGCGAGGATGGAGGGCTGCAGGGGGAGAGGGAAGAGGCTGGGGTAGACGGGGGAAAGCGGGGGTGAACGGGGAAAAACAGGAGAAAATGGGGAGGAAAGGTAGAAAGGGAAGAAAAGGTAGAAAAGGAAGAAACGGGAGAAAGTGGGAGAAAAAGAGGGGAAGGGGGATCAGCATACACGAAGAGCAGGAGGGAGACGGAAACAGCGAGGGAGGTGGGGAAAAGGGACGAAAGGGTAGTGGCTGGCTGGCACTAGAGTGAACCAACGATGATCCTCTGAATCCTCAGAGCCGCATTGTCAAAATTAATCTGACTTTTGAGAATTCTCAAAAGTCACTCGAATTTAGTGGCTGGCTGGCACTAGAGTGAACCAACGATGGTCCTATGAATCCTCAGAGCTGCCACAAGTGACGAAAGGGACGAAAGGGTAGTCAAAATTAATCTGGCACAAGAGCAGTGAATGCATTGCTTTCAAGCAACTCGACCTACCTGTGATGATTGTTTGCACCGGCGGATGCTGCCGCTGTCCATGTGGTTCAATCAATCCCCTCTGGGCTAGTTGACTTTTGAGTCGACTCAAAAGTGATGATTGTTTGCACCGGCGGATGCTGCCGCTGTCCATGTGGTTCAATCAATCCCCTCTGGGCTAGTTGACTTTTGAGTCGACTCAAAAGTGATGATTGTTTGCACCGGCGGATGCTGCCGCTGCCCATGTGGTTCAATCAATCCCCTCTGGGCTAGTTGACTTTTGAGTCGACTCAAAAGTGATGATTGTTTGCACCGCCGGATGCTGCCACCTTCAGCCTTGGCTCTGGTTCAGTTTCTTGGCGTTCTACTCGCTCGTCTTCAGTTCTCAGTTCCAGTTGTGAGGCTGAGATCTACGCCACAGCCATGGCTACACAGGAGTTACGCTGGCTCACCTACCTGCTGACCGACTTGGGAGAGCGGCCTCGTTCCCCTCCAGTTTGCACCGCCGGATGCTGCCGCTGTCCATGCGGTTCAATCGATCCCCTCTGGGCTAGTTGACTTTTGAGTCGACTCAAAAGTGATGATTGTTTGCACCGCCGGATGCTGCCACCTTCAGCCTTGGCTCTGGTTCAGTTTCTTGGCGTTCTACTCGCTCGTCTTCAGTTCTCAGTTCCAGTTGTGAGGCTGAGATCTACGCCACAGCCATGGCTACACAGGAGTTACGCTGGCTCACCTACCTGCTGACCGACTTGGGAGAGCGGCCTCGTTCCCCTCCAGTTTGCACCGCCGGATGCTGCCGCTGTCCATGCGGTTCAATCGATCCCCTCTGGGCTAGTTGACTTTTGAGTCGACTCAAAAGTGATGATTGTTTGCACCGCCGGATGCTGCCGCTGTCCATGCGGTTCAATCCATCCCCTCTGGGCTAGTTGACTTTTGAGTCGACTCAAAAGTGATGATTGTTTGCACCGCCGGATGCTGCCGCTGTCCATGCGGTTCAATCGATCCCCTCTGGGCTAGTTGACTTTTGAGTCGACTCAAAAGTGATGATTGTTTGCACCGCCGGATGCTGCCGCTGTCCATGCGGTTCAATCGATCCCCTCTGGGCTAGTTGACTTTTGAGTCGACTCAAAAGTGATGATTGTTTGCACCGCCGGATGCTGCCGCTGTCCATGCGGTTCAATCCATCCCCTCTGGGCTAGTTGACTTTTGAGTCGACTCAAAAGTGATGATTGTTTGCACCGCCGGATGCTGCCGCTGTCCATGCGGTTCAATCCATCCCCTCTGGGCTAGTTGACTTTTGAGTCGACTCAAAAGTGATGATTGTTTGCACCGCCGGATGCTGCCGCTGTCCATGCGGTTCCATCCATCCCCTCTGGGCTAGTGGACTTTTGAGTCGACTCAAAAGTGATGATTGTTTGCACCGCCGGATGCTGCCGCTGTCCATGCGGTTCCATCCATCCCCTCTGGGCTAGTGGACTTTTGAGTCGACTCAAAAGTGATGATTGTTTGCACCGCCGGATGCTGCCGCTGTCCATGCGGTTCCATCCATCCCCTCTGGGCTAGTGGACTTTTGAGTCGACTCAAAAGTGATGATTGTTTGCACCGCCGGATGCTGCCGCTGTCCATGCGGTTCCATCCATCCCCTCTGGGCTAGTGGACTTTTGAGTCGACTCAAAAGTGATGATTGTTTGCACCGCCGGATGCTGCCGCTGTCCATGCGGTTCAATCCATCCCCTCTGGGCTAGTGGACTTTTGAGTCGACTCAAAAGTGATGATTGTTTGCACCGCCGGATGCTGCCGCTGTCCATGCGGTTCAATCGATCCCCTCTGGGCTAGTGGACTTTTGAGTCGACTCAAAAGTGATGATTGTTTGCACCGCCGGATGCTGCCGCTGTCCATGCGGTTCAATCGATCCCCTCTGGGCTAGTGGACTTTTGAGTCGACTCAAAAGTGATGATTGTTTGCACCGCCGGATGCTGCCGCTGTCCATGCGGTTCAATCGATCCCCTCTGGGCTAGTGGACTTTTGAGTCGACTCAAAAGTGATGATTGTTTGCACCGCCGGATGCTGCCGCTGTCCATGCGGTTCAATCGATCCCCTCTGGGCTAGTGGACTTTTGAGTCGACTCAAAAGTGATGATTGTTTGCACCGCCGGATGCTGCCGCTGTCCATGCGGTTCAATCGATCCCCTCTGGGCTAGTGGACTTTTGAGTCGACTCAAAAGTGATGATTGTTTGCACCGCCGGATGCTGCCGCTGTCCATGCGGTTCAATCGATCCCCTCTGGGCTAGTGGACTTTTGAGTCGACTCAAAAGTGATGATTGTTTGCACCGCCGGATGCTGCCGCTGTCCATGCGGTTCAATCGATCCCCTCTGGGCTAGTGGACTTTTGAGTCGACTCAAAAGTGATGATTGTTTGCACCGCCGGATGCTGCCGCTGTCCATGTGGTTCAATCAATCCCCTCTGGGCTCCCAAATCTAAATGGTAGGTACCACGGAATACACTACTCCTACCATTTACGTGGAGATGTGGCCTACCTACCTACCTGTGTGGTGTGACGATGGTGATTATTGTCTGCACCGGTTTCCTTCTGTCCCGCGCGCATTGCCATCTCTCTTGCTCCTGCCCTCCCCCTCCTTCCCGTGCCTCTCCCTTCCACGCACACTCCTTCACCTCTCCCTCCTTCTCCCTGTTCTCTCCCACTCCCAGATCTCCTCCCCCTCCCAGTCTCCTGTGAGCCAGACGGGCAACTATCCCCCCCATAGAGTGCCCCACTAGCAGCACAGAGGACGGGCGAGAGGGCGTGGAACCACATGATGAACTGTAGAGGGGACAAGATCTGAGGGGTTGGATAGAGGGAGAAAGGAGATAACAGGTAGTGGATTGTGCGCATTTTGTGTGCATTTGCAGAACACAGGGGAATGAGATGGAGGAGAGCAAGCATGTGCAAGCAAGCTCGCCTGAGTGACATGCGCATTTACACATATGCAAGCTCAACTCAAACTTGAGCACCCACCTGAGTGACAGCAGCAGCGACGAAGGCTGACTGTTTGAGAAGCAGAGAGCTATCAAGAGCAGTCTGGTGATCCCTTAGTCTACTGAGATGAGATCCATGGCAGGCGAGATCGGCACGCTGCAGATCTCACTCATGCATACTTACATGCTTCAGCACCCACCGCATTCACAGCAGCAGCAACAAAGGCCGCCTGTTTGAGCAACAGAGAGTTGTCAAGAGCAGTCAGGTGCTCCCTCAGATCCACTGAAAACCACGCCAGAGGAGCTGGATATGGTTCAGACCCCCGCCTTCCCTTCCTTGATCCAACTGCTCTTCCTGCTGCTGGTTCTCCTTCTCTGTCTCCTCTTGTTTTCCCTGCCTCTCCCGTTTCATTTGATTCTTCTGCTGCTGTGAGAGCCTCTGTGCCAAGTTCTTCCTTGCAGGCGAAGCAGGGATTGCTGTCCCTTGGGTTGCGCTGAGCATGGTATGCGTGGTAGATGTGGTGGGAGACAGACGCCAGGGAATGCACCTGAATGAATGATGGGGAGAAGAGGGGACAGGCAAAGCGAAAAAGATGAAGCAGGGAGGGCTGGGCCTTAAGTTGTGTTGAGCATGAGAGGCGTGGTAGATGTGGTGGGAGACGGAAGCCAGGGAATGTGCATGCATGGAAAAGAAAATGAAGAGCGGATAGGAGTGGTAAAAGTGGGGAAGCGAAGAGGCTCTCCCAAGAGAGGTAGTCCGTTGAACTGGCTTGCAAACAGGAGGCATGATATATACTTGGTCAGTGGGAGGGAGACAGACGTGAGCGAACACACTTCAGTGATAAGGACGGAGAGGGATTAGGAATGATAAAAGCAGGGAAGCAAGGAGATTGTGACACCCACCCGCCGCCACATCACCTGCTTGAAGCAGCCCGCATTCCCGAGATAAAGAGCACAAGCACTCTCTCACAGAGGACACACTTCACCTCCTTCCAACTGTTCAGTTCAGAAAAGCCTAGATTGGTGTGTTATCGACGCAACACACCTGCCTGTTACAACCAGCACCACAACACATCACCTGCTTGTAGCAGCCCGCGTTCCCCGGAATAAAGAGCACAGGCACTCTCCCGCAGAGTCTCCTCTTTGCCTCCTCTAAACTGCTGCTGCCTCCCCATGCGTGGCCTTCTCGGTGCAAGAATAAATTGTACATTGAAGCTGGGGAGTGTAAAGGGGGGACATAGTAAAGGATGCTCAGTGCAGGCAGATGAGGGAGCACAGGAGCGGTATGGCAGAAACCTCTTTTTATCTCGTCCTTGCTGCTGTCTCCCCAGGTGTGGCCTCTTGGTGTAAGAACAAACTGTACAGAGGGGTTGGGAAGTGCTGGGTTGGGAGCGGTTGGGGGGGGTTCAAAAGAAAGTAAGGGGTGTAAATTCGGCAGCTCAGTCTCCCAACGTTGGCTCGTATGGCTTCAACAAGAAGCTTTCTAGTGTAAATGCAGCCACTAGAATAATGAATCGCCGCCTGTGATGTCACTTAAAACCAGGGTCTCAAGTAAGAGATTTTGCCATCAATTGCAAAACATTTGAGACTTGCATTACCTTGTGTTTGTAGGCGAGTTGGACTGGTTGGTTAGGGAAGTTAGCATGCGACACTCCCCCTATTTTGCCTCAGCACCAATTGCAAAACAAATTTCAGGTACATGAGACTCTCGACAATTCTTGACATTTCACTGGCACTATAGCTTCGGCTCCGAACCTGTTTCCATACCTAGAAGGTTTGGAACACAGCAAACCATTTAGTTCCCTTCGCATCCCTCGCTGCACCCCTTTTTGTTTTTTGGGGCTCGTGAACCAATGGGAAACGGGTGTTTCCCATCAACTGCAAAACAAATGATCTACATGAGATCCTGGTTTTAAATCTAGTCCTTGTAAATCCAGAATCGAATTTTGTAATGGAACGCGAATACAATCATGGCAAGTCATTGTATAGTCACAATCTCCTCTCTCCGTAGGCTCCCTCACCCCCATGCAGATGTATTCATTTGAAAGAATGCAAAGTCTCAAGCCGTACTCACTTGGATTGAGTCCCGGTTCCTCCAAAGTCCGGTTCTGCAGTGGAATGGGAATGTAATCAGGCCGCATGTACGTCATTGAACCCTCTTTTGAGACTTCTTAAAGCCGAACTTTCTTGAATCCAGTCCTTGTTCCTCCAGGGTCCAGTTGTTGATTGGAATCGGAATGTAATCAGGCCACATGTACGTCATTGCGCATTCCCTCTCCATAGGCTCCCTCTCACCTTCCCAATCTGCCTTCCCTTCTCCCTTCCCCTTCCCCGTCCTGTCCTTCCGATCCCCATTTTCCTCCCCTACCAATGGTTCCCCTTTTTCCCCCGCCCTTCCCCAAGCGAGTGCGCTGAGGGTTCCCAGAGGCGCCACCCATCCGGCTACCGCTAAGGCGATGATTACTAGCGTGGAAAGACACGTCAGCAGGACCGGAGTCACAATGGATCGGCGAGTTCGCGCTAGTACGGGTGAGAGCTGTCGCCGCCGCTGCTGGAACTAAAGACGATCGTTTTGCCGCTCCCGGAGCGCCGGAATTGGGCATTAGCCTCGCAATGTCCCTTCATGGGCTTGCGGGTCCGGAACCGGAACCTTCGGCGTTATGTTTGAAGGAATATATTAGAGAGCGTAGCGATAACGAGAGAGTTTCTGCGATGGGAATGATGTTGTGCCAGCAACTTGGTAGAGTTTCGGTAGCGTTTGCCTCTAAGGACTTAGTGAGGATTGAAGTAGCATTTGGGCCAATAGAATTACAATATCAAGTATCAATACAAAAGCAAACACACAACTAGATATAGGCTACGGGAAGGTTTCACAAAGTTGGTGTGGTGCTGCGTAGTAACCCAACCCCACGAAAGTGGTGTGCAGGTGGGTTGAACGCGCCTCGTACAATTTCAACCCAACTCAGCGGCGGAATTGCCTTTCACACGCCACCCCAACCAACACCAACTCCAACTCGGCAACACCACATATGACGCCCACTGACTTGCTAGGAAGTGGCACGCTTCCCAAGAATCGTGCTCACAACTTCCCTAGACTAGCAGCACCCCAGCACGGACTTCGTTGGCACTGCAGTAGTGGTGCGACATCAGCGCACTCCTTGCGTTGGTGTCTTTCAATGCCCGTCTTAGCGCAGTTATCTTGCCAAGTCGTCGAGGGCCCTTGCTGTCGTAGGGCCCTCTAACAATCCCCTGCCATACTACAGCAAGGCCCTTTATAATCACAGGGCATGCATACACGCATACACACCAAAAGAAAAGGGAACACACAAACGAAGCACTCTCAAAATGCAAACACGCACCGCACCAGCCATGGATAGGCCATGGCACCATACCCATCATGGAGCATCTAGGTCTCACTCCCCTCGCTTGAGAGCCTCACCTGCCCCACAGCCTCAAAGCAACGACTGAAGGCGGGGAAATGCAATGCCTTCGTGAGGTAGTCAGCAGGCTGCTCACTCGTAGGGATGTACTGCAGCTGTAGCTTCCTGCGCTTGACCATGTGCTGCAGCCACATGTGGCGACGCTCCATGTGCTTGAGGCTCCCCTTGAGTCCCATGCCACCTGCCACTGAAATGGCGGAGGAGTTGTCCACAAAGAGAGTAGTGGGCTCCTCACTCCTCAGCAGTTGAAACTCTGCCAACAGGAAGCGCAGCGTGCGCGCCTCCTTCCCAGCCTCCACAGCAGCAACATACTCAGACTCAGTGGAGGAGAGGGTGGCGCAACAAATCCTCTGGCTCGCCCAAGAGACAGCAGCACCCCCGAGCACGAAGATGTAGCCACCAGTGCTGGTCCTGTTCTGCTTGTCTCCCGCATCATCAGCATTGGCGTAGCCCACCAGCTCCAAGGACTCCGGCCCCCCACCAAACTCCAGCGCCACATCCCTGCTCCCCACCAAGTACGCCAAGCACCGGTCCAACTCCTTCCAGTGCTGATCACTCCGCACAGTCTGGCCCGACCCCAGCTTGCTGCAGGCGAACAAGATGTCGGGACGGGTGGTACAGGCCGCGAACTGCAAGGATCCCACCTTCTGCCTGTACTCCTCCTCCTGGCAAGACTGCCATCCCACATCCTCGAAGGTCTGCACACTGAAAGGGTCTGAGGAAAGAGGGGTGCGAGGCACTCGCAGCGGCTGCTCCCCGTCAAAGAAGCGCCTATGGACCTTGTCCACATAGGCCCCCTGGTGCAGCCACAGCCTCCTCGTAGGCCTGTCCCGAATCAGCTGCAACCCCAGATATTTCTCCACGGGGCTAATCTCCCGCAGCTGAAAGGCACTCTGCAGCAGGTCACGCAGCTCCCCTAGCATGCTCTGACTGCGGCTGGCAGCAAGCAGGTCATCCACATACACCAGCAGCCAGCCCATCTCCCCCTCAGCATCACTCGTGAAGTACAGAGCCTCATCCACCTTGCTCTTCTTCCATCCAGCCCCAAGCAGCACCCCATCCAAGGCCTCATACCATAGCATCGGGCTCTGCTTGAGCCCATACAGACTCTTCACCAACTTACAGACACGAGGAGTCCCATCCTCGTAGTAGCTCGGCTGCTCCATGTAAAGGTCTCGGTCCAGCACGCCATGGAGGAACGCGTTCTTCACATCTAGCTGCATCAGGTCCAAATCAAGTGCAGCTGCAATTGCCAGAAGCACACGTGCCGTCACATAGCTTCCCACAGGAGCGTACGTCTCCTCATAGTCCACCCCTGCCACCTGCGTGAACCCCTTCACCACCAGCCTCGCCTTCTCACGCTCCACTATCCCATCCGGTCGGAACTTGGTGTTCAAAATCCAGCGGTTCTTCATCACATTCACCCCTGGCGGACGCGGAACCAACTCCCACGTCCCCTGCTCAATCAAGCTCCGCATCTCCTCATCCATCGCCTCCTTCACCTTGTCGCCCTTCCAGCAGCCCAAGGCCTCTCAGGGTCAGCCACCACGTCAGGGTCCATGTCTGTCCATTCCTCGTCCTCCTCCTCGTCATCCAATCCCGCTGGCTCAACCACTAAAGCCCAAGCATACTTAAGAGGCGGGATACCACGAGTGATGCGAGTGGAGCGACGCAGTGGCGCAGTGATCGTCCCAGAAGCCAACACATGACCACCATCTCTAATTCCCCACATCTCTTGCTCCCCTATTTGCGGCTCCCCTGTCTGCTGCTCCCCTAGCTGCTAGTCCACCATTTGCTTCTCCTCAATCCGCTCCTCCCCTATCTGCTGCTTCCCACTCTGCTGCTCCCCTGACTGCTGCTCCCCTATCTCCTGCCCCCCACTCTGCTGTACTCCATCCATACTGCTCTCGTCCTGCAACTGCTCAGTCTCAAGGCGCTGCCCGTCGGTGATCTCCACAGACGGTGGCACCTCTATCCCCCCCTCACCAACGGGCGGCGCCGTGGAAGACGAAGAGGAGGGCGGAGCAGGTGCAGGAGGGATGGAGGGTGGAAGGGGAGATGGAATAACAGGAGGAGGAGGGGAAGCCAAGGGGGGTGAGGAGAAAGAAGGCGGGGCAGGGGGAATCACACGAGGGTAGACTGAAGGCGGAGGTGGGGTGGGGACCAAGGTAGGGACATAGGGCATAGCAGGAGGTGCGACCACCTTCTCCTCCTCCTCCGCCTCCTCGAGAGTGATCGGAAAAGGGTGAGGGAAGGGGCTCATAGGGCATTGAACGCCCCCCATGCTCCTGCTGATGCCAGGCCTTCCATCCTGCCAGGGACATGGTCTCATAAAACACAGCTTCCACAGTGGTGATGAGGCGGTTGGACTCCAAGTCCAGCACGGTCCAGCCCTTGCTCGCAGCTGACACACCCAAGTGCAACCCCCAGCGAGCCTTAGGCGCCAGCTTCCCCCCACGTTGCGACTGTGGTATCATGTACTGCAGCATGCAGCCCCAAACACGCACCATACTGACATTAGGTTTGTGTCGGAAGGCGAGCTCGTACGGCGTCACACCAGAGGGTAGTGAGGCGTGCTCCACGCGGTTGCGCACCCAGACGGCCTGCGCCAACGCCAGGTGCCACCAGTAATGCTGCACACCCATGTGCAGCAACATCGTCCGCACCGCCTCCACAATGCTGCGCATCTCCCTCTCGGCCATCCCGTTCTGCTCCGGCGTGTACGGGCATGTGAGGTCATGGATGATGCCTTTGCCGTCGAGGAAGAGCGTGAAATCGTGCCCCAGGAACTCGCCACCCCGATCAGTGCGCAGCGCCTGCACCGTGGTCTTGCACTGTCGCTCTGCCATCGGGAGCCACTTCTGGAACGCCGCCAGCGCATCACTCTTCTGGGCCAAAGGGTAGGCCCAGACATATCGTGTCTTGCGATCCTTCAGCACCAAGAAGTAGTGGCTGCCGTCCTTAGCTGCTTCACGAAAAGGGCCACACAGGTCAGCATGCACCACCCCGAGCAACTCATCCTCCTCCTCTCCCACAGAAGGAAAGGTATGACGAGTGATCTTTCCCCCAACACAGGAGACACAGGGTATGCCTGACTTGCCCCCCTTCTCCAAATCCAAGCCCTTCACTGACCCGTGAGCCGCTGTGCGCTCGATGGCATCAATATCAACGTGTGCCATACACGCATGTCACAGGTCCCCCTTAGACCGCACGCCCGTCACCAAGGTACGAAGTGCCACCGTTTCGCCTTCCTGCTGCTGCGTCGAACACGGCTGGAAGTTCGTGCAAAGAACACGCCCCTTGAACTCCGCACGACCAAGGAGCGATCCATCTGGTGCCCGCAGCAAAGTCACATCCCCGGCATCCAGCAGCTGCACACCACTATCACGCAGCTGCCCAGCAGAGAGAAGACTCGCCTGTACTCCTGGTACGTACAGCACGTCCGGCACCAAGACACGCCTGCCCCCCTCTCCAAGAAGAGCGACTGTGCCTCGCCCCTGCACCTCCTGAAGGGCGCCGTTGAAGTCGGTAACCTGTTTAATACTGCCGCCGCTGCTCATCTCCACAAAGGCAGAACGATCTCCCATGAGATGGTGGGAGCATCCGCTATCAAGTAGCACGACACTCGGGTTCGCCTTTACAGCAGCTGCAACAGCCTGTAAGCCTTCCCCGGCCTCAGGCTCCAGCACAACGAGAGGAGTCTGCTCCACAACGGGCTTCACCATCGCACATGATGACTGCCCGCTCCCCTTAGAGCCATCACCCCCCTTTCCGTTGCTACCTCCAGAACCCTCTCCACCATTGTCTGCCTCCTTATCCGCCGGCTGCTGACAGTACTTAGCAACATGCCCTGTCTGTCCACATACATAGCACTTCCCCCTGAAGCCCCCTTTCCCCCCCTTCGGTTGGCCATCTTTACCCCCTTTCCACTTCTCCCCTCCCCCACCAACCCCACCCCCATTCTTAGGCTGCTGCTGCTGTGCCGTAGTGGGAGGGGAAGGGAATGAAGTCTGCTGGAATTGGGGCTTACCCTTCTTGGTAAAGACCTGGTTAGCCTGGGGAAGGAATTGGTCCTTTCGTCCCTCCGCCGCCAGCGTACACTCCTCCTCGATAATGTAGCTAGCGAGGGTGTCCTCATCCAACTCCTTGCGCACCTGTGGCAACTTCAGCATCCTGCGTAAGAGGTTGTACTGCTGTGGCAACCCCTTCACAACGTGAGTGATGTACGACGCCTGCGAGTAGTCTACGCCGGCCATCCTCAGGTTCACTAGGATCTGCTGCGCACGGTTGCAATAGGACGTAGCGGACTCGTTCTCTCCCATCTCGAGGTTAGTGAGCGCCTGCTCTAACTGACCGATGTACAGATCGTCCTTTGCCATGTACGTGCGCATAATAAACTGCCATGCCTGATAGCCGGCATCTACCTTCATGCGACACGCCTTAAGGGCGATCTGTACGGTTGGGGAGCAGCATCGGGAAATGGTGGTGAACGTCAGCAACTGCATCGCGCGGAACTGGGAGAGATGCGCAAGTGCACGTGCTGGTGGAATGGGGGTGGTGCCATCTATGAATCGCTTTAGCTGAGCGATCTCGAGCTGCGGCTCGATCGATTCTGTCCACGTTGACAGATCGTGACGTCCTTCTAACAGCCTAGGGACGAAGATCTTGTCTGGAGTGTGAGAATAAACGAGGAATGGATCAACTATGAATGAATTGAGTACAAGTAATAACCCTAATTGGGTTGTACCCCTTATGGGCTACCCCACTATAGCCTACACAATATGCATGAGCTATAATGTTCTGACACACCCCCATAGGCAAAGTGGGGGAGAACAAGGGGTCACAAGACCAGTCAAGTAAAGCAAAGCAAAGCAAGCTCAGGGTGGATCACAAAGTCACCACACATTCCGAGCACAAGTTCAAGGCCACAAGGCCAGTTCACATGCAGGAGTACACATATATATTAAAAGGCTAGACAAGCAAGAGCAGGCATATATATATATAACAGTACAAGCACGGTCAAGAGGTGAGCAAGTGAGGCAAGGTAGGCACAAGGCCCAGCTGAGTACAGAAGCGCTGATGGTCACAAGGCGCAAGCGCCTTGGTGAAGATATCAGCAGTGTTGGCCTCAGAGGCCACGTACGCAAGACGCAGCTGGCCACGCTGCTGCAGCTCACGAGCAAGAAAGTAGCGGAGAGCAATGTGCTTCGTTCTGTGCTCCAGTCGCTGCTCCCGACACAAGGCCAGCATGGCCTTGTTGTCTACGTACAGCACTGGAGGAGAACGAGGCGGCTCTCCGAGGTCAGTCAGCAGGTAGGTGAGCCAGCGAAGCTCCTGTGCAGCCATGGCTCCTGCGTAGATCTCAGCCTCACAACTGGAGCCGAGAACAGAAGACGAGCGAGTAGCCCGCCACGAAACAGAGCCTGAACCAAGGCTGAAGGTGTAACCCTGTGACGACCGCTGCGTAGCCTGGTCGTCAGCCCAAGAAGCGTCTGCGTGCCCAGTAAGGACCACTGGACTCTGCCCTCCAAGCACAAGCCCCATGCCCGACGTGCTGCACAAGTAGCGCAACACCCTCTTCGCTGCAGCCATGTGCTCCGGTCTGTGTCTCCCAGGAGCAACATAGCGTGCGAGAATGCTAAGAGGGTATGCAAGGTCAGGTCGTGTGCAGGTCATCAGGTACATGAGGCAGCCAACAAGCTCTGGGTACGGGCCACTCGACTCTACGGACTCATCCGAAGGCAGAGCTGAGAGCGAGTGGCGAGTAGGCAGAGGAGTGGCCTGAGGCGAGGAGTACGTGAAGCCGAAGCGCTGAAGGACCTGCTGCACCATGTGTGACTGAGTCAGGGTAATGGTGCGGCGTGCTCTGTCCCGAGTGATCTGCAAGCCAAGGTAGCTGCGCAGTTCACCCAGGTCAGTGCACGTGTGTCTCTTCTGCAGCTCGGACTTCACGTGGGCGAGTCCAGCAGTGTCAGCTGTGGCAAAGACCAAGTCGTCGACGTACACGAGGATGTAGAACGGCGGCAAAGAAGTGTCGGTGCGCAGAAACAGCGACGGGTCGGCAGTAGAGGGAGCAAACCCAAGAGCCGCAAGTGTAGTCCTCAGTGTGTCGTGCCACTCACGCGGTGCCTGGCGGAGACCGTAGACTGGCCGCCGTAGGCTCCACTGGGTGCCAGGAGGAAAAGACCCAGTGAAACCAGGTGGGCGACGCAGCCAGATCTCCTCGTGCAGGCTGCCCTGCAAGAAAGCAGTGCTGAAGTCAAGAGAGTGTAGCTCGTAGTCACGGTGAGCAGCTATGTGCAGCAGTACCCGAAGAGTGGTCATCTTCGGGGTGGGAGAGAAGGTCTGAAAGTAGTCAACTCCCTGCCGCTGACTGAAGCCTCGAGCCACGTAACGCGCCTTGAAGACAGGCGGAGAACCCGGCGGCCGCTTCACCCTGAAAATCCACATGCCACTGACGATGTTCGCCCCAGGAGGGGGAACAGCGTCAACGTAGGTGCCTGTGGACTTCCAGGAAGCCATCTCTGCGTCCATAGCTGCCTGCCACTGAGAGGAGTAGGGACCCTCTATCGCCTCCGCGTAAGAGCGCGGAGTCGGGATGTCAAGTGCATCCGGGTCTCCCTCAGGGGTAAGCAGTACGGACACGAGATGAGGTGAAGCAGCGGCCAAGTACTGGAACTCCTCCTGCCTGTCCTCAAGGACGTCCGTGCCAAGGGCACACTCACCCCCGACGGACGGAGGACAGACAGACTCAGACTCAGCAAGAAGACTGGCGACGTAGTCTAGGCGACAGCGAGCAGCAAAGTCGACGAGCTCAGCAACTAGGGCAGACGCAGCAGTGGACTCAAAGGAAGGGTCAGTGACAACAGTAGCAAGGAGACGCGTGACAGTAGGACTGGCAGCACGAAGAGAGTCCGACTCCGGGTCGGCAAGAGCAGGAAGAGAAGAATCAGGAGGAGAAGGCAAAGGGGCACGCAGAGGAGCAGTGGACGGACGCAGAGACATCCGGTGCGTGCCAGGGACAGGAGGAGGACGCTGACGCGAACCGCGACCACTAGTGCGAGCAGCACGGACAGGCGACGCAGGGCGAGACGCAGGCTCACGACGCTCAGCAAGACCTCCAGTAGGACCAGTGTAGGGAGACGGAGCAGGCAGTGGGGAGGCCGGCTGTAACTGTAACTGCGACGGGACAGGCTGTGGACACTCTAAGGGAGGAGGAGGACCAGTAGAAGACGGGAGACCAAGAACCTGCTGAAGGAGCGGAACGAAGTACGGCCGAGGCCGCGCGGCGACTCCAGACACAGCAGGGACAGCACCAGCACCCCCTGTGGCAGCACCAGCACCAGTAGCAGCTCCAGCGCCAGTACCCCCAGCAGCACCAGCAGTACCCCCAGCAGGACCGCCTCCAGGACCGACAGCAGTAGCCTCCGCGCCAACTCCCGCAGCAGCTCCAGCTCCAGAAGTACCGGCAGGTCCGGCAGCTCCAGTACGCCCAGTACGAGCACCTCCGGGACCCGTGGCACCAGCTCCCCCAGCAGCAACAGAAACTCCAGTACCCGCAGCTCCTCCAGCTCCAGCAGCTCGCCTCCAGCGCCGGCCAAACCACTCACGCAGCTCCTGTGGAGAGAGTGGCTCCCGGCGAGAAGAAGCACCCGGAGAACCGCCAGGTACAGCACCAGTAGGCCCAGCTCCCTCAGGCTCCGCACCCCCAGGCTCAGCACCTCCAGGCGTAGCACCCCCAGGCTCAGCACCCCTAGACGCAGCACCCCCAGGCGTAGCACCCCTAGACTCAGCACCCACAGGCTCAGCACCCCCAGTCGTAGTACCCTCAGGCTCAGCACCCCCAGGCGTAGCACCCACACGCTCAGCACCCCCAGAGTCAGCACGCCCAGGCTCAGCACCCACAGCAGCACCAGAGTCACCAGCGACCTCGACAGGCTCAACAGCGTCTACCTGGGACACACCTGAAGGGGCAGGACCCTGAGGGGGGAGGGGGTCTACCGGGGGGGGACCTGGTACCAGGAAGAGCGGTGGCGGGGGGAGGGACGGAGTGCGGTAGGGGAAGAGGCGGTAGTAGGGGACCGACTCGTCGAACGTGACGTCCTGGGAGGACAGAACACGGCGAGAGGTGGGGTGGTAGAACTGCCACCCTGGGGCGTCAGGGGGGAAACCCAGGAAGACGCAAGGAGCAGCACGAGGGGACAGCTTGTCCGCAAACAAGTCGCGGACAAACGCCCGAGATCCCCAGACACGGAACGCAGACGCATCGCCAACCTTCCCCGTCCACAGCAAGGCTGGGGAGGTCTCCGGCATGGAGACCCTGGGTTGAAGGTTGATCTGATGCGCCGCGTACCGAACCGCAAACGGCCACAGAAAATGGGGGGCAGCCGCATGCATCATGGACGTACGGGCGACGTCCATGACCATGCCAATGCGGCGCTCAGCAATCCCATTTTGCTGTGGAGAGTCCGGAAGCGTGAAGGTCTGGCGGATGCCTCGTGCACGACAGTAGGCTCGCAGAAGGCCAGAGGAGAACTCTCCTCCTCTGTCAGAGTGCAGACGCAGAACAGGAAAGTCCGAGCCGAAGCTCCGCCTGAGCTGGAGACGAGCTGCGCGGATCCAGTCGATCAACACCTCAGTGACATCACCCTTGCTGCGCAAGGGGAAGACTGTGGTGTAACGCGAGTAGTCGTCAACCACCAGCAGGAAGTAGCGCTCGTGACCCTGTCCACGGACGCGGGCCGGGCCCCACACGTCCATGTGAAGCGTCTGCAGCGGGGCCTCTGTCGGAGGAAACTGGGAGGAGTGAGGGCCTGTCCGAGCGTCCGTGCAGTGGGTCACCCGCTGACTCGCAGGAGTGAACTGGTGAACCCCCGCATCCTGTAGGTCAGCACCACTCACCAAGTTCGTAGAGAACGAGGGGAGGTAAAGACCAGACAGGGTGCCAGAGGGGGCCGCTGGACACGGGAGGACAGTGGAGAAGTGAGCAAGGACAGGACCCCCAGAGGGGTCTGCCAGAGAGACCGCAACTGGCCGGCCAAGTGGCGTGAGTGTGGTGCGGTCTCGAAAGAAGGAGCGAGAAGCCCCCGAGTCAAGGGTAAAGGTGTGGGAGGCCGAAGCCGACGCAGAACCTGAGAGAGCAGACTCACCAGTACCTGAGGAAGCAGACGCACCTAGAGCAGCAGCCTCGCTAGCACCTAGAGCAGCAGCCTCACCAGGACCTAGAGCAGCAGTCTCAATGCCCGGGTCGGGCGGAAAACACCGGTAACAGTCACCCTCATCACTAATAGTCACAGTATACATGGCAGCAAGAATAGCATCAAAGTCAAGGTCAAAGACAGCTACACCCGCCCTAGACAGCTCACCCCAGCGGGGGATCTCAGTGGCCTCAGGGAACTGGTGACGCCAAGCGTCCGTCAGGCGGCCAAAGCAGCGCTGGGTGGAGTGCGCACCCCCGCACTGCTCACCCGCGCGGTCGCCGGTGCGCAGGACGTAGGTGCACGGACCAGTACCCCAACCCCTCTGGCGTGCAGTGTACCACTCACGGAGCTGCTGAGGGGAGGGGACGTCACGAGTGCCCTGCTACTGCTGCTGCTGCTGCTGCTGCTGCTGGCGCTGACCACCACCGGAGCTGACCCTCTGCGCAGCGCCACCCCGACCAGCTCCACCTCCTCCGCCGCCTCCTCCTCCACCGCCGCCACCTCCGCTCCCTCCGCCACCGCCGCTGCCGCCTGCGCCTCCACTGCCGCCACCTACACCTCCACCCCCGCCACCACCCCCACCGCCACCCCCACCTCCTCCACCGCCTCCACCGCCGCCTCCACCGCCCCCGCTAGCTCCTCCAGCGCCCCTGCCCCCCTTGCCCCTGCCAGGGCGGCGTCTCCCGCTAGGGGTAGACGCTGCCCCAACCGACTCCAAACCAGCGAGGTCGGCCGCAGCAGCAGAGGCAACAGAGGGCAAAAGAGGGGAGGGGGAACACCCCTCAAAGATGGGGGTGCGAGGGTCACCACGAGAGGCTCCTACAGCGACTATGCTCTTTTCTGCTGCTAGGAGGGCCTTCTCGAGGAGGTCAACGGTGAGAGTGGTGGGACAAACCGAGAGGAAGTGGTCCCTGACTACGCGAAGGGAGTCAGGGAGACGGGTGACTATGTAGTAGAGGGTGATGTACATGGGGGGGGGGGTCTTGGCGCAGAACTCAGCAGGAAGCGCAGCGCGGTAGCGAGTGTCACTAGTGCGGAGGTGCGTAATGAGGTCAGCGACTGTGGGAAAGGCAGCAAGGTCAGGGAAGAGGTACGGTAGCATGAGGCGGCTCAGTGCAGCAGTGGCAGGGGAGGAGTAGCGTGCAACTACAGCGTCGTACAAGGTCTGAGCACTCTTGTACTGGCTAAAGTGCGCACGCTCAGAGGTAGGGAGGTGGCGACGCACAGCAAGACGTGCAGCAGCATCGCGCGTGGCCCACTGTGAGCGAACAGTGGCGTCAGCATCAGCAGCGGGGGCAGGAGAGGCACCAGAAGTGAGGTCAAAGAGGGAGAGGCCGTTTGCTCTGTCGCACTGTAAGAAAAGCTGCAGGTCATCTATCCAGACGTCAAAGTCAATGGCCCGACCCTCAGCGTCAAAAGCGAGGACACTAGGGGTAGCCATGACAGCAGTAGACTAGCAGTGCAAACAGTAGGGCGAGGGCAGTGCTGTGAGAGAGGCGCTGCTCTTACCAGACAGGGCGGTTCGGGCGGCTCGGCTGCAGGGCGGCTCGGCGACTCGGCGGCTCGGCGGCTGGGCGGCTCGGCGGCGGGGCGGCTCGGCTGCTGGGCGGCTCGGCTGCGGACAGGGCGGCTCAGCGGCTCGGTTGCTGAGCGGCTCGGCGGCTCGGCTGCTGGGCGGCTCGGCGGCTCGGCTGCTGGGCGGCTCGGCGGCTCGGCTGCTGGGCGGCTCGGCTGCTGGGCGGCTCGGCTGCTGGGCGGCTCGGCTGCTGGGCGGCTCGGCGGCTGGGCGGCTTGGCTGCTGGGCGGCTCGGCGGGGCCGCTGAGAGGGCGGCGTCCGGGGCCGCTGGGAGGAGGCGGCGGGGCCGCAAAGGTAGGTGGCGGGGCCGCAGGTAGGTGGCGGGGCCGCTAGTAGGTGGCGGGGCCACATGTAGGTGGCGGGGCCGCTGGTAGATGGCGGGGCCGCTCAGGCAAGTGGCGGGGCCGCGGAGGTAGGTGGCGGGGCTGCACAGTGAGGTGGCGGGGCCGCGAAGGTAGGTGGCGGGGCCGCACAGGTAGGTGGCGGGGCCGCGGAGGTAGGTGGCGGGGCCGCACAGTGAGGTGGCGGGGCCGCGAAGGTAGGTGGCGGGGCCGCACAGGTAGGTGGCGGGGCCGCGGAGGTAGGTGGCGGGGCCGCACAGGTAGGTGGCGGGGCCGCGCAGGTAGGTGGCGGGGCCGCACAGGTAGGTGGCGGGGCCGCGGAGGTAGGTGGCGGGGCCGCGAAGGTAGGTGGCGGGGCCGCGTAAGGTGGCGATGGGCGCGACGGGCGCGACGGGCGCGACGGGCGCGACGGGCGCGACGGGCGCGACAGGCGCGACGGGCGCGACGGGCCGAAAGGGCGGCGCGACTCGGGCCGGCGCAAAACGCGCTCCGGGCAGGAAAAAAAATTTTCGTGGTGGTGGGCCCTAGGAATCGTTCCCACTAGGGAACCTGCTCGATACCATGAGAATAAACGAGGAATGGATCAACTATGAATGAATTGAGTACAAGTAATAACCCTAATTGGGTTGTACCCCTTATGGGCTACCCCACTATAGCCTACACAATATGCATGAGCTATAATGTTCTGACAGAGTGAATTTAAAGTAGCCATAGTTGGGGGCTATTCCCTCGTCCCTCGACATCGATCCAATCGGGGTAACGCCCGGCATAGCCTCACTATCGTACTCCTCCGCATTCCCTCCTCCAGAAACGCTCCGCCGTCCTACATTCGCATGCTCTCGTGAAGCTGCTGCAAGATGAACACGCTCCTGTACACCGCCGACGCTAGCCGTACTAAACCGAGTTGGTCCTCGCAGGACCCCACGCGACATCAACCCGTCAAGCTCCTCGTCATCGCTATTTCCGCCATCGACAGCCATATCCCACGCACTAGTTCCTCCCGAAGCTTGTTCGATATTCTCTACACGAGGCGAAGGGTGCTCACGACGCCGACGCGAGCGCAATCCCTCCAACATTAGCTCGTACTCGATATCACTAATCTCACCACGAGAATGACGAGCCACGAGATCCTCCTCTAGGGCGTGCAAAGTACCGGCCTCCACGTTTGCCTCCTCCGTACTCATCCTCTACGACGTCTCTATAAGGTACCACAAATTAAAATAAATCGCCCCTTCCTTAAATCCCTCGTCTCGGGGTCACCTCACAAGGGTCCTCAGACGAGTGGTAACAAATTACCAAACGCCCTATCCTTGGGTCCGAGAACGTAACTGGAGGGAAATCAAGAGAGGTTCAACTTAGATTAATAAGCGCCCTTCACTAACGCCGCACGCCAAGGCGAGTATACGAACGCGAATATCAACGACGACGGAAATCTATGCGTGTCCATCCACGCTCACCGCACCATGAAGGAATATATTAGAGAGCGTAGCGATAACGAGAGAGTTTCTGCTATGGGAATGATGTTGTGCCAGCAACTTGGTAGAGTTTCGGTAGCGTTTGCCTCTAAGGACTTAGTGAGGATTGAAGTAGCATTTGGGCCAATAGAATTGCAATATCAAGTATCAATACAAAAGCAAACACACAACTACATATAGGCTACAGGAAGGTTTCACAAAGTTGGCGTGGTGCTGCATAGTAACCCAACCCCACGAAAGTGGTGTGCAGGTAGGTTGAACGCGCCTCGTACAATTTCAACCCAACTCAGCAGCGGAATTGCCTTTCACACGCCACCCCAGCCAACACCAACTCCAACTCGGCAACACCACATATGACGCCCACTGACTTGCTAGGAAGTGGCACGCTTCCCAAGAATCGTGCTCACAACTTCCCTAGACTAGCAGCACCCCAGCACGGACTTCGTTGGCACTGCAGTAGTGGTGCGACATCAGCGCACTCCTTGCGTTGGTGTCTTTCAATGCCCGTCTTAGCGCAGTTATCTTGCCAAGTCGTCGAGGGCCCTTGCTGTCGTAGGGCCCTCTAACAATGTTGTGGAAGGCGTGGAAATATTCCTGATGAAATCTAGGAAAGTCAATGGTGTCAATTTTGCGTTCTTGAAGCCCTGATCAATCACTGGCTTTTTAGCAATTGGAATCAAGAAAAAAACACTACATAAGTAAATATAATATCGTCGAGTGAAAATTAATAGTTCCAGCTTCAGTAATAACGGGGATGAAAGTGGATGTAGCATTAGTCAGGCAGATTCGGCGTGTTCAAAGTACTGCATTCCTCGACGTCGAGGGATGTCGGTGAATTTCAACCCTCGGATCTAAGGTTCCAACGGCCCCGATTCACCGAGATACTTCGACGTCGAGCTGGTGCAGTACTTCGAACACGCTTTTAGTCACATCCCTCCGGAAACCCCGTTTTGCCCCTGCGGGTTTTCCCTGAGGGATTTTGTTTGTCAGATTCAGATTTGCTGAATGGCAACCGCCAGCCTTGGGGTTGTCTTGGTTCAGTGTCACCGCAGCGAACCGCCGCGAGGTACGGCAGCGACGGTAACTTGATCGTTCAGAATTCGTGCAGCCTCGTCAAGTCTCGTTTAGACCCTTATTTTTGCTAGATGCGACGATCTGTAAGGAAAGACTGTGACAAACGAATCACCACAATTCGCATTGGCCTGGAAGGTTTCGCAACTCCCGAGTGACATGTGCACTGCGGCTGGTGCTAGGCTGTTTCGCATCGCAGGCTATTCACCACCACCACCTTTCAGTCATATCGACGGAGCAGAGACGGATTCCGTCAGATGACTTTCTTGGAATGCTGTAGCGTGGGGAGCCCCATTCGACCAAACTACGTTGGCATCAGCAGATTCGCTTCAGGCAATCAGGCTTTTCCACGTTCGCTTTAGGCAAATCAGTTATTACCCGCGTTTTGGATCGTGGGTTACCGTGATTTGTTACGACGCATCGTCGTCGCGTGGACGAATGGCAGACAGGTTTGGAAGAGTCATTCCGCGGATGCTCAGCCTTTCTAGGAGCGATTTCTTGTATTCCAGAAAAGGGAGCAGAGGCCACAAGTTGTCGCTAACCCGTCTGGTAAGTGCGACGGCGGTTCGCGCCGCGCCGTGCCTCACGGCGAAGTGATCGTTGGTCAGGGTGCTACTACGTCGTCCGTCGTCCCGTCGGACGCTGCCTTCCGCCTACCTCCGTCCGTAGTTCGTATTACTTTAAACAGTGATCGGGCCGATCGCTGCTCACAGGACGATCATCACTCTCCGAGGAGGCTCCCTCTCATGATATGCGTCGTGAGTTGACTTTTGTGTAGACTCAAAAGTCAACCCGAGAGGGAGTCCCTCTCATGATCCGCGTCGCCCGCCTCTTCTTTTGAGATTCCTCAGATAGCATGGTCCGCAACGGTCCAATTACTGCCACTGCCCACAGGACGATCACCACCGTCCGTCTCATGATGGCCCGCGCCGCCCAATTCCTCCGCCGTCGCACGACCGTTGCGATCCTTCTTCGACTCGTGGCCGTTGCGCTCCCGGCGGCATGGCTCGTGATGGCGACAGTTCAACGCTCCGAGAAAGAGGGGGATATGTTTTTGGAGGCCATGCGGACCTTGTATCAGGTGTGTCTATATCGAGGTGTGCTTGAGTCGACTCAAAATGCATCTGTTTCGAGCCGAGTCGGCTCAAAGCGGCGAGTCAAAGAATTTCTCGGAGGCGAAAGACGTTTGGTCTTAACAGATTCTTCTCAGGTAAGGAGGAAGCATCCCGAGCATCCCATCCCAAGCATCCCTCCCTCATCAGCCTTAAAACACTGCCTACGGGGTGCAGGCAAAGATTCCTCTCCCCCTTTCGCGCTCCGCCATCTCACTTCCCCCCGCAATGTTCCCCTCCTCAGCCGATCCCCCTTTGGTCCGCGGATCCCCCGCCGCTTGTCCCCCGAACTTCCCCACTCTTTCCCCCCCAACCCCCCAACCTTCTCCCCCGAACCAGCACTGGGAGAGCGCCTATGGGCTCCAGGCGGAGAATACATTCCCCCCCTCCGCCATCTCGCTTCGCCCGGACGTTCCCCCCGCGCCCCACCTGGAGGACTGTGAGGCGCGCACAGCCTTCCGCCTGTCCACGGAGAAATGGGGGGAGCGGGGGGAGCCGCCCTACTGGGCTGTTCCCAACCCTGCATGCGGCAACGTGCCCCAACCCCCCTGGGTGAGCCCCAACCCCCCTGGGTGAGCCCCAACCCCCCTGGGTGAGCCCCAACCCCCCTGGGTGAGCCCCAACCCCCCTGGGTGAGCCCCAACCCCCCTGGGTGAGCCCCAACCCCCCTGGGTGAGCCCCAACCCCCCTGGGTGAGCGCTGGGTCCTCGGTCAGTCAGTGGTGGGGGAATGCGGTCCGCTTATACGCAAAGAAACGGGGGGAGCGGGGGGAGCCGCCCTTCTGGGCTGTTCCCAACCCTGCATGCGGCAGCGTGCCCCAACCTCCCTGGGTGAGAGTTGCATCCACCGTGCGCGGTGCTGTGTGGTGCGGAGCTGTTCTGTGCAGTGCCGTGCGGTGTGGTGGGATGCTGTGCTCTGCTGCAGTTGTCTGTCACATTATTCTCGGTGCTGTGCTGTGCTGCACAGTTGTCTGTGCTGTGCTGTGCTGTGCGGTGCTGTGCTGTGCTGTGCGGTGCTATGCTGCACAGTTGTCTGTGCTGTGCTGTGCTGTGCTGTGCTGTGCGGTGCTGTGCTGTGCTGTGCGGTGCTATGCTGCACAGTTGTCTGTGCTGTGCTGTGCTGTGCTGTGCTGTGCGGTGCTGTGCTGTGCTGTGCGGTGCTGTGCTGCACAGTTGTCTGTGCTGTGCTGTGCTGTGCGGTGCTGTGCTGTGCTGTGCTGTGCTGTGCTGTGCTGTGCTGTGCTGTGCTGTGCTGTGCTGTGCTGTGCTGTGCTGTGCTGTGCTGTGCTGGTCTGTGCTGTGCAGAAAGTTAGCCGTGTTCTACAATCCTAGTGCATTGCTGTCTGGATCATATCAGGAATGACAAAACTCCTCTTCCCTACCCTACCCACCACCACCCCTCCTGCAGATCCGAGGCTCCGATGCAGCCAACCTGGCAGCACTGCTAACGAGCTATATAACGAGGATTAAGTGTATTTCATTCCTTCTCCCTGCCCCCAACCCCTATCTCCAGATCCGAGGCTCCGATGCTGCCAACCTGGCAGCCACCCGGCAAGCACAAGCTGACATATGGGGACAGCAGTTCCCGCCCGGGCAGTGCAAGGGGCGGCGGGTGATGCTGGTGGAGTGGCTGAGCATGGGGTGGCACGGGATAGGGTCGCAGCTGCACGTGATGGGCGCTGTGCTGAGTGCCGCCTTGCTGCACAACAGGACTCTCGTGCTCATGCCCGGCACTCTGCCCCAAGCAGACCATGAGGAATGCAAGAGTGAGTGAGTGGGTGAGTGAGTGGGTGAGTGAGCGAGTGTGCGTTTTTCCCCTCTATACGTTTTTCCTCTGTTGCCTTGTCTCAGAGCTGGGCCATCGGGGGTCACTCAAGTGCTGCTTCTTCCGGTTCTCGTCAAAAGATTGCGAGGAGATGGCTCTCAAGGCGCATCCAGTTTGTGAAGAGTTGATTTCTTAGTCGACTCAAGAGTCTGCTTCTTCCGGTTCTCGTCCAAAGAGTGTGAGGAGACCGCTATCAAGGCGCATTTAACGCACACACTCGCACTTGTGTTGCACGTGCGTGTGTGTGTTCCTCTTGCCCTCTGCCCTCCCAGAGCTGGGTCACCGCGGGTCGCTCGAGTGCTACTTCTTTCGGTTCTCATCCAAGGAGTGTGAGGCGATCGCTGTGAAGGCGCATGGAATTACTTAGAGCGAGGGTTGCAAGTTACATCTGCTTTCTATTGTAGTGTGTCCCCTTCCGTTCTCCTTCTCGCAGAGCTGGGCCACCGGGAGTCGCTGGAGTGCTACTTCTTCCCCTTTACCTCCCAGACTTACCTACCCATCCTCTGACTTGTTTTGCAATTCGTGTGCATGTGTTGCACTTCCCCCTTGCCTTCTCCCAGAGCTGGGTCACCGGGGCGGGGGTCACTTGACTGCTACTTCTTCCGGTTCTCCTCCCAGGAGTGTGAGGCGATCGCTGTGAAGGCGCATGGAAATACTTGGAGCGAGGGTTGCAAGTTGCATCTGCTTTCTATTGTGCTGTGTCCCCTCCCGTTCGCCTTGTCTCAGAGCTGGGCCACCGAGGGTCACTCGAGTGCTACTTCTTCCGATTCTCGTCCCAGGAGTGTGAGGCGATCGCTCTCAAGGCGCATCAGGCCTGGAAGGCTGCTGAGGAGAGGAAGCGACAGGCTGCTGCCGAGGAAGAAAGGAAGAGGGCAGAAAAAGAGAGGGCAGAAAGGGAGAGGGCAGAAAAAGAGAGGGCAGAAAAAGAGAGGGAAGAAAGGGAGAGGGCAGAAAAAGAGAGGGCAGAAAAAGAGAGGGCAGAAAGGGAGAGGGCAGAAAAAGAGAGGGCAGAAAAAGAGAGGGCAGAAAAAGAGAGGGCAGAAAAAGAGAGGGAAGAGGAGAAGGGAGAGAAGGAGGAGGGAGAGAAGGAGAAGGGAGAGAAGGAGAAGGGAGAGAAGGAGAAGGAAGCGGAAGGAGGGAAAACTGGAAAGGGTAGTGAGAGGAGGCTGCTGCGCGCAGCAGATAGCACTGGGGCCGCTGAAATGGACGGTACTGAGGATGCATCTTTGAGGAGTATAGAAAGCGTTGCTCATGTTGGAACTGATGGTGCTGATAGCACGGATGGTGATGATGGGGAGGAGAGGAGTGCAGGGGGGGTGTGATGAACGAGGATGTTACAAACGAGGATGTGATTGTAGCGCAGCCGTGTGACAATGTGGCGTGTGTGGCGTCTGACGCTCTTGTGATATTCGCAACGCTGCCGGGGTTTGGTGTGGATCAAGGCTCGGAGGTCATAGCACAGCTCAATGCCACGGCAGCAGAGTGAGTGGTGCTGTGCAGGCTGTCTGTGGGGCAAGGCGTATCTGAGGAGCCCTCTGCCCAACGAGGTGATGGGGCGTATGGGCGAGCTTACAATTGAGGGGTCCTTGCCCCCACAGTAATGCACGTCGCTCCGCTCCTCCGTCCCCTTCTCTTCGTTTGCAGGCTGTGGGGCAAGGCGTATCTGAAGAGCCCTCTGCCCAACGAGCTGTTGGCGCATATAAGCACGCTCACTCACTTCTGAGAGTTCTCAGAAACGAGGAGCTGGGGCGTATCATAAGCACGCACCTCGGTGGGCAGAGCAGACGTGCTCGCTCACTCGCACCAGCAGGCGACTTTTGAGTCGACTCAAGAGTCACCTCGGTGGGCAGAGGTGTTCGCTTCACTTACACCAGCAGGCCATCTGACTGCTATCCCTTCGTGTTTGAAGTAGTGTTTTGAGACGTATCAAAACACTGCTTCAAACAGCAGGCCAACCGACTGCTATCCCTTACTCGTTCTCCTCTCCTCGTTTCTCCTCTCCTCGTTTCTCCGCTCCTCTCCTTTTCGCTGTGCAGCCCCTGGGGCAATGCATATCTGAAGAGCTCACTCCTTGGGTGGAAGTGCGACGGTCTGTTAAGCTTCTTAGAAGCTTTCTCCTCCGCTCCTCTCCTTTCCGTCTTGCAGGCTGTGGGGCAAGGCGTATCTGAAGAGTCCTCTGCCCGACGAGGTCATGGGGTGTATGGGAGAGCAACACAGAGGGGTCCTTGCCTTACCCCGGTGCACCGTGCCCCCTCCTTCCGCTGCTCTCCACATGCAGGCTGTGGGGCAAGGCGTATCTGAGGAGCCCTTTGCCCAACGAGGTGATGGGGCGCATGGGTGAGCACTCCAATGAATTTAAGAAGGTGAGCAAGTAGGGCTTTCTGTTTATCGATGGGAAAGGTGCGTACCTGCGCAGCCCTCTTCTCTGCACCCTCTGCCCAACGAGGCGATGAGGCGTATGGTTGAGCACTCCAATTAATTCAAGAAGGTGGGTCGATGGGAGAGAGAGATATACTAGCACTCTTTAGGACTTGAGAAGGTGAGCAGACTTCTGAGTCGACTCACAAGTCAGCGCGTATGGGTGAGCACTGCAGGGAATTCAAGAAGGTGGGTCGATGGGAGAGAGAGATATACTAGCACTCTGAGGGGGACTTGATGAAGGTGAGCAGACTTTGCTGCAGAAGGGAAGGAGCATGCCTGAGCAGCAGCCCTCTCCTCTGCACCCTCTCCCCAATGAGGTGATGGGGCGTAGGGCGAGCACTCCAAGGAATCAAAGATGGTAAGCAATCTAGTGGTGGGGCGCCTCAAAACTAGACCCCCACCAGGCGCACTGGTGGAGGGCGCAGGCGACGCGCTTCATGCTGCGGTGGCCGTTGGCCTACCTGTCTCTCTGCCCAACCTCTCTCACTTCTCTCTCCCTTCCCCCTCCCGCCTCCCTCCTCCTCCCACCAGGCGCACTGGTGGCGAGCCCAAGCAACGCTCTTCATGCTGCATTCGTCTCTGTTCTGCCGTCCTTCTGTGTGCATCTGCTAATCCCCCCTTCCCCCTCCTCCTCCCACCAGGCGCACTGGTGGCAAGCCCAAGCAACGCGCTTCATGCTGCATTCGTCTCTGTTCTGCCGTCCTTCTGTGTGCATCTGCTAATCCCCCCTTCCCCCTCCTCCTCCCACCAGGCGCACTGGTCGAGGGCCCAAGCGACGCGCTTCATGCTGCGGTGGCCGTCGGCCTACCTGTGCCACATCATCAACCGCGAGCGCCACCACGTGTACGGCATGCACGTGGCCAGGCAGGTCGTGGCGTCCCGCATGGACCAAACAAGCCTGCTGGCGGAGTTTGGGAGGAGTGGGAGGGGTTCTGAGGAGGTGAAGAGGGATGTCGGCAAGAAAAGTGAAGTCCACTCCCGCATGGACCAACGCAGCCTGCTGGCAGAGTTTGGGAGGAGTGGGAAGGGTTCTGACGAGCGGCAGGTGGTGGCTTCCCGCATGGACCAACGCAGCCTGCTGGCAGAGCCCTGGGGAAACAGCAAGTTCTCTGATGAGCGGCAGGAGCTTGGGAGGGTTGGGAGGGGTTCTGAGGAGGAGAAGAGGGAAGCTGGCAAGAGGAGCGCCGAACTTCGAGAGGATCGGCCGGGGCTCAGGAGGAACGGTGTTGTTTCCGAGGAGGAGGAGAAGAGGGATGAGAAAAGCAGTGGAGAGGTGGTCGCATGGAGGAGGAGAGGGTTGAAGGAGACTGGGGTTGACCACGGGAAGGAGGTTGGGCGATGGCGGGAGTTTGAACAGCAAGGCCAGACGGAACTTGCTCGTTCCTTCTCCTCCACTTCCTCCTCCTCCTCCACTTCCTCCTCCTCCTCCTCCTCCTCCTCCTCCTCCTCCTCCTCCTCCTCCTCCTCCTCCTCCTCCTCCTCCTCCTCCTCCCCCCCCTCCCCCTCCTCCTCGTACTCTAGTTCTGAGACGCCCCAACCCGTTACTGCTGCTTCTTCTGCTCTTGCTGCTGCTTCGCCTGCTCCTGCTGCTGCTTCTTCTGCTCTTGCTGCTGCTTCGTCTGCTCCTGCAGCAGAGAGGGACAGAGGCCGTGGCTTGGAAACGTGTGCGTGGCCTAAGATGGGGTACCAAGGCTGCAGCTTAGCTGATGGCACCGCTGCTGCTGATGCCAGCCGCAGCAGCCGCAGCAGCAGCAGCAGCAGCGGCAGTAGCAGCAGCAGAAGCGAAGGCGGCAACAGCAGCAGCAGTAGTGGAGGGTTAGGAGGAGATTTGGAAGGAGAGCAGTACGGGTGGGATCCTTACCTTGCGAACTACGAGGGGGTGGGAGCGGAGCCGTATATCCCGCGTCCGATAGTGAGCGTGCATGTGCGGCAGGGCGACAAGGCACATGAGATGCGGCTCTTCTCCTTCTATGCAGTCATGTTCATGGCTAATCGCGTGCGGCGGGAGAATCCCGGCGTGCGATACGTGTGGCTGAGCACTGAAATGCAGGTGAGAGGTGGAGAGAGAGGTGGGCGACAAGGCGCATGAGATGCGGCTGTTCTTCTATGCAGTCATGTTCATGGCTAACCGCGTGCGACGGGAGGAGCCCGGTGTGCGATGCGTGTGGCTTAGCACTGAGATGCAGGTGAGAGCGGGCATGAATAGTTTGTATATAAGGTAAATGCACTCATGCGGCCCATGCACAGAGGGTATTGATTGACCCTGACACGCCATACATGTGGCTTAGCACTGACATGCAGGTGAGAGAGAGGGGGGAGAGTATCAATTTCTATTTATTTCTTTCTTTCCATGTTCTACAGAGTGTTGTGGATCAGTCGAGCCGATTCACAGACTGGACTTTTTTCTACTCCAAGCTTCCGCGACAAGGAGCTGGAACGAGAATGTCCGAGTACACTGAAAAGTTTGGCCTGGCGCGTACAGTGGGGATCAGCTTCGCGAATCTTATTATTGCTTCTGAGTGCGACTTTTTTGTTGGTGTCCTGGCGTCGAATTGGAACAGGATGATCAACGAGCTTAAGAACACTAATGGACGCTTGTATAATGGGTATGTCTCTGTAAATAATGGGGAGTGGTGATTCGATTTTGACAGTGACACTGTAGATGGACAGACTGAATGTCCTGGTTAGTCACGAAGCAAGCAATCTGTTTGGTGTTGCAGTGCGGTCGTACCTAATTTTCAAGCAGGCCCGTAGATTCGTTTTGGGACACGCTGATCAATCAGCAGGCACCCTTCTCTGAACTCTGTCAGTCAGAGTTGCCTCCAATTTTCAGGCTGAAAATTCAGACCACACTATGTTTTTTAGGCTGAACGTTCAGCGTTACACACAAATTTTAGGCTGATCTCTTTTATAGATTAATGAGCAAACAATCTACTCTAGGTTGGAATTTGTCAGAAAGTATACTAGGTTAGGAACCTAGGAAGGTGACAAGAGAGGAGGATGTCGAGAAAGGAAGAGGTTTTCACTATAGAGTCAAAGGTACAAATAGGGGAGGAAAGGGGGTAAACCACCAAACAGGAAAATGTGATAACTACACTACTGCTAGATCTACATGCAGTTATAATAAAGTAATTCTGACATCCCCCCATAACTGCATGTAGGAATAGCAAAGTGCAAATCACAACCTGCAGGTGTACTCAAAGCAACAGCACGCAAGAGCAATGACAACCAGTGCAGTAGTGGCAGAGACAGTTGCAGTAAGCCCTGAGGCAAGAAAGAAACAAAGAGAAGGTGCATGTGGCGCAGGTAGCCTGGAGAGCAGGTGCGTGCGGCTAGAAAGGGTGGCGGCAACGCAGGGCTCAACGGCAACGCCTGCAGCTCAACAGCAAAGAAAGACGAACGAAGAGAGAGTGGCGTCAGGGGCTGCAGCTGTAGGTGCCACGGTAGCAGCGGGCGGCAGCTGCAGACGCATGGCTGCTGTTTCCGCCGCTCTCTCTTACCCTCCATTAACCTCTCTCATCCCCCCTGAACCGCTCTCCCCCCCCCCCCCCCCCCCCCCCCTACAGCACCATGTGCTACAGGGAGAGAGGAAGAGGGAAGGAGAGGGCGGGTGGGGGGGGGGGGGGGGGGGGGCGGCATGGGCGCTGGCGCTGGCGGCGGCGTCTGGCGCTGGCGCTGGCGCTGACGCACACGACCGTGCGCGGGTGCGCACGGTTGTACGCAGCTGCGCGCGCTGCTGCTGTTGCGGTCGTGACGGAACGGGGCGGGGCAGGCGACGCGTGAAGGGACGGGACGGCGCGCAGCGGGGGCGCAACGGATGGGAAAGGCGCGCAGGGCGCGACGGACGGACAGGGCGGACGGGCGCGACGGGGAGGGCGCAACGGGCGCGACGAGCAGGCCTTCGGAGCGCGAAACGGGGGGGCCTGCAGAGAGCGAAACGCGGGACCCGCGGGGGTCGTCCATGGGGCGATTCGGGGGACCCGCGGGGCGCATTACGGGCTGCGCGACGGGTGGGCCCATGATCCTAAAAAAATTGGTCTTAGGATCTTACAGCTCTGATACCATGTCAGAAAGTAGACTAGGTTAGTGCCAAAAAGTAGACTAGGTTAGGAACCTAGGACGGTGACAAGAGAGGAGGATGTCGAAAAAGGAAGAGGTTTTCACTATAGAGTCAAAGGTACAAATAGGGGAGGAAAGGGGGTAAACCACCAAACAGGAAAATGTGATAACTACACTACTGCTAGATCTACATGCAGTTATAATAAAGTAATTCTGACAGTTAGGAACCTAGGAAGGTGACAAGAGAGGAGGATGTCGAGAAAGGAAGAGATTTTCACCATAGAGTCAAAGGTACAAATACGGTAGGGGAGGAAAGGGGGTAAACCACCAAACAGGAAAATGTGATAACTACACTACTGCTAGATCTACATGCAGTTATAATAAAGTAATTCTGACAGAATTGAACCTGATTACAACATTCCTGTACCAACGCGACTGTGCGGTGCCGCGCTCGGGAAATTTTGGTTTCCCGCCTGGGATTGACGGTGTCAGTGCTACACGTCGCTAGGCTGGCGGAAACTCCTGTATTACCGGTTTCAGAGTGCACCTTCGATACAAGGCTGAGGGCTCAGCCTACACTCATAAAATTAGGCTGAAATTTCAGCCAATACATAAAAAAGAACTCGGAAAATCAGACAAGGTACATAAAGAAAAACTTCGACTTCAGACCAGGGCCTCAGATATCAGGAAAAAAAACCCTGAAATTCCTGATTTTGGCAGTCCTTTTTTTACCTACCCTGAAAAGTCAGTGTTGAGATTTTTGAGGGACTGAAATTTCAGACTTTTTTTGTTAGGCCACACTGAAATTTCAGACTTTTTCCCCCTAGGACACTGATGCCACAACGTTGTAACGAAACCAACACTGAAGCGATTCTTACCCGTGCCATGTGGATTTGACCGCAATTACAGAGAATCTCAGATTCCCGAGGTGTAAGCACCCCGTGGCGAGGCCAACCTGTGAAATTCTGCCTCTGGTTCACGTTCAGAGGTATTTTGTTGGCGCGGCGCCTCACACCATTGGGCCGTTTCGTTGCAGCAGTCAGTCTTGGCCAATCCGAGCGTGGCCACCATGTGGTGCTGGAGGGCTGCCAAGGATCCTGCCCCGTTGCCATCACATGCGACGCGTTAGTGACAGCCTTTTTACTAGTGCTACACTGATGCATCAGGCTTTTTACAAACACAGCACTGCCATTTCAGCCTTTTTATTTTGGAACACTGTCAATCAGAGTTTACACACAAGGGGGCCCTGATGGGTTGACGACCCTAAAAGTGAATCTGAGGGCCTGCTTCAGACTAGGTACAAAAAAAAAAGTCTCAACGAACTCTGATACGGTATCAGACTAATTTTCAAGATGCTTACAATACAAATATAATGCACGCTGAGACAGGTACCGTACGTGTTAAGCATAATACTTAGTACTGTAATATACATGACATTGCTAACCACCACGTCACTGAATTTATGGTAACTGTTCGCAAACATTTTCTCTCAGCCTCCCTGCCTGCTTCCCTGCCTGCTCCTGTGCATGGCTTAGCTGTGCATATTTTCCCCTAAGCTACCTTCTAGCTTTGCTTTTACTCTCCTTTGTGGCACTCCGCTGCGACAGCCTTCACTACAGGTGGACCACTAGTAGGTCAATGCGGAAGGACTGAGCATTGCTGCTGCTGCTGCTGCTGCTCGTAGTGCTGCGGCTGCTGCTGCTGCTGCTGCTTCTGCTACTCGTAGTGGTGGTGCTGTTAGCTCGCGTCTTTTGGGGACTGTGTGCGTGCTTGGCAAGGCAGGCACTCTCCCTCTTGACTCTCCGCTGCAGCAGCTTTCACCACAGATGGACCACTAGGGCCGTATAGAAGGTCAAGGCGGAAAGACTGAGGCACTGCTGATACTGTTGCTGTCGGCGCTGCTGCTGATGCTGGTGATGCTCCTGGCACTGCTGCTTGTGCTGGTCTTGCTGCTTCAGCTCGCAATGCATTTTCTCCTGATGGTGCTGTTCCTTGTGCTGCTGCTGCTGCAGCTGGCACGGTGACCGCAGACGCTTTTGCTTTCAAGTCCCCAGCAGCAGCAGCAGCAGCAGCAGCAGTAGCTGCAGTAGTGGCAGTAGCGGCAGTATCAGCTCCCAACGCTATTCTGGGGGCAATAGTGGCCTGGAGCACGAACAGCTGCCACTTCGCGTCTGATTGGAGGTTGTAAAGGAGGGTGCTCCTGCCGCCTGCAAGGTCGTTGATATGCCATTAGATGGGAAAGAGGAGAAATGAAGGGAGGGATGAAGTGAGAAATGGGTTGGAGGATTAAGTGAGGGATGGAGAGAGGGATGGGAGGAGGGATGGAATGAGGACGGACGGAGGGATTGACAGAGTCAGATCGACTGACTGACTGACCAACGAATAGACCCGCTGACCGACCGTCCGACCGATGAAGTAACTGACTGATGGACGGACCGGAAATATGACTGACTTAAATGACTGACTGAGTGACTGTTTGACCAACTCACTGATTGAAAGAGTGAGTGTGACGAAACGACTGACTGTCAGAAAGACTGACCGACCGACTGACTGATCGACTGACTGACAACGACTGACTGACTGACCGTGCGTCCTGATCGCGCGAAGGTGAAACAGCGCTGAGCCCTGCGGCCCCTCCACAGGGAACGTCGCGGAAGCTGCGCGTCCGCCATGAGAAGTACCGATAGTGGCGCTGTACCAAGGGCCTCGCGTTATCGGCGATCCGATCGCCGCCTTTAGCTGCTCGTTCCGACTCGCCACCTCCAATGCCTCACTGTCCTGACAACGACAGGACGCACAGGACAGCGGTAGTATAATAATTAATTTAGGCTTTCTACCCCTTTTACGGTAAGAGTGATTCAATCGCTGTCTTGAACAACAGCTGCTCGTTTCGGTTCGCGACCTCCAATGCTTCACTGTACTAGCAGCGACGAAGACGCACACACAAGGTGAAGGCGTGGTAACGTGGACTTTTAAAGCGTAACAAACGAGGACTTGATGATAAGAAGTTGCCGATCCAAAGGCTGAGAAGGATAGCGGGCGATTCCACGGATAAGAGGACACGATCGACTACCCTAACGTTAAAAACGATTATGGAGATCCTAACGGTTACCCTAACGGTAAGACGAGAGCATGATCGACGAACATAACGGCTAAAAGGGTGCCTGATGATCCTACGGTTAAGCGGACATGATCGAAAAACCAGCGGCTAAGAGGATGTAATAGACGATCCAACGGCTAAGATGACATAAGAGCCGATCTAACGGCTACCTGCTGCATCGGTAGAAGAGCAGAGCATCGTCTGCGACGCTGTAAGTAACGCCGAGCGTCGCACCGGCAAGGATCGCAGCTCCCGCGATCCGCGGCCAAGGCCACCTCGATCGTGCCGCGCTTCGCAGAGGCTTGCTGGCGGCCATGGAGGGACGAGATCGCCGCGGTTGACGGTGACAGCGACGGTGATGGTGATGTTCGCGACTTGAGTTTTTCTTCCAAGGGGAATTCGCGAAAGAAAGTCGCCCAGCAATGTAGCAGCTTGTCTCACGCGATACGCTTGGAATTCCTCGCTTGTAGACTTCCCAATTTGCGCTGGATCAACAATACGTACTTCTTGTTGGGTTATATAAAATTAGCATTTCAGGTGTTTGACTTTCTGTCACCTGATACAATGTTCATGCATCATACGAAACAAAATTTCCCCTAAATCAGGAAAACCAGCCCATGTAATGAATGAAGACCGCAATAACGAGGATAATGATGGAGGCCAGAAGCACTGGCCGTTGCAGCAGCCAGCGCACCGCCTCCTGAAACCTTGCTGCAGCTGTTTGTGCCTTCTGGGCGAACTTCATCTGCAAATGCGACAAAGAAGGGGAGAGGGGTTGGCGGGGTTGGCCAGGTAGGCGAGAGTAACAATAATCGAGTGAAGCTCACATCACGTCCCACTGTAAAAGCTTGTATGTGTCAGTCAGTCACATGCGAGACAGAGTCAATCCAGCTTCCCCTGCTCCACCCCACCCACATGCTCTACTCTGCCACATGCACTCCCTATCCATTGCCACACATGGCCCAACCCCCCGTCTCTCTAGAATAAATAAATAAAAAATCAAAACAAAACAAAAAACAAATCTATTCTGCCACATGCACTCCCTATCCATTGCCACTTACAGGTCAGCCTTCCCTCTCACCACAGTGGCAGCCTCTCAGGCCCCAGACCCTGCATCATCTGCTTGGCCTGCTCTGCCTGCTCCACCCACATGCTCTGCCTCTACCCACACACTCTGCACCATACACTCCCGATTCAGTGCCACACAAAGCAACCAAACCCCCCATCTTACCACCGTCGCCAGCCTCTCCGGTCCCAGCCCCTGCATCATGCGCTTGGCCTGCTCTGCCTGCTCCATCTGCTCCACTCGACCCACATGTTCTGCCCCATGCACACATCCTATATATCTAAAGTCAGACACACACAAACCGATTTCCAATCCTTTGCCACCACTTACCACCGTCGCCAGCCTCTCCGGTCCCAGCCCCTGCATCATGCGCTTGGCCTGCTCTGCCTGCTCCACCGACATGCTCTGCCCCATGCGAGAGCTCATGGCTGCGATGTCCTCTGCACTCAGCTGCTGCATCATGTCGCTCATGAGCTGGAAAGGGATTGGGTGGGGTGCAGTAGAGTGTGGTGCGGTGGGGTAAGGTGGGATAAGGTGGGGAGCAGTGGGTTGGGGTAAGGTGGGTCGGGGTGGGGTGGGGCAGAAGATTCATGCACACATCTACTCTGCCTGCTCTCATTGACATGCTCTGCCCCATGCGAGAGCTCATGGCTGCAATGTCCTCTGCGCTCAGCTGCTGCATCATGTCGCTCATCAGCTGGGGAGGGGGGGGGGGTTGTGGGGTGAGGTTACACAAGGGCAGGAGGGACAGTGAGAATGGAGGCGGAAGGGGTTATAACGAGTTGCCCCATGCGCGAGCTCATAGCTGTAGTGTCCTCTGCACCCTGCCGCAGCTGTTGGCCTTACCTTCACAGTGGACGGGTCACTCAAGCGCTGCTCTTTTGAGGCGTCTCATAAGTCGTCTCTCTACCCACAGTTTTTATTTCTGAGGCGCCCCAAGATTTGGCCTTACCTCCACAGTCAAAGGGTCGTTCAACAGCCGTTCTTTTGAGGCGCCTCAGAAGTTGTCTCTCTACCCACAAGTCTTTTTTTTTTTAAGGCGCCCCAGAAATTGGCCTTACCTTCACAGTAGAAGGGTCGTTCAGCAGCCTTTCCTGTAGCTGCATCGGGTCCAATCCCCCGCCGACACCTGGCGCCGGCATCCCAGCCGCTCCCACCCCTCCTCCACTGAACCCCCCCCGTCCTGCTGCCCCCCCTGCTGCCTCAGCTTCTCTCCCAAATCCTGGAGGCATGCCATACGTGGTCTCTGTAACAGCAGGAGCAGCAGCAGTAGCAGCGGCATTAGCTGTGCTTCTGCTGCTTGCGCTCCCCGTTGTGGGAGTCAATACAGGATCGGAATCATCACTGCCGCTCCCTCTGCTGCCACTGCCGCCGCCGCCGCTCCCAGCACCACCAGCAGATCTTCCTGCCCCCACTCCCCCAGTTCCCCCTGCGCCCCCTGGTCCCCCCGTTCCCCCTACTCCCCCGCTCCCCGTCCCCCCAGCAACCCCTACCCCCGCTTGGCTAAAGGTCGAAGCAAGGCGCATCATCTTTTGGAGGTCTTCCGGGGACATGGAGCCGACGAGCTGCGCTGCAGTGCGGGCCATTTCGGGGGATAGGGCGCCGCCACTCAGCGCCGCCACTGCTGCTGGATCCATGCTCGTCATCATTGCCTGCATGTTGCTGGGGGGAGTAGAAGGAGAGGGGCAGGGAGTTTGTGTAAGCCCAACAGAAGGGAGTGTCACTCAGGGTTGCTTCTTGGGGTTGCCTGTTAGTACAGCCACTCAGCGCCGCCACCGCTGCTGGATCCATGCTCGTCATCATCGCCTGCATGTTGCTGGCTGTGCTTCTGCCACTGATACTGCTGATGGCATGGCAAGGCATCATGACAATTCACCACTCACCGCACGAGAGCAGGGTCGGTGGCAGAGAGGTCGGGAGACATGGTGGGTACCGAGGGAGGGATGAACAGCGGATTGCTTCCCACTGCTGCCGCCGCCGCTGCTGGTTGTGATGCTGCTGCTGGCATGGCAAGGCATCAAAATTCACACCACTCACCGCACGAGAGCAGGGTCGGTGGCGGAGAGATCAGGAGACATGGTGGGCACCGAGGGAGGGATGAACAGCGGATTGTCACCCACTGCTGCTGCTGCTGCTGCTCCTGCTGCTGCTGGCACTGCTGGCTGTGCTGGTGCCACTGATGCTGCTGTTAGCATGACAAGGCATGAGGGTTTGCAACTCACCGCACGAGAGCAGGGTCGGTGGCGGAGAGATCAGGAGACATGGTGGGCACCGAGGGAGGGATGAACAGCGGATTGTCACCCACTGCTGCTGCTGCTGCTCCTGCTGCTGCTGGCACTGCTGGCTGTGCTGGTGCCACTGATGCTGCTGTTAGCATGACAAGGCATGAGGGTTTGCAACTCACCGCACGAGAGCAGGGTCGGTGGCGGAGAGATCAGGAGACATGGTGGGCACCGAGGGAGGGATGAACAGCGGATTGTCACCCACTGCTGCTGCTGCTGCTCCTGCTGCTGCTGGCACTGCTGGCTGTGCTGGTGCCACTGATGCTGCTGTTAGCATGACAAGGCATGAGGGTTTGCAACTCACCGCACGAGAGCAGGGTCGGTGGCGGAGAGATCAGGAGACATGGTGGGCACCGAGGGAGGGATGAACAGCGGATTGTCACCCACTGCTGCTGCTGCTGCTCCTGCTGCTGCTGGCACTGCTGGCTGTGCTGGTGCCACTGATGCTGCTGTTAGCATGACAAGGCATGAGGGTTTGCAACTCACCGCACGAGAGCAGGGTCGGTGGCGGAGAGATCAGGAGACATGGTGGGCACCGAGGGAGGGATGAACAGCGGATTGTCACCCACTGCTGCTGCTGCTGCTCCTGCTGCTGCTGGCACTGCTGGCTGTGCTGGTGCCACTGATGCTGCTGTTAGCATGACAAGGCATGAGGGTTTGCAACTCACCGCACGAGAGCAGGGTCGGTGGCGGAGAGATCAGGAGACATGGTGGGCACCGAGGGAGGGATGAACAGCGGATTGTCACCCACTGCTGCTGCTGCTGCTCCTGCTGCTGCTGGCACTGCTGGCTGTGCTGGTGCCACTGATGCTGCTGTTAGCATGACAAGGCATGAGGGTTTGCAACTCACCGCACGAGAGCAGGGTCGGTGGCGGAGAGATCAGGAGACATGGTGGGCACCGAGGGAGGGATGAACAGCGGATTGTCACCCACTGCTGCTGCTGCTGCTCCTGCTGCTGCTGGCACTGCTGGCTGTGCTGGTGCCACTGATGCTGCTGTTAGCATGACAAGGCATGAGGGTTTGCAACTCACCGCACGAGAGCAGGGTCGGTGGCGGAGAGATCAGGAGACATGGTGGGCACCGAGGGAGGGATGAACAGCGGATTGCTTCCCACTGCTGCTGCTGCCGCTGCTGCTGGTTGTGCTTCTGCCACTGATGGTGAAATTACCGCTCCAGAAGCAGAGGAGACAGCAGAGGATGGGGCAGGAGCATCGTCACCCTCATCGATGTCCTCCAGAGAAACTGCAGCAGGCAAGGGAAGGATGGGCGGGGGGGCAAGAAGGCGGGAGAAAAGAAGGAGCAGGGTGTGGGCCGAGCAGCAGCGTGTCGGGAGGGAGACCGAGCAGCAGCGGAGGCAGCAGGAGCATCGTCACCCTCATCGATGTCCTCCAGAGAAACTGCAGCAGGCAAGGGAAGGATGGGCACGCAAGAGGCAGGGTGTGGGCCGAGCAGCAGGAGAGGCAGCAGGGGAGGCAGCCAGGGAGGGAGCAGGAGCATCGTCGCCCTCATCGATGTCCTCCAGAGAAACTGCAGCAGGCAAGGGAAGGATGGGCGGGGGGGCAAGAAGGCGGGAGAAAGAAAGCAGCAGGGTGTGGGGAGGGAGTCCGAGCAGCAGAGGATGGAGCAGGAGCATCGTCACCCTCATCGATGTCCACCAGAGAAACTGCAGCAGGCAAGGGAAGGATGGGCACGCAAGCAGGAGGGGGAAAGAAAAGCACAGGATGTGGGAATTGAGAATGAGAGGAAGGAAGAAGGTGGGGAGCGGGAAGGGAGGGAAATTGGGAAATTGATTCAAGAAAGAGAAATCTTAACGGGAGAGGGGTGAAATCAGGTGAGAGGGAAACAAGTGCACTGTTCAAATATATATACATCACACTATCTGCACTATCAACCAGCATACCTTTCTTCTTTGTAGCTTCCAGTGCTGCTTTGGTTTCTCTGAATGCATATGAATACATAGGAAGGGACGTAAACAGAAGGGGAGGAAGAAAGAGAAAATCTAATAAGCGACACAGCGGA
Organism: Closterium sp. Naga37s-1; assembly: GCA_947471745.1. NCBI lineage: Eukaryota > Viridiplantae > Streptophyta > Zygnematophyceae > Desmidiales > Closteriaceae > Closterium > Closterium sp. Naga37s-1. The sequence goes on along the minus strand of CANJKZ010000235.1, from coordinate 900,638 downwards.
TTGGGCGGGGGAGAGAGAAAACGGTGAATGGAGAAAGAAAGAGAGAATCTAATAAGCGACACAGCGGACATCTCTCTTAACGCTCTTCCCCCCTTGTGACCTCACACCCCCCCACCTCTTTCCCAGTGCATGCTTGCTTGCGTGCTTGATACGGATGCCAATCAGGAAACAGGGATTGCTCTGTGAGTGCCTGCACCCCACCTGAGTACCCCTGCCAGCGTTTCATCATCCGGTGAGATCTCTGCTGCTTTGGACAGGTCTGCTGCTGCCTCCTGCACAGAAGAAAGGACGGGTGGATGGCAAAGGGAGGCAGCAGCAATTCAACAAGTAATGTTACATGTCTAAACTCAATAACACCTCAGGCACCATCCAGTGAGATCCGTGCTGCTAAGGATAGATCTGCTACTACTGCCTCCTGCACAGAAGGACGCTAACAAAGCGTTTCGAAACTGATAAAATCCAACCATCGTACTTGCAGCATCTCAACTGAAGGGACGCAATTTCTGAGCAGTTCGTGCCTTCGTTCTACTCTTCCTGTATTCTAAACCGGGCACTTACTTCGCTCCCTGTATTCAGAACCCCGAACTTACTTTCAACTGCCCAAGCTCCTTGTAAGCCAGTCCTCGTCTGTACAGCGCCTTGAGGTTAGACCCATCTTCGGAAATCACCTGGGTAAATAGTCATGGAAAAAGACAAACGGGTGGTGTACAAAGTTGAATCGGAGAAAAATTGTGCAGAGCAGATTACCATGCGCAATCCAACTGCAGTGACGAGAACAACACTGGTTTGTCTCATTGGAAAGCCCACCTAAGAGACAACAAAGAACCACCTGAGAGCCAACAGAGAACCACCTGAGAGCCAAAACAGAACCACCTGAGAGCCAACAAAGGCTCACCTGAGTGCCAACAGAGACAGCATGGGCAAAGGCGTTGGTCTTGAGGTGACAGGACATAAGGTTGACTGCACACGTGCGCCGCAGGGACACCGCTGCTGGGGACGAATGCATGGCTAGATTGCCCCGTGCCTGAGGAGGAGTGAAGGGGAGAGAAGGAGAGAGTAAGGGAGAGCAAGCAGAGAGCACGGGTAGAGTGGGCCATCAAGGGGACAGGAGGTGGTGTTGGGTGGCAGGTGATGAGGTTGACCGCACACATTGCTGCTGGAGATGAGTGCATTGCGATGCCTCTGAACCGGATTGCCATCCCTCTGCATCCCTCTCAACCCCTTAGTTCATTGAAAGATGCACATACCTTCCTTCCTGGTACTTCCCTTCCAGCACTCTCTCCATGCGACGACACACACACGTATTCTGTTGCATTTCCCTGTTGCACTTCCCTGGACACACTTCCAAAGTCCTCCCCGTACCCCCCCTCTCGCCGTGCCACTCACACACATACCCTGTTATACTTCTCTGCAGCTTCTGAGTACTTTCCCATCCCATGCAGCTTGTTGCCCTGCACGTACACACACATGTGGGAGGGAGAGAAAGGGAGATGGAAAGAGTGTCCGGGCTAGGGGCTGTAGGCTAAACCCCGGCTCACATACGAGGCAACCGCCATGCTGCTGCTGCTGCTGCTGCTGCTACAGGTCGTTTTTGAGGCGCCTCAAAAAAGAGGCAACCACCCTGCTGATGCTGCTGCTGCTGCTACAGGTCGTTTTTGAGGCGCCTCAAAAAAGAGGCAACCACCCTGCTGCTGCTGCTGCTGCTGCTACAAGGGGAAGCTCTCCCCTTTCCCATCCTCCTGCTGGTTCTTTTCAGGGCACCCAAAAAGGACCAGTGAAAATTCCACAACCACTAACCTCATTCTTGAGCATCGTTGCAGCATTTAGCTCATACTGCTGCCGCTGGCTCATATACGATGCCACATCCGGCAACCCCCCTGCTGCACCTCCTCCCACTCCCCCTCCTCCCGCTGCTGCCCCTGGGATCCCCCCAGCAGCACCGGCAGTGCCCATGGCGGAGGCGATCTGGTGCGGGCTGAAGTGCTTCATCTGCTCCGCTGCCCGCCGCATGTCCTCCGGTGTCATGCGCCCCATCTGCTCCGTTGCCAGCCGAATCATGTCTGGTGCCATCATCTGGCCATGGAGGAGGGAGGGAAGGAGGGAGGGAGCGAGGGAGGTGGTGGAGGGCGGGGGGAGGAGGGGGGGAGGAGGGGGGGAGGAGGGGGACGAAGGAGTGAAAAGGGTTGCTTCACCCAAGTGCTCCTGAAATCCCCCCAGCAGCAGCCGCAGCGCCAACCCCACCCGCCGCCTGCACCGGCACTGCCCATGGCGGAGGCGATCTGGTGCGGGCTGAGGCGCTTCATCTGCTCCGCTGCCCGCCGCATGTCCTCCGGTGTCATGCGCCCCATCTGCTCCGTTGCCAGCCGAATCATGTCCGGGGTCATCATCTGCATGGGAGGGGAGGGATGGGTGGAGGGAGGGGTGGAGGGAAGAGTCCGAGATTGGGTTGGAAGTGAGAGGATGTGAAGATGGTGTCATGCGCCCCATCTACTCCGTGGCCAGCCGAATCATGTCTGGGGTCATCATCTGCAGAGAAGTGAGGGCACATGGAGGGGAGGGGGCGCATGGAGGAGGGGAGGGGGCGCATGGAGGAGGGGAGGGGGCGCATGGAGGAGGGGAGGGGGCGCATGGAAGGGGGGGGCGGGACTATATGTAAGGCGCCTCAAAAACAAACTCCTCCGGTGACATGCGCCCCATCTGCTCTGTGGCCAGCCGAATCATGTCTGGGGTCATCATCTGCATGGGAAGGCACCGAGGAGGGGGAGAGGGGGGCGGGGGGGGAAGGGTGGGGGGGAGAGGGGTGGTTGAAACTGAGAGGTTTGCGAAGAGCGAAACATGCGACTCATCTGCTCTGTGGCCAGACGAATCATGTCCGGCGTCATCATCTGCATGGGAAGGAGGTGACTTCTGAGTCGACTCAAAAGCTAGACGAATCATGTCCGGCGTCATCATCTGCATGGGAAGGAGGTGACTTCTGAGTCGACTCAAACGCTAGACGAATCATGTCCAGCGTCATCATCTGCATGGGAAGGAGGTGACTTCTGAGTCGACTCAAACTAGACGAATCATGTCCGGCGTCATCATCTGCATGGGAAGGAGGTGACTTCTGAGTCGACTCAAAAGCTAGACGAATCATGTCCGGCGTCATCATCTGCATGGGAAGGAGGTGACTTCTGAGTCGACTCAAAAGCGGCTAGACGAATCATGTCCGGCGTCATCATCTGCATGGGAAGGAGGTGACTTCTGAGTCGACTCAAAAGCGGGACGAATCATGTCCGGTGTCATCATCTGCATGGGAAGGAGGTGACTTCTGAGTCGACTCAAAAGCTAGACGAATCATGTCCGGCGTCATCATCTGCATGGGAAGGAGGTGACTTCTGAGTCGACTCAAAAGCTAGACGAATCATGTCCGGCGTCATCATCTGCATGGGAAGGAGGTGACTTCTGAGTCGACTCAAAAGCTAGACGAATCATGTCCGGCGTCATCATCTGCATGGGAAGGAGGTGACTTCTGAGTCGACTCAAACTAGACGAATCATGTCCGGCGTCATCATCTGCATGGGAAGGAGGTGACTTCTGAGTCGACTCAAAAGCTAGACGAATCATGTCCGGCGTCATCATCTGCATGGGAAGGAGGTGACTTCTGAGTCGACTCAAAAGCTAGACGAATCATGTCCGGCGTCATCATCTGCATGGGAAGGAGGTGACTTCTGAGTCGACTCAAAAGCTAGACGAATCATGTCCGGCGTCATCATCTGCATGGGAAGGAGGTGACTTCTGAGTCGACTCAAAAGCTAGACGAATCATGTCCGGCGTCATCATCTGCATGGGAAGGAGGTGACTTCTGAGTCGACTCAAAAGCTAGACGAATCATGTCCGGCGTCATCATCTGCATGGGAAGGAGGTGACTTCTGAGTCGACTCAAAAGCTAGACGAATCATGTCCGGCGTCATCATCTGCATGGGAAGGAGGTGGCTTCTGAGTCGACTCAAAAGCTAGACGAATCATGTCCGGCGTCATCATCTGCATGGGAAGGAGGTGGCTTCTGAGTCGACTCAAAAGCTAGACGAATCATGTCCGGCGTCATCATCTGCATGGGAAGGAGGTGGCTTCTGAGTCGACTCAAAAGCTAGACGAATCATGTCCGGCGTCATCATCTGCATGGGAAGGAGGTGGCTTCTGAGTCGACTCAAAAGCTAGACGAATCATGTCCGGCGTCATCATCTGCATGGGAAGGAGGTGACTTCTGAGTCGACTCAAAAGCTAGACGGATCATGTCCGGCGTCATCATCTGCATGGGAAGGAGGTGACTTCTGAGTCGACTCAAAAGCTAGACGGATCATGTCCGGCGTCATCATCTGCATGGGAAGGAGGTGACTTCTGAGTCGACTCAAAAGCTAGACGGATCATGTCCGGCGTCATCATCTGCATGGGAAGGAGGTGGCTTCTGAGTCGACTCAAAAGCTAGACGGATCATGTCCGGCGTCATCATCTGCATGGGAAGGAGGTGGCTTCTGAGTCGACTCAAAAGCTAGACGGATCATGTCCGGCGTCATCATCTGCATGGGAAGGAGGTGGCTTCTGAGTCGACTCAAAAGCTAGACGGATCATGTCCGGCGTCATCATCTGCATGGGAAGAAGGTGGCTTCTGAGTCGACTCAAAAGCTAGACGAATCATGTCCGGCGTCATCATCTGCATGGGAAGGAGGTGGCTTCTGAGTCGACTCAAAAGCTAGACGAATCATGTCCGGCGTCATCATCTGCATGGGAAGGAGGTGGCTTCTGAGTCGACTCAAAAGCTAGACGAATCATGTCCGGCGTCATCATCTGCATGGGAAGGAGGTGGCTTCTGAGTCGACTCAAAAGCTAGACGAATCATGTCCGGCGTCATCATCTGCATGGGAAGGAGGTGACTTCTGAGTCGACTCAAAAGCTAGACGAATCATGTCCGGTGTCATCATCTGCATGGGAAGGAGGTGACTTCTGAGTCGACTCAAAAGCTAGACGTCTCATGTCCGGTGTCATCATCTGCATGGGAAGGAGGTGACTTCTGAGTCGACTCAAAAGCTAGACGAATCATGTCCGGCGTCATCATCTGCATGGGAATGCACGGGGGAGCCTCGAAACAGCTTGCGCTTCATACAACTGCCTCTTGACCGCAAGTCCGACTCGCCGCGTCATCTTATACGAGAAACAAGTGTGTTCTGAGTCGAATAAAAAAACACACACAATTCTCACCTGCTGCATGCGTTGAATGTCTTGAGGAGACATGCGGCTCATCTGCTCCTGTGCAGGTGTGTTCTGAGTCGACTGAAAGCAAGAACACGCACGATTCTCACCTGCTGCATACGTTGAATGTCTTGAGGCGACATACGGCTCATCTGCTCCTGTGCCAGCCGAACCATCTCCGGATCCATGGCCGCCGGAGGAATCATGGCCGTCGGCTACGTCTGGCTGCACCAGTCCCGAAACGCGATGAATTCTGAAACAGCGATGTCACTTTTGAGAATCTCGAAAGTGACTCACGGGAGACGAATTTTGAAACGGTGGGGGGTCACTAGAGGAAAATCTGGAGTGGGAGTTGCAGTTACGGTGCACAACGTTATAAAACCGGGGTGCACATTCAGCTGAATGTGCATCAAAGGTTATCCCTTGACTGAGTGGGTTACGAGGTGTGCTTTCAACCCCTTCAAGTCGAAATTCGTTTCCCCCCTCCCCCGCAATTTTGTTTCCCCCCTCCCCCGCAATTTCGTTTCCCCCCCCTCCCGCCAATCTGTTTCATCCCTCCCGCCATTCGGTTTCACCCACTCCCGCCATTTCACCCCCTCCCGCCACCTACGAAATGCCCGAAGCTCTAGCGGAATCATTTTTTTGTCGCCCCTCGTGAGCCAATCACTGTTTTTCTCCAAACCCCCTTCCCAACATCTCAAGCCGAACCGCGTTGAATGTGCACCCTGGTTTTAAGAAAAGTGTGTCCGAGAATTGAAGTTCTGAATGAACGATGCAGTTAGGCTGTTCTGAGCGACGCCTTTCAGGGCGCCATAAAACTGTCGCGATGCGACATAAACTCGCGGTAGCAACTTCGCAAATGGAATCCAGTATTAACAGCTGGTGAAAGCCTGGTACTGTCAGCTAAACAAATGCCACGAGCTTCAGAATCTAGACGTAAGAGTAACTAAAGAACTGCTGGCCTAATAATCTGCACGCGGGGGTGTCTGTTTAGTAACTGGGAGAAGCAGAATCATTGGAGGCTGCTCTGAATTAGACAGGCAGGAACCTCGGAAACACCGCTTTGTGCATCTCGATTCTCGAGCATCGGATCAGAGCGTTGAATACGGATCTAGGAAACGCCGCAATATTAGCCCAAGACCTCAACCACAGTATGTGTACAGGACTGCTGACAGCGCGTGTCAGAAGTGGAAGATGGATTCGCTATAGCACGAGGAAAAATATAGTGTTATTACAGCATGGTACAGTCAGGGGTATTTTCCCCTCACAGCAAGATGAGGTGATTGTGAGCTTCCTAACACAATGCTGCTTCAAATTCATGGTAGAGCATGGCATTACAGCGATTGCAATACGCAAAACTAAATCACCACTCGTCGTTGTTTAACGACATGTACCCACTATATAAACGCCCATTGGTGTTCTTGAGCTCGTTAATCATCCTATTCCAATTTGACGCCAGGACGCCAACAAAATGGTCGCATTCCGAAGCGATAAGCAGGTTTGCAAAGCTGATCCCCACTGTACGCGCGAGGCCAAACATCTCCGTGTATTCCGACATTCTCGTTCCTGCTCCTTGCCTTGGAACCTCCGAGTAGAAAAAAGTCCAGTCCGTGAAGCGGCTTGACTGATCCACAACACTCTGCATGGCAGCCATAAGAAACACGGAGCAAGAACACGCTAATTTGCACCTAGGAAAATATAAATCATGTCCAAATTTGTGCTGCAAGCACCCTCTCATCTGAATCCTGCTGCCCCACCCACCTCTCTCCACCCTCGCCTGCATCGTTGCTGGGCCACTCGTATCGCACGTCAGGGTCAATGGATACCCTCTATGCATGCAATGGAAGCGCAACAGCCCATAGCTTCACATGCAGTTCTATGCCCCCTACTTCTCACCTGCGCCTCTCTGCCATACACCTCCCCCCCCCCCCCCCTCCATCCCTTTCCTCTCCTCCCTCCCTCTCCCCCACTCACCTGCATCTCGGTGCTGAGCCATGGGTATTGAACAGCGGGGAATCCTCACCGCACGTGGTTGGCCATGAACATGACAGCATGGAAGGAGGTCAGCCTGCGCCTCCCTCCTCACCTGCATGATTCCAACCCTCTACTCTGCGCCCAAATCTCCCCCACTCACCTGCATCTCTGTGCTGAGTCAGGTGCTCACCTCCCCCCCCCTTCCCTTTCCTCTCCTCCCTCCCTCTCCCCCACTCACCTGCATCTCTGTGCTGAGCCAGGTGCTCACCTCCCCCCCCCTTCCCTTTCCTCTCCTCCCTCCCTCTCCCCCACTCACCTGCATCTCTGTGCTGAGCCAGGTGCTCACCTCCCCCCCCTTCCCTTTCCTCTCCTCCCTCCCTCTCCCCCACTCACCTGCATCTCTGTGCTGAGCCAGGTGCTCACCTCCCCCCCCCTTCCCTTTCCTCTCCTCCCTCCCTCTCCCCCACTCACCTGCATCTCTGTGCTGAGCCAGGTGCTCACCTCCCCCCCCCTTCCCTTTCCTCTCCTCCCTCCCTCTCCCCCACTCACCTGCATCTCTGTGCTGAGCCAGGTGCTCACCTCCCCCCCCCTTCCCTTTCCTCTCCTCCCTCCCTCTCCCCCACTCACCTGCATCTCAGTGCTGAGCCAGGCGTATTGCACGGCGGGGAACCCCCGCCGCACCCGATTAGCCATGAACATGACTGCGTAGAAGGAGAAGAGCCGCATCTCAAACGACTTGTCGCCCTGCCGCACATGCACGCTCACTATCGGCCGCGGGATATACGGCTCCCCTCCCACCCCCCCGTAGTTCGCAAGATACGGATCCCACCCGTACTGCTCTCCTTCCAAATCTCCTACCCCCCCGCTTCTGCTGCTGCTGCTGCTGCTGCTGCTTCTGCTGCTTCTGCTGCTGTTAGCAGCACCAGTGGCATTCCCTAAGCTGCAGCCCTGATACCCCATCTTAGGCCTTGCAGTTGTTTCCAATTCCAGGGCCTGTTTTCCTCAAGATACCCCCACTGCCTCGTACCATATCCACTCGTTCCCGGCTGGTAACCATGCTTCCTTGGTCTTGGTTGCTTATTCTGGAACCTAATGCATCCGAAGCAAAAGGAAAGGGCAGAGGCGCCTCAGAAGCAGAGGGGGGGGATGAAGACGGCCCAAGGTCGAGCTTCTCTTGCTCTTCAAACTCCCTCCACTGGCCAACGTCCTTCTCGCCCTCAACCCCACTCTCCCTCATCCTCCTCCTCCTCCTCCTCCTCCTCCTCCTCCTCCTCCTCCTCCTCCTCCTCCTCCTCCTCCTCCTCCTCCTCCTCCTCCTCCTCCTCCTCCTTCCAACCTCCTTCTGTCCACCATCACTGCCCTTCCTCTCTCCGTCCACCCCATTCCTTTTCACCCTCCTTCCCCCCCTCCTCCCCGTCGTCATCCCACCTTCCTTCGTTCCCGATCCGTCAAAATGTTCCGAAGATTTTTGAGGCAACGCAGGGGACTTATCTCTGCTCTTGAGACCATGCCGCTCTTCATAAGAAGTGGTGCCGTCCCTCCCTTCAACCCAAGCTCCTCCCATCTCCTCAGACGCTTCGTCACTTCCCCCAAGCTCCTGTCGCTCTTTAGTGACCTTGCTGCTTCCCCAGGACTCTGCCAGCAGGCTTGTTTGGTCCATGCGGGACGCCACGACCTGGCGTGCCACGTGCATGCCGTACACGTGGTGGCGCTCGCGGTTGATGATGTGGCACAGGTAGGCCGACGGCCACCGCAGCATGAAGCGCGTTGCTTGGGCTCGCCACCAGTGCGCCTGGTGGGAGGAGGAGGGAGGAGGGAGGCAGGAGGGGGAAGGGAGAGAGAAGTGAGAGAGGTTGGGCAGAGAGACAGGCAGGCCGACGGCCACCGCAGCATGAAGCGCGTCGCCTGCGCCCTCCACCAGTGCGCCTTCGGTTGAACGGGGAGCGGAAACAGAACGAGCAGGGCGAGGGAAGGGAAAGAAGGAGGGGATGCGGTTGATGATGTGGCACAGGTAGGCCGACGGCCACCGCAGCATGAAGCGCGTTGCTTGGGCCCTCCACCAGTGCGCCTGGTGGGGAAAGGGGGGAAGGGGGGATTAGCAGATGCACACACAAGGACAGCAGAACAGAGACGAATGCAGCATGAAGCGCGTCGCCCGCGCACCCCACCAACGCACCTGAGAAGCTTAAGGTCCGCACTAATCTGCACTAGTCTCGCCGTTTTGGGTCGAACCAAAGGTCACCCAGCGTTGAGCCGACTCAGAAGTTACCTCACCTTTTTTAGGAACTTGGTGTGCTCGCCCATACGCCCCATCACCTCGTTGGGGAGTGGACTCTTCAGATACGCCTTGCCCCAGAGGCTGCACAGCGGAAGGGAGAGAAAGGTGGGTATTGAGGAGGGGGAGAAGCAAGGAGGGGATAGGAGCGAGATGCAACCCTGGTGTGAGTGAGTGGGGCTCATACGCCCCATCACCTCGTTGCGGAGCGGACTCTTCAGATACGCCCTGCCCCAGAGGCTGCATAGGGGAAGGGAGAGGACGGGGAGACGCGGGGAGAGGATAGGAGTGGGATGGCCCTTGTGTGTGTGTGAGCGTGCTCATACGCCCTATCACCACATTGGGAAGAAGGGCCACGTGATTGAAGAAGTGTTTTGAGACGTCTGCTGATGCCAGCCGCAGCAGCCGCAGCAGCAGCAGCAGCAGCGGCAGTAGCAGCAGCAGAAGCGAAGGCGGCAACAGCAGCAGCAGTAGTGGAGGGTTAGGAGGAGATTTGGAAGGAGAGCAGTACGGGTGGGATCCTTACCTTGCGAACTACGAGGGGGTGGGAGCGGAGCCGTATATCCCGCGTCCGATAGTGAGCGTGCATGTGCGGCAGGGCGACAAGGCACATGAGATGCGGCTCTTCTCCTTCTATGCAGTCATGTTCATGGCTAATCGCGTGCGGCGGGAGAATCCCGGCGTGCGATACGTGTGGCTGAGCACTGAAATGCAGGTGAGAGGTGGAGAGAGAGGTGGGCGACAAGGCGCATGAGATGCGGCTGTTCTTCTATGCAGTCATGTTCATGGCTAACCGCGTGCGACGGGAGGAGCCCGTTGTGCGATGCGTGTGGCTTAGCACTGAGATGCAGGTGAGAGCGGGCATGAATAGTTTGTATATAAGGTAAATGCACTCATGCGGCCCATGCACAGAGGGTATTGATTGACCCTGACACGCCATACATGTGGCTTAGCACTGACATGCAGGTGAGAGAGAGGGGGGAGAGTATCAATTTCTATTTATTTCTTTCTTTCCATGTTCTACAGAGTGTTGTGGATCAGTCGAGCCGATTCACAGACTGGACTTTTTTCTACTCCAAGCTTCCGCGACAAGGAGCTGGAACGAGAATGTCCGAGTACACTGAAAAGTTTGGCCTGGCGCGTACAGTGGGGATCAGCTTCGCGAATCTTATTATTGCTTCTGAGTGCGACTTTTTTGTTGGTGTCCTGGCGTCGAATTGGAACAGGATGATCAACGAGCTTAAGAACACTAATGGACGCTTGTATAATGGGTATGTCTCTGTAAATAATGGGGAGTGGTGATTCGATTTTGACAGTGACACTGTAGATGGACAGACTGAATGTCCTGGTTAGTCACGAAGCAAGCAATCTGTTTGGTGTTGCAGTGCGGTCGTACCTAATTTTCAAGCAGGCCCGTAGATTCGTTTTGGGACACGCTGATCAATCAGCAGGCACCCTTCTCTGAACTCTGTCAGTCAGAGTTGCCTCCAATTTTCAGGCTGAAAATTCAGACCACACTATGTTTTTTAGGCTGAACGTTCAGCGTTACACACAAATTTTAGGCTGATCTCTTTTATAGATTAATGAGCAAACAATCTACTCTAGGTTGGAATTTGTCAGAAAGTATACTAGGTTAGGAACCTAGGAAGGTGACAAGAGAGGAGGATGTCGAGAAAGGAAGAGGTTTTCACTATAGAGTCAAAGGTACAAATAGGGGAGGAAAAGGGGTAAACCACCAAACAGGAAAATGTGATAACTACACTACTGCTAGATCTACATGCAGTTATAATAAAGTAATTCTGACATCCCCCCATAACTGCATGTAGGAATAGCAAAGTGCAAATCACAACCTGCAGGTGTACTCAAAGCAACAGCACGCAAGAGCAATGACAACCAGTGCAGTAGTGGCAGAGACAGTTGCAGTAAGCCCTGAGGCAAGAAAGAAACAAAGAGAAGGTGCATGTGGCGCAGGTAGCCTGGAGAGCAGGTGCGTGCGGCTAGAAAGGGTGGCGGCAACGCAGGGCTCAACGGCAACGCCTGCAGCTCAACAGCAAAGAAAGACGAACGAAGAGAGAGTGGCGTCAGGGGCTGCAGCTGTAGGTGCCACGGTAGCAGCGGGCGGCAGCTGCAGACGCATGGCTGCTGTTTCCGCCGCTCTCTCTTACCCTCCATTAACCTCTCTCATCCCCCCTGAACCGCTCTCCCCCCCCCCCCCCCCCCCCCCCCCCCCCTACAGCACCATGTGCTACAGGGAGAGAGGAAGAGGGAAGGAGAGGGCGGGTGGGGGGGGGGGGGGGGGGGCGGCATGGGCGCTGGCGCTGGCGGCGGCGTCTGGCGCTGGCGCTGGCGCTGACGCACACGACCGTGCGCGGGTGCGCACGGTTGTACGCAGCTGCGCGCGCTGCTGCTGTTGCGGTCGTGACGGAACGGGGCGGGGCAGGCGACGCGTGAAGGGACGGGACGGCGCGCAGCGGGGGCGCAACGGATGGGAAAGGCGCGCAGGGCGCGACGGACGGACAGGGCGGACGGGCGCGACGGGGAGGGCGCAACGGGCGCGACGAGCAGGCCTTCGGAGCGCGAAACGGGGGGGCCTGCAGAGAGCGAAACGCGGGACCCGCGGGGGTCGTCCATGGGGCGATTCGGGGGACCCGCGGGGCGCATTACGGGCTGCGCGACGGGTGGGCCCATGATCCTAAAAAAATTGGTCTTAGGATCTTACAGCTCTGATACCATGTCAGAAAGTAGACTAGGTTAGTGCCAAAAAGTAGACTAGGTTAGGAACCTAGGACGGTGACAAGAGAGGAGGATGTCGAAAAAGGAAGAGGTTTTCACTATAGAGTCAAAGGTACAAATAGGGGAGGAAAGGGGGTAAACCACCAAACAGGAAAATGTGATAACTACACTACTGCTAGATCTACATGCAGTTATAATAAAGTAATTCTGACAGTTAGGAACCTAGGAAGGTGACAAGAGAGGAGGATGTCGAGAAAGGAAGAGATTTTCACCATAGAGTCAAAGGTACAAATACGGTAGGGGAGGAAAGGGGGTAAACCACCAAACAGGAAAATGTGATAACTACACTACTGCTAGATCTACATGCAGTTATAATAAAGTAATTCTGACAGAATTGAACCTGATTACAACATTCCTGTACCAACGCGACTGTGCGGTGCCGCGCTCGGGAAATTTTGGTTTCCCGCCTGGGATTGACGGTGTCAGTGCTACACGTCGCTAGGCTGGCGGAAACTCCTGTATTACCGGTTTCAGAGTGCACCTTCGATACAAGGCTGAGGGCTCAGCCTACACTCATAAAATTAGGCTGAAATTTCAGCCAATACATAAAAAAGAACTCGGAAAATCAGACAAGGTACATAAAGAAAAACTTCGACTTCAGACCAGGGCCTCAGATATCAGGAAAAAAAACCCTGAAATTCCTGATTTTGGCAGTCCTTTTTTTACCTACCCTGAAAAGTCGGTGTTGAGATTTTTGAGGGACTGAAATTTCAGACTTTTTTTGTTAGGCCACACTGAAATTTCAGACTTTTTCCCCCTAGGACACTGATGCGACAACGTTGTAACGAAACCAACACTGAAGCGATTCTTACCCGTGCCATGTGGATTTGACCGCAATTACAGAGAATCTCAGATTCCCGAGGTGTAAGCACCCCGTGGCGAGGCCAACCTGTGAAATTCTGCCTCTGGTTCACGTTCAGAGGTATTTTGTTGGCGCGGCGCCTCACACCATTGGGCCGTTTCGTTGCAGCAGTCAGTCTTGGCCAATCCGAGCGTGGCCACCATGTGGTGCTGGAGGGCTGCCAAGGATCCTGCCCCGTTGCCATCACATGCGACGCGTTAGTGACAGCCTTTTTACTAGTGCTACACTGATGCATCAGGCTTTTTACAAACACAGCACTGCCATTTCAGGCTTTTTATTTTGGAACACTGTCAATCAGAGTTTACACACAAGGGGGCCCTGATGGGTTGACGACCCTAAAAGTGAATCTGAGGGCCTGCTTCAGACTAGGTACAAAAAAAAAAGTCTCAACGAACTCTGATACGGTATCAGACTAATTTTCAAGATGCTTACAATACAAATATAATGCACGCTGAGACAGGTACCGTACGTGTTAAGCATAATACTTAGTACTGTAATATACATGACATTGCTAACCACCACGTCACTGAATTTATGGTAACTGTTCGCAAACATTTTCTCTCAGCCTCCCTGCCTGCTTCCCTGCCTGCTCCTGTGCATGGCTTAGCTGTGCATATTTTCCCCTAAGCTACCTTCTAGCTTTGCTTTTACTCTCCTTTGTGGCACTCCGCTGCGACAGCCTTCACTACAGGTGGACCACTAGTAGGTCAATGCGGAAGGACTGAGCATTGCTGCTGCTGCTGCTGCTGCTCGTAGTGCTGCGGCTGCTGCTGCTGCTGCTGCTTCTGCTACTCGTAGTGGTGGTGCTGTTAGCTCGCGTCTTTTGGGGACTGTGTGCGTGCTTGGCAAGGCAGGCACTCTCCCTCTTGACTCTCCGCTGCAGCAGCTTTCACCACAGATGGACCACTAGGGCCGTATAGAAGGTCAAGGCGGAAAGACTGAGGCACTGCTGATACTGTTGCTGTCGGCGCTGCTGCTGATGCTGGTGATGCTCCTGGCACTGCTGCTTGTGCTGGTCTTGCTGCTTCAGCTCGCAATGCATTTTCTCCTGATGGTGCTGTTCCTTGTGCTGCTGCTGCTGCAGCTGGCACGGTGACCGCAGACGCTTTTGCTTTCAAGTCCCCAGCAGCAGCAGCAGCAGCAGCAGCAGTAGCTGCAGTAGTGGCAGTAGCGGCAGTATCAGCTCCCAACGCTATTCTGGGGGCAATAGTGGCCTGGAGCACGAACAGCTGCCACTTCGCGTCTGATTGGAGGTTGTAAAGGAGGGTGCTCCTGCCGCCTGCAAGGTCGTTGATATGCCATTAGATGGGAAAGAGGAGAAATGAAGGGAGGGATGAAGTGAGAAATGGGTTGGAGGATTAAGTGAGGGATGGAGAGAGGGATGGGAGGAGGGATGGAATGAGGACGGACGGAGGGATTGACAGAGTCAGATCGACTGACTGACTGACCAACGAATAGACCCGCTGACCGACCGTCCGACCGATGAAGTAACTGACTGATGGACGGACCGGAAATATGACTGACTTAAATGACTGACTGAGTGACTGTTTGACCAACTCACTGATTGAAAGAGTGAGTGTGACGAAACGACTGACTGTCAGAAAGACTGACCGACCGACTGACTGATCGACTGACTGACAACGACTGACTGACTGACCGTGCGTCCTGATCGCGCGAAGGTGAAACAGCGCTGAGCCCTGCGGCCCCTCCACAGGGAACGTCGCGGAAGCTGCGCGTCCGCCATGAGAAGTACCGATAGTGGCGCTGTACCAAGGGCCTCGCGTTATCGGCGATCCGATCGCCGCCTTTAGCTGCTCGTTCCGACTCGCCACCTCCAATGCCTCACTGTCCTGACAACGACAGGACGCACAGGACAGCGGTAGTATAATAATTAATTTAGGCTTTCTACCCCTTTTACGGTAAGAGTGATTCAATCGCTGTCTTGAACAACAGCTGCTCGTTTCGGTTCGCGACCTCCAATGCTTCACTGTACTAGCAGCGACGAAGACGCACACACAAGGTGAAGGCGTGGTAACGTGGACTTTTAAAGCGTAACAAACGAGGACTTGATGATAAGAAGTTGCCGATCCAAAGGCTGAGAAGGATAGCGGGCGATTCCACGGATAAGAGGACACGATCGACTACCCTAACGTTAAAAACGATTATGGAGATCCTAACGGTTACCCTAACGGTAAGACGAGAGCATGATCGACGAACATAACGGCTAAAAGGGTGCCTGATGATCCTACGGTTAAGCGGACATGATCGAAAAACCAGCGGCTAAGAGGATGTAATAGACGATCCAACGGCTAAGATGACATAAGAGCCGATCTAACGGCTACCTGCTGCATCGGTAGAAGAGCAGAGCATCGTCTGCGACGCTGTAAGTAACGCCGAGCGTCGCACCGGCAAGGATCGCAGCTCCCGCGATCCGCGGCCAAGGCCACCTCGATCGTGCCGCGCTTCGCAGAGGCTTGCTGGCGGCCATGGAGGGACGAGATCGCCGCGGTTGACGGTGACAGCGACGGTGATGGTGATGTTCGCGACTTGAGTTTTTCTTCCAAGGGGAATTCGCGAAAGAAAGTCGCCCAGCAATGTAGCAGCTTGTCTCACGCGATACGCTTGGAATTCCTCGCTTGTAGACTTCCCAATTTGCGCTGGATCAACAATACGTACTTCTTGTTGGGTTATATAAAATTAGCATTTCAGGTGTTTGACTTTCTGTCACCTGATACAATGTTCATGCATCATACGAAACAAAATTTCCCCTAAATCAGGAAAACCAGCCCATGTAATGAATGAAGACCGCAATAACGAGGATAATGATGGAGGCCAGAAGCACTGGCCGTTGCAGCAGCCAGCGCACCGCCTCCTGAAACCTTGCTGCAGCTGTTTGTGCCTTCTGGGCGAACTTCATCTGCAAATGCGACAAAGAAGGGGAGAGGGGTTGGCGGGGTTGGCCAGGTAGGCGAGAGTAACAATAATCGAGTGAAGCTCACATCACGTCCCACTGTAAAAGCTTGTATGTGTCAGTCAGTCACATGCGAGACAGAGTCAATCCAGCTTCCCCTGCTCCACCCCACCCACATGCTCTACTCTGCCACATGCACTCCCTATCCATTGCCACACATGGCCCAACCCCCCGTCTCTCTAGAATAAATAAATAAAAAATCAAAACAAAACAAAAAACAAATCTATTCTGCCACATGCACTCCCTATCCATTGCCACTTACAGGTCAGCCTTCCCTCTCACCACAGTGGCAGCCTCTCAGGCCCCAGACCCTGCATCATCTGCTTGGCCTGCTCTGCCTGCTCCACCCACATGCTCTGCCTCTACCCACACACTCTGCACCATACACTCCCGATTCAGTGCCACACAAAGCAACCAAACCCCCCATCTTACCACCGTCGCCAGCCTCTCCGGTCCCAGCCCCTGCATCATGCGCTTGGCCTGCTCTGCCTGCTCCATCTGCTCCACTCGACCCACATGTTCTGCCCCATGCACACATCCTATATATCTAAAGTCAGACACACACAAACCGATTTCCAATCCTTTGCCACCACTTACCACCGTCGCCAGCCTCTCCGGTCCCAGCCCCTGCATCATGCGCTTGGCCTGCTCTGCCTGCTCCACCGACATGCTCTGCCCCATGCGAGAGCTCATGGCTGCGATGTCCTCTGCACTCAGCTGCTGCATCATGTCGCTCATGAGCTGGAAAGGGATTGGGTGGGGTGCAGTAGAGTGTGGTGCGGTGGGGTAAGGTGGGATAAGGTGGGGAGCAGTGGGTTGGGGTAAGGTGGGTCGGGGTGGGGTGGGGCAGAAGATTCATGCACACATCTACTCTGCCTGCTCTCATTGACATGCTCTGCCCCATGCGAGAGCTCATGGCTGCAATGTCCTCTGCGCTCAGCTGCTGCATCATGTCGCTCATCAGCTGGGGAGGGGGGGGGGGGTTGTGGGGTGAGGTTACACAAGGGCAGGAGGGACAGTGAGAATGGAGGCGGAAGGGGTTATAACGAGTTGCCCCATGCGCGAGCTCATAGCTGTAGTGTCCTCTGCACCCTGCCGCAGCTGTTGGCCTTACCTTCACAGTGGACGGGTCACTCAAGCGCTGCTCTTTTGAGGCGTCTCATAAGTCGTCTCTCTACCCACAGTTTTTATTTCTGAGGCGCCCCAAGATTTGGCCTTACCTCCACAGTCAAAGGGTCGTTCAACAGCCGTTCTTTTGAGGCGCCTCAGAAGTTGTCTCTCTACCCACAAGTCTTTTTTTTTTTAAGGCGCCCCAGAAATTGGCCTTACCTTCACAGTAGAAGGGTCGTTCAGCAGCCTTTCCTGTAGCTGCATCGGGTCCAATCCCCCGCCGACACCTGGCGCCGGCATCCCAGCCGCTCCCACCCCTCCTCCACTGAACCCCCCCCGTCCTGCTGCCCCCCCTGCTGCCTCAGCTTCTCTCCCAAATCCTGGAGGCATGCCATACGTGGTCTCTGTAACAGCAGGAGCAGCAGCAGTAGCAGCGGCATTAGCTGTGCTTCTGCTGCTTGCGCTCCCCGTTGTGGGAGTCAATACAGGATCGGAATCATCACTGCCGCTCCCTCTGCTGCCACTGCCGCCGCCGCCGCTCCCAGCACCACCAGCAGATCTTCCTGCCCCCACTCCCCCAGTTCCCCCTGCGCCCCCTGGTCCCCCCGTTCCCCCTACTCCCCCGCTCCCCGTCCCCCCAGCAACCCCTACCCCCGCTTGGCTAAAGGTCGAAGCAAGGCGCATCATCTTTTGGAGGTCTTCCGGGGACATGGAGCCGACGAGCTGCGCTGCAGTGCGGGCCATTTCGGGGGATAGGGCGCCGCCACTCAGCGCCGCCACTGCTGCTGGATCCATGCTCGTCATCATTGCCTGCATGTTGCTGGGGGGAGTAGAAGGAGAGGGGCAGGGAGTTTGTGTAAGCCCAACAGAAGGGAGTGTCACTCAGGGTTGCTTCTTGGGGTTGCCTGTTAGTACAGCCACTCAGCGCCGCCACCGCTGCTGGATCCATGCTCGTCATCATCGCCTGCATGTTGCTGGCTGTGCTTCTGCCACTGATACTGCTGATGGCATGGCAAGGCATCATGACAATTCACCACTCACCGCACGAGAGCAGGGTCGGTGGCAGAGAGGTCGGGAGACATGGTGGGTACCGAGGGAGGGATGAACAGCGGATTGCTTCCCACTGCTGCCGCCGCCGCTGCTGGTTGTGATGCTGCTGCTGGCATGGCAAGGCATCAAAATTCACACCACTCACCGCACGAGAGCAGGGTCGGTGGCGGAGAGATCAGGAGACATGGTGGGCACCGAGGGAGGGATGAACAGCGGATTGTCACCCACTGCTGCTGCTGCTGCTCCTGCTGCTGCTGGCACTGCTGGCTGTGCTGGTGCCACTGATGCTGCTGTTAGCATGACAAGGCATGAGGGTTTGCAACTCACCGCACGAGAGCAGGGTCGGTGGCGGAGAGATCAGGAGACATGGTGGGCACCGAGGGAGGGATGAACAGCGGATTGTCACCCACTGCTGCTGCTGCTGCTCCTGCTGCTGCTGGCACTGCTGGCTGTGCTGGTGCCACTGATGCTGCTGTTAGCATGACAAGGCATGAGGGTTTGCAACTCACCGCACGAGAGCAGGGTCGGTGGCGGAGAGATCAGGAGACATGGTGGGCACCGAGGGAGGGATGAACAGCGGATTGCTTCCCACTGCTGCTGCTGCCGCTGCTGCTGGTTGTGCTTCTGCCACTGATGGTGAAATTACCGCTCCAGAAGCAGAGGAGACAGCAGAGGATGGGGCAGGAGCATCGTCACCCTCATCGATGTCCTCCAGAGAAACTGCAGCAGGCAAGGGAAGGATGGGCGGGGGGGCAAGAAGGCGGGAGAAAAGAAGGAGCAGGGTGTGGGCCGAGCAGCAGCGTGTCGGGAGGGAGACCGAGCAGCAGCGGAGGCAGCAGGAGCATCGTCACCCTCATCGATGTCCTCCAGAGAAACTGCAGCAGGCAAGGGAAGGATGGGCACGCAAGAGGCAGGGTGTGGGCCGAGCAGCAGGAGAGGCAGCAGGGGAGGCAGCCAGGGAGGGAGCAGGAGCATCGTCGCCCTCATCGATGTCCTCCAGAGAAACTGCAGCAGGCAAGGGAAGGATGGGCGGGGGGGCAAGAAGGCGGGAGAAAGAAAGCAGCAGGGTGTGGGGAGGGAGTCCGAGCAGCAGAGGATGGAGCAGGAGCATCGTCACCCTCATCGATGTCCACCAGAGAAACTGCAGCAGGCAAGGGAAGGATGGGCACGCAAGCAGGAGGGGGAAAGAAAAGCACAGGATGTGGGAATTGAGAATGAGAGGAAGGAAGAAGGTGGGGAGCGGGAAGGGAGGGAAATTGGGAAATTGATTCAAGAAAGAGAAATCTTAACGGGAGAGGGGTGAAATCAGGTGAGAGGGAAACAAGTGCACTGTTCAAATATATATACATCACACTATCTGCACTATCAACCAGCATACCTTTCTTCTTTGTAGCTTCCAGTGCTGCTTTGGTTTCTCTGAATGCATATGAATACATAGGAAGGGACGTAAACAGAAGGGGAGGAAGAAAGAGAAAATCTAATAAGCGACACAGCGGATTGGGCGGGGGAGAGAGAAAACGGTGAATGGAGAAAGAAAGAGAGAATCTAATAAGCGACACAGCGGACATCTCTCTTAACGCTCTTCCCCCCTTGTGACCTCACACCCCCCCACCTCTTTCCCAGTGCATGCTTGCTTGCGTGCTTGATACGGATGCCAATCAGGAAACAGGGATTGCTCTGTGAGTGCCTGCACCCCACCTGAGTACCCCTGCCAGCGTTTCATCATCCGGTGAGATCTCTGCTGCTTTGGACAGGTCTGCTGCTGCCTCCTGCACAGAAGAAAGGACGGGTGGATGGCAAAGGGAGGCAGCAGCAATTCAACAAGTAATGTTACATGTCTAAACTCAATAACACCTCAGGCACCATCCAGTGAGATCCGTGCTGCTAAGGATAGATCTGCTACTACTGCCTCCTGCACAGAAGGACGCTAACAAAGCGTTTCGAAACTGATAAAATCCAACCATCGTACTTGCAGCATCTCAACTGAAGGGACGCAATTTCTGAGCAGTTCGTGCCTTCGTTCTACTCTTCCTGTATTCTAAACCGGGCACTTACTTCGCTCCCTGTATTCAGAACCCCGAACTTACTTTCAACTGCCCAAGCTCCTTGTAAGCCAGTCCTCGTCTGTACAGCGCCTTGAGGTTAGACCCATCTTCGGAAATCACCTGGGTAAATAGTCATGGAAAAAGACAAACGGGTGGTGTACAAAGTTGAATCGGAGAAAAATTGTGCAGAGCAGATTACCATGCGCAATCCAACTGCAGTGACGAGAACAACACTGGTTTGTCTCATTGGAAAGCCCACCTAAGAGACAACAAAGAACCACCTGAGAGCCAACAGAGAACCACCTGAGAGCCAAAACAGAACCACCTGAGAGCCAACAAAGGCTCACCTGAGTGCCAACAGAGACAGCATGGGCAAAGGCGTTGGTCTTGAGGTGACAGGACATAAGGTTGACTGCACACGTGCGCCGCAGGGACACCGCTGCTGGGGACGAATGCATGGCTAGATTGCCCCGTGCCTGAGGAGGAGTGAAGGGGAGAGAAGGAGAGAGTAAGGGAGAGCAAGCAGAGAGCACGGGTAGAGTGGGCCATCAAGGGGACAGGAGGTGGTGTTGGGTGGCAGGTGATGAGGTTGACCGCACACATTGCTGCTGGAGATGAGTGCATTGCGATGCCTCTGAACCGGATTGCCATCCCTCTGCATCCCTCTCAACCCCTTAGTTCATTGAAAGATGCACATACCTTCCTTCCTGGTACTTCCCTTCCAGCACTCTCTCCATGCGACGACACACACACGTATTCTGTTGCATTTCCCTGTTGCACTTCCCTGGACACACTTCCAAAGTCCTCCCCGTACCCCCCCTCTCGCCGTGCCACTCACACACATACCCTGTTATACTTCTCTGCAGCTTCTGAGTACTTTCCCATCCCATGCAGCTTGTTGCCCTGCACGTACACACACATGTGGGAGGGAGAGAAAGGGAGATGGAAAGAGTGTCCGGGCTAGGGGCTGTAGGCTAAACCCCGGCTCACATACGAGGCAACCGCCATGCTGCTGCTGCTGCTGCTGCTACAGGTCGTTTTTGAGGCGCCTCAAAAAAGAGGCAACCACCCTGCTGATGCTGCTGCTGCTGCTACAGGTCGTTTTTGAGGCGCCTCAAAAAAGAGGCAACCACCCTGCTGCTGCTGCTGCTGCTGCTGCTACAAGGGGAAGCTCTCCCCTTTCCCATCCTCCTGCTGGTTCTTTTCAGGGCACCCAAAAAGGACCAGTGAAAATTCCACAACCACTAACCTCATTCTTGAGCATCGTTGCAGCATTTAGCTCATACTGCTGCCGCTGGCTCATATACGATGCCACATCCGGCAACCCCCCTGCTGCACCTCCTCCCACTCCCCCTCCTCCCGCTGCTGCCCCTGGGATCCCCCCAGCAGCACCGGCAGTGCCCATGGCGGAGGCGATCTGGTGCGGGCTGAAGTGCTTCATCTGCTCCGCTGCCCGCCGCATGTCCTCCGGTGTCATGCGCCCCATCTGCTCCGTTGCCAGCCGAATCATGTCTGGTGCCATCATCTGGCCATGGAGGAGGGAGGGAAGGAGGGAGGGAGCGAGGGAGGTGGTGGAGGGCGGGGGGAGGAGGGGGGGAGGAGGGGGGGAGGAGGGGGACGAAGGAGTGAAAAGGGTTGCTTCACCCAAGTGCTCCTGAAATCCCCCCAGCAGCAGCCGCAGCGCCAACCCCACCCGCCGCCTGCACCGGCACTGCCCATGGCGGAGGCGATCTGGTGCGGGCTGAGGCGCTTCATCTGCTCCGCTGCCCGCCGCATGTCCTCCGGTGTCATGCGCCCCATCTGCTCCGTTGCCAGCCGAATCATGTCCGGGGTCATCATCTGCATGGGAGGGGAGGGATGGGTGGAGGGAGGGGTGGAGGGAAGAGTCCGAGATTGGGTTGGAAGTGAGAGGATGTGAAGATGGTGTCATGCGCCCCATCTACTCCGTGGCCAGCCGAATCATGTCTGGGGTCATCATCTGCAGAGAAGTGAGGGCACATGGAGGGGAGGGGGCGCATGGAGGAGGGGAGGGGGCGCATGGAGGAGGGGAGGGGGCGCATGGAAGGGGGGGGCGGGACTATATGTAAGGCGCCTCAAAAACAAACTCCTCCGGTGACATGCGCCCCATCTGCTCTGTGGCCAGCCGAATCATGTCTGGGGTCATCATCTGCATGGGAAGGCACCGAGGAGGGGGAGAGGGGGGCGGGGGGGGAAGGGTGGGGGGGAGAGGGGTGGTTGAAACTGAGAGGTTTGCGAAGAGCGAAACATGCGACTCATCTGCTCTGTGGCCAGACGAATCATGTCCGGCGTCATCATCTGCATGGGAAGGAGGTGACTTCTGAGTCGACTCAAAAGCTAGACGAATCATGTCCGGCGTCATCATCTGCATGGGAAGGAGGTGACTTCTGAGTCGACTCAAAAGCTAGACGAATCATGTCCAGCGTCATCATCTGCATGGGAAGGAGGTGACTTCTGAGTCGACTCAAACTAGACGAATCATGTCCGGCGTCATCATCTGCATGGGAAGGAGGTGACTTCTGAGTCGACTCTGTCAGAACATATATATAGCTTATGCAGTTGTGTAGGCTATAGTGGGGTATCCCATAGGGGGTACAACCCAATTATGGTTTCCTATATGTACTCACTTCATTCATAGTTCATTCATTCTTGTTCAAATCTTCTCATGGTATCGAGCAGGTTCCCCCTTGGGAACTGTGCTTAGGGCCCACCACATCGTTTTTTTTTCCTGCCCGAAGCGCGCTCAGCCCGAGTCGCGCTCCGGGCCCTCACTTCGTCGAGCCGCCCTAGCGGCCCTTAATCGCGGCCCCGCCGCCTCTCTCCTAGCGGCCCCGCCGCCCTACCTAGCGGCCCCGCCGCCCTACCTCGCGGCCTCGCCGCCCTATTGCGCGGCCCCGCCGCCCTACCTAGCGGCCCCGCCGCCCTTACTCGCGGCCTCGCCGCCCCATTGCGCGGCCCCGCCGCCCTACCTCGCGGCCTCGCCGCCCCATCGTGAGGCCCCGCCGCCCTAACTAGCGGCCCCGCCGCCCTTCCTCGCGGCCCCGCCGCCCCATCGCGCGGCCCCGCCGCCCTACCTAGCGGCCCCGCCGCCCTTCCTCTCGGCCCCGCCGCCCCATCGCGCGGCCCCGCCGCCCTTCCTCGCGGCCCCGCTGCCTCATCGCGCGGCCCCCGCCACTCTACCACGCGGCCCCGCTGCCCTATCTCGCGGCCCCGCCGCCCTACCCAGCGGCCCCGCCGCCCTTCTGCAGCGGCCCCGCCGCTCCTCTACAGCGGCCAAGCCGCCCAGCAGCAGCGCAGCCGAGCCGCCCAGCAGCAGAGCAGCCGAGCCGCCCCGCCGCCGAGCCGCGCTGCAGCCGAGCCGCCCGGCCGCCCACCAGCCGAGCCGCCGTGCAGCCGACCGCCCAGCCGCCGAGCCGCCCAGCCGTCGAGCCGCCCTGCAGCCGAGCCGCCCGGGAGCCGAGCCGCCCTGCCGCCGAGCCGCCCGGGAGCCGAGCCGCCGAGCCGCCCTGCCGCCGAGCCGCCCTGCCGCCGAGCCGCCCGGGAGCCGAGCCGCCCAGCAGCCGAGCCGCCGAGCCGCCCAGCTGCCGAGCCGCCCTACTACCGAGCCGCCCGACCTGCCCTGCCTGGTGAGCACAGCACCACTGTTACTGCGTGCCCTTCCCCTACTGCTTGCACTACTACACTGTCGTCGTCATGGCTACCCCTAGTGTCCTCGCTTTTGACGCTGAGGGTCGAGCCATTGACTTTGAGGTCTGGGTCGACGACCTGCAGCTGTTCTTACAGTGCGATAGGACGGACGGTCTTTCCCTCTTTGACCTCACCTCTGGCGCCTCTCCTGCCCCTGCTGCTGATGCTGACCCCACTGTTCGCTCTCAGTGGGCCACCCGCGATGCTGCTGCACGTCTTGCTGTGCGTCGTCACCTGCCTACCACTGAGCGCGCGCACTTTAGTCAGTACAAGAGTGCTCAGACCTTGTACGACGCTGTAGTTGCGCGCTACTCTTCCCCTGCCACTGCTGCCCTGAGCCGCCTCATGCTACCGTACCTCTTTCCTGACCTTGCTGCCTTTCCCACTGTCGCTGACCTCATTACGCACCTCCGCACTAGTGACACTCGCTACCGCGCCGCCCTTCCTGCCGAGTTCTGCGCCAAGAACCCCCCCCCCATGTACATCACTCTCTATTACATAGTCACACGCCTCCCTGACTCCCTTCGCGTAGTCAGGGACCACTTCCTCTCAGTCTGTCCCACCACTCTCACTGTCGACCTCCTCGAGAAGTCCCTCCTGGCGGCGGAGAAGAGCATCGTCGCTGTAGGAGCCTCTCGTGGTGACCCTCGCACCCCCATCTTTGAGGGGTGTTCTCCTTCCCCCCTGCTGCCCTCTGTTGCCTCTGCTGCTGCTGCCGACCTGCTTGGTCTTGAGTCGGTCTGCGCGGCGTCTGCCCCTAGCGGGAGACGCCGCCCTGGCAGGGGCAAGGGGGGCAAGGGCGCGGGTGGAACTGGCGGGGGCGGTGGAGGTGGCGGTGGAGGCGGCGGAGGGAGTGGGGGTGGCGGTGGGGGTGGTGGCGGGGGCGGTGGTGGCGGTGGCAGCAGCGGAGGAGGAGGCGGTGGTGGCGGCAGCGGTGGGAGCGGAGGCAGCGGTGGTGGTGGAGGTGGAGGCGGCGGTGGCGGAGGGGGTGGCGCTGGTCGGGGTGGTGCCCCGCAGCGTAGCGGCTCTGGTGGTGGCCAGCGTCAGCAGCAGCAGCAGCAGCAGCAGCAGCAGCAGCAGCGTTCGCGGGACATCCCCCCGCCCCAGCAGCTCCGTGAGTGGTACACGCAGCGTCAGCGGGGTGGGGGTTTTGGTCCGTGCACCTACGTCCTTCGTTCCGGCGACCGCGCGGGTGAGCAGTGTGGGGGTGCCCACCCCACCCAGCGCTGCTTTGGCCGCCTGACGGACGCTTGGCGTCAGCAGTTCCCCGAGGCTAGTGAGATTCCCCGTTGGGGAGAGCTGTCTAGGGCTGGCGTAGCTATCTTTGATCTTGACTTTGATGCTATCCTTGCTGCCATGTATGCTGTGACTATTAGTGAGGAGGGTGACTGTTACCGGTGTTTCCCGCCCGACCCGGGCATTGGTACTGCTGCGCCAGGTACTTCTGCGGCTGCTGCTCTAGGTGCCAGTGCGTCTGCACTCTCAGGTACTGGTGAGGCTGCGCTCTCAGGTACTGCGTCGGCTTCGGCCTCCCTCACCTTCACGCTTGACTCAGGAGCTTCTCGCTCCTTCTTTCGAGACCGCACCACACTCACGCCGCTTGGCCGGCCGGTTGCAGTCTCCCTGGCTGACCCCTCTGGGGGTCCTGTCCTCTCTCACTTCTCCACTGTCCTCCCGTGTCCGGCTGCCCCCTCGGGCACCTTGTCTGGTCTGTACCTCCCCTCGTTATCGACGAACTTGGTGAGTGGTGCTGACCTGCAGGATGCGGGGGTTCACCAGTTTACTCCTGCGAGTCAGCGGGTGACCCACTGCTCGGACGCCCGCACAGGCCGACACCTGGCCACGTTTTCGCGTCGGCCGGGGTCGAGTCTCTACACCCTGACCATTGAGTCTCCTCCTGTCCCTGCGTCTGGCCAGGTAGCTGCGTCGGGTCAGGTGTTTGCTGCAGCGTCCAGGTCTGGTCCTGAGTCTGCCCCCTGCTCGTGTCGCCGCCTGTCTCATGAGACTCTCCTGTGGCACCACCGTCTTGGCCACCCCTCCTTGCCTCGTCTTCGGGGCATGGCTTCCCGTGTCCTTGTCTCTGGTCTTCCCCGGTCTCTCCCTCCCCTTCCTTCGGGACCCGGACCTTCCTGTGTCCCCTGTGTCGAGGGGCGGCTCCGGGCTGCCCCTCACTCCTCCCAGTTTCCCCCGACAGAGGCTCCTCTGCAGACGCTTCACATGGACGTGTGGGGCCCGGCCCGCGTCCGTGGGCAGGGTCACGAGCGCTACTTCCTGCTGGTGGTTGACGACTACTCGCGTTACACCACAGTCTTCCCCTTGCGCAGCAAGGGTGATGTCACTGAGGTGTTGATCGACTGGATCCGCGCAGCTCGTCTCCAGCTCAGGAGGAGCTTCGGCTCGGACTTTCCTGTTCTGCGTCTGCACTCTGATCGAGGTGGAGAGTTCTCCTCTGGCCTTCTGCGAGCCTACTGTCGTGCACGAGGCATCCGCCAGACCTTTACGCTTCCGGACTCTCCACAGCAAAATGGGATTGCTGAGCGCCGCATTGGCATGGTCATGGACGTCGCTCGTACGTCCATGATGCATGCGGCTGCCCCCCATTTTCTGTGGCCGTTTGCGGTTCGGTACGCGGCGCATCAGATCAACCTTCACCCCAGGGTCTCCCGGCCGGAGACCTCCCCAGCTCTGCTGTGGACGGGGAAGGTCGGCGATGCGTCTGCGTTCCGTGTCTGGGGATCTCGGGCGTTTGTCCGCGACTTGTCTGCGGACAAGCTGTCCCCTCGTGCTGCTCCCTGTGTCTTCCTCGGCTTCCCCCCTGACGCCCCAGGGTGGCAGTTCTACCACCCCTCCTCTCGTCGTGTTCTGTCCTCCCAGGACGTCACGTTCGACGAGTCAGTCCCCTTCTACCGCCTCTTCCCCTACCGCACTCCTTCCCTCCCCCCGCCACCGCACTTCCTTGTGCCAGGTCCCCCCCCGGTAGACCCCCTTCCCCCTCAGGGTCCTGCCCCTTCAGGTGTGTCCCAGGTAGACGCAGTCGAGCCGGTCGAGGTTGCTGGTGACTCTGGTCCTGCTGCGGGTGCTGAGCCTGGGGGTGCTGACTCTGGGGGTGCTACGCGCGTGGGTGCTGAGCCTGGGGGTGCTGAGCCTGGGGGTGCTGAGTCTGGGGGTGCTGAGCCTGGGGTTACTGCGACTGGGGGTGCTGAGCCTGGGGGTGCGGAGTCTTGGGGTGCTGAGCCTGGGGGTGCTGTGACTGGGGGTGCTGAGCCAGGGGGTGCTGCGTCTGGAGCTACTGAGCCTGGAGCTACGGAGCCTGCGGCCACTGGACCTCCCCTTGTGGCGTCTGGCGGTGCGGGACCTGGCGGTTCTCCGGGTGCTTCGCCTCGGCGGGAGCCCCTCTCTCCACAGGAGCTGCGCGAGTGGTTTGCTCGCCGCTGGAGACGTACTGCTGGAGCTGGAGCTCCTTCGGCTGCTGAGGGTACTTGTGCCGCTGGTCCCGGAGCTGCTGGGCCCTCGGGTCCGCCTGGAGCTGGATCTGCCGCGGGTGTTGGTGCTGAGACTGCTCCTGTCCTTCCTGGCGGTGGTCCTGCTGCGGGTGCTGCTGGTGCTGCTGGAGGTACTGGAGCTGGAGGTGCTGTTGGCACTGGTGCTGCTGCTGAGGGTGCTGTCCCTGCTGTGTCTGGAGTCGCCGCGCGGCCTCGGCCGTACTTCGTTCCACTCCTACAGCAGGTTCTTGGTCTTTCTCCTCCTGCAGCGTGTCCACAGCCTGTTCAGTCACAGTCCCAGTTATAGCCCGCCTCCCCACTTCCTGCTCCCTCTCCTTACACTGGTCCCACTGGAGGTCTTGCTGAGCGTCGTGAGCCTGCGTCTCGTCCTGCGTCGCCTGTTCGTGCTGCTCGCGCTAGTGGTCGCGGTTCGCGTCAGCGTCCTCCTCCTGTCCCTGGCACGCACCGGATGTCTTTGCGTCCGTCCACTGCTCCTCTGCGTGCCCCTTTGCCTTCTCCTCCTGAGTCCTCCCTTCCTGCACTTTCCGACCCAGAGTCCGACTCTCTTCGTGCTGCTAGTCCTACTGTCACACGTCTCCTTGCTACTGTCGTCACTGACCCCTCTTTTGAGTCCACTGCTGCGTCTGCTCTTGTTGCTGAGCTCGTCGACTTTGCTGCTAGCTGTCGTCTAGACTACGCTGCCGGTCTTGTTGCTGAGTCTGCGTCTGTCTGTCCTCCGTCCGTCGGGGGTGAGTGTGCTCTTGGCACGGACGTCCTTGAGGACAGGCAGGAGGAGTTCCAGTGTCTGGCTGCTGCTTCACCTCATCTCGCGTCCGTACTACTTGCCCCTGAGGGAGACCCGGATGCACTAGACATCCCGACTCCGCGCTCTTACGCGGAGGCCGTAGAGGGTCCCTACTCCTCTCAGTGGCAGGCAGCTATGGATGCAGAGATGGCGTCCTGGAAGTCCACAGGCACCTACGTTGACGCGGTTCCCCCTCCTGGGGCGAACATCGTCAGTGGCATGTGGATCTTCAGGGTGAAGCGGCCGCCGGGCTCTCCACCTGTCTTCAAGGCGCGGTACGTCGCTCGTGGCTTCAGTCAGCGGCAGGGAGTTGACTACTTTCAGACTTTCTCTCCCACCCCGAAGATGACCACTCTTCGGGTGCTGCTACACATAGCCGCTCAGCGCGACTACGAGCTCCACTCTCTTGACTTCAGCACTGCTTTCTTGCAGGGTAGCCTGCACGAGGAGATCTGGCTGCGCCGTCCACCTGGCTTCACTGGGACTTTCCCTACTGGCACCCAGTGGAGCCTCCGACGGCCAGTCTACGGTCTCCGCCAGGCACCGCGTGAGTGGCACGACACACTGAGGACTACGCTTGCGGCTCTTGGGTTTGCTCCCTCTACGGCTGACCCGTCGTTGTTTCTGCGCACCGACACTTCTTTGCCGCCGTTCTACATCCTCGTGTACGTCGACGACTTGGTCTTTGCCACAGCTGACACTGCTGGACTAGCCTACGTGAAGTCCGAGCTACAGAAGAGACACACGTGCACAGACCTGGGTGAACTGCGCAGCTTCCTTGGCTTGCAGATCACTCGGGACAGAGCACGTCGCACCATTACCTTGACTCAGTCACACATGGTGCAGCAGGTCCTTCAGCGCTTCGGCTTCACGTACTCCTCGCCTCAGGCCACTCCTCTGTCTACTCGCCACTCGCTCTCAGCTCTGCCTTCGGATGAGTCCGTAGAGTCGAGTGGCCCGTACCCAGAGCTTGTTGGCTGCCTCATGTACCTGATGACCTGCACACGACCTGACCTTGCATACCCTCTTAGCATTCTTGCACGCTATGTTGCTCCTGGGAGACACCGACCAGAGCACATGGCTGCAGCGAAGAGGGTGTTGCGCTACTTGTGCAGTACGTCGGGCATGGGGCTAGTGCTTGGAGGGCGGAGTCCAGTGGTCCTCACTGGGCACGCGGACGCTTCTTGGGCTGACGACCAGGCTACGCAGCGGTCGTCGCAGGGTTACACCTTCAGTCTTGGTTCCGGCTCTGTCTCGTGGCGGGCTACTCGCTCGTCCTCTGTTCTCGGCTCCAGTTGTGAGGCTGAGATCTACGCCGGGGCCATGGCTGCACAGGAGCTTCGCTGGCTCACCTACCTGCTGACTGACCTTGGAGAGCCGCCTCGTTCTCCTCCAGTGCTGTACGTAGATAACAAGGCCATGCTGGCCTTGTGTCGAGAGCAGCGCTTGGAGCACAGAACGAAGCACATTGCTCTTCGTTACTTTCTTGCTCGTGAGCTGCAGCAGCGTGGTCAGTTGCGACTTGCGTACGTGGCCTCTGAGGCCAACACTGCTGATGTGTTCACCAAGGCACTTGCGCCTTGTGACCATCAGCGCTTCTGCACTCAGCTGGGTCTTGTACCTGTCTTGCCTCACTTGCTCTCCTCTTGACCTTGCTTGTACTGTCACATATATATACCTGCTCTTGCTTGTCTAGCTCTATATATATATGTGCACTCCTGCATGTGAACTGGCCTTGTGGCCTTGTCGTTGTGCTCGGACTGTGTGGTGACTTTGTGATCCACCCTGAGCTTGCTGTGCTTTGCGTGACTGGTCTTGTGACCCCTTGTTCTCCCCCACTTTGCCTATGGGGGTGTGTCAGAACATATATATAGCTTATGCAGTTGTGTAGGCTATAGTGGGGTATCCCATAGGGGGTACAACCCAATTATGGTTTCCTATATGTACTCACTTCATTCATAGTTCATTCATTCTTGTTCAAATCTTCTCAGACTCAAAAGCTAGAAGAATCATGTCCGGTGTCATCATCTGCATGGGAAGGAGGTGACTTCTGAGTCGACTCAAAAGCTAGACGAATCATGTCCGGTGTCATCATCTGCATGGGAAGGAGGTGACTTCTGAGTCGACTCAAAAGCTAGACGAATCATGTCCGGTGTCATCATCTGCATGGGAAGGAGGTGACTTCTGAGTCGACTCAAAAGCTAGACGAATCATGTCCGGTGTCATCATCTGCATGGGAAGGAGGTGACTTCTGAGTCGACTCAAAAGCTAGACGAATCATGTCCGGCGTCATCATCTGCATGGGAAGGAGGTGACTTCTGAGTCGACTCAAAAGCTAGACGAATCATGTCCGGCGTCATCATCTGCATGGGAAGGAGGTGACTTCTGAGTCGACTCAAAAGCTAGACGAATCATGTCCGGCGTCATCATCTGCATGGGAAGGAGGTGACTTCTGAGTCGACTCAAACTAGACGAATCATGTCCGGCGTCATCATCTGCATGGGAAGGAGGTGACTTCTGAGTCGACTCAAAAGCTAGACGAATCATGTCCGGTGTCATCATCTGCATGGGAAGGAGGTGACTTCTGAGTCGACTCAAAAGCTAGACGAATCATGTCCGGTGTCATCATCTGCATGGGAAGGAGGTGACTTCTGAGTCGACTCAAAAGCTAGACGAATCATGTCCGGTGTCATCATCTGCATGGGAAGGAGGTGACTTCTGAGTCGACTCAAAAGCTAGACGAATCATGTCCGGTGTCATCATCTGCATGGGAAGGAGGTGACTTCTGAGTCGACTCAAAAGCTAGACGAATCATGTCCGGTGTCATCATCTGCATGGGAAGGAGGTGACTTCTGAGTCGACTCAAAAGCTAGACGAATCATGTCCGGCGTCATCATCTGCATGGGAAGGAGGTGACTTCTGAGTCGACTCAAAAGCTAGACGAATCATGTCCGGTGTCATCATCTGCATGGGAAGGAGGTGACTTCTGAGTCGACTCAAAAGCTAGACGAATCATGTCCGGTGTCATCATCTGCATGGGAAGGAGGTGACTTCTGAGTCGACTCAAAAGCTAGACGAATCATGTCCAGTGTCATCATCTGCATGGGAAGGAGGTGACTTCTGAGTCGACTCAAAAGCTAGACGAATCATGTCCGGTGTCATCATCTGCATGGGAAGGAGGTGACTTCTGAGTCGACTCAAAAGCTAGACGAATCATGTCCGGCGTCATCATCTGCATGGGAAGGAGGTGACTTCTGAGTCGACTCAAAAGCTAGACGAATCATGTCCGGCGTCATCATCTGCATGGGAAGGAGGTGACTTCTGAGTCGACTCAAACTAGACGAATCATGTCCGGCGTCATCATCTGCATGGGAAGGAGGTGACTTCTGAGTCGACTCAAAAGCTAGACGAATCATGTCCGGTGTCATCATCTGCATGGGAAGGAGGTGACTTCTGAGTCGACTCAAAAGCTAGACGAATCATGTCCGGTGTCATCATCTGCATGGGAAGGAGGTGACTTCTGAGTCGACTCAAAAGCTAGACGAATCATGTCCGGTGTCATCATCTGCATGGGAAGGAGGTGACTTCTGAGTCGACTCAAAAGCTAGACGAATCATGTCCGGTGTCATCATCTGCATGGGAAGGAGGTGACTTCTGAGTCGACTCAAAAGCTAGACGAATCATGTCCGGCGTCATCATCTGCATGGGAAGGAGGTGACTTCTGAGTCGACTCAAAAGCTAGACGAATCATGTCCGGCGTCATCATCTGCATGGGAAGGAGGTGACTTCTGAGTCGACTCAAAAGCTAGACGAATCATGTCCGGCGTCATCATCTGCATGGGAAGGAGGTGACTTCTGAGTCGACTCAAACTAGACGAATCATGTCCGGCGTCATCATCTGCATGGGAAGGAGGTGACTTCTGAGTCGACTCAAAAGCTAGACGAATCATGTCCGGTGTCATCATCTGCATGGGAAGGAGGTGACTTCTGAGTCGACTCAAAAGCTAGACGAATCATGTCCGGTGTCATCATCTGCATGGGAAGGAGGTGACTTCTGAGTCGACTCAAAAGCTAGACGAATCATGTCCGGTGTCATCATCTGCATGGGAAGGAGGTGACTTCTGAGTCGACTCAAAAGCTAGACGAATCATGTCCGGTGTCATCATCTGCATGGGAAGGAGGTGACTTCTGAGTCGACTCAAAAGCTAGACGAATCATGTCCGGTGTCATCATCTGCATGGGAAGGAGGTGACTTCTGAGTCGACTCAAAAGCTAGACGAATCATGTCCGGCGTCATCATCTGCATGGGAAGGAGGTGACTTCTGAGTCGACTCAAAAGCTAGACGAATCATGTCCGGTGTCATCATCTGCATGGGAAGGAGGTGACTTCTGAGTCGACTCAAAAGCTAGACGAATCATGTCCGGTGTCATCATCTGCATGGGAAGGAGGTGACTTCTGAGTCGACTCAAAAGCTAGACGAATCATGTCCAGTGTCATCATCTGCATGGGAAGGAGGTGACTTCTGAGTCGACTCAAAAGCTAGACGAATCATGTCCGGTGTCATCATCTGCATGGGAAGGAGGTGACTTCTGAGTCGACTCAAAAGCTAGACGAATCATGTCCGGCGTCATCATCTGCATGGGAAGGAGGTGACTTCTGAGTCGACTCAAAAGCTAGACGAATCATGTCCGGCGTCATCATCTGCATGGGAAGGAGGTGACTTCTGAGTCGACTCAAACTAGACGAATCATGTCCGGCGTCATCATCTGCATGGGAAGGAGGTGACTTCTGAGTCGACTCAAAAGCTAGACGAATCATGTCCGGTGTCATCATCTGCATGGGAAGGAGGTGACTTCTGAGTCGACTCAAAAGCTAGACGAATCATGTCCGGTGTCATCATCTGCATGGGAATGAGGTGACTTCTGAGTCGACTCAAAAGCTAGACGAATCATGTCCGGTGTCATCATCTGCATGGGAAGGAGGTGACTTCTGAGTCGACTCAAAAGCTAGACGAATCATGTCCGGCGTCATCATCTGCATGGGAAGGAGGTGACTTCTGAGTCGACTCAAAAGCTAGACGAATCATGTCCGGCGTCATCATCTGCATGGGAAGGAGGTGACTTCTGAGTCGACTCAAAAGCTAGACGAATCATGTCCGGCGTCATCATCTGCATGGGAAGGAGGTGACTTCTGAGTCGACTCAAAAGCTAGACGAATCATGTCCGGCGTCATCATCTGCATGGGAAGGAGGTGGCTTCTGAGTCGACTCAAAAGCTAGACGAATCATGTCCGGCGTCATCATCTGCATGGGAAGGAGGTGGCTTCTGAGTCGACTCAAAAGCTAGACGAATCATGTCCGGCGTCATCATCTGCATGGGAAGGAGGTGACTTCTGAGTCGACTCAAAAGCTAGACGAATCATGTCCGGCGTCATCATCTGCATGGGAAGGAGGTGACTTCAGAGTCGACTCAAAAGCTAGACGAATCATGTCCGACGTCATCATCTGCATGGGAAGGAGGTGACTTCTGAGTCGACTCAAAAGCTAGACGAATCATGTTCGGCGTCATCATCTGCATGGGAAGGAGGTGGCTTCTGAGTCGACTCAAAAGCTAGACGAATCATGTCCGGTGTCATCATCTGCATGGGAAGGAGGTGACTTCTGAGTCGACTCAAAAGCTAGACGAATCATGTCCGGTGTCATCATCTGCATGGGAAGGAGGTGACTTCTGAGTCGACTCAAAAGCTAGACGAATCATGTCCGGTGTCATCATCTGCATGGGAAGGATGTGACTTCTGAGTCGACTCAAAAGCTAGACGTCTCATGTCCGGTGTCATCATCTGCATGGGAAGGAGGTGACTTCTGAGTCGACTCAAAAGCTAGACGAATCATGTCCGGCGTCATCATCTGCATGGGAATGCACGGGGGAGCCTCGAAACAGCTTGCGCTTCATACAACTGCCTCTTGACCGCAAGTCCGACTCGCCGCGTCATCTTATACGAGAAACAGGTGTGTTCTGAGTCGAATAAAAAAACACACACAATTCTCACCTGCTGCATGCGTTGAATGTCTTGAGGAGACATGCGGCTCATCTGCTCCTGTGCAGGTGTGTTCTGAGTCGACTGAAAGCAAGAACACGCACGATTCTCACCTGCTGCATACGTTGAATGTCTTGAGGCGACATACGGCTCATCTGCTCCTGTGCCAGCCGAACCATCTCCGGATCCATGGCCGCCGGAGGAATCATGGCCGTCGGCTACGTCTGGCTGCACCAGTCCCGAAACGCGATGAATTCTGAAACAGCGATGTCACTTTTGAGAATCTCGAAAGTGACTCACGGGAGACGAATTTTGAAACGGTGGGGGGTCACTAGAGGAAAATCTGGAGTGGGAGTTGCAGTTACGGTGCACAACGTTATAAAACCGGGGTGCACATTCAGCTGAATGTGCATCAAAGGTTATCCCTTGACTGAGTGGGTTACGAGGTGTGCTTTCAACCCCTTCAAGTCGAAATTCGTTTCCCCCCTCCCCCGCAATTTTGTTTCCCCCCTCCCCCGCAATTTCGTTTCCCCCCCCTCCCGCCAATCTGTTTCATCCCTCCCGCCATTCGGTTTCACCCACTCCCGCCATTTCACCCCCTCCCGCCACCTACGAAATGCCCGAAGCTCTAGCGGAATCATTTTTTTGTCGCCCCTCGTGAGCCAATCACTGTTTTTCTCCAAACCCCCTTCCCAACATCTCAAGCCGAACCGCGTTGAATGTGCACCCTGGTTTTAAGAAAAGTGTGTCCGAGAATTGAAGTTCTGAATGAACGATGCAGTTAGGCTGTTCTGAGCGACGCCTTTCAGGGCGCCATAAAACTGTCGCGATGCGACATAAACTCGCGGTAGCAACTTCGCAAATGGAATCCAGTATTAACAGCTGGTGAAAGCCTGGTACTGTCAGCTAAACAAATGCCACGAGCTTCAGAATCTAGACGTAAGAGTAACTAAAGAACTGCTGGCCTAATAATCTGCACGCGGGGGTGTCTGTTTAGTAACTGGGAGAAGCAGAATCATTGGAGGCTGCTCTGAATTAGACAGGCAGGAACCTCGGAAACACCGCTTTGTGCATCTCGATTCTCGAGCATCGGATCAGAGCGTTGAATACGGATCTAGGAAACGCCGCAATATTAGCCCAAGACCTCAACCACAGTATGTGTACAGGACTGCTGACAGCGCGTGTCAGAAGTGGAAGATGGATTCGCTATAGCACGAGGAAAAATATAGTGTTATTACAGCATGGTACAGTCAGGGGTATTTTCCCCTCACAGCAAGATGAGGTGATTGTGAGCTTCCTAACACAATGCTGCTTCAAATTCATGGTAGAGCATGGCATTACAGCGATTGCAATACGCAAAACTAAATCACCACTCGTCGTTGTTTAACGACATGTACCCACTATATAAACGCCCATTGGTGTTCTTGAGCTCGTTAATCATCCTATTCCAATTTGACGCCAGGACGCCAACAAAATGGTCGCATTCCGAAGCGATAAGCAGGTTTGCAAAGCTGATCCCCACTGTACGCGCGAGGCCAAACATCTCCGTGTATTCCGACATTCTCGTTCCTGCTCCTTGCCTTGGAACCTCCGAGTAGAAAAAAGTCCAGTCCGTGAAGCGGCTTGACTGATCCACAACACTCTGCATGGCAGCCATAAGAAACACGGAGCAAGAACACGCTAATTTGCACCTAGGAAAATATAAATCATGTCCAAATTTGTGCTGCAAGCACCCTCTCATCTGAATCCTGCTGCCCCACCCACCTCTCTCCACCCTCGCCTGCATCGTTGCTGGGCCACTCGTATCGCACGTCAGGGTCAATGGATACCCTCTATGCATGCAATGGAAGCGCAACAGCCCATAGCTTCACATGCAGTTCTATGCCCCCTACTTCTCACCTGCGCCTCTCTGCCATACACCTCCCCCCCCCCCCCCCCCTCCATCCCTTTCCTCTCCTCCCTCCCTCTCCCCCACTCACCTGCATCTCGGTGCTGAGCCATGGGTATTGAACAGCGGGGAATCCTCACCGCACGTGGTTGGCCATGAACATGACAGCATGGAAGGAGGTCAGCCTGCGCCTCCCTCCTCACCTGCATGATTCCAACCCTCTACTCTGCGCCCAAATCTCCCCCACTCACCTGCATCTCTGTGCTGAGCCAGGTGCTCACCTCCCCCCCCCTTCCCTTTCCTCTCCTCCCTCCCTCTCCCCCACTCACCTGCATCTCTGTGCTGAGCCAGGTGCTCACCTCCCCCCCCCTTCCCTTTCCTCTCCTCCCTCCCTCTCCCCCACTCACCTGCATCTCTGTGCTGAGCCAGGTGCTCACCTCCCCCCCCTTCCCTTTCCTCTCCTCCCTCCCTCTCCCCCACTCACCTGCATCTCTGTGCTGAGCCAGGTGCTCACCTCCCCCCCCCTTCCCTTTCCTCTCCTCCCTCCCTCTCCCCCACTCACCTGCATCTCTGTGCTGAGCCAGGTGCTCACCTCCCCCCCCCTTCCCTTTCCTCTCCTCCCTCCCTCTCCCCCACTCACCTGCATCTCTGTGCTGAGCCAGGTGCTCACCTCCCCCCCCCTTCCCTTTCCTCTCCTCCCTCCCTCTCCCCCACTCACCTGCATCTCAGTGCTGAGCCAGGCGTATTGCACGGCGGGGAACCCCCGCCGCACCCGATTAGCCATGAACATGACTGCGTAGAAGGAGAAGAGCCGCATCTCAAACGACTTGTCGCCCTGCCGCACATGCACGCTCACTATCGGCCGCGGGATATACGGCTCCCCTCCCACCCCCCCGTAGTTCGCAAGATACGGATCCCACCCGTACTGCTCTCCTTCCAAATCTCCTACCCCCCCGCTTCTGCTGCTGCTGCTGCTGCTGCTGCTTCTGCTGCTTCTGCTGCTGTTAGCAGCACCAGTGGCATTCCCTAAGCTGCAGCCCTGATACCCCATCTTAGGCCTTGCAGTTGTTTCCAATTCCAGGGCCTGTTTTCCTCAAGATACCCCCACTGCCTCGTACCATATCCACTCGTTCCCGGCTGGTAACCATGCTTCCTTGGTCTTGGTTGCTTATTCTGGAACCTAATGCATCCGAAGCAAAAGGAAAGGGCAGAGGCGCCTCAGAAGCAGAGGGGGGGGATGAAGACGGCCCAAGGTCGAGCTTCTCTTGCTCTTCAAACTCCCTCCACTGGCCAACGTCCTTCTCGCCCTCAACCCCACTCTCCCTCATCCTCCTCCTCCTCCTCCTCCTCCTCCTCCTCCTCCTCCTCCTCCTCCTCCTCCTCCTCCTCCTCCTCCTCCTCCTCCTCCTCCTCCTCCTCCTCCTCCTCCTCCTCCTCCTCCTTCCAACCTCCTTCTGTCCACCATCACTGCCCTTCCTCTCTCCGTCCACCCCATTCCTTTTCACCCTCCTTCCCCCCCTCCTCCCCGTCGTCATCCCACCTTCCTTCGTTCCCGATCCGTCAAAATGTTCCGAAGATTTTTGAGGCAACGCAGGGGACTTATCTCTGCTCTTGAGACCATGCCGCTCTTCATAAGAAGTGGTGCCGTCCCTCCCTTCAACCCAAGCTCCTCCCATCTCCTCAGACGCTTCGTCACTTCCCCCAAGCTCCTGTCGCTCTTTAGTGACCTTGCTGCTTCCCCAGGACTCTGCCAGCAGGCTTGTTTGGTCCATGCGGGACGCCACGACCTGGCGTGCCACGTGCATGCCGTACACGTGGTGGCGCTCGCGGTTGATGATGTGGCACAGGTAGGCCGACGGCCACCGCAGCATGAAGCGCGTTGCTTGGGCTCGCCACCAGTGCGCCTGGTGGGAGGAGGAGGGAGGAGGGAGGCAGGAGGGGGAAGGGAGAGAGAAGTGAGAGAGGTTGGGCAGAGAGACAGGCAGGCCGACGGCCACCGCAGCATGAAGCGCGTCGCCTGCGCCCTCCACCAGTGCGCCTTCGGTTGAACGGGGAGCGGAAACAGAACGAGCAGGGCGAGGGAAGGGAAAGAAGGAGGGGATGCGGTTGATGATGTGGCACAGGTAGGCCGACGGCCACCGCAGCATGAAGCGCGTTGCTTGGGCCCTCCACCAGTGCGCCTGGTGGGGAAAGGGGGGAAGGGGGGATTAGCAGATGCACACACAAGGACGGCAGAACAGAGACGAATGCAGCATGAAGCGCGTCGCCCGCGCACCCCACCAACGCACCTGAGAAGCTTAAGGTCCGCACTAATCTGCACTAGTCTCGCCGTTTTGGGTCGAACCAAAGGTCACCCAGCGTTGAGCCGACTCAGAAGTTACCTCACCTTTTTTAGGAACTTGGTGTGCTCGCCCATACGCCCCATCACCTCGTTGGGGAGTGGACTCTTCAGATACGCCTTGCCCCAGAGGCTGCACAGCGGAAGGGAGAGAAAGGTGGGTATTGAGGAGGGGGAGAAGCAAGGAGGGGATAGGAGCGAGATGCAACCCTGGTGTGAGTGAGTGGGGCTCATACGCCCCATCACCTCGTTGCGGAGCGGACTCTTCAGATACGCCCTGCCCCAGAGGCTGCATAGGGGAAGGGAGAGGACGGGGAGACGCGGGGAGAGGATAGGAGTGGGATGGCCCTTGTGTGTGTGTGAGCGTGCTCATACGCCCTATCACCACATTGGGAAGAAGGGCCACGTGATTGAAGAAGTGTTTTGAGACGTCTCAAAACACTTCTTCAATCTTGTGTGTGTGTGAGCGTGGGATGGTCCTTGTGTGTGTGTGAGCGTGGGATGGCCCTTGTGTGTGTGAGTGTGCTCATACGCCCTATCACCACATTGGGAAGAAGGCTCTTCGACTCTCTCTATCCACACCAAACCTCGGCGTTGCTGGGAAGATCACAAGAGCATTCGAGCCTAGACAACACATACAGTCACACGGACTCGTTATAGTCACACACGTGCACATGCATCACTCACTCTGCAGCGGATGCGTTTAGCTGGGAGATGAAGTTCGACCCTCCATCCACTCCAAACCCCGGCGTTGCTGGGAAGATCACTAGAGCATCCGAGCCCAGACACCCCACACCGTCACACGGCTGCGCTACAATCACATCCTCGTTTGTCACGTCTCTTTTGGACTCCTCGCTATTATCACCAGTCCCATCAGCACCATCAGTTGTATTATCAGCATGAGACACCTGCGTGTGAACGACATCAGCATGAGGGACCTCAGCGTCCCCAGTCTTCAATTCTGCTTGCAACGCCTCCTCCCACCACCGGTTCTAACTTTCTCCCCTCCTTCCTCCTTTGAATCTCTCGCTCCTCCTTTACCACTGCCTCCTCCTCCTCCTGGTGCTTGCTCCTCTCCCTTGCCATTCTCTTCCCTCTCTTTTTCTCCCCTCTCCCTTTCTTCCCTCTCCTTCTCCTCGGCAGCAGCCTGCTGCTTCCTCTCCTCAGCAGCCTGCCAGGCCTGACGTGCCTTGAGAGCGATCGCCTCACACTCCTGGGATGAAAACCGAAAGAAGTAGCAGTCGAGCGACCCGCGGCGGCCCAGCTCTGAGAGAAGGCAAACGTGACGCAATCCAAGTGCATTGAGGTCGTTTTTGAGGTGCCTCAATTTTTGAGTCGACTAAAAAATCGACTCACTACACGCGGCGAGGAGGAAAGCCACGTAATGCAATCCAAGCGTGTGGGTGTGGGTGGAGGGGAGGGGACAGAGTGGGGGGCGCTTGGGTGGGGAGGAGGGACGATTGTGTGTGTCTCGTGCCTGATCAGCCTCTAAAGTTACTCTTAATTGCATTCCTCATGGTCATCCTGATACTACTCAAGTTAGTCCACACTACACTCACTAATTCACGCACTCACCCACCCACTGACTGACTCACTCCCTCACTCACCCACTGACTGACTTACTCACTCACTCACCCACTGACTGACTTACTCACTCACTCACTCACTCGCTGACTTACTCACTCACTCACCCACTGAATGACCCACTCACTCGCTCACTCACTCACTCACTCACTCACTCACTCACTGACTTCATCACTCACTCACCCACTGACTGACTTACTCACTCACCCGCTGGCTGACTTACTGATAGAATGACAAACCAGCTCGTTTACTCACTCCCACTCACTCTCGCATTCCTCATGGTCTGCTTGGGGCAGAGTGCCGGGCATGAGCACGAGAGTCCTGTTGTGCAGCAAGGCAGCACTCAGCACAGCGCCCATCACGTGCAGCTGCGACCCTATCCCGTGCCACCCCATGCTCCCTCCCTCCCGCGTTTTCTCACTCACTCACTCACTCACTCTCCAATTGACTGACTGCTAGAATGACAACTAGCTCACTCCCTCCTTCCCCTCCTCCCTCCCTCACCCCCTACCTCCCTCCCTCCCTCCCTCACTCACTCTCGCATTCCTCATGGTTTGCTTGGGGCAGAGTGCCGGGCATGAGCACGAGAGTCCTGTTGTGCAGCAAGGCGGCACTCAGCACAGCGCCCATCACGTGCAGCTGCGACCCTATCCCGTGCCACCCCATGCTCCCTCCCTCCCGCGTTTTCTCACTCACTCACTCACTCACTCTCCAATTGACTGACTGCTAGAATGACAACTAGCTCACTCCCTCCTTCCCCTCCTCCCTCCCTCACCCCCTACCTCCCTCCCTCCCTCCCTCACTCACTCTCGCATTCCTCATGGTTTGCTTGGGGCAGAGTGCCGGGCACGAGCACGAGAGTCCTGTTGTGCAGCAAGGCGGCACTCAGCACAGCGCCCATCACGTGCAGCTGCGACCCTATCCCGTGCCACCCCATGCTCAGCCACTCCACCACCATCACCCGCCGCCCCTTGCACTGCCTGGGCGGGAACTGCTGTCGCCATATGTCAGCTTGTGCTTGCCGGGTGGCTGCCAGGTTGGCAGCATCGGAGCCTCGGATCTGCACGAGGGGTAGAGGGCAGGGCAGAGGAGTAAAATACACGTAATCCTCACTATAATATGCCCTAGCCCGTGCTGTTAGGTTGGTATTGTAAGAGCCCCTGGCCTGAAGTACGGGATTGTGAACAGAAATAGCAGACAGCTTATTCGTTCACTTCACAGTTTTTCTTCAACAATTCTAGGGAAAAATGCACCACGAATGTAAAATGCTTGAAACGGAGAGATCCATCACAGTTTTACAGGCGCTTTAAGAGTCCACTCGAAATCACAAGTGCAGCACAGCACAGGACAGGATATAACTCCAGGCCCTCACCCAGGGGGGTTGGGGCACGTTGCCGCATGCAGGGTTGGGTACAGCCCAGTAGAGCGGCTCCCCCCGCTCCCCCCATTTCTCCGTGGACAGGCGGAAGGCTGTGCGCGCCTCACAGTCCTCCAGGTGGGGCGCGGGGGGGACGTCCGGGGGAAGCGAGATGGCGGAGGGGGGGAATGTATTCTCCGCCTGCAGCCCATAGGCGCTGTCCCATTGCTGGTTTGGGGGAGGGAGGCGGAGGGGTGGGAAAGTCCGTGGGGAGAAGCGGATTAGTGAGGATTAGTGAGGAGGAGAACATTAGGGGAAAAGAGATGGAGGGGGGTGGGGGGGAGGGGATAAGAAATTACCGCCTACAGCCCGGATGCAGTATTTTAAGTTAGAAGGGATCAAACGGGAGGTGCGAAAAAGGAGGCTCTTTCTCTTTAGGAAGTACGAGTGAGTTGGTTGGGGTGTGGGGGGAAGGAGGGATGGGGGGAAGGGGAAGAACGGCTGGGACGGGGAACACTGG
Organism: Closterium sp. Naga37s-1; assembly: GCA_947471745.1. NCBI lineage: Eukaryota > Viridiplantae > Streptophyta > Zygnematophyceae > Desmidiales > Closteriaceae > Closterium > Closterium sp. Naga37s-1. The sequence goes on along the minus strand of CANJKZ010000235.1, from coordinate 858,613 downwards.
GGAGAAGGGACTGACTGAGGCGATAGACTTTGGGCTGACCGAGGGTGCAAGTCTACTCTTCGTTCACAAATGCTTGCTACAGGCTGTGACGCAGATCCGCGATACAAGCATACCTGGTACAGGTTTCGGACAGCCTCCGAAAACGGATCTTCCTCAGAAGGCTGAACCGGGGCCGCTGCTCTCACGAGTCGTGCCGGGAGCGCAACGGTCATGAGAAGTAGAGAAATCGCAAGCGACACGCGGAGGAGGGTCATGGTCACACGAGCCGTGATCGTACTGTGACGGAACATATTTCTTGGCTAAGACGGGCCGTGAGGTTACGAACTAGTTTTTGCGATGGCTCAAAACATCAATGTACTGTGACGGATGCTTATATCTGGCTACGACGGCCTGTGAGGTTGCGAATTCTACCCCTCCAGCCGACCACGTCCGCGGTGCGCGCGGCTAAATGCGAACCACCGTCGCTCGGACCATATACGGACTAGCGACAATGGCCGACGGAGCTACGACACAGCTACGAATCCTTGGGTTCAGCGAACAAAGTTCTGCGATAGAAATGCTTTCAGACATAGTGAGCATACACCACGCGTAATCTGGACTCTGGATCAGCTTGACAGCAAAGGAGGCACCCGAGCTGACGGGTTACTGATAAACAGGAAACCGAGTTTTCTTGGGAGTTTTGGTGCTTTTAGGGTATAAACAAGGTCGGATCCGATTATTTCTGGTTGTTCGCTGGCTGCATTGGGAAGCAAAACGTCCTTCAGCACTCATTCAGCGCCGCAAAACGTGGAATGGACATGTCTGCGTGAAGCAAATCTACCAATGTTTAGAACGTCATTTACTCAGAAGGAGCATTCCATGGTCTGACGAGAACCGTCTTTCGCACTAACTAGGTTCTAGGAATGTCCATTGCTGGCACTTAATTTTCTGAGTTGGTTGAAAAGAGGTGTAGCCTGATGGCCAATCAGGTAGACTACTGGACTTTTGCTGACTGAAAAGAGAAGATGCTCTATTTGAGTACTCTTTTATTATGGATTAAGTTTGATACAAAGTCGTGGTAATTAAGATAAGGGGTATTAGAGGAAGGTAGAAATGGTGGAACAAAGACAGGGTGATAAGGAGAGAAGAGCTGGAGAAGAAGAGAAGGGCCGAAGGAAAGGTGGAAAGAGGAAAAGAAGAGAGGAAACTAAAGGAAGGAAACACCTAAGGACCAAAACACCACAGCAACCCGCACCACAGCGCGGGACACAGCCTTTCAAGCACAATCGCTAAACGCCTACACATATGCATCGTAAATATACTGCATGTCTGCCACGCTCTCAAAGCAGCCGGTAATGTGATGCCAACTGCCCTGCCCTGCACCCAAAGGGACTGGTGCGGGCATCCACCCATCGTCTGACCCTCCCAACTGCCGCACCGCGTGCTGTATAATACTCTGAGTCTGCGCTCGCTGCAGTGCCACGGAAAGTCGTGTAGTGAGTCCGGTCTCGAAAATCCGGGCTGACCCGTCATCCCCCCCCCCCCCCCCAAGTCTTTACGCCGTTGTGCAATCCGCCGCGCACAAAGCCCTAGAAACTGCCTTATTGGCTCGCTGAGCAACCCAAACGACTCCACTATACAAGCATAAAAATGTGGCGGCGGTTGTAATCCCTCTAGATGCGGTGCCCAATCCCGCAACTTGTCCTGCACTCGTCTGGCTGCTGCAATACCTATCTGCACTGGGGCCACTCGTCTAAGCCCGGTATTCCCCTGTTGCTGTGGATCTGCAATGGAGACGTCTACCAACACCATCAAAGTTTTTTCTATATCGCGGCAAGTCAGGTCTGGAATGCGGGCTGGTGCCCCTATGCGGCCTGTGCGTCCAGCCTGCCTTTGCTGCTGTACTGGCTGCTGCTGTGCCTGGTCCCTCTGTGCCTCCTCCCTTGTTGTCTCTGCCTCTCTACGCTCTCCCCCACCCACCTGCCTCCTCCCATCCCCTCTCCCCAACCCCAAACCCCCCAGCACCCTCGCCCTATCCCCCCCCTCCATACCCTCCCCTCTTAACCCCCGCGCTCCCGCAGTCGTGTCCCCCGCCACCTCCTCTCTCCCTCTCTCCCCGAACCAGCCCGCACCCAAGGGCTGGGTCGCCCCCTGGACCCAGAGCCCGACCTGCCCTTGCTGGCCATCCCGCTGCTGCCCCTGCTGTCCCCTCTCCTCTACCCCACTCGCCGGCCTCTCCTGCCCCTGCTGAACCTCCTGTTGCTGGCTGTGCTGTCCTCTCTCCTCTCCCCCACCAACCTGCCCCTCCTGCCATTGCTGGCCATGCTGTTGCTGTTGCTGCTGCTGCTGCTGCTGCAGCTGCTGCTGCTGCAGCTGCTGCTGCTGCCGCTGCTGTCCCCTCTCCTCTCCCCTAGTAGCCTGGCCCCACTGACCCTCCTGTTGTCGCCCCTGTTGACCTTTCTGCTGCTGCCCCTGCTGACCCTCTTGCTGCTGCTCTTGCTGTCCTCTCTCCTCTCCCATACTGGCCTGCCCCTCCTGCCCCTGCTGGCCCTCCTGCTGTCGTCGTTGTTGTTGCTGTCTCCTCTCCTCCTCCCAGCCAGCCTGCCCCTGCTGACCCTCACGCCGCTGCCCATGCTGACCCTCCTGCTGCCGCCCTTGTTGACCCTGCTGACCTCCCTGGTGCTGCCGCTGTTGCCCTCTCTCCTCTCCCCTACAAACCTGCTGCCGCTGCCCCTGCTGGCCCTGCTGCTGCTGCTGCTGCTGCTGCTGCTGCTGCCGCTGCTGCTGCTGTTGCCGCTGACGCTGCTGCTGCTGCCGCTGCGGCTGCTGCTGCTGCTGCTGCTGCTGCTGCTGTCCACTCTCCTCTCCCCCACTAGCCAGCCCCTCCTGCCCCTGCTGGCCCCGCTGCTGCTACTGTCCATGCTGTCCCCTCTCCTCACCCCTACGGGTCTGCCCCTCCTGCCCCTGCTGGCCTAGCTGCTGCTGTTGCTGCTGCTGCTGCTGCCGCTGCTGCTGCTGTCCCCCCTCCTCTCCCCCACTAGCCAGCCCATCCTGCCCCTCTCGGCCCTCCTGCCCATCAGCCCCTCGACCGAGCCCACCCTGCTGCTGCTGCTGCTGCTGTCCCCACGGTGCCCCTGACTGTCCCGGTACCCCGTCCCCCGTCCCCGAGAGTCCATGCAGTCATGCTCTAGCTGCCTCCAGGTGCAGAATCAAAGTGGTGTCCTCCACCTTCACCGCGAAACCTGCCTTAGAAGCAAAGTCCCAAAGCATGTATTTCACGGCATCGTGGATGACCGTGGCGACGCCGAAGCGGGAGCACCGCACCACGTGGTGAGGTACCGTCATGTCGTCGATCGCCTGCCCACAAGAACACCGACCTGTGAGGGCTAGTTGGGGGATAGGGAGGCCGAGACGGAAAGCTGAGGCTTGGGGATGCGCAGCGAGTCTCCGTACAGCACCGCCGTCAACCACGCGCCTGCACCTGCGCCCTGAAGGGATGTCCAACGGGCAAGGTGCAAGGGGTTAGTGTGACGGGCCCGGACTGACTCCAAGGCCCGCGCCTCCAAGACGCGGCTCACTCCTGTGAAAAGAGAATCAGGGGCAGCAGAGACACAAGAGTGCCAGGGGGGGAAGAGAGAGAGGATGTCACGTGGGAGGCCCTCCAGCGCCGTCCGCAGTGATCGATCGATCTGGTCAACATCATCCGATGCGAAGCTCTGTCGGAAGCTCGCGCCGCACACTGGGAGGGAGCAAAGGATCGGCGCGCACTGTACCCAAGAGCACGCATAACTCACCGGGGCGATACGCTCCATGCGTCGGATGCCAAAACCCCCTAGACGTATGGGGAGGTAGATCTGGTCCAGGGCAGCCTCACGAACGTCCTCTCTGCAAGTCCAAGTCCCAGGCACCAGAAGCTACTGAAAGGTCTCCCCCAACCGCTCATCCCACCGTGCAAAACTGGCACGTACAGTTGGGGTCGGAGGGACCGTCCTCGCCAGATACTGCGGTCGCGTGCTGACGCATGCCGAAAGTAGACAGGCCGCTGTCTGGGGCTGGCGCAGTCTCGGAAGCCACGGCAACACGCGCCCCATCCTCTCCAGACGCTCAGGTAGGCTCCTCTCCACAAAAGCGTCAGAGCCCACCGGCACTCCCGTGACGGTGAGTCCTCTACGAGCGACCTCAATCCCCAGACTCGAGAAGGCCTCCACCTCCCTGGAAGTCACAAAATCCATGCCGTAGACGTGTGGCTGGACCGCAAGGCCCAGCTCGCGCAAGTGCCTCAGAATCTCTGCAAAGTGGTGTAGCACCCTGGAAGGAGGGCCCAGCACGTAAGTGTCATCTGCGTATGACCATAGCTGGACATCGCCCTCAGCTAGAACTGGCTGTAGAGCCATGCGCTGTGTGAGTGCATACAGGAAAGGGCTGAGCGGGTCGCCCTGACGGGTCCCGCGCTCCGAGTGAATGGTGGTCACCCCTCCATTCGCCCGGCAAAGGAGATCAGAGGGTGTCCCGTAGAAAAGGCGAATGAAAGGAATAAGACAGCGGAACTCAGCACTAGTGTAGAGGGCCTGGAACATGGCGTCTCGATGAAATGAGTTAAAGGCGTTCGCCACGTCCAGCTGAAGAACCACCCAATCAGGGTGGTCATCCAGGGCGCGACGAACGCCTCTAACTACGACCTCTGTCCCACAGGTAACGCCCACCCCAAACTGCTGTGACGCGAGGAAAACTCTAGCCATCTGGTCCCGCAGCTGCAAGCATACTGCGCGAGAAAGGATGCGAATCAGAACCTCACTTATCGCGATAGGACGCACATCCAGGTTCGGTTTCGCGAGAGCGACCAGGGTGGACGATGCCAATAGCGACCGAGCTGCCGGGGCGCAGTAGACTCGCAGCCAAAGCTGGTACACGGCGAGCAGGCTAGGGAGGCTCTCAGGAAAGGCAAGGAAAGTATCTCGAAGATGCTCGGCAACCCAGCCTGTCGGTCCTCCGGACGACCCGCGCGGGGCTGTGAAGATGGCGCGGCGGAGGTGATCCATAGAGAGCACAAGGGCAGTATCCTGGAAAGTCGGTAGCCAATCTGGAGTCGGTCGCTCTGCGACGGGATGCTTGCTCCGCAGACGTTGCATCGTACTCTCCGTGTCAGGTGCCGCCTCTGCCGACTCCAGGGCCGCGCAGGCCCGTGAGGTCTCATTGCAAGCCGAAGACGCAGGCAGCGGGCAATGCGACGGTCATCCGGTGTGGGGGAGAAGGTGGTGGCGCGAGCGTGTCGTGCTGCTCGTAGAGGAAGGGGGGTACGTCGATGTAGGGCCTCAGAGATGAGCTCGTCCCACTCACCTCGTCCAAAACGGATGATGCGCGCTGCAATGGCGGCCGTGTTTGAACGCTCTGGCGGTGTCGCCGGAGCCAGTAGGAGCGTCGGTGCCGCCGCCAAGAGGAGAGTAGGGCCTGGTGCCTCTGGGTCCTGGGAGACCCGTGCTAAGATGGCGCAGAGGATGTCTAGATACCCACCACGGACCCTCGGGGGGATACGCCGAAGAGGACGGACATGAATGCGCTCCGGGGCAAAGTACTCCAACCACCGGACGGAGTCAAGCGAACGCCACTGTGCATCTGTGAACTGCATCCCCTAGGCTCGGGGCTCTGCTAGGGAAGGTAGAGCTGAGGCCCTGTCGCGGAGGGCCTGCGCCCTGCGAGCTGCGTCGGCAGGGTGGCAGAATGGCATGTGGTGTCGGAGTGCTCGGCGGTTCGCGAGGGAGCTCAGGCATGTGGGGCACCTCACGACCTCGTCTGGTGACGTCGCTGTGTCGGTGGGGTCGGCCGTGGCCGTGCCCTCGGAACTATCTGCCGTGGTGATAGGTGGGGCTGGTGATGGGGATGGGTGGGGTGAGGCAGGCAGCAGTGGTGCACCTACATCTGCGTCAGAGGCGCACGGTCTGAAGATCAGATCGGTCTCCATCTCCGTCAGATGTGTTGGGAACAAAAAATCTTAAGCGCCTCTGTCGTGTCGAAACACCAAGGCACAAGCGAAGCAGAGCATATCGAGGCACCAGCGAGTCAACCCTCGGAGGTTGAAGTAACCGCTGGAGGTTACGCGAAAGTCAAAGGTCAGCGACCTTTGACTTGACAAATGCAGCGCGACAGCAAGGACACACAACTGACTCGACATTGAGCAGTTGCCCGAGTCGCACTGTATCAAACCGCAACAGTAAAACAGTTTAATTATATCTCTTCGTATTCTTTGTACTCTTATATAAACCTTTGTACTTGCTTGTTTTAATCAACTTACTTTGCCCTCACATACCAGCGCAAGGTGGTTCAAGGACTTCATTTAAACGCTTCCGCTACTACATCACTCTACCCAGAGTTTAACCCTACCAAAGATCCTAAGGGGCACTCAGCCCAACATGGTATGAGAGCTGGTTAGGGTTAAAATTATTTCTCCTTAACACCTAATACACCAAGAGACATGTCTACCAGAAAGGAGAGGAGCTCCTCCAACGGCTCTCCTGGTACTACTCCTACTCCACCTCCTGCCTCTGGCCTACAGACAGAGGAAGGCACAACAACGAGACCGGCAGCTGGGTCTACTGAAACACCCGCAAACCAAGGCGCGGGCTTCGATCCAAGCATGATGGAGAAGTTCTTCTCCTTCATGTCCTTCTACGAGCAGCATCAGCAAGGAGCACCTGCGCAATCAAACAACAGCAACAACAACAACAACGTGACGCCCATGAGTCTCGATGGCTCATCCTACGCACGCGAGAATCAACAACAGCAACCTACCTTCGCTCCGTACGAGCCCCAGCGCGGCTCCGTCAGCTTCATGCCACCACCACAACCTGCACCGGGACAAGAGAGAACGCTGGACGCACTACAAGTTCAGTCGCAGTTCGCGCACGTTCTAAAACTGCAAACGACAAAACCCTTCGACGGGAAGGATTTCTTTACCTGGTCGTTCGAATTCGAGCTGATGATGGAAGGAGCGCAAATCCTTGGCTTCTTCGACGGGTCCCTGCCATACCCAACAAACGGCACACAGTATGAGAAGCAGCAGTACACCTATCAATCGATGATGGCGTACACGATACTACTGAGGAACATCACTACAACTCAACAACAAAACATACGGTCTTACCGAGGCTACGGCAACTCCGCGGAGCTCGCGTACAATCACTTGAAGAGCCTGTATCAAGCAACAGACAGCGTAAACCAAAGTCGGTTAATGGCGCAGCTGACAACAATCGAAATGAAACCAGGCGAGAAGGGAATGGCGTATATCAGTCGCTGCCGCGAGCTGCGCGACAAGCTTCTTCGATGTGGAGGATCGATTTCAGAGGACGCCTTCGTCACGGTTGTCATCGGCGGTCTTGGTCCTCACTGGCGCTCCACTCGCGCCATACTACGAGCCCACGGGAAAATTTCTGAAGCAGCACTTTGCGCCGAAATCCACGCCGAGCAGCAAGACATGGACATGCAAGAAGAACGACACAAGAGAAAGGTATCAGTGCCCGAATTCGCGTTTCACACTCAACGGCGCCACAACAACAACAACAATCGACCGAAAATCGTACCTCCGTTCTGCCACCTCTGCAAGACTTCAGGGCATCCTCGTACGCACTGCCCGAATCGACAACAGTCAACGTCGCCGCAACGCCAACTTCGCCCTTCAAGCAGTCAAGTCGCCTCAACGCAAGCAAATCCGACAACTTCAGTACAAGTCTCAACAACATCGACGGGACAACCTGCGAAAGGAACAAGAAACATCGTCAGCTGCATGGCAAGGCTGAGTGACTCCTGCGTAACTGAGTCACCACCATATTACTCACCAGAAGAACAACTCGACAACAGCACGCCTCGCCGCGAGTCACTTCAACCGAACCCGACGTACGCCGCCATCGCTCAAAGCGAGCCGTCCGGGAAGGATACATGGTTCTTGGACAGTTGCTGCGGACAACATATGTGCTCTTCAGGACGTTTCGTTCAACGCGAGCACCAACTTCAACGAGAAGTCGTCATCACTGTCGCCAATAATCAGAACCTGCGCACACGACGACAAGGAGTAGTGCAACTTCAGTCACGAGAGACGAATGTCATACTGCAAATGTCCAAAGTCCTAATAGCAGAAGGACTTGGCTACAACTTACTGAGCGTCAGTCAGTTGATGGCGAAAGGCATACATCTGGAAGCCGACAGTACCACCCAGGAGTTCAAGCTGTACCACGGGAAGGGCGGCCTCTACATCGGAAAGGCGGTCCTGAAGAACAATGTCTTCGTTCTCGATTTCGTCCCAGACCTGGGCACCGCAGACAGTGACGGGATCGTCACCTTCACATCTTGGACGCACCCGCCGGATCTTGACCCCGACTTCAGTCCGGAAGGCTTTTGGTATTCACATACCATTCCTGAAGCAGAACGAACACGTGCGTTAGTAACAATACAACATTCGGCAGCAGCAGAGACAACATCGGCAGCAACAGAGACAACATCGGCAGCAGCAGAGACAACATCGGCAGCAGCAGAGACAACATCGGCAGCAGCAGAGACAACATCGGCAGCAGCAGAGACAACATCGGCAGCAGCAGAGACATCATCGGCAGCAGCAGAGACATCATCGGCAGTAGCAGGAACAACAACAGTAGCAGCAACAACGACACCACTCCTCGTTGACAAAGCACCACCAACACCCGCACAGCAGCTGAATCCGGCTCAACGGGAAGTCCATAGAAGCGCAAACTTCACCGCCAGCTTCTACTCCAACTCCGACGCGTATCGACGCTCACCCGGACACCACGCCTCCGAAGACATCTGGCACGCACGCATGGGACACCCAAGCAACACTGTGTTAAACAACACAATAAGAGCAGGAGTCCTTGACAAGGACTCGTTACTACTACTCGACGGCAGAGAACTTCAACGGGCACGAGGAACATGTCTTACCTGCCCCGAAGCCGACTTACCACATCGGCCGTTCACTCCTCATCACAACCCGAGCACACCCGCGTACGCACCACTCGAAAAGGTGTATAGCGACATCCTGTACAATCGGGAACCAGGACAAGTAATATACAACTACACAATCACCTTCATCGACGCCGCCACCCGTTACGTCTGGCATCTAAACCTACCCAGCCGCGACATGGTCCTCGAAGCGTTCGCTGCTTGGCTACCAGTAGCAGAAAGAGAGTCGGGCGTAAAGCTGAAAAGCTTCCAGTCTGACGGAGGAGGAGAATACACCTCTCAGCGATTCAAGCAGTATCTGGCGGAAAGGGGAATCAAGCAGCTCCTCTCTCTTCCCTACGCCCATCAGCAGCAAGGTGTAGCAGAAAGAATGAACAGGACTCTGCAGAACAGCATGCGCAAACTGTTGCGTGGCATGCGGCTACCCAACCACCAGTGGCCTGACGCGATGGACCACGCTGTCATGCTGCACAACTTGCTCTCATCTTCATCACTACCGAACAACGCATCACCGCATCTGCTGTGGACAGGAAAACAGGGCAGCACAAAAATGTTACGAGTGTTCGGATGCATGGTACAGTACCGACCCCCAGCAGCACGAGCGGGCCGATTTTCACAACGCGCACAGTGGGGACTACACCTCGGCATCGAAAAGAACTACAACGCGTGGAAAATCTTTGACGTCCACTCCAAGGAAACAGTAGCAGCACGCGACGTCATTTTCTACGAACGACTCACGCTCCAGACATACCTTGCCAACCTGCAAGAGGACCAAGATCCCACAGGTGGTTTTCGTGGTGACCGAGCCTTCGCCTCGGCAGCAGACGAAGCTGACTGGGACGAGCAGAATGTGGCCAACGCATCAGAAGAAGCTGGACCCCTTCCGTTCTGCTCCGTCGACGTCCCCATGGACGAAGATAACCCTCGCGAAAGTGTCAACGCCGAAACCTTCTACTACTTCGCCGACAACGGTTACGTAACACCTGCGACAGTCAACACCAACGAAGCAGAACGAGTAGGACCGAATTTCATACCTGATCCAGAAGCGGGAGATGAAGCAGCTTATCCCGAGGATGCAACTCTTCCCCGCTACTCACAGACTGGACTGCAGATTCTCGGACTCGTCACCGCAGTCCACGGCAACACTCTTCCTAAGGAGCCTGCGACGGTTCAGCAGGCTCTGGGGGGGGAACACAGGGAAAAATGGCGTGAAGCCATGGACAGAGAGTTAAAGGCGCTGGAGGAACGGAACACCTGGAAAGTTGTCCCCATCAGCGTGGCAAGGAACAAGACCATTCTCACCGGGAAATGGGTCTTCCGCGTTAAAACAAAAGCAGACGGCACAATTGAGAAGTTCAAAGCACGCTGGGTTGTGCGTGGATTCGATCAGGAGCACGGACGGGACTTCACCGAGACATTCGCCCCGGTTAGCCGACATACCTCACTTTGAATCCTCCTCGCGATCGCCGCCATGAAGAAAAGGAAGCTACGGCAAATCGATGTCGCCAACGCGTTCCTCTACGCACCTGTCGACGTGGAAATCTTCGTCGAGCTCCCACACGGTACCAACGGGGAACCTAACCAAGTCTGTCAACTGCTGAAATCACTTTACGGGATCAAGCAAGCTCCGCGGCTATGGCAACAGTACCTACACGCTCGCCTCATTCGCATCGGATTCCGCCAACTACCTCACGACCAAGGAATGTACCGACTCACTAAAGACACCGACTACATTCTGCTGATCGTCTACGTAGACGACCTACTCTACATCGGCTCCACTGACGACATCACCACCTGGTTCGAAGGGGAGCTACAGAGGGACCTCACACTCACGGTCTCCTCTACCGTCACACAGTACCTCGGCTTGAACATTCGGGAAGAAGAAGGCGCGATCTACCTCAACGCCGCTAAGTACGCCGACACCATCGCCAAACGCTTCGCGCTCACACCTACCACCATCTCTACGCCCTACCGCTACGCGACAGGAAACCACAAGGAAGGATCCTCTCTACTCAAATCCGCCGGGATACGCGACTACCAGAGAAAGCTAGGATGCCTTCTCTTCGCAGCTGTCACCTGCCGCCCCGACCTCTCATACTCCGCAAGCCAGCTCGCCACCTACCTCAAGAAGCCTGAAGCAGAACACCTGGCGGAGCTCGACCGCGCTCTCCACTACTTCGTCAGTACCTCAACGATCGGCCTAACTTACTACAAGAACACAACTACACCGACTAAATTAATCGGCTACGTCGACGCTGATCATGCTGGCGACTCCGACAACAGGCGCTCCCGCACCGGCTACATCTACCGCCTCGAACCTATCGGACCGATCTCCTGGCAATCGAGCAAGCAGGAATTAATTGCTCTCTCGTCAGCTGAAGCAGAATATATTGCACTCTGCTCAGCCACCAAGGAAGGACTCTATCTTCGCGAGCTGCTGGAAGAAGCGAATGTGAAATTGAACGAGGATGAATGACTAAGGGAAAGTTGGGTACAAATGCAAACCCTAGAAAACTGTACCCCATATGTGCTACCCCACTATAGCCTACAGTAGCTATGTCATATAAATCTGACACACCCCCATAGGCAAAGTGGGGGAGAACAAGGGGTCACAAGACCAGTCAAGCAAAGCAAAGCAAGCTCAGGGTGGATCACAAAGTCACCACACATTCCGAGCACAAGTTCAAGGCCACAAGGCCAGTTCACATGCAGGATGACACATATATATATAAGGCTAGACAAGCAAGAGCAGGCATATATATATATGCAACAGTACAAACAAGGTCAAAGGGTGAGCAAGTGAGGCAAGGTAGGCACAAGACCCAGCTGAGTACAGAAGCGCTGATGATCACAAGGCGCAAGTGCCTTGGTGAAGATATCAGCAGTGTTGGCCTGAGAGGCCACGTACGCAAGCCACAGCTGACCACGCTGTTGTAGCTCACGAGCAAGGAAGTAGCGGAGAGCAATGTGCTTCGTTCTGTGCTCCAGTCTCTGCTCTCGACACAAGGCCAGCATGGCCTTGTTGTCTACGTACAGCACTGGAGGAGAACGAGGCGGCTCTCCGAGGTCAGTCAGCAGGTAGGTGAGCCAGCGAAGCTCCTGTGCAGCCATGGCCCCAGCGTAGATCTCAGCCTCACAACTGGAGCCGAGAACAGAAGACGAGCGGGTAGCCCGCCACGAAACAGAGCCGGAACCAAGGCTGAAGGTGTAACCCTGTGACGACCGCTGCGTAGCCTGGTCGTCAGCCCAAGAAGCGTCTGCGTGCCCAGTGAGGACCACTGGACTCTGCCCTCCAAGCACAAGCCCCATGCCCGACGTACTGCACAAGTAGCGCAACACCCTCTTCGCTGCAGCCATGTGCTCCGGTCTGTGTCTCCCAGGAGCAACATAGCGTGCGAGAATGCTAAGAGGGTATGCAAGGTCAGGTCGTGTGCAGGTCATCAGGTACATGAGGCAGCCAACAAGCTCTGGGTACGGGCCACTCGACTCTATGGACTCATCCGAAGGCAGAGCTGAGAGCGAGTGGCGAGTAGGCAGAGGAGTGGCCTGAGGCGAGGAGTACGTGAAGCCGAAGCGCTGAAGGACCTGCTGCACCATGTGTGACTGAGTCAGGGTAATGGTGCGGCGTGCTCTGTCCCGGGTGATCTGCAAGCCAAGGTAGCTGCGCAGTTCACCCAGATCTGTGCACGTGTGTCTCTTCTGCAGCTCGGACTTCACGTGGGCGAGTCCAGCAGTGTCAGCTGTGGCAAAGACCAAGTCATCGACGTACACGAGGATGTAGAACGGCGGCAAAGAGGTGTCGGTGCGTAGAAACAGCGACGGGTCGGCAGTAGAGGGAGCAAACCCAAGAGCCGCAAGTGTAGTCCTCAGTGTGTCGTGCCACTCACGCGGTGCCTGGCGGAGACCGTAGACTGGCCGCCGGAGGCTCCACTGGGTGCCAGGAGGAAAAGACCCAGTGAAGCCAGGTGGGCGACGCAGCCAGATCTCCTCGTGCAGGTTGCCCTGCAAGAAAGCAGTGCTGAAGTCAAGAGAGTGCAGCTCGTAGTCGCGGTGAGCAGCTATGTGCAGCAGTACCCGAAGAGTGGTCATCTTCGGGGTGGGAGAGAAGGTCTGAAAGTAGTCAACTCCCTGCCGCTGACTGAAGCCACGAGCCACGTAACGCGCCTTGAAGACAGGCGGAGAACCCGGCGGCCGCTTCACCCTGAAAATCCACATGCCACTGACGATGTTCGCCCCAGGCGGGGGAACCTCGTCAACGTAGGTGCCTGTGGACTTCCAGGAAGCCATCTCTGCGTCCATAGCTGCCTGCCACTGAGAGGAGTAGGTACCCTCTATCGCCTCCGCGTAAGAGCGCGGAGTCGGGATGTCAAGTGCATTCGGGTCTCCCTCAGGGGTAAGCAGTACGGACACGAGATGAGGTGAAGCAGCAGCCAAGCACTGGAACTCCTCCTGCCTGTCCTCAAGGACGTCCGTGCCAAGGGCACACTCACCCCCGACGGACGGAGGACAGACAGACTCAGACTCAGCAACAAGACTAGCAGCGTAGTCGAGACGACAGCGAGCAGCAAAGTCGACGAGCTCAGTAACTAGGGCAGACGCAGCAGTGGACTCAAAGGAAGGGTCAGTGACAACAGTAGCAAGGAGACGCGCGACAGTAGGACTGGCAGCACGAAGAGAGTCCGACTCCGGGTCAGGAAGAGCAGGAAGAGAGGACTCAGGAGGAGAAGGCAAAGGGGCACGCAGAGGAGCAGTGGACGGACGCAGAGACATCCGGTGCGTGCCAGGGACAGGAGGAGGACGCTGACGCGAACCACGACCACTAGTGCGAGCAGCACGGACAGGCGACGCAGGGCGAGACGCAGGCTCACGACGCTCAGCAAGACCTCCAGTAGGACCAGTGTAGGGAGAAGGAGCGGGCAGTGAGGAGGCCGGCTGTAACTGTAACTGAGTCGGGACAGGCTGTGGACACTCTAAGGGAGGAGGAGGACCAGTAGAAGGCGGGAGACCAAGAACCTGCTGAAGGAGCGGAACGAAGTACGGCCGAGGCCGCGCGGCGACTCCAGACACAGCAGGGACAGCACCAGCACCCCCAGCGGCAGCACCAGCGCCAGCAGCACCTCCAGCTCCAGTACCTCCAGCAGCACCAGTAGCACCCCCAGTAGGACCGCCTCCAGGACCGACAGCAGTAGCCTCAGCGCCACCGCCCTCAGCAGCTCCAGCTCCAGTCGTACCCGCAGGCCCAGCAGCTCCAGTACTCCCAGTACGAGCACCTCCGGGACCCGCGGCACCAGCACCCTCAGCAGCCGAAGAACCTCCAGCTCCAGCACCACGCCTCCAGCGCCGGGCAAACCACTCGCGCAGCTCCTGTGGAGAGAGTGGCTCCCGCCGAGACGCCACACGAGCAGGCCCAGCTCCCGCAGGCTCCGTACCCCCAGGCTCAGCACCTCCAGGCGTAGCACCCCCAGCCTCAGCACCCCCAGGCGTAGCACCCCCAGGCTCAGCACCCCCAGGCTCAGCACCCCCAGGCTCAGCACCCCCAGTAGTAGCACCCTCAGGCTCAGCACCCCCAGGCGTAGCACCCACACGCTCAGCACCCCCAGGCTCAGCACCCTCAGCAGCACCAGAGTCACCAGTAACCTCGACAGGCTCGACTGCGTCTACCTGGGACACACCTGAAGGGGCAGGACCCTGAGGGGGGAGGGGGTCTACCGGGGGGGGACCTGGCACAAGGAAGAGCGGTGGCGGGGGGAGGGACGGAGTGCGGTAGGGGAAGAGGCGGTAGTAGGGGACCGACTCGTCAAACGTGACGTCCTGGGTGGACAGAACACGGCGAGAGGTGGGGTGGTAGAACTGCCACCCTGGCGCGTCAGGGGGGAAGCCAAGGAAGACGCAAGGAGCAGCACGAGGGGACAGCTTGTCCGCAGACAAGTCGCGGACAAACGCCCGAGATCCCCAGACACGGAACGCAGACGCATCGCCAACCTTCCCCGTCCACAGCAAAGCTGGGGAGGTCTCCGGCATGGAGACCCTGGGGTGAAGGTTGATCTGATGCGCCGCGTACCGAACAGCAAACGGCCACAGAAAATGGGGGGCAGCCGAATGCATCATGGACGTACGGGCGACGTCCATGACCATGCCAATGCGGCGCTCAGCAATCCCATTTTGCTGTGGAGAGTCCGGAAGCGTGAAGGTCTGGCGGATACCTCGTGCACGACAGTAGGCTCGCAGAAGGCCAGAGGAGAACTCTCCACCTCTGTCAGAGTGCAGACGCTGAACAGGAAAGTCCGAGCCGAAGCTCTGCCTGAGCTGGAGACGAGCTGCGCGGATCCAGTCGATCAACACCTCAGTGACATCACCCTTGCTGCGCAAGGGGAAGACTGTGGTGTAACGCGAGTAGTCGTCAACCACCAGCAGGAAGTAGCGCTCGTGACCCTGTCCACGGACGCGGGCCGGGCCCCACACGTCCATGTGAAGCGTCTGCAGCGGGGCCTCTGTCGGAGGAAACTGGGAGGAGTGAGGGGCAGCCCGCTGTCGCCCCTCGACACAGGGGACGCAGGAAGGGCCAGGCCCCGGAGGAAGGGGAGGGAGGGACCGGGGAAGACCAGAGACAAGGACACGGGAGGCCATGCCTCGGAGACAAAGCAGGGAGGGGTGACCAAGGCGGTGGTGCCAGAGGAGAGTCTCGTGAGACAGGAGGCGACACGAACAGGGGGCAGACTCAGGACCAGACCTGGACGCTGCAGCAAACACCTGACCCGACGCAGCTACCTGACCAGACGGAGTGACTGGAGGAGACGCAGTGGTCAGTGTGTACAGGCTCGACCCCGGCCGACGAGTAAACGTGGCCAGGTGTCGGCCTGTCCGAGCGTCCGTGCAGTGGGTCACCCGCTGACTCGCAGGAGTGAACTGGTGAACCCCCGCATCCTGTAGGTCAGCACCACTCACCAAGTTCGTAGAGAACGAGGGGAGGTAAAGACCAGACAGGGTGCCAGAGGGGGCCGCCGGACACGGGAGGACAGTGGAGAAGTGAGCAAGGACAGGACCCCCAGAGGGGTCTGCCAGAGAGACTGCAACTGGCCGGTCAAGCGGCGTGAGTGTGGTGCGGTCTCGGAAGAAGGAGCGAGAAGCCCCCGAGTCAAGGGTGAAGGTGTGGGAGGCCGAAGCCGACGCAGAACCTGAGAGAGCAGACTCACCAGCACCTGAGGGAGCAGACGCACCTAGAGCAGCAGCCTCGCTAGCACCTAGAGCAGCAGCCTCACCAGTACCTAGAGCAGCAGTCTCAATGCCCGGGTCGGGCGGAAAACACCGGTAACAGTCACCCTCATCACTAATAGTCACAGTATACATGGCAGCAAGAATAGCATCAAAGTCAAGGTCAAAGACAGCTACACCCGCCCTAGACAGCTCACCCCAGCGGGGGATCTCAGTGGCCTCAGGGAACTGGTGACGCCAAGCGTCCGTCAGGCGGCCAAAGCAGCGCTGGGTGGAGTGCGCACCCCCGCACTGCTCACCCGCGCGGTCGCCGGTGCGTAGGACGTAGGTGCACGGACCAGTACCCCCACCCCTCTGGCGTGCAGTGTACCACTCACGGAGCTGCTGAGGGGAGGGGATGTCACGAGTGCGCTGCTGCTGCTGCTGCTGCTGCTGCTGCTGCTGCTGCTGCTGGCGCTGACCACCACCGGAGCCGACCCTCTGCGCAGCGCCACCCCGACCAGCTCCACCTCCTCCGCCGCCTCCTCCTCCACCGCCGCCACCTCCGCTCCCACCGCCACCGCCGCCGCCGCCTCCGCCTCCACTGCCGCCACCGACCCCTCCACCCCCGCCACCACCCCCACCGCCACCCCCACCCCCTCCACCGCCTCCACCGCCGCCTCCACCGCCCCCGCTAGCTCCTCCAGCGCCCCTGCCCCCCTTGCCCTTGCCAGGGCGGCGTCTCCCGCTAGGGGTAGACGCTGCACCAACCGACTCCAGACCAGCGAGGTCGGCCGCAGCAGCAGAGGCAACAGAGGGCAAAAGAGGGGAGGGGGAACACCCCTCAAAGATGGGGGTGCGAGGGTCACCACGAGAGGCTCCTACAGCTACTATGCTCTTTTCTGCTGCTAGGAGGGCCTTCTCGAGGAGGTCAACGGTGAGAGTGGTGGGGCAAACCGAGAGGAAGTGGTCCCTGACTACGCGAAGGGAGTCAGGGAGACGGGTGACTATGTAGTAGAGGGTGATGTACATGGGGGGGGGGTTCTTGGCGCAGAACTCAGCAGGAAGCGCAGCGCGGTAGCGAGTGTCACTAGTGCGGAGGTGCGTAATGAGGTCAGCGACTGTGGGAAAGGCAGCAAGGTCAGGGAAGAGGTACGGTAGCATGAGGCGGCTCAGTGCAGCAGTGGCAGGGGAGGAGTAGCGTGCAACTACAGCGTCGTACAAGGTCTGAGCACTCTTGTACTGGCTAAAGTGCGCACGCTCAGAGGTAGGCAGGTGGCGACGCACAGCAAGACGTGCAGCAGCATCGCGCGTGGCCCACTGGGAGCGAACAGTGGCGTCAGCATCAGCAGCGGGGGCAGGAGAGGCACCAGAAGTGAGGTCAAAGAGGGAGAGGCCGTCTGCCCTATCGCACTGTAAGAAAAGCTGCAGGTCATCTATCCAGACTTCAAAGTCAATGGCCCGACCCTCAGCGTCAAAAGCGAGGACACTAGGGGTAGCCATGACAGCAGTAGACTAGCAGCGCAGACAGTAGGGTGAGGGCAGTGCTGTGAGAGAGGCGCTGCTCTTACCGGACAGGGCGGCTCGGGGGGGGGGGGGCTCGGCTGCAGGGCGGCGCGGCGACCCGGCGGCTGGGCGGCTCGGCTGCAGGGCGGCTCGGCGACTCGGCTGCTCGGCGGCTCGGCGGCTCGGCCGCTGGGCTGCTCGGCGACTGGGCGGCTCGGCTGCTGGGCGGCTCGGCTGCTGGGCGGCTCGGCGACTCGGGTGGCTCGGCGGCAGGGCGGCTCGGCGGCTCGGCGGCTCGGGTGGCTCTGCTGCTGGGCGGCTCGGTGGCTGGGCGGCTCGGCTGCTCGGTTGCGGGGCGGCTCGGCGGCCCGGCGGCTCGGTCGCTGGGCGGCTTGGCGGCTGCGGCTCCTGATCAGGGACGGCGGAGGGGCTGGTGGGAGGCGGCGTCGGAGCCGGGAAGGGCGGCGCCGGGGTCGTAGGAGCAGAGGCCGGGGTCGTAGGAGCAGGCGCCGGGGCCGTAGGAGCAGGCGCCGGGGCCGGAGGAGCTGGCGCCGGGGCCAGCCGAGGTGGCGTCGGGGCCAGGAAGGGCGGCGTCGATGCCGCTAGGGCGGCTCACGGTGGGCCGACGGGCGGCTCGAAGGGCCGCAAGGGCGGCAAGCGGGGCCGACGGGCGGCGCAAGAGGCCGCTAGGGCGGCGCGCGCGGGGTCGGTGGGGCCGCTGTAAGAGGCGGCGACGGGCCGCGAGGGGGGGAGGCGGCAACGGGCCGCAAGGGGGGGCGGCGACGGGCCGTAAGGGGGAGGCGGCGACGCCGCTGAAGGAGGCGGCGACGAGCCGCAGAAAGGGGCGGCGCGAAAGGGCCGCGAGGGCGGCGCGACGGGGTCGTAAGGGGGGGAGCGCGACTCGGGCAGAGGGTGAGCGCGTTCCGGGCAGGAAAAAAAAAAAAAAATCGGTGGGCCCTAGGAACAGTTCCCACAGGGGAACCTGCTCTATACCATGTGAAATTGAACGAGGATGAATGACTAAGGGAAAGTTGGGTACAAATGCAAACCCTAGAAAACTGTACCCCATATGTGCTACCCCACTATAGCCTACATTAGCTATGTCATATAAATCTGACAGCGAAGTTAGCCGAGTTACCCAACTTCACTCTGTTCTGCGACAACCAATCTGCAATTCACATCGCCAACAAAAATGGATTCGCGAACAGAACGAAGCATATCGCTCTGCGATATTTCTTCGTGAAAGACGAGATTGAGAAGGGGAGACTTGAACTATCCTACTGTCCCACGTCCGAGATGGCAGCTGACTACTTGACCAAGAAGCTCGGAAAACAGAAGTTCGAGTACTGCATGCTGCTGACTGGACAAAGCCACGTCACCAGCAGCGACACTCCAGAAGCGAAGGGGAGTGTTGGGAACAAACAATCTTAAGCGCCTCTGTCGTGTCGAAACACCAAGGCACAAGCGAAGCAGAGCATATCGAGGCACCAGCGAGTCAACCCTCGGAGGTTGAAGTAACCGCTGGAGGTTACGCGAAAGTCAAAGGTCAGCGACCTTTGACTTGACAAATGCAGCGCGACAGCAAGGACACACAACTGACTCGACATTGAGCAGTTGCCCGAGTCGCACTGTATCAAACCGCAACAGTAAAACAGTTTAATTATATCTCTTCGTATTCTTTGTACTCTTATATAAACCTTTGTACTTGCTTGTTTTAATCAACTTACTTTGCCCTCACATACCAGCGCAAGGTGGTTCAAGGACTTCATTTAAACGCTTCCGCTACTACATCACTCTACCCAGAGTTTAACCCTACCAAAGATCCTAAGGGGCACTCAGCCCAACAAGATGCTCTATTTGAGTGGTTGTTAGTCTGTCGCGAACCGATTGACCTCGCTAGAATTCGCTACTCGCAGAGACGCGCAAACTAAGGCTCCGCGAACCTGGACGAATTATTAAACTGTTATTGACCTAGGTGTGCATCGCGAACAATCGGTACAAGCTCAGAGCACCAAGCAGTCTCAGCAGAACAGCTGTGAATATACAGTAGGTGGCGTTTAATATGAAATAAACAGGGCAATGTATTTTATTAGAACCAGAAGGCACACAATTACGTGTATATATAACATAGCAGGAGCTACATACTCCAGCACACTGTATCTTACAAATCCATAACATCTGTATAATAGTCTAAGATAGACTTCCATATTATCCTCCCATCCCATAGCTTCCTGCCTGTGATGTGATGATCTTGTTACTGTACCTCCCTGACTTCCTCACTGAATGATTCATCCTCTCTACTTTCCTCCTCACTCCCTCCCTACTCCACTCTTCCTCGCTCTCCTCCCTCCCTACCACTCTCTCCCCCTCATCCCCTCCCTTCTTCCACTCTCCCCAACCCACTCCCTCTTCCAACCACCAACGGTGCCTCCTGAATCTTCACAGGATCATCCCCCAAGATTACCTGTCCAGCAGAAATCGGCATCAGGCAAGAGGACGAAAGAGTGAGTCTCAGTTCGCCGACCAGCAGGAACGTGCCCCCTACAGCAGCTACAGGAGCACCGGGCAGCGGCCCCGCCACACTCCGCTGCAGCAGGCACCGTCTTTTTGGGGCAGGTTGCTGGTCAGCTAAAATGTTTCGAGGAGAATCAGTGAAATGGCTGTCAGGGGGATTAGTTGGAATGCCCTGAGAAGAGTTGCTGTTGGAATATGCTTCTATTGTCCTGTGCTGCTGCTGTTGCTGCTGCGGCTGCTGCGGCTGCTGCTGCTGCCTCTGCTCCACCCCTCCTTCACTCTGCCTCCTCGCCCGCTTTGCTCCAAGGGATCGCATCAGCCGTGAAGCTAACAGAGACCGGTTGTGCGCTTTGTGTGCTTCCTCCCGGCCTGTTGCAGGCACAGTCTGAGAATTAGGAGAATTCTGGGAATTCTCAGGATTCTGAGGATTCTCAAAAGGTGCCTCCCGGGTTATTGCAGGCCCCGCCTCTCGAGTTGTTGCTGCAGGCGTGCTTTGGGGATTTTGTTGCTGCTGCAACAGCTCAGGTTGCTGAGGATTATGGTAACATGCATCTTGTGTTCCCTCCTGCGATGCTCGTGCTGCAACCTGTGCCTCCACAGGACAAGGTGTCTTCCGCGAGACTTCAAAGCATGGCGTTTGCGTTGCCGCAGTTTGGGGATTCTCAAGATATGCCTCTTGCGTAGGCTCCTGTTTCGGTGTTATGTACACCTGCTCTCCCTTTAAAGCGGGAGAGAAAGCTGGAGTATGTGCGGGTTCGAAAAGGGAGAGTGAGAGAGTGGACAGGGGGAGGTGAGAGGCGGATGGCTGAAGAGGGTTTGACTTTTGAGTCTGCTCAAAGGAGGAGAGTGAGAGTGAATGAGATAAGGGGAGGTGAGAGGTAGACGGTGGGGGAAGCGGGGGTGACGTTTGAGACGGCTTAAAAGAGGAGAGTGAGAGTGAATGAGATAAGGGGAGGTGAGAGTTAGACGGTGAGGGAAGCGGGGGTGACTTTCGAATTAACTGGGAAAGTGAGAATGAAGACGATGGGGGGAGGTCAGGGTTAGACGGTGGAGGGAAAGTTGACTTTTGAGGCGACACAAAGGGGGAGAGTGAGAACGAGGATGAGGGGGGGTGAGAATTAGACGGTGGGGGAAACGGGGGAGACGGCTGGTGAGGTTGAGAGGGGCTAGGGGCAGTGTGGGCGAGGGAGAGAGAGAGAGCAGGAGGAGGTGAGTGTGGTGCGGGGGAATGATTATAGTTAGTGGATTGGTGTATTGTTGAATGCTGGGCCACTGGGAAGAGAGGAGCAGGAGTTGAAGTGGAGGGAGGGGAGGCATGGAAAGGAAGAGGTGACTTTTGAGTCGACTCAAAAGTCACCTCGAGAGGAGCCGGAGTTGAAGTTGAGGGAGGGGATGCATTTTGAGGCGCCTCAAAATACACCTCACTGCACGAGGGAGGGGAGGCATGGAAAGGAAGAGGTGAGGAGGGAGGAAGGAATGATGAGGGAGGAAGGTGTGTAGAGGAAGGAAGCGCTGAGGAGGGATGGGGGAACACATTCCTATTTGACTGGTAGCTGAGAGGATGCTGGGGTTGGTGAGAAGGTGGAGGAAAATGCGGGAACGGGGTGTTGGCTGCTGCTGCTGCTGCTGCTGGCGGTTGAGAGTCTTCACCTGCTACCAGCATTGGCTCATGTGAGCCCCAGTTGGTGCTGTTAGCAACAAGTGGCAGTGGCGCTGCTGCTGCTGCTGCTGCTCGTTCTGCTGCTGCTGGTACCGATGCAGACAACCCCAGATGCATACCCTTCATTCTCCATTCCACATCGTTGCATGCTCTCTCCTCTCCCTCTTCCTCCTCCTCTCGCTTCTCCCCTGTCTCCTCCCCCCTTATTTCCATCGTCACAGTAGGATTCTGAGACGCGAAGGCGGCTGCTTGTTGTGTGGCTGGCTGTACCACTGCCGGCTGTAGCCCTGCCGGCTGTAGCATGCGTTGCCGCTGCAGTGTTGCTACTTGTAGTATGTCCGGCTGCAGCATTGTCTGCTGTAGCGAAAGTGGCTGTGCCCTAAACTCTCTTTGCTTCTGCTCCAATCCCCTACCCCCAAACCCATCCACCTCCATACCTCCAGTAGGTTTTAGGGTTAACCCTTCTGAATTCACATAAGCATCCAAGCCTCCTGTTGACCTTTGAGACTTCTGAGACTTCTCAGAAACCGCCATGATTCTCTCTTTGATCTTTGAGCTTCCAATAGGTTTCTGAGAGTTTTCAAAACCATCCATACCTCCCTCGTCCATTGTTCTCACTCTCCCCCTCTCACTCCATTCCCCCACACTCTCTCCTCCTTCCCTCCTTCTCCCCTCCTCTCTCCCCTCCCTCCTTCCTTTACCAGCACTTCTGATTTCCCCATCGCCCTCTTCCCCATTACTCCTCTCCCTCTCCCCCCTTCTGCTCTCGCTCCTTCCCCCTCTGCTCTGCTGCTCCCCTCCTCTGCTCCCTCTCTCCCTCTCTCTGCTCTCCCCCCTTCTGCTCTCCCCCCCTCCGCTTTCCCCTCCTCTGCTCTCCCCCCCTCCGCTCTCATTCCGGCCCCCCTGCTTCAGCGACTGGATATACCGCAGGAGCACGTTCGATCGACCACTATACGCTCCCCTCCCCACACTCCCAACACTACCAGCACTACCAGCACTCCCAGCACTGCCAGGCCTACCGTTCCCTTTGCCCTCTGCCCCGCCTCGCCCCATTTCCTCCTTCCTCCGGGCTGTGGAGTTCCAGTGGTTCTTGACGCTGTTGTCTGTTCTCCCCGGTAACAGTCTTGCGATCTCAGCCCATCTGTTGCCCAGCCGCTTGTGAGCCTCTACAAAAGCTCGCTCCTCCTCTTCCGTCCACGCCTCCTGTGAGCGGCGCGTTGGGAGTAAGGGAACAAAACAAGAGAACATAAGGGAGATGAGAAGACCGAACTCCTCCAAACTGTTGCGTTCCGGTGATTCTTCACTTCACACTGTTATCGGTCCTCCCAGGTAGTAGTCTCGCAATCTCAGCCCATCTGTTCTTGCCCAACCTCTTGTGTGTGTGCCTCCACGAAATCACACTCCTCCTGCTCTGTCCCGGCCTCTTGCTATTGCTCACTCCACCATTCCCGTTAGTTCCACCCTCCCTCATCATCGCATTATCACTCGTTATAACCACCTTCGTTATGCCCCTCTTGATGGTTGTGCCACCGCTCCCAACAATGCTTCCCTGCACGCCCAATCAAGTGCGCTGCTACAGCCGTCCACCCCTTGGCTCACTCCTCCATTCAATCCCGTTAACATCACCCTCATCACCCCATTATCCTCGTTATAATCACCTTCTTGATGCCCCTCTTGAGATGGTTGTGCCACCGCTCCCGGCACTGCTTCCCCGCGCGCCCATTCAAATGCGCTGCTATGGCCGTCCACCCCTTGGCTCCGCCCCTCTCCACCAGCTGACGCAACAAAGCATCCTCCTCCTGAGATGGATGTGTGGAGGGATGAATGTAGCAAAAGACAAAAGAGTGGATCATTCAAGTGCGCTGCTATGGCCGTCCACCCCTTAGCTCCGCCTCTCTCCACCAGCTGACGCAACAAAGCATCCTCCTCCTGAGGTGGATGCAGAGATTAGGGTTTGAGGTTAGAATGGTTTGTGTTGTGTGTGTAATCATTGAAAAGTGTACGATCACTGCTACGGCCATCCACCCCTTGGATCCGCCTCTCTCCACCAGCTGACGCAACAGAGCATCATCCTCCCGTGATGGAGGGATGTGGCGTTTAAAGGGTTTCTGCATAAAAATGCAGAGAGACAAGAGGGAGGATCAAGAGATTGGGGTTATATCCGCCCCTTGGCTCCGCCCTGATAAATCGCTACAAAGCGTGACTGAAGGATGGATGGATGGAAGTAGAGATTTATCCATCCATCCATCAGTCACGCTCTCCCTGCCTGAGCGTTGATTCATAAAATTAGGGTTTGAGCGTGACTGACCAACGCTCTCCCGCTCACAGTTTTCCCGCTCGCATTCTCCCTCTCACAAACACCCTTCACACTCTCCCTATCAGAAACTCCGTTCACACTCCCTCTCACAATTCACACTCTTCCTCTCACGAACTTCCTTCATATTCTTCCTTTCACACACTCCCTCTCACACTCTCCATACAAAACGCTCCATCTCACACTCTCCCTCTCTCACTCGCACACTCTTGACATTCTCCCTCTCACACTCTTCATTCACTCTCTCCTTCTCACACTCGTCACACTCTCCCTACTGTAGCCCATTTCCCCTCGCTTTGCTAAAGTCACGCCCATTACATCCCACCAAGTTCCACTCTCCTTCACCACATTCCACCCTGCCATACCATTTCCACTCCCCCTCACCCCACTGCACTCCTCCCTAATTCAATCCAAGCCCTCCTACAGTACATTAATCCCTCCGCGCACCACTCAAAATCCGCCTCACCGCATTCCACCTCTTCTCACCGGAGTCCATTGCCCTTTGGCATTCGTGCTCGCTTTCTGCTGCTGCCCCTCTGCCTCCCCCTCCCCCTCCCCTTCCCCCTCCCCCTCCCCGTCCCCGTCCCCGTCCCCGTCCCCGTCCCCGTATCCCCCATCCTCGGCTCCGCCCCATCCCCCGCGCAAATCTTCCGCGCTTTGCTCCCCCGCAGATCTACCGACTGTTAAACTGGGGACGCCGCCAGTTGTGCGGGTTTTCCACAGGGGCGGGGTCGCCGCCGCCACCGCCGGGGCGCCGAAAATTCCGCCAAATCCGCCGCCACCAGTCGGCGCCGCGCCTTCGTAGGCAGCTGACGAACCGGAAGCAGCTACGCTCGCGACAGGCGAAAAAAAAGGAAGGCCTGCGCGGCTTCCGCCAACCGCTGACGGAACCGGCGGGACGGAGGACACCGCCGCCCCCGCCGCCGCCGTGAATAGGAAGCTCCTTATCTGGTTCTGCGAAGAAATTTCCTGTTGCGCTGCGTTGACGTGTGACTGCGGCGGATGCACCGCCGCCAGCGGCGGCGGCGGCGGCGGCTGTTGATGGTTGTGAAACATGAGCAAACCCTCTTGTTGTCTACACCCCAGCGGCAGGCAACTCTTAGTAGACAAATACGCTTCCCCTGAAGCGTACGTGCCGCGGAATCCGCCGTCAAACGCGCTCCCCGTGAGGTTCAATCTGGCCCCGCCGACGCGGCACGGTTCCTGAGATGGAGGCGTCTTGAGATCTCGGAGCGCGATTGTCGCTCCTGTGGCGCTGACCATAGCGCGGGAAAAGCGGCGGCTTCGGTTAGTAGTCCGGTTGTAGCGAAAGAGCGCTTCGGGGTCACTTCGAGTGAAATACCAGCAAGGGCGAAACACCACCTTCAAGGTCACTCAAAAACTCTTCAGGCGCCCGAGAAGAAGCACTGGTTGTAGCATAGTCGGCTAAGAACACTTAAGACCAACGATGGATGAAAAGACGGCTTCAGGGCTACTGAAAACAGCGAACAAAAAAACCGTATCGATTCCTACGAGCGCGGTGCGAGCCATAGCGGGACGAGTTCCTTTGAAGATGATACTGTATCGGACGTTTGGCTGAATAATCGACGCTGTAGGGCTTGCCCAGCACGACTTGGCAGGTGTCTCCGAGACCTCGAGACAGCGTGGAGAACAGATGGCATGAACTGGCTAACGTGCTGTATCTGGCTAACATGCTTGTTCATGCCATCATGAACTGGCTAACATGCTTGTGGAAGAACGTGAATGAGTGATGACAATTCCTCCAACCAAAGCCTTGCTTGCGGGTGATGACGACGACGACAATCCCAAGGCATGACCATTCCAATGCATGACATGACAAATTGAATGTACAGTACATTACAGAACGAAACAATTCACCTTGGCTTGACAATTTGACGATTTCTAGGTTCACTGTTCATGCCGTTTGGTAGGTGGCTGTCCAGGCTGTATTGTGTGAGGTGAGTAACGGTACTAGGCGGTGAAACGTTTCGAAGTACGTGTACAGTTCACGGTGTCGTACTGAGCCACTTGTTATTTGTGTGGTTGATACGAAAGCCTTGTACGGGTTTGGGCCGTTTTTTTTTTAGTACACCCTCATTCTCGTTAGACTGGCATATGTTATACTGACCGAGACGCTTAGTGTAGCCGCAGCGGACCAAAGAAGGTCCTATCACATGCGTTATACTGACAGTTTGACCCAGGGCGTTTAGTCAAGGTTCTATACGTTCTAGAATGGTACTGCTGTTTTCTAAACGGTTAAGACAGTTATTCAGCGTTAACGGAATTTTACGGCCCAAGTCTGGTTTCGTCGCCTCGTGCGACTTGGCCCGCAACCGAGTTATCTCACCAGCCCGCTACGTCCAAACACTGTAGCCACTGCTTCCGCCGGTGAGAAGACTGAGAATGAGGGTGTATACATTAATGAGGACAATGCATACAACAAAAGCAGTCGTAACTGTGGGCCGTTTGGCTCGGTCCGTCGGGGTTTGACAAACCAAGTGGTCGAAAATGCGTGGTCTTCGCACATTCTGCTCACGTCCTCGTTACCTGCCCTCAGCCAGTCAAATTCTGTTCCAAGGCAGACTCAACGCAAGCCATCACCATGTCCTTGGGTCATTTTCTGTACTGCACCTTGCTCTGGTCTTGTGAACTGAACTGTTTCGGCATGCGGAACAAAATCTCCCTTCAGCTTCGTTCCTTGAAACTACGAACGGCTCCTTTTGAAAGGTGGTTCGTGCTGTCTGGTGCAAAGTGGGGGCCGTAACGATATCCTTTGTCTGCAAGTCAGCAGCATTCTCCACGATACCTTCTGTACGCACACAGTGCAAAGAAGTACAGATTTGGATTGGAATGAAATGCAAATGACTGAGGGAAATTGTTCTGCACTTGCAAGTGGCATTGCCAGACCACAAGCCAAATCTCGGGGTGTGGTAGTAAGTTGCCGACGGCTACACCTCAAATCTTAACACCGTACTAGTGTTAAGGAAAATTCCTTTTCCTTACTTCGTGTAAGGAAAATTCCTTTTCCTTACTTCGCGTCCCCGCTCAGCGCGTACACCACTGTAGCACCACATTCAGCACCGTTACCACTCGCAACCCTCGCATCGACAATCCTCCCGCCACCTTCGCACGTCGCACGCCGACCTCACGGTTCGGCGGGTAACCCGCGCTCCGGGCCTCCGCTTCGACATTTTCCCCAACCTCAGTCCCAGGCCCGTCGCGCGACAACCACTGTCCATTACCGTTACCACTTTAGTTTCGCTATATATTCTTCGCTCATACCTTCGCTCATTGTACTCTTGCTTCGATAGTGCAATTCTCGCTCGCTCACTAAATTGCACTCGTAACACTTAGTATTCAGAGCCTACGATCTCTTCTCGGACCGCACCCACACCTTCGCTTCCCCACTATCTCAATTTTTTGGGGGGGGTAGACGTCTCTCAGCGACACAGCACCGCCGCTCGTCGTGCTCTCTCGTAAGCACACACGGCCACGACAGAGGCTCTCGCTGAGCTCGCCCGACACCCCCGCCACGGCCGAATTCACGCTCGCGACATTGACGCAGGAGCAGCTCGACCGTCTCGTGCGTCAACTCGAGGATTCGGCACTCGAAATCGCGACACTCACGGCGGAACGTGACTCCGCTCGCCAGCAATCCACGGTGAATGCACCAGCTCCATCACAAGCACCCGCAAATGTACCTGCGCAATCAGAAGAACCGATCGTCATCTCATCAGGCACACCGACGCAAAACGACAGCGTGGGACAACGCTCAGGCGCAGCCAGTGATGGAGCCGCTCAATCAATGCCTGGCATGGAGAGAAATCGGGCCGCGCCAAGCCCGCGTGGGCCTCGCGAAGCTCGACGGCACGTGGAGTTTGCAGCAACAAGTGGCAACCACGACATCATGGCACCAATGCCACTCAAGCCGCAGCGCCCGCCCTGTTTCGATCCAAGCCAACGTGGAGGTCCGACGGTTCAGTCGTGGGTTTTCACGATGAACGTTTTCTTCGACGCGAATTACGTCGAGTCGGACGCAACGAAGTTTCGCTACGCTGTTTCGCTGCTGAGGGGCCTCGCCATGGACTGGTGGCGAGTCATCGTGACGTCGCCACGTGCCTACGAGCCACCGTCGCAAGAGGAAGGGCCCACGGGTCCAGCCGTCACCTGGAGTTCATTCTGCGAAACAGCCCAATACAGCACGTGGGATGCGTGGTGCGCAGGGCTTCGGGCGCGCTTCGAGCCGATCGCGGCTTCTATTTCAGCGCGTCAGAAACTGCGTACTTGGCAGCAGCTCGGGTTGGTTCAAGACTACACGAGTGGCTTTCTCGCATTATGCGAGCAAGTCGGCTACATGCACGAAGCGGAGCGGGTGGACCGTTACGTCGGAGGGCTGAAGCCGGACATTTCGCACGAGATCATGCTACGCGGGCTCTCGAACTTCAACGAGATTCTCGCGCTCGCCGAGAAAATCGACATTTTGCGCCGTCCGAGACCAGGGTCCTACTACGGACATCGTCCTCGGGGACCGATCGAGCACGCCACCGTACACACCGTTGCGACGAATGCAGCTGCCGCACCGTTTAAGGGGCGCTGCTTTGCTTGCAATAGGCCGGGCCATCGCAAGAGTGAATGCCCAGAGGAGCTAAGGCGCCGCGAAGCAGAGCAGGGGAGGGAGTCTCCAAGGCAGGGAAACGCCAGCAGTCAGTAGGAATCGGGCCAACTACTGACGAGACTGCCTGCTCGCCCAACCCCACCGACCCTCACCGAGTCACAGTACCGATTCATGCTATCGATCGGGCTCGGACGAATAAGGAGGGTACAGTGACGGATTGCCCAGTACTGATCTACGGGAAAATACAGGGAGCAGCAGTGAAATATTTTTATCGACGGAGGAGCAAGTCACAGTTTAGTTAATACCGCAACCGCCCGCAAACTGCAACTGACACTTAGCCGTTGTTTACCTGAGATAGACGCACGCTTAGTCGACGGCACGCCACTGGCCATACGGGAAAAGGTGGAGAGAGTCAAAGTCCGCTGCGGGGGGAATTTCGGATTTACACAGGAAATGCTCGCAACGACACTTGATGGGCACGACATTTTACTGGGACGTGATTGGCTGCGACGGTATAACCCGCGAATTGACTGGACGACGGGTAGCTGCACTGTGCGAAGTAGTGGTAACTGGGTCGAGCTACCTCGCTGGCAGTCGCCCGAGTCTTCAACGGTACACGTCAATGCCGTCACCATGAAACGGGCTGTCGCTGCTGGAGCTGACGTGTACGCAGTAGACATTGCAGTGGTAGAGGGAGCAGAACAGCCGAGTGATTTCAAGAAACTGCTGGCAACAGTACCGCCCGAACTGCAGGAACTGTTGAAACGATACCCCGGGATTTTTTGGCTCACACGCACGCTCACACGCACGCTCACACGCACGCTCACACCCACGCTCACACGCACGCTCACACCCACGCTCACACGCACGCTCACACCCACGCTCACACGCACGCTCACACCCACGCTCACACGCACGCTCACACCCACGCTCACACGCACGCTCACACCCACGCTCACACGCACGCTCACACCCACGCTCACACGCACGCTCACACCCACGCTCACACGCACGCTCACACGCACGCTCACACGCACGCTCACACGCACGCTCACACGCACGCTCACACGCACGCTCACACGCACGCTCACACGCACGCTCACACGCACGCTCACACGCACGCTCACACGCACGCTCACACGCACGCTCACACCCACGCTCACACGCACGCTCACACCCACGCTCACACGCACGCTCACACCCACGCTCACACGCACGCTCACACCCACGCTCACACGCACGCTCACACCCACGCTCACACGCACGCTCACACCCACGCTCACACGCACGCTCACACCCACGCTCACACGCACGCTCACACCCACGCTCACACGCACGCTCACACCCACGCTCACACGCACGCTCACACGCACGCTCACACGCACACTCACACGCACGCTCACACGCACGCTCACACGCACGCTCACACGCACGCTCACACGCACGCTCACACGCACGCTCACACGCACGCTCACACCCACGCTCACACGCACGCTCACACCCACGCTCACACGCACGCTCACACCCACGCTCACACGCACGCTCACACCCACGCTCACACGCACGCTCACACCCACGCTCACACGCACGCTCACACCCACGCTCACACGCACGCTCACACCCACGCTCACACGCACGCTCACACCCACGCTCACACGCACGCTCACACGCACGCTCACACGCACGCTCACACGCACGCTCACACGCACGCTCACACGCACGCTCACACGCACGCTCACACGCACGCTCACACGCACGCTCACACCGAAAAAAGACGGGGGTTTTTGCATGTGTATCGACTACAGAGCACTGAACAAGGTAACACTCAAGTCGCGATACCCCATTCCCCGCGCCGACGAACTGATAGATCAACTGCGAATAGCACGAGTCTTTTCGAAAATTGACTTACGCGGAGGTTACCACCAGATTCGGGTCGAACCATCGGACTGCGTAAAAACAAAATTTAGGACTAGGTATGGGTCATTCGAGTACACCGTGATGCCATTCGGGCTGACCAACGCACCGGCGACTTTTCAGATGACCATGAACGAGGCGTTTACGCCGCTCTTAGATAAATGTGTGATATTTTACCTCGACGACATCCTAGTTTACAGTCGGGATAAGCAGCAGCACTTAGCAGGTCTGGAAGCAGTATTTAAGGTTTTAGACGAGCACAGATTACTGACCAAGGGTTCCAAGTGCGAGTTCTTCCAGGATAGGTTAGAATTTTTGGGGCACGTTATTTTGGAGGCTGGAGTTGAAATCGACCCAAAGAAGCTGGACACGGTCAAAGCGTGGCACCCCCCGACGAACATCACGGAGCTGCAGAGCTTTTTAGGGTTCGTTAATTATGTCCGTCGGTTCGTCCCCGATATGGCACGGTTAACTGCCCCACTGACGGATTTACTACGGAAAGGGGTCGCTTTTACGTGGGGGGAGAAAGAGCATGCTGCCTTCTCTGCCCTGAAAAATGTTCTCTGTTCACCGCCCGTCCTACGCATCGCCGATCCACACCGCCCATTCGAAGTAGTTACCGACGCAAGCGACATCGCCATCGGAGCCGTACTGCTACAGGACTTCGCATACGAGTCACGAAAACTGCATCCGCCCGAGAAAAATTACCCGATACACGACCGCGAAATGCTTGCGATCGTGCACGCGTTCAAAGTATGGCGCTGTTACTTGACCGGCGCAGACGTGACAGTACGGACAGACCATAAATCACTACAGTACCTTCGCGCACAGCCACACCTCAACCCACGACAGATTCGCTGGCTCGATTTTCTCAAGTCCAACTTTCACTACACGGTCACTTACAAAAAAGGAGCCTCGAACATCGCCAACGCACTGACCCGCCCCACTGCCCAGATCCACGCAATACTACTCGCCCAGACCAGCCCACTACTGACAGGCCTATTTACCCACGGGTACCAGACGGATCCATTCTTACAGGAGGAAATTCGCAGCAGTTCGCAGCAGCAAAGGGAGTCTATTACGTAAATACCGGGACCGACCGCATCTGGGTACCTGGGTATACACTACTACGAGAATTACTGTTACAGGATGCACACGACGGAGTTACCTCGGGGCATTTCGGGGTAGAGAAAACACGGCAGCAGCTGCAGCGGTATTATTACTGGCCTGAAATGTTGACCGACGTACAACGACACGTGGCATCGTGTCCCACTTGCCAGCTCATGAAATCATCACGTCAGCGGCCGGCAGGACAGTTGCAGCCGAGACCACCCCAAGAGCGTGCTTGGCAGCAGGTGACGATGGACTTCGTCACGGGGTTACCGGCCGGGGCGAGTGGGAACGACGCGATTCTGGTCGTCGTCGATCGGCTGACGAAAATGGCACACATCGCAGCATGCAAAAAATCAATCACAGCCGAAGAAACAGCACGCCTCTTCATCTCCACCGTCGTTCGACTGCGCGGGATACCAGCAGCAATAATCAGCGACCGCGACACGAAATTCACCAGCAACTTCTGGCGGAACCTGTGGCAGCAGTTCGGCATGCGACTACAGTTCAGCTCTTCGTACCACCCCGAAACTGACGGACAGACAGAACGGACAAACCAGACCATGGAGCAGCTCATCCGAGCCACGTGCGACGACCCGACCACGTGGGAACAGCAACTACCACTCATAGAATTCGCGTACAACAACTCACCATCCGCCACGACCCAGCAGTCACCATTTTACCTTAACTACGGACAAGACCCGACAGTACCCATTGTCAGAACATTATAGCTTATGCTGTTGTGTAGGCTATAGTGGGGTATCCCATAGGGGGCACAACAAATTAGGGTTTCATATTTGTACTCACTTCATTTCATAGTTCACCCATTCTCGTTCTCATTCTCACATGGAATCAGAGCAGGTCCCCTCCTAGGGACTGTTCCTTGGGCCCACCGAAGCGCGCCTCGAGTCGCGCCTGCCTTTTTTTTTAGCGGCCCGTCGAGTCGCACCTAGCGGCCCGTCGCGCCGCCCTTACGGTCGCGTCGGGCCGCCCTAGCGGCTGCGGCGCGCCGCCCTTTTCCCGGCCCGTCGCCGCCCTTACCCGCGGCTTTGCGCCGCCCTCACCGGCGGCTTCGCGCCGCCCCTACCTGCGGCTTCGCGCCGCCCAGGCCCGTCGCCGCCCTTCCCGCGGCTTCGCGCCGCCTCTACCTGCGGCTTCGAGCCGCCCCGGCCCGTCGCCGCCCTTACCTGCGGCTTCGCGCCGCCTACGGCCCGTCGCCGCCCCTTTACTGCGGCCCCGCCACCCGTCTCAGCGGCCCCGCCGCCCGTCTTCGCGGCCCCGCCGCCCCTCTCGCTGCGGCCCCGCCGCCTCTCACTGCGGCCCCGCCGCCCTACTCAGCGGCCCCGCCGCCCGACTTCGCGGCCCCGCCGCTTCTCTCGCTGCGGCCCCGCCGCCTCTCTCGTTGCGGCCCCGCCGCCCTTCACTGCGGCCCCGCCGCTTCTCTGCAGCGGCCCCGCCGCCCGTCTTCGCGGCCCCGCCGCCTCACTACCCAGCGGCCCCGCCGCCCTACGTCAGCGGCCCAGCCGAGCCGCCCAACAGCAGCGCAGCCGAGCCGCCCAGCAGCAGAGCAGCCGAGCCGCCCCGCCGCCGAGCCGCGCTGCAGCCGAGCCGCCCGGCCGCCCACCAGCCGAGCCGCCGTGCAGCCGACCGCCCAGCCGCCGAGCCGCCCAGCTGCCGAGCCGCCCAGCCGCCGAGCAGCCCAGCGGCCGACCCGCCCTGCAGCCGAGCCGCCTGAGCAGCCCTGTCCGGTGAGCACAGACCCTCTGTCACTGCGTGCTCTTCCCCTACTCCTTGCACTGCTGGTCTACTGCTGTCATGGCTACCCCTAGTGTCCTCACTTTTGACGCTGAGGGTCGGGCCATTGACTTTGAGGTCTGGGTAGATGACCTACAGCTGTTCTTACAGTGCGATAGGGCGGACGGCCTCTCTCTCTTTGACCTCACCTCTGGCGCTTCCCCTGCCCCTGCTGCTGATGCTGACGCCACTGTTCGCTCCCAGTGGGCCACGCGCGATGCTGCTGCACGTCTTGCTGTGCGTCGCCACCTCCCTACCTCCGAGCGTGCGCACTTTAGTCAGTACAAGAGTGCTCAGACCTTGTACGCCGCTGTAGTCGCGCGCTACTCCTCCCCTTCCACTGCTGCACTGAGCCGTCTCATGCTGCCGTACCTCTTCCCTGACCTTGCTTCTTTTCCCATCGTTGCTGACCTCATTACGCACCTCCGCACTAGTGACGCTCGCTACCGCGCTGCACTTCCTGCTGACTTCTGCACCGCGAACCCCCCCCCCATGTACATCACTCTGTACTTCCTAGTCACTCGCCTCCCTGACTCCCTTCGAGTAGTCAGGGACCACTTTCTCTCAGTCTGTCCCACCACACTCACTGTAGACCTCCTCGAGAAGGCCCTCCTCGCGATAGAAAAGAGCATAGTCGCTGTAGGAGCCTCTCGAGGTGACCCGCGCACCCCCATCTTTGAGGGGTGTTCTCCCTCCCCCCTGCTGCCCTCTGTTGCCTCTGCTGCTTCGGCCGACCTCCTTTGTCTTGAGTCGGTCGGTGCGGCGTCTGCCCCTAGCGGGAGACGCCGCCCTGGCAAGGGCAAGGGGGGCAAGGGAGCTGGAGGAGCGGGCGGTGGAGGTGGAGGTGGAGGCAGTGGGGGGAGTGGGGGTAGCGGTGGAGGTGGAGGTGGGGGTGGGGGGTTCGGTGGCGGCAGTGGAGGCGGAGGCCGCGGCGGCGGTGGCGGTGGTAGCGGAGGTGGCGGAGGAGGCGGCGGTGGAGGAGGCGGTGGAGGCGGCGGCGGCAGTGGAGGCAGTGGAGGCAGCGGAGGCGGTGGAGGCGGTGGGGGTGGCGGTGGAGCTGGTCGCGGGTCTTTGCAGAGGAGTGGCTCCGGTGGTGGCTCGCGCCAGCAGCAGCAGCGTGGTCGTGCGACCCTGTCCCCTCAGCAGCTCCGTGAGTGGTACACTGCACGCCAGCGGGGTGGGGGTTTTGGTCGTGTACCTACGTCCTGCGCACCGGCGACCGTGCGGGTGAGCAGTGTGGGGGTGCGCACCCCACTCCGCGCTGCTTTGGCCGCCTGACGGACGCATGGCGTCACCAGTTCCCGGAGGCCTCCGAGATCCCTCGCTGGGACGAGCTGTCTAGGGCGGGGGTTGCCATCTTTGATCTGGACTTTGATGCTATTCTCTCTGCCATGTATGCTGTGTCTATTAGTGATGAGGGTGACTGTTACCGGTGTTTCCAGCCCGATCCGGGCATTGAGACTGCTGCTCTAGGTACTGGTGAGGCTGCTGCCCTAGGTGCTTACGACGCTGCTACTCTGGGTGCTGGTGTGTCTGCGTCCTCAGGTACTGGTGAGTCTGCTCTCTCAGGTACCGCGTCGACTTCGGCCTCCCTCACCTTCACTCTTGACTCTGGGGCGTCTCGCTCCTTCTTTCGGGACCGCACCACACTCACGCCGCTTAGTCGGCCGGTTGCGGTGTCTCTGGCTGACCCCTCTGGGGGTCCGGTCCTGTCTCGTTTCTCCACAGTCCTCCCGTGTCCGGCGGCTCCCTCTGGCACCCTGTCTGGTCTCTACCTCCCCTCGTTCTCGACGAACCTGGTGAGTGGTGCTGACCTACAGGATGCGGGTGTCCACCAGTTCACTCCTGCACGTCAGCGAGTGACCCACTGTACAGAGGCTGGCACAGGCCGACACCTGGCTACGTTCACCCGTCAGCCGGGGTCGAGCCTGTACACTCTGACCACTGCGTCTCCTCCAGTTGCTGAGTCTGGTAGGGTAGTTACGTCGGGTCAGGTGTTTGCTGCGGCGTCCAGGTCTGGTCCTGAGTCTGCCCCCTGTTCGTGTCGTCTCCTGTCTCACGAGACTCTCCTCTGGCACCACCGCCTTGGCCACCCCTCTCTGCTTCGGCTCAGAGGTATGGCCTCCCGTCTTCTTGTGTCCGGTCTCCCCCGGTCCCTCCCTCCCCTTCCTCAGGGCCCTGGCCCTGCCCGTGTCCCCTGTGTCGAGGGGCGCCAGCGTGCTGCCCCTCACTCCTCCCAGTTTCCTTCGACAGAGGCCCCGTTGCAGACACTTCACATGGACGTGTGGGGCCCAGCCCGCGTCCGTGGACAGGGTCACGAGCGCTACTTCCTGCTCGTTGTTGACGACTACTCGCGTTACACCACAGTCTTCCCCTTGCGCAGC
Organism: Closterium sp. Naga37s-1; assembly: GCA_947471745.1. Lineage (NCBI taxonomy): Eukaryota > Viridiplantae > Streptophyta > Zygnematophyceae > Desmidiales > Closteriaceae > Closterium > Closterium sp. Naga37s-1. The sequence goes on along the minus strand of CANJKZ010000235.1, from coordinate 822,671 downwards.
AAGGGTGATGTCACTGAGGTGCTGATCGACTGGATCCGCGCAGCTCGTCTCCAGCTCAGGCAGAGCTTCGGCTCGGACTTTCCTGTTCTGCGTCTGCACTCGAACAGAGGCGGAGAGTTCTCCTCTGGCCTTCTGCGTGCCTACTGTCGTGCACGGGGCATCCGTCAGACCTTCACGCTTCCGGACTCACCGCAGCAAAATGGGATTGCTGAGCGCCGCATTGGCATGGTCATGGACGTCGCTCGTACGTCTATGATGCATGCGGCTGCTCCCCATTTTCTGTGGCCGTTTGCGGTGAGGTACGCGGCGCATCAGATCAACCTCCACCCCAGGGTCTCCAGGCCGGAGACCTCCCCAGCCTTGCTGTGGACGGGGAAGGTTGGCGATGCGTCGGCGTTCCGGGTCTGGGGATCTCGGGCGTTTGTCCGCGACCTGTCTGCGGACAAACTATCCCCTCGTGCTGCTCCTTGCGTCTTCCTGGGGTTCCCCCCTGATGCGCCTGGGTGGCAGTTTTATCACCCCACCTCTCGCCGTGTTCTGTCCTCCCAGGACGTCACGTTTGACGAGTCGGTCCCCTACTACCGCCTCTTCCCCTACCGCACTCCGTCCCTCCCCCCACCCCCACTCTTCCTCGTACCAGGTCCCCCCCAGGTAGACCCCCTCCCCCCTCAGGGTCCTGCCCCTTCAGGTGTGTCCCAAGTAGACGCAGTCGAGCCTGTCGAGGTCACTGGTGACTCTGGTGCTGCTGAGGGTGCTGAGGCTGGGGGTGCTGTACCTGGGGGTGCGGAGCCTAGGGGTGCTGGGCCTGGGGGTGCTACGTCTGGGGGTGCTGAGCCTAGGGGTGCTGAGCCTAGGGGTGCTGAGCCTGGGGGTGCTGAGCCTAGGGGTGCTGAGCCTGGGGGTGCTGAGCCTGGGGGTGCTGAGCCCGGGGGTGCTGAGCCTAGGGTTGCTGAGCCTGGGGGTGCTGAGCCTAGGGGTGCTACGTCTGGGGGTGCTGAGCCTAGGGGTGCTACGCCTGGGGGTGCTGAGCCTGGAGGTGCTCCGCCTGGAGGTTCTCCGAGTGCTTCGTCTCGCCGGGAGCCACTTTCGCCACAGGAGCTGCGTGAGTGGTTTGCCCGGCGCTGGAGGCGTGCTGCTGGTGCTGGAGGTCCTTCGGCTGCTGAGGGTGCTGCGGTCGCGGGTCCCGGAGGTGCTCGTCCTGGGTGCACTGGAGCTGGTGCTGCTGAGGGTGTTGGCGCTGAGACTACCGCTGGCAGTCCTACTGGGGGTGCTCCTGGTGCTGCTGGAGGTTCTGGAGCTACTGGTGGTGCTGCTGGAGCGGGTGCTCCTGCTGAGGGTTCTGGTGCTGTCCCTGCTACTTCTAGCGTCGCCGCGCGGCCTCGACCGTACTTCGTTCCACTCCTGCAGCAGGTTCTTGGTCTTCCACCTTCTACTGGTCCTCCTCCTCCCTTAGAGTGTCCACAGCCTGTCTCGTCCCAGCTACAGTTGCAGCCTACCTCCCCTTTGCCTGCTCCTTCTCCCTACACTGGTCCTACTGGAGGTCTGGCTGAGCGTCGTGAGCCTGCGTCTCGCCCTGCGTCGCCTGTCCGTGCTGCTCGCACTAGTGGTCGCGGTTCGCGTCAGCGTCCTCCTCCTGTCCCTGGCACGCACCGGATGTCTCTGCGTCCGTCCACTGCTCCTCTGCGTGCCCCTTTGCCTTCTCCTCCTGAGTCCTCTCTTCCTGCTCTTGCCGACCCGGAGTCGGACTCTCTTCGTGCTGCCAGTCCTACTGTCACGCGTCTCCTTGCTACTGTTGTCACTGACCCTTCTTTCGAGTCTACTGCTGCGTCTACTCTCGTTACTGAGCTCGTCGACTTTGCTGCTCGCTGTCGCTTAGACTACGCTGCTAGTCTTGTCGCTGAGTCTGAGTCTGTCTGTCCTCCGTCCGTCGGGGGTGGGTGTGCTCTTGGCACGGACGTCCTTGAGGACAGGCAGGAGGAGTTCCAGTGTCTGGCAGCTGCCTCACCTCATCTCGTGTCCGTACTGCTTACCCCTGAGGGAGACCCGGATGCACTTGACATCCCGACTCCGCGCTCTTACGCGGAGGCGATAGAGGGTCCCTACTCCTCTCAGTGGCAGGCAGCTATGGATGCAGAGATGGCTTCCTGGAAGTCCACAGGCACCTACGTTGACGCTGTCCCCCCTCCTGGGGCGAACATCGTCAGTGGCATGTGGATCTTCAGGGTGAAGCGGCCGCCGGGTTCTCCGCCTGTCTTCAAGGCGCGTTACGTGGCTCGTGGCTTCAGTCAGCGGCAGGGAGTTGACTACTTTCAGACCTTCTCCCCCACCCCGAAGATGACCACTCTTCGGGTACTGCTGCACGTTGCTGCTCACCGTGACTACGAGCTGCACTCTCTTGACTTCATCACAGCTTTCTTGCAGGGCAGCCTGCACGAGGAGATCTGGCTGCGTCGCCCACCTGGCTTCACTGGGTCTTTCTCTCCTGGTACCCAGTGGAGTCTCCGGCGTCCAGTCTACGGTCTCCGCCAGGCGCCACGTGAGTGGCACGACACACTGAGGACTACGCTTGCGGCTCTTGGGTTTGCTCCTTCTACTGCCGACCCGTCGCTGTTTCTACGCACCGACACCTCTCTGCCGCCGTTCTACATCCTCGTGTACGTCGACGACTTGGTCTTTGCCACAGCTGACACTGCTGGACTCGCCTACGTGAAGTCCGAGCTGCAGAAGAGACACACGTGCACAGACCTGGGTGAACTGCGCAGCTACCTTGGCTTGCAGATCACCCGGGACAGAGCACGCCGCACCATTACCCTGACTCAGTCACACATGGTGCAGCAGGTCCTTCAGCGCTTCGGCTTCACGTACTCCTCGCCTCAGGCCACTCCTCTGTCTACTCGCCACTCGCTCTCAGCTCTGCCTTCGGATGAGTCCGTAGAGTCGAGTGGCCCGTACCCTGAGCTTGTTGGCTGCCTCATGTACCTGATGACCTGCACACGACCTGACCTTGCATACCCTCTTAGCATTCTTGCACGCTATGTTGCTCCTGGGAGACACAGACCAGAGCACATGGCTGCAGCGAAGAGGGTGTTGCGCTACTTGTGCAGTACGTCGGGCATGGGGCTAGTGCTTGGAGGGCGGAGTCCAGTGGTCCTCACTGGGCACGCGGACGCTTCTTGGGCTGACGACCAGGCTACGCAGCGGTCGTCACAGGGTTACACCTTCAGCCTTGGTTCCGGCTCTGTTTCGTGGCGGGCTACTCGCTCGTCTTCTGTTCTTGGCTCGAGTTGTGAGGCTGAGATCTACGCCGGGGCCATGGCTGCACAGGAGCTTCGCTGGCTCACCTACCTGCTGACCGACCTTGGAGAGCCGCCTCGTTCTCCTCCAGTCCTGTACGTAGACAACAAGGCCATGCTGGCCTTGTGTCGAGAGCAGCGACTGGAGCACAGAACAAAGCACATTGCTCTCCGCTACTTCCTTGCTCGTGAGCTACAGCAACGTGGACAGTTGCGGCTTGCGTACGTGGCCTCTGAGGCCAACACTGCTGATGTCTTCACCAAGGCACTTCCGCCTTGTGATCATCAGCGCTTCTGCACTCAGCTGGGTCTTGTGCCCGTCTTGCCTCACTTGCTCTCCTCGTGACCTTGCTTGTACTCTCACATATATATATACCTGCTCTTGCTTGTCTAGCTTTATATATATGTGTGTACTCTTGCATGTGAACTGGCCGTGTGGCCTTGACCCTGTGCTCGGACTGTGTGGTGACTTTGTGATCCACCCTGAGCTTGCTTTGCTTTGCTTTGCTTGACTGGTCTTGTGACCCCTTGTTCTCCCCCACTTTGCCTATGGGGGTGTGTCAGAACATTATAGCTTATGCTGTTGTGTAGGCTATAGTGGGGTATCCCATAGGGGGTACAACAAATTAGGGTTTCATATTTGTACTCACTTCATTTCATAGTTCACCCATTCTCGTTCTCATTCTCACACCCATGACCCCGAATCCCGACAACCCAGTGCCACGAGCACAACAGTTCGCCGAAATATTACAAGCAGCACGGACTCGGGCAGCAGATGCAATAAAAAAATCCAACATCATCGCTAAACGTAACGCCGACCGCCACCGCAGACCTGTCACTTACCAGCCCGACGACCTAGTTTTACTTGACACTCAGAACCTCCGACTGCCCATCACCCCAAAACTCCGCCCCCGATACTGCGGGCCATTTCGCATAAGCCACATGATTACGCCCGTCACCGCCCACCTCCTCCTCCCTGCTGACTGGTACGTCAGCTCCTCATTCCACGTCAGCCTGCTTCGCCCTTACGTCCCGTCCACGAGCCAACTGCCACGCAATCGCCCAGCCAGCATGACACGACCGCCGACTGAACCAATCATCACCCCCGAGGAAATCCTGAGCCACAGAGTTCGTGACCCTCGAGGAGCCCGAAGGATCGAGTTCCTGATCCGCTGGAAAGACCGTACACCCACCGAAGACAATTGGGTTCCCCTGGCCAGAATCGAAAACCACCCCGTCCTCACCGAGTATCTGCGCAGCCGAAATTTCAGGGATGTACACGCACTTTCGTAAGGCGGACCTCCTTAGGGGGGGGGGTAGTGTAAGGAAAATTCATTTTCCTTACTTCGCGTCCCCCCTCAGCGCGTACACCACTATAGCACCACAGTCAGCACCGTTACCACTCGCAACCCTCGCATCGACAATCCTCCCGCCACCTTCGCACGTCGCACCCCGACCTCACGGCTCGGCGGGTAACCCGCGCTCCGGGCCTCCGCTTCGACATTTTCCCCAACCTCAGTCCCAGTCCCGTCGCGCGACAACCACAGTCCATTACCGTTACCACTTTAGTTTCGCTATATATTATTCGCTCATACATTCGCTCATTGTACTCTTGCTTCGATAGTGCAATTCTCGCTCGCTCACTCAATTGCACTCGTAACACTTCGCGTCCCTGCTCAGCGCGTACACCACTGTTCCCGCCGACAGCACCCAACAGTAAACCGTTACCACTCGCGACATTCGCCTCGACACTATTCCCGCCACTGTTCACGACGCGTCCCAACCTCACGTTCGGTTGGTAACCCGCGCTACGGACCTCCGCCTCGGCACTTCCCCACCTCGGTGTCAGGCCCGTCGCGCACCCCACTTTCATGCATTACCATTACCACCATAGTTTTGCTATATATTCTTCGCTCATACCTTCGCTCATTGTACCTTTGCTTCGATAGTGCAATTCTCGCTCGCTCATTCAATTGCACTCGTAACACTTGGTATTCAAAGCCTACGATCTCTTATCGGACCGCACCGACACCTTCGCTTCACCACTATCTCAATTTTTTGGGGGGGTAGACGTCTCTCAGTGACACAGCACCTCCGCTCGTAGTGCTCTCTCGTAAGCACGCACGGCCACGACAGAGGCTCTCGCTGAGCTTGCCCGACACCCCCGCCATGGCCGAATTCACTCTCGCGACACTGACGCAGGAGCAACTCGACCGACTCGTGCACCAAGTTGAGGAGTCGGCGCTCGAAATTGCGATGCTCACGGCAGAACGTGATTCCGCGCGTCAGCAATCCACGGTGAATACTCCAGCGCCACCACACGCACCTTCAAATGCACCTGCACAATCGGAGGAGCCGATCATCATTTCATCAGGCACACCGACACAGAATGATAGCGTGGGACAGCGCTCAGGCGTAGCCAGTGATGGCGTCGCCCACTCAATGCCTGGCATGGAGAGGAACAGGGTCGCGCCAAGCCCGCGGGAGCCTCGCGAAACCCGTCGGCACGTGGAATTTGCAGCGACAAGTGGCGACCACTCCATCATGGTGCCAATGCCACTCAAGCCGCAACGCCTGCCCTGTTTCGACCCGAGCCAGCGTGGAGGTCCGACGGTTCAGTCATGGGTCTTCACGATGAACGTATTTTTCGACGCAAACTACGTCGAGTCGGACGCAACGAATCAGATATGCCGTCTCGCTGCTGAGGGGCCCCGCCATGGACTGGTGGCGAGTCATCGTGACGTCGCCACGCGCCTACGAGCCACTGTCGTAAGAGGAAGGGCCCGCGGGTCCAGCCGTCACCTGGAGTTCATTCTGTGAAACCGCCCAGTACAGCATGTGGGATGCGTGGTGCGTAGGGCTTCGGGTGCGCTTCGAGCCGATCGCGGCTTCTATTTCGGCGCGTCAGAAACTGTGTACTTGGCGGCAGCTCGGGTCGGTTCAAGACTATACGAGTGGCTTTCTCGCATTAAGCGAGCAAGTCGGCTACATGCACGAAGGGGAGCGGGTGGACCGTTACGTCGGAGGGCTGAAGCCAAACATCTCACATGAAATTATGCTTCGCGGACTCTCGAATTTCAACGAGATTCTCGCGCTCGCCGAGAAAATCGACATTTTGCGCCGTCCGAGACCGGGGTCCTACTACGGACATCGCCCTCGGGGACCGATCGAGCACGCCACCGTACATGCCGTTGCGACAAATGCAGCTGCCGTGCCGTTTAAGGGGCGCTGCTTTGCTTGCAATAGGCCGGGCCATCGCAAGAATGAGTGCCCAGAAGAGCTGAGGCGCCGCGGAGCAGAGCAGGGGAGGGAGTCTCCAAGGCAGGGAAACGCTAGCAGTCAGTAGGAATCGGGCCAACTATTGACGAGACTGCCTGCTCACCCAACCCCACCGACCCTCACCGAGTCACATTACCGATTCACGCCATCGATCAGGCTCGGACGAATAAGGAGGGTGCATCGACGGATTGCCCAGTACTGATCCACGGGAAAAAATAGGGAGCAGCAGTGAAGATTTTTATCGACGGAGGAGCAAGTCACAGTTTAGTTAATACCGCAACCGCACGAAAACTGCAACTGACACTTAGCCGGTGTTTACCAGAGATAGATGCACGCTTAGTTGACGGCACGCCACTGGCCATACGGGAAAAGGGAGAGAGTCAAAGTCCGCTGCGGGGGAAATTTCGGGTTTACACAGGAAATGTTCGCGACGACACTGGATGGGCACGACATTTCACTGGGACGTGATTGGCTGCGATGGTATAACCCGCGAATTGACTGGACGATGGGCAGCTGCACTGCGCGAAGTAGTGGTAACTGGGTCGAACTACCTCCCTGGCAGTCGCCTGAGTCTTCAACGGTATACGTCAACGTCGTCACCATGAAACGGGCTGTCGCCGCTGGAGCTGACGTGTACGCAGTAGACATTGCCGTGGTAGAGGAAGCAGAGCAGCCGAGTGATTTCAAGAAACTGCTGGCAGCGGTACCGCCCGAACTGCAGGGTTTACAATTTTAGACGAGCATCGGCTACTGACAAAGTGTTCCAAGTGCAAGTTTTTTCAGGATAGGCTAGAGTTTTTGGGGCACGTTATTTCGGAGGCTGGGGTCAAAATTGACCCGAAGAAGTTAGACACGGTAAAAGCCTGGCACCCCCCGACGAATATCACGGAACTGCAGAGCTTTTTGGGGTTCGTCAATTACGTGAGTTGGTTCGTCTCCGACATGGCACGGTTAACTGCGCCCCTGACAGACTTGTTACGGAAGGGGGTCGCTTTTACGTGGGGGGAGAAGGAGCATGCTGCCTTCTCTTCCCTGCAAAATATCCTCTGTTCACCGCCCGTACTATGCATCGCCGACCCACACCGCCCATTCGAAGTAGTTACAGACGCAAGCGACATCGCCATCGGAGCAGTACTGCTACAGGACTTCGACAATGGCCTACAGCCCATCGCATACGAGTCATGGAAACTGCATCCGCCGGAGAAAAAATACTTGATACACGACCGTGAAATGCTCGCGATCGTGCACGCATTCAAAGTGTGGCGCTGTTACTTGACCGGCGCAGACCTGACAGTACGGACAGACCATAAATCACTACAGTACCTTCGCGCACAGCCACACCTCAACCCACGACAGATTCGCTGGCTCGATTTCCTCGAGTCAAACAAGGGTCATCGAATACACAGTCACCTACAAAAAAGGGGCATTGAACATCGCCGACGCACTGACCCGCCCCACTGCCCAGATCCACGCAATACTACTCGCCCAGACCAGCCCACTACTGACAGGCCTATTTACCCACGTGTACCAAACGGATCCATTCTTCACAGGAGGGAATTCGCAGCAGTTCGCAGCAGCAAAGGGAGTCTATTACGTAAAAGCCGGGACCGACCGCATCTGGGTACCAGGGTATACACTGCTACGGGAATTACTGTTACAGGAGGCACACGACGGAGTTACCTCGGGGCATTTCGGGGTTGAGAAACACGGCAGCAGCTGCAGCGGTATTATTACTGGCCCGAAATGTTGACCGACGTTCAACGACACGTGGCATCGTGTCCCACTTGCCAGACCATGAAGTCATCACGGAAGCGGCCGGCAAGACCACCCCCAGAGCGTGCTTGGCAGCAGGTGACGATGGACTTCGTCACAGGGTTACCGGCCGGGGCGAGTGGGAACGACGCGATCCTGGTCGTCGTCGATCGACTGACGAAAATGGCACACTTCGCAGCCTGCAAGAAATCAATCACAGCCGAAGAAATAGCACACCTCTTCATCTCCACCGTCGTTCGACTGCACGTGATACCAGCAGCGATCATCAGCGACCGAGACACGAAATTCACTAGCAACTTCTGGCGGAACCTATGGCAGCAGTTTGGTACGCGACTACAGTTTAGCTCTTCGTACCACCCCGAGACCGACGGACAGACAGAGAGGACAAATCAGACCATGGAACAACTCATCCGAGCCACGTGCGACGACCCAACCACCTGGGATCAGCAACTGCCAATCATCGAGTTCGCGTACAACAACTCACCTTCCGCCACGACCCAACAGTCACCGTTTTACCTGAACTACGAACAAGACCCGACAGTACCCATGACCCCAAATCCCGACAACCCGGTGCCACGAGCACAACAGTTCGCCGAAATTTTACAAGCAGCACGGACCCGGGCAGCAGACGCAACTAAAAAATCGAACATCATCGCTAAACGCAACGCCGACCGCCACCGCCGACCTGTCACCTACCAGCCCGACGACCTAGTTTTACTTGACACCCAGAACCTCCGCATGCCCATTACCCCAAAACTTCGCCCTCGATACTGTGGACCATTCCACATCAGCCACATGATTACACCCGTCACCGCCCCCTCCTCCTCCCCGCTGACTGGTACGTCAGCCCGTCTTTCCACGTCAGTCTGCTTCGCCCCTACGTACCATCTTCAAGCCAATTGTCACGCAACTGCCCAGCCAGCATGACACGACCGCCGACCGAGCCAATCATCACACCTGAGAAAATTCTGAGCCTCAGCGTTCGTGACCCACGAGGAGCTCGAAGGATCGAATTCCTGATCCGCTGGGGAGACCGTACACTCACTGAAGACAACTGGGTTCCCCTGGACAGAATCGAAAATCACCCCGTCCTCACGGAGTATCTGCGCAGCCGGAATTTTCGGGATGTACACGCGCTTTCGTAAGGAGGGCCTCCTTCGGGGGGGGGAGGGGGGGGGGGGGGGGTAGTGAAAGGAAAAATCTTTTTCCTTACTTCGCGTCCCTACTCAGCGCGTACACCACTGTTCCCGCCAACAGCACCCAACAGTAAACCGTTACCACTCGCGACATTCGCCTCGACACTGTTCCCTTCACTGTTCACGACGCGACCCAAGCTCACGGTTCGGTTGGTAACCCGCGCTACGGACCTCCGCCTCGGCACTTCCCAACCTCGGCGCCAGGCCCGTTGCGCACCCCACGTTCATGCATTACCGTTACCACCATAGTTTCGCTATATATTCTTCGCTCATGCCTTCGCTCATTGTACCTTTGCTTCGATAGTGCAATTCTCGCTCGCTCACTCAATTGCACTCGTAACAACTAGCATGGTTGTATGCTTACAATCGAAAACAATTAAGTCCACACATCATGCACCTTGTGGCTGGGTAGTTACCGTATGGCCCCGGATAAAAGCGCATATGCGCTTATAATAAGTTAATTTTTTTCAAGGGTGGCGCTTGTAATTGAGGAACGGCCATAAGCGCCGGCGCTTATATAATGACAAATACAATTTTTATCTTTAAAGGTACCAAACTGTACCTTTCGCTGTAGCCATTTCAAACGAGTTGAACTATTATAGCGTCACAAAGCAGAATCGCGCGCAAGCGATTCTGCTTCCTGTACACGGGCAAATTCGCGTCACTTTGCAGGCATGCCAGCACATCCTGACTGGACGCGCAGACAGTCAGGTCTTCGCGAGTCAAACAAAGCGAAAATGAAATTTGACTCGCTGCAAAACTGAAATTCGTTACCGATTTAAACTGATATTTAAATGAAAATTGCACACGGCGCTTATAATAAGTAATGGTTTTCCAGGGGGGGCGCTTATAATCGAGGATCGGCCATAAGCGCCATGCTCCAGATAGAAGCGCCGGCGCCTGTAATAGGCCGGCGCCTATATCCGGGGCCATACGGTACTTTAGTCCGAGCATTATGGATACTACTTTTTCTGGGGGGGGGGGGGGGGGGGGGGGATTAGCAGTCCTTGCACCGTACTCAAATGGCAGGCTATATCTACCGTAATCAGCGCACACCAGGCAAGTAAAACACACGATAGACAAGATACGTAGCGGTGCTTGCGCTAATGCCTTACTTTATGTGGCTGGCTATTCCTAGTTGGCGCATAATATAGGAGTCGTCAATGGATGGTAGCACAGGAGACGGAAATTGTGCATGGCCTACTGATGGAATCAATATCTCTTCTAGCTGTTTCAAACATTTCCTGGCTCTGCCGATAAATTCCTCTTGATAACTGCAACAGGAGAGTACCGTAAGAAAAGGTAAATCAGCCGAGTGATAAGGTAAATCAGCCAAGTATTGCTTTAAGTTCTCCTGGGTATCAGAGAATATTAACAAATCCTGGAGGGAGGGGAAGATAGTGGCTTGCATATGAGGTTGTATCAGCCGAAAGGGAGAGGAGGGGGAGAGGGAGGGGGAGGAGCAGCAAGGGGGGGAAGGGGGGGGGGGGGGGGGGGGGGGGGTGGTCGTGGGGGGAGGGGGGGGTGGCTCACAGTTTGAGAACGAATTACCGTTCAATGTACGTGGGAGAGAAAACACGATTGGATGAGAGGAGGAGGATAAACACTACTGGCAACGCTATGAGCTCACACAGTGTGGACAAAGCATCTCATCCCTGCGAATAGACTTGGATACTTTTAACATATGAACAATGCGACGAATGCGAATGGGATTCATGTGCATCATCACAGACCACCCACCTTCTGCGGATGGACTTGAATCTTTGAACATGCGAGCACAGCAGCTGCTCTGGAGAAGGACATGAATAATCCCATGCGCGCCCATCTCTCTCTCCCCGTCCGTCACATTGTTCACACTGCTCGTTGCGCTCTCTCCTCCTCTTGTTCACTCTCTCCCGCTCCTCATTACCCTCCCCCTCCTCATTACCCTCCCCCTTCTCCACCCCCTCCTCTTCTTCCTTCTCATCCACCACCCCCCCTTCCTTCTCCCCCTCCACTTCCCCGTCCTTGCCAGCCCTCCTGTCCCGTCTCCGCGATTGTTGACTCCCCATCCGTTCCTGAATTTGTTGACTCTGTTGACTTTCCTGCCTCTTGAGCCATCGCTCCAGCTCCCCACTAGGCTCCACGTTCCCCCCACGCGCAAAAGAGACACGGTGTAACTGAAAAAGAGGCAACGATTCTCGTTGCGATTCTCTCTCAGCTTCAGCACCCGTGATTCGCAGTGCGTCCCACGGATCTGTGCTCATGAAGAAGGGCAGCAGTAGGCAAGGTCGCCTTTAGCAAAGGGATGATAGTCAACCAGTGAAAAAAGTAACCCTCGAAAAAATTGATTAAGATCCGAACGTACAACTCAGTTCAAACTCTAGACGAAAGCAAACATGTTTCGGCTTTGCACGGGGATCATACCCGCTAGGCCTTCATCAGTGCAAGAGTTCGCAGTGATTCGCAGTGCGTCCCCCTCGACTGTTTCTCCTTCACGTCGTTCCACTCCTAACCCTCTTCTCACAGCTGCGGCTTCGTCTCCTGCTGAAATCCCTCCTGCGGTTTCTGCTGCTGGTTCTTCTGTTCGGGGTCCTCCCATTGCCGGCGCTGCTGCTGCATGTACTACCGGCGTTTGAGCTGGCGTTGATGCTATCCCCGCAGTAGCTGCTGACGGCATGTGCAAGAGCTGCCGGCCCGTTGGATGATTAGACGAGTGCGAAATCAACGGCCCAGATGCAACCAGAGGCGACGGAGCATTTTCAGAAACCCCAGAACCGTAGCTTGCCCCTTGAATCCTCTCGCGACAAAGGCGATAGAGAGAAAGCGGTTCGATGTGCGACACCGCGGCCAGCTGCGGGATCGTGTCCTCGTAATGTCGCCATTGTTGCGACAGTAGCTGCTGCTGCTGCTGCTCTCGCTGCTGCTCTCGCTGCCAATCCTTCTGCGGTTGGAGATGAAGCTCGTTCGACATCCCAGAGCGCGACGTGTCAGCTGAAGGGAGATGGCAAGAACTGCTGGAACCAAAACAGAAAAGAAAAGGCGGAAGGTGTAAGGTTGCTGCCGTCGCCGCCACTGCTGCAGCAGCTGCTGCTGCTGACGCTAGTCACTTTCAGAGACCCACTAACAGAAGTTATCTGCTGCTGCCGGCGCCCCAATCTGTGCAGAGAGAAGCTGAAAGGAGGTAGTGAACGGGATACTAGGAGACCCAGGTTGAGGAAGTTCGAAATGGTCTGAAGTGATTTGAGGAACAATTTTGCGTAGTGAGGTATGGTTGAGCTCGTTTCACGAAGTCAACGATGTGGCTACAAGAAGCAATTACCGAAGTGTCGCAAATAGATAGCGAACCCGACAACAGCACGGAGTACGGTGTAGACAATTAGGGTTCCGTCAGGTAAAATTTAGGTGGAGGGATTAAACACGAGATAAGGATACAATTCGTAAAGTCTCTCTCTCTTAGGAGAATATTCATTGCACTATCGGAGACAAAGTAACACAATCTGAGCGAGGAAAGCAACGGGAACTGCGCGAACATTTGGAGAGCGCCGCGGTGCTAGTGCTTCGCGAACTTCACTGTTCAGGTGCCTGATACTTTCGTGTGCGGAACAGGCCTGTCGAAGTTCCTGGGGCCCATACTTGCGCTCCCCAGCTCCTCCCCATCTGACCCTGTTTTGGGTGTAGGTGAGCGTTTGGGCGCCCTTAACGGTCACGGGCGCACCCCAAAGTGAAAACTTGAAATCCGGGCCTGTGAAGAGTTTGCACTTAGACGCTAAGGGAAAATTCGGGTGCTCCAAAGCTGACTTAGACACTTAGACACTTTACAAACACGGGATTGGCTAGAAAACGCATGAGGGAAAAATCCACTCCTCTCGTGCAACCTAAGGAGAAAGAGGGGGAGGGGGGCGGGGGGACACTTAGACGCTTAGGGAAAAATCGGGTGCTCCAAAGTTGACTCAGACACATTACAAACACGGGATTGGGTAGAAAACGCTAAGGGAAAAATCCACTCCTCTCGTGTGACCTTAGGAGAAAGGGGGGGGGGGGGGCACTCGGACGCTTAGGGAAAATTTGGGTGCTCCAAGCTGACTTAGAACACTTTTCAAACACGGGATTGGCTGGAAAACGCTAAGGGAAATATCCACTCCTCTCGTGCAACCTTAGGAGAAAGGGGGGGGGGGGGGGGATCCTACACCCGGAAACCAAAACTTTGAGACAGGGGAAGGCCTGGTTTGAGCCCTTAACGCATCCGGGGTAGGGTCGAACGAGGCACTTAGTGGCACGGGTGCAGTGCGAATCTAACACTTTATGCAGTCGAGCTGGAGCGAAAGTAGCCTGGAATGTTCAGGGCATTAAGGAAATATGCTCTTGAATCGACAGGCCTGGTGCGGAACTCCTTCCCCCTGCCTACAACAGTGGTGGTGGTGTGCTGCACTGCTTGCATTGCCGACGTTCACGCTGCTTCACACTCACTGCCACCGCTGAACCCGCCGGACGCCGTTCAGCCACCCACCCTCTTCTAAACAGTACCACGAAAAGTCAACCCCGATTCCCTCCATCTCCGAACCTCAACCATTGGTCCACACCTGCCCGTGTATGCTGCCGAGTTTCCCAAACCGCCCTCTTCATTGAACCGATGTGTCGAACTGTACTCCAGAACGTTTATCAATCCCTCCAACCCACCAGAAACCATGATTATGCCCATAAAAGAGTATGCTCAAGATAAGAAAAGAACACCCTATAGGTTCGCAATCTACCCAGCCTGTCAAGCCGCATACAGACGAAGGTTTGGGACCCACGTTCGTTGTACTGTTCTGAACAAATGTTGCCTAGTTCGTGTCTTGTTCGACGCACCGACCACCAGGTAGCCTCCTCGACTCCACTCTACTCCACTCCACTCCACTCCCACCCACGCCCACCACTACTCATTTGCTTCACGTGAGATCTCTGCCAGTTTTGGTGGGTTTCTCCTCTCGTGCAGTCGCCGGTCGTGCGCTTCAGTTCAGATAACGGCAGAGAGTGTGAGAAGCATGATTGCCGTTCAGATACTAGAGTGGTTCAACCACTCTTTCACACTCGACTTTCTGAAACCCTCGGCTCCTCGCTCGAGTCTCTCGAGTTTCCGCGAGTGTCTGTGGAGGAGGAAGAGTGCTCTTCGCGCTTCCGTTCTCTGTCGAAGATCCAATAAGTGCGCCCGTAGCGTCTCTCCTCGCCGTGCGCATTCTAACCGCGGTTTCGCTCCGCCAATTATCTTCCTCCTCTGCTAACCTCAGCAGAAGCGGTACTAGGCCGTCGCCGCCGCCGTTTTTTCAACGAATCATCAGAAAAATGTCGTTCTGCCGAAAACCGGGGGACGAGTACTTAGCTTTTTTTTTGGGTTGTCGAGCGCCCTGTAATTGGCCGTTTACTGTGAGGGAAGGGTTGTGACTTAGGACGCGGGGGTAAACTGGCGGTTTTTGTCCGTTGTGGGTGATTTCCGTGATTGTCTGGGATCGCGAATTTCAGGGGAAATGGGCAGGTTTGAGGCTGGAAGAACTTGGCAGTTTACTGGCAGGAACCTGACGTTGCCTGACGGGGCGGCTCGCTCGGGTAGAGAGCTGCGGAATGCTGCGGAATGCTGTGGATAACTGTGAAGGTCTTCCCGTGGTCACGATTTTCGTTTGCCACGTCATCTCATGGCGCGTGATTTTAGATTCGCGATATGATTCGAATCGACTGTTAGAACTGAAACTGTTGAATACATATTTACTTCTGTTTAGATTCGTAAATGTATGTGAAAGTATTGTTGCTAATCCCTTCAAACATTCACAATCACCCTACTATTTGCTAGGGTAGTATCAAATAATTATCGTATGCATGTTACCTCTGAATATACATCGCAACGTTCGATGGCCCGAAACTGATGAAGGATGGGCCAGTACGCAACATGTCACCGTTTCGTCGTTTGGTTTATTTTTTTAGCACCATTTCTTCACACATTCAGGTAGTTCAACCAATTACCTTGCCATAGGAACTGGTTTGAGTTAATTCGCACAACTACGCAGCACGTGACGCTTGTTTGTGCGTTTGCTGGCTTGAATATGTGCAAGGATAGGCCTGTGCGCAACATGTCAGCTCGCCAATGTCTGGATGCCTTTTTTAGCACTATTTCTTCACACTTATCCCTACTACATCCTATTCCCTAGCCATAGGAACTGGTTTGACCTCGTTCGCACAACTACGCAGCACGTGGCGGATGTCTGTGCGTTTGCTGGCCTGAATCTGTGCAAGGATAGGCGCATGCGCAACATGTCAGCTCGCCAACGTCTGGATGCCTTTTTTAGCACTATTTCTTCACAGAATTCTCTACTACATACTATTTTCTAGCCATAGGAACTGGTTTGACCTCGTTCGCACAACTACGCAGCACGTAGCGCATGTTTGTGTTTTTGCTGGCTTGAATCTGTGCAAGGATAGGCCTGTGCGCAACGTGTCAGCTCGCCAACGTCTGTATGCCTTTTTTAACACTATTTCTTCACATTTTTCCCTAATACATCCTATTCCCTAGCCATAGGAACTGGTTTGACCTCGTTCGCACAACTATGCAGCACGTGGCGCATGTTTGTGCGTTTGCTGGCCTGAATCTGTGCAAGGATAGGCCAGTGCGCAAAATGTTAGCTCGCCAACGTCTAAATGCCTTTTTTAGCACTATTTCTTCACAATCTTCCCTACTACATCCTATTCCCTAGCCATAGGAACTGGTTTGACCTCGTTCGCACAACTACGCAGCACGTGGCGCATGTTTGTGCGTTTGCTGGCCTGAATCTGTGCAAGGATAGGCGCCTGCGCAACATGTCACTGCGCCAATGTCTAAACGTTTTTTTTATCACTATTTCTTCACACTGTTCCCTAGTACATCCTAATAACTTTCCATAGGAACTGATTGGGGCTCGTTCGCAAAACTACGCAGCACGTGGCGCATGTTCGTGCGTTTGCTGGCCTGAATCTGTGCAAGGATGGGCCTGTACGCAACATGCTACTGTTTCAACGTCTAGGTGTTGTTTTTTGTCAAACATTATATATGTTGTGTTAGTTTAGGCTACAGTGGGTTAGCCTATAGGGGGTACACAATTCTAGGGTTAGGTACTTGTACTCTTTTCATTGCTAGTTCATTCATTCCTGTTCAGTGATTCCAACATGGTATAGAGCAGGTCCTTCCTAGGACCGAAATTTTCTAAGGGCCCACCACTACGTAACTACCTACCTACCTACCTACCCGTGCCCTAGGGCGCCTCGACGTGTCACGCCCCTAGAGGCCCCTCTTGACGGCCCCGCGCTAGCCCCGTTCAGGCCCCGTCGGCCCCCCTTTAAGGCCCCGTTCAGGCCCCGCGCTAGCCCCGTTTAGGCCCCGTCGGCCCCGTTTAGGCCCCGTCGGCCCCACGCTAGCCCCTCTCAGGCCCCGTCGACCCGCGCTAGCCCCGTTTCAGGCCCCGTCGGCCCCTTTTCAGGCCCCGTCGGCCCCGCGCTAGCCCCTCTCAGGCCCCGTCGGCCCGCGCTAGCCCCGTTTCAGGCCCCGTCGGCCCCGTTTCAGGCCCCGTCGGCCCCGCGCTAGCCCCTCTCAGGCCCCGTCGGCCCGCGCTAGCCCCGTTTCAGGCCCCGTCGGCCCGCGCTAGCCCCGTTTCAGGCCCCGTAGGCCCCGCGCTAGCCCCTCTCCGGCCCCGTCGGCCCCGCGCTAGCCCCATTCAGGCCTCGATCGGGCCCGCGCTAGCCCCGTGTCAGGCCCCTTCGGCCCCGTTTCAGGCCCCGTCGGCCCCGCGCTAGCCCCGTTCAGGCCCCGTCGGCCCCTTGCTAGCCCCGTCAAGGCCCCGTTTGGCCCCGCGCTAGCCCCGCTCAGGCCCCGATCGGCCCCGCGCTCGCCCCTCTAGGGCCCCAACCGGCCCCGTGCCTACCTCGCCGACCCGTGCCCACCACCCAGAGGCCCCGGGCGGCCCGTTCCCGCCGCAGCACAAGAGGGAGAGCGGGCGGCCCGTCCCCGCCGTGACCGAGCCGAGCCGCGCCACCCAGCCGAGCCGCGACCCGACCTGAACCGAGCCGCGCCGCCCTGCCCTACCTGGTTCGTCCTACCTGCTTCTCCTACCGCTACTGCTGCTATTTCTACTGTTCCTATGGCTAGCCCACAGGTTCTCGTGTTCGATGCTGAGGGCCGCCCTGTGAAGTTTGACACCTGGCTCGATGACCTGCACCTCTACCTACAGCTCACAGCCAAGGATGACATCTCACTGTACGATCACGCCCTAGGCCTTGTCACTGCCCCTGCTGCTACTGCTGACAGCACTGCTCGCTCACAGTGGCAGACTCGTGATGCCCACGCTCGCTTCGCCATTCGCAACTCCCTGCCGATAGACGAACGCGAGCACTTTGGTCAGCACAAGACTGCACCGGCACTGTACACAGCTGTAGTTGCTCGCTACTCCTCACCTGCCTCTGCCGCACTAGGCCGTCTCTCCCTCCCCTACCTGTTTCCCGACCTGGCCTCCTTTCACACAGTCGCTGACCTCATCACGCACCTCCGTACTAGTGAGGCCCGCTTCCGTGCCGCCATGCCTGCTGAGTTCCTTGCCACGCACCCCCCTCCACTCTGGCTCACTCTCTATCACCTAGTCACCCGCCTCCCTGACACACTGCGTGCTGTCAGGGACCACTTCCTAGCTCGTTGCCCCACTGAGCTCACCATTGCCCTCCTCGAGAAGGAGCTACTTGCAGCTGAGGCTAGCATAGTCGCTGTGGGTGCCTCTCGTGGCGACCCCCGTACCCCGTTCTTTGAGGGGTGTTCTCCTTCCCCCCTTCTTCCCTCTGTCGCCTCTGCTGCTGCTGTCGACCTTCTTGGTACTGAGAAGGTCGGCGCTGCGTCTGCCTCGAGCGGACGCCGCAGCGGCAAGGGCAAAGGGGGCAAGGGTAGTGGCGGTGACGGCGGGGGAGGCGGCGGTGGGGGCGGTGGAGGCAGTGGGGGTGGTGGCTCGGCTGGAGGGGCGAGTGGTAGCGGTGGGGGTGGTGGCGGCAGCGGCAGGGGAGGTGGCAGGAGTGGAGGCGGCGGTTGGGGTGGCGGTGGACGAGGCGGCGGCAGGGGTTGGGGTGGTCGAGGAGGTGGCAGCGGTGGTGGTGGCCGTGGAGGCGCTGGCGGTGGCCAGGGCCAGCAGCACACTCTCTCGCCCCAGGAGGTCCGTGAGTGGTACTCTCAGCACGGGGGTGGGGGTGGTCTTAGCTGCACGTACGTCATTCGCACTGGTGACCGCACTGGTCAGCAGTGTGGACGACCGCACGCCACACAGCGCTGCTTCTCTCGTCTCGACGACGCTTGGCGTGTTCAGTTCCCTCAGGCCACTGAGCTGCCCCGCTGGCTTGATCTCCTGAAGAAGGGGATTGATATCTATGCTCTAGACTTTGATGCTATTCTATCTGCCATGTATGTGATGTCTACTAGTGGAGAGGGTGCTGAGTACTTGTGTGTGCCGCCCGACCCGGGCATTAGGGCCAGTGCGTCTGCCGCTCCAGGTACTCACGTGTCGGCTACCCCAGGTGCTGGTGAGGCTGCTGCTCTAGGTGCTCGTGTGTCTCCCCCCCTTGGTACTGCGTCGACTGCCGCACTGCACACCTTCACACTGGACTCAGGTGCTTCTCGCTGCTTCTTTCGTGACCGCACTGCCCTTGAGCCGCTTGCTCGGCCAGTTGCTGTCTCCCTTGCTGACCCCTCTGGGGGTCCGGTCATTGCGACCTCTTCCACTGTCCTTCCCTGCCCTGCGGTCCCGTCGGGCACACTGTCAGGTCTCCACCTCCCCTCGTTCTCTACGAACTTGGTGGCAGGCTGTGCACTCCAGGATGGGGGTGTTCACCAGTTCACCCCTGCCTACGAGCGCGTGACACACTGCACGTGTGCTCGTACGGGCCGTCACTTGGCTACCTTCACTCGGCAGCCGGGGTCGGACCTGTACACACTGACTACTGAGTCCCCTCAGGTTGCTGCGACTGCGTCCGCGTCCGCGTCAGGTCAGCTGTCCGCCCCCTGCTCGTGTCGCTCTTTGGCACACGAGACTGTCCTCTGGCACCACCGCCTTGGCCACCCGTCTGTGCAGCGGCTTCGTGCCATGCACTCCAGGTACCTTGTCTCTGGCCTGCCCAGGGTCCTTCCTCCCCTCCCACCCTCGCCTGCTCCTACCTGTCTCCCCTGTGTCGAGGGACGGCAGCGCGCCGCTCCTCACTCCTCCTCGTTCCCCCCGACGACTGCTCCCTTGCAGACACTCCACATGGACGTGTGGGGCCCAGCCCGCGTCCGTGGTCAGGGTCAGGAGAGGTACTTCCTGATAGTTGTTGACGACTACTCGCGCTACACCTCGGTCTTCCCCTTGCGCACCAAGGGTGAGGTCCCTGATGTCTTGATCCCTTGGATCCGCCGAGCCCGTCTCCAGCTCAGCGAGCGTTTTCACTCGGACTTTCCTGTCCTGCGCTTGCACTCTGACAGAGGTGGTGAGTTCTCCTCCGACCTCTTGGCAGCCTACTGTGCTGAGCACGGCATTGAGCAGTCGTTCACGCTTCCGGCTTCTCCACAGCAGAATGGGGTTGCGGAGCGCCGCATTGGCCTGGTCATGGAGGTCGCCCGTACCTCCTTGATCCATGCGGCTGCCCCCCACTTTCTGTGGCCGTTTGCGGTCCGGTACGCTGCGCATCAACTCAACCTCTGGCCCCGTGTCTCCTTGCCGGAGACCTCGCCCACGCTACTGTGGACGGGGGAGGTTGGCAATGCGTCGCGTTTCCGGGTCTGGGGGTCTCGAGCCTTTGTCCGCGATTTGTCTGCGGACAAGCTCTCCTCCCGTGCTGTTCCCTGCGTCTTCCTCGGCTTTGTCCCGGACGCGTCTGGTTGGCAGTTTTACCACGCCACCTCGCGCCGAGTCTTGCCCTCCCAGGACGTCACTTTTGACGAGTCCGTCCCCTACTACCGCCTCTTCCCCTACCGCACTGCCCCGCTCCCCCCCCCGCCTCTCTTCCTCTCGCCAGGTGCTGCTGTTGCAGACCCCCTCCCCCCTCAGGGTGCCGCTCCCTCAGGTGTGTCTCAGGTAGACCCGGTTGAGCCTGTTGAGGTAGCTGTCGACTCTCGTCCTGCTGGGGGTGCTGAGCCTGGGGGTGCTGAGCCTGGGGGTGTGGAGCCTGGGGGTGTGGAGCCTGGGGGTGTGGAGCCTGGGGGTGTGGAGCTTGAGGGTGCTGAGCTTGGGGGTGTGGAGCCTCGTGGTACTGAGCTGCGGAGTCCGGAGTCTGGGGGTTCTGCGTCTGGAGGTACGAGGTCTGGGAGTCCTGCACCTGGAGGAGCCCTCTCCTCGGAGCAGCTACGTACGTGGTACTTAGAGTACTGCAGCCTCCGGAGAGGTACCGCTCGAGCCGGACGTACTACTGGGACTGGTGCTAGTACTTCTTCTCCCGTTAGGGAGCTCCCCTCCCGCGAGCGGATCCGTGAGTGGTACGAGCGGCGCTGCACTCTTCGGAGTGGCGTGCCTCGTGTTACGAACCCCGCTGCTGTTGGAGCTGCTGCTGGTGCTGAGGACCCGGGCGTTGGAGCTGCTGCTGGTGCTGAGGACCCGGGCGTTGGAGCTGCTGCTGGTGCTGAGGACCCGGGCGTTGGAGCCGCTGCTGGTGCTGAGGACCCGGGCGTTGGAGCTGCTGCTGGTGCTGAGGACCCGGGCGTTGGAGCCGCTGCTGGTGCTGAGGACCCGGGCGTTGGAGCTGCTGCTGGTGCTGAGGACCCAGGCGTTGGAGCTACTGCTGGTGCTGAGGACCCGGGCGTTGGAGCTACCGCTGGTGCTGAGGACGTGGGCGCTGGAGCTGCTGCTGGTGCTGCGGACCCTGGTGCGGGTGTCCCTGCTGGCTCTGGTGTCGCTGCTCGGTCTCAGCCGTACTTTGTTCCGCTCCTTCAGCAGGTTCTTGGTCAGCTTCCTCCTCCTTTTCCTCCTCCCTCCTTAGAGTGTCCTCAGCCTGTCCAGCTGCAGTCGGCGTTACCGTCGGCCTCCTCTCTCCTTGGTCCTGCTCCTTACACTGGTCCGACTGGAGGTCTTACTGAGCGGCGTGAGCCTGCGTCTCGTCCTGCGTCGCCTGAGTCTCGTCCTGGGTCGCCTGTCCGCACTGCTCTCTCTAGTCGTCGAGTCCAGCGTCAGCGTCTTCCTGCTGTCCCAGGCACTCACCGGATGGCGCTTCGTCCGTCCACTGCTCCACAGCGTGTCCCACTGCCGTCTCCTCCTGCTTCCTCTCTTCCTGCTCTTCCTGACCCTGGGTCAGACTCTTTTCGTGCTACCAGTCCTGCTGTCACGCGTCTCCTGGCCACTGTTGTCACTGACCCTTCCTTTGAGTCTGCTGCTGCGTCTGCCTTAGTTGCTGGGCTTGTCGACTTTGCTGCTCGCTGTCGTCTAGACTACGCTGCTAGCCTAGTTGCTGAGTCTGAGTCTGTCTGTCCTCCGTCCGTCGGGGGTGAGTGTGCTCTTGGCACTGACGTCCTTGAGGACAGGCAGGAGGAGTTCCAGTGCTTTGCTGCCGCTTTGCCCCATCTCGTGTCCATGCTTGTTGCCCCTGAGGGAGACCCGGATGCACCAGACATCCCGACCCCACGCTCTTACGCAGAGGCGATGGCCGGTCCCTACTCCTCTCAGTGGCAGTCAGCCATGGACACAGAGATGGCTTCCTGGAAGTCCACAGGCACCTACGTCGACGAGGTTCCCCCGCCTGGGGCGAACATCGTCAGTGGCATGTGGATTTTCAGGGTGAAGCGGCCGCCGGGTTCTCCGCCTGTCTTCAAGGCGCGTTACGTTGCACGAGGCTTCAGTCAGCGCGAGGGAGTTGACTTCTTCCAGACCTTCTCCCCGACCCCGAAGATGACCACTCTTCGGGTTCTGCTGCACGTCGCCGCTCAGCGTGACTACGAGCTCCACTCGCTTGACTTCAGCACTGCTTTCCTGCAGGGCAGCCTGCACGAGGAGATCTGGCTGCGCCGTCCACCTGGCTTCACTGGGTCGTTCCCTCCTGGTACCCAGTGGAGCCTCCGACGGCCAGTCTACGGTCTCCGCCAGGCGCCTCGTGAGTGGCACGACACACTGAGGACTACGCTTGCGGCTCTTGGGTTCGCGCCTTCTACTGCTGACCCGTCGCTGTTTCTACGCACCGACACCTCACTACCGCCGTTCTACGTCCTTGTGTACGTCGACGACTTGGTCTTTGCTACTGCTGACACTGTGGCACTCGCCCACGTGAAGTCGGAGCTGCAGAAGAGACACACGTGCACAGACCTGGGTGAACTGACAAGCTATCTTGGCTTGCGGATCACCCGGGACAGAGCACGCCACACCATCACCTTGACTCAGTCACACATGGTGCAGCAGGTCCTTCAGCGCTTCCGCTTCACGTACTCCTCGCCTCAGCCCACTCCTCTGCCTACCGGTCACTCGCTCTCAGCTCTGCCTTCGGATGAGTCCGTAGAGCCGAGTGGCCCGTATCCAGAGCTTGTGGGTTGCCTCATGTACCTGATGACCTGCACTCGACCAGACCTTGCATACCCTCTCAGCATTCTTGCACGCTATGTCGCTCCCGGCCGTCACCGGAAGGAGCACATGGATGCAGCTAAGAGGGTGTTGCGCTACTTGTGCAGTACGTCGGGCATGGGGCTAGTGCTTGGAGGGCGAGTCCCAGTTGTTCTCACTGGGCACTCAGACGCTTCTTGGGCAGACGACCAGGCTACTCAGCGGTCGTCTCAGGGTTACTCCTTCAGTCTTGGCTCTGGTTCTGTTTCTTGGCGTTCTACTCGCTCTTCTTCTGTTCTCAGCTCCAGTTGTGAGGCTGAGATCTACGCCACAGCCATGGCGGCCCAGGAGCTATGCTGGCTCACCTACTTGCTGACCGACCTTGGAGAGCAGCCTCGTTCTCCTCCAGTGCTGTACGTCGACAACAAGGCAGCCATTGCCTTGTGTGAGGAGCACAGACTGGAGCACAGAACGAAGCACATTGCTCTGCGTTACTTCCTCGCTCGAGAGCTGCAGCAGCGTGGTCAGCTTCGCCTGCGTTACGTGGCCTCTGAGGCCAACACTGCTGATGTGTTCACCAAGGCGCTTCAGCCTTGTGACCATCAGCGCTTTTGCACTCTTCTAGGCCTTGTGCCTACTGGACCTCACTTGCTTACTTCTTGAGTCTGTTGTACTGTGATCTCTATATATAAACCTGCATGTGAACTGGTCTTGTGACCACTTGCTTGTGCTCGGAATTTGTGTGGTATCCTTGAGATCCACCCTGAGCTTGTTTTGCCTTGCTTTGCCTTGACTGGTCTTGTGACCCCTAGTTCTCCCCACTTTGCCTATGGGGGTGTGTCAAACATTATATATGTTGTGTTAGTTTAGGCTACAGTGGGTTAGCCTATAGGGGGTACACAATTCTAGGGTTAGGTACTTGTACTCTTTTCATTGCTAGTTCATTCATTCCTGTTCAGTGATTCCAACATTTTGACCTCTATTTTTTCACACAGTTCTCTAGTACATCCTAATTCCTAGCCATATGAACTGGCTGCTCCCGACACAAGGCCAGCATGGCCTTGTTGTCTACGTAGAGCACTGGAGGAGAACGAGGCGACTCTCCGAGGTCAGTCAGCAGGTAGGTGAGCCAGCGAAGCTCCTGTGCAGCCATGGCTCCTGCGTAGATCTCAGCCTCACAACTGGAGCCGAGAACAGAAGACGAGCGAGTAGCCCGCCACGAAACAGAGCCGGAACCAAGGCTGAAGGTGTAACCCTGTGACGACCGCTGCGTAGCCTGGTCGTCAGCCCAAGAAGCGTCTGCGTGCCCAGTAAGGACCACTGGACTCTGCCCTCCAAGCACAAGCCCCATGCCCGACGTACTGCACAAGTAGCGCAACACCCTCTTCGCTGCAGCCATGTGCTCCGGTCTGTGTCTCCCAGGAGCAACATAGCGTGCAAGAATGCTAAGAGGGTATGCAAGGTCAGGTCGTGTGCAGGTCATCAGGTACATGAGGCAGCCAACAAGCTCTGGGTACGGGCCACTCGACTCTACGGACTCATCCGAAGGCAGAGCTGAGAGCGAGTGGCGAGTAGGCAGAGGAGTGGCCTGAGGCGAGGAGTACGTGAAGCCGAAGCGCTGAAGGACCTGCTGCACCATGTGTGACTGAGTCAGGGTAATGGTGCGGCGTGCTCTGTCCCGAGTGATCTGCAAGCCAAGGTAGCTGCGCAGTTCACCCAGGTCAGTGCACGTGTGTCTCTTCTGCAGCTCGGACTTCACGTGGGCTAGTCCTGCAGTGTCAGCTGTGGCAAAGACCAAGTCGTCGACGTACACGAGGATGTAGAACGGCGGCAAAGAAGTGTCGGTGCGCAGAAACAGCGACGGGTCGGCAGTAGAGGGAGCAAACCCAAGAGCCGCAAGTGTAGTCCTCAGTGTGTCGTGCCACTCACGCGGTGCCTGGCGGAGACCGTAGACTGGCCGCCGTAGGCTCCACTGGGTGCCAGGAGGAAAAGACCCAGTGAAGCCAGGTGGGCGACGCAGCCAGATCTCCTCGTGCAGGCTGCCCTGCAAGAAAGCAGTGCTGAAGTCAAGAGAGTGTAGCTCGTAGTCACGGTGAGCAGCTACGTGCAGCAGTACCCGAAGAGTGGTCATCTTCGGGGTGGGAGAGAAGGTCTGAAAGTAGTCAACTCCCTGTCGCTGACTGAAGCCACGAGCCACGTAACGTGCCTTGAAGACAGGCGGAGAACCCGGCGGTCGCTTCACCCTGAAAATCCACATGCCACTGACGATGTTCGCCCCAGGAGGGGGAACAGCGTCAACGTAGGTGCCTGTGGACTTCCAGGAAGCCATCTCTGCGTCCATAGCTGCCTGCCACTGAGAGGAGTAGGGACCCTCTATCGCCTCCGCGTAAGAGCGCGGAGTCGGGATGTCAAGTGCATCCGGGTCTCCCTCAGGGGTAAGCAGTACGGACACGAGATGAGGTGAGGCAGCTGCCAGACACTGGAACTCCTCCTGCCTGTCCTCAAGGACGTCCGTGCCAAGAGCACACCCACCCCCGACGGACGGAGGACAGACAGACTCAGACTCAGCGACAAGACTAGCAGCGTAGTCTAAGCGACAGCGAGCAGCAAAGTCGACGAGCTCAGTAACGAGAGTAGACGCAGCAGTAGACTCGAAAGAAGGGTCAGTGACAACAGTAGCAAGGAGACGCGTGACAGTAGGACTGGCAGCACGAAGAGAGTCCGACTCCGGGTCGGCAAGAGCAGGAAGAGAGGACTCAGGAGGAGAAGGCAAAGGGGCACGCAGAGGAGCAGTGGACGGACGCAGAGACATCCGGTGCGTGCCAGGGACAGGAGGAGGACGCTGACGCGAACCGCGACCACTAGTGCGAGCAGCACGGACAGGCGACGCAGGGCGAGACGCAGGCTCACGACGCTCAGCAAGACCTCCAGTAGGACCAGTGTAGGGAGACGGAGCAGGCAGTGGGGAGGCCGGCTGTAACTGTAACTGTGACGGGACAGGCTGTGGACACTCTAAGGGAGGAGGAGGACCAGTAGAAGGCGGGAGACCAAGAACCTGCTGAAGGAGCGGAACGAAGTACGGCCGAGGCCGCGCGGCGACTCCAGACACAGCAGGGACAGCACCAGCACCCCCAGGGGCAGCACCAGCACCAGGAGCAGCTCCAGCTCCAGAACCCCCAGCAGCACCAGTAGTACCCCCAGCAGGACCGCCTCCAGGACCGACAGCAGTAGCCTCCGCGCCAACACCCGCAGAAACTCCAGCTCCAGAAGTACCCGCAGGTCCAGCAGCTCCAGTACTCCCAGTACGAGCACCTCCGGGACCCGTGGCACCAGCTCCCTCAGCAGCAACAGAACCTCCAGTACCCGCAGCACCTCCAGCTCCAGCAGCTCCAGCAGCTCGCCTCCAGCGCCGGGCAAACCACTCACGCAGCTCCTGGGGAGAGAGTGGCTCCCGGCGAGAAGGAGCACCCGGAGAACCACCAGGCACAGCACCACCAGGCGTAGCACCCCCAGGCTCAGCACCTCCAGGCGTAGTACCCCCAGGCTCAGCACCCCCAGACGCAGCACCCCCAGACTCAGCACCTCCAGGCGTAGCACCCCCAGGCTCAGCACCCCCAGACGCAGCACCCCCAGGCTCAGCACCCCCAGTCGTAGTACCCACACGCTCAGCACCCCCAGAGTCAGCACCCACACGCTCAGCACCCCCAGAGTCAGCACCCCCAGGCTCAGCACCCTCAGCAGCACCAGAGTCACCAGCGACCTCGACAGGCTCAACAGCGTCTACCTGGGACACACCTGAAGGGGCAGGACCCTGAGGGGGGAGGGGGTCTACCGGGGGGGGACCTGGTACAAGGAAGAGCGGTGGCGGGGGGAGGGATGGAGTGCGGTAGGGGAAGAGGCGGTAGTAGGGGACCGACTCGTCGAACGTGACGTCCTGGGAGGACAGAACACGGCGAGAGGTGGGGTGGTAGAACTGCCACCCTGGGGCGTCAGGGGGGAAACCCAGGAAGACGCAAGGAGCAGCACGAGGGGACAGCTTGTCCGCAGACAAGTCGCGGACAAACGCCCGAGATCCCCAGACACGGAACGCAGACGCATCGCCAACCTTCCCCGTCCACAGCAAAGCTGGGGAGGTCTCCGGCATGGAGACCCTGGGCTGAAGGTTGATCTGATGCGCCGCGTACCGAACCGCAAACGGCCACAGAAAATGGGGGGCAGCCGCATGCATCATGGACGTACGGGCGACGTCCATGACCATGCCAATGCGGCGCTCAGCAATCCCATTTTGCTGTGGAGAGTCCGGAAGCGTGAAGGTCTGGCGGATGCCTCGTGCACGACAGTAGGCTCGCAGAAGGCCAGAGGAGAACTCTCCGCCTCTGTCAGAGTGCAGACGCAGAACAGGAAAGTCCGAGCCGAAGCTCCGCCTGAGCTGGAGACGAGCTGCGCGGATCCAGTCGATCAACACCTCAGTGACATCACCCTTGCTGCGCAAGGGGAAGACTGTGGTGTAACGCGAGTAGTCGTCAACCACCAGCAGGAAGTAGCGCTCGTGACCCTGTCCACGGACGCGGGCCGGGCCCCACACGTCCATGTGAAGCGTCTGCAGCGGGGCCTCTGTCGGAGGAAACTGGGAGGAGTGAGGGGTAGCCCGCTGCCGTCCCTCGACACAGGGGACACAGGTAGGGCCAGGCCCCGGAGGAAGGGGAGGGAGGGACCGGGGAAGACCAGAGACAAGGACACGGGAGGCCATGCTCCGGAGACGAAGCAGGGAGGGGTGACCAAGGCGGTGGTGCCAGAGGAGAGTCTCGTGAGACAGGAGGCGACACGAGCAGGGGGCAGACTCAGGACCAGACCTGGACGCTGCAGCAAACACCTGACCCGACGCAGCTACCTGACCAGACGCAGGGACTGGAGGAGACGCAGTGGTCAGTGTGTACAGGCTCGACCCTGGCCGACGTGTAAACGTGGCCAGGTGGCGGCCTGTCCGAGCGTCCGTGCAGTGGGTCACCCGCTGACTCGCAGGAGTGAACTGGTGAACCCCCGCATCCTGTAGGTCAGCACCACTCACCAAGTTCGTAGAGAACGAGGGGAGGTAGAGACCAGACAGGGTGCCAGAGGGGGCCGCCGGACACGGGAGGACAGTGGAGAAGTGAGCAAGGACAGGACCCCCAGAGGGGTCTGCCAGAGAGACCGCAACTGGCCGGCCAAGCGGCGTGAGTGTGGTGCGGTCTCGAAAGAAGGAGCGAGAAGCCCCCGAGTCAAGTGTGAAGGTGTGGGAGGCCGAAGCCGACGCAGAACCTGAGAGAGCAGACTCACCAGCACCTGAGGGAGCAGACGCACCTAGAGCAGCAGCCTCGCTAGCACCTAGAGCAGCAGCCTCACCAGTACCTAGAGCAGCAGTCTCAATGCCCGGGTCGGGCGGAAAACACCGGTAACAGTCACCCTCATCACTAATAGTCACAGTATACACGGCAGCAAGAATAGCATCAAAGTCAAGGTCAAAGACAGCTACACCCGCCCTAGACAGCTCACCCCAGCGGGGGATCTCAGTGGCCTCAGGGAACTGGTGACGCCAAGCGTCCGTCAGGCGGCCAAAGCAGCGCTGGGTGGAGTGCGCACCCCCGCACTGCTCACCCGCGCGGTCGCCGGTGCGCAGGACGTAGGTGCACGGACCAGTACCCCAACCCCTCTGGCGTGCAGTGTACCACTCACGGAGCTGCTGAGGGGAGGGGACGTCACGAGTGCGCTGCTGCTGCTACTGCTGCTGGTGCTGCTGCTGCTGCTGGCGCTGACCACCACCGGAGCTGACCCTCTGCGCAGCGCCACCCCTACCAGCTCCACCTCCTCCGCCGCCTCCTCCTCCACCGCCGCCACCTCCGCTCCCTCCGCCACCGCCGCTGCCGCCTGCGCCTCCACTGCCGCCACCTACACCTCCACCCCCGCCACCACCCCCACCGCCACCCCCACCTCCTCCACCGCCTCCACCGCCGCCTCCACCGCCCCCGCTAGCCCCTCCAGCGCCCCTGCCCCCCTTGCCCCTGCCAGGGCGGCGTCTCCCGCTAGGGGTAGACGCTGCCCCAACCGACTCCAAACCAGCGAGGTCGGCCGCAGCAGCAGAGGCAACAGAGGGCAAAAGAGGGGAGGGGGAACACCCCTCAAAGATGGGGGTGCGAGGGTCACCACGAGAGGCTCCTACAGCGACTATGCTCTTTTCCGCTGCTAGGAGGGCCTTCTCGAGGAGGTCAACGGTGAGAGTGGTGGGACAAACCGAGAGGAAGTGGTCCCTGACTACGCGAAGGGAGTCAGGGAGACGGGTGACTATGTAGTAGAGGGTGATGTACATGGGGGGGGGGTTCTTGGCGCAGAACTCAGCAGGAAGCGCAGCGCGGTAGCGAGTGTCACTAGTGCGGAGGTGCGTAATGAGGTCAGCGACTGTGGGAAAGGCAGCAAGGTCAGGGAAGAGGTACGGTAGCATGAGGCGGCTCAGTGCAGCAGTGGCAGGGGAGGAGTAGCGTGCAACTACAGCGTCGTACAAGGTCTGAGCACTCTTGTACTGGCTAAAGTGCGCACGCTCAGAGGTAGGGAGGTGGCGACGCACAGCAAGACGTGAAGCAGCATCGCGCGTGGCCCACTGTGAGCGAACGGTGGCGTCAGCATCAGCAGCGGGGGCAGGAGAGGCACCAGAAGTGAGGTCAAAGAGGGAGAGGCCGTCTGCTCTGTCGCACTGTAAGAAAAGCTGCAGGTCATCTATCCAGACGTCAAAGTCAATGGCCCGACCCTCAGCGTCAAAAGCGAGGACACTAGGGGTAGCCATGACAGCAGTAGACTAGCAGTGCAAACAGTAGGGCGAGGGCAGTGCTGTGAGAGAGGCGCTGCTCTTACCGGACAGGGCGGTTCGGGCGGCTCGGCTGCAGGGCGGCTCGGCGGCTCGGCGGCTGGGCGGCTCGGCGGCGGGGCGGCTCGGCTGCGGACAGGGCGGCACGGCGGCTCGATTGCTGAGCGGCTCGGCGGCTCGGCTGCTGGGCGGCTCGGCGGCTCGGCGGCTCGGCGGCTCGGCGGCTCGGCTGCTGGGCGGCTCGGCTGCTGGGCGGCTCGGCTGCTGGGCGGCTCGGCTGCTGGGCGGCTTGGCTGCTGGGCGGCTCGGCGGGGCCACTGAGAGGGCGGCGTCCGGGGACGCTGGGAGGAGGTGGCGGGGCCGCAAAGGTAGGTGGCGGGGCCGCAGGTAGGTGGCGGGGCCGCTAGTAGGTGGCTGGGCCGCATGTAGGTGGCGGGGCCGCTGATAGATGGCGGGGCCGCACAGGCAAGTGGCGGGGCCGCGGAGGTAGGTGGCGGGGCCGCGAAGGTAGGTGGCGGGGCCGCGAAGGTAGGTGGCGGGGCCGCACAGTGAGGTGGCGGGGCCGCGAAGGTAGGTGGCGGGGCCGCACAGGTAGGTGGCGGGGCCGCGGAGGTAGGTGGCGGATGGGCGCGACGGGCGCGACGGGCGCGACGGGCGCGACGGGCGCGACGGGCCGAAAGGGCGGCGCGACTCGGGCCGGCGCAAAACGCGCTCCGGGCAGGAAAAAAAAATTTCGTGGTGGTGGGCCCTAGAAATCGTTCCCACTAGGGAACCTGCTCGATACCATGAGAAGAAACGAGGAATGAAATGACTAAGTGAAAGTTGGGTACAAGAAGCAAACCCTAGAAAACTGTACCCCATATGTGCTACCCCACTATAGCCTACAGTAGCTATGTCATATAAATCTGACATCGTTCGCAAAACTACGCAGCACGTGGCGCATGTTCGTGCGTTTGCTGGCCTGAATCTGTGCAAGGATGGGCCTGCACGCAACATGCTACTGTTTCAACGTCTAGGTGTTGTTTTTACCTCTATTTTTTCACACAGTTCTCTAGTACATCCTAATTCCTAGCCATATGAACTGGTTTGACCTCGTTCGCACAAATAAGCAGCACGTGGCGCTTGTTTGTGCATTTGCTGGCCTGAAACCGTGCAAGGATAGGCCTTTGCGCAACATGTCAGTGTTTCAACGTCTGGGTGTTGTTTTTACCTCTATTTCTTCACACATTTCCTTATTACATCCCATTTCCTAGCCATAGGAGCTGGTTTGACCTCGTTCGCACAAATACGCAGCACGTGGCGCTTGTTTGTGCATTTGCAGGCCTGAAACTGTGCAAGGATAGGCCTGTGCGCAACATGTCAGTGTTTCAACGTCTGGGTGTTGTTTTTACCTCTATTTCTTTGCACAGTTCCCTAGTACATCCTATTTCCTAGCGATAGGAACTGGTTTGACCTCGTTCGCACAAATACGCAGCACGTGGCGCTTGTTTGTGCATTTGCTGGCCTGAAATTGTGCAGGGATAGGCCTGTGCGCAACATGTTAGTGTTTCAACGTCTGGGTGTTGTTTTTACCTCTGTTTCTTCGCACAGTTCCCTATTACATCCTATTTCCTAGCGATAGGAACTGGTTTGACCTCGTTCGCACAAATACGCAGCACGTGGCGCTTGTTTGTGCATTTGCTGGCCTGAAATTGTGCAGGGATAGGCCTGTGCGCAACATGTCAGTGTTTCAACGTCTGGGTGTTGTTTTTACCTCTATTTCTTCACACAGTTCCCTATTACATCCTATTTCCTAGCGATAGGAACTGGTTTGACCTCGTTCGCACAAATACGCAGCACGTGGCGCTTGTTTGTGCACTTGCTGGCCTGAAACTGTGCAAGGATAGGCCTGTGCGCAACATGTCAGTGTTTCAACGTCTGGGTGTTGTTTTTACCTCTATTTCTTCGCACAGTTCCCTATTAAATCCTATTTCCTAGCCATAGGAACTGGTTTGACCTCGTTCACACAACTGCGCAGCACGTGGCGCTTGTTTGTGCACTTGCTGGCCTGAAACTGCGCGAGGATATGCCAGTACGCAACATGTCACAGTTTCATCATGTAGTTGTATTTTTTAGCACAATTTCTTCACACATTCAGTTAGTTCACTCAAATACCTTGCCATAGGAACTGGTTTGATTTAATTCGCACAACTACGCAGCACGTGACGCTTGTTTGTGCGTTTGATGACCCGAAACTGTGCAAGGATAGGCCAGCACGCAAGATGTCACCGTTTCATCATCTGGTTGTCTTTTTTAGCACCATTTCTTCACACATTCGAGTAGTTCAATCAATTCATTTGCCATAGGAACCGGTCTGAGCTAATTTACATAACTACGCAACACGTGATGCATGTTTGTGCAATATAATGTTGACAGTTCCTGGTACTTCAAGTAAATTCTAATATACACATACTAAAAACTACTCGTTGCAATTTGGTTGACACTCCCCTTGAAATAGGGTTGGTAAGCAAGGTGAGTGCAAGAAATGCAACAAATTTGAATATATCATGACTTTATAGAACACTATAACACTTCCACACTTCAAGACTGTATTGGTGGTGGTGGGGTGGAGTGGAGAAGCGAGAGGTTGTGCAGCAGCACTCTGGTGCACCATCACAGTGAGGCGCAGGTGGACCAACGCCACGTCAGTTGGGCGAAGCGCATCTGGCAGGTCCGAAAGTTCTGCTCGTGCGTCTCACGTCAAGCAACTCGTCACTTCTGTTTCGAGTTCGGGCAGTTATGGCAGCTGTTGTAACGAGTTTTTCAGGTTTATGCTACAGATTGATTGGTTCGTTAGCACGTTAGCAGAATCCCCCAAAGGACATTACGGGTAGCGGGCACCAAACAACTTTGCTACTTTTTCGTGGTTGGAACAGAGAATACATGAATCTCATATTAACCAATGGCGTCACCACTTGACACCCAACAGAGCTGCACGAGCCAATCATCGAACGCCGCTGTGCCAACAAATACCAGAAGTGCTGGCAGATGAGCGCCAGCGAAGCAGACGTTTTGTACGCTCAGTTTTGCCTTATCGCCACGTGAGCGCCAGCGAAGCAGACGCAAATTGCGTCACGCAACGCAAACTTCACCACCACCACCTTGGGCTTCCCTTCCTCCCATGTCTTGCCCCCACTTTTGAACCGAACCCAAGCCTCCTAGCGCATGTAAAATGAGCAACTCTGTTGCAACCCTCGTAAACCTGTGAGGAGCTTTTCTCTCGCGCTAGAGTAGGCCATTACTGGGTCTGCTTCGTTCCTCGCTGATCTGCCGTTAGTTTCTGCAGATGCTTTTCGTCGCTTAACCGTGAGTTAATAAAACGTTCCCGAGCATTTTCCTTCTGCTGTGTTTTTACTACGTTGTTTGCTGTTCATACAACATCCTTGTTCCCTGCTGTTTTCTTCAGAAGTATTCATTTCCTTCATTCCCCGTTGACCACATTCATAATAACTGATTTTCTTCAGTATTTTCCGCGCACTAGCTTCTCACAAGCAGGTATAGCGCATTTTGGTCCGTTTTTTCCTCGCTGATCTGCCGTTAGTTACTGCAGGCGCCTTTCGTCGCTTAACCGTGAGTAAAATAACGTTCCCGAGCATTTTCCTTATGCTGTGTTTTTACTACGTTGTTTGCTGTTCCAACGACATCCTTGTTCCCAGCTGTTTTCTTCGTAAGAGTTAAGTTCCTTCATTCCCCGTTGACCATTTTCATAATAATTGATTTCCTTTAAAAAATTTCCCGAACTAGCTTCTCACGAGCAGGTATAGCGCGTTTTGGTCCGTCTTTTCGTCGAACGACTTGGGCTATCTTCTTATATTGTCTGTTTCGTAAAACTACCTGGTATTGCTCCGCCGTGTTTCTCCCCATTCAAGGCTAACATGAACCTCGTGCCGTTTGTAATGTCCTCACTTCTGCAGGGTACAAACATACTGCAGGGTGCACTCGCGTACAGCAGGGCACATTCGCGTAATGCAGACTTGTCTCAAAGTTAGCGAACAACGGAATGATTGGAATAGAAACGAATGGGGTACAAATGAGCAACCCTAGAAGCTGTACCCCCTAGAGTGCAACTCACTATAGCCTATCATATCAATGTTCAACATTTGACACACCCCCATAGGCTAAGTGAGGGGCATCAAAGCAAGCAAGGTGAACAAACGGTCACAAGACCAGTCAAACCAAGAACCAAGGCAAGCTCAGGGTGGATCTCAAGGACACCACACAAATTCCTAGCGCAAGCAAGCGGCCACAAGGCCAGTTCAAGAGTTCACTAGGATATAAATACAAAGCACAACAAGCAGAGCAAGCAACAGGACTACACCAACCGAGGGCATACCTCAACAAGCCCCAACTGCACACAGAACCTGTGGTGGTCACCAAGCGCCAAGGCCTTGGTGAAGACGTCTGCAGTGTTGGCCTCTGAGGCCACAAAGTCCAGGCGTGCCTGACCGCGTCGCTGCAGCTCTCGCAGGAGGAAGTACCTCACGTCAATATGCTTCACTCTGCTCTCCAGTCGAGGCTCTCGACACAGGAGGATCATGGCCTTGTTGTCAGCGTACAAGGTCGGTGCAGAGCGAGGCCGCTCACCAAGGTCAGCGAGCAAGAAGGTCAACCAGCGAAGCTCCTGTGCCGCCATGGCACCAGCGTAGATCTCTGCCTCTGCACTGGAAGTAGCCACAGACGACGACCGTGTAGACCTCCACGACACAGCACCAGCTCCCAGACTGAAGCAGTAACCCTGAGTCGGACGCTGAGTCTCCACGTC
The DNA here is from genome assembly GCA_947471745.1 of Closterium sp. Naga37s-1. NCBI lineage: Eukaryota > Viridiplantae > Streptophyta > Zygnematophyceae > Desmidiales > Closteriaceae > Closterium > Closterium sp. Naga37s-1. The sequence goes on along the minus strand of CANJKZ010000235.1, from coordinate 787,989 downwards.
GTCAGCGTAGGAAGAGTCGCAGTGACCAGTCAACGCCACTGGCTGAGTCCCTCCAAGCACAAGCCCCAAGCCTGATGTAGTCGCCAGGTACTTCGCCACCCTCACAGCAGCTGTCCAGTGGACAGGGCGGTGTCTCCCAGTCGCAACAAAGCGAGAAAGGATGCTGAGTGGAAAGGCGAGGTCCGGTCGAGTACAAGTCATCAGGTACATGAGGCAGCCCACCAGCTCTGCGTAGGGTCCACTGGACTCAAAGGGCTCGTCAGGAAAGGGGCCCGTGAGTCTGTGGTCAACAGCAAGAGGAGTGGGCTGTGTGGTGGAGAACTGGAAGTGGAACCGCCGAAGGACGTGCTGCACCATGTGTGACTGCGTCAGTGTGATGGTGCGAGCGGCTCTGTCCCGGGTGATCTGCAGGCCAAGGTAGCGCTGCAGCTCACCCAGGTCAGTGCACTTGTGTCTCTTCTGCAGTTCGGACTTCACCTGAGCCAAGGCTGCCCTGTCTGCTGTAGCAAACACCAAGTCGTCGACGTAGACAAGGATAAAGAAAGGAGTAGAACCCGCTCGAACAAACAGCGACGGGTCGGCGGAGGACGGGCTGAACCCAAGGTCACAAAGCGTGGAGCGAAGAGTGTCGTGCCACTCACGGGGCGACTGGCGGAGACCGTAGACTGGTCGCCTCAGGCTCCACTGGGTCCCAGGTGGGAAGGTGTTAGTGAAGCCAGGAGGACGGCGCAGCCAGATCTCCTCGTGCAGTCGGCCCTGGAGGAACGCAGTGGAGAAGTCGAGGGAGTGCAGCTCGTAGTCTCGCTGCGCTGCTATGTGGAGTAACACCCGAAGAGTAGTCATCTTCGGGGTCGGGGCGAAGGTCTGGAAGAAGTCAACTCCCTCACGCTGACTGAAACCCCTAGCCACGTAGCGCGCCTTGAACACCGGCGGTGCTCCAGGCGGCCGCTTCACCTTGAAGAGCCACATGCCATCGACTACGTTCGCCCTGGGAGGGGGAACTGCGTCGACGTAGGTGCCTGTGGATCTCCAAGACGCCAACTTTGAGTCCATAGCCGCTTTCCACTGAGAGGCCCACGCCCCTGACACTGCCTCGCGGTAAGTGCGAGGAGTCGGTATGTCAAGGGCGTCGGGGTCTCCCTCAGGGGAGAGCAGCATGGCACACACAGAGGGAGAAGCGGCTGCCCAGTACTCCAGCTCAGACTCTCTGTCCTCTAGGACGTCACAGCCAAGGGCAAACCCACCCCCGACGGACAGAGGACGGTAGGGAGGAGCTGGCACCACACGGGTGGCGTAGTCAAGGCGGCTGGCGGCAGCAAACTCAGCGACAGCGGCAGTGAGAGCCGAGACAGACGACGGAGGGAAACGAGGGTCGGTGACAAGAGTGGTGAGGACACGTGCGGCAACAGGACGAACAGCGCGGTAGTAGTCAGAGATAGGAGTGGGGAGGGCAGGTAGAGAGGACGGAGGAGGAGACGGGAGAACGGACACAGGAGAAGGAGAACGACGACGAGACGAACAAAGGAGGGCAGTGTGGAGGTCAGTAACAGGAGACGAGTGACGAGCACGCGGAGGACAACGAGTGATCAAGTCGCGACGGACAGAGGGAGGAGGAGACTGAGGAGGAGGAGAAGACCAGACCGCCGGACGGTCGTCAGGAGGAGGCAACGGAGGAACAAACACAGGAGGAGACTGGGAGCGGACAGGAGGAGAGGAGGAAAGGCCAAGGGCCCGCAAGCCACTCACAGGTGGGAACAACCGCCGCTCTAGAGGAAGCTGCGGTGGCGGCTGCGGCCGCTGCGGCTGCGGCTGCTGCTGCTGCTGCGGCTGTGGCTGCGGCTGCGGCTGCGGTTGCTGCTGCTGCTGCTGCTGCTGCTGCTGCTGCTGCTGCTGCTGCTGCTGCTGCTGCTGCTGCTGCTGCCGCTGCTGCTCCAGAAGGTCCAGCACCCGCAGCTCCTGCCGCTCCCTCTCCAACCGCTCCTGCTCCTCACGCTCACGCCGACGGGCAGCCTGGAGACGCGTGTCGTGGCGGTGGGGGGGCGGGGTGGACTCCGCAGAACCAGGGTCTCCAGCGTCAGTCTCCTCAGACTCAGCACCCCCAGAACCAGTACCGCCAGTGCTAGGACCTCCAACTCCAGCACCCCCAGAACTAGCACCGCTAGTGCCAGCACCCCCAACTCCAGCACCCCCAGAACCAGCACCTCCAGTGCCGGCACCTCCAGCTCCAGCACCCCCAGAGCTAGCGCCACCTGCGCCAGCACCTCCAGCTCCAGCACCCCCAGAGCTAGCGTCACCTGCGCCAGCACCTCCAGCTCCAGTACCCCGCGACCGAGCACCCCCAGACCGAGCACCGCCAGCGGCTGCACCTCCAGCTCCAACACCAACCGAGTCCACAGTAACCTGTCGCGGAAGTGCCGAAGGCTGCTGAGGGGACTGTGAGGAGGACTGCGGGGAGGGAGACGCTACCTGACGCGCGACCGAGGGGAGAGGGGTAGCGTGGGACACACCAGACGGGGCAGGACCAGGGGGGGCGGGGGTACCGGAGGAGCGGGAGCAGGAGGAGGAGAGGGTGCGAGGAAGAGAGGGGGAGGGGGTACCGGGAGACCTCGACAGGGGTACCGGGTGTAGTAGGACACGGACTCGTCAAACCGGACGTCACGGGAATCTAGGAACTGGTGGAGGGGAGGGTGGTAAAAGGACCAGTCAGCAGAGTCCACTGGGAAACCAAGGAAGACACAGGGGACGGCGCGTGCCGAGAGCTTGTCCGCGGAGGTGTCGCGAACAAGTGCAAGGCAGCCCCAGACTCGAAAGGCCGACCCAACACCAGGGGATCCAGTCCAGAGACTGGTCGGTGAAGCCTCGGGCCGCGAGACACGCGGCTGGAGGTTCAGCTGGTGTGCGGCGTAGCGAACCGCGTGAGGCCACAGAAAATGGGGCGCACGGGCATGAATCATGGACGTGCGGGCGATGTCCATGACCAAGCCTATGCGGCGCTCAGCAACCCCATTCTGCTGTGGGGACTCTGGCAGCGTCCAGGACTGGGTGATGCCCTGTTCGCCGCAGAATCCGCCGAGAATGCCGGAGCGAAACTCGCCCCCACGGTCGGAGTGAAGACAACTGACTCGACGACCACGAGTGCCCTCAGTGGCTAGAAGCCACCTGATCAGCGTAGCAGTCACCTCGGACTTCTTCGCAAGAGGAAACACTGTGGTGTACCTGGAGAAGTCGTCGACGACCACCAGAAAGTAGCGCTCCCTCCCAGACCCCTGCGTCGGGGCAGGGCCCCAGACGTCCAAGTGGAGAGTCTCGAAGGGAGCGGTGGCCGGACGAAGGGAGGAGGAGTGGGGAGTGGCACGTAAGCGACCGGCGACGCACGGAGAGCAAGGAGGGGCAAGCGAGGGAGGGAGCGACGGGAAGGTGCGTGGGAGACCTGTGACTAGTCCCTGACTGAGCATGCCACGAAGGCGAGGGATCGACGGGTGGCCAAGACGGTGGTGCCACAGGACGGTGCGGTGGGCGAGAGAGCGACAGGAGCAAGACGCAGCGACTGGACTGGACACAGCGACCGGACTGGACACAGCCACCTGACCGGACTCTGCTACCGGGGGGGACGAAGCAACCTGACCAGACGCAGCTACCTGCGGGGGCGGAGTGTGCAGGACGAAGAGACCTGAGTGGGGCTCTCTGGTGAACGTGGCAAGAACTGCCCCGGTGGAAGAGTCCGTACAGATCGCAGTCCTCCCGTGCGCAGGAAAAGTGACTGTGATCCCCCGGTCCTGAAGGTATCCAACACCCACCAAGTTCCGAGAGAACGAGGGGATGTAGAGACCAGTGAGGAAACCAGAGGGGACAGCCGGGCACGGGAGGGTGGTCGAGCTACGAGCAACTGCTGGTCCTGAAGTAGGATCAGCCAGGGCAACTGGGACTGGAGCCGAAAGAGGTGTGACAGTGGTGTGGTCGCGGAAGAAACACTGAGACGCGCCGGAGTCCAGCGTGAAGGAGAGCGACGCAACAGCAGTCGTCACGGCTGGGCTGGTGACTACACAAGCACCTACACTAAAAGCACAAGTACCGACACTAGCAACAGGCAAAGGTCCTAAGCTAGGTACACGTAAGCCAAGAGATCCGTACGTGACAGAATAAACAGCATCCATAGACATATCAAACACAGGGAAACCACTACGAAACAGACCGGGCCAGATCGGGGGAGCCGACTCAGGCCCAAAACGCTCACGGTAAAGGTCGTCGAGGCGGCTGTAGCAGCGCTGTGCAGAGTGGTCAGGACGCCAGCAGGTAGTGCCAGCACCAGGGCCGGTCAGGATCCGGTACTGGCAGGGGCCGACGTCGCGGCCACCGCGACGAGCCCCCCAGCTGGCTGGGCCGCTGCTGCAGCCAACGCGACCTGAACCACCAGGCCCCCATGGCTGTTGAGGGCGCCACAGCTGCTGAGGGCGCCCCTGCCGCTGCGGAAGCCACTGCTGAAAAGGCCGCTGCTGCTGTCCCTGCTGCTGGAGAACCCTAGCGGACTCCATGATAAAAGCTAGCGGGGTGCAGGAGCGGCAGGCTAGGAGCGACAGGAGCGACAGGCTGCTGTGAAAAACGAGAACAACTAGGAGCGCAAGGTGAAACCAGGCGAGTAACTGCTGGAGCACGGAGCGAACTAAGCTAGGAGCGCCAGGTGAAACCAGGCGAGTAACTGCTGGAGCACGGAGCGAACTAAGCTAGGAGCGCCAGGTGAAACTAGGCGAGGAACGGCTGGAGCACGGAGCAAACTGAGCTAGAAGCGCCAGGTGAAACTAGGCGAGGAACGGCCGGAGCACGGAGCAAACTGAGCTACGAGCGAGGAGCGAGAACGGCTGGAGCGAGAACGGCTGGAGCTAGAAGCGGCGAGCTAGGGCTGGCTGGAGGTAGGAACGGCCGGGGCTAGAGACCGTAAGTGCGGCTGTCGGCTGCCGCTAGTAGAGCCACTGGCAGTGGAAAGTACGTGCGACAGTAGGGGCTGCAGTACTGACGGCTGCGGGATGTAGGCAACTGTGCAGGTCGTCCGGCAAGCAGGAACGCGGGCGACAGTCGCAGGCCCCCACTGTGAACCCCTTTTTTTTTTTTTTTTTTTTTTTTTTTTAGGGTTTAATTTATTTATTTATTTTCTGGCACTAAAGCACCCCGGGGCGCGCTGCCTGCAGGGTGTGCTGCCTGCGGGGCGCACTACCCGCGGGGCGCGCCTCCTGCGGGGCGCGCTACCCGCGGGGCGCGCTACCCGCGTGGCGCGCTGCCTGCGGGGCTGGGGTGACGAGCCAGGGAGGGCGCCTGGGCGACGGGCTAGGACGGGCGCCTGGGCGACGGGCTAGGACGGGCGCCTGGGCGACGGGCTAGGGCGCAGGCCTGGGTGACGGGCTAGGATGGGCGCCTGGGCGACGGGCTAGGGCGCAGGCCTGGGCGACGGGCTAGGGCGGGCGCCTGGGCGACGGGCTAGGGCGGGCGCCTGGGCGACGGGCTGGGGCGGGCGCCTGGGCGACGGGCTGGGGCGGGCGCCTGGGCGACGGGCTAGGGCGGGCGCCTGGGCGACGGGCTGGGGCGGGCGCCTGGGCGACGGGCTGGGGTGGGCGCCTGGGCGACGGGCTAGGGCGGGCGCCTGGGCGACGGGCTACGGCGGGCGCCTGGGCGACCGGGCTACGGCGGGCGCCTGGGCGACGGGCTAGGGCGGGCGCCTGGGCGACGGGCTAGGGCGGGCGCCTGGGCGACGGGCTAGGGCGGGCGCCTGGGCGACGGGCTAGGGCGGGCGCCTGGGCGACGGGCTAGGGCGTGGGCCTGGGCGACGGGCTAGGGGCGCAGGCTAGGGGCGCGGAGGGCGCTAACGCGCGGAGGAGGAGGGCGCTAAGGCGCGGAGATGGCGCGGAGGGCGCGGTGGCTAAGGCGCGGAGGGCGCGGAGGGCGCGGAGTGTGCTAGGGCGCAAGGGCGCGGAGGGCGCTAGGGCGCGAGCTAGGCTAGGCTAGGCGAGAGGATCGACACCTACTCATGATACCATCTCAAAGTTAGCGAACAACGGAATGATTGGAATAGAAACGAATGGGGTACAAATGAGCAACCCTAGAAGCTGTACCCCCTAGAGTGCAACTCACTATAGCCTATCATATCAATGTTCAACATTTGACAACTTGTTTACATTTACTAACTCTTTTTTCCTGAACTAACATTCTGTTTCCTGACATGCAGGTTTAATCGTGTTGCTGAATGTACTGATGAGAAACGGCAAGGATTGTTATTTTTGCAGCCTAGTATTTCCAGCTCAACATTCCAGGGTATTCCAGTGTACTGGCTACATATTTGGGAAGAAATGTATTTCAGGAACATGTGCTTTTCATTGTGTAAAGACCAAGGATATGAAGATCCCTGGTTTTTGTTTCTTGCTTAATGTCAGGATTTGCTGTATATATTCTAAAGATTTCGGAAGCAATTGCTATTTCACTGACATCATTACAGAAATCGAAAATAAAAATGAAATCGAATTGGATTCACTAGTTTACGATATGCGGAATTTCCCGGACAAATGTGAATTGAGGTGTACATTGTGGTAACGAAGTGTATTTAGCTGTAACAGTAACCCTGTGTGTCCAAAAATCTTGGAGCCAACAAGCAGGCAGTCGCTAACTACGCGACATCACCCCAAAAACTGGCGAACTCGCCCAGCTCCTCTCGTTCCCCACCTAAACCTGGGTGGTACCAAAATGGCCAAGAACTGCGCCACCGTAAACTGCTCGATTTTCAACCGCCCCAAACAGGCGCAAGTCACCAACTTCGACCGCTTACATCCCTATGTTAGAGGGTACTGTAGCACAAAGCAGGCCCGTAACCGGCAGATCGCAACCTGCGCGGAAACAGACGGTTTCGGGCAATATGCCACTCCAATTACGGGGCGCATGGAAACCCGCCGATTTCACCTGACTAGTCCTGCAGATTCGCCCAAATACTGCCGGAAATTCTTTGCACATTTTTCTGATGATGTTCCCCTACGCCGCGCGTCCGCCCTCGTTGCTTCAGCGGAGATTGCCGGCGGGTTTAGGTCGGACCTACGCCGCCATAAATCCTGCTAATTGCGTGCCAGCTTTTTTCGAGTCGATTCTAAGGTCGCCTCGTTGCCCCCTGTTGAGAGCTAGAAGGGGAAGGACTCCTTTCGGTCAGATCTGTGCGTCTTTTTAGCTAAAACCAGCTACGAAGGAGTTGCTAGCTGACTAACGTGACACAATATCGACCGTGCGAGGCCCGCTAACTGACTAACGGGACTATCAGCCGCCGCGCAGCACCACCTGTCTATTTTTGAGACGAGGCCCGCTACACGCTGACGTGACACTCAGCCACGCAGCTTCCGTTCACGGAAAGCTCCTGCACCTGTCGCGGATCCGTGGCTTTTTTAGTCGTCTCGAAAAGCGGCGCGGATTTGGGCCAAGGAGAGCCACAGTACCACCCGTCACGGCTCCGTGGGCCTTTTGAGGCGTGTCAGAAAAGAAAGAAACAATCGTGCCGATTTTCTCTCATTCGGCGCTTCAGCCATGGCTGCTGCGGCGCGGCGTCAACCTTCCGGCGTTGTCACCTTTGCTCGTACGTTCTCCTCTGGAAAACTGCGTGATGATTTCTTTCGCAACAGAAAAAAATACTGCCTTCTGTTTTGTTTTTTGCTTCTAATTCCTCCTTCTCTAGTTTTTGTGCCTTCAAAACGCAGAAGCATTTTTTATTCGCCTTCTTTTCCCGTCCATCGTACATCTCTGCCCGCCGCGTGCAGTCCTCCTCGCTGCTCTCCTCCCGGTTGCTCTTTCGTGAGATGAAATCAATGTTGAGGCGGCGCCTCAACGATTTCTTTCCGTTTTCTTTCCGTTTTCGTTCCGTGTTTTCTTCCCTCACGTCTCTCTGCCCGCGTGCAGTCCTCCTCGCTGCTCTTCTCCCCGCCACTCTTGCGCGGAATCCTCTTCCCGACAACGTCTATTTTGCCGACGATGACGTCATCGGTGAGTTCCCAAGAGAATTTCCGACACCAGGGGAGAAGTCACTGCTATTTTTTTGGGAGGAAGGTCTGTTTTTTTCCATCTCTTCCCATCTCTGCTCTTTTCGTGATTCATGTTCCACCGCCCCCTCTTGCCTCGCTCTCTTTCTCTCATTCCGGTCCCTCGCTCTCTTACTCTCATTCCGGTCCCTCTCTCCCTCTTCTCCATCTCCTGCGAGAGACGTTTGAGAATTCATTAATACCTCTATTCGCGTTCCACTCTTTTTTTTAGGTTGATTTTGAAAATTCTCAAAATCTCCCTCTTCTCCATCCCGTGCGAGAGACGTTACCTCTTCACTCTTTCCAATCCTTTCAACCGTACTCTTCTCTGTACCCATCAGGCTCATATTGCGAGGTCATACTCGGCACGCCATCAGACCCCTTCTCATCGGTCGACGTCTGTCTCAAGGTGCACCGGTGAGTGCCTTAAAACATTCCCCCACCTCAAACCCTCCCTTTTCCGTTCCCCTCCCTCTCCCTCCCCCTCCCCCCTCCCCTCCCCCTTCCCCCTTTCCACCATCCCACCCCACACCCTCACACCCTTGGGCGACCAGAGACCTAACACCCCCTTTTCCCCCTTGTATACAAACTATCATGCTATATCTCTCTCATATAAGGCCCGTAATTTTGACAACATTTTTTAATCTTATATTTCTCATACTATTGGCCTTATATCATGTCGACCTCCTCTTTCCCTCCCCCCCTCCCCTCCCCTCCTCCCCTCCCCCCATACCCCGCCCCCCACCCAACCTCCCTCCCTCTCTCCTTTCGACCCCACCCCACTCCACCCCAAACGCCCACACCCCCCACTCCTTCTCTTGGTGTTCTTGGAAGGTCAGCCTTTCAAGATATATATCTTTCCAGTTCAGCCGAGAGCTGAGTCCATTTTTTAGTCGACTCAAAAACAGATGCTTTATATATATATTGTTCCAGTTCAGCCGTAAACTCTAGTGTATACAAGCCTCTTAAACACCCCTACCTCCCACCCAAAAAGCATAAGCCTCTCAAACAGGATAGACTTTGATGATAGCAGTTAACCTAAAACTCTCTTCTCGTTCCCCCCTCTCTTTCTTTCTCCTCTCTTCTCTCCTCTCGCCTCGCTCTCCGACTCTCTCTCTCTCCACGCTTTCCCCTTCTCTCTCACCACCCTTTTCCCCCTGCCTTTTTTTCCAACCCTTTTTTTCCAGGCACCCCACCCATCGCAACACCATAAACCACATGGACTTTGTAGCCCAGATTGAAGGGGTAACTTCGGCTTCCACCCCTTCCTCTCCCACCATCTCCTTGACTGACTCCCATACAGTCACAGTCCCCTGCAGTCACTATGAATCCGAACCTTATCCTTACGTTGAGGGGAGCTTACTGTACCGCTGCCAGGAAAGCCTTTCAAAGAGCGATCAGCGTGTGATTATAGAGGGGTTTGCTGAGAGCCCGTTTCCTATAGTCACATTACAGGTGGGGGACACACCTGTTAGAGTCACACTGGCACACTCCCTCGCTTACTACTAATGCTACAGAGTAGTTACAGTACTGCTGTGTCTGTGTGTATGGGGTGGGCGAGGGAGGGGATGCTGCTGCACCCCTGGGGTACAGGTAGTACCTATGTTGTGCCTAGTTGCTTACTTGTGTGTTACGTGGGTAGTGCTGTGTCTGTGCATGGGGTGGGCGAAGGAGGGCTGCTGCTGCACCCTGGGGTGCAGGTACCTACGTTGTGCCTAGTTGCTTACTTATGTGTTACCTGGGTTGGGTAGTGCTGTGTCTGTGCATGGGGTGAGGGGTGCTGCTGCACCCTGGGGTAAAGATACCTATGTTGTGCTGTGATGCCATGAGTATTCCCTAAAAGAATGTGTTACTGTACCTGCTAATCGCGGTATCTGTGTGCATGGGATGAGGGCTGCTCCTACATCCTGGGGTACTGATAGGTTGTGCTGTGATGCCTTTTCCGTGTGTTGTTCCTTACAAGAGCTTACCTTTGGAGCGTGTATGTTTGTATCATGCATTTATGGAAAATGAATCGGATGATTCATTGGTTTTCAAACACGGCATCTCAATAAGTTTTGAGTAGCACCATAAAGTGCTACTAGAATTCTACCTACTGAAAAAAAAAACTGAATTTGGTACCCTAAGCCCCCGGATAGAAGCGCAGGCCTCGGATAAGCGCCGGCGCTTATAAAAGGATGAGGGCGCTTATATCCGGTCCTCGATTATAAGCGCACCCCTGAAGGATTACGGATTATAAGCGCCACCCTCTGTAATATTTTTTATATTTTTACTGAAAACGCTGAAACGAAACACAATATTGCATCCCCACATTCAGAATTTCGAAACCCTTGCCCCTCGCGCGACTCAATGCCTTCGCGTCCAGTCAGAATGAGCTGTCATGGGGTCAATCTGACTCATTCTGACTGTGTGTGTTGGCAGGGAGTCAATCTGACTCATTCTGACTGTGTGTGTTGGCAGGGAATCAGCCACTGCCAATTCACGCGAAATTCAAATTCAATGCCCTCTACAATATCGATTCGATTCAAATCGCAAGGACGAGATGAACACTTTAGTGTAAAAAAACTAGATTTCATATATGTCATTATATAAGCCCCGGCGCTTATAAAAATCCTCAAATATAAGCGCACCCCCTAAAAAACAGTGTTTTTTTATACCCCCAGGGGCGCTTCTATCCGGGGGCTGACGGTAGCAGCTACGGTCAAAAGGCAGCTAGGGAATCTGCTTTCAAGTAAGCAGCAGCAAGAAGTGCACTTCTTGCTGCTGCTTGAAGAACTGCAGCAGTCACGCAGCCTGCATGGCACGCAGAATGGTTGCTGATGCTGATTCGCGGAGAGTATGGGGATTGGGAGCAGTGGGGCTAACAGGTCACAGACGTAGCATTCAGTCATGCAGCCTGCATGGCAAGCAGAATGGCGTCGCGATCAAACTTGAAGTTGACCCACTCGGAGCACGGAGGAAGCAGAGGAACCGCCGCCGAGCAATGAAGTTAAAGCTAGCAGACAGTCACGCAGCAGTCATTCACGCAGCCTGCATGGCACGCACAATGGCGGCGCTATCAAATTTGAAATTTATCCATTCTGAGCAAGGAGGGAGCAGAGCAACCGCCGCCGCCGCTGCAGCTGCTGCCGCTAATGATGTTGGTGGTTCTGCTGCTGTTGCTGCTGGTTGTGGTGCCGATAACGTTGATGGTCTCTGCTGCTGTTGTTGCTGATGTAAGCTTTGCCGTGGGAGAGTGCCAGCTGGCAGCCTGAGGATTCCCGCCCGGGCGCCACCTGGCAGGATCCCAGACGGTGCTGACGTGGCCTGAGGGGGAGAATCGGCGGGAAAGAGCTGCTTCCTGGCCGCCGCCACGTGGCGCGAGGAGACTGGATGCCGGAGAGAGGAAGGGGATGCAGTGGGAATGTGTGGGACTGTGGTGGTGGCTTGGATGGTGGGATGATGGGGTGCAGCAGCGGGGGGAGGAGCAGTCAGGGGAGCAGCAGCAGCAGCAGCAGCAGCAGCGGGAGGAGAAGGAGGAGCAACGGAAGCAGCAGGAGGAGCGAAAGAGTGGGATGTTTGTGGTGAGGCGGGTAGAACGCTGCTGGTCTTCCACACAGAGATGATGCTTCCTGGAACGTTCTGCGGCATCATGTGCACTGCGAGCTGCCGGGAGTCGGGCGTGTGGTGGCGGTCTATCCACTCGAGCAGGGGCCTGTGGTGAGCGGTGGGGATGGGTGTGGGGTGGTGGATGGAAAGGTGTGGAAGCAAAGAGCGAGCTGCCGGGAGTCGGGCGTGTGGTGGCGGTCTATCCACTCTACCAGAGGCCTGTGGTGAGGGGGGGTTGGGTTTAGACGAGATGGGCAGAGATGGAGGATAACCGCAGAGGCAGCATGATGGGGCAGAGATGGGTCACACAGGCCTCTCGAGGAGATGCCTGGTAAGGGTGAGGGGGAAAGGGAGACGAGAGAGCGGAAATTCTCAACCCGCTCATAATGCGAGAGACTGGCAGGGCTTTGTATTGTAGCACATGGGTGGCACAAGTATATACGCAAGTCGCTTTTGAGTCGACTCAAAAGTCACCACATGGGTGGCACAAGTATATACGCAAGTCGCTTTTGAGTCGACTCAAAAGTCACCACATGGGTGGCACAAGTATATACGCAAGTCGCTTGCCATACCCACACTCATCCACGCACCTCACAAACGGCTGCACCATAAAGAGCTTGGCTCCACTGACTGTGCGAGAGAGTGGCAGGGCCAAGTCACACATGGGGGACATTGCAGAAATATACAAGCATGATCACGGCCACCTCAGCAACACACAACATACTCACACTCACTCACCCACGCACCTCACGAACGGCTGCACCATAAAGAGCTTGGCCCCGCTGACTGTGCGAGAGACACAAGCAGAGCCAAGTCACACACGGGGTGCACTTGTATACACACACACCTCTTGCCACACCCACACCCACCCACGCACCTCACAAACGGCTGCACCATGAAGAGCTTGGCTCCGCTGACTGTGCGAGAGACTGGCAGCGCTCCGTCGCACTGAGCAGTGGCCAAGTCACATATCAGATGCCATGCGATCTCCTGAGAGGGGAGGGAAGGGTTCAGGGTTTAAAGAGAGCGGTGAGGCAGAAAGAGGTCGGTTGGGCGAGTTTACCCCGCCCACAGTGCGAGAGTGTTTTGGGACGTCTCAAAACGAGTTTACCCCGCCCACAGTGCGAGAGTGTTTTGGGACGTCTCAAAACGAGTTTACCCCGCCCACAGTGCGAGAGTGTTTTGGGACGTCTCAAAACGAGTTTACCCCGCCCACAGTGCGAGAGGCTGGCAGCGGAGGAGGGGAGGAGGGGAGGAGGGGAGGAGGGGAGGAGGGGAGGAGGGGAGGAGGGGAGGAGGGGAGGAGGGGAGGGGGGGGAGGAGGGGAGGAGGGGAGGAGGGGAGGAGGGGAGGAGGGGAGGAGGGGAGGAGGGGAGGAGGGGAGGAGGGGAGGAGGGGAGGAGGGGAGGAGGGGAGGATGGGAGAGGGGAGAGGGGAGAGAGCAGTGAAGGAGGACAAGGTCAGTTGGGTCAATTAATCAGTTCGCCCCAGTTACTGACTGTGCGAGAGACTGGCAGGGCTCCGTTGCACTGCTATGTGGCTGTGGCTGTCTCTGAGTCACAGATGAGAGCTTTCCTGCACGAGATCTGAGCTCTCCCTCCTCTAATGGTCCGTGCAGTGATATAGCTGAAATTGATATAGATGATATAGCTCTCCCTCCTCTCTCTCTCAGGCGATCTCAGGCGATCTCCTGAGAGAGAGGAGGGAGAGCAGCAAAGAAGAAAGTAGAAAGATGGAAAATCTATCCTGCCTTGCCTACATATAAACTGTTTTGAAGCAGAGAGTGAAGGAATGGCGACATTTTTGAACCGTTTTGAGAAGTGGCGGAAGAGGAGGAAAGGAATGGAACACTGCAGTGCATCAGTCCACACCCACCACCACAAACACCCGTGGTTCCTTGTGCTTCTTTGACGCATACAGCGGTTCCCTCCAACTGCAAAGCCCCGCCCACCCACCCACCCACCAGCTCCACTCCATTCACTCTGATCTCCTTGAATGTCTGTGGCTGGAACACTGCAGTGCGCGAATCAACACCTGACAGCACAAACAGGCGCGAGCGCTGCTGCTGCTACCTTGCTGCATACAGCCCTTCACATCCCACCACATGCACGGCCCCAACCACCCCACTCACGCTGATCTCTTTCACGGTTTGTGGCTGGAACACTGCAGTGCGCGAGTCCACCCCCGCAACCACAAACAGCCGTGAGCGCTGCTGCTGCTGCTGCCCTGCTGCATGCATCACTTGCCACCACATGCACGCACACCCACCCACCCCACTCCACTTACACTGATCTCCTTGACTGTCTGTGGTTGAAACACTGCAGTGCGCGAGTCCACCCCCGCAACCACAAACAGGCGCGAGCGCTGCTGCTGCTGCCCTGCCACCACCTCCAGATACTCTGAGGGGTTCACCAGAGAAGAAATGTCAAAGCCTGTCTCCTCCAAGACCTGTGATTGGGGGGAAGGGGATGAGAGAGAATAAGGGAGAATATATTGAGGCTCGATGCTCCCACTGCTGCTGCTGCTGCTGCTGCTGCCCTGCCACCACCTCCAGATATTCTGAGGGGTTGACCAGAGGGGAGATGTCAAAGCCTGTCTCCTCCAACACCTGTGATAAGCAAATGAAGGAAAATGGATGGGTGTTACATCCGTTCTGCTGCTGCCCTGCCACCACCTCCAGATATTCTGAGGGGTTGACCAGAGGGGAGATGTCAAAGCCTGTCTCCTCCAACACCTGTCATGGGGAGAGGAGGAGGTATTGATGTCCACAGGGGAGCAAAGAGGATGAAGGAGAATATGAAGGAACGTGGGCAATGCATGCTCCCACTGCTGCTGCTGCTGCTGCTGCTGCTGCTGCCTGGCCACCACCTCCAGATACTCTGAGGGTTTGACCAGCGGGGAGATGTCAAAGCCTGTCTCCTCCAACACCTGCGATTGCAGGCAGGAAGACAAGCGGATTGGTTGACCAGAGAGGGGAGCAGCAGAGAAAGAGAAAAGCAAAAAGAATCTGAGCAATTCTTAACGATGCTGCTGCTGCTACTGCTTCGACTGGGGCTGCCCTGCCACCCCACCTTCCTGACTGCTCTGCTCTGCTCTGCTCTGCTGCCTCTGCATCCGTCTGTATGAGCTCCTTCTGGCCGTTTTGCCCTCAATCAACGCGTACAACTTGCACCAACCAAACCACTCACCTCCTCCAAACCACTCACCTCCTCCCAACCACCCATCTCCCCTTGACCACTCACCTCCCTCCAGCCACCCACCTCCCTCCAACCACCCGCCTCCCTAACCATTGCCTCTGCATCTGTTTCCTTGAGCCCCTTCTTTCCCCCGTCCACCTCCCTGACCGCTGCCTCTGTGTCCGTCTGTTTGAGCCCCTTCTTTCCCTTAGACCTCTCAAGAAGCACACACCTGTGCCAACCGAACTGCAAACCTCTCCCCAACCACCCACCTCTCCCCAACCACCCACCACCCCCCACCAACTACCCACCTCCCTAACCGCTGCCTCTGCATCCGTCTGTTTGAGCCCCTTCTTGCCCTTAGACCTCTCAAGAAGTACACACGCCCTCCCCTCACTATCCACCCACCCTCCCCTCACCAGCCACCCACCTCCCTGACCGCTGCCTCGGCATCCGTCTGTTTGAGCCGCTTCTTTTCTTTTAACGTCACTCTAACCACTCAAGCAACGCACACCCACCCTCCCCTCACCATCCACCCACCTCCCTGCCTCGGCATTCGTTTCCTTTAGCCCCTTCTTGCCCACTTCGACCTCCTAAGCAACACACACACGCCCTCCCCTCACCATCCACCCACAACCTCCCCTCACCATCCACCCACCTCTCTGACTGCTGCCTCGGCATCCGTCTCCTTTAGCCCCTTCTTTCCCCTTCATCCTCTGGACCAGCAGACACAACCCGCACCAACATAACCACCCACATCCCCCTCTACCCAACCATCCACCCACCTCCCTGACCGCTGCCTCGGCATCCGTCTCCTTTAGCCCCTTCTTGCCCTTGGGAAAGCCCCAACTCGCAGAGGTTCGCCACCCTTTAACGAGTATGCACTGTAGCAGCACGGCAGGGCAGGGGTGGAGAGAGGGGAGGTGGCGGCAGAAATAGCGGAACACTAACATATCAAGCAAGGTGGCTAAGCTGACATGATCAGGGTGACGTAGGAAACATTCTAACCACAAGGAAATGATGAGAGGATAATGAGAGGATGATGAGATAATGAGAGGATAATGAGAGGATAATGAGAGGATGATGAGATAATGAGAGGATAATGAGAGGATAATGAGAGGATGATGAGATAATGAGAGGATAATGAGAGGATAATGAGAGGATGATGAGATAATGAGAGGATAATGAGAGGATAATGAGAGGATGATGAGATAATGAGAGGATAATGAGAGGATAATGAGAGGATGATGAGATAATGAGAGGATAATGAGAGGATAATGAGAGGATGATGAGATAATGAGAGGATAATGAGAGGATAATGAGAGGATGATGAGATAATGAGAGGATAATGAGAGGATGATGAGAGGATGATGAGATAATGAGAGGATAATGAGAGGATAATGAGAGGATGATGAGATAATGAGAGGATAATGAGAGGATAATGAGAGGATGATGAGATAATGAGAGGATAATGAGAGGATAATGAGAGGATGATGAGATAATGAGAGGATAATGAGAGGATAATGAGAGGATGATGAGATAATGAGAGGATAATGAGAGGATAATGAGAGGATGATGAGATAATGAGAGGATAATGAGAGGATAATGAGAGGATGATGAGATAATGAGAGGATAATGAGAGGATGATGAGAGGATGATGAGATAATGAGAGGATAATGAGAGGATAATGAGAGGATGATGAGATAATGAGAGGATAATGAGAGGATAATGAGAGGATGATGAGATAATGAGAGGATAATGAGAGGATAATGAGAGGATGATGAGATAATGAGAGGATAATGAGAGGATAATGAGAGGATGATGAGATAATGAGAGGATAATGAGAGGATAATGAGAGGATGATGAGATAATGAGAGGATAATGAGAGGATAATGAGAGGATGATGAGATAATGAGAGGATAATGAGAGGATAATGAGAGGATGATGAGATAATGAGAGGATAATGAGAGGATAATGAGAGGATGATGAGATAATGAGAGGATAATGAGAGGATAATGAGAGGATGATGAGATAATGAGAGGATAATGAGAGGATAATGAGAGGATGATGAGATAATGAGAGGATAATGAGAGGATAATGAGAGGATGATGAGATAATGAGAGGATAATGAGAGGATAATGAGAGGATGATGAGATAATGAGAGGATAATGAGAGGATAATGAGAGGATGATGAGATAATGAGAGGATAATGAGAGGATAATGAGAGGATGATGAGATAATGAGAGGATAATGAGAGGATAATGAGAGGATGATGAGATAATGAGAGGATAATGAGAGGATAATGAGAGGATGATGAGATAATGAGAGGATAATGAGAGGATAATGAGAGGATGATGAGATAATGAGAGGATAATGAGAGGATGATGAGAGGATGATGAGATAATGAGAGGATAATGAGAGGATAATGAGAGGATGATGAGATAATGAGAGGATAATGAGAGGATAATGAGAGGATGATGAGATAATGAGAGGATAATGAGAGGATAATGAGAGGATGATGAGATAATGAGAGGATAATGAGAGGATAATGAGAGGATGATGAGATAATGAGAGGATAATGAGAGGATAATGAGAGGATGATGAGATAATGAGAGGATAATGAGAGGATAATGAGAGGATGATGAGATAATGAGAGGATAATGAGAGGATAATGAGAGGATGATGAGATAATGAGAGGATAATGAGAGGATAATGAGAGGATGATGAGATAATGAGAGGATAATGAGAGGATAATGAGAGGATGATGAGATAATGAGAGGATAATGAGAGGATAATGAGAGGATGATGAGATAATGAGAGGATAATGAGAGGATAATGAGAGGATGATGAGATAATGAGAGGATAATGAGAGGATAATGAGAGGATGATGAGATAATGAGAGGATAATGAGAGGATGATGAGAGGATGATGAGATAATGAGAGGATAATGAGAGGATAATGAGAGGATGATGAGATAATGAGAGGATAATGAGAGGATAATGAGAGGATGATGAGATAATGAGAGGATAATGAGAGGATAATGAGAGGATGATGAGATAATGAGAGGATAATGAGAGGATAATGAGAGGATGATGAGATAATGAGAGGATAATGAGAGGATAATGAGAGGATGATGAGATAATGAGAGGATAATGAGAGGATAATGAGAGGATGATGAGATAATGAGAGGATAATGAGAGGATGATGAGAGGATGATGAGATAATGAGAGGATAATGAGAGGATGATGAGAGGATGATGAGATAATGAGAGGATAATGAGAGGATAATGAGAGGATGATGAGATAATGAGAGGATAATGAGAGGATAATGAGAGGATGATGAGATAATGAGAGGATAATGAGAGGATGATGAGAGGATGATGAGATAATGAGAGGATAATGAGAGGATAATGAGAGGATGATGAGATAATGAGAGGATAATGAGAGGATGATGAGATAATGAGAGGATAATGAGAGGATAATGAGAGGATGATGAGATAATGAGAGGATAATGAGAGGATAATGAGAGGATGATGAGATAATGAGAGGATAATGAGAGGATGATGAGAGGATGATGAGATAATGAGAGGATAATGAGAGGATAATGAGAGGATGATGAGATAATGAGAGGATAATGAGAGGATGATGAGATAATGAGAGGATAATGAGAGGATAATGAGAGGATGATGAGATAATGAGAGGATAATGAGAGGATAATGAGAGGATGATGAGATAATGAGAGGATAATGAGAGGATAATGAGAGGATGATGAGATAATGAGAGGATAATGAGAGGATAATGAGAGGATGATGAGACAATGAGAGGATAATGAGAGGATAATGAGAGGATGATGAGATAATGAGAGGATAATGAGAGGATAATGAGAGGATGATGAGATAATGAGAGGATAATGAGAGGATAATGAGAGGATGATGAGATAATGAGAGGATAATGAGAGGATAATGAGAGGATGATGAGATAATGAGAGGATAATGAGAGGATGATGAGAGGATGATGAGATAATGAGAGGATAATGAGAGGATAATGAGAGGATGATGAGATAATGAGAGGATAATGAGAGGATAATGAGAGGATGATGAGATAATGAGAGGATAATGAGAGGATAATGAGAGGATGATGAGATAATGAGAGGATAATGAGAGGATAATGAGAGGATGATGAGATAATGAGAGGATAATGAGAGGATGATGAGAGGATGATGAGATAATGAGAGGATAATGAGAGGATAATGAGAGGATGATGAGATAATGAGAGGATAATGAGAGGATAATGAGAGGATGATGAGATAATGAGAGGATAATGAGAGGATAATGAGAGGATGATGAGATAATGAGAGGATAATGAGAGGATAATGAGAGGATGATGAGATAATGAGAGGATAATGAGAGGATAATGAGAGGATGATGAGATAATGAGAGGATAATGAGAGGATGATGAGAGGATGATGAGATAATGAGAGGATAATGAGAGGATAATGAGAGGATGATGAGATAATGAGAGGATAATGAGAGGATAATGAGAGGATGATGAGATAATGAGAGGATAATGAGAGGATAATGAGAGGATGATGAGATAATGAGAGGATAATGAGAGGATAATGAGAGGATGATGAGATAATGAGAGGATAATGAGAGGATAATGAGAGGATGATGAGATAATGAGAGGATAATGAGAGGATAATGAGAGGATGATGAGATAATGAGAGGATAATGAGAGGATAATGAGAGGATAATGATGAGATAATGAGAGGATAATGAGAGGATAATGAGAGGATGATGAGATAATGAGAGGATAATGAGAGGATAATGAGAGGATGATGAGATAATGAGAGGATAATGAGAGGATGATGAGAGGATGATGAGATAATGAGAGGATAATGAGAGGATAATGAGAGGATGATGAGATAATGAGAGGATAATGAGAGGATAATGAGAGGATGATGAGATAATGAGAGGATAATGAGAGGATAATGAGAGGATGATGAGATAATGAGAGGATAATGAGAGGATGATGAGAGGATGATGAGATAATGAGAGGATAATGAGAGGATAATGAGAGGATGATGAGATAATGAGAGGATAATGAGAGGATAATGAGAGGATGATGAGATAATGAGAGGATAATGAGAGGATAATGAGAGGATGATGAGATAATGAGAGGATAATGAGAGGATAATGAGAGGATGATGAGATAATGAGAGGATAATGAGAGGATGATGAGAGGATGATGAGATAATGAGAGGATAATGAGAGGATAATGAGAGGATGATGAGATAATGAGAGGATAATGAGAGGATAATGAGAGGATGATGAGATAATGAGAGGATAATGAGAGGATAATGAGAGGATGATGAGATAATGAGAGGATAATGAGAGGATAATGAGAGGATGATGAGATAATGAGAGGATAATGAGAGGATAATGAGAGGATGATGAGACAATGAGAGGATAATGAGAGGATAATGAGAGGATGATGAGATAATGAGAGGATAATGAGAGGATAATGAGAGGATGATGAGATAATGAGAGGATAATGAGAGGATAATGAGAGGATGATGAGATAATGAGAGGATAATGAGAGGATAATGAGAGGATGATGAGATAATGAGAGGATAATGAGAGGATGATGAGAGGATGATGAGATAATGAGAGGATAATGAGAGGATAATGAGAGGATGATGAGATAATGAGAGGATAATGAGAGGATAATGAGAGGATGATGAGATAATGAGAGGATAATGAGAGGATAATGAGAGGATGATGAGATAATGAGAGGATAATGAGAGGATAATGAGAGGATGATGAGATAATGAGAGGATAATGAGAGGATGATGAGAGGATGATGAGATAATGAGAGGATAATGAGAGGATAATGAGAGGATGATGAGATAATGAGAGGATAATGAGAGGATAATGAGAGGATGATGAGATAATGAGAGGATAATGAGAGGATAATGAGAGGATGATGAGATAATGAGAGGATAATGAGAGGATAATGAGAGGATGATGAGATAATGAGAGGATAATGAGAGGATAATGAGAGGATGATGAGATAATGAGAGGATAATGAGAGGATGATGAGAGGATGATGAGATAATGAGAGGATAATGAGAGGATAATGAGAGGATGATGAGATAATGAGAGGATAATGAGAGGATAATGAGAGGATGATGAGATAATGAGAGGATAATGAGAGGATAATGAGAGGATGATGAGATAATGAGAGGATAATGAGAGGATAATGAGAGGATGATGAGATAATGAGAGGATAATGAGAGGATGATGAGAGGATGATGAGATAATGAGAGGATAATGAGAGGATAATGAGAGGATGATGAGATAATGAGAGGATAATGAGAGGATAATGAGAGGATGATGAGATAATGAGAGGATAATGAGAGGATAATGAGAGGATGATGAGATAATGAGAGGATAATGAGAGGATAATGAGAGGATGATGAGATAATGAGAGGATAATGAGAGGATAATGAGAGGATGATGAGATAATGAGAGGATAATGAGAGGATAATGAGAGGATGATGAGATAATGAGAGGATAATGAGAGGATAATGAGAGGATGATGAGATAATGAGAGGATAATGAGAGGATAATGAGAGGATGATGAGATAATGAGAGGATAATGAGAGGATAATGAGAGGATGATGAGATAATGAGAGGATAATGAGAGGATGATGAGAGGATGATGAGATAATGAGAGGATAATGAGAGGATAATGAGAGGATGATGAGATAATGAGAGGATAATGAGAGGATAATGAGAGGATGATGAGATAATGAGAGGATAATGAGAGGATAATGAGAGGATGATGAGATAATGAGAGGATAATGAGAGGATAATGAGAGGATGATGAGATAATGAGAGGATAATGAGAGGATGATGAGAGGATGATGAGATAATGAGAGGATAATGAGAGGATAATGAGAGGATGATGAGATAATGAGAGGATAATGAGAGGATAATGAGAGGATGATGAGATAATGAGAGGATAATGAGAGGATAATGAGAGGATGATGAGATAATGAGAGGATAATGAGAGGATGATGAGAGGATGATGAGATAATGAGAGGATAATGAGAGGATAATGAGAGGATGATGAGATAATGAGAGGATAATGAGAGGATAATGAGAGGATGATGAGATAATGAGAGGATAATGAGAGGATGATGAGAGGATGATGAGATAATGAGAGGATAATGAGAGGATAATGAGAGGATGATGAGATAATGAGAGGATAATGAGAGGATAATGAGAGGATGATGAGATAATGAGAGGATAATGAGAGGATGATGAGAGGATGATGAGATAATGAGAGGATAATGAGAGGATAATGAGAGGATGATGAGATAATGAGAGGATAATGAGAGGATAATGAGAGGATGATGAGATAATGAGAGGATAATGAGAGGATAATGAGAGGATGATGAGATAATGAGAGGATAATGAGAGGATAATGAGAGGATGATGAGATAATGAGAGGATAATGAGAGGATAATGAGAGGATGATGAGATAATGAGAGGATAATGAGAGGATGATGAGAGGATGATGAGATAATGAGAGGATAATGAGAGGATAATGAGAGGATGATGAGATAATGAGAGGATAATGAGAGGATAATGAGAGGATGATGAGATAATGAGAGGATAATGAGAGGATAATGAGAGGATGATGAGATAATGAGAGGATAATGAGAGGATAATGAGAGGATGATGAGATAATGAGAGGATAATGAGAGGATAATGAGAGGATGATGAGATAATGAGAGGATAATGAGAGGATAATGAGAGGATGATGAGATAATGAGAGGATAATGAGAGGATAATGAGAGGATGATGAGATAATGAGAGGATAATGAGAGGATAATGAGAGGATGATGAGATAATGAGAGGATAATGAGAGGATAATGAGAGGATGATGAGATAATGAGAGGATAATGAGAGGATGATGAGAGGATGATGAGATAATGAGAGGATAATGAGAGGATAATGAGAGGATGATGAGATAATGAGAGGATAATGAGAGGATAATGAGAGGATGATGAGATAATGAGAGGATAATGAGAGGATAATGAGAGGATGATGAGATAATGAGAGGATAATGAGAGGATAATGAGAGGATGATGAGATAATGAGAGGATAATGAGAGGATGATGAGAGGATGATGAGATAATGAGAGGATAATGAGAGGATAATGAGAGGATGATGAGATAATGAGAGGATAATGAGAGGATAATGAGAGGATGATGAGATAATGAGAGGATAATGAGAGGATAATGAGAGGATGATGAGATAATGAGAGGATAATGAGAGGATAATGAGAGGATGATGAGATAATGAGAGGATAATGAGAGGATAATGAGAGGATGATGAGATAATGAGAGGATAATGAGAGGATAATGAGAGGATGATGAGATAATGAGAGGATAATGAGAGGATAATGAGAGGATGATGAGATAATGAGAGGATAATGAGAGGATAATGAGAGGATGATGAGATAATGAGAGGATAATGAGAGGATAATGAGAGGATGATGAGATAATGAGAGGATAATGAGAGGATAATGAGAGGATGATGAGATAATGAGAGGATAATGAGAGGATAATGAGAGGATGATGAGATAATGAGAGGATAATGAGAGGATAATGAGAGGATGATGAGATAATGAGAGGATAATGAGAGGATAATGAGAGGATGATGAGATAATGAGAGGATAATGAGAGGATAATGAGAGGATGATGAGATAATGAGAGGATAATGAGAGGATGATGAGAGGATGATGAGATAATGAGAGGATAATGAGAGGATAATGAGAGGATGATGAGATAATGAGAGGATAATGAGAGGATAATGAGAGGATGATGAGATAATGAGAGGATAATGAGAGGATAATGAGAGGATGATGAGATAATGAGAGGATAATGAGAGGATAATGAGAGGATGATGAGATAATGAGAGGATAATGAGAGGATGATGAGAGGATGATGAGATAATGAGAGGATAATGAGAGGATAATGAGAGGATGATGAGATAATGAGAGGATAATGAGAGGATAATGAGAGGATGATGAGATAATGAGAGGATAATGAGAGGATAATGAGAGG
This sequence comes from Closterium sp. Naga37s-1, assembly GCA_947471745.1. Classification (NCBI taxonomy): domain Eukaryota; kingdom Viridiplantae; phylum Streptophyta; class Zygnematophyceae; order Desmidiales; family Closteriaceae; genus Closterium; species Closterium sp. Naga37s-1. The sequence continues at coordinate 764,051 of CANJKZ010000235.1, read as the reverse complement.
ATGATGAGATAATGAGAGGATAATGAGAGGATGATGAGAGGATGATGAGATAATGAGAGGATAATGAGAGGATAATGAGAGGATGATGAGATAATGAGAGGATAATGAGAGGATAATGAGAGGATGATGAGATAATGAGAGGATAATGAGAGGATGATGAGAGGATGATGAGATAATGAGAGGATAATGAGAGGATAATGAGAGGATGATGAGATAATGAGAGGATAATGAGAGGATAATGAGAGGATGATGAGATAATGAGAGGATAATGAGAGGATAATGAGAGGATGATGAGATAATGAGAGGATAATGAGAGGATAATGAGAGGATGATGAGATAATGAGAGGATAATGAGAGGATAATGAGAGGATGATGAGATAATGAGAGGATAATGAGAGGATAATGAGAGGATGATGAGATAATGAGAGGATAATGAGAGGATAATGAGAGGATGATGAGATAATGAGAGGATAATGAGAGGATAATGAGAGGATGATGAGATAATGAGAGGATAATGAGAGGATGATGAGAGGATGATGAGATAATGAGAGGATAATGAGAGGATAATGAGAGGATGATGAGATAATGAGAGGATAATGAGAGGATAATGAGAGGATGATGAGATAATGAGAGGATAATGAGAGGATAATGAGAGGATGATGAGATAATGAGAGGATAATGAGAGGATAATGAGAGGATGATGAGATAATGAGAGGATAATGAGAGGATGATGAGAGGATGATGAGATAATGAGAGGATAATGAGAGGATAATGAGAGGATGATGAGATAATGAGAGGATAATGAGAGGATAATGAGAGGATGATGAGATAATGAGAGGATAATGAGAGGATAATGAGAGGATGATGAGATAATGAGAGGATAATGAGAGGATGATGAGAGGATGATGAGATAATGAGAGGATAATGAGAGGATAATGAGAGGATGATGAGATAATGAGAGGATAATGAGAGGATAATGAGAGGATGATGAGATAATGAGAGGATAATGAGAGGATGATGAGAGGATGATGAGATAATGAGAGGATAATGAGAGGATAATGAGAGGATGATGAGATAATGAGAGGATAATGAGAGGATAATGAGAGGATGATGAGATAATGAGAGGATAATGAGAGGATAATGAGAGGATGATGAGATAATGAGAGGATAATGAGAGGATAATGAGAGGATGATGAGATAATGAGAGGATAATGAGAGGATAATGAGAGGATGATGAGATAATGAGAGGATAATGAGAGGATAATGAGAGGATGATGAGATAATGAGAGGATAATGAGAGGATGATGAGAGGATGATTAGCGCAGGGATTGCTAAGGTGCGGGGAGGATAGGAGAAGACACAGCCACCGATTTAGAGTTAGAAAATGTTTACGTATACATACCCGGGTCATTGAATGGTCGAGGATGATCGCCCCCGTGACCGGCACTTTGAACTTGGAGACGGACGTTTGGAACATACCCACGTGATGCGAAAGAAGAAGGAACAAAAGAACCGTCCATCACGCATAGTGCGTGCAGTGCATAGTGCGTGCAGTGCATAGTGCGTGCATACCCGGGTCATTGAATGGTCAAGGATGATCGCCCCCGTGACCGGCACTTTGAACTTGTAGCTCGTAAACTCGTTGTATATGTCATTGACTCGTGCCGCGTATGGTTTAAGAGCCACACAGCGCTGGAACACTGATGGTGGGGCAGAGAGGGGGGACAGGGTGGGAGGGTGGACAGGGGGTCCAGGGGCGACAGGGGGGACAGGGGGGGCAGAGGGGGCAGGGGGGGCAGGGGGGGCAGGGGCGACAGGGGGGACAGGGGGGGCAGAGGGGGCAGGGGGGGCAGGGGGGGCAGGGGCGACAGGGGGGGCAGGGGGGGCAGGGGCGACAGGGGGGGCAGGGGGGGCAGGGGCGACAGGGGGGACAGGGGGGGCAGAGGGGGCAGGTGGGGCAGGGGGGGCAGGGGGGGCAGGGGGGGGAGGGGCGACAGGGGGGGCAGGGGGGGCAGGGGGGGCAGGGGGGACAGGGGGGGCAGGGGGGACAGGGGGGGCAGGGGCGACAGGTGTGACAGGCACTTTGAATTTGTAGCTCGTGAACTCGTTGTATATGTCGTTGACTCTCGCAGCGTACGGAACAGTGACAGTGCCACACAGCGCTGGACTGGAACACCGACAGTGGGAGAGATGGACAGTAGGGTTTGAGAAACGTGGTGGGCGGAGAGAGAGGGGAGGAAAAGAGGGGGATGGGTTGGCTCCCGTGACAGCCAGGCATTTTGTATTGAACTTGTAGCTGGTGAAGTCGGAGAGTGAATGAGAGGGTGGAAGAAGGGGAATCGGAAAGCAAGGGCAGAGGTGGAGGGAGGAGGAGAGAGTGAAGCAAGGCTCACGCACGGAGGTTGGTGAAGTCTCGGAGAGTGAACGAGCGGAGAGGTGATGGTGGCGAGAGGGGGAACAGAGTGAAACACGATATTACATGATAAGAAGGTTCACGCACAGAGGTTGGTGAAGTCTCGGAGAGTGAACGAGCGGAGAGGTGATGGTGGCGAGAGGGGGAACAGAGTGAAACACGATATTACATGATAAGAAGGTTCACGCACAGAGGTTGGTGAAGTCTCGGAGAGTGAACGAGCGGAGAGGTGATGGTGGCGAGAGGGGGAACAGAGTGAAACACGATATTACATGATAAGAAGGTTCACGCACAGAGGTTGGTGAAGTCTCGGAGAGTGAACGAGCGGAGAGGTGATGGTGGCGAGAGGGGGAACAGAGTGAAACACGATATTACATGATAAGAAGGTTCACGCACAGAGGTTGGTGAAGTCTCGGAGAGTGAACGAGCGGAGAGGTGATGGTGGCGAGAGGGGGAACAGAGTGAAACACGATATTACATGATAAGAAGGTTCACGCACAGAGGTTGGTGAAGTCTCGGAGAGTGAACGAGCGAAGAGGTGGCGTGTGCCGCTCGCGACACTTGTCCTCGTAGAACCAATGCGCCTGCCACGTCAGCACGCAGCACGCCATGCCACGTCAGCACTGGCAAGTCAGCACTGGTAGACGATACTAAGCGGTGCAATAGGGTGCTAAGCGGTGCTGAGCGGTAGCAAGCCCTCTACTAAGCACTGCATTGATGGAGAAAAGCATGAGTTCGAACGTTGGAAGAAAGCAATACCGCAGAAAACTAAGCGGTACCAAGCGGTGCTAAACAGTGCAGTGCGGCGCGGCACCTGTTCGATGGAAAAGAGCATGCGCTCAAACGACTGCAGGTCCTCCCCTGGTACGTTGAAGACGAAGCGACTGGTGCGAGGCAGGGGGGGAAGGGGAGGGCGGAGGAGGGGTGGCTTTTGAGGAGCCTCACAGGGCGCTGCATGTTGGAGGAGTGGTCAGAAGAGGGGAGCAGGGGGAGGGGTAGGGGCGCGGTGGGAGTCAAGACGTTGCTGGAGGCGCCTCAAAGGTCCTCCCCGGGCTCTTGAAGACAAAGCGACTGGTGGGCGGGCGGGGACGGGGAAGGAGGGGGAGGGAGGGGGAGGGAGTGGGAGGGAGGGGAGGGGGTGTGTGTGGAACAGGGGAGGGAGGAAGGCATATTTGTAGGTCCTCGCCTCCCCGGGCATGTTGAGCTCGAAGCGGGTCGCAGGGCGCGCGTATCTGCAGAGGTCGTCCAGCAGCTCCTGGGAAGAAAAGCAGGCCTAACCGAGGGTAAGTATGCGACTTGAAACGTCGCAATGCTCGCAAATGTCGCACGGGTCGCACGGGTCGCCAGGCCAGCCTACCTGCACAGGTCGTCCAGCAGCTCCTGCGACGGGAACCCCGCGCGCGGGCCTGTCGCCGCCGCTGCCGTTGCCGCCATGCGACTAGGTCTTCGTCGTAACGGAACTCTTTGTGAAGAGACAGCAATTCCGCGTTTGAGAAGGAGTATGCGCAATCAACCGCGCCCCCGACGAGCAGCGCCTTGTGCGCTGGGTGCCTCGTGTGTGTGTGCATACGCGTTACACGAGTGGCTACGCTTGATTCGCTACGAACTTCCTTGTCCTCCTTGTTTGATACGAAAGTCCTTATTCTCTGAGAACGATAGAAGCCCGAGAACGGCTTTTTAAGCCGAGTAAAAGATATGTGAACGTCCTTATTCTCAGGACAGAGGGTCGAGAACAGCTTTACGCCCACAACAAGGTGCTACTGTATGGCTATTTCATCAAACCAAGTGCCCAGTAGAAAAGCCGCCATTGATTCTGTAAACCAGGGTGATTTCTGACATAAAATCTAAGTGAACCCAACTGGCCTTATCAGGTTGGTTACCCTCAACTCCAAGTTTGCATTCTGTTGCGACATGTTACCCGTCGTGAACACGATCGCGACCGCATTTCGAGCTGATGAATGCTTGGGACAGACGTGAAGTTTCAATATTTGCGAAATTACACGCACAACAAGTGGTAACCAAAAGTTCGGTCATAATTTCGCCCATTCTGGCGAGATATGACCAGAAATATCAAGATAGAATTCATCAAATACCTCTTAGAATGGCAGCAGAGTTTCTAATGCGAGCCGCATTGCTACTCTTGTAAACTCCTCGTCGATTTTACTGTCGTTTGCCATTCCCCAATGTTATCATTTAGTTTCCGCGATTGCCGGTTCTCTTATTAGTTCGACAGAGAAACGAAAAGTCTTAGTAAATCGGTTCTGGTTCTGAAATGCATCCTCACGCGAATATATAGCTCTTCTGAAGCTCCACCCGATGCAATTCGAGGGAAGATCGACGGCTGATAATAGCCAAAGCAATTTGGAGGAAATCAACGGACAATAGTATCGTAGCATCCCTGCGATTCCAGAAGCCGTCGTCACAGCAAGTACGAATCCTGACCATGGATCCTACCACGATTGTCGAGGCAGCCAATCCGCGGGTGCCACGTGGAAGCGTGGTGGATGAGAAGCAGAAAGTGCTGCGAACAGTGCAAGAGTACGTACGGCCGCTGGATTGTACCCGTTCGCCCCAGCGGATTCGAACATTCCTGTCCCTCTCACACTGGAATGTTCGATCCCATCTTCAGGCTTTGAGACGTCTCATCCCCCCTGCCCTCTTTCCTTCCCCTCCGCAATCCCTTCTTTCCCTTCCCTCTCCCCCCTTCCCCCTTCCACCTTCACCCTTGTCCTCCGCAGCATTCTGAACAAGCTCACACCTGAGACGTTCGATCCGCTTTTTCAGCAGCTCCTGACAGCTGGCATCAACACACCTGAGATCCTCCAGGTGATTATAACAGAGCAGGCAAGTTTCATTCATTTCAGGTGAATTTAACAGACGAAGTGCATGTCTGCTCAGTAATCGCCGTTCTTAAACAAACTGTTTTGAATTATTGCTTCACAATGCATTTTTAATCCCCCCATCCCCACCCCCTCCCCCCTCCCCCATCCTTACCCCCTTCACAATTGCATTAATATCGTTCATTTTCACTAAGGCAGTAGACGAACCCACCTTTTAGAATCCAAACCATTCTCCTCTTCCCTCTTCTTTCAGCTGAATGTACACTTCACATCAACTAAACCCCCCTTCTCCCCCTCCCATCTTTCCCCCCTCCCCTCTTCCCTCGCTCCCCTCTTCCCCCGCTCCCCTCTTCCCCCGCTCCCCTCTCACCCACCTTCTCCCTCCCGTCACCTCACCCCCTCTTAATCTCCGCCCGCCCTCTCTCAGGGAGTGATTAATTTAATTTTCACCAAGGCAGTAGACGAACCCACCTTCTGCCCGATGTATGCTGCCCTTTGCGAAAAACTTTCGCGAGCGCTGCCCGAGTTTCCGCCATCCAACGGGGCAGGCAGGGGGGAGGGGGGCGCAGGGGAAGGGGGCGCAGAGGAAGGGGGCGCAGGGGAAGGGGGCGCGGGGGCAGGAGGGAACGAGCCGATCTCCTTCCGCTGTGTTCTTCTCAACACATGCCAGGAGGAGTTTGAACGCGCTGTTAAGCTGAGAATCCAGGTGGGGTGCAGTGCGGTGGGATGGGGTGGTTGAGGTGTGGTGGGGTGCGGTGGGGTGCGGTGGGGTGTGGTGGGATGGGGTGGGGTGTGGTGGCAAATGGTTGCGGAATGCAGATAGTGGCTTGAGGAAAGGAGGATTCTAAACTGCAGAAAGGAGTCACCTTTGTGTTGCTGGGCACGTGTGAGAAGAGAAGGAGGAGTTTAAACGCGCGGCTAGGCTGAGTGAGACTTTTGAGTTTTGAGACGTCCCAAAACTCTTCTTTTTTCAGAAAGGAGTCACCTGTGTTGTGTTGTGTGTTGCTGGGCATGTGTGAGAAGAGAAGGAGGAGTTTAAACGCGCGGCTAGGCTGAGTGAGAATGCAGGTAATCACCTCAGGCTGAGTGAGACTGCAGGTAATCACCTCAGGCTGAGTGAGACTGCAGGTAATCACCTCAGGCTGAGTGAGACTGCAGGTAATCACCTCAGGCTGAGTGAGACTGCAGGTAATCACCTCAGGCTGAGTGAGACTGTAGGTAATCACCTCAGGCTGAGTGAGACTGCAGGTAATCACCTCAGGCTGAGTGAGACTGCAGGTAATCACCTCAGGCTGAGTGAGACTGCAGGTAATCACCTCAGGCTGAGTGAGACTGCAGGTAATCACCTCAGGCTGAGTGAGACTGCAGGTAATCACCTCAGGCTGAGTGAGACTGCAGGTAATCACCTCAGGCTGAGTGAGACTACAGGTAATCACCTCAGGCTGAGTGAGACTGCAGGTAATCACCTCAGGCTGAGTGAGACTGCAGGTAATCACCTCAGGCTGAGTGAGACTGCAGGTAATCACCTCAGGCTGAGTGAGACTGCAGGTAATCACCTCAGGCTGAGTGAGACTGCAGGTAATCACCTCAGGCTGAGTGAGACTGCAGGTAATCACCTCAGGCTGAGTGAGACTGCAGGTAATCACCTCAGGCTGAGTGAGACTGCAGGTAATCACCTCAGGCTCAGTGAGACTGCAGGTAATCACCTCAGGCTCAGTGAGACTGTAGGTAATCACCTCAGGCTCAGTGAGACTGCTGGTAATCACCTCAGGCTGAGTGAGACTGCAGGTAATCACCTCAGGCTGAGTGAGACTGCAGGTAATCACCTCAGGCTGAGTGAGACTGCAGGTAATCACCTCAGGCTGAGTGAGACTGCAGGTAATCACCTCAGGCTGAGTGAGACTGCAGGTAATCACCTCAGGCTGAGTGAGACTGTAGGTAATCACCTCAGGCTGAGTGAGACTGCAGGTAATCACCTCAGGCTGAGTGAGACTGCAGGTAATCACCTCAGGCTGAGTGAGACTGCAGGTAATCACCTCAGGCTGAGTGAGACTGCAGGTAATCACCTTAGGCTGAGTGAGACTGCAGGTAATCACCTCAGGCTGAGTGAGACTGCAGGTAATCACCTCAGGCTGAGTGAGACTGCAGGTAATCACCTCAGGCTGAGTGAGACTGCAGGTAATCACCTCAGGCTGAGTGAGACTGCAGGTAATCACCTCAGGCTGAGTGAGACTGCAGGTAATCACCTCAGGCTGAGTGAGACTGCAGGTAATCACCTCAGGCTGAGTGAGACTGCAGGTAATCACCTCAGGCTGAGTGAGACTGCAGGTAATCACCTCAGGCTGAGTGAGACTGCAGGTAATCACCTCAGGCTGAGTGAGACTGCAGGTAATCACCTCAGGCTGAGTGAGACTGCAGGTAATCACCTCAGGCTGAGTGAGACTGCAGGTAATCACCTCAGGCTGAGTGAGACTGCAGGTAATCACCTCAGGCTGAGTGAGACTGCAGGTAATCACCTCAGGCTGAGTGAGACTGCAGGTAATCACCTCAGGCTGAGTGAGACTACAGGTAATCACCTCAGGCTCAGTGAGACTGCAGGTAATCACCTCAGGCTGAGTGAGACTGTAGGTAATCACCTCAGGCTGAGTGAGACTGCAGGTAATCACCTCAGGCTGAGTGAGACTGTAGGTAATCACCTCAGGCTCAGTTTTTTTTTTTTTTCTTTTTTTTGGTGGATATAAGTATACAACGTGCATCCATACATCCGCAGTCGTAACTGTGTCTAGGAGGGCTAAATGATTCGAGAAACATTTCCCCCCTCTTCATCTCTACGGAGGTTGGAAAGCCACCCCACCATCTTCCCAAACTGCCTTGAATCCTGCCTTCCACGTCATCGAAGCTTCGCATTGGTACAATTTGCGCATGACATCCGCCTCGTCAGCTGCCAAATGACTCCAGTCACCTGTCTTTTTCGGAGCCCTCTTGCCAGCCACCCTTTTCCGAGCCCGGCTGTAGATCTTCACGTGTCTTGCGAAGCTCACCGCTATGCGCCGCAGTGCCCTTTTTGGCTGGAACCGACTGCCCCTGAAAACCGCGTTACACCTCTCTAGCCAGACTTGGTGTGCTGTGATCGAGATGAAAGCCGCCTCCGGAAAACCCGTCGACGTGCTGCTTTTCTGGAACATCATGTCTCCGAGGCTCTCCATGCACCTGCCCGGGTTCATACATCGTACTGCCCTCTTCATCACCCCCACCACTGGTTGTATCGTGGGGCAGCTGAAAAGGCAATGGTCCTGTGACTCCACCTCCCCGCAATGAACACAGCGCGCCCTCGCGCCCAGGAACGGAAGTCTCTCCCCCACCTGCAGGTTGTTGCTGTGCACTCTCAGCACCACTTCCCGTGCCCTGGCTGGGGTTGCAAGTGAGTCACGAATCTTGATGGCTCTCCTCCAGTCAATCTTTCTCCCCCTCCTTTCCTCCCACTGCAGTTGTTGTTTGGGCTGAGCAGGTGAAGGCCTCATTGCCCTTCGCAGTTGTCTTAGTTCAGCTCGTTCCCCCTTATCACAGATTGGCGAGTGCAGCAGTCGTGACCTCGGGTCGCCCAGTAAGCCACGCATCCTCCCCTCTATGACCGCCATAGGTGTGGCGATTAAATGGTCGACCGATACCACACTGGCGTACTCCAACGCAGATATGTGACCCTTCTTGTCAACTTCCGCCCGCTTTCCATATAGCACACCGTTAACCGTGTACTCCAGTGTGTAGTAGAAAAACTCCCTCGGCCTGTACGACGGTATTCGCACCAGCCGTGACTCCCTGAAAACCTCCTCTGCAGTCAGCTGAGTGAGTAACATGTCTTTCCAGCTCTGCGGCGTTGCCTCCCACGCTTTCCGGGCCCACTTTCGTTGGTCGATTCCCCCCAGCTCCTGTTCCAGAGTAGCGTCACACTTGACGGTTCTGCTGCCGTCGCGGTTTTTCTTCAGCAAGTCCCCCAAGCGAACACCCTTCAAGCAGTGCGAGCCCGCCTGATTTCCGAAGGGCGACCGTCCTCTGAAAAAGATTTTCCGGTTGAATAGCAGTTGCTCCTCCTCCGCATCCCATCTGTGCGCAGGGTCGCCCATGGTCAAGATCTTTGAGTCCCAAAGGGCTTTAACAGCTGCCTTCCATCTTGTCCCTCCTCCCAACCAGTGGTTCAGAATCGAAGGGTGGGCGTAGACCGTCGCCAGGCCGAGCGGGAAACCTGCCGCCCTCTCCCATAACCAGACTCTCAACGGTTCTTGCTCCACCAGGGCCTTCCCCAGATTCTGGATCACGCTGCTGTCTATCCTATGCTTCAGATCGATCACCCCCAGGCCGCCCTCCTTTCTTTCCCGACATGACAGGTCATAGCTCCAAAGGATGAAATGTCTGTCCAGCAGTGCTTTGCCCCCGGAGATGAAGTTGTGGCAGAGTCGTTTCACCTTCGTCCAGACTTCGTGTGGCGGAGCGTATATTTGGGCCTGAAACAGCAGGATCGGCATCTCGTAGCTGTTGATAATGGTGACACGTGCAGACGTCTTGAGGTGCTTTGTTTCCCAGCAACTCAGCACCGCGCTTACACTCTCGAAAGCCTTGTCCCAAGCTGGTTCCGGCGATCCACCAGATGTAATCCAGATCCCTAACAGCCTCTCCGCTCTGTCCTTGTCTACCCAGGTGAAAGGTGAAACCAGCGGCTGCAACCTCCTCCTGTTTTTCCCCAGCGGCATCAGCGATGTTTTCTCCTGATTCACCTTCAGCCCCGATATCTCCGCGAAGTCATCTAACAGCTTCTTTGCCGATACCACCTGTTCTTTCCCTCTCAGGACCAGGGTCGTGTCGTCCGCATAGCCGATGTAGGCCAGCTCTCCTTTGACCCCCCTCTTCCTGACTCCCAGTTTTCTCCTCTCGATTTCCTGGCAGAGTGGCTCTACGGCGCAGAGGAAGAGATAAGGGGCGAGAGGGCAGCCCTGCCGAACGCCCTTGTCCATTTCCACCTTGTCCCCCACCCAGCCGTTTAGCAACATCCTGGTGGCAGCGCCGTCATGAAGACCCTTCACCCATCCCGAGTATCCTGGTGGGAAGCCCATGTTCTCGAGTGTCTTGAACAGGTATTCCCGCGACACCGAGTCATATGCCTTCTGGAAGTCGACCAGAAGCAGCAGCCAGTCCTCATCCTCCTCCACCGCAGCGTCAATCGTGTCAGCTACAAGAGAGACCGCGTCGGCTAGGCTTCTCCCCGGGAGGAAGCCGAACTGATTTTCCGATATCACCTTCGGTAAGACCGCCTTGATCCTGTTTGCCAACACTTTCGCCACCAACTTGTAGAAGAAACACAGTAGAGTGATTGGTCTGTAGTTGCTCAAGTTGTCTCTGTCCCCCTTTTTGTGCAACAGGATCGTAACTGCTGTCAGGAAAGCTTCGGATAGCCGCGCCGTCTTTTCGAACTCTTTGACCTCCCTCATCACAGCTGGCCCGAGGAGGTCCCAGTTGCGCTCAAAGAACTCCTTCGGCAGCCCATCTTGACCGGGGGCTTTACCCACTGGGAGCCCCTTGAGCGCCAGCTTCACCTCCTGCTCCGACCATTCTCTCCCCAACAGCTCCCGGTCTGCCTCTTGTAGTCTCCGCCTTTCATCGATCGGCCACGGCTCCTTGGTGGTCCCAGCCGGTGAGCATGTGTATGCCTCTCGGAAATGCTCAGAAGCCGCCCGCAACACCTCCTTTGCCGAGACTGCAGGTAATCACCTCAGGCTGAGTGAGACTGTAGGTAATCACCTCAGGCTGAGTGAGACTGCAGGTAATCACCTCAGGCTGAGTGAGACTGCAGGTAATCACCTCAGGCTGAGTGAGACTGCAGGTAATCACCTCAGGCTGAGTGAGACTGCAGGTAATCACCTCAGGCTGAGTGAGACTGCAGGTAATCACCTCAGGCTGAGTGAGACTGCAGGTAATCACCTCAGGCTGAGTGAGACTGCAGGTAATCACCTCAGGCTGAGTGAGACTGCAGGTAATCACCTCAGGCTGAGTGAGACTGCAGGTAATCACCTCAGGCTGAGTGAGACTGCAGGTAATCACCTCAGGCTGAGTGAGACTGCAGGTAATCACCTCAGGCTGAGTGAGACTGCAGGTAATCACCTCAGGCTGAGTGAGACTGTAGGTAATCACCTCAGGCTGAGTGAGACTGCAGGTAATCACCTCAGGCTGAGTGAGACTGCAGGTAATCACCTCAGGCTGAGTGAGACTGCAGGTAATCACCTCAGGCTGAGTGAGACTGCAGGTAATCACCTCAGGCTGAGTGAGACTGCAGGTAATCACCTCAGGCCGAGTGAGACTGCAGGTAATCACCTCAGGCTGAGTGAGACTGCAGGTAATCACCTCAGGCTGAGTGAGACTGCAGGTAATCACCTCAGGCTGAGTGAGACTGCAGGTAATCACCTCAGGCTGAGTGAGACTGCAGGTAATCACCTCAGGCTGAGTGAGACTGCAGGTAATCACCTCAGGCTGAGTGAGACTACAGGTAATCACCTCAGGCTCAGTGAGACTGCAGGTAATCACCTCAGGCTGAGTGAGACTGTAGGTAATCACCTCAGGCTGAGTGAGACTGCAGGTAATCACCTCAGGCTGAGTGAGACTGTAGGTAATCACCTCAGGCTCAGTTTTTTTTTTTTTTTTTTTTTTTTTGGTGGATATAAGTATACAACGTGCATCCATACATCCGCAGTCGTAACTGTGTCTAGGAGGGCTAAATGATTCGAGAAACATTTCCCCCCTCTTCATCTCTACGGAGGTTGGAAAGCCACCCCACCATCTTCCCAAACTGCCTTGAAACCTGCCTTCCACATCGTCGAAGCTTCGCATTGGTACAATTTGCGCATGACATCCGCCTCGTCAGCTGCCAAATGACTCCAGTCACCTGTCTTTTTCGGAGCCCTCTTGCCAGCCACCCTTTTCCGAGCCCGGCTGTAGATCTTCACGTGTCTTGCGAAGCTCACCGCTATGCGCCGCAGTGCCCTTTTTGGCTGGAACCGACTGCCCCTGAAAACCGCGTTACACCTCTCTAGCCAGACTTGGTGTGCTGTGATCGAGATGAAAGCCGCCTCCGGAAAACCCGTCGACGTGCTGCTTTTCTGGAACATCATGTCTCCGAGGCTCTCCATGCACCTGCCCGGGTTCATACATCGTACTGCCCTCTTCATCACCCCCACCACTGGTTGTATTGTGGGGCAGCTGAAAAGGCAATGGTCCTGTGACTCCACCTCCCCGCAATGAACACAGCGCGCCCTCGCGCCCAGGAACGGAAGTCTCTCCCCCACCTGCAGGTTGTTGCTGTGCACTCTCAGCACCACTTCCCGTGCCCTGGCTGGGGTTGCAAGTGAGTCACGAATCTTGATGGCTCTCCTCCAGTCAATCTTTCTCCCCCTCCTTTCCTCCCACTGCAGTTGTTGTTTGGGCTGAGCAGGTGAAGGCCTCATTGCCCTTCGCAGTTGTCTTAGTTCAGCTCGTTCCCCCTTATCGCAGATTGGCGAGTGCAGCAGTCGTGACCTCGGGTCGCCCAGTAAGCCACGCATCCTCCCCTCTATGACCGCCATAGGTGTGGCGATTAAATGGTCGACCGATACCACACTGGCGTACTCCAACGCAGATATGTGACCCTTCTTGTCAACTTCCGCCCGCTTTCCATATAGCACACCGTTAACCGTGTACTCCAGTGTGTAGTAGAAAAACTCCCTCGGCCTGTACGACGGTATTCGCACCAGCCGTGACTCCCTGAAAACCTCCTCTGCAGTCAGCTAAGTGAGTAACATGTCTTTCCAGCTCTGCGGCGTTGCCTCCCACGCTTTCCGGGCCCACTTTCGTTGGTCGATTCCCCCCAGCTCCTGTTCCAGAGTGGCGTCACACTTGACGGTTCTGCTGCCGTCGCGGTTTTTCTTCAGCAAGTCCCCCAAGCGAACACCCTTCAAGCAGTGCGAGCCCGCCTGATTTCCGAAGGGCGACCGTCCTCTGAAAAAGATTTTCCGGTTGAATAGCAGTTGCTCCTCCTCCGCATCCCATCTGTGCGCAGGGTCGCCCATGGTCAAGATCTTTGAGTCCCAAAGGGCTTTAACAGCTGCCTTCCATCTTGTCCCTCCTCCCAACCAGTGGTTCAGAATCGAAGGGTGGGCGTAGACCGTCGCCAGGCCGAGCGGGAAACCTGCCGCCCTCTCCCATAACCAGACTCTCAACGGTTCTTGCTCCACCAGGGCCTTCCCCAGATTCTGGATCACGCTGCTGTCTATCCTATGCTTCAGATCGATCACCCCCAGGCCGCCCTCCTTTCTTTCCCGACATGACAGGTCATAGCTCCAAAGGATGAAATGTCTGTCCAGCAGTGCTTTGCCCCCGGAGATGAAGTTGTGGCAGAGTCGTTTCACCTTCGTCCAGACTTCGTGTGGCGGAGCGTATATTTGGGCCTGAAACAGCAGGATCGGCATCGCGTAGCTGTTGATAATGGTGACACGTGCAGACGTCTTGAGGTGCTTTGTTTCCCAGCAACTCAGCACCGCGCTTACACTCTCGAAAGCCTTGTCCCAAGCTGGTTCCGGCGATCCACCAGATGTAATCCAGATCCCTAACAGCCTCTCCGCTCTGTCCTTGTCTACCCAGGTGAAAGGTGAAACCAGCGGCTGCAACCTCCTCCTGTTTTTCCCCAGCGGCATCAGCGATGTTTGCCGATACCACCTGTTCTTTCCCTCTCAGGACCAGGGTCGTGTCGTCCGCATAGCCGATGTAGGCCAGCTCTCCTTTGACCCCCCTCTTCCTGACTCCCAGTTTTCTCCTCTCGATTTCCTGGCAGAGTGGCTCTACGGCGCAGAGGAAGAGATAAGGGGCGAGAGGGCAGCCCTGCCGAACGCCCTTGTCCATTTCCACCTTGTCCCCCACCCAGCCGTTTAGCAACATCCTGGTGGCAGCGCCGTCATGAAGACCCTTCACCCATCCCGAGTATCCTGGTGGGAAGCCCATGTTCTCGAGTGTCTTGAACAGGTATTCCCGCGACACCGAGTCATATGCCTTCTGGAAGTCGACCAGAAGCAGCAGCCAGTCCTCATCCTCCTCCACCGCAGCGTCAATCGTGTCAGCTACAAGAGAGACCGCGTCGGCTAGGCTTCTCCCCGGGAGGAAGCCGAACTGATTTTCCGATATCACCTTCGGTAAGACCGCCTTGATCCTGTTTGCCAACACTTTCGCCACCAACTTGTAGAAGAAACACAGTAGAGTGATTGGTCTGTAGTTGCTCAAGTTGTCTCTGTCCCCCTTTTTGTGCAACAGGATCGTAACTGCTGTCAGGAAAGCTTCGGATAGCCGCGCCGTCTTTTCGAACTCTTTGACCTCCCTCATCACAGCTGGCCCGAGGAGGTCCCAGTTGCGCTCAAAGAACTCCTTCGGCAGCCCATCTTGACCGGGGGCTTTACCCACTGGGAGCCCCTTGAGCGCCAGCTTCACCTCCTGCTCCGACCATTCTCTCCCCAACAGCTCCCGGTCTGCCTCTTGTAGTCTCCGCCTTTCATCGATCGGCCACGGCTCCTTGGTGGTCCCAGCCGGTGAGCATGTGTATGCCTCTCGGAAATGCTCAGAAGCCGCCCGCAACACCTCCTTTGCCGAGACTGCAGGTAATCACCTCAGGCTGAGTGAGACTGCAGGTAATCACCTTAGGCTGAGTGAGACTGCAGGTAATCACCTCAGGCTGAGTGAGACTGCAGGTAATCACCTCAGGCTGAGTGAGACTGCAGGTAATCACCTCAGGCTGAGTGAGACTGCAGGTAATCACCTCAGGCTGAGTGAGACTGCAGGTAATCACCTCAGGCTGAGTGAGACTGCAGGTAATCACCTCAGGCTGAGTGAGACTGCAGGTAATCACCTCAGGCTGAGTGAGACTGCAGGTAATCACCTCAGGCTGAGTGAGACTGCAGGTAATCACCTCAGGCTGAGTGAGACTGCAGGTAATCACCTCAGGCTGAGTGAGACTGCAGGTAATCACCTCAGGCTGAGTGAGACTGCAGGTAATCACCTCAGGCTGAGTGAGACTGCAGGTAATCACCTCAGGCTGAGTGAGACTGCAGGTAATCACCTCAGGCTGAGTGAGACTGCAGGTAATCACCTCAGGCTGAGTGAGACTGCAGGTAATCACCTCAGGCTGAGTGAGACTACAGGTAATCACCTCAGGCTGAGTGAGACTGCAGGTAATCACCTCAGGCTGAGTGAGACTGTAGGTAATCACCTCAGGCTGAGTGAGACTGCAGGTAATCACCTCAGGCTGAGTGAGACTGTAGGTAATCACCTCAGGCTCAGTTTTTTTTTTTTTTTTTTTTTTTCTTTTTTTTGGTGGATATAAGTATACAACGTGCATCCATACATCCGCAGTCGTAACTGTGTCTAGGAGGGCTAAATGATTCGAGAAACATTTCCCCCCTCTTCATCTCTACGGAGGTTGGAAAGCCACCCCACCATCTTCCCAAACTGCCTTGAAACCTGCCTTCCACGTCATCGAAGCTTCGCATTGGTACAATTTGCGCATGACATCCGCCTCGTCAGCTGCCAAATGACTCCAGTCACCTGTCTTTTTCGGAGCCCTCTTGCCAGCCACCCTTTTCCGAGCCCGGCTGTAGATCTTCACGTGTCTTGCGAAGCTCACCGCTATGCGCCGCAGTGCCCTTTTTGGCTGGAACCGACTGCCCCTGAAAACCGCGTTACACCTCTCTAGCCAGACTTGGTGTGCTGTGATCGAGATGAAAGCCGCCTCCGGAAAACCCGTCGACGTGCTGCTTTTCTGGAACATCATGTCTCCGAGGCTCTCCATGCACCTGCCCGGGTTCATACATCGTACTGCCCTCTTCATCACCCCCACCACTGGTTGTATCGTGGGGCAGCTGAAAAGGCAATGGTCCTGTGACTCCACCTCCCCGCAATGAACACAGCGCGCCCTCGCGCCCAGGAACGGAAGTCTCTCCCCCACCTGCAGGTTGTTGCTGTGCACTCTCAGCACCACTTCCCGTGCCCTGGCTGGGGTTGCAAGTGAGTCACGAATCTTGATGGCTCTCCTCCAGTCAATCTTTCTCCCCCTCCTTTCCTCCCACTGCAGTTGTTGTTTGGGCTGAGCAGGTGAAGGCCTCATTGCCCTTCGCAGTTGTCTTAGTTCAGCTCGTTCCCCCTTATCACAGATTGGCGAGTGCAGCAGTCGTGACCTCGGGTCGCCCAGTAAGCCACGCATCCTCCCCTCTATGACCGCCATAGGTGTGGCGATTAAATGGTCGACCGATACCACACTGGCGTACTCCAACGCAGATATGTGACTCTTCTTGTCAACTTCCGCCCGCTTTCCATATAGCACACCGTTAACCGTGTACTCCAGTGTGTAGTAGAAAAACTCCCTCGGCCTGTACGACGGTATTCGCACCAGCCGTGACTCCCTGAAAACCTCCTCTGCAGTCAGCTGAGTGAGTAACATGTCTTTCCAGCTCTGCGGCGTTGCTTCCCACGCTTTCCGGGCCCACTTTCGTTGGTCGATTCCCCCCAGCTCCTGTTCCAGAGTGGCGTCACACTTGACGGTTCTGCTGCCGTCGCGGTTTTTCTTCAGCAAGTCCCCCAAGCGAACACCCTTCAAGCAGTGCGAGCCCGCCTGATTTCCGAAGGGCGACCGTCCTCTGAAAAATATTTTCCGGTTGAATAGCAGTTGCTCCTCCTCCGCATCCCATCTGTGCGCAGGGTCGCCCATGGTCAAGATCTTTGAGTCCCAAAGGGCTTTAACAGCTGCCTTCCATCTTGTCCCTCCTCCCAACCAGTGGTTCAGAATCGAAGGGTGGGCGTAGACCGTCGCCAGGCCGAGCGGGAAACCTGCCGCCCTCTCCCATAACCAGACTCTCAACGGTTCTTGCTCCACCAGGGCCTTCCCCAGATTCTGGATCACGCTGCTGTCTATCCTATGCTTCAGATCGATCACCCCCAGGCCGCCCTCCTTTCTTTCCCGACATGACAGGTCATAGCTCCAAAGGATGAAATGTCTGTCCAGCAGTGCTTTGCCCCCGGAGATGAAGTTGTGGCAGAGTCGTTTCACCTTCGTCCAGACTTCGTGTGGCGGAGCGTATATTTGGGCCTGAAACAGCAGGATCGGCATCGCGTAGCTGTTGATAATGGTGACACGTGCAGACGTCTTGAGGTGCTTTGTTTCCCAGCAACTCAGCACCGCGCTTACACTCTCGAAAGCCTTGTCCCAAGCTGGTTCCGGCGATCCACCAGATGTAATCCAGATCCCTAACAGCCTCTCCGCTCTGTCCTTGTCTACCCAGGTGAAAGGTGAAACCAGCGGCTGCAACCTCCTCATGTTTTTCCCCAGCGGCATCAGCGATGTTTTCTCCTGATTCACCTTCAGCCCCGATATCTCCGCGAAGTCATCTAACAGCTTCTTTGCCGATACCACCTGTTCTTTCCCTCTCAGGACCAGGGTCGTGTCGTCCGCATAGCCGATGTAGGCCAGCTCTCCTTTGACCCCCCTCTTCCTGACTCCCAGTTTTCTCCTCTCGATTTCCTGGCAGAGTGGCTCTACGGCGCAGAGGAAGAGATAAGGGGCGAGAGGGCAGCCCTGCCGAACGCCCTTGTCCATTTCCACCTTGTCCCCCACCCAGCCGTTTAGCAACATCCTGGTGGCAGCGCCGTCATGAAGACCCTTCACCCATCCCGAGTATCCTGGTGGGAAGCCCATGTTCTCGAGTGTCTTGAACAGGTATTCCCGCGACACCGAGTCATATGCCTTCTGGAAGTCGACCAGAAGCAGCAGCCAGTCCTCATCCTCCTCCACCGCAGCGTCAATCGTGTCAGCTACAAGAGAGACCGCGTCGGCTAGGCTTCTCCCCGGGAGGAAGCCGAACTGATTTTCCGATATCACCTTCGGTAAGACCGCCTTGATCCTGTTTGCCAACACTTTCGCCACCAACTTGTAGAAGAAACACAGTAGAGTGATTGGTCTGTAGTTGCTCAAGTTGTCTCTGTCCCCCTTTTTGTGCAACAGGATCGTAACTGCTGTCAGGAAAGCTTCGGATAGCCGCGCCGTCTTTTCGAACTCTTTGACCTCCCTCATCACAGCTGGCCCGAGGAGGTCCCAGTTGCGCTCAAAGAACTCCTTCGGCAGCCCATCTTGACCGGGGGCTTTACCCACTGGGAGCCCCTTGAGCGCCAGCTTCACCTCCTGCTCCGACCATTCTCTCCCCAACAGCTCCCGGTCTGCCTCTTGTAGTCTCCGCCTTTCATCGATCGGCCACGGCTCCTTGGTGGTCCCAGCCGGTGAGCATGTGTATGCCTCTCGGAAATGCTCAGAAGCCGCCCGCAACACCTCCTTTGCCGAGACTGCAGGTAATCACCTCAGGCTGAGTGAGACTGTAGGTAATCACCTCAGGCTGAGTGAGACTGCAGGTAATCACCTCAGGCTGAGTGAGACTGCAGGTAATCACCTCAGGCTGAGTGAGACTGCAGGTAATCACCTCAGGCTGAGTGAGACTGCAGGTAATCACCTTAGGCTGAGTGAGACTGCAGGTAATCACCTCAGGCTGAGTGAGACTGCAGGTAATCACCTCAGGCTGAGTGAGACTGCAGGTAATCACCTCAGGCTGAGTGAGACTGCAGGTAATCACCTCAGGCTGAGTGAGACTGCAGGTAATCACCTCAGGCTGAGTGAGACTGCAGGTAATCACCTCAGGCTGAGTGAGACTGCAGGTAATCACCTCAGGCTGAGTGAGACTGCAGGTAATCACCTCAGGCTGAGTGAGACTGTAGGTAATCACCTCAGGCTGAGTGAGACTGCAGGTAATCACCTCAGGCTGAGTGAGACTGCAGGTAATCACCTCAGGCTGAGTGAGACTGCAGGTAATCACCTCAGGCTGAGTGAGACTGCAGGTAATCACCTCAGGCTGAGTGAGACTGCAGGTAATCACCTCAGGCCGAGTGAGACTGCAGGTAATCACCTCAGGCTGAGTGAGACTGCAGGTAATCACCTCAGGCTGAGTGAGACTGCAGGTAATCACCTCAGGCTGAGTGAGACTGCAGGTAATCACCTCAGGCTGAGTGAGACTGCAGGTAATCACCTCAGGCTGAGTGAGACTGCAGGTAATCACCTCAGGCTGAGTGAGACTGCAGGTAATCACCTCAGGCTCAGTGAGAGAAGGGGGAGGTAATTACCTCATCTCTCCCTCCCCCTCCCCCCTCCCCCCTCCCCCTTGGCCTTGCCAGCTGGCGGCCTTGCTGGAAGGAAGCACAGCAGGGGACGAGGGAGGAGAGCAAAGAAGGACAGGGATTCCAATACCTTTCCTCCTCCGAGCCTGCTGCTCTCTCTCTCTCTTCCTCGTTTTGCCCCGTGGCAGGCTGGCGAGCTGCTGGAATCATTGCAGGAAGGAAGCACGAAAGGAGACGAGGGAGGAGAGGAGGA
The DNA here is from genome assembly GCA_947471745.1 of Closterium sp. Naga37s-1. Lineage (NCBI taxonomy): Eukaryota > Viridiplantae > Streptophyta > Zygnematophyceae > Desmidiales > Closteriaceae > Closterium > Closterium sp. Naga37s-1. The sequence continues at coordinate 744,334 of CANJKZ010000235.1, read as the reverse complement.
GGGGGGAGAGGAGAGGGGAGAGGAGGAGGGGGGGGAGGAGGAGGGGGGAGAGGAGAGGGGAGAGGAGGAGGGGGGGGAGGAGGAGGGGGGAGAGGAGAGGGGAGAGGAGGAGGGGGGGAGGAGGAGGGGGGAAAAGTTGAGGAGAGAGAGCGGGAGGGGGAAGAAGGGGGAGGAGGGGAGGAGGGAGGAGAGGAGAGCGGAGAGGAGGAGGGGGGGGAAGTTGACGGGAGAGAACGGGAGGGGGGAGAAGGGGGAGGAGTAGAGGAGAGGGGAGAAGGGGAGGGAGAAGGGAAAGGAGCAAAAAAGAGGGGAAGGATAAGGGGAGGGAGAAAGAGAAAGGGAAAGGGAGAGAATTGCACAAAGGAAGTGCAAGGTTCCTTGCGTGTAGAGAGAGGAGAAGGGGGCGAAGATGAGGGAACGGGGGAGGGGGATGAGGAGGGTGGGATAGAGGGGGAGAAAGGTCCAAACGAGGATGATGACAGGGAGAAGAGGGAGGGGGAGCAAGAAAGGGAGAAGGGGAGAGAGGAGGAAAAAGGGACAAGAGAGGAGGAGAAGGAGCAGCGCAGGGCCAAGGCACGGACAGTGGGCACCATTCGGCTGATTGGAGAGTTGTTCCTTCAGAGAATGATTCCCGAGCCGGTGGTTCACGCATGTGTGCAGGTGAGGTGGATGCTTGTATGCGAGTGGTTTGATGATGCTTGTATGCAGGTGAGTGGTTTGATGAAGCATCAATCTGTGCAGGTGACGCTTCAGAATCAGATTGGCATCATTCGATTGATTCGAGAGCTGTTTCTTCAGAGAATGATTCATAAACCAGTGCTTCATGCTTGTGTGCAGGGGAGTGGTTCGGTTCTATGTGCGCTGTTGTGCAGGTGAGTGATTGCATGTCTGTATGCAGGTGAGTGATTGCATGTCTGTATGCAGGTGAGTGATTGCATGTCTGTATGCAGGTGAGTGATTGCATGTCTGTATGCAGGTGAGTGATTGCATGTCTGTATGCAGGTGAGTGATTGCATGTCTGTATGCAGGTGAGTGATTGCATGTCTGTATGCAGGTGAGTGATTGCATGTCTGTATGCAGGTGAGTGATTGCATGTCTGTATGCAGGTGAGTGATTGCATGTCTGTATGCAGGTGAGTGATTGCATGTCTGTATGCAGGTGAGTGATTGCATGTCTGTATGCAGGTGAGTGATTGCATGTCTGTATGCAGGTGAGTGATTGCATGTCTGTATGCAGGTGAGTGATTGCATGTCTGTATGCAGGTGAGTGATTGCATGTCTGTATGCAGGTGAGTGATTGCATGTCTGTATGCAGGTGAGTGATTGCATGTCTGTATGCAGGTGAGTGATTGCATGTCTGTATGCAGGTGAGTGATTGCATGTCTGTATGCAGGTGAGTGATTGCATGTCTGTATGCAGGTGAGTGATTGCATGTCTGTATGCAGGTGAGTGATTGCATGTCTGTATGCAGGTGAGTGATTGCATGTCTGTATGCAGGTGAGTGATTGCATGTCTGTATGCAGGTGAGTGATTGCATGTCTGTATGCAGGTGAGTGATTGCATGTCTGTATGCAGGTGAGTGATTGCATGTCTGTATGCAGGTGAGTGATTGCATGTCTGTATGCAGGTGAGTGATTGCATGTCTGTATGCAGGTGAGTGATTGCATGTCTGTATGCAGGTGAGTGATTGCATGTCTGTATGCAGGTGAGTGATTGCATGTCTGTATGCAGGTGAGTGATTGCATGTCTGTATGCAGGTGAGTGATTGCATGTCTGTATGCAGGTGAGTGATTGCATGTCTGTATGCAGGTGAGTGATTGCATGTCTGTATGCAGGTGAGTGATTGCATGTCTGTATGCAGGTGAGAGATTGCATGTCTGTCTGTATGCAGGTGAGTGATTGCATGTCTGTATGCAGGTGAGTGATTGCATGTCTGTATGCAGGTGAGTGATTGCATGTCTGTATGCAGGTGAGTGATTGCATGTCTGTATGCAGGTGAGTGATTGCATGTCTGTATGCAGGTGAGTGATTGCATGTCTGTATGCAGGTGAGTGATTGCATGTCTGTATGCAGATGAGTGATTGCATGTCTGTATGCAGGTGAGAGATTGCATGTCTGTATGCAGGTGAGTGATTGCATGTCTGTATGCAGGTGAGTGATTGCATGTCTGTATGCAGGTGAGTGATTGCATGTCTGTATGCAGGTGAGTGATTGCATGTCTGTATGCAGGTGAGTGATTGCATGTCTGTATGCAGGTGAGTGATTGCATGTCTGTATGCAGGTGAGTGATTGCATGTCTGTATGCAGGTGAGTGATTGCATGTCTGTATGCAGGTGAGTGATTGCATGTCTGTATGCAGGTGAGTGATTGCATGTCTGTATGCAGGTGAGTGATTGCATGTCTGTATGCAGGTGATGGATGCATGTGTGCAGGTGTGTGAATGGTTCCAAAAAGGGTGCGAGCGATCCTTCCCTCGCAAAAGGGTGCGAGCGATCCTTCCCTCGCAAAAGGGTGCGAGCGATCCTTCCCTCGCAGCATCCCCCCTCCCTCTCACGTGGAAGCTGTGAATGTGCTGCTCGCCATAACAGAAAGGGTTTATTGACAGTGAAAAACGTCGTTTTCATGCTAGCCCCCTTCCCTTTCCGTACGTCCCTTGCTTTCCTCCCTTACCTCCCTCCTCCCCCGTATTCCCGATTTCCAGGAACTGTTGGGTAGCCAGTGTTTTTTGAGAATTCTCAAAAAACACTCGCTGCATCTGTCCTCCTCCATCTCATGTGGAAGCAGTGTGTGTATGCTGCTCATGATTACTGGGGCGATTTTTGAGGCGCGGTCCTGCATCTGTCCTACTCCTTCTCATGTGGAAGCAGTGTGTGTGTATGTTGCTCATGATTGCTGGGGGTGCGATGGGGAGGAGTGGGGGAGTGCCGCTACTGCTGGAATTTTAACCCCCTCGTTCACCTCCCTTCCACCTATTGCTTCTCTCCCATACACCCCTCGCTTCCCTCCCTCCTCCAGAACCTTTTGGGCGATCCTCCGTCCATCCCCCCTCCCTCCCACGTAGAAGCAGGGTGCGTGTTGCTCATGATAGCAGGGGGGGCGATGGAGAGGAGTGGGAGAGCGCCGCTGCTGCTCGAAGGGTATTTTAAGCGTGCGAAGTACTTGGCTAAGTGCCAGGGAACTGAGAAGGATCAGCTGGTAAATGATTCGAAGAACGCACTTAGCTGGTTGTGTTTGCAGCAAAAGCATCAAGAGCAGCAGAAACAGCAGCAGTACCAGCTCGCACCAGCCAGCAGCACCAGCTTGCACCAGCCAGCCCGCAAGCCCGAGCAGGCCGCGCTCCAGCTTGCGCCAGCCCGCGTGCCGCTCACACCTGCCGCCCGCTGCCCGCGCCAGCTCGCCCTGCCGTGCCAGCCTGCGGCGCCCTGCTGTGCTGAGCCCGAAAAGCTGTCGGTCTCCTCCCCATGTGGTCGTTTCCTCCCACCTGCTGCAGCTGCGCCCCTGCTTCCTGCAGCTATGGCGACTGAGTCAGTCTTGCGTTTCGATGCGGAGGGTCGTGCGATTGACTTCGCTTCGTGGCTGCTGGAACTCAAGCTCTACCTGCGGAGCCAGCTTCAGCAGGAGATCTCCCTGTACGATCACGCTTCGGGTGAGCTCCCAGCCCCGCCGCGTCCTTTTGGTCTTGCTGCTGACGCCACGCCAGCGCAGAAGGAGGAGTACCGCGAGGCTCGACTAGAGCGCGCGCAGTGGGAGGCGCGCGACGCCGCTGCGCGCCTTGCTATTGGTCGCCACCTCCCGCAGGACGAGCGGAAACACTTTTGCCATGTGGAGACAGCAAAGGAGTGCTTTGATGCTGTTATCGCTCGCTACTCCACTCCCTCCTCTGCCTCTTTGGGCCGCCTCTTTCTGCCTTTCCTCTTTCCAGATCTCTCTGCGTTCTCCACCGTTGCTGATCTCGTTACCCACCTGCGCTCGCTTGACGCTAGCTACCGTGCAGCTTGCACTACTGAGGTTCTTGCTGTGCACCCGCCCCCCATGTATATCACCCTGTACCTCCTCGCGACCCGCCTTCCTGACCGCTTCGCACCTGCTCGCGACGCTTTCCTCGCAAAACACCCAATGAACCTCACTATCGATTTCTTTGAGAAGCGTCTCACTAAGATCGAGACCCGCTTACTCGCCATAGCCTCCTCCTCTAGTACAGTGCTTCCCCCCATGTTTGAGGGATGCGCCCCATCCTTCCTCGCCGCCGCCTCTGCGTCGGCTGCTGTTGCTGAGCCTGCTACCCCGACAGAGGTTGCAACAGTTGTTGCCTCTGGTGAGCAGCGACGTCGCAAGGGTGGTCGGAGGCGTGGAGGGGGTGGAGGGGGTGGAGGGGGTGGAGGGGGTGGAGGAGGTGGAGGCGGTGCAAGTGCTGGTACGTCTGGGGGAGAAGACGCTGGAGGAGGTCATGAGTCTGGTGGTACGGGCGGAAGAGGTGCTGGTCCTAGGGGTGTGGCGGTGACGCAGCAGCAGCAGCAGCAGCAGCAGCAGATCGAGCATTGGGCCTCTCTGCAACAGTGGAGACCTAGTGGTTCGGGGAGCGTCGGCTGCGGTGGTAGCCCTGGCAACTGGGTGGCGCATCGTCGGGACGTCGGGCCCTGTCAGTACCGACTTCTGACCGGTCCGGGTGCTGGCACCGTCTGCGGGCGACATGATCATTCCGCTATGCGCTGCTTCCGCCGTCTCGACGACCTTTATCGCTTTCGTTTTTTGTCTCAGGTGGTCACCCCGGACTGGCTTGCGCTGCTGCAGCGTGGTTTGCCTTTGTTTAGTATGGACATGTCTGATATTTTTTCTGTTATGTATGCCGTTGACCATAGTGCTGCTGGATCTTGTACTTAGACTAGGATCTTTACCTGTCTCTAGTGTCGAATCTTCTGGCACAGTTGCGTCCACTACTAACGCGTCGCTCTCTTTGACGCTGGACTCCAACACTTCTCAGCGTTTCTTTCGCGACCATGCCCGCCTCTCGTCACTTTTAGCTCCTGTCGCTGTCCCTCTGGCTGGAGGGAGGGAGGGAGGGAGGGTGGGGTGGGGAGGGGAGGGGAGGGAGGGAGGGAGGGAGGGAGGGAGGGAGGGAGGGAGGGAGGGAGGGAGGGAGGGAGGGAGGGAGGGAGGGAGGGGAGGGAGGGAGGGAGGGGAGGGAGGGAGGGAGGGAGGGAGGGAGGGAGGGAGGGGAGGGAGGGAGGGAGGGAGGGGAGGGAGGGAGGGAGGGAGGGAGGGAGGGGAGGGAGGGAGGGAGGGAGGGGGGGGAGGGAGGGAGGGAGGGGAGGGAGGGAGGGAGGGAGGGGAGGGAGGGAGGGAGGGAGGGGAGGGAGGGAGGGAGGGAGGGAGGGAGGGAGGGAGGGAGGGAGGGGAGGGAGGGAGGAAGGGAGGGAGTCCAGATTCAGAAGCTCCTGTGAAGGGAGACCGGTTTTAATTTTCCTAAACCAGGGAATTTTCCAAAAGAGAAATGTCTAAGAGTATGCCAATGGAAGTGTAAGCAACATCAACTGTTCCCGATTTGCGAAAGACGAAATATACCTGCCGGCCCGGAGGACAACAACTCCCCCCTAATTTTAGCCGCGGCGAATTCCACGACAGGTTGAGCGAAGTTTCTGGGGTAACCACTAGACAATTGCCTGTCGCGTGCATCCCAAAGAAATAAGCCCCGAATGGTGTAAAATTGCAATTAGCTCTTGCAGTTCCAGCAGATATTCCCGTGAACCGCGTTCCCTCGTGAACACTCCACTTTGTCGCTTGCGTCTGTTCCCCTGTGCCACGATTCGCTTCAAGCGATCGTTTGTTCTCTGATTGAGTTCGGCAGTGAAACGAGGAAGGAGAATCGATGCAAGTTCGACGGCTGATAAACAGGCAAGGCCATTCGGAGGAAATCGACGGGCGATAGGCGTCGTTGCGTCCCTGCGATTCTAGAAGTCGTCGATTCGCAGCAAGGACAGATCCTGGCCATGGATCCTACCACGATCGTCAAGGCAGCCAATCCGTGGGTGCCACGTGGACGCGTGGTGGATGAAAAGCAGAAAGTGCTGCGAACCGTACAAGGGTACGTACGGCCGTTAAATTGTACCCGTTATAGGCTGGTGCGAACAATGGACATCAACCCGTCCCCCTTGCCCGATTCCCACTTACCCTCCGTCCCTGCACCCACTCCTTCCCCCTTCTTCGTTTCCCTCTGCAGCATTCGCAACAAGCTCACGCCTGAGAGGTTCCATCCGCTTTTTCAGAAGCACCACCCATCCCCGCTTCGCCTTACCCCCCTCTCCCCGCCCCCCTTCGCCCTTCCCCCTTCCCCCTTCCCCCTTCTCCCTTCCCCCCTCCCTCCTCCCCCTTCCCCCTTCCTCGCGGCAGCATTCTGAACAAGCTCACACCTGAGAAGATCGACTCGCTTTTCCAGCAGCTGCTGACCGCGTTTGAGTCCACTCAAGACCCCCTCCCCTTTCCCTCCCTTCCCCCCCCTTCCCCCTTCCCCCTTCCCCCTTCCCCCTTCCCCTTTTCCCCCCCTTCCCCCTTCTCCCTTCCCCCTTTCCCCCCCTTCCCCCTTCCCTTTTCTCTTCACAGCATTCTCAACAAGCTCACACCTGAGATGTTCGAACCGCTCTTCCAGCAGCTCCTGACTGCCGGCATCAACACACCTGAGATCCTCCAGGTGATTATAACAGAGCAGGCCTGAATCATTCATTTCAGGTGTATTCAACAGAGGAAGTTCATGTCTGCTCATTATTTGCCGTACTTGCATGCTATCTTGCTTAAAAGAAACTCGTTCTGAATAATTGCTTCACATTTGCTTTGTTAATCTCCGCTCCCCCTTTCTTCCCTCTCCCAGGAGGTAATTTTATTAGTTTTCACCAAGGCAGTAGACGAACCCACCTTCTGCCCCATTCCTCTCTCCCCACTACGTCCTGTTCGAGTGTAGAATTCACATTCCCCTCTTCACCACTCTCCTCCCCTCCCGCTCTCAGGAGGTAATTTCATTGATTTTCACCAAGGCAGTAGACGAACCCACCTTCTGCCCAATGTACGCTGCCCTTTGCGAAAAACTTTCGCGAGCGCTGCCCGAGTTTCCGCCGTCCAATGGGGCAGGGGGGGAGGAAGGGGAGCCTATTTCATTTCGCCGTGTGCTGCTGGGCACGTGTCAGGAGGAGTTTGAACGCGCTGCTAAGCAGAGACTGCAGGTGGGTGTGGTGTGGTGCAGTGGGATATGGTGCGGTGGGGTGGGGTAAGGTGGGGAAGGATGCGGTGGGGTGGGTAAAGTTGGGGTAGGGTGCGGTGGGGTGCGGTGGGGCATGGTGGCAAGTGGTTGCGGAACGCGGGTAATGGCTCGAGAAACCTGTGTTGATGGGCACGTGTCAGGAGGAGTTTGAACGCGCTGCAGAGCTGAGGACTCTGCAGGTGGGTGTGGTGCAGTGGGGTATGGTAGGTGTGGTGGGGTGCGGTGGGGCACGGTGGCAAGTGGTTGCGAAACGTGGTAGGAACCTGTGTTGCTGGGGACGTGTCAGGAGGAGTTTGAACGCGCTGCAAAAACAAGAAAACAAGAAAACAAGTGTCTCAGAAAACACGTGTCTCAGAAAACACGTCAAAAGGGAGGGCATACAAGGAAAAACATACCATAGTCTGTCCTCCTCTGCTCTGCGCCCCATTCTCCCTCTCCCTTCCTCGCTCTGTCCTGTCCTGTGGCAGGCTGGCGAGTTGCTGGAGTCGCTACAGGAAGGAAGCGTGGAAGGGGACGAGGGAGGAGACGAGGGAGGAGAGGAGGGAGGAGAGGAGGGAGGGGAAGAGGAGGGGGGAGAGGAGGAGGGGGGAGAAAGGGAGACGGGAGAAGGGGACGGGGGAGAAGGGGAGGGGGTAGAAGGGGAAGGAGTAGATGAGGTGGGAGAAGGGGAAGGAGCAAAGACAAAGAGAAGAAGAAGGAGAAGGAGAAAAGGAAAGGGAGAGAGGGGAGATGCAGTGAGAGAAGGGGAGGGAGATGAGGAGGGTGGGAGAGAGGGAGAGAAAGATACAAATGAGGATGATGAAAGGGAGAAGTGGGAGAAGGAGCAAGAGAGGGAGAAAGGGAAAGAGGAGGAGAAGGAGCAGCGGAAAGCCAAGGCTCGGACATTGGGAAACATTCGGCTGATAGGGGAGCTGTTTCTTCAGAGACTGATTCCCGAGAAGGTGGTTCACTCGTGTGTGCAGGTGAGTGGTCCGATTCTATGTGCGCTGGTGTGCAAGTGCATGTGAGGTACTTAGCTAAGTATCAGAGGAGAGGGAGGAGGGGGGGGGGTTGCTTGGTTGAGACAAGACGCACATTGTCCGTATGCTGACATATGCTCACTTCCTCACTTCCTCACCTCCCTCTTCCTTATTCCACTCATCCAGGACCTTTTGGGTAATCCTTCATCCGTCCCCCCGCCCTCAACTGTCCCCCCGCCCTCAACTGTCCCCCCGCCCTCAACTGTCCCCCCGCCCTCATCTGTCCCCCCACCCTCAACTGTCCCCCCGCCCTCATCTGTCCCCCCGCCCTCATCTGTCCCCCCGCCCTCATCTGTCCCCCTGCCCTCATCTGTCCCCCCGCCCTCACCTGTCCCCCCGCCCTCCCACGCACCACTCGTTACCCTCCTTTAGTTCCCTCCTCCCCGTTCCCTCCCTCAGGAACTGCTGGGCGATCCTACATCTGTCCCCCCGCCCTCCCACGTGGAAGCAGTGTGTGTGCTGCTCACGATAACAGGGGGGGCGATGGAGAGGAGTGGAAAATTCAAGCTGCTGCTGGAGGGGTATATGAGGCACGTGAAATACTTGGCTAAGTACAAGGGGACTGAAAGGGATCAGCTAGTAAATGCTTCACGGAATGCACTTAGCCGGTTGTACCTGCAGCAAAATTCCAGGGAGCATCAGCCACAGCATCAGCACCAGCAGCAGCATCAGCACCAGCAGCAGCATCAGCACCAGCAGCAGCAGCAGCACCAGCAGCAGCATCAGCACCAGCAGCAGCATCAGCACCAGCAGCAGCAGCAGCACCAGCAGCAGCAGCAGCACCAGCAGCAGCATCAGCACCAGCAGCAGCATCAGCACCAGCAGCAGCATCAGCAGCAGCAGCAACAGCAGTTTCCTCTTTCCCCTCCTCCGCTCACTCCCTCCCTGCCGCACACCCTCCCTCCTCCTCTCTCCTCCCGCCTTCGATTCATGTGCCAAGAACTTCTTGCTCTTCGGAGGAACGGGTGGGTGCCTCGGAAGGAAGAGGTGACTGCCAAACCTATCGGACAGGTTTGGGCCGAAGCGGAGGCAGAGCTAGGGTTGGTGGGTGGGGGAGGAGGGAGGGGAGGAGGGAGAGGAGGGAGGGGGAAGGGAAAGAAAAAGGCAGGAGGGAGAGGAGGGGTAGGGATGGGGGGGATGGGAATGCATGGAGGTGTGGGGATGGGAGGTGGGGTGGCAATGGGAGGGGTGGGAATGGGAGGGATGGGAATGGTAGTGCCGGGAATGGGAGGTGTGGGAATGGGAGGGATGGGAATGGGAGGTGTGGGAATGGGAGGGATGGGAATGGGAGGGATGGGAATGGGAGGGATGGGAATGGGAGGGGTGGGAACTGGAGGGGTGGGGATGGGAGGGATGGGGTGGCTTGGAGGAGTGGGGATAGCAGGAAGCACAGGGGTGTATGCCACACCGCCACCGCCAGCACCAGTAGTGCCTTCCCCAGTTGCACCTTCCCCAGTTGCACCTTCCCCAGTTGTACCTTCCCCTGTTATACCATCCCCACAACCAGCAGCACCCATAGCAGCAGCAGCAGGAGTAGCAGGAATGGACAGGGAAACCCAGCTCGCAATAACCATCCTCAAATCTCTCATCCAAGGACTTAGCACACTGCAAACCAGCACAGTGCAAACCAGCATCCCTGCACCACAAGGGCCCAACCCTGTGCCACACGGATCAACACAAGGTTCAAACCCACCAGCCATGGCAGACGCTTCTCTCCTGCAGCAGTTCGGGCCGACTCTCAGCAGCAGCAAGCCGGAGGTAGCGCGTGTGATCTATGCAGGGGTGGTGACAGCGCAGCAGGCTCTGGGGTCCCATCCCCCTAGGGACTATGCTGCTCGGTTTGTGCTGCAGATGATGCGGCATGGGGCCGCTGCTGCTTATGTTGCTGCCGAAGCTGATTCTGCTGAAGCTCCTGCTCCTGCTGCTGCTGGTGCTGCTGCTGCCACTGCGAAAGCCCCTGCTGTTAATGCATCTCCTGCCATTCAGTCCTCTTCAGGATCCAACGGCTGCAGTTCGCCGGCGCAACCAGCCAGCCAATCGCAGCAGATGCTCGTACCCATCGGCCAATCAGCGCGTGCCGTTCTCGAGTCAGTCGCTTTGCTGCTCGACAGCCTGGCGACGCGGAAAGCTCTGCCCGACGGATCGCTGACAAGTGGCGCGTTGTCATTCGCTCGGCTGATTGGGAGAGGCAGCACCAGTCACAGAAGTGAGCTTGTAGCAAACAGTACAGTCATTGTTGCGCGTTCCAGAAGTGTAGATGCTACACCACCGAAAGCAGCTGCAGAAACATCAGGAATGTGGAATTCCCAGGTGTTGGGGGAGTGGCTGGGGCGTTTCGTGGGGCAGGGTCAGATGGGGTTCGGAGTGGTTCATGAGGCGTGCGAAAGGGTTGTGTGCGGTTCCTACAGGCGTGTGCTTCTAATAGCTGCGATGGTGGGAGTCAGAGCATCAGTCGGGCGAAAGTTTATGAGAATGCTGCAAGAAGCCGGGGCAAAGGGAGTTCCTAAGATGGGGGTTGGTCCTGGGGAGACTGAAACGGAAGTTCTTCTAGTGCTGAAGAAAGAGGTCAATCGGCTAGCCCTCCCACATCAGGTGCTCACTCTCTAATATACACCAATCAACGCCATTTCTTGATTATATCTTGTGTTGTGTACCTTGGTTTCCACTTTTTAGTGGTGTTGTGATTTTGGTACTTGCATTTGGTACTACGGTATCAATGCAATGCTCTTGTTATCAGTTGTAAAAGGAAGAGTGCAAGGAAGTCAATAACGAAGAAGTGATTTCAATTAATGTTCTGCCATACGAATAGAATTATGCTTGGCACGGACTGAAATGGTCTTACGTGAATTCTCGGTGTTGCAGTTTGTTTCGATAAAGAGCCCAGTACAACTACACTCTTGCTTGTCCTCCTGACAATCAGCTCAGCAGTGCACATGTTCTATACACTGTACAAGCCGCTTCGCGCCGTAACCGTGACGCTTCTCCTTCTGTTGCTTGCATGCCTCGTCGAAAGTAGTAAGTTTCCATTTCTTTACTACTTTCGACCGTGAATCGAGGGATCTTACCATCCATCGTTTATTTCCTAGGCGGGTTTGAACATCTCTGCGATTTTAAAACCTGTAGATTCGTAGCAAGGCCAGATCCTGACCATGGATCCGACCACCGTCAATCCATGGGTGCCACGTTGTAACAGGCCGGGATTCGGCATGAGATGCATGGGAATCTCGGAGTGGGAGAGAACTAGCTAGCTCCGAACAACGCCAGTTGGTAGCCTCGAGTATTCCCGTGTATCCCTGTCAGGAAGAATAGTACATGGCAGGGCATGGCATCGAGGCGTCATGCCAAGATGCCATGTAAAAGAGTAGCGACGCGGGTTTCCTTCCGAGTCGCTCTCCTCCTTCCTAGCATACTTTCCTTCTCTATATCTTGTTTTTAACATACTGTAATCCTCTTAATACTAAAATCCTATCATCTTCTTGATTCTCTCCTATCATCTCGCTTCCACGTTTCTGGGCCTGTGCGTCTCTCACCTAGTTCTTCCGCCGCGTTTCTATCTTCTTGCTCGCGCCTAGCTTGGCTGCGCGCCGTAAACGTGACGCTTCTCCTTCTGTTGCTTGCATTCCTCGTGTTACGTGTTCCATTTCGACCTTCGATGTTTATTTTGTTGGCGGAGCTCTAGCACCTTTGCGATTCTATAACCTGTGGATTCGTAGCAAGGACAAATCCTGACCATGGATCCGACCACTATCGTCAATCCGTGTGTGCCATCTGAACGCGTGTTGGATGAGAAGGAGAAAGTGCTGCGAACCGTGAAAGGGTGCGTATGACCGCTGGATTGGATTGTACTCGTTTAGGACCGGTCACCGTTTGAAGTGTAGCCATGTGAGTAACGGCACTATGATAACCGGCCTGGCTGGAAGAGGTGGTTACTCAGGTGTTAATTCACCTCTTCCAGATACACACTCTCGCCCCCCAAACAAGCACACTCGTAACAACTCTTCGCCACTGCAGCATTGACAACAAACTCACACCCGAGTTACCTCTCCTTTCCCTCCTCCCTCCTCCCCCTCCCCCTCTTCCCCGCGCCCACCCCACCTTCTCCCCGCACACTCAACTCTTCTCCACCGCAGCATTCTGAACAAGCTCACACCAAAGAAGTTCGAACCGCTCTTCCAGCAGCTCCTGACAGCTGGCATCAACACACCTGAGATCCTCCAGGTGATTTCAACAGAAAAAACCGTGGTCAATCTGTTTCGAGCAAGCCACACTGCGTTCCCCATCATATCCTCCTATCTTCCCTAGTTAGTTATTGCTTGAATTTTACATTGTTTGAATTTGTTCCCCACCACCCCCCTCACTCCGTCCCCCCTCCCTCTCCGCCGCCCTTGTTTCCCTGCTCTTCCAGCCCCCGCTTCCCGCTCCCTCCTCCTCAATTCTGTTACCCTTCCCACTCAAACCCCGTCTGAACTGAATCTCCTCAAAGCAATTCGATCTCCTTCCACTGCATGGCTCTTTTTACCCCAAGAGAGGGGAGCGACCTCAAGGTTTCCTTTACCTCTCACCTTCCCCTCTCTCTTTCCCCCCCCCCCCCCCCCCCCCCCCCCCCCCCTCCTCCTCCCCCTCTCCCCCTCTTCACTCAGGAGGTGATCTCACTCATTTTCACCAAGGCGGCAGATGAGCCCACCCTCTGCTCAATGTACGCTGCCCTCTGTGGAAAACTTTCGCGAGCTCTGCCCGAGTTTCCGCCGTTCAAAAAAGCAGGGGGTTCAGGGGCAGGGGATGTGCCGATCTCTTTCCGTCGCGTGCTGCTCAGCGCGTGCCAGTCGGAGTTTTATGACGCTGCTAGGCACAGAAAGCAGGTGCGATGTGGTGCGGTGGGGTGGGATGGGATTGGGTGGGGTGGGGTGGGGTGGGATGGGATTGATGGTTTTTTTAATCGCAACAAGCCAGGGGCCTTCTAAATTAAGAACATGCTGACTGATCTGTCCTCCTACTCCTCCTCTTCGTCCCCCTTTCCCCCCCTCCTTCTTTCCCCCCCTCCCTCTTTCCCCCCCTCCCTCTTTCCCCCCCTCCCTCTTTCCCCCCCTCCCTCTTTTCCCCCCTCCCTCTTTCCCCCCCCTCCCCCTTCCCCCCCCTCCCCCTTTCCCCCCCTCCCTCTTTCCCCCCCTCCCTCTTTCCCCCCCCTCCCCCTTCCCCCCCTCCCCCTTTCCCCCCCTCCCTCTTTCCCCCGTGCCAGGCTGGCGAGCTGCCAGGGTCACAACAGGGAGCAAGCGTAAAAGGAGAAGAAGGAGCAGTGGAGGGTGGAGAGGGGAAGGATGGAGTAGGGGAGGGAGGCATGAAGGGAGGGAGAGGGAAAGAGACAGATAGAAAAAAGGATGAGGAGGAGGGAAAGAGGGAGAAGGGGAGGGGGGAGGAGGAGAAAATGATACGGCTGAGGGGGGAGCAGCAGCACAGGGCCAAGGCGAGGACGTTGGGCATTGTACGGCTGATTGGGGAGCTGTGTCTGCTGGGGATCATTACAGTGCGCATCATTCTTGAATGCATGCGGGTAAGTGCGGTTTTCTTAGACGCTTCAGATGTGCATTGAGGTGACTGCAAATGCAGCCGGGAAATATACACCTGATTGTGGAATACAGAGGGTGGATTCACAGAGGGTGGTTCATGAATGTGTGCGGGTGAGTGGAGTTTTGAGACGTCTCAGCTGCCCCCTCCCTCACATCCCCCTCCCTCACATCCCCCTCCCTCACATCCCCCTCCCTCACATCCCCCTCCCTCACATCCCCCTCCCTCACAGCCTCCTCCCTCACATCCCCCTCCCTCACATCCCCCTCCCTCACATCCCCCTCCCTCACATCCCCCTCCCTCACATCCCCCTCCCTCACAGCCTCCTCCCTCACATCCCCCTCCCTCACATCCCCCTCCCTCACAGCCTCCTCCCTCACATCCCCCTCCCTCACATCCCCCTCCCTCACATCCCCCTCCCTCACATCCCCCTCCCTCACAGCCTCCTCCCTCACATCCCCCTCCCTCACATCCCCCTCCCTCACATCCCCCTCCCTCACATCCCCCTCCCTCACAGGCCCCTCCCTCACATCCCGCTCGCTTACACCCCTCCTGGCTTCCCCCTCCCTCACATCCCCCTCCCTCACATCCCCCTCCCTCACATCCCGCTTGCTTACACCCCTTCCCTTGCTTCCCGCTCCCTCACACCACTCCTTCAGGACCTCTTGGGCGATCCTGCATAGGTCCCCCTTTCCCGTGCACCACCCGTTCCCCTCCCTTAGTTCCCTTCTCCCCGTTGCCTCCCTCCTCCAGGTTCTCTTGGGGGAGCCAAAATCCATCCCCCCTCCCTCCCACGTGGAAGCAGCGTGTGTGCTGCTCACGATAACAGGGAAGGTGTTGGAGAGGAGCGAGAGACCCCCATTGAGGCTGGAGGGATATCTTAGGCATGTGGAATACTTAGCTAAGTACCAGGGGACTGAGCAGAATCAGCTGGTAATTTTGTTCAAGAGCACACCCAGCCGATTGCACCAGGAGGGGGAGCAGCAGCAGCAACGTTTTCCTATCCCACCACCTTCACTGCCGCATACCCGTCCTCCTCCCCTCTCTTCTCGCCTTCGGTCCATGTGCCGAGATCTGCTTGAGCTTCGGAGAAACGGGTGGGTGCCTCGGAAGAAAGAGGTAGAATTGGCGGGAGTGGGAGGAGGGCGGGGGGGAGGGAGGGGAGGAGGGAGGGGAGGAAGGGGGGAAGGAGGGAGGGGAGGGAGGGAAGGAAGGAGGGGAGGGAGTGGGAAGGGGAAGAAGAAGGCAGGAGGGAGAAGAGATGTAGGGATGGGAATGCAGCGAGGAATGTGGATGGGACGTGTCTGGATGTAGGCAGGGAGTGATGGGGTTAGGACGGATGGGAATGGGACGAATGGGGATGGGGGATGGGATGTCATGGTGGGGTGGTTAAAGGTGGAAAGGTGGGACAAGGAGTAGCAATTCGGTCAGGAGGGGCAAGGACCGGATGAGGAAGGTTGTGACCGGGCTAGCTCATCTACACTTGCAGGGAGAAAAATCCTAAATCCTAACCCTAGAGAGGGATGGAAGACTGAAAAGGTAGTTGTTTTAGGGGTGTAGATGAGCTAACCCTCCTACGTTAGGTGCATATGATATGCATGAACCAACACCTTTCAGTGAGGTCATATGATATTGCTATTAGGGTATAGTGCTGTGTAGACTGCAAACTTGTACATATGGTACAGGACACCTGGTTCCTGAAATAAGTACTAATACCTGTTCTTTCATTGTTTCATTCTGAACAGCATTAAGTAGTGGTAAAAAAAAGAAGCCTAATGCCTATCTTTTTCCTGTCTAGGCTAATCCTTGCCGTGCCCTCTACAGTAAACCATCACCAGATCTTACACGTTCAACAGCTAGCCCCTCGTTCGATCCTGACCGTTGGAACAAATACCCAGATCCCGCCCCCTCATTAGATCCTGACCGTTGAAACAGATATCCAGTCCCACCACCACCACCGCCGCCACCACCTGCAGCTGGAGACCCTAGCCTTCTACCGCCACCCCAACCCCCATAGTTCCCGGGACTGCCATGCCCCCCGGGACTCCCATGGGAGCTATGATTCCCACCCCCATGATTCCCATAATTCCCTGCATTCCCTGCATTCCCAGGACTCCCATGTCCTCCGGGACTCCCATATGAAGAAGGATAATTCCCACTTCCATGACTCCCAACTCCATGATTCCCGCTCCCAGGATTCCCGCTCGTTGCTCCCTCAGGAGCAAATGAGCTGGATGAGAGGATTCTCCGCGGGGCAGTTGAGATCAACGGCTGCGATGCCTTGACGGAGAGATCCAATGGCCGTCGGGGGAGTGTCGGGAGAGCAGCAGAGCTGGGGGAGGGACAGAGGGAGGGTGACGAGGGCATGTGCTGAGAGGCAATGGCAGCTGCTGCAGCAGCAGCAGCAACAGCAGACCCCCCTGAAGATACACCTCCCCCGAATGCACCTGAAGGACCGCTTGAAGGACCACCTGAGGAAAATTCCAAATATGCACCTGAGGATAAACCTGCTGGTGCACCCCCCCGGCCGTGTAGCTCTGGTGATACAGAGGGAAGTTCTGCTATAGGCGGGAGGAAAGAGGAGGAGGAGGAGGTAGGGGAGGATGGCGCACCCATGTATGCCAGCTGCTGCTGCTGCTGGTGATGGTACAGTAGCTGCTGCTGCTGCAGTTGCTGCGGCTGCTGCTGTTGATGGTAAAACAATGTCTGCTGCTGCTGCTGCTGCTGCTGTTGCTGCTGCTGAGGGTGAGAAAGCACTTGCTTTGGCCCGGCCCCAGAGGGCGTGGGGGAGAGTGAGCGTGGGGCGTCCGCAGTCGCAGGCAGCAAGAGTGCCCTTCTTGCACCGGAACCAGAGCCACTACAAGACGCACCAGCAGCAGACGCACCCGACGCAGACACACCCCCAGCTCCTCCTGCTGTAACACCCCCACCCAAAGCATGCCCACCACCAGCAGTAGCAACCGCATTTTGAGGCGCCTCAAAAGGCGCACCCGACGCAGACGCACCCCCAGCTCTTCCTGCTGTAACACCCCCACCCAAAGCATGCCCACCAGCAGTAGTAGCAACCGCAGCGCCAACCTCTCCTGCGCCTGCCGCTGCAGCTGCAGCAGCTGCGGCTTCAAGCGCATGGTTGCGGTTACCAGGGGAAGGAGTGCGGTTACGGAGGAAGGGACCTCCCCCACCAGAGGACGAAGGCGAGGGGGGAAGTGGGGGGAGGCCGGCAGATCTAGGCGAGCCAGCTTGAGATGAGGGAGAGTGGGCACGTGGGGGTGTGTTGTAGCGGGGCGGGGTGTTGTAGCGAGGAGGGTTGTTGCCATGCGGAGGAGCGTTGGAATCTGGGATTCCAGGAGGAGGGAGAAGAATAGAAGGAAGGTCAGAGGCTGCTGTTCTAGTGGCTGTTGCAGCACCAACACCAGCAGCAGCACCACCACCACCTGCACCACTGCTCCCCCCAGAAGCACCAGCAGCACCACCACCACCACCACCAGTAGCAGCCCTGCCTTCAGTGGAAGCCAGGGCTTTGTGCAGCTGCAGCGACCGCTTGAGAGACGCAAAGTCGGGTGCATGAACCACTGTGGCCTTCACATTGTACTTGTCCATTTTAATCATCGGCTGGGCCCCTCCTCTTCCCCTCCCGCCCCCTGCTGCTCCTCCTCCCATACCCCCATCGCCACCGCCCAAGCCTGCTGCCAGCATGTCGAATCGCCGCCTGTTCTCAGCCATGCGGTCCTCTCTTGCCTTATCTTCCTCTCTTGACCTTTCTGCTTCTCTTGCCTTATCTGCCTCTCTTGCCTTATTTGCCTCTCTCGCCTTCTCTGCCTCTCTCGCCTTCTCTGCTTCTCGTGCCCTCTCTGCCTCTCTTGACCTTTCAGCTTCCCGTAACCTTTCTTCCTCCCTCACCCTTTCTGCTTCCCTCTTCCTTTCGGCCACCCTCTCCCTTTCTGCCTCGCTCTCACTTGCTGCTTCCTTTGCCAGTGCTGCTGCTTCCTCACGCTTTCCTGTGCTCTTGACTTCACTCATTCGTCTGGGGCCTTCACTCCGCTGGTCGGCTGCTGCTGCTGTTCCTGCTGCTGTGCCTGTTGCTGCTGATGATGAAGCCTGCTCCACCATTGGTGAAATGGCAGGCGGAAGCTCAGACGATGCAGAATCAGCTTGAGAAATCATGGTAGTAGATGTGGGAACAGCAGCAGCTACACCTGGTGGGGCTTGTTTTGAGCCTGAAGAAGCACAGCCGTCCAAGGCTCTCCTAGACTGCTGCTGCTGCTGTTGCTGCTGTTGCTGCTGTTGCTGCTGTTGCTGCTGCTGCTGCTGCTGCTGTTGCTGCTGTTGCTGCTGCTGCTGCTGCTGCTGCTGCTGCTGTTGCTGCGTTCGCCTCTGCCATTGCTCCATAATTTGCTCTTCCTGCTGCTTCCTCTCACCTGCCCTCTGCTGCTCTCCAGCCTCCCTTTGCCCCGTCTGCTGCAGCTGCCACAGCTGCTGCCACAGCTGCCGTTGCTGCTCCTTCTCCTCCTCCTGCTGCTGCTCTTGCTCCTTCTGCTGCTGTGCCTGCTTCCCTAAACCAGCCATCTCAACACTCCCGAGAACTTCGCCCTTCACAGAAACACCTGCAGCAGCAGTTGCCCTACCACTGCTGCTTCTGGGGCTGCTCTTGCCACTGCTATAATCACTGCTGGCAGGGCTGCCGCTGCCAGCCTCCGCGTTCAGACTCCCTTCCACTGACGAGTACAGAGGGTTCATGAAAGCGGGCTTTTGAGTCGATTCCAAAGCAGGATTTTCAGTCGACTTATAAGCACTGCTGGTAGGGCTGCTGCTGCCAATGCCCGCCTCTCCGTTCAGGCTCCCTTCAACTGACGAGTACAGAGGGTTCATAAAAGTGGTTTTCGTGGCCAAGGAAAACGCACCTGCCTCTGCTCCTCCTCCCGCTCCCAATCCTCCTCCTGTTCCTCCTGTCCCCAGTTCTGCTTTTCGTACTTTCACAACAACCCCCCCATCATCCCCCCCTCCTCGCCCTGTTTCACCAGCTCCTAGAGCTCTAGTAGCTCTCAGCATAGGCACAGCCATAGAGCTAGCAGGGTCCTTGGCACTGGCGTAACGGGAGGCACCTGCAGCACCTGTGGCAGCTGTGGCAGCTGTAGCGGCTGTAGCACTGGTTGAAGGAACGGCGGATGTAGCAGTGGGAGCAGGAGCGCCAACTAGGATGTTGCGTGGGTTGAAATATGTTGACTTCGCAGGGGATTCGCGGGCAGCAGAAACAGGTGCCAAACCAGAAGCAGAGGCAGAGGCAGAAAGAGGAGCAGAGCCGCCGGAATCAGATGCAGTTAGACTGACGGAGGCAACAGCAGCAGCCGCAGCAGCAGCGGCGGCAGCAGCGGTGGGAGTGGCTGATCTCAGGAATTGTTTTGTGTGCTTTGACGCTGCATTAGGAGCAGCATTGGGACCAGCTGCACCCGCAGCACCAGCCGCGGCACCAGCAGCTGCAGCAGCCGTAGCAGCAGCACCACCACCACCACCAACACCAGCAAGTGCAGCAGTACCAGAAGCAGCAGCAGCAGCAGCAGCAGCAGCCGCGGCCTCAGCATCAACAACAGCCACAGCAGCAGCAACAACTGCCAGCAGCCCGCCTGCTCCGCCTCTCTCTGGCTGCACTCCACCTCCACCACCACCATTACCGCCAGCAGCAGCAGCACCCGCACCGCCAGCACCGCCACCAGGGGGCATGCGGCCACTGAACGACATCCTAGAGGTGGCTCGCGCACAGGCCGCAGCCACTGCTTCAGCCAGCTCCTCCTGCTGCCGCTGCTGCCGCCGCCTCTGCCTCTCCCCTCCTTTCCCCAGCCCACTGTCCATCCCGCTGCTGCTGCTCGTAGTGCTCTCTGTGCGCTCTACAGGTAGCAGGTGCGAGTGGTGGTGCGAGGAGAGTGACGGATGAGGGTGGTGCGAGTGCGACCCTCGGTTCCCTTCTCCGCCTCCTCCTCCTCCTCCTCCTCCTCGTCCTCCCCCTGCTGTTCCTGGTCCTGCTGCTCCTCCCACCCGAGTCAATTCACCAGCAGCACCAATGGGTAGTGCCCCCGCATGTCCTGCAAGCATCCGCCTCTCCCAATCCCTCAGCTTACTCCCCTCCTCTTCCTCCCCTCCTCCACCCTCCTCTCCTCCTCTCTCCAAATCCCTCCCCCCATCCCCATCCTTATCTGCATCCCCATCCTCCCCATCCGCCCCCTCCCCTCCCTCCAACATCAAATCCGATATCCCATCATCCCACTCCCCATCACTCCCCTCCCCCTCCCCCCCCTCCTCCTCCTCGCTATCCACACTCTCCTTCTCACTCGCTTCCCTCTCGCTCTCCGGCCGAACCCGAGTCTGAGTCAACCGATTTGCCCACAGCAGCCACTCCAGCGTCAAGCAACACGAAGCCAGCAGCGCCAGCCACACACCAGCGGTAATGGAGAATCCTGAGGAGGCTTGGATAAGCTGAAGGCCTAGGAAGAGGAGGATGAGGGAGAGGAGGAGCGTGGAGCACCCACACACCTTGTGGAATCGCCGCCAGTGGTCGCGAAGGTGGTGAGACTCGGGCGGACGGATTATCACTGCTGAAATCTGCGGGGTAAAGATGGGATTGATGGGTTGGTAGGGTAGGGAGATGGGAGGGGTGAGATATTTGAAGCCTCCAAGAAGCACCCACACACCTTGTGGAACCGCCGCCAGTGGTCGCGCAGGTTGTGGGACTCGGGCGGACGGATTATCACTGCTGAAATCTGCGGGGTAAAGATGGGATTGATGGGTTGGTAGGGTAGGGAGATGGGAGGGGTGAGGTATTTGAAGCCTCCAAGAAGCACCCACACACCTTGTGGAACCGCCGCCAGTGGTCGCGCAGGTGGTGGGACTCGGGCAGACGGATTATCACTGCAGAGATCTGGCGGGCAGAGGTGGGGAATAGAATGGAACAAGGGTGGGGATCATTTGAGGTGACTCGGAAAACACCCTCACACCTTGTGGAATCGACGCCCGTTGTCCCTTCGGTTGGGACGTACTACGAAGTTACCACAAAAACACACAGATACCATCCTTTCTCACCTGTAGGCCTGAACCAAGCCCCTCACCTGCAGCACCATGAGTGTTGACAGCAGCGCCAGCAGCACGCGGTACCCCACCAACTTGGTTGAAGAAGCCCTAAAACCACCCTACAGAATCTATCCGACACACACAGAAAGCCATCCTACCTCTCCACTTCTCACCTGCAGCACCATGAGCGTCGACAGCAGCGCCAGCAGCACGCAGTACCCGACCGACCGATGCAGCGCCTCCAGCGACATGGCGATCGTGAACGCCGAGACCGTCAAAAAGTACCCCCCCAGCTGAAACCCCTGGTGCAGCGGGCATCCTTTCTCACCTGTAGCTCCAGACAAGGCCCCTCACCTGCAGCACCATAAGAGTCGAGAGCAGCGCCAGCAGCACACAGTACCCCACGGACCAATGCAGCGCCTCCAGCGACATCGCAATCGTGAACGCCGAGACCGTCAGAAAGTACCCCCCCAGCTGAAACCCCTGGTGCAGCGGAAACCAGTACCGGCTGTGCTTCCGCACATACCGCCCCGAAACCGCCCCCACCGGCAGCATAAACGCCCACGCCGCCACACTCAGCGCGGAATACACCACCCCTGCCGTCGTCACTGTCGCCGCGTTCGGATCCACGTCAGTCTCCTTGCCAAAGTCTATCGGCGCGCTTGCCATGGCTGAGACTCCGTCTGGGGAAAGGGAGTCATTAGAGGGGAAGAACTGGGTGCCTTTGGTCCAGAGGAGCACTGCGCCGGATCGCTGCCTGTGGGGGAGCTTGATTGTGAAGAGCAGCGTGAGGGAGCCTGCTTGGAGCTCTGCTTTTGCGGAGATGAGTGAGAGGTTGCCGCCTCGAACCATGGCAGTTTGCTCCTGTGGCGCGATGGTGGCAGCACTGCTACCGTCACTGCTGCTGCTGCTGCCGCCGCTGGTGCCGCCGCTGCTGCTGACGGTGGTGAGCGTGCCTGTGGTGCTGCTAGTAGCACTGGCGTTGCTGCTGCCTCCCTCCTGCTTCACAATCTGATATTCCTCCACCTTCAGTCCCCCGCTTCCGTCCTCCGCCCTCACTGCAACCAGCATCGAGGCACCCACTAACGAGTCCGGCTTCACATACCCACCCTCCGCACTCCCATTCCCCCCCGCCGGCGCGGGGGGAGGGGTAAACAGCGCCTCTAGAAGCGGAGTCGGCGGTGGGAGCAGCAGGCCTACCGCAGCATAACCTTGGGGGGAAACAGACTGCGAAATGAACGCACCAGACAGCTCCTCTTTCCCCAGAGTCCACATGAAAAAGAACCCCCCTGGTAGCGCCTCACACGAGGCGAATTTCCTGTTTTCCCCTTCAAACGTCGTGCTGCACTGAGATAAGCCGGAAATCACCGCCCCGTCGTCCCACATGGACGGCTCGCCGGGCGGGGAGGGCAGCAAGCCGGGCGGCAGAGGCGGGTAGCTGAGCTCTGGCGTGTTCCAGAGCGGTTCACAGGAGTTTGTCGCTTTGGCAGCGTTCAAAGTGATGTTAATGGAACCGGAAAAGAACGCAGCAGAGGCGGCATGTGGGAGGAGTTGCGGCAGCGAGGGGGTGGAGGACGGGAGAAGGGGTCCCGTGGCGAAAATGAACAGCAGCGGGCGGGAGAGGTCGGTGTTGTTGGGGACTGCAGAGGGGAAGCTTATATCGAATCGGCGGTCAAAGAGGGGGTCGGTGGAGAGGGCGAGGGAGCGGCGGAAGCGGACGAAGGAGACGTCTGCTTGGCGCGCAGCGAGCGTGAGGTTGACGTTGTCGAGTGAGGGGGAGGAGCCCAGCAGCGCGTCCTGATGTGGGGGAGTGATGGGAAGGCAGATGGGAGCAGACGAGAGGTTGGTAAAGAGGTATATTTCGGAAGCGGACGAAGGAGACGTCTGCTTGGCGCGCAGCGAGGGTGAGGTTGACGTTGTCGAGCGAGGCAGAGGATCCCAGCAGCGCGTCCTGATGGGGGGGGGGTAGTAGTGGGAGGGAGCAGGCGAGAGGTTCGTGGGGTTTTATTCCTGAGAACCTCACACGGAAAAACGTCTTGCTTGGCGCGCAGCAAGGGTGAGGTTGACAATGTCCAGGGAGGGAGAGGAGCCCAGCAGCGCGTCCTGATGGGGGTTAGTGGCAGGAGCAGGACGGGAGGGGAGTAGGAAGTGGGGTAAGAGGGGGTGGGTTTTGAGGTGCTCGAAACTAAATTGCTTATGGAGGGGAGAGGAGCCCAGAAGAGTATCGCCCCAAAGGGTTCAACACGCCTCCCCCATTGGAGGTTTCTGAGGTGCTCGAAACTAAGGTGCTTATGGAGGGGAGAAGAGCTCAGAAGAGAATCGCCTCAAAGGGTTCAACACGCCTCCCCCATTGGAGGTTTCTGAGGTGCTCGAAACTAAGGTGCTTATGGAGGGGAGAAGAGCTCAGAAGAGAATCGCCTCAAAGGGTTCAACACGCCTCCCCCATTGGAGGTTTCTGAGGTGCTCGAAACTAAGGTGCTTATGGAGGGGAGAAGAGCTCAGAAGAGAATCGCCTCAAAGGGTTCAACACGCCTCCCCCATTGGAGGTTTCTGAGGTGCTCGAAACTAAGGTGCTTATGGAGGGGAGAAGAGCTCAGAAGAGAATCGCCTCAAAGGGTTCAACACGCCTCCCCCATTGGAGGTTTTGATTCAACAACGGGACTCACCGGGCACACGCCCACGTATCCACCTGCGATCTGCTCACACGCCTCCAGCGCCGTGACGTAGAAATCCGTTGCAAAGGCATCGGGCGCCCCACTCCCACCATTACTGCCGCTGACGCCACTACCAAAACTGCTGCTATTACCAACACTGCCGCTACCGGCAACACTGCTGCTACTGCTACTGCTGGTGCTACCGCTGCTGCTGCTGATGGAGGACGAGGAGAAGATGCCTGTAGCGGCGATGTCGCTGCTGTGCATGTCCGCTTGCGACTGGTTACCCGACAGGCCCAGGGCCATCCAGCTGTTGTCAGGCACCTTCCCCTCCAGCCCAAACTCGACCGCCATGCCGTTTATGGGGTCGCCCACCATGCGCCAGTAGCTGGGGGGGGTGTGTGGAAAGGAAGAGGGGGGGGGGGGGAGAGGGGGGAGTTTCGCGCCAAGGGGATTAACGTGAGGGACGATCTGTGACAGAGCAGCGAACGAGGGAAATACAAATTTCCGTTTGGGCTTGAACGAGGGAAGCTGAGAGAGGCATTGACCGACTAATGGACTCCTCCTCGCGACCTACATGTTCAGCCGGCCCTTCTTCGCAGTGACGCAGTTCACGAACCCCAGCGCCGGGGACGCAACGGGCGGAGGGGGAGGCGGAACCGGCGGGGGCGGCGGCGGCATAACCGGCGGCGGCGGCGCCAGCAACAGGTTGTCCTTGGCATACTTCAGCACCTGCTTCCGCAGGCCCTCGGAAGCTTCCGTTGCGCTTCCTGGCAGCAAATCCGTCCCCCCAGCACCCTTGCCGCTTGAACCTGATTCCCCGCCACGGGTAAGGCGCCTGGGCAGCTGCAGCTGAGCTAAGATTTTCTGTAAGACCCCCGCGGGGGTGGTAGTGACTAGGTAGAGAACGTGTATGTTATCCCATGTGCGGCCTTGGGAGCCGATGTGAACGGCGAGGAGAGGGGAGGCGGAGGCGGGGTTGAGGGAAGAGAGGGCGGGGTCGATGGGGGAGGCGTAGGAGAATGGATCATCGCCGGCTATTCCCCCCCAGAGGGAGAGAGAGGGAGTGCTGTTGGCTGATTTCAATCTGGAGAAGATGGGGAATGGGGGGAAGGACGAAGGTGGAAGAGTGGGTTTGGGGAAGAACTTCTGCGAGGAGATGCTTGCGAAGAGACTAGCATGCGAGCGGAAAGGAGTGAGAGGGCAGCGGGAGAAGATCGGTTGCAGTGAACTCACGAGAGCGAGGAGAGGGCGAGGTAGCAGTCATCATACACCGTCACGAGCGCAGACAGTTGAATGCGTGGATGCAGAGGAGTGAACGCGCCTTTGAAACCCACCACGGAGTAATTCCCTGACACGCCGCACGGCGCGTAATTTTTACCCGAAAACTGAATGGCTTCTGCGCTCGGTACTAGCGACGCGTTTGGAAGGCATGCACACATAAAGAGCACCAACAGGGCCGGTGATAAAACCAGCCGAGCATTCAGCATCAGGTGCGCATGTGGCCGATGTTGGCCGAATGAATCCGGCGCCTGCTTTCTCCTGCACGCCTGCCATAATGATCTAACTTCTGTGCGTCTTTGTTTATTGTTCGTGCACGTACAATCCCAAGATGCTGCTGTTGCTGCGACTTCTGTCGCAACAACATCAGCTATAGACAAACCCATTCTGCTATTGCGCGTCGTAGTCTACTGCGACGCGCATGTTCTGTGCACTGATGGTCATACTCTCATACTAGTGAGGTAATTGCACGCGAACAGATCTGGTAGCCCGAGGTTCCCGGAAAGCGTTGGACGTGGGAATAATTTTGAAAAACAGATGGCGTCTCCCGACGAAGCGCTATGGCGTCTTGAATGGAGCTATCCAACATGGTATTGCTCGTAAATCGGAGGGTTATTCATCAATTGTGAACTGAACAAACCTAGACGCCTCTAATCTCCTGAGGGCTAGGATGAGACGTGCTAACCATGGGCTGCACTTTGCTGGGTTTACGAACCAGAACCAGAGCAGACCAGAGAGCACAGCAGAGTCGGAGAAAGTTCAGAGAGTGTCTCGCTGGCTGATGGTGATGGGGGAGCTCGAGAATGTGACCGTTGGAGAGGTTCGCAGGGACAAGTACGATTGGCGGGAATGGTTGTCAGAATGAGAGCCAATTTCCGTGAATTCGTGGTCCAGGGTGATCGGGCAGATTATATTGTTCAGGACTAGTCCCTATTTTCGAGTCTGCTACGTAAAGATTATATTGTTGCGGGATGCAATAACGACGAGCGATAGATGGTACACTTTCGGAAAGTCATTGATGCTGCTAACATTTTTCCATTTACCCAAATTTGTGGGAGAATGAAGGGTTGCATCAAGTGAACCGCGACTCGCTTGAGGTGGTGGGATGGCGCGCGTCGTGAGTTGCTGGCCGATTGTGATGCCCCAGTGCCCCGCCGCCTCGCCCTGCCACTTACTGGATAGCCCTGACGGGACGGAACCCTAAAAAATGCTCACGTAACACATCAAACTCTGATACAAGAGCATGAATCAATGACCCTGAACACCATATCCATAAATACATAAAGCTCATAACGCGTACACATCTTCTTCGCCCACCTTTTCCTCCCTACCATTTC
The DNA here is from genome assembly GCA_947471745.1 of Closterium sp. Naga37s-1. Lineage (NCBI taxonomy): Eukaryota > Viridiplantae > Streptophyta > Zygnematophyceae > Desmidiales > Closteriaceae > Closterium > Closterium sp. Naga37s-1. Next base: position 718,174 of record CANJKZ010000235.1, on the reverse strand, counting down.
CGAGATGCCACGAATTCTCATGTCAGACTACTTATTCCTTCCCTCAAATACTTGCCTCTGAAGTATGTGCGGAAAGGCAAAGCGAAGCTTGTCGACGTTTTGTTGTAGCCAGCTTAGTCGCTAAACCTTTTTAATTTACGCGTATGCAGAATCGAGGAACAATTGTTGCGAAAATTTTATTCCAGCTGAGCCATGACTTGCGAAGTGTTTGAGCTGAAGGAGCTGGTGGGTGATGGCAGAGTGTCCGTGCTTTACAAAGAGATGACTCTCTCTTTCAGAAATAGTTCTCACAGAAGCCGGCTTCATGCATTTGTTAGCATTTGCTCTCCAGGCGTGAACCGTATTTATGGCAAGATTGTTTTCTCAAATTGCACGGCTCAAACACAGCATTCCAAGACCTTTTCTTCGCTTCACGCTCCGTTCTTACCTGACGTCCAGATTGTTCCTGCCGATAATACTTCTCTTGGTGTGTTTTTGTGTTCGGAATTGACTGTGCGTGCGTGTAACTTTGACTGCGCCTATGCGTGTGCCCTCCCTCCATGGCCGATGTACCTGCGTGGACGTCGTTTCCTGACAGTTGCTCGAGCATTATCAAATCCGCGAAGTCTTACGATGTAAGTTTCTTCACACTCCCCGGTACTACTCGCCCTTCTTTTCTCTTCTTTACTCCCCTTCCCTTCCTCCCCTCATCTGTACCTCCTCCGTTTTCGAGAGGCCTCAGAAAAGGCTTCCTTCTTCACTTTCTCGCCCACGTCTCCTTTTCACCAATATGTTCCACCAAGCAGTGTTTGTGAGGTGCCTCAAAAGCAAATACTGTCCTCTTTTCTTCACCCTCCCCATTTTTCCACACCCCCCGTTTCCTTCCCACACCCCAGGTCTGCTCCACACCATCATGTTCCATCGGGCACTGGGTCTCGTACGACCCAAGAGCATCGACTCAGAGCTCTTCGATATCACCTATGTGAGCACGTCTCTGTTCTCCATCTTTCCTTCCTTATTATTGTTCTTCCATTTTATGGAAAAGAATTTTGTCGTATCTACATATGTGACCTCCCTGTTCTACCTCTGTATACTCCCCGTGTCCCCTTAAATCCATCTAATCTGCCTTTTTCGTCTGCTGCTTCTTCCTTTCTCCAGGTGCAGTGCGGGGATGCAGAGGTGGAGAGACAGATAGAGGAGAAGATTGGCCAGTTTAGTCTATGGCTTGAAAAGAACCCCACAAAGAAGGGACAGGTAGGTACTGCTCCATTTAGAAATTTGAAATGATGTAGTCAGTTTGACAAAGGATTTGCCCGTATGCATGCATTTTCATCTCATTATAGCCTTGTTACTGTACCATCCTTCTGTCATTCTATCCTGTCTCCTCCCCCACCCCCCTGCTCTACCAGATCTGCCTTTCGTTCTTTGAGAAGCGTCGTCCAATCACAAGCTCCAGCTCATCAGCCACGTCATCCGGTGGTAACACAGCTGGCACAAAATCCGGAAGCAGCAGCAAAACCAGCAGCACCAACAGCAGTAGTGGAGGCGGCAGTGGCAACACCAGTGGCGGCAGTGGTGGAGGCAGCACAAGGAAGGACGCAGCAGCATCGTGGCTGAGTGCGAGTGCCGCCCGATTGAGCCTAGGATCAGATAAGATCACGTGGGAACAATGGATCATCCCTGTCTCACTCCTCACCTCTGCTTCAGCCGGTACTTCTGGCCTGCAACCTTCCTATTCCTCCTCCTCTTCCTCCTCCTCCTCTTCTCCTGCACATTCCAGTGCAGCACATACCACCGTTCCCACCACCACTGCTCCCTCCACCACTGTTGTCGGCGGAACATTGCCATCCCCATCCCCATCGCACTCATTTCCCCCCACTGCTTCTAATGCTGCTGCCACCAACTTTGCTAATGCGTCTAGGCCTTCTACTGGCCTGTCAATCACGTTGCAACAGCAGCAGCAGGGGCAGCAGGGGCAGCAGCAGCAGCAGCGCAGTATGCAGTTAGAGGCATCTGTAAGGGAGGCACTGCTTTCGATTCTCACAATGGCCAATGAGAAGAGGGACCATCTGCCTCCTGTCCTCACGTCATCCCTCGTCTCTTTCCCCTTTGAAATATCCGTCCCAAGGTGTGTGAATTCAAAATATTTCATCATCGTCCCATGTATCCCTGTTACCTGCAAATCCTTATTTTCCAGGCTTCGTTCTCACCATTTTTTGTCGCTTTGTGTGTACATCCGTGTATCTGCCTGAGCAGCATGTCAGACTCCTTCGGAATGGATGTATTGAAGAGAATGTTGCAGACAGCACCACACCATGTTCTGGGATAACTCTGATTGGTGGAAAAGCCTACTTTTGTGGGCATTCTTGTACATAGCCGTTCATGTGGGGAATTTTATATGTACAGTGTTGAATCCAGCAGCACCTGTATTTCTTCACTGTTGTGAGAAGCATATATAAATACATATATATTCAGGGCGGTAACCTTGTAGCCGGTTCGCCCCGTCCCATTACCTCAATGGCCTTCGTGACACTGCTCATTTCGCGACACTCACAGCACTCTGATAAACCCACTCTTCCTGCTGCTTCAGGAATCAGAACAACCATGGCGACCTGACCAAATTCGTATTTCTCCCACACCAGCAAAATTGGCTCGGATAGCGAAACCGAGCCGCACACGTGTGTCCATTCCCGACCCGAGTAATTGCACTATAGATTCCGTGGTATCTCCCCTGTAATTGTCACACCAAGTTTCTTCAACTGTGCATTCCTTCAATCTTCCTGTGTCGTCGTCCGATTGCGAATCCTTCGTTTCGCTATGTCGCTAACCCGCTGCCGTCGCTACTAACATCAGCGCGTTTTCGGTTTTATTCTGCGAATCATGGTAGCTCGTCGCGTGCTCTCTCCGTTACCAGCGCTCGACGAAGCGTCTCTCACGGCGCTGCTGCAGCGGCACGGGCTGAAAGAGTCGCACAGCCGGACGATTATCAGGTCAGCTTGGAACCATGGAATGGCTGATACAACTGCAAACCACAAGTTGTCTACCTAGTAGCACTGCTGCGGAGACGGCCTGCTGTAGCAGCACGATGACTTTTGAGTCGACTCAAAAGTCAACTTACCGAGTAGCACTGCTGCAGAGACGGCCTGCTTTAGCAGCACAATGTGAAGGAGTCGCTGCTTGCATTCGTTTCTTGGTCTTCCCGTTCTCCCGTACCCAGTCATGTCGTCGATTCAAGCGGACCTGGGTTCGTGCCCTGACATTCCGAATCCCAGGCTCCATACTCGCTAATGAGTACCTCGTTTCAACCTCTGTCCGTCTTTCTCTTTCCGTTTCCTTATCCAGCCATGTCATCAGAACACGTGGCTTGGGATCATGGACCGATATTCCGAAGCTGCCCCAGCCTCTGTACTCGCTACTGCAAGATTCGTTTGTCGCCAGCACGTCTGAAGTCGTGGAGGAGAAAACATCACATGATGGAGAGACGATAAAACTTCTGATAAGGCTACAGGACGGGTTGACTGTAGAAGCGGTGATAATGCGTTATGATGCGTCAGAGGGGCGCTACAATGGGGGACAACGACCCGGGGGAGAGAGAGCGACACTGTGTGTGTCTTCTCAGGTAGGCCACGCATGTTCCCTCGTTCAGTTCAGGCTTGCTTTTGAGGCGCCTCAAAACTTGTCTTCTCAGGTAGGCCACGCATGTTCCCTTGTTCAGTTCAGGCTTGCTTTTGAGGCGCCTCAGAACTTGTCTTCTCAGGTAGGCCACGCATGTTCCCTCGTTCAGTTCAGGCTTGCTTTTGAGGCGCCTCAAAACTTGTCTTCTCAGGTAGGCCACGCATGTTCCCTCGTTCAGTTCAGGCTTTATTTTGAGGCGCCTCAGAACTTGTCTTCTCAGGTAGGCCACGCATGTTCCCTCGTTCAGTTCAGGCTTGCTTATGAGGAGCCTCAAAACTTGTCTTCTCAGGTAGGCCACGCATGTTCCCTCGTTCAGTTCAGGCTTGCTTTTGAGGCGCCTCAAAACTTGTCTTCTCAGGTAGGCCACGCATGTTCCCTCGTTCAGTTCAGGCTTGCAGTCATCCATGTGGAAGAGCTGAGCAGCAAGAGCTGAACAGCAGTCATACTCTTGAGACGTCTCAAGAGCTGAACAGCAGTCATACTTTTGAGGCGTCACAAGAGCTGAACAGCAGTCATACTTTTGAGGCGTCTCAAGAGCTGAACAGCAGTCATACTTTTGAGACGTCTCAAGAGCTGAACATCGGTCATACTTTTGGGACGTCTCAAGAGCTGAACAGCAGTCATACTTTTGGGACGTCTCAAGAGCTGAACAGCAGTCATACTTTTGAGACGTCTCGAGAGCTGAACAGCAGTCATACTTTTGAGACGTCTCAAGACCTGAACAGCAGTCATACTTTTGAGGCGTCTCAAGAGCTGAACAGCAGTCATACTTTTGAGACGTCTCAAGAGCTGAACAGCAGTCATACTTTTGAGACGTCTCAAGAGCTGAACAGCAGTCATACTTTTGAGACGTCTCAAGAGCTGAACAGCAGTCATACTGGATTGAATCCTGAAAATGTGTATAAGTTTAACGAGATTGACCTTTGAGAAGACTTCAATCTGAACCCATATATCTCCCATCACATCCATCCACCCATGCATGCGTGTATGACTGCAGGTGGGGTGTGCCATGGGGTGTTCTTTCTGTGCCACGGGCACCATGTCTCGCCCCATCTCAACCCATGCTTCTTCTCTGCACCTGTGCGTGTATGCATGACTGCGCTGCATGCAGGTGGGGTGTGCCATGGGCTGCTCTTTCTGTGCCACGGGCACCATGTCTCGTCCCACCAGCCTTACAACGGGAGAGATTGCTGAGTAGCTGCTGCTGGCGTCGCAACGAGTCCCCATCCGAAATGTCGTCTTCATGGTATGCTGTTGACGCTGTGTGTTTGCGGTGTTCATGGTACTTCCGTGTATAACTGTTCTGGTCACAATAAGTGCATGCATGCAGGCATGTGCCACGGGCACCTATCAGAAAAGTCGTCTTCATGGTATGCTGTTGACTCTGTGTGTTTCCGATGCATGGTACGTTCATGCAAGCATGTCCCACCCATATGTTAGGTGCATCATGCATGCATGCATTGGGTACATCATAGGTGCATGCATGCGTCCATATTAGGCTCATATATGGAGCAAGTTGACTTTTGAGTTGACTAAACGTCAACTAGGTGCATGCATGCGTCCATATTACGCTCATAGATGGAGCAAGTTGACTTTTGAGTTGACTAAAAGTCAAATAGGTGCATGCATGCGTCCATATTAGGCTCATAGATGGAGCAAGTTGACTTTTGAGTTGACTAAAAGTCAACTAGGTGCATGCATGCGTCCATATTAGGCTCATAGATGGAGCAAGTTGACTTTTGAGTTGACTAAAAGTCAACTAGGTGCATGCATGCGTCCATATTAGGCTCATAGATGGAGCAAGTTGACTTTTGAGTTGACTAAAAGTCAACTAGGTGCATGCATGCGTCCATATTAGGCTCATAGATGGAGCAAGTTGACTTATGAGTTGACTAAAAGTCAGCTAGGTGCATGCATGCGTCCATGTTAGGCTCATAAATGGAGCGTCTTTGAGGCATCTTAGAAGTAGGTGCAAGCATGCATGCCGCCCTGTGCGACTCTTCCCTGCCAAAAGTACGCCTCCCGTCCCCTGCTTCCTTCATTCCTGCCATTGCAGGGCATGGGCAAGCCGTTCAAACAACCTTGTAGCAGTGAGAGCAGCAGTAGAGCTGATGGTAGCTCCACAATGCATCTCCGAGTGGGCCAGTCTGCCCCACTCTGCTTTAGCTCCGCCTCCCTTCTCCTCCGCATCTGTCTGTTCTGCCAGGGCATGGGAGAGCCGTTCAACAACCATGCAGCAGTAAAGGCAGCAGTGGAGCTCATGGTGGCTCCATACGGCACCTCCTAGTGGGCGTATCTGTCCCTCCTCTTCACCCCACCTTCCTGTCTCCCTTCTCCCCTGCGGCTTGGTTTCCCTTCAGGGTATGGGAGAGCCGTTCAACAACCATGCGGCAGTAAAGGCAGCAGTCGAGCTCATGGTGGCTCCATACGGCTTCCACATGTCGCCCAACCACATCACCGTCTCCACAGTAAGTGTCATGCCTTGCACATGGCTTGTGCATATGCAACAGCATCCCCTTTAGATTTCATGGCTTCCACAAATACTGGACGCGTGCAATCATATAGCTGTGCACAATATGCGTTTCAAAAAAATCTTCCCGCACTCCCTATCTTCCCCTCCACTCCATCAGGTGGGTGTGGTGCCTCATATCCGTTCCTTCCTCCCCCTTCCCCTCAGTAACCTCCTCCTCTCCCTTCATACCCTTCGTCACTCCCTCCCTCCCCTCCCCACACTCCCTTCCGCTCCACCCCATCAGGTGGGGGTGGTGCCGCATATCCGTTCCTTCGCCTCCGCCTTCCCCTCACTCAATCAGGTTCCCGTATTCCCTCCCCTCCCCAAACTCCCTTCCGCTCCGCCCCATCAGGTGGGTGTGGTGCCGCATATCCGTTCCTTCGCCACTGCCTTCCCCTCGGTCAACCTCGCTCTCTCCTTGCACGCCCCCTCGCAACCCCTCCGCATCTCCATCGTCCCGTCGGCCCGAGCCTATTCCCTGGAAAAGCTCATGCAGGCAGTGGACGAGTACCAACAACAAAGGTACGGAGAAGGAAACCCAGTGCAGTGCAGAGAGTAGGTACTCATGCAGCGCACGCCCTACATGAGCAGGTACTCATGGTAGTGGTTCACCACTACCTTGCAACTGTTATCATCGCAACCCCTCCGCGTCTCCATTGTCCCGTTGGCTCGAGCCTACCCCCTGGAAAAGCTCATGCAAGCAGTTGAAGAGTACCAACAACAAAGGTAAGGAGAAAAGATGTTCCATGCAGCACACCACTCACTCGCTTGCTCGGTGTTGCCATTACACCCCCTCTGCGGCTCGAGCCTATCCTGGATAAACTCGTGCAAGCAGTCGACGAGTACCAACAACAAAGGTACGCAGAAAGAAACCACTGCATGCCAAGGAGAAAGAAACTCTCTGCAGTGCATGTCCTCGTTCACCACTGCCTTGCATGGTGTTATTGTTGCGACAGATCCGCGTCTCCATCGTACTGTCAGCTCGAGCCTATCTGCTGGATAAAGTCATGAGAACCGAAAAGTCGTGTCTAATTGTGCTCTGAAAGCCTGAGGAATGCATGCAAGCTGCTGACCAGTTCCAACGAGAAGTGTATTCTTTTGTGGATTTAGATTTCATCTGCATTTTTTCCTTTCATGTGTGTGCAGAGGCCGGTGTGACTTAATCAGGTACATCTTGCTACGATGGGCCAATGATAGATTTGTGTAGCACACGAGACAAGTTTAATGTGCCTCAAATCCTTTTCTCTGTGTGTTTGTGTGTGTAGTGGCAGGCGAGTCTTTATCGAGTACAGCTTGCTGGGAGGGGTGAATGACAGCATCAGTGTGGCACAAGGGACAAGTTCTAAGGCACCTTATAACCTTTTTTCTTGGCATGTCTGTGTGCAGTGGCAGGCGAGTTTTCATCGAGTACATCTTGCTGGGAGGGGTGAATGACAGCATCAGTGTAGCACATGAGCTCGGGCTGCTGCTGCAATCACGCAACGTGGTAAATACTCATTACTGCTTCCAAATTTCTCCTTTTTTTTTTCTTTTTTTTTGGGGGGGGGGGGGGGGGAGTATTAACTCTCATTCGTATCAATCTCTCTGGTGGCTTTATGCTGTTGCTATCAGTTTTTGAGGCGCCGCAATCTGCGGCCCTAAGCTTCTGTAACTGAATCCACGGGAACATTGTCTTTTTGTTCCCTTCGTTCTTCCAGGTGGTGAATCTCATTCCATACAATCACACAGAGGTGGTGGCAGATTACCGGCCATCCACTCCCGAGGCTGCTGAGGCATTTCAGAAGGTGTTACGAGGGAATTACGGGTTACGGACCACCATCAGGCGCGAGAAAGGGAATGACATTGCAGGGGCATGCGGCCAGTTGGCAGTTAAAGCCCTGAAGGGTGGGAATCTGGGGGAGTCACAGTTAGTGGAAGGTTCCTCAGGAGGGGTGAGAAGGAATGTGGGGGTCCAACAACAGGTCTTGTTAAGCAAATTTTGTAGCACCGGTGGTAGCGGTAATGGGATTGGGATGGAGAAAAGGAAGGTGTGTGGCGGATCAACCGGTGGTACTTTGTTGGACATTGAGGACATGGGTTGACTGCTTTGTGAACTGCTGGTGTGTTGTGGAATGTGTCTAGATTTATGCAGAGCGAGAGTGAGCTTTCTAGAGTTGGGTTTATGCAGAGAACTAAGTTTCGACTCGCTAACAGGCGTTTTCTGGACCCCACCCACGTACCACCGAATTCGGCCTTAACGCGTACTTACGGAGAATCGAGGACGGTGCTTGCATGTGGCCAGAAATGTGCTGGTCGGAAGTGTGACGTAGCACTGCGGTGACCCATTCCGAGGCCGCGTTTCCAGTACGTTACGAACACTCTGAAATGTCGCAAACATGTTAGAACCGCCTGGCGATGCGAGCAACGACAAGCACTTGATTCATTGGCCAGTGGATTTAGCGGTTGACAGGCCGTCAGCATGTTGCAGCTCTGAGAGGTGGTAAAAAATGTGCCATTGGTTGCGACATCCAGGCCGCGAGTGCGACACGTCACGAACTGGCAGCTGCAGCTTGTTTATGACTGAACTAACGATTTCGAACGACATTTATATCATGCGACTCTCGGACTGTCTTCAGAAACGCTGTTTGAATGTTCGGAATGCGCTGTGTTGTGCTCATCTCTAGGCTTCAAAATCCCGGGTCGCACACCCACGCTATTCAACGATGTAGATCACCCCATCCCTGAACTTGTGGCACCTATTTACTGCAGACTTGTGGTGTAGGTGCTCTCTCCTCCCAACCCAAGTCTGTCTTCTCCCGACGAGTCCCCCGATTCCCGTTCCAAGGGACTGGGAAAACATATGTTGCTGCGAATTGTTTTCCCTCACAACACATAATTTTGGTTTCGAAACAGACCGCCTGCTGGTGGATTGCATATTCTCGCATCGCTGTCGTTTGTGCCCCCGTTGCATTTTCAGGAACCCGTTGGTGCCCCCATCGCAGCCAGTTGTCGCTGCATTCGACATGGCGTCGCACGTCGCATGCCATCCGTCCGCAGCAAATAGTGTAGTATCAAGTAGTCGCCGGCCAATCCTGTCGCGATCTTCAATGTCTATCACAATGTGCGAACCGCATGTGCGAAAAGCACGATCGACGACCGGTTACCATGCGACGAGTCAACGACGGGGAGTCGTCGTCGCGACGGCCTTCGGATTGCCGCGGACGGCATCGGCCGCATTCTCCGCCGGAAATCCCGCTGATTCACGACCATCCGCTAAGACCAGACGTAGCTTTGCTGTGAACAGCGCGAGTGGCGCAGCTGGCGAAGCAGCAGTAGGAGCAGTGACGGAGAGTCCGCCGTATAATCCGGGTCTGTTCGGTCGGCTCGCGCTCGCGAACTTCAGGCAAAAACTTGTGGATGTGAGCAATGGTGGGGGGAGGTGAAGTGGGATTGAGAGAGGTGAGGAGCGGGCTGTGATGCGAATGTGGGCGAAAGTGGGTAGTTGAGTTACAGGTGTGACCGTGTGAGAGAGCAAGCCAGGTTTTTTTTTTTTTTTTTTTTTTTTTTTTTTTTTTAAAGCAGGAGGCTCGCGAGAGCAAGTCGGGTCTATCTGGTGCGTTCGGGTGTTTTGAGTCATCTCAAGATTGATTTTTTTTCACGAGGAGTGAGCTGTGATGTGAAATGGGGTCCTTGAAATGTGAAGGTAGGGGAGAACTGAGTCTGGCGTGTGTGACAGCGAGCCGGAAAGCTGCAGCTTCTTTAGCACCTGTCACAGGCCCTCGCCCTCATATGAGTCTCCCTCGCCCTTCAGTTCGTCCCACTACCTCCCTTCCCCTGTTCCACTTCCATTCCCCTATCCCACCTCCCTTCCCCTGTTCCACTTCCATCCCCCTATCCCACCTCCCTTCCCCTGCCCCACTTCCATCCCCCTATCCCGCTGTTCGCTCTGTTTTCAGGTGGTGGGATGGAGCTCGCCCAAGGAGGGGTATGATGGGATGATAGGGGATGCGCGAAAGCTACTGCTCATGCATCCTCTCTGCGCATACTCCTCCATCTTCCATTCCTTTGTCCCACTGTTCACTGTGCGTTCAGGTGGGGGGATGGAGCTCGCCCAAGGAGGGGTATGATGGGATGATAGGGGATGCGCGAAAGCTACTGCTCATGCATCCTCTCTGCGCATACTCCTCCATCGTCCATTCCTTTGTCCCACTGTTCACTGTGCGTTCAGGTGGGGGGATGGAGCTCGCCCAAGGAGGGGTATGATGGGATGATAGAGGAGGCGAGCAGGCTGCTGCAAATGCCCTCTCTTTCTCTCCACATACTCCCCCCAACCTCCGTCCCCCTATCTGCTCTTCGCTGTGTTTTCAGGTGGTGGGATGGAGCTCGTCTAAAGAGGGTATGATGGGATGATAGAGGAGGCGTGCAGGCTGCTGCTGATTCCCTCTCTCTCTCTCTCTCTCTCTCTCTCTCTCTCTCTCTCTCTCTCTCTCTCTCTCTCTCTCTCTCTCTCTCTCTCTCAAGCGGTCCGTGTATTAGATCCGAGCAAGGTACAGACATGCACAAGGATATAAGAAGCAATGCATCTCAGCTTCTAAAAACCCCCACATCCTACCTACCCTCCTTCACCCTCTAAGGCAGCTCCAATGCCGGCTCCAGGATGGCAAGGCAGTCCCCGAGGGACATTCCTTCGCCCGGCAGCGCCACAGGTGGGTTCTCCACCTGAGCCGCGTAGTTGCACTTCGTCATGAAGCTCACTGACTGCGCCCGCTGCAGCGCCACGGACCACCGCTGGCGGAACTGGTGCAGCAGCTTTGTTGCCTGGTAAGATGAGGGGGCCGCGTTGAAGAGCCGGCGCGCGCCGGTGTCGGCCAGAAGTTTGAGGAATTGAGGGACCTCCGCGCAAGGACAGCCATAGGTATCAACGGCAAGGGGGAAGAACCCGACCCACGAGGCCGTTGAGCCCTCGTAGTCGGAGATCTTCTTCTCCGCCGCCTCCCTGGCCGCCCATCCCCTGCCCTTGACCGCGTTGGGATCCCGTGTGCTGATGGGGTCCGTGATGGTCACGTCCCCTATCCACACCGCTCCTGAGGACTTGTCCCGGATCGCAATGTCGGCTTTCTTCAGAGTGACGGGGCAGAACGTAGTCGTTTCGCTGTGAGTCATGAAGTCAGCGTCGGCGGCCATGTGTACACACGCATCGCGCAACTCATTGTGCGTGTTGGTCCGCCCCTTCCCCGTGTCGCAGCGCAGCAGGTGGTTGGGCAGGCGCCTGTCAAGGATTGCCGTCTTATTGCGGCAGTCACACGCGCCAGGTGCCGAGGAGGGTAACCCCATCCTGAACTGCAGCGCATGCGCAAAGTGAGCCGGGGCAAGCCGCAGTGTCGAGTTGAAGGGGACCGCGTTGAGCCAGTCTCCTGCCCCATACCCTGAGAGTGAAAGCATGCGCTGAGTGTGCCCGCTTAGTGGGTTGAGTGGCATGATGCGTGTAGCCTGCACCTGCTCCGCGTAGCGCAGTCCGTGTACCGCGATTGCCAGCCCATGCTGCAGCTTGGCGCCCTTGGGATTAGCCCGATCGCTCTGCAGCAGCTCCTTCCCATCGTCCGGCAGTGACTCCTCACACCTCTCCAACCAGTCAAAGAGCGGGGACGTGTTGATGAAGGGCCCCACCATCTGGACCCGCGTTTCCGCCAAGGCGCCGACGGCCGACTCATCAATGGAGGTGAGCAGGTGCTGCGCTTGCGTGTAGCTTGCAAGGAACCCAACACGACCCTCCACCGAAGGGTCTGTGAGTCCCAAACCACCGAGCGAGATGGGGAGTGACGCTTGCGCCCAGGTACGTGAAATCTCGGCCTCCCCCCGTGGGTGGCGAATGCCGCAGGCAGTCAGCAACGTCTCAAACAGCTTTTTACCCCAGTCTGACCACTCCTCGACTGGCAGGGCCGAAAGCGGCGTGGTGCGGGCGACGTAAGCGATCCGCCGTGAGATGCACCGTGAGAGCAGGAGGGAAGCCAGCTGCGGCTCCATCCGCGCGATTAAGGGCAGCGGCACTCCCATGGTGTCGAGGCTGGCACGTAGGAACGCGGCGGTTGCGTCGCTGCCACCGATGAAGCTGCCAAGCACCTTCACCCCATCTTTTGTGAAAGGTACGCCCACTGGAAGCGCTGCTCCCTGCTGGCCAGCCTGAGACCAGGCCGCGCACTTGGCTGGGTTGTGGCGCAGCCCGATCTCCCCGAGGTTTCCTGTGAAGTCCTCAAATGCCGCCGCGCACATGGCTGCATCCCCAAGAAAAGTTACGTCGTCCGCATAGGCTAGACAGACCACGGAGGGGAAGCTGAGCGTCGTTTTCGTCAGCGCTGGGTGTATGGCGGCAGCGAACAGCAACGGGCCGAGGGGATCTCCCTGCCGCACCCCGGTCTCGCTCAGCAGAGGTGGGTGTGAGAAGCCAGCGTCCAGACATAGAGCCGAAGGAAGGCCGTACAGCAGTTTAACTAACGGTAAAAGTGAAGCGAGAGAGGAGTCCCGAAGAGATGTGATGATGGCGTCGCGGTTAACGCTGTTAAATGCGTTCGCCAGATCAGCCTGTAGGACCAAAGCTCCTGTGTTCACCGTGAGGTACGTGCGTGTGATGTGGATAATCGCCTCCGCCCCGCCAGGGACTGCCACGCCGAACTGGTGCGGTAGGAAGAATACACGAGCGGCCCCTGCAGTCAAAGTAAGCGCCGTCTTAGCTGCCAGGCGTGTTATGCTCTCGCCGATGGCAATTGGTCGCGTCCCCCCATCGGGCTTGCTCAGGGCAATCAATCTTGAGGCGGTGAGGAGCTCAGCCACCGCAGGAGGTAATTTTCCTGTTAATATCGTGTTGACTAGCGCGTGCAGGTGTTTCCCAACGGAGTGGTTGATCAGCGCTGCATCGCGTAAGTGTTCGAAAGTTGTTCCTGAGGGGCCCGCTCCCACCCCCATCTCGCAGCTTCCCAGCACCTTGGAGAAGACAGCAAACGGTGCCGATAGGTGAGGGTCAGGTTCTGGAAAGTTCCAGTCAGGTGGGGAGGCGGGCGCAGGTGGGTGCTTGGCGCGCAGGGCCTCCAGCACAGTTGGAGAGGGGGTGCTGACTGGCGTGGCTTCAAGTGCCATCACGGCGCGTCGTAGGCTGCCACGTCGTGCCAACCCCTCTGCCCTAGCGATGACACCAATGTCATCGGGCTGGTGTCTGGGTGGTTGGGGCCACGACAGTGAACCCACTGTTTCAGTGTATAATTTGTCCCATTCTCCAGACAGAAACTGACGAAGGCGGGCACTGACAGCCTTCCAGTCTGGGCGCCTAGGTGACAGCTGGCGAAGTGTTAATCGAGCGAGAAACAGGACGACCGTCCATGCAGAAGGTGAGTCTGGATATTTCGCCAAGCGCAGCAGCGGAACCAACAGAGCTGTGGCGAAAAGTTTGCGTGGGTCTGGTGGGAGGTGACGGGAAAGAGGTGCGTGGCGAGAGTCACGCAATTTCGTCAGATCCCAGTTTGACACGCTGGCGAATAGCGTGTCGTCCTTGGCGAGTGATTCTGGGGATTTCTCCTCTGGGGCTTGGGTTGGGACGGGGTTACCGCCAGGTGCAGATTGATGTCCGGCCTGGCTAGGGGTCTGAATGTGGGAATTCGTGGTTGGGATTGGTGCAGTTACAATGTTGCCTGATGCGGCTCGGGTTGGTGTGGGGGACCCCTCCTAATGGATCTCACTGCTGCAGCTCCCCCCGCCATGTGAGATGCTGCTGCTGCTGCTCTGCCCGCTCGAGCAGGAGTCTGAAGCTGCTCGTCGTCCAAGGACTCAGAGCTGGAAGTCGAGTCAGTGGACTCGGCTGCTACAAAGCTACTGTCTGAAGTGGAGGTTTCATTATCACCGCTCATCTCGTTTAAAGCCCGCCTCCCCGCCTGCTGGTACACGTTTTCCGGTCCACCCCCACGTGCTCTCCCCCCGCGTCCCGCAGCTCTCCTTCCGCGGCCTGCTGTTCTTCCGCCGACTTGTCGGCCGCTGAGTGTCCGCGCGCCCTCTTCCCGACGTACCGATGAGTTCCCTTGAAGCTCCTGCCTTGGGGCGAGCCGCGGAGAGCGATCCAGCTCCCCGCCCACTTCCTCCTGCGCGCCCTGCCGCGAGCGTGCCTGTCGCGCCGCCGGCGTCTGCGGATCGGATCCGCCGTCGTTTCGAAGATCAGCAGCGCGCTCTGACCTCGCGCGGGGGCCGGTCCCTGCCTCAGCCGGAGCCTGCTCACGCGGCGTCCGCCGAGCGCTACGGCGGAGTGGGTGTGGCGCACCAGGAGCATTCCCCTCGCCGACGTTCATCTGTGATTCGCGGCGATAGGCGGGAGAGCCGCAGGGAAGGTCTTCACGCTGGCCCGCGGTCGCCGCGTTCGCCTCGTCGCGTGGCGTCACGGAGTCGTTCGCGTGATCGCAGGTCACACCGCCACCGTTCGCCCGCTCGCCCTCATTCTCGTCACCGTTCGCCCGTACGCCAGTCGTCCCGTCCTCGATCGCCTCCGCGTTCGCCACGTCCCTCGAAGCGTCCACGGCTCGACTCTCCTCGTCGCGTGGTCCGTTCCCCTGAACGCCAGCGTCAGCTGGGCTCGTCTCGCCAGCAGTCGCCTGTGCGTTCGGACGCAAGTGGTCGGGGGCGTCGCGGGCGGCGGGGAGGTTATGGTCGCGGGGGAAAAGCGCGTCCAGCGCCGTCCGCAATGGAGCGCCGTCTTCTGGATAGGCTTGATGACGTGGAGAAGGAGCTTCGTCGCTCACGTGCGGGGTCGGCGTCACCCCCAGCTCCTCGCGCTGCTCCCGTCGTCCCTCTCTCCGCGCTCCTGCCTCACAATCCATTCGGATCCCCGGCGCGCTCAGATCGGCCGCTGCCTGCGGGAATGGGCTTCGTAGGTGCTGGTGGCGGGCTGCCGTGGGCTCAGTATGAACCGCCGCGTCCTCTTCCTGCTCCGCGTGATCTCGCCGTGTCGTCTCACCGTGCCCGCTCGTCCGCGTTGCTTCCGCCGATGAGGAGAATTCCCACGGCGACCCTGGCCCGCCTATGGTCGCTGGCGGCGTCCCTGCAGAGCCTTGAGCGGATTCTCCAGGAGTCATATGACTCCATGCCGGTGAGCCCTCCGAGCAGGTTCTCTCAGAAACCGCGAGCTGATTGTCATGCGGCGGCGTCAGCGCTATTCGCGCTCGTAACGCCACTGCAGGTAGAGCCCTCGCCGGGAGCAGCCTCGGCCAGCCAGCTGGCTGACTCGGCCCTGGCTCTGAGGACGCTTGTAGCAGGTCCTGGTACTCCCGTTGACGTTGTAGGCGCCACCGTGTTAGTGGTCCGCCAGTTGTGGTTGAACACGAGCGGAATGCTCGCTGCGGTAGACGCGGACCGCATGTAGGTGCTCCCCCCTTGCGCGTGTAGACCCGTTCCATTATCGTGTTGCTAGGTGTCGATGCTTGCCTTGCTTGTGTCTGATGCCTAAACTACTGCTTGTTGTTCCCCCTTGTCATCCCGAGCGCGCGGCCGAAGGCCGCGCACGCGAGCGCCGGCGCGAAGCGCGAAAATTTTTCAGAATGAACTGAATACTAAGGATGAAGAAGCCACGAGAGCCTTTAAGTACTCATGGGAGAGGGCAGAAGGGTGAGTGCAAAGGCAGAAGGGGAGAGGCTAATCCTCTCTCTCTCTCTCTCTCTCTCTCTCTCTCTCTCTCGCTCTCTCGAACGATCGAGCGAAAATTTTTCAGAATGAACTGAATACTAAGGATGAAGAAGCCACGAGAGCCTTTAAGTACTCATGGGAGAGGGCAGAAGGGTGAGTGCAAAGGCAGAAGGGGAGAGGCTAATCCTCTCTCTCTCTCTCCAGCGGTCCGTGTATTAGATCCAAGCAAATACAGACATGCAAAGGATAGAGATGCTACTCATACAAATCATCTTCTAACCCACACATCCCACTCACCCCCCTCCCCCTCTGCTCCGTCTAAGGGAGCTCCAGCACCGGCTCTAAGATGGCCAGGCAGTCCCCAAGGGACATGCCCTCGCCTGGCATCTCCGCAGGTGGGTTCTCCACCTGTGCCGCGTAGTTGCATTTCTCCATAAAGCTCACCGACTGAGCACGCTGCAGCGCCACGGACCACCTCTGGCGGAACTGGTGCAGCAGCTTCGTAGCCTGGTAGGATGAGGGGGTCGCGTTGAAGAGCCTGCGGGCGGCGGTCTCGGCTAACAGCTTGAAGAATTGGGGCACCTCCTCGCAAGGGCAGCCGTAGGTGTCAACGGCGAGTGGGAAGAATCCGACCCACGAAGCCGTTGAGCCTTCGTAGTCGGAGATCTTCTTCTCCGCCGCTTCACGGGCTGCCCACCCCCTGCCCTTGACTGCGTTGGGGTCACGGGTGCTGATGGGGTCCGTGATTGTCACGTCCCCAATCCAAACCGCCCCCGAGGACTTGTCCCTGATTGCTATGTCCGCCTTCTTCCTAGTGACGGGGCAGAATGCGGTTGTCTCTCCATGAGTCATGAAGTCCGCGTTGTTGGCCATCCGGAGGCACTCATCCCGCAGCTCATTATGGGTGTTGGTCCTCCCCTTCCCTGTGTCACAGCGCAGAAGGTGGTTGGGCAGCCGTCGGTCTGTGATTGCCGTGTTGTTGCGGCAGTCACAAGCCCCAGGTGCAGAGGAGGGAAGCCCCATTCGGAACTGCAGTGCGTGGGCGAAGTGATCTGGAGCCAGGCGCAGCGACTTGTTAAAGGGGACCGCGTTGAGCCAGTCCCCTGCCCCATACCCCGAGAGGGAGAGCATACGTTGCGTGTGCCCGCTAAGGGGGTTGAGCGGCATGTCGCGCGTGGTTTGGACCTGCTCGGCGTAGCGGCGTCCGTGGACCGCGATTGCCAGCCCGTGCTGCAGCTTGATGCCTTTGGGTTCGGCGCGGTCGCTCTGCAGCAGCTCCTTCCCGTCCTCCGGCAACATCTCCTCGCACCTCTCCAACCAGTCAAACAGCGGGGACGTGTTGAGGTAGGGTCCCGCCATCTGGATCCGTGTTTCTGCCAAGGCGCCGACCGCCGCCTCGTCAATGGAGGTGAGCAAATGCTGCGCCTGCGTGTAGCTCGCCAAGAACCCTACGCGACCCTCCACCGACGGGTCCGTCAGACCCAAGCCTCCAAGTGAGATCGGGAGTGAGGCTTGGGCCCAGGTCCGTGCTATCTCAGCCTCCCCCCGTGGGTGTCGAATGCCGCAAGCCGTCAACAGTGTGTCAAACAATCCCTTGCCCCAGTCCGACCATTCCTCCACTGGCAAGGGAGAGAGCGGAGTGGTGCGCGCGACATAGGAGACTCGCCGCGAGATGCATCTGGTAAGCAGGAGAGACGCCAGCTGTGGCTCCATTCTCGCAATTAGGCGAAGTGGGGCTCCCATTGTGTTAAGGCTGTCGCGTAGGAACGCTGCAGTTGCGTCGTTTCCGCCGACGAAGCTGCCCAGCACCTTCACGCCGTCATCAATGAAAGGTACGCCCTGCGGCAGGGGTGTTGACTGACGGCCTGCCTGTGACCATGCCGCACACTTAGCGGGGTTGTGTTGTAGCCCAATCTCCCCAAGGCTTCCTGTGAAGTGCCCAAACGCCGCCGCACAAGCCGTTGCTTCTCCAAGAAAAGTGACGTCGTCCGCGTATGCCAGGCATACCACGGACGGGAAGGTAAGTGCCGTGCTTGTCAACGCGGGGTGAATGGCGGCAGCAAACAGCAAGGGGCCGAGGGGATCTCCCTGCCTCACCCCGGTTTCGCTCAAGAGTGGTGGGTGCGAGAATCCGGCATCCAGGCATAGGGAAGAGGGGTGGCCATATGACAGTTTCACGAGTGGCAGTAGCGGAGCTAGCGTCGAACCTCGAAGCGACTCCGTGATGGCCCCTCGGTTAACACTATTGAAAGCGTTCGCCAGGTCGGCCTGCAGAACGAGCGCTCCAGGGTTGACGGTAAGAAAGGTTCGCGTGATGTGGATGATCGCCTCTGCTTCCCCTGGAACCGCTACACCGAATTGATGAGGTAAGAAGAAATCTCGAGCGGCGCCCGCCGTCAAGGTAAGAGCTGTTTTGGCAGCGAGGCGAGTGATGCTTTCGCCGATGGCTATCGGCCTCGTCCCCCCTCCTGGTTTGGTAAGGGCAATCAGGCGAGAGGCGGTGAGGAGTTCGGCTATTGCGAGAGGTAATTTTCCAGTGAGTATGGTGTTGACTAGCGCATGCAGGTGCTTCCCCACTGAAGCGTTGATCAGAGATGCGTCCCGCAGGTGTTCGAATGTTGTTCCTGATGGCCCAGCTCCTACTCCCATCTCACACCGACCCAAAACCTTGGAGAAGACCTCGTAAGGCGCCGAGAGGTGAGGGTCTGGTGTGGGAAATATCCAGTCAGGTGGGGAGGCGGGCGCAGGTGGGTGCTTGGCGCGTAGTGCCTCCAGCACAGCCGGCGATGGCGTGCAAACTGGCGTGGCCTCTAAGGCCATGACGGCCCGTCGCAGGCTGCCACGTCGAGCTAGCCCCTCAGCTCTCGCGATGACCCCAATGTCATCCGGCTGGTGTCTGGGTGGCTGGGGACAGGTCAGTGAGTCCACGGTGTCCTTGTACAGCTCATCCCAGTCCCCACACATGAATTTGCTAAGTCGTGCGCTGACTGCCTTCCAATCTGGACGCCTGGGTGACAGCTGGCGAAGTGTGAGTCGTGCGAGGAACAAGAGGACGACCCAAGCAGAGTGTGAGTCTGGATCGTTCGCCAACCGCAGCAGAGGTACCAGCAAGGCGGTGGCGAAAAGTTTGCGAGGGTCGGGTGGGAGGTGGCGGGAGAGTGGTGCGTGGCGACTGTCGCGCAATTTCGTCAGGTCCCATGTTCCAACCCCAGCGAATAGCACGTCGTCCTTGGCGAGTGTTTCTGGGGATTTTTCTCTCTCTCTCTCTCTCTCTCTCTCTCTCTCTCTCTCTCTCTCTCACTTCATTGCTCCCCACCTGTGTCTCAGGTGGTGGGGTGGAGCTCGCCGAAAGAGGGGTACGACGGGATGATAGAGGAGGCGCGGAAGCTGCTGCAGATGCCCTCTCTCTTCCTTCATTGCTCCTCACTTCCCGCTGTTCTCTGTGCTCTCAGGTGGTGGGGTGGAGCTCGCCTAAAGAGGGGTACGACGGGATGATAGAGGAGGCGCGGAGGCTGCTGCAGATGCACCCCGATCGCAAGAAGAGCGAGGAGGACGCGGTGAGTGTGTGTGTGTGTGTGTGTGTGTGTGTGTGGGTGGGTGTGTGTGTGTGTGTGTGTGCTCGTTATAGTCACACACAGTGCACTGCATACATACTCTTGCTGCTGATGCACGGGGATCGCAAGAAGAGCGAGGAGGACGCGGTGAGTCATTGCATGTCATGAGTCCCCCTCGCTCATGCATGACATGAGAATCACATGACCATAAGATGAGCATACCATAAGCGTCACATGACCATATGAGCATGAATGACATGTTATAGTCACATACACGCGCTGCTGATAATGCACTCGGATGGTAGGAAGAGCAAACAGGACGCGGTGAGCTGTGTGTTCTGCTCGTTATAGTCACATGCTTACTCACCTCACTTACGCTCACTATCACCCATCCCCTCTCCTGCCGCCCATCAGGTAACGATTCTACGAGCCCACTTCCCGCCCTTCCTTCTGCCACTCTTCAAGAGGTTCTTTGCTCCATTGTGGGGCGGCCGGGTTGCTGCTGTTCTCTGTGGTAAGGGCGGTGTGCTGTGCTCTGTGGTAAGGCCGATGTGCTGTTTAGCCGACTTGTTATGTTACGCTCGGTTCAGTCATTCCCGCCTTTCTTTCGCTGCTGTGCTCGATACTCTGTGGTAGGCACTGAACGAACGGTGTGCTCGATATTGTTGATCTCGCAGCGCGTGAAAATAGATCTGTTTTGAGACATCTCAAAGCAACATTATAATCACGTGGTAAGCGCTGCTGTGCTCGATACTCTGTGGTAGGCAAGGCACTGAACAACAGTGTGCTATTTTTGAGGCGCCTAATATATATATATATATATATAGCACAGAGCGGTGTGCTATCGTTGATATCACAGTAAGTGCTGGCCTCAGATCTGTGCTGTGGTGCTCCCTCCCTCCCTCCCTCCCTCCCTCCCAGCGTGGGTGACACACCTCGCCTGCCAGTGGCTCATGGGGCCCAGCAAGGTGGTGGCGATAGAGATGGAGGACGGCAGGAAGCAGCTCTCAGGGGTGAGTCCTAGAGTGTGGGGATGGTGCATATGTGGGTATGGTCACCTGTGTGGGCACTGGGTAGGGTAGTGGCTCATGGGGCCCAGCACGGTGGTGGCGGTGGGGAGGGAAGACGACCGTAAGCAGCGCTCGGGGGTGACTCGTTGAGTGTGTGAGTATGGTTATTGTGCTGGTGGTATGCATGCTCACATGCCTGCCAGTGGCTCATGGGGCCGCAAGCAACGCTCGGGAGTGAGTCGCTGAGTGTTTGTGGCTTTAGTGTAATGTTCACCCAGTGAACCCAGTGTGACCCACTGTGGCCCAGTGTGACCCAGTATGACCAAGCATGCCCAAGTGTGAACAAGCATGACCAAGCGTGACCAAACGTGCCCAAGCATGCCCAAGCGTGACCAAACGTGCCCAAGCGTGCCCAAGCGTGACCAAGCACGCCCAAGTATGAACAAGCATGACCAAACGTGACCAAACGTGACCAAGCGTGACCAAACGTGACCAAACGTGACCAAGCGTGACCAAACGTGACCAAGCGTGACCAAACGTGACCAAGCGTGACCAAACGTGACTAAGCGTGACGAATCGCGACGAAGCGTGACCAAGCACCCTCAAGTGTGACCAAGCGTGACGAAGCGTGACTAAGCGTGACCAAGCGTGCCCAGATGTGACCAAGCGTGCCCATGCGTGCCCAAGCATGCCCAGATGTGACCAAGTGTGTCCAAGTGTGCCCCTCTTCCCCCACTGTCTCTTTTGCCCACCCTCTCGTTCTTCCCACCACCAGGTGAAGGTGGAGAAGTGCAAGTTCCTGAACTTTTGAGGCGCCTCAAAAACCACCAGGTGAAGGTGGAGAACTGCAAGTTCCTGAACGACTTTTGAGGCGCCTCAAAAACCACCAGGTGAAGGTGGAGAAGTGCAAGTTCCTGAACGACTTTTGAGGCGCCTCAAAAACCACCAGGTGAAGGTGGAGAAGTGCAAGTTCCTGAACGACTTTTGAGGCGCCTCAAAAACCACCAGGTGAAGGTGGAGAAGTGCAAGTTCCTGAACTTTTGAGGCGCCTCAAAAACCACCAGGTGAAGGTGGAGAAGTGCAAGTTCCTGAATCTAAGTTCCTGGACGACTTTTGAGGCGCCTCAAAAGTTCCTGAATCTAAGTGTGCACATCCCCGTCAACATCCCTCTGTTGCTCTTTCTTCTGTTCCTCCCGCCTCCTGTCCTTCCGCTCACCACCAGGTGAAGATCGAGAAGTGCAAGTTCCTGGGCGAGGCACAGCGTGAGCATTTCTTCTGAACGCCCCATACTCCGCCTTTGCTCCTTCTCCTGTGTCTTTCTCACCCTCTCCTCTCAACGACACCATCCCGCCACCAGGTGAAGATAGAGAAGTGCAAGTTCCTGGACGAATCGAAGTGTGCTGGCAGCTGCATTCACACATGCAAGATGCCCACTCAGGTGTGTGCATTCATGTACGCATGCATGCATGGGCATGCACCTGCGCACTGGGTCAAACGAAATGAGCTGGCAGCTGCATCTGCATTCACACATGCAAGATGCCCACTCAGGTGTGTGCATTCATTCATGTACTCATGCATGCATGGGCATGCACCTGCGCACTGAGTCAAACAAAATGTGCTGGCAGCTGCATTCACACACGCAAGATGCCCACTCAGGTATGTGAATGTGGGTATCTTCATGCATGTATGTGCGTGCGTGTGCAAGTGCTGTGGTAGGGGAGGGATGTGTCCGTATACCCATGCATGCACCTACGCCCATGCTGTCTCTTGAGAAGTCTCAGAAGTCCACTCAGGTATGTGAATGTGGGTATCTGCATGTGCGTGCGTGTGCACGTGCTGTGGGAGGGGAGGGATGTGTCCGTATACCCGTGCATGCACTTATGCCTACGCTGTTGCTCCCATCGCTCTTGCTGTCCCGTCTTCAGGGTAACGAGGTGACTTTTGAGTCGACTCAAAAGTCACTAGGGGAGGGATGTGTCCGTATACCCGTGCATGCACCTATGCCCATGCTGTGCATGCACCTATGCCCATGCTGTGCATGCACCTACGCCCATGCTGTGCATGCACCTATGCCCATGCTGTGCATGCACCTATGCCCATGCTGTGCATGCACCTACGCCCATGCTGTGCATGCACCTATGCCCATGCTGTGCATGCACCTATGCCCATGCTGTGCATGCACCTATGCCCATGCTGTGCATGCACCTATGCCCATGCTGTGCATGCACCTATGCCCATGCTGTGCATGCACCTATGCCCATGCTGTGCATGCACCTATGCCCATGCTGTGCATGCACCTATGCCCATGCTGTGCATGCACCTATGCCCATGCTGTGCATGCACCTATGCCCATGCTGTGCATGCACCTATGCCCATGCTGTGCATGCACCTATGCCCATGCTGTGCATGCACCTATGCCCATGCTGTGCATGCACCTATGCCCATGCTGTGCATGCACCTATGCCCATGCTGTGCATGCACCTATGCCCATGCTGTGCATGCACCTATGCCCATGCTGTGCATGCACCTATGCCCATGCTGTGCATGCACCTATGCCCATGCTGTGCATGCACCTATGCCCATGCTGTGCATGCACCTATGCCCATGCTGTGCATGCACCTATGCCCATGCTGTGCATGCACCTATGCCCATGCTGTGCATGCACCTATGCCCATGCTGTGCATGCACCTATGCCCATGCTGTGCATGCACCTATGCCCATGCTGTGCATGCACCTATGCCCATGCTGTGCATGCACCTATGCCCATGCTGTGCATGCACCTATGCCCATGCTGTGCATGCACCTATGCCCATGCTGTGCATGCACCTATGCCCATGCTGTGCATGCACCTATGCCCATGCTGTGCATGCACCTATGCCCATGCTGTGCATGCACCTATGCCCATGCTGTGCATGCACCTATGCCCATGCTGTGCATGCACCTATGCCCATGCTGTGCATGCACCTATGCCCATGCTGTGCATGCACCTATGCCCATGCTGTGCATGCACCTATGCCCATGCTGTGCATGCACCTATGCCCATGCTGTGCATGCACCTATGCCCATGCTGTGCATGCACCTATGCCCATGCTGTGCATGCACCTATGCCCATGCTGTGCATGCACCTATGCCCATGCTGTGCATGCACCTATGCCCATGCTGTGCATGCACCTATGCCCATGCTGTGCATGCACCTATGCCCATGCTGTGCATGCACCTATGCCCATGCTGTGCATGCACCTATGCCCATGCTGTGCATGCACCTATGCCCATGCTGTGCATGCACCTATGCCCATGCTGTGCATGCACCTATGCCCATGCTGTGCATGCACCTATGCCCATGCTGTGCATGCACCTATGCCCATGCTGTGCATGCACCTATGCCCATGCTGTGCATGCACCTATGCCCATGCTGTGCATGCACCTATGCCCATGCTGTGCATGCACCTATGCCCATGCTGTGCATGCACCTATGCCCATGCTGTGCATGCACCTATGCCCATGCTGTGCATGCACCTATGCCCATGCTGTGCATGCACCTATGCCCATGCTGTGCATGCACCTATGCCCATGCTGTGCATGCACCTATGCCCATGCTGTGCATGCACCTATGCCCATGCTGTGCATGCACCTATGCCCATGCTGTGCATGCACCTATGCCCATGCTGTGCATGCACCTATGCCCATGCTGTGCATGCACCTATGCCCATGCTGTGCATGCACCTATGCCCATGCTGTGCATGCACCTATGCCCATGCTGTGCATGCACCTATGCCCATGCTGTGCATGCACCTATGCCCATGCTGTGCATGCACCTATGCCCATGCTGTGCATGCACCTATGCCCATGCTGTGCATGCACCTATGCCCATGCTGTGCATGCACCTATGCCCATGCTGTGCATGCACCTATGCCCATGCTGTGCATGCACCTATGCCCATGCTGTGCATGCACCTATGCCCATGCTGTGCATGCACCTATGCCCATGCTGTGCATGCACCTATGCCCATGCTGTGCATGCACCTATGCCCATGCTGTGCATGCACCTATGCCCATGCTGTGCATGCACCTATGCCCATGCTGTGCATGCACCTATGCCCATGCTGTGCATGCACCTATGCCCATGCTGTGCATGCACCTATGCCCATGCTGTGCATGCACCTATGCCCATGCTGTGCATGCACCTATGCCCATGCTGTGCATGCACCTATGCCCATGCTGTGCATGCACCTATGCCCATGCTGTGCATGCACCTATGCCCATGCTGTGCATGCACCTATGCCCATGCTGTGCATGCACCTACGCCCATGCTGTGCATGCACCTATGCCCATGCTGTGCATGCACCTACGCCCATGCTGTGCATGCACCTATGCCCATGCTGTGCATGCACCTATGCCCATGCTGTGCATGCACCTATGCCCATGCTGTGCATGCACCTATGCCCATGCTGTGCATGCACCTATGCCCATGCTGTGCATGCACCTATGCCCATGCTGTGCATGCACCTATGCCCATGCTGTGCATGCACCTATGCCCATGCTGTGCATGCACCTATGCCCATGCTGTGCATGCACCTATGCCCATGCTGTGCATGCACCTATGCCCATGCTGTGCATGCACCTATGCCCATGCTGTGCATGCACCTATGCCCATGCTGTGCATGCACCTATGCCCATGCTGTGCATGCACCTATGCCCATGCTGTGCATGCACCTATGCCCATGCTGTGCATGCACCTATGCCCATGCTGTGCATGCACCTATGCCCATGCTGTGCATGCACCTATGCCCATGCTGTGCATGCACCTATGCCCATGCTGTGCATGCACCTATGCCCATGCTGTGCATGCACCTATGCCCATGCTGTGCATGCACCTATGCCCATGCTGTGCATGCACCTATGCCCATGCTGTGCATGCACCTATGCCCATGCTGTGCATGCACCTATGCCCATGCTGTGCATGCACCTATGCCCATGCTGTGCATGCACCTATGCCCATGCTGTGCATGCACCTATGCCCATGCTGTGCATGCACCTATGCCCATGCTGTGCATGCACCTATGCCCATGCTGTGCATGCACCTATGCCCATGCTGTGCATGCACCTATGCCCATGCTGTGCATGCACCTATGCCCATGCTGTGCATGCACCTATGCCCATGCTGTGCATGCACCTATGCCCATGCTGTGCATGCACCTATGCCCATGCTGTGCATGCACCTATGCCCATGCTGTGCATGCACCTATGCCCATGCTGTGCATGCACCTATGCCCATGCTGTGCATGCACCTATGCCCATGCTGTGCATGCACCTATGCCCATGCTGTGCATGCACCTATGCCCATGCTGTGCATGCACCTATGCCCATGCTGTGCATGCACCTATGCCCATGCTGTGCATGCACCTATGCCCATGCTGTGCATGCACCTATGCCCATGCTGTGCATGCACCTATGCCCATGCTGTGCATGCACCTATGCCCATGCTGTGCATGCACCTATGCCCATGCTGTGCATGCACCTATGCCCATGCTGTGCATGCACCTATGCCCATGCTGTGCATGCACCTATGCCCATGCTGTGCATGCACCTATGCCCATGCTGTGCATGCACCTATGCCCATGCTGTGCATGCACCTATGCCCATGCTGTGCATGCACCTATGCCCATGCTGTGCATGCACCTATGCCCATGCTGTGCATGCACCTATGCCCATGCTGTGCATGCACCTATGCCCATGCTGTGCATGCACCTATGCCCATGCTGTGCATGCACCTATGCCCATGCTGTGCATGCACCTATGCCCATGCTGTGCATGCACCTATGCCCATGCTGTGCATGCACCTATGCCCATGCTGTGCATGCACCTATGCCCATGCTGTGCATGCACCTATGCCCATGCTGTGCATGCACCTATGCCCATGCTGTGCATGCACCTATGCCCATGCTGTGCATGCACCTATGCCCATGCTGTGCATGCACCTATGCCCATGCTGTGCATGCACCTATGCCCATGCTGTGCATGCACCTATGCCCATGCTGTGCATGCACCTATGCCCATGCTGTGCATGCACCTATGCCCATGCTGTGCATGCACCTATGCCCATGCTGTGCATGCACCTATGCCCATGCTGTGCATGCACCTATGCCCATGCTGTGCATGCACCTATGCCCATGCTGTGCATGCACCTATGCCCATGCTGTGCATGCACCTATGCCCATGCTGTGCATGCACCTATGCCCATGCTGTGCATGCACCTATGCCCATGCTGTGCATGCACCTATGCCCATGCTGTGCATGCACCTATGCCCATGCTGTGCATGCACCTATGCCCATGCTGTGCATGCACCTATGCCCATGCTGTGCATGCACCTATGCCCATGCTGTGCATGCACCTATGCCCATGCTGTGCATGCACCTATGCCCATGCTGTGCATGCACCTATGCCCATGCTGTGCATGCACCTATGCCCATGCTGTGCATGCACCTATGCCCATGCTGTGCATGCACCTATGCCCATGCTGTGCATGCACCTATGCCCATGCTGTGCATGCACCTATGCCCATGCTGTGCATGCACCTATGCCCATGCTGTGCATGCACCTATGCCCATGCTGTGCATGCACCTATGCCCATGCTGTGCATGCACCTATGCCCATGCTGTGCATGCACCTATGCCCATGCTGTGCATGCACCTATGCCCATGCTGTGCATGCACCTATGCCCATGCTGTGCATGCACCTATGCCCATGCTGTGCATGCACCTATGCCCATGCTGTGCATGCACCTATGCCCATGCTGTGCATGCACCTATGCCCATGCTGTGCATGCACCTATGCCCATGCTGTGCATGCACCTATGCCCATGCTGTGCATGCACCTATGCCCATGCTGTGCATGCACCTATGCCCATGCTGTGCATGCACCTATGCCCATGCTGTGCATGCACCTATGCCCATGCTGTGCATGCACCTATGCCCATGCTGTGCATGCACCTATGCCCATGCTGTGCATGCACCTATGCCCATGCTGTGCATGCACCTATGCCCATGCTGTGCATGCACCTATGCCCATGCTGTGCATGCACCTATGCCCATGCTGTGCATGCACCTATGCCCATGCTGTGCATGCACCTATGCCCATGCTGTGCATGCACCTATGCCCATGCTGTGCATGCACCTATGCCCATGCTGTGCATGCACCTATGCCCATGCTGTGCATGCACCTATGCCCATGCTGTGCATGCACCTATGCCCATGCTGTGCATGCACCTATGCCCATGCTGTGCATGCACCTATGCCCATGCTGTGCATGCACCTATGCCCATGCTGTGCATGCACCTATGCCCATGCTGTGCATGCACCTATGCCCATGCTGTGCATGCACCTATGCCCATGCTGTGCATGCACCTATGCCCATGCTGTGCATGCACCTATGCCCATGCTGTGCATGCACCTATGCCCATGCTGTGCATGCACCT
This sequence comes from Closterium sp. Naga37s-1, assembly GCA_947471745.1. Taxonomy (NCBI): domain Eukaryota; kingdom Viridiplantae; phylum Streptophyta; class Zygnematophyceae; order Desmidiales; family Closteriaceae; genus Closterium; species Closterium sp. Naga37s-1. The sequence goes on along the minus strand of CANJKZ010000235.1, from coordinate 690,337 downwards.
ATGCCCATGCTGTGCATGCACCTATGCCCATGCTGTGCATGCACCTATGCCCATGCTGTGCATGCACCTATGCCCATGCTGTGCATGCACCTATGCCCATGCTGTGCATGCACCTATGCCCATGCTGTGCATGCACCTATGCCCATGCTGTGCATGCACCTATGCCCATGCTGTGCATGCACCTATGCCCATGCTGTGCATGCACCTATGCCCATGCTGTGCATGCACCTATGCCCATGCTGTGCATGCACCTATGCCCATGCTGTGCATGCACCTATGCCCATGCTGTGCATGCACCTATGCCCATGCTGTGCATGCACCTATGCCCATGCTGTGCATGCACCTATGCCCATGCTGTGCATGCACCTATGCCCATGCTGTGCATGCACCTATGCCCATGCTGTGCATGCACCTATGCCCATGCTGTGCATGCACCTATGCCCATGCTGTGCATGCACCTATGCCCATGCTGTGCATGCACCTATGCCCATGCTGTGCATGCACCTATGCCCATGCTGTGCATGCACCTATGCCCATGCTGTGCATGCACCTATGCCCATGCTGTGCATGCACCTATGCCCATGCTGTGCATGCACCTATGCCCATGCTGTGCATGCACCTATGCCCATGCTGTGCATGCACCTATGCCCATGCTGTGCATGCACCTATGCCCATGCTGTGCATGCACCTATGCCCATGCTGTGCATGCACCTATGCCCATGCTGTGCATGCACCTATGCCCATGCTGTGCATGCACCTATGCCCATGCTGTGCATGCACCTATGCCCATGCTGTGCATGCACCTATGCCCATGCTGTGCATGCACCTATGCCCATGCTGTGCATGCACCTATGCCCATGCTGTGCATGCACCTATGCCCATGCTGTGCATGCACCTATGCCCATGCTGTGCATGCACCTATGCCCATGCTGTGCATGCACCTATGCCCATGCTGTGCATGCACCTATGCCCATGCTGTGCATGCACCTATGCCCATGCTGTGCATGCACCTATGCCCATGCTGTGCATGCACCTATGCCCATGCTGTGCATGCACCTATGCCCATGCTGTGCATGCACCTATGCCCATGCTGTGCATGCACCTATGCCCATGCTGTGCATGCACCTATGCCCATGCTGTGCATGCACCTATGCCCATGCTGTGCATGCACCTATGCCCATGCTGTGCATGCACCTATGCCCATGCTGTGCATGCACCTATGCCCATGCTGTGCATGCACCTATGCCCATGCTGTGCATGCACCTATGCCCATGCTGTGCATGCACCTATGCCCATGCTGTGCATGCACCTATGCCCATGCTGTGCATGCACCTATGCCCATGCTGTGCATGCACCTATGCCCATGCTGTGCATGCACCTATGCCCATGCTGTGCATGCACCTATGCCCATGCTGTGCATGCACCTATGCCCATGCTGTGCATGCACCTATGCCCATGCTGTGCATGCACCTATGCCCATGCTGTGCATGCACCTATGCCCATGCTGTGCATGCACCTATGCCCATGCTGTGCATGCACCTATGCCCATGCTGTGCATGCACCTATGCCCATGCTGTGCATGCACCTATGCCCATGCTGTGCATGCACCTATGCCCATGCTGTGCATGCACCTATGCCCATGCTGTGCATGCACCTATGCCCATGCTGTGCATGCACCTATGCCCATGCTGTGCATGCACCTATGCCCATGCTGTGCATGCACCTATGCCCATGCTGTGCATGCACCTATGCCCATGCTGTGCATGCACCTATGCCCATGCTGTGCATGCACCTATGCCCATGCTGTGCATGCACCTATGCCCATGCTGTGCATGCACCTATGCCCATGCTGTGCATGCACCTATGCCCATGCTGTGCATGCACCTATGCCCATGCTGTGCATGCACCTATGCCCATGCTGTGCATGCACCTATGCCCATGCTGTGCATGCACCTATGCCCATGCTGTGCATGCACCTATGCCCATGCTGTGCATGCACCTATGCCCATGCTGTGCATGCACCTATGCCCATGCTGTGCATGCACCTATGCCCATGCTGTGCATGCACCTATGCCCATGCTGTGCATGCACCTATGCCCATGCTGTGCATGCACCTATGCCCATGCTGTGCATGCACCTATGCCCATGCTGTGCATGCACCTATGCCCATGCTGTGCATGCACCTATGCCCATGCTGTGCATGCACCTATGCCCATGCTGTGCATGCACCTATGCCCATGCTGTGCATGCACCTATGCCCATGCTGTGCATGCACCTATGCCCATGCTGTGCATGCACCTATGCCCATGCTGTGCATGCACCTATGCCCATGCTGTGCATGCACCTATGCCCATGCTGTGCATGCACCTATGCCCATGCTGTGCATGCACCTATGCCCATGCTGTGCATGCACCTATGCCCATGCTGTGCATGCACCTATGCCCATGCTGTGCATGCACCTATGCCCATGCTGTGCATGCACCTATGCCCATGCTGTGCATGCACCTATGCCCATGCTGTGCATGCACCTATGCCCATGCTGTGCATGCACCTATGCCCATGCTGTGCATGCACCTATGCCCATGCTGTGCATGCACCTATGCCCATGCTGTGCATGCACCTATGCCCATGCTGTGCATGCACCTATGCCCATGCTGTGCATGCACCTATGCCCATGCTGTGCATGCACCTATGCCCATGCTGTGCATGCACCTATGCCCATGCTGTGCATGCACCTATGCCCATGCTGTGCATGCACCTATGCCCATGCTGTGCATGCACCTATGCCCATGCTGTGCATGCACCTATGCCCATGCTGTGCATGCACCTATGCCCATGCTGTGCATGCACCTATGCCCATGCTGTGCATGCACCTATGCCCATGCTGTGCATGCACCTATGCCCATGCTGTGCATGCACCTATGCCCATGCTGTGCATGCACCTATGCCCATGCTGTGCATGCACCTATGCCCATGCTGTGCATGCACCTATGCCCATGCTGTGCATGCACCTATGCCCATGCTGTGCATGCACCTATGCCCATGCTGTGCATGCACCTATGCCCATGCTGTGCATGCACCTATGCCCATGCTGTGCATGCACCTATGCCCATGCTGTGCATGCACCTATGCCCATGCTGTGCATGCACCTATGCCCATGCTGTGCATGCACCTATGCCCATGCTGTGCATGCACCTATGCCCATGCTGTGCATGCACCTATGCCCATGCTGTGCATGCACCTATGCCCATGCTGTGCATGCACCTATGCCCATGCTGTGCATGCACCTATGCCCATGCTGTGCATGCACCTATGCCCATGCTGTGCATGCACCTATGCCCATGCTGTGCATGCACCTATGCCCATGCTGTGCATGCACCTATGCCCATGCTGTGCATGCACCTATGCCCATGCTGTGCATGCACCTATGCCCATGCTGTGCATGCACCTATGCCCATGCTGTGCATGCACCTATGCCCATGCTGTGCATGCACCTATGCCCATGCTGTGCATGCACCTATGCCCATGCTGTGCATGCACCTATGCCCATGCTGTGCATGCACCTATGCCCATGCTGTGCATGCACCTATGCCCATGCTGTGCATGCACCTATGCCCATGCTGTGCATGCACCTATGCCCATGCTGTGCATGCACCTATGCCCATGCTGTGCATGCACCTATGCCCATGCTGTGCATGCACCTATGCCCATGCTGTGCATGCACCTATGCCCATGCTGTGCATGCACCTATGCCCATGCTGTGCATGCACCTATGCCCATGCTGTGCATGCACCTATGCCCATGCTGTGCATGCACCTATGCCCATGCTGTGCATGCACCTATGCCCATGCTGTGCATGCACCTATGCCCATGCTGTGCATGCACCTATGCCCATGCTGTGCATGCACCTATGCCCATGCTGTGCATGCACCTATGCCCATGCTGTGCATGCACCTATGCCCATGCTGTGCATGCACCTATGCCCATGCTGTGCATGCACCTATGCCCATGCTGTGCATGCACCTATGCCCATGCTGTGCATGCACCTATGCCCATGCTGTGCATGCACCTATGCCCATGCTGTGCATGCACCTATGCCCATGCTGTGCATGCACCTATGCCCATGCTGTGCATGCACCTATGCCCATGCTGTGCATGCACCTATGCCCATGCTGTGCATGCACCTATGCCCATGCTGTGCATGCACCTATGCCCATGCTGTGCATGCACCTATGCCCATGCTGTGCATGCACCTATGCCCATGCTGTGCATGCACCTATGCCCATGCTGTGCATGCACCTATGCCCATGCTGTGCATGCACCTATGCCCATGCTGTGCATGCACCTATGCCCATGCTGTGCATGCACCTATGCCCATGCTGTGCATGCACCTATGCCCATGCTGTGCATGCACCTATGCCCATGCTGTGCATGCACCTATGCCCATGCTGTGCATGCACCTATGCCCATGCTGTGCATGCACCTATGCCCATGCTGTGCATGCACCTATGCCCATGCTGTGCATGCACCTATGCCCATGCTGTGCATGCACCTATGCCCATGCTGTGCATGCACCTATGCCCATGCTGTGCATGCACCTATGCCCATGCTGTGCATGCACCTATGCCCATGCTGTGCATGCACCTATGCCCATGCTGTGCATGCACCTATGCCCATGCTGTGCATGCACCTATGCCCATGCTGTGCATGCACCTATGCCCATGCTGTGCATGCACCTATGCCCATGCTGTGCATGCACCTATGCCCATGCTGTGCATGCACCTATGCCCATGCTGTGCATGCACCTATGCCCATGCTGTGCATGCACCTATGCCCATGCTGTGCATGCACCTATGCCCATGCTGTGCATGCACCTACGCCCATGCTGTGCATGCACCTATGCCCATGCTGTGCATGCACCTATGCCCATGCTGTGCATGCACCTATGCCCATGCTGTGCATGCACCTATGCCCATGCTGTGCATGCACCTATGCCCATGCTGTGCATGCACCTATGCCCATGCTGTGCATGCACCTACGCCCATGCTGTGCATGCACCTATGCCCATGCTGTGCATGCACCTATGCCCATGCTGTGCATGCACCTATGCCCATGCTGTGCATGCACCTATGCCCATGCTGTGCATGCACCTATGCCCATGCTGTGCATGCACCTATGCCCATGCTGTGCATGCACCTACGCCCATGCTGTGCATGCACCTATGCCCATGCTGTGCATGCACCTATGCCCATGCTGTGCATGCACCTATGCCCATGCTGTGCATGCACCTATGCCCATGCTGTGCATGCACCTATGCCCATGCTGTGCATGCACCTATGCCCATGCTGTGCATGCACCTATGCCCATGCTGTGCATGCACCTATGCCCATGCTGTGCATGCACCTACGCCCATGCTGTGCATGCACCTATGCCCATGCTGTGCATGCACCTATGCCCATGCTGTGCATGCACCTATGCCCATGCTGTGCATGCACCTATGCCCATGCTGTGCATGCACCTATGCCCATGCTGTGCATGCACCTATGCCCATGCTGTGCATGCACCTATGCCCATGCTGTGCATGCACCTACGCCCATGCTGTGCATGCACCTATGCCCATGCTGTGCATGCACCTATGCCCATGCTGTGCATGCACCTATGCCCATGCTGTGCATGCACCTATGCCCATGCTGTGCATGCACCTATGCCCATGCTGTGCATGCACCTATGCCCATGCTGTGCATGCACCTACGCCCATGCTGTCGCTCCCGTCGCTCTTGCTGTCCCGTCTTCAGGGTACGGGTGGGTGCCACTGCTGATGGATGCAGTCCAGTAAGTAAGTAACTGCTGTGCCTCCTCCTCCCCCTTTCAACTTTTTCCCCCGTTCATTCTCTCCCCTTCTCTCCCCCCCACACTTGCCCCCATCCACTTCCCCCCAACACAGGCGTTTATGTTTCAGGACATGGGCGTGCCGCTGCTCATGGAGCCCAACTTTGAGGATTTCAGCTGCGAGGTGAGTGGCTCGGGTGATGGGATACTGGGTTGGTGGGAGCAGCTGGTTACACGGTTACCAGGTGACTGGGATGCCGGGTGACTAATCAAGTTGGGGAAGCTGGGTCATGGGCGGACATGGGTGTGCCGCTGCTTATGAAGCCCAACTTTGAGGACTTCAGCTGCGAGGTGAGTGACTTGGGTTACCAGGTTACTGCGTTACCAGGTTATCAGGTGCTGCTGCTATAGCTGGTTGAGGTGACATGGGCGTGCCGCTGCTTATGAAGCCCAACTTCGAGGACTTCAGCTGCCAGGTGCGTGTAGTGACTGGGATGGGAGGAACTGGTTACCAGGTTACAGGATAATGGTTGTGTGTTTGCTCAAGCTGGTTCAGCGGACATGGGTGTGGCGCTGCTTATGAAGCCCAACTTGGGAGGACTTCAGCTGCCAGGTGAGTGACTCTGGTTACCAGGTTACCAGGTGCTGCTGCTTATGCTGGTTCAGTTCAGGACATGGGTGTGGCGCTGCTTATGAAGCCCAACTGTGAGGGCTTCAGCTGCGAGGTGAGTGACTGCGGTAATCGGGTGGGGTGGGAGGGAGGAACTGGTTACCGGGTTATCGGTTACTGGGTGAACGCTTTAGCTGGCTAGGCTGACATGGGCATGCCGCTGCTGATGGAGCCAATTTTTTAGGACTTCAGCTGCCAGGTGACTGTGGTGACTGGGATGCTGGGTGGGTGGGAGGAGCAGGTTACCAGGTTGCAGGTTGTTGGGTGAGTGCTTTGGTTGGCTAAGCATGCTGTTCGTGCCACTGCTCGTGGTCTCCTTATAAGCAATATTTGCGAAATCTAAACAAATCTCCCCTACGTCCCCCTTCCCGTTCCCTCTCCTCCTTGCTCATCAGTTCAAGTCTGGCGTGCATGTCCCTCCTTGGGTCAACGACCCTGCACTGCTCACTCGCTCTCTCCCTTGAAACATCACCCTTTGGTTAACTCATCGAGACTCCCTCCTTTACTGTCCTCCTTCCTGCTTCCCTCTCTCTCCCACCAGTTCAAATTTGGCATGCGTGCCCCCCCTCGAGACACCGATCCTGTGCTGCTCACTCCCTGCCTTGCCACCTGCCCCATTCGCTTCCCTTCTCGCTCCTCCTCTCTCTCTCCTTCTCCCTCCTCCACCTCCTCTCCACTCGTGGACCCTCAGGCTCTACCATGCACCTAGGGATGTTGCTAACTCACCAACCAGTTGATTCAAGCAGAAGTAACTCTTGAGTTGACTGGAAAATTGCAGTATGCCCCTAGGCATGTTGTTTGTTTACCTGCCATTTCATTATAGAAGTTACTGTTATCCGCATCACTTAGTCTACTCAAGCAGAAGCAACTGTTCTTGCCTCTTTTCAAAACTCCACAAGGGAGCCGCATGCCAGGTTGTGCGACGCCTGCCCAATCAGTCCCGGGTTTTATTGGATCTGGTACATATTTATTTGGAATTGTAGCGCCCCATTGTTAACAGTTGCTACACTTGTTTTACAAGCCATATGCGCTGCGAGCAGGGCCCAAAATATCAGGGTAAAACGCCCTGATTACCCTGCGGGTCGGCCGTTTTTTCAGGATTACCCTGCCAAAATCAGGAATGCGAATTAGTTGCCCTTCTCTTAAAGCTCGCGTCTCATATTTCTGCCATCCAACCAAGTGTTAAACGGTTGGAATCCGGTAACAGCAGAGTTTGTCGCAAAGCACACCAAAGCAAGGGGTGGTTTGGGGAAGTTGGCTGTCGCACACTTCCCCGTGCACACCAAGTGTTAACAACTCTCGAAAATATGAGACTCTGAACTCAACGTTGACAGAACCCGGGACCAAACCTGTCCCCCTTGGCTCGTTTTCCACCCAAACCAACCCACCCTGGTTTGTTTTGGCCTCGACTGTTTGGGAGTTTGCTGTGTTTTTTTCACCCACTCGTCAAATAATTCGTCATTCGTTACCCAATCACAGACGGGAAAACCCAACCAAGTGTTAAAAGGTTGGAAATCTGAGACGCGAGCTTTAAAAGAACATGTTTTTTTTTTACCCTGACTGGTTTTAAGGTTAGGCTGACGGAATCAGGGTGTGGTGTACACTACCCTTTTACCGAAACTTTTCTAACGCGAATCAGACCACAGTCCGCTTTGTGACAAAATGTACCACACCCCCACAAACACCGGTTGTCGCTTGTGCCCACGCGCAAAACAATGCCTCGCTGTCGGCAACGCGCCATGTTGCTTCTTTTGTTGTTTCTCCCGCAGGGCTGCCAACTCATTCTCGAATCTTGCCACCCGTCGCCACGCCCACCGCCAACACAGCAGAATTTGCTGTCAAGGACAGCTTGACAACAGAATGCAGCAGCAGTCCTGCCGTGCTGGCCATACACTTCCCGCCTCGTGGAAGAAACGGCCCTTAAGAGGCAGCCAGGGGGTCGTTCTCTTCGAGGGGGTCTCTCGCTTGGCCCTCATTCTCAACCATGCTCCAACTTTCACCTCAACAATGCCCACTGGAGAGCCCGATCCACCTGATGGCGCGAGAAACGGCCTCTCTGTGCTGGGCGTTTTACCACGCCTTAGCGAGAACTACGCCGTGCCCATCGCTCAGCCGCCGCCTCGTGAGCCGTCACCTGAATGTGTGGTAGGAACGGTTTATCCGTTCGAGCCGCCAGACTCACCCACGGCGTGGGAGCCACATCCTGACATAGATTTGGTTCCCGGAGGAGGCGAGGGCTCGTCAAAGCCGCCTACTGCTTCGCCTTCGACGGTCAGCACCGCGCCCGTCAAGCGACCGCGTGTGGGAGTTACGTACAAGCAGCAGACGCTGTGGGGCGCCCCTCCTCCGAAAAACGCTACTTCACACAAGCGCCCTGCTCCTTCGGCCGACCCGACGCCACCCACCGCTCTGGCGGATGCTGAGTATGAGTCGGTGAAGAAGACGTTTGAGGGTCAGTGGGCAGGTAGCTTCAAGTGGTTACGTTTGCTCCGCATGTCTAACGGCCGTCCGTCTTTGAAGTGTGCGATTTGTGTGAAGCATGGAGATCCACTGGCGCACACCGTGTACGGGGCGAAGGGCGAAGGTGCTCGGGACCTCCAGATCGGCAGCATTCGCGCTGACGAACATGCTGCGGGATGATGCATGGCGTGTCTCCTTCCCCAACATCATGCGGATGTGGCAGTCAGTGGCCGTGCTGCCATTGCGCACGGTTGAATGCGAGCGTGGCTTCTCGAAGCAGAATCTGATCAAGACGTGGGGCCGTGGCAGCCTTGGTGACACAAGCCTGGAGCATCTGATGCGTTGCTTCCTGCTGCGGTACGATGTCGACTGGTTTGAGGTGGTCGCTATCTTTCGTGGAGAGAGGCTGAGGCGATCCACCAGGGAGTTCGACCCCACCAGAGCTTCACAGACTCAGTTTGTAGAAGATGTAGGCAGTGGGGGTGGCACTGAGTAGGTGTGTAGTTCATGTGTGACTTTTGTAGAGTGAATGGACTTTGGGTGTATTACTTTATTTCTGATTTTATTAAAACCGTAGCTCACACAACTGTAACCAAAACAGAATTGGCCCGAAAATACCCTGATCAAATCAGCCTAGTGCCAGAGTTACCCTGCTGAAATCAGGCTACGGAAAATTCTACCCTAGGGGTCTGTTCTAGGAGGGGCTGGTACCCAGATTTGTAAGAGTAGGCCTAAACCAATTTTGGGCCCTGGCTGCGAGCTCCTCCTGCATTTAGCTCATCGCTTTATACTGAGTGAAAACTTCTGTATTGGAGATTCGTGGAACTTCTGTGTTGGAGATTCGCGAGTCGGCTGTGAGGCCTTTGGTAACGCGTCCGCGAACGTGGAGGCTCAGGGATTCACGAACGCCACGTCAGAATCTCCCCTGATACCCAATCGAGCTAGACGAGCGTTGACGCTATCCACGTAGGTTGGGACTGCGTGTCACCTTGAGAGCTCCGTCCCTCGCTTGGTGTGTTTCCAGTTGTCCTTCGCGGGGTTGGTGTGGAGCAAATTTGGACACCATCTCGGTGGCGCGCTGGCCGTCCGATTAATCACGAACTGTCTCCAGCACTTTCATAAAAGATTCAGCAGTCCTGGATCTTAGTAAACACTCTTCTAATTACTTCAGATTTTCCCTGAGATTGCTAAGTTCTAGTCTGAACGGCCACAGGTATACCCTTCTTGCCCATCTAAATTTAGCCGTTTGATTTCTGCTTGCATCACGCCTCTCATATAAAGACCACACAACAACTAAACAGCAAGACTACTTCACCTGTCACATTACTTCTTTCGTGGCCTTAGCTCATCTCATTTGTTGTGTCAAGGCCCGAATATCTTCGTAGATTATTATCAGAGCAATGGCCGTCTCAATGACTGCGTCTTCGTTTTGCCAGCTGAAATCCGTGTCGCTGGGAAGCGAGCTGCGAAGCTCTGAGAAGAATGTTACTCTGCGAAGCCTCGCTTCGCGAGACTTGCTGAATCAGGCTATTTCTCTCTCCTGCGAATCCCGCAGCTTTAACGCAACGGCAGTTCCCCGCACTAATGTCGTTTCTGTTTCCGCGTCCGCCATTCCTCCAGTAACCGCCGCTTCCGCCGCGGCTGTAACCGCGTTCCAAGGAACGCCCGTACGTACAACGAGTGTGCTTGTCGTGGGAGCGACGGGGACTCTGGGCCGTCAGATCGTTCGCAAGCTTCTGGACGACGGTTTCGATGTGCGCTGCCTCGTGCGGCCTCGACCACAGCCCGCGGATTTCCTCCGTGACTGGGGAGCTACTGTCGTCAATGTGAGTTTTGTGGCCTAATAAGAGTTTTAGTTTTTGGTCGACTCATGAATTGCTGCCTCGTGCGGCCTCCACCACAGCCCGCGGTATCCTTCGTGACTGGGGAGCTACTGTCGTCAATGTGAGTTCTGTTGCCTAAGACATTTACTTTAGCCGACTCAATGTTCGCTGCCTCGTGCGGCCTCGACCGCAGCCTGCGAATTTCCTTCGCGACTGGGGTTCTACTGTCCTTAATGTGACATTTGATGTGAAATAAGAGTATTTTAGTCGTGAATACGAGTCTGACTGTCTTGAATGTGACGTCTAGCGTGGTTCGTGTGAGTTCGATTGTCGCTCACGTGAGCTCTAGTGCCGTATATGTGAGCTGTAATGTCGCCAATGTGAGCTGCAATGTCGCCAATGTGAGCTGTAATGTCGCCAATGTGAGCTGTAATGTCGCCAATGTGAGCTGTAATGTCGTAAATGTGAATTCCGTTGTTCCTTTACCCTTTTCCCCAACTAGCGCGACCTGACCCGGCCTCCCAGCGGCGCTCGTGGGCGTGCACCCCGTCATCGACTGCGCGACCGGCCGTCCCGAGGAACCCGTTCGCACGGTGAACTCGATTTCGTGCTTCGTTGTTCCTGCCTTCCCTCCCGTTTCCCCGAACACAGCAGGGCGATCTCACCCGCCCGGAAACTCTCCCAGCGGCGCTGGTCGGCGGGCACACGGTCATCGACTGCGCGACGGGGCGTCCCGAGGAGCCCATTCGTACGGGAAATCCATTCCCTTTTTTCCGCTTTCTTTCCCTATCTTCCTCAACAGGGCGATCTGACCCGGCCAGAGACCCTCCCTGCGGCTCTCGTGGGAGTGCACACCGTCATTAAGTGCGCGCCGGGGCACTCCGAAGAGTTCAATCGTTCGGTAGATTCAATCCCGTGCTCCCCTTTCCCTGCTCCCTCGCTCATTTCCTTTTACAGGGCGACCTGACACGGCCAGAGACCCTCCCGGCGGCTCTCGTGGGCGTGCACACCGTCATCGACTGCGCGACCGGCCGTCCCGAGGAGCCGATTCGCACCGTCGACTGGGACGGCAAGGTGGCGCTGATTCAGTCGGCGCAGGCGATGGGCGTGCAGCGGTACCTCTTCTTCTCCATCCACGAGTCGGAGCAGCATCCCGAGGTGCCGCTGATGGAGATCAAGAAGTGCACGGAGAAGCTGCTGGAGCAGAGCACGCTCAACTACACCACCATCCGCCTCTGCGGCTTCATGCAGGTAGGCAACGAAACGCGGCTGTTGAAGCAAGCAGGTAGTGGTGTTTGGGTGGGTTGGTGCGCGGGTGGGCGAGGTGCCGCTGATGGAGATCAAGAGCTGCACGGAGAAGCTGCTTGAGCAGAGCCCGCTCAACTACACCACCATCCGCCTCTGCGGCGTCATGCAGGTGCGAAATGGATGTCATATCATATGCGTGGTTGCGTGGCTGTGTTGCTGGAAGACTGAATCAGTCTCGGTGCCCCTGTGTTGTCACAGCAAACAACCATGCTGGCACGAAGCTGGAAGGCTGAACGGAATAATGGGCTATCTTCATTTCTGCGCCAAATTTTAGGTAAATATATGTTGCTCTCGCCTCACTCGTGAGGGTTGCCACCATCCAGTGCAAATGTAATAACCTTGCACGTGCAGGGCGGATGCACTAGACGCTACGACCCCCATCCCTTACGTGCATCCCCATCCATGCAGGCTCTGATTGGCCAATACACGTTGCCGTTCTTGAGGGGCACAGACGCCACCACGCGAATTGCTTACATTAACACTAATGAAATGAAATATCTCTCCTTGTTTTGTATTCCCATCTGCGCAGGCGCTGATTGGCCAATACGCCGTGCCGATTCTGGAGGAGCAATCAGTGTGGGGTACAGACGCCACCACGCGCATCGCATACATTGATTCGCAGGACGTGGCTCGCATGACCATGGCTGCCCTGCGGAATGAGAAGACCTACCGCAAGACCATCACCCTCGCTGGACCCAGGGCGTGGACCACGCAGGAGGTGAGACGGTGGGGAAGACTAAGGAGGTTTATAGCCAAGTGGGAGAGCAGAGAGGATCAAATCGAGAGCATTGAGGGTACTGTCTCGCAGGATGTGGCTTGCATGACCATGGCCGTCCTTAGGAATGAGAAGACCTACCGCAAGACCATCACCCTCGGTGGTCCCAGGGCATGGACCACGCAGGAGGTGAGACGGTGGGAAGAGTGAAGTCAGACCCGAAAAGTGCAAGAGGGTGGGGAAGACATACCGCATGACCATCACACTCGCTGGTCCCAGGGCATGGACCACCCAGGAGGTGAGATGGAGGGGAAGACGAGGGGAAACGTAGAGAACGGAGAGAGAGAGCAGAGAGATTCTTAGAGTGCAGTGAGGGCATTGAACCACAGAACGGGAGTACAGAGTATAGGTGGGTGCAAAGAATGCTGGCTGTGGGTACAGCCTCTGCGCACTCTCACAGCCCTGTGCGTGACCACTGCACGATTCTAGCGCCTCTCCTACCCTTGTGGAAGCTGTATCCATCATCCCATGCGCTCTTTCCTGTTCTGGCAGGTGATAGCGCTGTGTGAGCGCCTGGCAGGGCAGGACGCCAAGGTGACGACGGTGCCCGTGGGCGTGCTGAAAGTGACGCGCAAGTTCATGCAGTTATTCCAGTGGACGTCTGACGTGGCCGACAGGCTGGCGTTCTCTGAGGTGAGCTGACGTGGCAGATAGACCAGTATCACCCAGGGTAAGCACAGTAATTACACCCAGTTTGTCATTGGTTGAAAAAGCAAGCACCACTGCACCATCCACATCTATTCCCACTTCTGCTGTTCCTCCCAGCTCTCCTTGTGCCCCTGTTGATCATCAAAGCCTTCATTACTGCTCCTATCCCTACCCTCTCCCCATTATTCCTCGTGCCACCCCTTCAGGTGCTGACCAGCAACGCGGTGTTCTCAGTGCCCATGACTGAGGCCTTCAAGCTGCTGGGGCTGATGTGAAAAACTCTTTTTCTGTCATCCCTTTCTTGCCCATCCCCCACTAACAGGTTCTCACAAGCAACGCTGTCTTCTCAGCGCCCATGACGGAGACATACAAGATGCTGGGGCTGGATCCCAAGGACACCACCACGCTCGAGCAGTACCTGCAGGAGTACTACACCCAGATTCTGCGCAAGCTTAAGGACTTGAAAGCTACATCCAAGCAGGGCGATTACTACTTGTAACTACCGATATGGTAAAACAGCTGGCACAGGAAAGGAAAGACTGTGCTGGATTTGTTTTCCTGAAATTTTGTAATAAAATAATGACATGAGTTAAGTTTGTAAGGTTTTGTTTATGCTGATATTGTAACTGCAAAAGCAAACATGTGGATTTTCTGAAGGGATTCATGCACATTTCTGAAGAGTTCAACTGGTATCTATCGTATCTATGAGAAATGAGAGTAACTGTCAATAACAAACTGCAAGTTGGATTTTTTTTTTTAATTATTATTGAACTATCCGCTCACTAGTGAGCAATTGTCATAATCCCAGCTACTAACCAATAAGATAAAATGGCTTGTTTATGTAGCGAGTGAATGCGCCCATAACCCCCCAAGCCAACGTGCCTGTAACCCTTCCCTAGGATCAATCGAAGATCTCCAGAGGACTTCTGACAGCAACATTTTTTTTTGGGTTGCGAAGCAACCTATTACAATCGTTATGTTTGTTGGAAACAATCGGTCCTAAGCGCCTCTGTCGTGTCGAAACACTAAGACACAAAAGAAACGAAGTATAACGAATCACCGGCGAGTCAACCCTCGGAGGTTGAAAGTAATTGTTGGAGGTTACGCGAAAGTCAAAGGTCAGCGACCTTTGACCTGACAAAGTACAGCGCGACAGCAAGGACAAACAACTGACTCGGTATTGAGCAGTTGCCCGAGTCGTCACTGTATCGAACCGCAACAGCAATAGTAAAACGGTTATTAACTGTATCTCTTCGTATTCCTTGTACTCTTATAAAAGCTTGTATCTCTTTGTTTTAATCAACTTACTTTGCCCTCACATACTAGCGCAAGGTGGTTCACAACTCTTTAATTAACGCTTCCGCTACTACACCAACTCTACCCAGAGTTCACCCCTGCAAAGATCCTAAGGGTTTTTCAGCCCAACATGGTATGAGAGCTATCAGGGGGAATTCAACTTCTATACCGACAACATCAACAAGCATGGCTACACAAAAGGAAAGGAGCAACTCCAACGGCTCCCAGGGCACTACTCCTACTCCACCTCCTGCCTCTGGCCTACAGACAGAGGAGGGCACAGCAACAAGACCCAGAGCAACATCTACCGAGACTCCCGCGAATCAACCTGCAGACTTCGACCAGAGCATGATGGAGAAGTTTTTCTCCTTCATGTCCTTCTACGAGCAACACCAGCAATTGGCACCTGCGCAGTCACACAACAGCAACAACAACGGAGCAACACCCATGAGTCTCGACGGCTCATCATATGCACGAGGAAATTAACAACAGCAGCCTACCTTTGCTCCGTACGAGCGCGGGTCCATCAGCTTTATGCCACACCCACAGCCTTCACCTGGACAAGAAAAATCACTGGACGCATTACAAGTTCAGTCGCAGTTCGCACACGTTCTGAAGATGCAGACGTCAAGACCCTTCGATGGAAAGGACTTCTTCACCTGGTCGTTCGAGTTCGAGCTGATGATGGAAGGCGCGCAGATACTCGGGTTCTTCGACGGGTCTCTGTCATACCCAACAAACGGCACACAGTACGAGAAGCAGCAGTACACCTATCAGTCAATGATGGCGTACACGATACTACTGAGGAATATCACCCCGACTCAACAGCAGAACATAAGGTCTTACCGAGGTTACGGCAACTCCGCGGAGCTCGCGTACAACCACCTGAAGAGCTTGTATCAAGCAACAGACAGCGTAAGCCAAAGTCGGTTAATGGCGCAACTGACAACGGTTGAAATGAAACCAGGGGAGAAAGGAATGGCGTATATCAGTCGATGTCGCGAGTTGCGCAACAAGCTTCTTCGATTCGGAGGGTCGATCTCTGAAGACGCCTTCGTGACAGTCATCATCGGCGGCCTCGGTCCTCAATGGGGCGCCACAAAGGCCATTCTCCGAGCTCACGGAAGAATCTCCGAAGCAGCGCTCTGCGCCGAAATCCACGCCGAGCAGCAAGACATGGACCTGCAAGAAGAACGACACAAAAAGAAGACATCAGCACCGGAATTCGCGTTCCACACTCAGCGACGCTACAACAACAACAACAACCGGCAGCAACAACCGAAGCCAGTACCTCCGTTCTGCCACATCTGCAAAACTTCAGGACACCCGCGTACGCACTGCCCGAATCGTCAACAGTCAACAACTCCACAGCGGCAACTTCGACCTTCAAGCAGCAAAATCGCCTCAACGCAAGCAAATCCCACGACCCAGATTCAAGCCTCAACGACTTCAACGGGACAACCTGCACAAGGAGCAAGAAACATTGTCAGCTGCATGGCAAAGCTGAGTGACTCCTGCATCACCGAGTCACCACCACACTACTCACCGGAAGAACAACTCGACGAAACCACACCCCGCCGCGAGTCACTTCAGCCGAACCCGACATACGCCGCCATCGCCCAAAGCGAACCATCCGGAAAGGACACATGGTTCTTGGACAGTTGCTGCGGACAGCACATGTGCTCCTCGGGACGCTTCGTTCAACGAGAACACCAACTTCAACGCGAAGTTGTCATTACAGTCGCCAACAATCAGAACCCGCGAACACGACGACAAGGCGTAGTTCAACTTCAGTCAAGGGAAACAAACGTTATACTGCAGATGTCAAAAGTACTAATCGCGGAGGGACTCGGCTACAACTTACTGAGCGTCAGTCAGCTAATGGCGAAAGGGATTCACCTCGAAGCAGACAGCACCACCCAAGAATTCAAGCTGTATCACGGGAGAGGAGGACTTTACATCGGCAAGGCGGTCCTCGAGAACAACGTCTTCGTTCTTGATTTCGTTCCTGATCTTGGCACCGCCGACAGCGACGCCATCGTTAACTTCACCAGCTGGACACACCCTCCAGACCTTGATCCAGACTTCAGTCCAGAAGGCTTCTGGTATTCACACACCATCCCTGAAGTAGAAAGAACAAGGGCGTTAGCAACAATTCAGACAACATCAGCAGCAGCAGAGACAACATCGGCAGCAGCAGAGACAACATCGGCAGCAGCAGAGACAACATCGGCAGTAGCAGAACCATCAACGGCAGCAGAAGGAACGTCAACACCAATTGCTGGTCCTTCAACGACACCGCTCCTCATCGACGACACACCACCGACACCCGCGCAACAACTACACCCAGCACCACGAGAAGTTCATCGTAGCGCCGACTTCACCGCCAACTTCTACTCCAACTCCGATATGTACCGACGATCACCCGGACATCGCGCCGACGAAAGCACCTGGCACGCAAGGATGGGACACCCAAGCAACACAGTATTAAACAATACGATAAGAGCGTATTCCTACGGGGCCACCTCGTATCAAGAATGGAATTGACTTATGTTTACGGTATAAAACACCTTATATCAAGAATAGACCCAACCAGCGCACCAATGAGAATGCTCGCACACCCAGAAGTGAACGTGCAGGTTTACCGACGCACGGTTCCAGTTGACGTAAAGGCGTCAGCCCTGTGAATGCGGCCGACAAACATTCGTGCGAAACTGCACACGGTGGCAGTCGTGCGCCGCGCGCGAACGTGCAGAGTGTGCCAACTTTCCGTGTCACCTCCCTAGTCAGATGCATAGCGACTCGTACACCATTCCCCGCACGTCCACCAGTTCAGCTGCCCTGTCATCCAAACACACATCGCCCACTCCACCTCCCTCTTCAAACACTTTTCAATACAAAATGCAACTTCACGGTGATGTTGATGCTCAATCTATCATACTGCCAACATCATGGCCCGTAAGCGTAAAGACCAAGTTAGCAACGCAGACGACGACTCATGGCGTCCGGAGGATCTTGCTTATGTCGCCTGGATGAACGCGGAACTCGCCGCAGGAAGACCGACTGCGAAACCCTTGCGAAATGTGGGACAGATTCCCGCTAACCCTGCTGTCCCACCACGCGTCAATGCCGGCTCGAGCCATGTCGGTTTGCATGCCGACTACGACTCGGACGAGATCGACACGGACAAAGAGATGGGAGACGACGACGGTGACGGTGATGAAGACGAGGAAGACCCAGTTGCGGCGTGGTGTGGCGATGCGGAGTACAATGGCCCGCCTGATGACCGCTCTGACTCTCCTGTCAGAACGGGCAAGAAACGTGGCGCCGTCACCCGTGCCACGGCTCGCGGAAAGGGCAAGGAGCGTAGCCGGGCCGAGAAGAAGACTCACGACACCTTGGGGAAAGGACCGAACTCTGACTGGTCGATGAAAGAGTCAACCATTCTGGTGGCCGCGCGTTGGTTTACAAAAGAAGAGCTGAACAAGATGACGGGTAAACAAGGGTCTCAATATTGGTTACGCCTCGTCGAACACATTACGCTGAAGCATACCGATTGGTGTAGGAACGCCACAGCATGCTCCAATCAGTGGAAACGTCTTAAGGCGCTATGGAAGCAGATAGAAAAGGGGGATACCGCCTCGGGGGGCGCCACGGTGATTAAACCCCCGTGGTGGGAGTGGATGGTTCTTTTCTACGAAGATACTGCTGCTGCTGAGCCACACGCGCTGGACGGTGGCGGTGCGGTTGACGTAACCGTAGACCCAGGTTTGAAGGTACCCAAGCCACCTACCAGCAATCCGACGCCAAACACAGGTATGTATACCGTCTGCCAGCATTAGCATGGTTGTTTTGGTTAACCGTTTTAGTTTGTTATTTGCATGGCTTCTCTGCGAAACAAATGTATCATTAACTGGACATTGGAACATACATCTTAATTCCACCCCCTTTCCCACTCGTGCCTGGAGTCCGTAACACCCCACCGAGTGCTCGTCGCCGTATCAACGAGACGGCCACCATGGCGGCCGCTCAGCTATTGGCCGACACATTCAAGCAGTGCTCTCAGGAGGGCGTGTCGCAAATCACCGGCGTGATTCGCGAATGGATGGCGACTCAGCAGTCGCAAACAAGCCGTCCACTCAATTTCGGAAGCAACCGAGCGGGGGAATCGGGGCCGTCAGGCGAGGATACAGAGGGAGGTGCGACCATCAATGACGACGTGGAGGTGTGGCATCACCGCTCCGACGTCGCTTAAGGTACTCCTCGTGAAGCGCCACCCCAAGCCGTTTCCGACGCTCCTTCAGATCGGTCTTGGTCACGGCTAGATCGGCACACCAATCATATTCGGCAAGTTCGCCTCTCGTCCACCAGGGGTCTTGGTTAATCAACCGCGCTGCCCACGTGTGATTTGTCGTTTTCAACCTTGCACTCGCCATCTTGAGTCCCATGTTGTGCAGGATTACCACACAACTGGCGCCGGCAAGGACTCGCCATAACGCACACTCATGTCGTCCAGCGAAGAGGCGGTATCATCCTTTGAGTTGGCCGATAGTTCGCTCCACCGGCATGCGTGTTGCGGATTGGCAATAATTGAAGGTTTGCTCCCACTCGAGCATTAGGCGTCCGGTAGGAGCATGTAATGGAGTAAGGCAGTAGCTCCGGAGTGGGTAGGCGGCGTCGCCCAGCAGTTGATATGGCGCGATGTCGCCCCTTTCTAGTCTTTCGTAGAGGCTTGACAGGACAAACACCCTCTGGTCATGCGCGGTGCCTGGATAGCCGATTAGATAGTCCCATATCATCCCTCTTGCATCGCATGTAACTTGAAGCTGCACGGCGTATTGTGATTTCCGCGTGTAGTATTCTGCCCTGTGGCCCTCCATTCCGCGAATTTGTACGTGTGTACCGTCAATTGCACCCACCACCATGGGCACACCTTTGATGCCCCTAAACTCTTCCGCCATGTCGTGCATCTCCTCTTGTGTTGGGAAACGGACCCAGGCTGCTTTGAAGATGGTTGGAAAGTTCAGAAGGAAGATGTCGACGAGGCGATGACATAGTGTTTTTGGCACGCCAAACCAAAACGCAAGGTCCACGTACGCCATGGCACTCGCAAAGTACTTGATCGGTATGAGCACGGCGACCTTCATCGGAATGCAATGTCGTTGTATGACGGGGTTTAGCACGTGAGCCATGCCTTCGCTTATATAATCCAGAATAGCGCGATTGATGCGGAAAAGGTCGATGAAGGTCTCTTCGGACATTGAAGCCATTTCGTCCTCCCAGACGCCGAGGCGTCGCCGCCGTAAGAGACGATTTCGCGCTCGTAATTCCCCTCGCGTCTCATAATTAGTATCTTCTAGTTCAGCTGTGCTAATCTGCTCCAGAAGCTTACTGCACGAGTTTATTGCACTGTTTAAGAAGGTGTCGAAGTAAAATGCGTGCCAGACTATTAACAGCCGTGGCAGGAAGGGAACGTCTGTCATTTTGAAGAGGCCTCTACATGGCTACTTTGCCGATTGTGGTGGGTTTTCGTACTATTTACCGGCTTTCAATGTGGTCTGGGTTAGAGGACTGAAATGTGCTTCTCGGGTGGAGACATTTTGGTGCTCGTCCCACCCTATGCTCTCGTGGCACGTTTTTTATGTTCGTCGGGGCGCTTGTTCATGCTGGGTCGCAACATGCCACATCAGCTTTTGATTGGAGTCGCACATGTGGGTTAACCGGCAACTTTTTCTGATACGAGGTTTTGGCGAGGTTGTCAATTTACAGGCAGGAGGAGCATTCTTGATACGAGGTGGCCCCGTAGGAATACGCTCTAAGAGCAGGAGTACTCGACAAGGACTCACTCCTACTGACCGACGGACGAGAACTTCAACGAGTACGCGGAACGTGCTTCACCTGCCCTGAAGGTGACTTACCACATCGACCGTTTGCGTCTCATCACAACCCGAGCGCACCCGTGTACGCACCACTCGAGAAGGTGTATAGCGACATCCTGTACAATCGGGAACCAGGACAAGTAATATACAACTATACAATCACCTTCATCGACGCCGCCACCCGTTACGTCTGGCACCTAAACCTCCCTAGCCGCGACATGGCATTCGCAGCCTTCGCTGCCTGGCTACCAGTAGCAGAGAGAGACTCGGGCGTGAAACTGAAAAGCTTCCAGTCAGACGGAGGAGGAGAATACACCTCTCAGCGATTCAAGCAGTACCTGGCGGAAAGGGGAATCAAGCGGCTCATCTCCCTTCCCTACGCCCATCAGCAGCAAGGTGTAGCAGAAAGAATGAACAGGACCTTGCAGAACAGCCTGCGCAAACTGTTACGTGGCATGCGGCTACCCAACCACTAGTGGCCTGCGGCAATGGACCACGCCGTCATGCTGCACAACTTGCTCTCGTCATCATCGCTTCCAAACAACGCATCACCGCATCTGCTATGGACAGGGAAACAGGGCAGCAACAAAATGTTACGAGTATTCGGATGCATGGTACAGTACCGACCCCCAGCAGCACGAACGGGCCGATTTTCTCAACGAGCACAGTGGGGACTACACCTGGGAATCGAAAAGAACTACAACGCGTGGAAAATCTTCGACGTCCATTCCAAGGAAACAGTAGCAGCACGTGATGTAATTTTCTACGAACGACTCACGCTCCAGACATACCTTGCCAACCTGCAAGAAGACCAGGATCCCACAGGTGGTTTTCGCGGTGACCGAGCCTTCGCCTCAGCAGCGGACGAAGCTGACTGGGACGAGCAGAATGTGGACAACGCATCAGAAGAAGCCGGACCTCTCCTGTTCTGCTCCGTTGACGTTCCCATGGACGAAGATAACCCTCGCGAAAGTGTCAACGCCGAAACCTTCTACTATTTCGCCGACAACGGTTACGTAACACCTGCGACAGTCAACACCAACGAAGCAGAACGAGTAGGACCCAACTTCATACCTGATCCAGAAGCGGGAGATGAAGCAGCTTATCCCGAGGACGCAAATCTTCCCCGCTACTCACAGAGTGGACTGCATATTCTAGGACTCGTCACCGCAGTCCACGGCACCGCCATTCCTAAAGAGCCTGCGACAGTTCAACAGGCTCTGGGGGGGGAGCATAAGGAAAAATGGCGCGAAGCCATGGACAAGGAGCTGAAGGCACTGGAGGAACGCAACACGTGGAAAGTGGTTCCTATCGGCGTGGCACGGAACAAGACAGTGCTCACCGGGAAGTGGGTCTTCCGTGTGAAGACAAAGGCTGACGGCACCATTGACAAATTTAAAGCTCGCTGGGTTGTACGCGGCTTTGACCAAGAACACGGACGCGACTTCACCGAAACTTTCGCTCCGGTTAGCCGCCACACCTCACTACGCATTCTCCTCGCAATCGCCGCCATGAAGAAGAAGAAGCTGCGACAAATTGACGTCGCGAACGCGTTTCTCTACGCACATGTTGATGCAGAAATTTTCGTCGAGCTACCGCACGGCTCCCACAGAGAACCCAACCAAGTCTGCCAGCTACTCAAGTCACTCTACGGCATCAAGCAGGCTCCGCGACTGTGGCAACAGTACCTGCACGCTCGCCTCATCCGCATCGGCTTCAAGCAACTACCGCACGATCAAGGCATGTACCGGCTCACAAAAAACGACGACTACATCCTACTAATCGTCTACGTGGACGATCTCCTTTACATCGGCTCAAATGACGGCATCACTACCTGGTTCGAAGGGGAGCTGCAGCGAGATCTCACGCTCACAGTTTCATCTACCGTCACTCAGTACCTCGGCTTCAACATCCGGGAAGAGAAGGACGCGATCTACCTCAGCGCCGAGAAATATGCCGACACCATCGCCATACGCTTTACGCTCACACCGACAGCCATCTCCACGCCATACCGCTACACGGCAGGGAACGACAAAGGAAGCTCCGCTCTACTCAAGCCCGCCGGCATACGAGACTACCAGAAGAAGCTGGGATGTCTTCTCTTCGCAGCCGTCACCTGTCGCCCCGACCTCTCATACTCCGCAAGCCTGCTCGCCACCTACCTCAAGAAGCCTGAAGCAGAACATCTGGCGGGGCTCGACCGCGCTCTTCACTACTTCGTCAGCACCCCAACGATCGGCCTAACTTACTACAAGAACGCAACCACACCGACTAAGTTAATCGGCTACGTCGACGCTGATCACGCTGGCGACTCCGACAATAGGCGCTCCCGCACCGGCTACATCTACCGCCTCGAACCTATCGGACCTATCTCTTGGCAGTCGAGCAAGCAGGAATTAATTGCTCTCTTGTCAGCTGAAGCAGAATATATTGCACTCTGCTCAGCCACCAAGGAAGGACTCTATCTTCGCGAGCTGCTGGAAGAAGCGAAGTTAGCCGAGTTACCCAACTTTACCCTGTTCTGCGACAACCAGTCGGCAATTCGCATCGCCAACAAGAACGGCTTCGCGAACAGGACGAAACACATCGCCCTGCGATATTTCTTCGTGAAGGACGAGATCGAGAAGGGAAGGCTCGAGCTGTCATACTGTCCCACGTCCGAGATGGCAGCTGACTACCTGACCAAGAAGCTCGGAAAGCAGAAGTTCGAATACTGCATGCTGCTGACTGGACAGAGCCACGTCAGCGACACTCCAGAAGCGAAGGGGAGTGTTGGAAACAATCGGTCCTAAGCGCCTCTGTCGTGTCGAAACACTAAGACACAAAAGAAACGAAGTATAACGAATCACCGGCGAGTCAACCCTCGGAGGTTGAAAGTAACTGTTGGAGGTTACGCGAAAGTCAAAGGTCAGCGACCTTTGACCTGACAAAGTACAGCGCGACAGCAAGGACAAACAACTGACTCGGTATTGAGCAGTTGCCCGAGTCGTCACTGTATCGAACCGCAACAGCAATAGTAAAACGGTTATTAACTGTATCTCTTCGTATTCCTTGTACTCTTATAAAAGCTTGTATCTCTTTGTTTTAATCAACTTACTTTGCCCTCACATACTAGCGCAAGGTGGTTCACAACTCTTTAATTAACGCTTCCGCTACTACACCAACTCTACCCAGAGTTCACCCCTGCAAAGATCCTAAGGTTTTTTCAGCCCAACAATGTTCAATTTTTTTTTTCATATTTTGTAAAATTAAAATATGAAAAAAATCAACGAGAACTACTTCTCTATACTTGTTGTGATACGTATGTGGCCATGTGCTCCGTTCCGTCTGTGTGTTAACCTTTTGCCTACTTTGTGGATGTGAATCCAGCAATGCGTATATTAGTATGATGGTTTTAAATAATGATTGCATAATGCATGAAGGTGATGCGTAGTAGAATGCATAATAGTATGGTACATGTTACTGTAGTATGTATGCCATTAAATGATAGAAATGCATGATAGTTATAAGACCTAAACAACTACCGGTAGGCTACCGCATCCCCTGCCTAGCATGGGGGGGAAGTCAATAGCCTAGCATTTAAGTCATACAACTATCACATGAATGCAACACAATCTGTGTATCCCAAAAAAATGATCAGTTCTATCAAATCCCGTTCAAGTGGACACACTCACTGAGTGCGCAAAGAACGTTCTTGGAAATGATAGGCTGATCAAGTTTTTAAGACCCACAGACATGCATTGTCAATGAAATGAGTGAATGAGTATAGATGAATACACACACACACACAGAAACCCCAACTCACACCAGAACAAAGTCAAAACAATAACAATAGAAGGTGCAAAACAAAATCAACAAATATAATAAAAATGAATTCTGCAAAGCACCACTACTCTTCCCACTTTGCAGACTGAACTTGGCTTTCTGAAAGGTGCAATATGATATTCGATGTAGAGGAAATGGGAAAGCAAAACAAGGGAGGATAGGAGAGAAATGACACTGAAAGTGATGAAGGAGAGGGACAAAAAGGAAGAGGGGAGAGAAGAAAAAAAATATCAAAGTGTGGAGAAAATAGAAAAGAAAGCAAGGCAGATGAGGAGAAGAACATAGTAACCAAACAGAATGCAAGCAAATGGTGGTAAGGAAAAAAAATGATGAAGAACGATATACATTAAAAAAACAGAACCAAAAAAACAGAGCAAGGAATAAAACAGGAAACGACGATATACAACGGAGAGGGAGAGGGAGAGCGAGAGCGAGAGCGAGAGAGAGAGAGAGAGAGAGAGAGAGAGAGAGAGAGAGAGAGAGAGAGAGAGAGAGAGAGAGAGAGGACGAAAGAGAGAGGACGAGAGAGAGAGGACGAGAGAGAGAGGACGAACGAGAACGAGAGAGATAGAACGAGAGAGAGAGAACAAGAGAGAGAGAACGAACGAGAGAGAACGAGAGAGAGAAAACGTGACAGAGAACGAGAGAACGAGAGAGAGAGAACGAGAGAGAGAGAGAACGAGAGAGAGAACGAGAGAGAGAGAACGAACGAGAGAGAGAGAGAACGAGAGAGAGAGAACCAGAAAGAGAGAACGAGAGAGAGAGAGAGAGAGAGAGAGAGAGAGAGAGAGAGAGAGAGAGAGAGAGAGAACGAGAGAGAGAACGAGAGAGAGAACGAGAGAGAGAACGAGAGAGAGAACGAGAGAGAGAACGAGAGAGAGAGAGAACGAACGAGAGAGAGAGAGAACGAGAGAGAGAGAACCAGAGAGAGAGAACGATAGAGAGAGAGAGAACGAGAGAGAGAGAACGAAGGAGAGAGAGAACGAGAGAACGAGAACGAGAGAGAACGAGAGAGAGAGAACGAGAGAACGAGAACGAGAGAACGAGAACGAGAGAACGAGAGAGAGAGAGAGAGAACGAGAGAGAGAACGAGAGAGAGAGAGAAAGAACGAGAGAACGAGAGAGATAGAACGAGAATGAAAGAGAGAGAGAGAACGAGAGAACGAGAGAGGTAGGACGAGAGAGAGAGAACGACATGTTGCTCGGGTCGAAATGGTTTATATTTATCTGGCTATCAAGGAAAAGAAGGTTAGCGTTCAAATCGACATAACAAGAACATAAGAAGAAAGGAAGTAAAAACGTCAATGAAATATGCAAATACGAGGTTGTAAGCATGCAAAACAGGAAAGAGACGATGAATAGTAGAAGAATGGATGCAATCTAGTGAAAGCCCTAAAGCTAAAGTATCTACAACAATCCTAGAACCTAAGCCTTAAACAACATGCGGCCAATACTATGTTAAACAACTACGATATGAGACTAAGAAATGGTAGTCTAGCTTCTAATGATCTGATTTGGCTCAAAATGAGAGGTTAGGGTAGTTCTTACCTTGGACTAGTAGGTGGAGCGTGTCTGGCGGGGAGCTCAACTAGCGAGGAGAAGGAGCGGGAGAAAAAAGGGACGAGCAAGCCCTCCCAGATTCGTCGCAAAGGTTTAGGTCCTATAACATCTGTAGTTAAAACAGA
The DNA here is from genome assembly GCA_947471745.1 of Closterium sp. Naga37s-1. Taxonomy (NCBI): domain Eukaryota; kingdom Viridiplantae; phylum Streptophyta; class Zygnematophyceae; order Desmidiales; family Closteriaceae; genus Closterium; species Closterium sp. Naga37s-1. Next base: position 664,139 of record CANJKZ010000235.1, on the reverse strand, counting down.
ACATCGGTGCTGTCGTAGTCGTGTGACGAAAGATGCGGAATCGAAAGGCCACCAGTTCGATTCCTGCTGATGCGATTTTCTGAATCTTTGCAAAGTGAGATGAAGTACCACTTAGTGTCATACTACAGCATGATGTACAGAAGAGAGTTTGTACAAATTTATGTAATTACGCAAAACGCTTCGCAACCCTAAGACGATTTCGTCGCCTCTTGTTTTTTTTTTTTTGAGAAATGATCAATAACAAGGGTTTACATTGTGCAAAACCGAATGTATATTCCTGCAGCACAAACCTAGGCAGGGCAAACTGCAGCAGCAGTTGAAGCAGCAGCAGGAGAGAGACCAGTAGAGATGGTGGGCTTTGATAGTCGAAGCAAACTGAGGTAACCAAGGGGGAGCAGGGGGGGAAAGAATGGGAGGATGGGGCATGTGGGGTGTGGTGAAGGATGGAAAACAGAAGCGGCAGTTGAAGCAGCAGCAGGCGAGAGACCAGCAGAGATGGTGGGCTTTGATAGACGAACCAAACTGGGGTAACCAATGGGAGCGGGGGGGGAAAGGGTGGGGGCATGGGGGTTGGGGTGAGGATGGAAATCAGTAGCTGCAGTTGAAGCAGCAGCAGGGGACATACTAAGGTACACTGAAGGGAATAGCAAGGGGGAGAGGAGGAACAGGGGGGTTGGGTTGGGAAAGTGCATGCAGCAGCAGCAGCAGCAGCAGCAGCAGCAGCTGTCACCTCCACCACATGCAGCCCGGCCAGGGAGGGCAGCGGGCAGTGGCTAGGCGACCTCTATAATGCAATCATACCGAAAACAACCTACAGGGCTATAAGGTCAGCGAATGAACTAAGGACAGCGAATGAACTAAGGACAGCGAATGAACTACGGACAGCGAATGAACTAAGGACAGTGAATGAACTAAGGTCAGCGAATGAACTAAGGTCAGCAGCGGTCTCCGTGTAAGTCTCGGCGGCAGCGGCAGCTGTGACCTCCACCACATGCAGCCCGGCAAGAGAGGGCAGCGGCAGGGTACGCGTCACGCACAACGCACACAGACCATTGAAAAGTAACCCAACACCCAGAAACGACTCACGGAGCGATTAGCTCGGCGAATGAGTTGAGAGCAGCAGCAGTCTCTGAGTAGGTCTCAGCAGCAGCGGCAGCTGTCACCTCCACCACATGCAGCCCGGCCAGCGAGGGCAGCGGCTGCGCGTCGCTCACTGCATGCTGCCTTGGCAGGCGCAGCGGCGCAAAGGCCTCTAGCCGCATGGCGTGGGAGCGATGGGCGAAGTCGAATGCAGAGCCCCGACGGATGAGCTGTGGGGGATTAAAGGGGGAAGGAAAGCGAATGGGGTGGGGGGTGAGAGGTGCAGCGGAGCAAAGGCCTCGAGGCTCATGGCGTGGGAGCGATGGGTGAAGTCGAATGCAGAGCCACGACGGATAAGCTGCAGGGGGGTTGAATGGAGGGGGAAGGAAGGGAGGGGGCGGGGGGTAGCAGGCGCAGCAGAGCAAAGGCCTCTAGCCTCATGGCGTGGGAGCGATGGGCGAAGTCAAAAGCGGATTCACGACGAATGAGCTGTGTGGGATTAGAAGGGGAAGGAAAGCGAATGGGGTGGGGGGTGAGAGGTGCAGCGGCGCAAAGGCCTCGAGCCTCATGGCGTGGGAGCGATGGGCGAAATCAAGGCGGATCCACGACGGATCAGCTGTGGGAAATTGAATGGGGAAGGAGGGGGTTTCAGGGTGGCAGGTGCAGCGGAGCAAAGGCCTGAAGCGTCATGACGTGGGAGCGACGGGGAAAGTCAAAGGCAGAACCAGCACCCTCAAAGGACGAAGTTGGAGGTGAATAACTAGGAGCAGCAGCAGCAGCACTCGTTAAGGCAATCCAAAACCATACCTCGTGGTCGAGCAGGAGGCCTATAGCGGGTACGAGGTGTATCACTGATGGAGATGCCCTCACACGCACTATGCTGCGCACGAGGCAAGTCAACTGGTCCGCCCCTGCTCCCCTCATTGCCCCCCCCACATGCACCATGGTCCTGAATGTCAGAGGGAGGAGAGGGGAAGCAGGGGACAGGCGAATTGGGGGAGGAAGGGGGAAGAGAAAGGGGGAAGAGAAAGGGGGAAGAGAAAGGGGGAAGAGAAAGGGATGCTCTCCCATGCACTATGCTGCACCCGCCCCACTCACCGCCCCCCTCACTCACATGCACCATGGTCCTGGGATGGGGGAAAGGAGAGAAACAACAAGTTTCGGGTTTGGTATGAACATGGATGCCATGGCATCATACAATGCTCCTGAACAGAATAAGTAATCCCATTCATGACCATGTCATGCATCCCATGCATACCATCTCATCCATGACCATACCATGCATCCCATGCATACCATCTCATCCATGACCATACCATGCATCCCATGCATACCATCCCATCCATGACCATACCATGCATCCCATGCATACCATCTCATCCATGACCATGTCATGCATTCCATGCATACCATCCCATCCATGACCATACCATGCATCCCATGCATACCATCTCATCCATGACCATACCATGCATCCCATGCATACCATCCCATCCATGACCATACCATGCATCCCATGCATACCATCTCATCCATGACCATACCATGCATCCCATGCATACCATCTCATCCATGACCATACCATGCATCCCATGCATACCATCTCATCCATGACCATACCATGCATCCCATGCATACCATCCCATCCATGACCATACCATGCATCCCATGCATACCATCTCATCCATGACCATACCATGCATCCCATGCATACCATCTCATCCATGACCATACCATGCATCCCATGCATACCATCCCATCCATGACCATACCATGCATCCCATGCATACCATCTCATCCATGACCATACCATGCATCCCATGCATACCATCTCATCCATGACCATGCCATGCATCCCATGCATACCATCTCATCCATGACCATACCATGCATCCCATGCATACCATCCCATCCATGACCATACCATGCATCCCATGCATACCATCTCATCCATGCCCATACCATGCATCCCATGCATACCATCTCATCCATGACCATGCCATGCATCCCATGCATACCATCTCATCCATGACCATACCATGCATCCCATGCATACCATCCCATCCATGACCATACCATGCATCCCATGCATACCATCCCATCCATGACCATACCATGCATCCCATGCATACCATCTCATCCATGCCCATACCATGCATCCCATGCATACCATCTCATCCATGACCATGCCATGCATCCCATGCATACCATCTCATCCATGACCATACCATGCATCCCATGCATACCATCCCATCCATGACCATACCATGCATCCCATGCATACCATCTCATCCATGACCATGTCATGCATTCCATGCATACCATCCCATCCATGACCATACCATGCATCCCATGCATACCATCTCATCCATGACCATACCATGCATCCCATGCATACCATCTCATCCATGACCATACCATGCATCCCATGCATACCATCCCATCCATGACCATACCATGCATCCCATGCATACCATCTCATCCATGACCATACCATGCATCCCATGCATACCATCCCATCCATGACCATACCATGCATCCCATGCATACCATCTCATCCATGACCATACCATGCATCCCATGCATACCATCCCATCCATGACCATACCATGCATCCCATGCATACCATCTCATCCATGACCATACCATGCATCCCATGCATACCATCTCATCCATGACCATACCATGCATCCCATGCATACCATCCCATCCATGACCATACCATGCATCCCATGCATACCATCTCATCCATGACCATACCATGCATCCCATGCATACCATCTCATCCATGACCATACCATGCATCCCATGCATACCATCCCATCCATGACCATACCATGCATCCCATGCATACCATCTCATCCATGACCATACCATGCATCCCATGCATACCATCCCATCCATGACCATGCCATGCATCCCATGCATACCATCTCATCCATGACCATACCATGCATCCCATGCATACCATCCCATCCATGACCATACCATGCATCCCATGCATACCATCTCATCCATGACCATGTCATGCATTCCATGCATACCATCCCATCCATGACCATACCATGCATCCCATGCATACCATCTCATCCATGACCATACCATGCATCCCATGCATACCATCTCATCCATGACCATACCATGCATCCCATGCATACCATCCCATCCATGACCATACCATGCATCCCATGCATACCATCTCATCCATGACCATACCATGCATCCCATGCATACCATCCCATCCATGACCATACCATGCATCCCATGCATACCATCTCATCCATGACCATGTCATGCATTCCATGCATACCATCCCATCCATGACCATACCATGCATCCCATGCATACCATCTCATCCATGACCATACCATGCATCCCATGCATATCATCTCATCCATGACCATACCATGCATCCCATGCATACCATCCCATCCATGACCATACCATGCATCCCATGCATACCATCTCATCCATGACCATGTCATGCATTCCATGCATACCATCCCATCCATGACCATACCATGCATCCCATGCATACCATCTCATCCATGACCATACCATGCATCCCATGCATACCATCTCATCCATGACCATACCATGCATCCCATGCATACCATCCCATCCATGACCATACCATGCATCCCATGCATACCATCTCATCCATGACCATACCATGCATCCCATGCATACCATCCCATCCATGACCATACCATGCATCCCATGCATACCATCCCATCCATGACCATACCATGCATCCCATGCATACCATCCCATCCATGACCATACCATGCATCCCATGCATATCATCCCATCCATGACCATACCATGCATCCCATGCATACCATCTCATCCATGACCATACCATGCATCCCATGCATACCATCTCATCCATGACCATACCATGCATCCCATGCATACCATCCCATCCATGACCATACCATGCATCCCATGCATACCATCCCATCCATGACCATACCATGCATCCCATGCATACCATCTCATCCATGACCATGCCATGCATCCCATGCATACCATCTCATCCATGACCATGCCATGCATCCCATGCATACCATCTCATCCATGACCATACCATGCATCCCATGCATACCATCCCATCCATGACCATGCCATGCATCCCATGCATACCATCCCATCCATGACCATACCATGCATCCCATGCATACCATCCCATCCATGACCATACCATGCATCCCATGCATACCATCTCATCCATGACCATGTCATGCATTCCATGCATACCATCCCATCCATGACCATACCATGCATCCCATGCATACCATCCCATCCATGACCATACCATGCATCCCATGCATACCATCTCATCCATGACCATACCATGCATCCCATACATACCATCCCATCCATGACCATGTCATGCATTCCATGCATACCATCCCATCCATGACCATACCATGCATCCCATGCATACCATCCCATCCATGACCATACCATGCATCCCATGCATACCATCCCATCCATGACCATACCATGCATCCCATGCATACCATCTCATCCATGACCATACCATGCATCCCATGCATACCATCCCATCCATGACCATGTCATGCATTCCATGCATACCATCCCATCCATGACCATACCATGCATCCCATGCATACCATCCCATCCATGACCATACCATGCATCCCATGCATACCATCCCATCCATGACCATACCATGCATCCCATGCATACCATCTCATCCATGACCATGTCATGCATTCCATGCATACCATCCCATCCATGACCATACCATGCATCCCATGCATACCATCCCATCCATGACCATACCATGCATCCCATGCATACCATCTCATCCATGACCATACCATGCATCCCATACATACCATCCCATCCATGACCATGTCATGCATTCCATGCATACCATCCCATCCATGACCATACCATGCATCCCATGCATACCATCCCATCCATGACCATACCATGCATCCCATGCATACCATCCCATCCATGACCATACCATGCATCCCATGCATACCATCTCATCCATGACCATACCATGCATCCCATGCATACCATCCCATCCATGACCATGTCATGCATTCCATGCATACCATCCCATCCATGACCATGTCATGCATTCCATGCATACCATCTCATCCATGACCATACCATGCATCCCATGCATACCATCTCATCCATGACCATACCATGCATCCCATGCATACCATCCCATCCATGACCATACCATGCATCCCATGCATACCATCTCATCCATGACCATACCATGCATCCCATGCATACCATCCCATCCATGACCATACCATGCATCCCATGCATATCATCCCATCCATGACCATACCATGCATCCCATGCATACCATCCCATCCATGACCATGTCATGCATTCCATGCATACCATCCCATCCATGACCATACCATGCATCCCATGCATACCATCTCATCCATGACCATACCATGCATCCCATGCATACCATCTCATCCATGACCATACCATGCATCCCATGCATATCATCCCATCCATGACCATACCATGCATCCCATGCATACCATCCCATCCATGACCATGTCATGCATTCCATGCATACCATCCCATCCATGACCATACCATGCATCCCATGCATACCATCCCATCCATGACCATACCATGCATCCCATGCATACCATCTCATCCATGACCATGTCATGCATCCCATGCATACCATCCCATCCATGACCATGTCATGCATTCCATGCATACCATCCCATCCATGACCATGTCATGCATTCCATGCATACCATCCCATCCATGACCATGTCATGCATCCCATGCATACCATCTCATCCATGACCATACCATGCATCCCATGCATACCATCTCATCCATGACCATACCATGCATCCCATGCATACCATCCCATCCATGACCATACCATGCATCCCATGCATACCATCTCATCCATGACCATACCATGCATCCCATGCATACCATCCCATCCATGACCATACCATGCATCCCATGCATACCATCCCATCCATGACCATGTCATGCATCCCATGCATACCATCTCATCCATGACCATACCATGCATCCCATGCATACCATCTCATCCATGACCATACCATGCATCCCATGCATACCATCTCATCCATGACCATACCATGCATCCCATGCATACCATCCCATCCATGACCATACCATGCATCCCATGCATACCATCTCATCCATGACCATACCATGCATCCCATGCATACCATCTCATCCATGACCATGTCATGCATCCCATGCATACCATCCCATCCATGACCATATCATGCATCCCATGCATACCATCTCATCCATGACCATACCATGCATCCCATGCATACCATCCCATCCATGACCATACCATGCATCCCATGCATACCATCTCATCCATGACCATACCATGCATCCCATGCATACCATCCCATCCATGACCATGTCATGCATCCCATGCATACCATCCCATCCATGACCATACCATGCATCCCATGCATACCATCTCATCCATGACCATACCATGCATCCCATGCATACCATCCCATCCATGACCATGTCATGCATTCCATGCATACCATCCCATCCATGACCATGTCATGCATCCCATGCATACCATCTCATCCATGACCATACCATGCATCCCATGCATACCATCTCATCCATGACCATACCATGCATCCCATGCATACCATCTCATCCATGACCATACCATGCATCCCATGCATACCATCCCATCCATGACCATACCATGCATCCCATGCATACCATCTCATCCATGACCATACCATGCATCCCATGCATACCATCTCATCCATGACCATACCATGCATCCCATGCATACCATCCCATCCATGACCATACCATGCATCCCATGCATACCATCTCATCCATGACCATACCATGCATCCCATGCATACCATCCCATCCATGACCATACCATGCATCCCATGCATACCATCTCATCCATGACCATACCATGCATCCCATGCATACCATCTCATCCATGACCATGTCATGCATTCCATGCATACCATCCCATCCATGAACATACCATGCATCCCATGCATACCATCTCATCCATGACCATACCATGCATCCCATGCATACCATCCCATCCATGACCATACCATGCATCCCATGCATACCATCTCATCCATGACCATACCATGCATCCCATGCATACCATCTCATCCATGACAATGTCATGCATCCCATGCATACCATCCCATCCATGACCATACCATGCATCCCATGCATACCATCTCATCCATGACCATACCATGCATCCCATGCATACCATCCCATCCATGACCATACCATGCATCCCATGCATACCATCTCATCCATGACCATACCATGCATCCCATGCATACCATCCCATCCATGACCATACCATGCATCCCATGCATATCATCCCATCCATGACCATACCATGCATCCCATGCATACCATCCCATCCATGACCATGTCATGCATTCCATGCATACCATCCCATCCATGACCATACCATGCATCCCATGCATACCATCTCATCCATGACCATACCATGCATCCCATGCATACCATCCCATCCATGACCATACCATGCATCCCATGCATACCATCTCATCCATGACCATGTCATGCATCCCATGCATACCATCCCATCCATGACCATGTCATGCATTCCATGCATACCATCCCATCCATGACCATGTCATGCATTCCATGCATACCATCCCATCCATGACCATACCATGCATCCCATGCATACCATCTCATCCATGACCATACCATGCATCCCATGCATACCATCCCATCCATGACCATGTCATGCATCCCATGCATACCATCCCATCCATGACCATACCATGCATCCCATGCATACCATCTCATCCATGACCATACCATGCATCCCATGCATACCATCTCATCCATGACCATGTCATGCATCCCATGCATACCATCCCATCCATGACCATACCATGCATCCCATGCATACCATCTCATCCATGACCATACCATGCATCCCATGCATACCATCCCATCCATGACCATGTCATGCATTCCATGCATACCATCCCATCCATGACCATGTCATGCATTCCATGCATACCATCCCATCCATGACCATACCATGCATCCCATGCATACCATCTCATCCATGACCATACCATGCATCCCATGCATACCATCTCATCCATGACCATGTCATGCATCCCATGCATACCATCTCATCCATGACCATGTCATGCATTCCATGCATACCATCCCATCCATGACCATGCCATGCATCCCATGCATACCATCCCATCCATGACCATGTCATGCATCCCATGCATACCATCCCATCCATGACCATACCATGCATCCCATGCATACCATCCCATCCATGACCATGTCATGCATCCCATGCATACCATCCCATCCATGACCATACCATGCATCCCATGCATACCATCTCATCCATGACCATACCATGCATCCCATGCATACCATCCCATCCATGACCATACCATGCATCCCATGCATACCATCTCATCCATGACCATACCATGCATCCCATGCATACCATCCCATCCATGACCATACCATGCATCCCATGCATATCATCCCATCCATGACCATACCATGCATCCCATGCATACCATCCCATCCATGACCATGTCATGCATTCCATGCATACCATCCCATCCATGACCATACCATGCATCCCATACATACCATCCCATCCATGACCATGTCATGCATCCCATGCATACCATCCCATCCATGACCATACCATGCATCCCATGCATATCATCCCATCCATGACCATACCATGCATCCCATGCATACCATCTCATCCATGACCATGTCATGCATTCCATGCATACCATCCCATCCATGACCATGTCATGCATTCCATGCATATCATCCCATCCATGACCATACCATGCATCCCATGCATACCATCTCATCCATGACCATGTCATGCATTCCATGCATACCATCCCATCCATGACCATGCCATGCATCCCATGCATACCATCCCATCCATGACCATACCATGCATCCCATGCATACCATCCCATCCATGACCATGTCATGCATTCCATGCATACCATCCCATCCATGACCATGTCATGCATTCCATGCATACCATCCCATCCATGACCATACCATGCATCCCATGCATACCATCCCATCCATGACCATACCATGCATCCCATGCATACCATCTCATCCATGACCATACCATGCATCCCATGCATACCATCCCATCCATGACCATGTCATGCATCCCATGCATATCATCCCATCCATGACCATACCATGCATCCCATGCATACCATCTCATCCATGACCATGTCATGCATCCCATGCATACCATCTCATCCATGACCATACCATGCATCCCATGCATACCATCCCATCCATGACCATACCATGCATCCCATGCATACCATCTCATCCATGACCATACCATGCATCCCATGCATACCATCCCATCCATGACCATGTCATGCATCCCATGCATACCATCTCATCCATGACCATGTCATGCATCCCATGCATACCATCCCATCCATGACCATGTCATGCATCCCATGCATACCATCTCATCCATGACCATGTCATGCATTCCATGCATACCATCCCATCCGTGACCATGTCATGCATCCCATGCATATCATCCCATCCATGTCCATACCATGCATCCCATGCATACCATCCCATCCATGACCATGTCATGCATTCCATGCATACCATCCCATCCATGACCATACCATGCATCCCATACATACCATCCCATCCATGACCATGTCATGCATCCCATGCATATCATCCCATCCATGACCATACCATGCATCCCATGCATACCATCCCATCCATGACCATGTCATGCATCCCATGCATATCATCCCATCCATGACCATACCATGCATCCCATGCATACCATCCCATCCATGACCATGTCATGCATTCCATGCATACCATCCCATCCATGACCATACCATGCATCCCATGCATACCATCTCATCCATGACCATACCATGCATCCCATGCATACCATCCCATCCATGACCATGTCATGCATCCCATGCATACCATCCCATCCATGACCATGTCATGCATTCCATGCATACCATCCCATCCATGACCATACCATGCATTCCATGCATACCATCCCATCCATGACCATACCATGCATCCCATGCATACCATCTCATCCATGACCATACCATGCATCCCATGCATACCATCCCATCCATGACCATACCATGCATTCCATGCATACCATCCCATCCATGACCATGTCATGCATTCCATGCATACCATCCCATCCATGACCATACCATGCATCCCATGCATACCATCCCATCCATGACCATACCATGCATCCCATGCATATCATCCCATCCATGACCATACCATGCATCCCATGCATACCATCCCATCCATGACCATACCATGCATCCCATGCATACCATCTCATCCATGACCATACCATGCATCCCATGCATACCATCCCATCCATGACCATACCATGCATTCCATGCATACCATCCCATCCATGACCATGTCATGCATCCCATGCATACCATCCCATCCATGACCATACCATGCATCCCATGCATACCATCCCATCCATGACCATACCATGCATCCCATGCATACCATCCCATCCATGACCATACCATGCATCCCATGCATACCATCTCATCCATGACCATACCATGCATCCCATGCATACCATCCCATCCATGACCATACCATGCATCCCATGCATACCATCCCATCCATGACCATACCATGCATCCCATGCATACCATCTCATCCATGACCATACCATGCATCCCATGCATACCATCCCATCCATGACCACACCATGCATCCCATGCCATCCACGTGCATGTCATGTATGGCATACCATATGGGTGGGGTGCAGTTGAGAGGGCACTCCAGTCGAACCTCACAGGGTATGGCTCCTGGTGGGGTACACACGGTACAGCACGGCACAACACGGTACAACACGGTACAACACGGTACAAGGGAGTGATGGACAGACAAGGGTTATTGCTCCTGATGGGATACTCATGATAGGAGAGCGAGGCAAAGGCGGAAGAATACGGGGAAATAGAAGCGCTTTCCCGGTAGTCGTTGCACTCGAGTAGAGACGATCCTTAGACATAACATCATGCATCATACATCATGCATGGGGCATGGGGCATGGGGCATGATGAATGATGCATGGTCCGTGAAGCATCAAGCACAGAGCATAGAGCATAGAGCAGGGAGCATGAATATTCTGGCAGTACCTATATTGGGTGCGCTTCTGCACGCTAACTGGTGTAGATCCACTATCGCAGCTGTCATCCCCTCTATAAGCTCCACCAGTGTGCACATGGTGATGCATGGAGCACAAAAAATCTTCCCCAGTACCTATATTGGGTGCGTTTCTGTACACTAACCCTACCTCCTTGGAGCATGTCATCCCCTCTATAAGCTCCACCAGTGCACGCACATGATGCATGGAGCATGAACACTTATTCTACCACACTACCTATATTGGGCGCGTTTCTGTACACTAGTTGGTGTAGATCCAGCTTCTCTTCTCTGGCGCCTGTCATCCCCTCTATAAGCTCCACCAGTGCGCGCACATGCTGGTGGTGTGGGGAAAAGGGAGAAAGGGGAAAATGGAAAGGAAGAGGGCGGGGGAGAGGGAGAGGGGGAGGGGAGGGGGGGGAAGGGAAGGGGAGAGTGGGGAGGGGAGGAGGGAGGGGAGGAGGGAGGGGAGGAGGGAGAGGGGGGAGAGGGGAAAAGAGAAATGGGGGAAAGGTGCGGTGCAAGATGCAGCCTCAAACCACGCATTCCATCCTTTTAGCAGCCGCGAAAACCTTCGTTACGCCGCCGTGGTATTCTCAACAATCATGTACCACGTACCTTACTCTCGATAATTCCTTGAACCACGCACTCCATCCCAGCAGCCGCAGGCGCGAATGGCGCTGGGACGAATTTCCGGAAAAGTGGGAAAACGAGCGAACCGCTCGGACTGATGAGGAACCTTCGGAATATAATGCTGCGCTTTGATTAGATTAATTTACTTCCTAATGAAAAGCAAAGTGTCCGACTTTAGCGGATCCATGAGAGACATTGTCTAACGCGCTAATGGCCTGAAATAAAGCCCGTTATCTCCGATGTCGACGTCGTAAATTCTCACTTATCACCACCTTTTCTCAGAAAGCCCGGCAGTTCAAGTGTGAGCCCATAAACGCGCTGTGATAGCCCCTGAAAGTAGATGCTAGAATGTACAGTAGCAGCGGTATACATTTGACAGTACTGCTGCTTCTCTACAGTGTGCAACGCGATTTCGCCTCAACGAAAAAAAAACGAGGGGGGCGATAGTTTTTGGCGAAGACCTAGGGCACTTCTGTTGTGGGGGAACCAGGGTTGGGTTGGTTGTGAGTCACGAAATGGTTCAATGCTCCCGTCACCCACCTCACCTGCCACCCTCACGCACTACGAAGAATAGGCGACTAAAACCTAAAAGACCAGGTAGAAATAGCCAAGGCGCGCGCTGGAAGGTGCGAAGCCAGCAGCGCGACCACGCACGAAGTCGCGGGTGAGTACTTAGGGAGCCGCATTACAAGCCTCGCCTGCGAAACGACCAGCAAAAGCGCGCAGAAGCTGCAGCTTGTGCAGCAACTGTCGCGCTCTCCCCTCAAGCATCGCACGCGCGCCTGCATTCCGCGCGAGCCAACACAGCGCGCGTCAGCATTGCGCCCTCAGCAGATCAGCGCACGCCAGCAAAACGCCCGCAGCAAAGCGACACTACATCTGCATAGCGCACGCGTCAGCACAGCGTGCCAGAGACGCCTCGCTTTCGCCCAGGGGCTATCTCGTGTATAAGAGCAGGCGCTCGCGTTGTTTCGTGCGCCCTGACGAATTCGCGCCGTCGCATACCAGCTGCATTCCCCCGACCGCAAGCCCCCTTCGACATTCCCTTGCCACATCCCCCCCTCCGCATTCCATCACGGAGCGTTCCACCTGCCGCAACCCCCGTTCCGCATCCCCCCTGCCGCATCCCCGATTCCGCAATCCCCGAGCCGCATTCCCCCTTCCGCATTCCCCCTTCCACAGTCCCCCGTCCATATTCCCCCTTCCCCATTCCGCCTTCCGCATTCCGCCATCCGCATTCCCCCTGCCGCATCCCCGATTCCGCAATCCCCCAGCCGCATTCCCCCTTTCGCATTCTCCCTTCCGCATTCCCCCTTCCGCATTCTCCCTTCCGCATTCCCCCTTCCGCATTCAGCCTTCCGCATTCCCCCTTCCGCTCCGCATTCCCCCTTCCGCATTCCCCCTTCCGCATTCCCCCTTCCGCATTACCCAGCATGCTTCAAACTCACTCCCTCGTGCTCCCTGCCTCATGCTCACTCCCTCGTGCTCCCCCACCCCCATGTCCATCTCCTGCCTCCCTTCACGCCCCATCAGCCGCGCGACGCCTTTCACAGGGGCCTGGCGTCGGCATTGCGTCTTCTGCACCCCTCCAACCTCCACTTCCCCCTCCAGAGCCATACGGCATTCGGTGAGTCAACCGACTCCCCACCTTCCTGCCCCGTCGCGTTGCCTTCGGTGAGTCAACCGACTCCCCACCTTCCTGCCCCGTCGCGTTGCCTTCGGTGAGTCAACCGACTCCCCACCTTCCTGCCCCGTCGCGTTGCCTTCGGTGAGTCAACCGACTCCCCACCTTCCTGCCCCGTCGCGTTGCCTTCGGTGAGTCAACCGACTCCCCACCTTCCTGCCCCATCGCGTTGCCTTCGGTGAGTCAACCGACTCCCCACCTTCCTGCCCCGTCGCGTTGCCTTCGGTGAGTCAACCGACTCCCCACCTTCCTGCCCCATCGCGTTGCCTTCGGTGAGTCAACCGACTCCCCACCTTCCTTCCTCCCGCGAGACACGTCGCCCATTCGTTGGAAATCGGGCAGTCCCTCTCCCATCTTCCTTCCCCCTCCCCCCCCTCTCCCCACCCCCCCTGGTCCTATATCCTCCTCCTCCTCTACCTCCTTCTCCTATCTCCTCATTTCCCCATCATCATGCCATCTGTTTCTCCCCTACTAGCCCTCCCTTCCCCATCATCATGCCACGAGTTTCACCCCTACTAGCCCTCCCTTCCCCCTCATCATGCCACGAGTTTCACCCCTACTAGCCCTCCCTTCCCCCTCATCATGCCACTAGTTTCACCCCTACTAGCCCTCCCTTCCCCCTCATCATGCCATCTGCCTCCCCTCCTTTTCCCCCTTTCCCCCTCTGCTTCCCCTCTTTTCCCCTCTGCTTCCCCTCCTTTTCCCCCTTGCATCCCCTCCTTTTCCCCCCTGCATCCCCTCCTTTCCCCCTGCATCCCCTCCTTTCCCCCTGCATCCCCTCGTTTTCCCCACCAATTCCCCTCCTTTCCTCCATTGCTTCCCCCAATTCTCCCACTGCTTCCCCTCCTTTCTCCCACTGCTTCCCCTCCTTTCTCCCACTGCTTCCCCTCCTTTCTCCCACTGCTTCCCCTCCTTTCTCCCACTGCTTCCCCTCCTTTCTCCCACTGCTTCCCCTCCTTTCCCCCTCTGCTTCCCCTCTTTTTCCCCCCTGCATCACCTCCTGTCCCCCCCTGCTTCCCCTCCTTTCCCCCACCAATTCCCCTCTTTCCTCCCTTGCTTCCCCTCCTTTCCCCCTCTGCTTCCCCTCCTTCCCCCCTCCTTCCCCTCCTTTCCCCCTCTGCTTCACCTACTTCTCCCCCCTGCATCCCCTCCTTTCTCCCCCTGCCTCGCCTGCCATTCATCCATCAGGTCTGCAGTGAACTCTACCAATCCCACGCCGCCACCTGTCCCTTCCTCCGCTCCCCCACTCACCCCCAGCACATCCAGATCCAACACGACGACAGCGGGCGCCCTCTCATTGGCCCGTGCCACTGCCCTCCCCAGCAGCCGCCGAACCTCCTTCGCAGGCTCGGACCCGAGCCTGGAACAGCTGACACACTCTGTGTGCGCGAGGCAGGTCCGGTCGTTTCGAACCTGCCAGGCTAGGGCAGAGGCTGTGGGCAGAGGTAGCAGAGTAGAAAGCACAGGAGAGACACTATTGGAAGAGTGACCCGCTGGTGCTCTCGTTGTAACTTGACATCAATAGCATGTTACAACGCATTTACCCGCTTGTACCCTCTGCCTTTCCTCTTTCTATAAGGCATCTTTAGGTTTGCAATTGATGAAGAAAAAAAAAGAGCTTTCACAGCAGTACACACAATAACATCAGCACCAGGTATACAAGACAGTGCCATCCTCTACTCTCGGTGTCATCTTCACGCCGTGACACACTCCTGGAACCTGATGCCCCTCCCCTCATGCCGCCAAGCTTGCTTGGGCGAGGCTTTGTCCTGCTTGTAGCTGGAGCAGAGGGAATTGTCCTCCTTATACGTTGCTGAAATACATGCAAAACCGGCTGCTTTGCGTATGCATACAAGTTGTATGAGACCTGGTGTCGCATCGGTAATGGGGCCCCAAAATAATGGGAGGGAAGGCAGGGGTGGGGGCGAAGGGAATACAAGTGAGTACACGTAAGTTAGAGGGGAGTGTATGGGGCAAATGTGATGGCAACACGTGCACGGGAACTAGGAGGCACAAGGCGAATAGTGGCGCAGAAGGGCAGGGCAGAGAAGGAAAGAGCAGGGATGGAAGGGCAGGGATGGGGAGGGAGCGGAGGGGAGGAAGTGGAGGGAGGGATTAGGGAGGGAATGAAGGGGAGGGTAGGAAGGGGACGGAAGGAAAGGAAGGGAAGGAAGAGTAGTGGCAGGTAAGAGAAAGGCAAAGGAATTTGAGGGATGGGGGAAGGGAAGTGGACGGGAGAGGAAGGGAGAGTGGGGGTAGGGGGGGTTGGTTACAGGAAGCAGGAATGGAGGGAAGAGAGGAGCAGAGAGGGAAGGGCGGGAAGAGAGGAGCAGAAAGGGAAGGGAGGGAAGAGAGGAGCGGGAGAGAAGGGAGAGAAGGGAGAGAAGGGTGGTAGGGATGGAAAGGATGGAAGGGAGAAAAGGGTGGTAGGGATGGAAAGGATGGAAGGGAGAAAAGGGTGGTAGGGATGGAAAGGATGGAAGGGAGAAAAGGGTGGTAGGGATGGAAAGGATGGAAGGGAGAAAAGGGTGGTAGGGATGGAAAGGATGGAAGGGAGAAAAGGGTGGTAGGGATGGAAAGGATGGAAGGGAGAAAAGGGTGGTAGGGGGGAAGAGAAGGGCGGGTAGGGAGAGAAGGGAGAAAATAAAGAGAAGGCTGGGAAGGGAGGGAAGGGAGGGACGGGAGAGAAGGGAGGGACGGGAGAGAAGGGAGGGACGGGAGAGAAAGGAGGGACGGGAGAGAAGGGAGGGACGGGAGAGAAGGGAGGGACAGGAGATTGCAAGGAGGGATGAGAGGGAAGGTTCGAAAAGGGAGAGAAGGTAAGGGGGGAGAGAAGGGCGGGAAGGGAGAGATAGGAGGGAAGGGAGGGAAGGGAGTGAAGGGAGGGAAGGGAGGGAAGGGAGGGAAGGGAGTGAAGGGTGGGAGGGAGAGAAGGGAGGGAAGGGAGAGAAGGGAGGGAAGGGATGGAACGTAGGGAGGGAACGTCGGGCGACGGAAAGGGGAATAGGGAGGCGGGAAGGGAAGTCTGGCGGCGGGAAATGGGAATCGGGCGGCGGGAAATGGGAATCGGGCGGCGGGAAATGGGAATCGGGCGGCGGGAAGGCGCATCGGGCGGCGGGAAGGCGCATCGGGCGGCGGGAAAGGGGAAGCGGGCGGAGGGAACGGGAATCCGGCGGCGCGAAAGGGGAATCGGACGGCGAAAAGGGGCGGTCGGCCGGCCCGCCCAATGGGCGGGAAAGGGGATTCAGGCGACGCGGAAGGGGAACCAGGCGGCGGGTACGTGAATCGGGCGACGGGAAAGGGAGTAGGGCGACGGGAAAGGGAATCGGCCGGTGGGAAAGAAGAATCGGGGGGCGAGAAGGGGAATCGTGCAGCGTGACTGAGGTTTCGTGGCGGCGGGAAAGGGAAACCGGGCGGCGGGAAGGGGCACCAGGCGACGGGAAAGGGGAATCGGGCGTCGGCGAAGGGGAATCGGGCCGCAGAAAAGAGAATGGCTAAGGCGCCGCCATGGATGCATTCTCACTTTTGATGCGAAATGCTCCGCGTATTAGGTTCCAGAAAATAAACAATGGCTCTGTCGGCGTATGACCTAAGCGTGAGAAGCGCTATAATCGCAATGGCTTGCAGTGCTTTTGGAAGTTACATTTTTTAGTGATGACTATGCACGCTTTGGGAGTGGGGACAGTGGAGAGGAGGCACGTCCTTCAGTATGTGGATGGCCTTCAACAAGGACCTCGATAACACGTACAGTCAGACACAACATGGAACGATCAATATTGCTGTGTTTCACTTGTTTGGTGAGTGGTTTTGCACGTTTGATAATAATTTGATGGGGATTCACGAGAATGGTCAGAAAATAAAGCCCATGGCGGATCCGGCGGCTTATTTTTCTGAGAAACAAAAATCACACCAACATTTGTGGTAGGTTGGAAATTTATCTTTGGGTAGCAAATTAGTAGGCATAACCATATGAATTATGTGAATAACGGTAGACCTCATTTTATCGAGTTTCCATGATCTGAACGCATTTCGTCTGGAAAGACCAGGTACGTCCGTGGCACTGCGAAGAACAGCTGGTCAAGCTGTCGGTTTTGGCGACTTTTTAACCGCCGCGCGTGACGCTTTGTTGTGCGTCGCGAGATCAGACCTGAGCACAAAATTTTGATTCTCAGATCTGGAAAGAAAGGAATTGGCAGGGACGGGCGTCCTTCATCAGAAATGTGCTCGTTCTCACCTTCTTTCTCAGAGAGGAATCAGCAGTAAAAAACAGCACATTTCGAAACATCATGCAAAAACAAGTGACTTTTTCGCACCCACTGCAGAAACTGGGAATATTTGACTCCAACTGTGCACTTTGTCACGGTCAGGTCAGCGTACAGTAACCGTGTGGGGTGGCATGAAGGACGACGAATGCCCACTGCACCCACAGCTGACTTCATATGACACAACACGACACAACATGTTACAGAACGGTGTACACTGTTTTGCGCTTCGTTTCGTCTGCCCACAGGCATTCGGGTTGGACATTTGCGGTTACTGTATTGAGCTTTATAAAGGTCCAATAAAACGGTTTACAGCGCTTGAGTGAGTTATCGCGCTTAAACGAGCGGTAATTAGAAGCTTGTGAACTTGACGCATCAGCGCCTCCACCTAATCATATCTTTTCTCTCTCTCACGCCCTCTCTGCCTTCCTCGCCTCGCCTCATCTCCGCTCGTCGTCTTCCTTACAGCCCTGTGATGCATTTCTGGTCATAATTCATCGAGCCAAGTCCCCTCTTTTGTGAAAGGTGCTCAATGGGACCAAAAATAGCATCTGAAATGACAGGCTCCAAACAAAATTATGAAGCATCCTCACGATGGTGTGCGTGTACGTCCTCACAAATCACCATAACACAAGCAGAGCATCGTGAGATTTTCTTTTCTCATAGATTCCTTACGCTTACCACCAGCTTTGTGGCCGTTAGAGACGGTAGTTCTCAGAATTGCAATCATCACGTGCGGTATCACGGGCGATACCTGTGATACGCATGACGTATTGGCGTGTCGGCGAACCCAATCTCAGGCGTCGCATCGGCGAACGCCACGTCCGACGCCGCGAAGAACGGCGAACGCGCTGGCGCTGATATGCGGCAGTCGAGGCGACTTTTGAAACTCACGCGAGCGCTGCGCGAACGTGACCGCCGCGCGATACGTCACTATGTGGCAGCGGCCCTTTACTTCCAGCAGTAGCCGAGTCGCGCCGCAGAAGGAGAAGGCTACGTGGACACAGTTCGGGCAGCCGGCAGAAGGAAGACAGAACGGAAAAAACCGTTCACCGCCGGTTCGACTCAACTCACTCCCTGTACTGACGCCTGCGCGATCCCCGCCGTCAGATGCGGCGGTCGCACCGCTTTTAGAGCAACGCGGCGCAGATCCGATCGCCCTGAAACAAGGAGATTTAATATTTCCGACCAGCAAGTCTCTTTCTGATAATCATGATGATGACCCTAGCTTTTGGGATCGCGAAAATGACGAAGCGCGTCAGCAGCCGCAAGCTCCGGAAGTATCGTGGGGCGAGACGGAAGGGAAAGGCCACGCGGTTCAGTTCGGTTCGCCGGGGTCGCTAGGTTTTAGGATGATGTTTTTGGATAACAACGGGCATATAGTATCGCCGTGGCATAATATCCCCTTGTACGGGAAAAACACGTGGCTGAATTTCGTTTCCACGACTCCGCGAGGGACGTGGGCGAAACACGATTTCGCCCCGGAAGAATACACGCCGTTACGCGTTACACCGAACTCGCGAAACGGCGAACCGTCGCACTTTGCTCGTGACGCGCCGTGGCACATCGGCTCGCTTCCGCAGACGTGGCAAGATCCCGAGGAGGGAGAGGACGAATTTGGCGGCGTTTCGGGATGCGGAACGGCGGTGGAAGTTCTAGATCTTTCGCGTCAGCCCGCAAAACTCGGGCAGGTGCACACGGTGAAGCCGATTGGTGCGATTCCGGTGGTGCGGGAGGAGGGATTGGCGTGGGTGGTGGTTGCGATTGGTGGAGGGGATCCCGTGGCGCACATGGTGAACGATTTGTATGAACTGCCCGAGATCATGCCAGGCAGGCTGGAAGAGATCTACGCGTGGCTGGCCGTGTGTGACGCTACAAGTGCAGGTGAGCGTACGCGATATCAGGATGGTTACGGAAGGGAGTTAAGTTTACTCCTCCGTTCGCACTTACTCCTCCGCCCCATATTTCTCTCAACTCATCCCCCTCCTCTTCCTTTCAGTTTCCCCCCAATTGCTCCCCCTATCAGCTTCCCCTCTTTCTCCTCCTCCCTCTACTATTCAACTTCCTCACCCACCTGCTCCCCCTCCACCTCCGCTTCCTCCCTTCATACCTCCCCTTTGCCCCACAGCGGACAAGCCCTCATTCCTGCCGCGCATGCGGGTGGCGGAGCAGGGAGCGGGGAGGGCGCTGGGGGTGGTGGCGCAGGCGAACGCGGCGTGGCAGCTTTTCCTGCACGCGCACGTTCAGCCCGACCCCTGGCTCCCCGAGTTCGACGTTTTCGCTACCAGCATACTCCAGGTAACACTTTCTGTTACGTTTTTGTACCTAAAATGAACACATGAACATACAAATAGTACGTTCTTTTGGTCAGTTTTTTTTTTTTTTTTTTCTTGCCGTCTTCCTTCAGCACTTTTCTTATCCTTTTTTTGTCTTGATTCTTTTGCATCGTCTTGACCTCTTAACCTTCAATCCTTCCCGTCCACTCACTCCCCATCTTCCCCTCCCCCCTCTTTCCTCCTCCCTCTCCCTCCCCCTTTCCCCCCATCATACCTGATTTAGGCATGCTGGCGAAAGTACACGGACGAGCACAGTCGTACGATTCTTTCGATATCGTATGACGGCCGTCCGATCGACACCAGCAGTACTGTAGCTGCAGCAGAGAGAGAGGCCAGGGGTATCGTGGTTGAGTGGCAGAAGGAAAGGGAGAAGGAAAGGGGTGGAAGAGGGGGGAGGGAACGCGGGAAGGAGAAGGGAAAAGAGAAGAAGAAGAATAGGGGAAAGAGCAGGGAGAAGGAAAGAGGGGAGAAGGTGAAGGAGAGGGAAGAGGGAGAAGAGAGAGGGAGGGAAGAGAGAGGGGGGGAGGAGAGAGGAAGGGAGGAGAGAGGAGGTGGGTTCAGGAGGAGGAGAAGCTTATCCGGCCCTGAGGGTAATAGCACAGGAGGGACGGGACGTAGAATATGGGGGGGAGGGGGAGGAGCAGGACGAGTGAACCTTGGAGGCGGGGTTGGGAAGGGAAGTGGAGGAGGTGAAGGAGGAGGAGGAGGAGGAGGAGGAGGGGGAGGTGGAGGAGGAGGAGGTGGAGGAGGAGGAGGAGGAGGGGGAGCAGGGGAAGCAGGGGTTGGAAGAGGGTATGGGGGGAGATCAGTGGGAGTGAGTCCGAGTGCCTCTCCTCCCCCGTCCTTCTCTTCCTCCTCGCAATCCAAGAGTCCTGGCAAGCTTGGGTTCTTTCGATCCCGCCTGCCGTCTCTTCCCCTCATTGCGCCTTCTAGTGCTGAAGACCTTCCTCTTGCTGCTGCAGCTGCTGCTCCTGGGGGGGGTGGTGGTGCTGGTGCTGCTATTGCTGGTAGTGGTGGTGGTGCTGGTGGTGGTGCTGACGGTGGCGGTGGCAGTGGCAGCGGTGGTGGTGGGTTGACAATCGCTGTGCCGTCGTTCCGATCGCGGTCCCCTCTGCCCCCCTTAACGCCCAAGACACCCAGAACTGGCTCAGCCTTAAGATCGCCCAAGCAACGGACCGCACCCCCTGCTGCTGCTGTTGGTGTTGGTCGCTCCGAGAAGGCTTTTGAGGCGCCTCAAAGATCGCCCAAGCAACGGACCGCACTTCCTGCTGGTGTTGGTGTTGGTCGCACTGTCAGCCTGGGGGTCACGGAGAATGCTAACGACCCTGCACAAGCACATTACTCCCCCCAGCAGGGACAAGACAGTTTTTACGGGCAGGATTATGGGCAGAATTTCGGGCAGAATTTCTGGCAGAATTACGGGCAGAATTACGGGCAGGACCACGGGCAAAATCATGAACAGAATCATGGGTGGAAGTATGGGCAGAGTCAACAGAGCCACCATCGCAGCCGCAGCAGTGAAAGCGGCACATGCAGCAGGAATGGCAGGACGGACGGCAGTGGTGACAGCAGTGGTAGCAACATCAACATCGGTGTTATCAACGACAGTGAAAGGGGGGAGACTGTCTCATCTGTTATCTGGCGAACAACTAGTGTCCCTGCTGCTGCCGCTGCCACCGCTGCTGCCGCTGCTGGTGCTGGTGCTGCTGGTACTGGTGGTGGTGCTGGTGCTGCTGGTGCCGTTGCTGCTGTTGCTGGTGCTGGTGGGAGGACCAGGGTTGCAACTTCTAATGACGATGATGAAGAGGTGCCTCTGTATCGCAGCAAGAGTGCGGGGGGTGCAAGAGCAAGGGAGGGAAGGCTCGCAAATACCCAGAATCCTCTCCCTAGTGCACTGGAGCGGCTGGGGGAGCACGAAGGCCTTGATTTTCCAGAGTTTTTTTACGCGACCGTTGGTGATACTGAAAGGGGGGAGTCTGTGTCATCGGCTATTTGGCGAACAGTTAGTGTCCCTGCTCCTGCTGCTGCTGCTGCTGCTGCTGCTGCTGCTGCTGCTGCTGCTGCTGCTGCTGCTGCTGCTGCTGCTGCTGCTGCTGCTGCTGCTGCTGCTGCTGCTGCTGCTGCTGCTGCTGCTGCTGCTGCTGCTGCTGCTGCTGCTGCTGCTGCTGCTGCTGCTGCTGCTGCTGCTGCTGCTGCTGCTGCTGCTGCTGCTGCTGCTGCTGCTGCTGCTGCTGCTGCTGCTGCTGCTGCTGCTGCTGCTGCTGCTGCTGCTGCTGCTAGTAGGGGTGGTAACAAGGAGGAGCAGAAGCATGAGAGGCTTGTTATTCCGGAAAGTCTTGAGGCGGCACGGAGCAAGTGGGGTGGTCGAAGGTTGTCAATGCAAGGAGCTGACACCGCTGCTGCTGCTGCCACAGCAGGTTTTGGAGCCACTACTGCTTTTGAGGCGCCTCAAAAGGTGTCAATAAAAGGAGCTGATATCGCTGCTGCTGCTGCTGCTGCTGCTGCCACGACAACTTTTGGAGCCGCCGCTGCTTCTGGGACGTCTACATACGAGTCTGCCTATAACGAGTCAGCTGTTTGTGAGTCGGGTTTTAATGAGCCGGTCCTTGGGGAGGGGTGGCAAGTGCCAGCTGTCGCCCCGCCATTGGAGCAAAAGCGGCCGGGGCAGCGGTGGGCTGATTTTGGCCCTTGGGAAGGTAAGGGTATCGCTGCTCCTACTGCCGTTGCTGCTTTAAGCAGTATCGGCACCACCACAACAGGCAGCACCAGCACCATTAGCACCACCACTGGTGTCAGCAACAAAACGAGCAGCAGCAAC
Source organism: Closterium sp. Naga37s-1 (assembly GCA_947471745.1). Lineage (NCBI taxonomy): Eukaryota > Viridiplantae > Streptophyta > Zygnematophyceae > Desmidiales > Closteriaceae > Closterium > Closterium sp. Naga37s-1. The sequence goes on along the minus strand of CANJKZ010000235.1, from coordinate 640,034 downwards.
ACGCGTCTAGTGGCTGCTAATGCCGCTGCTCGGGTGAACCGACGTTGGAACTCAGCTGCTGTGGAAAGAAGGCCGTCCCGAGAGCACACGGAGGACATTGCTGGTAGCACTGCTGCTGCTGCTGCTGGGGGTGGTGGTGTTGCTGCTGCAGCTGCTGGTGGTCGGGGTGGTGGTGGTGCTGCTGCTGCTGCTGCTGCTGCTGCTGCTGCTGGGGTTGGGAGTGGGGGGGTTGGTGCTGCAGCTGTCGCCGTGGGTCCATCGGCTGCTTTTTTTCCGAGGGATGTTTCTTTTGAAAGCAGCTTTTTGTCGCAGGGGAACGAGATGGCATTTGAGTCGACTCAAAAGTCATCTGCTGCACTTTCACAGAAAGATGCAGGTGCCGGTGCTGGTGCTGCTGCGGCCTTTTTTCCGAGGGATGTTTCTTTTGAAAGCAGTTTCCTGTCGCAGAAAAGCATTCCCTCCCACGGTAGTGGAGAGAGCAATGAGGGAGATAGGCGGAGGGGGGCGCGCTCAGACTGGCAGCATCAGCAGCAGCAGCTGCTGCAGCAGGGGCAATGGCAGCAACAGCATCGGGAATGGCAGCAGGCAGATTGGCAGCAGCAGCAGCAGCAGCAGCAGCAAAATCAACAAGCGTTGGTGCAATCCCGACCACCTCTTTCCCCTCAAAGGTCTGTGAGCTCTATTCACGAGAGCAGAGACAGAAACCGGCAGCAGTACAGGCAGGGAGAGGAGGCTTTCGAGTCGAGTCATAAGTCTCCCTCCCCTCATAGATCTGTTAGCTCGATTCATGAGAGCAGGGATAGAAGCAGGCAGCGGTACAAGCAGGCAGAGGAAGCTTTAGAGTCGACGCAAAAATTGACTAAAATATCACCACGCCCTCAGAGATCCGTGAGCTCTATTTATGAGAGGAGAGACAGAAGCAGACAGCAGTACAGGCAGGAAGAGCTGCAGGCATGGCAGCGGCACCACGCAGGGATGCAGCAGCAGCAGCAGCAGCAAGGGGTGCAGCAGCAAGGGGTGCAGCAGCAAGGGGTGCAGCAGCAGCAGCAGCAGAATGGGGGGCAACACGAACGGCCAAGACAGCCCAAGCAGCTGAAGGGGCGGGGGAAGGGGCTTTCTTATGAGGTGAAGGTGCCCCAGCAGCAGCAGCAGCAGCAGCAGCAGCGCAGTAACACCTTGGCCAAAACGACTCCCCCTCTCTCTCCCCGCTCGCCCTCCTCCCACCAGCAGCACTCCATCCGCTCCTTCCTCCGCTCCTTCAACCACTCCCACCCTTCCCCAGATACCACCTCCCCTTCTCCCCCTGCTGGTGTTACGTCCCTCTCCCAACCCCCTGCTGCCCCTTACCCACACCCTCCCAACTCCCTTCTCCCGTCTGCCCTCCCCTCTTCCTCCGCCTCCTCCTCCTCCCCTTCTCCCCACCCTCTCTCCTCCTCTGTCTCGTCTAAATCTGTGGTTTCATCTTTACCTTTCGAATCTGCTGCTGTGATTGCCGCACGAGCAGCAGCCAAACTTCGCCGCCCCTCCCCTCCTCCACTCCTCCACGCAAGCCCAGCGCTGGTCAGGCACAATACAGACCCAAGGTCATTCGATACAAGCACATCCGCTTCTACCCCACCTGCTCCAACAAGCACATTGGATGCATCAGCCAAGCTTCGCCGCCCTGCCCCTCCCCCACTCTTCCTCAATGCAAGCTCAGCGCTGGTCAGACATAAAACAGACCCAAGGCCTTTTCATACAAGCACATCCGCTACTGCTACAAGCACGTTTGATGCCGAAGCAGATGTGCCAATAGCGATGCCCCACCCCTCGTTTTTATCCATCCCAGGCGTGCAAGCTATTTCCACAGAATCCCTTCGTTATATGCACCTCTTATCCCCCCGTCACTCTCATACCCGTTATAGTCACAGCGTGCAGCAGCAGGAGCAGCAGCAGCAGCAGAAGGACACTTCAGGTGCAGCTGACCCTTATACCCCGTACAAAGCGATTCGATATAAGTCGTCAGCTTCCAAGTCTCCTAAAGCAGGGATACTGAAACGAGCCAATACACAGCCTTGGAGGAGTAGCAGAGGGTGGGAGGGGGATGGTGATCAAAACGAAGGGAAGGGGCAACAGGGGCAGGAACAGGAGAAGGAAGGGGGGAAAGTTGCGGAGGGTGGTAATTGCAGTGCTGCTGCCGCTCCTGCTGCTTCTGCTGCTGTTGCTTTTGCTGATTCGGTTGCTGATTCTGCTGGTCGTTCTTTTGCTGTTGAGAATAGACAGCGCTATTGCCAAAGTGACAGCAGCAGTAGCAGCAGCGTTAGTAGCAGCCAGATTACAGTGAATAGCAGCGGCAGCGGAAAGGGCAATGTCAACAGCAGCAGCAGTAACCAGGTTACCAGCCTGCTATTGCCGCAGCAGAGAAGTGTCAGACCCTCTGACTGCCGACCGCTTCCCACTTCTGCTCCTTTTGAGGCGCCTCAAACGTCACAGCAGAGAAGTGTTAGACCATCTGACTGCCATCCGCTTCCCGTTACCCTTCCCGTTTCACTTTCGCCTCCCGTTTCCCTTTCCTCTGAAACCCTGTTAAGAGCACATCGGCTTGTGTCACAACCACGACACGCAGAAACGGAGGAGGATGGGGGAGGCGACGACGCAAGTAATCAACTGAGAGTGTGCGCTGACACCAACCCGGGAAACTACTCGTTTAATCTGGGTACTTCTGAGATTGAACCAAGCACGTACTTATTGGAAACGGGCGTTTTTGCGATTAACCCTGTCAGTAAGTACCACGAGGTAGAGGAGGACTCTTATGCGGGTAACCCTGTCAACAACTACCACCGATTAGGTGTAGGCATGCAATTTAACGACTCGTATGAGCCGCTTAGGGATCAGGAGGAAGAGGAGTGGAGGGAGGAGGGACGGGAGGAAGAGGAGGAGTGGAGAGAGGTAGAGGAGGAATGTTTTGCAATGCCTCGAAACGTGGTGGGCAGCAGAAAGGGAGGAGAGGGATTGGAGAGGCGGATGAAAGAGAGTGGACGTGGGAGAGGGATAAGGATTTGTCGCAGTCAGTCTGAGGAGAGCAATCGGCCTCAACACTGGCAGCAGCCACAGCAGCCGCCGCCGCCGCCGCCGCAGCAGCAGCAGCAGCAGCAGCAGCAGCAACAGAGAGAAAGTCATGGTGCAACCATTGGCGAGAGGAGAGGAGAGGGGTTGGAGAGGCGGATGAAAGAGAGTGGAAGTGGAAGAGGGGTGCGGATTTGTCGCAGTCAATCTGAGGAGAGCAATCGGCCTCAACACTGGCAGCGGCAGCAGCAGGGCCGCCGCGGTGTGAACAGGGCTGATAGCAATAAAGGGGCAGGACAGCGCATTGGAAGCAGGAGCAGCAGCAGAACCGGCATCACCACCACCACCACCAGAAGAAGCAGCAGTGCGACTGCTAAAACCGCCACCACCCGTCGCACCCACCGCAAGTCCCTCAGTATGACATTTGACAGCTGCGGCACCACTCCTGCCGCAAGCAATCCTCTCCCTCCGACACCTGACTTCCATCCCCCTTATAAGCCGACTCAAAACTCGTCGCGCAGCTCCGGTCAGGATCGTAGCAGAAGGCACCGCAAGTCCCTGAGCATGACATTTGACAGCAGCGGCCGTCCCGCCCCGATCGACCCGATCGACCCTTACGCCTCCTCCACTTCTGACACTCGCAAACATCTCGATTTGAAGCTCGATTTGAAGCAAAGCCCATCCCTTGGCAAACATGTTGCCACTCCCGCCGCAAGCAGAAGGCACCGCAAGTCCTTGAGTATGACATTCGACAGCCGTGGCAGTGCCACTCCCACCGCAAGCGACCCTCAATGCCCCACGCCGGACTTGAATCAGCCGGTAAAGGCGGCGCGAAGCTCGTCGCACAGCTGTCCCACGCCCCGTCGCACCCACCGCAAGTCCTTGAGTATGACACTTGACAGCCAGCCTTACGACTCAAAGCCAAGCCAATCCCATGACAGCCGCCATGCCGCTCCCACCGCTCCCGTCGCAGGCAGAAAGCACCGCAAGTCACTGAGTATGACCTTTGACAACCGCGGCGGCCTTCCCCCCGCAACTGATACCCAATCCCCCGCGTATGACCTGCATCCCGCTGTTGATTCGACTCAAATCTCGTCTCGCCTCCGCGCTCCCGGTCCCACTAACCACCGCCGCAACCTCCGCAAGTCCCTCAGTCTGTCAGCCAACAGCCGTGACAACACTCACACCCCAAATTACCCCGCCACTCCAACCTCTAACTGCCGTGACAACACTCACACCCCAAATCACCCCGCCACTCCAACCTCTAACTGCCGTGACAACACTCACACTCCAAGTTACCCCGCCACTCCAACCTCGGACGGGCGGCAACTTTTGAGGCGCCTCAAAAGTGACAACCCTCACACTCCAAGTTACCCCGCCACTCCAACTTCTGACGGGCGGCGAACTCCGTCCCGCGTGCGCTTCAACGATGAGGTGGACGTTCTGATGTTTGCTGACGTGGCAGCCGCTGCTGCCGCTGCTGCTGCTGACCTGGCAACCGCACCTCGTGACTTGGCAACAGCGGGTTCTAACCGTTATAAGAACAACCATGGGCGCGCAGCAGCGGGTGATTATAACGAGATTTTGCACGGGTATGGAAGCAACTCGGAAGGAGAGGAAGGAGAGGAGGGGGAGATCGTAGAGGAGGAGAGGGAGCTGCTCTCAAGTGTTTCTCTCCCTCCCCTCAGCTTCTCCCTGCTGCTGGCTCTTGAGGAAACCAGCACTGCCGTCTCTTCACCCACCAGGTTTCCCCGCAGCAAGAGTCAGAACTAGCTCTGTCCAGTCTATTTCTGGGGCACCTTGGTAACTGCTAATGGGTCCGAGAGCTGGTTGCTGATGGTACCACATTCCTGTATCGCCTTATGTGAACCTTGCGTGCATTCTGCTCTGCACACCCTCTCTTTGCACAGGGATGACTTTCTCACCGTTAACTCACTATTAACTTGTACTGTAGTTGGCGAGCTGCGTTGCTGCGCTTCGCTGCCTCGGTTACTGCTCATGCCTTGCTTCATGCTCTCATGTTGTACCTCTTTCATATTTATGCTATATTTACCATATCATCAAGCTCTTACCATTACTACTGGTATGGGATGCTTGTATTTGTTATCCTCCACAAATATCTCCGTCTCATTCCTGTACTCCAGTGTTACCGTACCACTGTACTTCACTGGCTTCCTCGGTTTAGCCAAGCGACCATTGTATGAAAATCGGTAGAGTACCATTAGAGAAAGCCATACAGAAAGAGATCCAATGGCAGGAATCTACGTATTGGCTTGGCTACCAAAGCAATGAATACCAGCAACAAGGCAAAGGCCTCCTGTGCTGCAAAGGCAAGTCACAAAGGGCATTCACAGAGGCAATTTACCAAGGCAGGTCAGAGTCAGATGGGTAGGCCATGCGGAGTTTCATGAGGAGTCTGGGTAGGCCAGGAGGAGTCTGGGTAGGCCAGGAGGAGCCTGGGTAGGCCAGGAGGAGCCTGGGTAGGCCAGGAGGAGCCTGGGTAGGCCAGGAGGAGCCTGGGTAGGCCAGGAGGAGCCTGGGTAGGCCAGGAAGAGCCTGGGTAGGCCAGGAGGAGCCTGGGTAGGCCAGGAGGAGCCTGGGTAGGCCAGGAGGAGCCTGGGTAGGCCAGGAGGAGCCTGGGTAGGCCAGGAGGAGCCTGGGTAGGCCAGGAGGAGCCTGGGTAGGCCAGGAAGAGCCTGGGTAGGCCAGGAGGAGCCTGGGTAGGCCAGGAGGAGCCTGGGTAGGCCAGGAGGAGCCTGGGTAGGCCAGGAGGAGCCTGGGTAGGCCAGGAGGAGCCTGGGTAGGCCAGGAGGAGCCTGAAGGTAGAGGGAGGTTGAGGGAACATACAGGCAGCAGCTAAGGGAGAAAGTCAGGGGGATGTGAGGCTGAGTAGGAACAGTAGAGGGTAAGTGTGATGAGAGGTAAGCTGCTGGAGGGGGGAGGGATGAGGGATGAGAAAATGAGGGGGGTGACCACCAGGCCTGGAGATGACGGGGAGGGGGGGGGGGGGGAGGGATGTGAAGCTGCGAGGGAGGTGTGAAGCTGGTGTGTGAGTGGGGGAATGAGAAATGAAGAGAGAGAGAGCGGATTAACGCAGGTGACATGAGAGTAGTTGTGAGGAGGAGGGGGAAAGAGGATGATTGGCGAGAAGAGGGTGATGAGGGGTGAGTGGGAGACGAGCGGAGGAGAGCGGGGGGGACACGAGCGGAGGGCGGGGGAAGATGAGGGAAGAGGGGGAGGGATGAGGGGGAGCGGTGAGGGAAGAGTGAAACATGAGGGGGAGCGCGGAGAGATGAGGGGGGAGCGGGGGTGGGAAGGGGGGGGGACGGGGGGAGGGAGGGACGAGGGTAGAGCGGAGAGAGATGAGAAATGTCCTTCCCCACGAACCCCGCTTACCTTTCTCCTTTCCCTTTCTTTACTGCCTTGCGTAGAAGCGACCCAAGGAAACGTGCCTTCGCTTGATCGCCCAAGGACATCAAATAGGTGGCAATTCCGACGCCATTAACGCGCCTACGAACCAAACTATGATTGCCGTCCGCATGGTACGTGCTCACATATTTATGGAACTAGCAAGTTGCAAATCGGTACTAATAATGTGTGTGCAAATGGTCTTCATGTGCCCGCAAATCGACGCTATAATCCAACCGCAAATTAACGTTACAACTCGAGCCGCAATGCATCCACCAAAAAAAAGCCGTACCACTGGCTATTGTACGAACATCTGCAGCACGCAAATGTCAATTCGTACTTCAATACGTGAAGCAACTACCATCAGACTACGGCTAATAAGCAACTGACACTATCTACGGTGCTAAGTCTTAGCTTCCGCGATCCAGGAAGCCATGCGAGTTCTAAGCCAAGAAGCGCTTAGATCTACTCTAACAGACTGAACCAAGTGCTGGAAATGGCGATAACAAGGCAAAGGTGCTTCACATTACTGCAGGTAGGTGCGAGCGAGAGCTGCTGGGGTGGTGGGTGGTTGTGCGACTGTCACGGAAGCACCCTCGATTTCTATTGGCTCGCGTGGCTTTTTATCCCAACCACTCCTCGCTATTTCAGCTGCCCGACCGAACCTGGTTCACACGCAGCCAAGCGGGTTGCTACACCAGCCAATTTCGCAGTTTTCGAGCCAAGAATAAATTTCGCCACAAACCTACACCATCCCCGCACCTCACGCAAACTTCACTTATTTTCAACTAAAAGTGTCACGTCAGCCTCCTACTAGAAAGTTCCTAGCTGTCCCAGCCATGAACTTGATTTGCACACCAAACCTGTGCGTTGGTGATACGCGCCTTGAGACGTCTCGATTGCAGCACAATAAAGAGAACCATAACTCAACAAAACAAAACAAAGCAGTGAACTGTACATGTGAATATGGTACTATTCAGATTGTCAATGGAGTTTGAGCGTGTGCTGCAGAGCAAAACCAATTTCAGCCGCCTCACTGACACAACACTGTATCCATGTGGGCCCACAGTACAGTCATCATGAACTGTACCATCCCAATCTCGAAGATCCCCACCGTTGAAAGCAACTAGATATCTTCACCACAATCTAGTCAATCCAACCAGCCAATGTCAACACTTGCCGCACTTTAGCCTAGAAGAATCTGCCGTATCGCACCCCGCTGCAACCAGCAGCAACGCATCAAATTTGAACCAGAAGCGCGTTCTGCCACGCGCGGCGGCCTGCGCCAAACACAAACCAGAACCGATGCCTGATCCCCTGACTCATCTCCTTCTCTGTCTCCTTCCGCAAGCTTCTGCTCTCGACTTGTTCAATCAACCATCCATTCCTATGAGGTGCCTATTACTGAGTTCATTTCTCAGAGTCCTTCCTCGTTCAAGGATTAAGAACTTCAAGCTACAACCTCCACGGAGCATTTTGACCAACGTTGAGTTTCCCGGCTCGTACAAACGGATGCACCAGGCAGGCGTCAGAGAAACGAAGAGCTGCGCTGCCTCGGTTTGAAGCTTGTACGACGCCGGAGGTTTTCGCGGCATGATCTTCACCACGATTACTCTCAGTGAATTCTTCACTGCAGCTTTGTGTGGGCCTTCTTCACCCGTCTAGGCTTTCATTCCGTGTGGCCTTCTTCCCGGGTGGCCTTCTTCATCCCGTGTGGCCTTCTTCCCGGGTGGCCTTCTTCATCCCGTGTGGCCTTCTTCCCGGGTGGCCTTCTTCATCCCGTGTGGCCTTCTTCCCGGGTGGCCTTCTTCATCCCGTGTGGCCTTCTTCCCGGGTGGCCTTCTTCATCCCGTGTGGCCTTCTTCATCCCGTGTGGCCTTCTTCATCCCGTGTGGCCTTCTTCCCGGGTGGCCTTCTTCATCCCGTGTAGCCTTCTTCCCGGGTGGCCTTCTTCATCCCGTGTGGCCTTCTTCACCCCGTGTGGCCTTCTTCATCCCGTGTGGCCTTCTTCATCCCGTGTGGCCTTCTTCATCCCGTGTGGCCTTCTTCATCCCGTGTGGCCTTCTTCATCCCGTGTGGGCCTTCTTCAACCGTGTGTGGCTTCTTCCCGCCGCCCGTGTAGTCCTTCCCGCCGCGGGCCCTTCTCTCCCTCGCCGCGAGTCTCTTCTCTCCCTCGCCGCGAGTCTCTTCTCTCCCTCGTCGCGAGTCCCTTCTCTCCCTCGCCGCGAGGCCCTTCTCTCTCTCGAGGTCAGTTCAAACCTTTTCTTTCCTTGAACTTCGCTCCTCACATCCGACGCTCACTCGCGTTCAAGGTAAGTTCAGCTTCGCCTTCATCGTCACTCGCATGGAGGTAAGTTTCTCCTTCGCGTTACCCTCTTGACGAAGGCGAGGCGGCGCTACTATGGCGGATCACGCGGCGATGATGGAGGTTTGACCGTCACAAGTCGGACTTCGGCTGCAACTCGGTAAGGCTTTGATGTTTTTCGCTTGTCGCTCGCTTTGATTTCATCTCGGCTTTTGCTGACCGTGTTCGTTGCTTTTCGGCAGTTAGCAAAGCGGTCCGTTGCTTCCGACGCTTCTCCCGTCGCTCGGCGGTTGGCGCCGCTTCTCTCGTCGCTCGGCGCTTGGCGACGCTTCTCCCGTCGCTCGGCGGTTGGCGACGCTTCTCTCGTCGCGCGGCGCTCCGTGCGGCTCTCGGCGACGCGTCTCGTCACATGGCGGCACTTCTCCTTTTCGTCGTCGTTTTCATCTCGTTTATTGTTGTTTTCGGTTTCGCTTTCTTATCATTCGGATCTGACCGTGCTCGTTGCTTCATGCAGTTAGTGAACGGCCCGTTTTGGAGCTTCGCACGGCGACTAGCGGCGTTTCTTCTTCCGTGGAGCGGCCATTGTCGCGGCTCTTGGCGACGCCTCTCCCACCTCACGGCGATTGGCACGGCGCTTCGCTCGGCGGTTGGCGACGCTTCTCCCGTCGCTCGGCGGTTGGCGCCGCTTCTCTCGTCGCTCGGCGCTTGGCGACGCTTCTCCCGTCGCTCGGCGGTTGGCGACGCTTCTCTCGTCGCGCGGCGCTCCGTGCGGCTCTCGGCGACCCGTCTCGTCGCATGGCGGCACTTCTCCTTTTCGTCGTCGTTTTCATCTCGTTTATTGTTGTTTTCGGTTTCGCTTTCTTATCATTCGGATCTGACCGTGCTCGTTGCTTCATGCAGTTAGTGAACGGCCCGTTTTGGAGCTTCGCACGGCGACTAGCGGCGTTTCTTCTTCCGTGGAGCGGCCATTGTCGCGGCTCTTGGCGACGCCTCTCCCACCTCACGGCGATTGGCACGGCGCTTCGCTCGGCGGTTGGCGACGCTTTTCCCGTCGCTCGGCGGTTGGCGCCGCTTCTCCCGTCGCTCGGCGCTTGGCGACGCGTTTCTCGTCGCTCGGCGGTTGGCGACGCTTCTCTCGTCGCGCGGCGCTTCGTGCGGCTCTCGGCGACGCGTCTCGTCGCATGGCGGCACTTCCCCTTTTCGTCGTCGTTTTCATCTCGTTTATTGTTGTTTTCGGTTTCGCTTTCTTATCATTCGGATCTGACCGTGCTCGTTGCTTCATGCAGTTAGTGAACGGCCCGTTTTGGAGCTTCGCACGGCGACTAGCGGCGTTTCTTCTTCCGTGGAGCGGCCATTGTCGCGGCTCTTGGCGACGCCTCTCCCACCTCACGGCGATTGGCACGGCGCTTCGTTCGGCGGTTGGCGACCCTTCTCCCGTCGCTCGGCGGTCGGCGACCCTTCTCTCGTCGCTCGGCGGTTGGCGACGCTTCTCTCGTCGCGCGGCCCTTCGCACGGCGGTTGGCGGCACTTCTTCAACCACCCTCCCTGGTAAGGTGTTATTTCGATTTACTTGAAACGTTTCTTCAAAATCACTAACAGTTTCTGTTTGACCTTGTAGCAGGAGCAGTAGCGGGAGCTGGAGCGGGAACGGCAGCAAAGTTTATCATGGTAAGTTGTCGTTTCAGTTATAATTGTTTTTTCATTGCTTCATTCTAACATTCTCTGCTTGCCCATGTAGCAGGAACAAGAGCACGAACGGGAACGGGAGCGGGAGCGGGAACGGCAGCAACCTACCATCATGGTGAGGTGTCGTTTCAGTTATAATGTTTTTTTTCATTACTTCGTACTAACTTCTTCGCTTGCCCTTGTAGCAGGAGAAGGATCCGAGTTGGGAGCTGGAGCGGAGGAGCGGCTGCAACCTACCATCATGGTGAGGTGTCGTTTCAGTTATGATTATTTTTCATTACTTCAAACTAACTTTTTTGCTTGCCTTTGTAGCAGGAACATGAGCGGGAACGGGACGGGAGCGGGGACGGCGTCAGCAACTTTTAAGGTGAGGTGTCGTTTCAGTTTTACTAGTTTTTTTACTTCACTCGTACTAACTCATTTCGTTTGCCCTTGTAGCAGGATCCGCGAGGAGCAGAGAAAGCGACGGCGGCGCGACGGTGACGCGCAGCGACGGCGGTGCGACGGAGCAGAGAGGCGGCGGCGCGGCGACGATCGGCGGCAGTTTGACTACTTCCCCCTCCCATTCATTCCCCCTTTCCACCCCTCCCCCTCTCCCCCTCCCCCATTACCCCTCCCATGTTCAGCGTGAAGATCCAACGGCTCACGATCTGGGAGCTGGTGGGAGCTAGAGTCCGGGTGGTTGGGTAGATTAAGGGAGCTAGAGTCCGGGTGGTTGGGTAGATTAAGGGAGCTAGAGTCGGGGGGAGTGGTTGGGTTTGGCCGGATACCTCCTCCTCCTCCTCAGACCGCCACCTTCACCGCTGCTCAACCTGACAACGTGACAACCTGACAACAGAAGATGCTTCCTTCCTGAGGCGTTTTCACCCAATCAAGCTCTAACCTTCCTCATTCAGTGCAATCAACCCGTTCCTCCCAACCATCCCTCCCTGCCATCCCTCCCCTCCCAACAGGTGTCCCGAACGAATGGCCCTCACCTCAACGTGGTGTTCGGGTGTAACGCTAGAGGCATTTGCCTCTAGCGGCCAAGAGGGGTCAATGGTAAGTGAGAAGACATGACAACAGTTCAAGCGGCGGCGCGGTTCTGCATATGGAGTTGCAGCGGTTCAACACTTGGCGCAGCGGTTCAACACTTGGCGCAGCGGTTCTGCAAATGGAGTTTCTGAAAACTTGGCGCCGCGGTTCTGCAAATGGAGTTTCTGAACACTTGGCGCTGCGGTTCTGCAAATGGAGTTTCTGAAGACTTGGCGCTGCGGTTCTGGAAATGGAGTCTCTGAACACTTGGCGCTGCGGTTCTGCGGATGGAGTAGTTGAGCACATAGTGATGCTTACTTTTTACAATGTGTATGACTTGTATTTTATGCTTGCTTTTTAGAAACATGATGTTTGATCAAATAGAATGATTAGAACGTATTTTATGCTGTTCACGACTCTTGTGTAAAAAAACAAAAATCGATTCAGAACCACCATGGCCGCCACGCGCGGCAGAGCATGCCTTAGTTTCAAACGCGATGAGTTGCTGGCTGCAGCGAGGTGCGACACGGCTGCTCCGTCTATGCCAGAGTGCAGGCGGGGAGAAGTGCCAGAGTGCTGGCGGGGAGAAGTGCCAGAGTTTGAGGTCGCGGTTCTGGGCGAAGCTTGGACACCATCAACCAAAATCTTCCCTCAGTGACGTGTAAACACACCCGATCATTGGTCATTACACAAGTTGCGAGAAATCTTGGAGCATGGCAGCCAATCAGACGTGTTCATTGCTACCAAAGTGTCCACACTTCAGATGGTGTCCAGACTTCAGAACCGTGATCTGAATCGAATGGATGGTTTTGGAGAGTTGTATCCGCGGTAAGCTGTGGCGACTGAATTGTGTACAGTGCACAACACATCCAAACTCTAACCTAAACAATCAGAACACTCTCAATATAAGCTAGAGGGTTTGTTTGGTTCGCTTTGTGCTAGATAACGAGTCATCGTGTGTACTCTACTTAAGTTTTGCTGTGGGGAAGGGTGGGAATGAACGTTTCTAAGAGAATTCTGACGTGGCAGTACTTGGTTAGTTTCGCGTGAGGTGCGGGGAGGGTATAGGAAGGAGCTGGTCGATAAACATTTTTCTGCTGAGCTGTCAGTAAGATTAGCTGCTCACAACTCACTTCGCTGCTTGGTTCGGGCATCTGAAATAACGAGGTGTGGTTGGGATAAAAATCTGTGAGCCAATAGGAAATGAGGTTGGTTTGGTCCGTCACCCAACCACCACCGTGCTTTACCATATCGACCTCCTCACATCACCTTGAGTTCCTTTCCGTGATGCACCTCTCTTTACCGTCGTTTCTAGTTTCTAGGTTTCCAATCGCTGTTAGATCTAAGTCTTACCATCGCTTCTCTGGTTTTCATCCCGCGTGGCTTCTCAGATCTAAGCGTAAAACTAGGGCTTGGCGCCGTAGATAGTGTCAGTCGCGTTTATTAGCCGTAAATGAATTTTCGCCGCTCCGCGTAGCTTCAAGTGGGTATCGCCACTGTCGTGCGTCAGATGTTCGTATTGTAGCCAGAGTATGATCTCTGTTCAGATTATGGATTGCGGCCTGAGTAGGAACTCTTGTTTGCGGACATATTCAACGGCGGACGGTTTTAATGGCGGACGGATAAACTGGCGGACGGATTAAATGGCGGACGGACACAAAATCAGTAGTTCCGTTAGCGAATACCATGCGAACGCGTCAGTATCTTCGGCGCCCATTCGATGTCCTTGGGTGATCAAGACAAGGCACTTTGAACCGGACTGAACCGGACGGATACGCCGCAAGACGTAAAAAACGGTAAGGAGAACAGTAAGGGATGTTTGGGGCGAGGGTAAAGGGGGGGAAACGGGGGAGAGAAGAGGGGGGGTGGCGGATTTTGGTGGTGTGGTTGGGTGGGGAGGGCATTTTTCATCTTCTTCCGCTCTCCCCTCGTTCCCCCCGCTCGTCCGCTCCGTCCCCATCTCCGTACCGCTCATCCCCTCTGTTCTTAGTTCACTTCTCCCCATCTTCCCCCTCCCTCTCCTCCCCCCCCCCCTCCCCCCAGCTCTATTCCCCATCTCATCTCCTTACCACTCACCGTTCATGTCTCCTCTGTTCTTCACTCAATTCTCCCCATCTTACCCTCCCTCCGCCCTATCTCCTCTCCCCCCCCCCCCCTCTTCCCCCCCCCCCCTCCCCCCCCCCCCCCCCCCCTTTCCCCCTCCCCTCTCTTTTCCCCGCTCTCATTGCGTATCCTTACCGCTCACACCTCATCTCCCCTTCGCTCAATGCCCCGCGCTCTTTCCTCGGTAACTCCCCCCCCTTTCCCTCCCCGCTTTTGTCGCATCTTGTTACCACATTTCCACTCCGCTCTCCTCTCATCTCTCCCCCCCCCCCCTTCCTCTTCCCCGTTCACCCCTCATTTCCTTTCTTTCTCTTATTTCTCCACCTCTCACTGCTGCATTCCCCCCTTCACTCGTCCCTCATTTTTCCCTAGCTCTCCTCATCCTCCCCCCACTCACCCCTCATCTTCCCTCCGCTCTCCCTGCATCTCCCCACCGCACCCCTCACCTCCCTTTCTCTCACCCCCCATCTCTCCCTCCCCATGCCCTGAACAGAGAAGTACTCAGCCCAAGAACTTCAGAAAACAAGTCCTCGTGTCTCAACATCCAACTGTGCTTGCTTGCCCCAGTAATAGTTTCATCTAGCATTCGTCCAATCTTAGTCGTCGGATCGCGCCGCTGGCAATTTTCATCCGTCACAGTCCGTGTGACTGACAGCCTTGGGACAACGCAACACAGTGCATGCGGTGCGGCCGCTTTATTGCTGCTACCTACATGTACATTGGCAAATTCGCCTCTGGCTGTCTAGCTTTGCTGAAATCTGGTGAGGAAGAACAGGTTCACAAGCCTTCTGCATGCGGACAAAAATCAACAGGCTTGACAAACTACGCAAGAGCTGGTAGTCGCATCGCAAGAGATTCAATGGTCCAACCAAGGTAATAAATAGTTAATGCATATCCGGGTCTATTTATACTAGTACCATACCAGGGGGGACACCTCCAGTGTCTGTCTATCTACCCCGGGAAAGGTCACCCACTGCACTACCATGGAAAATAACACTGCCCTGTCCATACCAACAGGGAAGGAGAGTCACCTCTTTCTTTGTCTTCTCCTGGTCTGAATCCTCCTCCCCACCCATCCCCTTCCTCTACACGTATGGGTATGCCACATGCATGTGAGAGCTGGCCACTACCATGGGGGATGCACCATCAGAACCATGGAGGAAAGAGCTGTTCGTACCAGGGAAGCATTGAATCCTCTACTCTGCCTTCCTTCGATCTGAATCCTTCCTCTCCACATATCGGTATGCTGCATGCACGTGAGTGCTGGCCACTACCAAGGGGAATGCGACCCACACAAGCAGCGGGGGAGGCTCGCCTTCCAGGAGAAGCTGAGCTGCTGCCGTCACCAGCAGCGCTATTATCATCACGAAGCCCTGGCGAATTGGGTGGGGGGCGAGGGAGAGATAGATACGAGGACAAAGATGTCTATCACGCCCTTTAGCACCATTAGCAGTGATATGATAATCACGGTACAGCCATTGAGAATGGAAGTAAGGGGGGAGAGGAGGTTCGAGAAGTCCCAAAGCTGTCATGAGCAACGCTATGTTCATCACAAAGGTACCTGTTCCGATATGTCTCAGAACCCGCCCACACAGCGTGTCTTACATACCTTCTTGAGTCCCCCAGACACATGCATGCAGAATGAGCATGCATGCACTCTCGCGTACCTTCTTGAGTCCCCCAGACACCTGCACCACCACCCCCACGAGAATGCCTGCCAGTGCGTTGGTCAATATGGGCACCTGCGGAAAGGGAGGGTGTAAGAAGTTGAGCTGGAATCACAAGCGATTCATGTGAATGACACGGAGGATTGGGAAAAGAAACATACGGTAGAGCACTGGAAATATTCGATGAAGTTCATGCCTCATGCACAAGTGACATCTAGTTTGACTCAGAAGGCTTGGGACGTCCGAGCAATGCTAGGTCTTGCGAAGCAGACGAAAGAAATGTACTGCTGAGAGGAGGGTCCAGGCGTGGAAGAAACCCAGCTGCGTCATGCGCGCAGCGTCGTGTGATGAGGGCAGGAGCAGGAGAGAGGCGAGGAGCAGGCAGCATTATAATGTATTTGGAAGCAGTTGAGCAGTACATACCGTGGAGAGGAGGGTCCAGGCGTGGAAGAATCCTAGTTCCCTCATGCGTGCAGCATCGTGCGATGATGGCAGCAGCAGGAGCGAGGCGAGGAGCAGGCAGAAGCTGAAGGAGGACATCTCGATGGTCATCAGGTAGGAGCTGCGGCCCTTCACCTGTGGGAGATGAGAGAACGGGAAGGGAGGGGGGGGTGAGGAAGAGAGGCAGAGAGGAGAAGAGGAGGCAGAGATTAGAAGAGGAGAAGGCAGAAGCTGAAGGAGGACATCTCGATGGTCATGAGGTAGGAGCTGCGGCCCTTCACCTGACATGAGAGGATGGAGAAGAATACAGACGGAAGATGGGGGACAGACATCATCAAAGGAGGTGGAGAAGCAGAAAAGGTTCAAGAACGCGATGACAAATCTCTACGGCATATGGTGAGAACTTCTGCAGGCCTTCACCTGTGGAGCAAGTCGAAAATACTTCAGCGGAGAATTAAAAAGGAGGAGGTCAAACGCTATGAGGAGGAGGAGTTAGACGTACCTGGGAGACCCACTGGCAGTACATAGACCCAAACCCAGACGTGACAGATGCTGCCAGCATGGGAATCGCACCAAACAACACCGATGCTGCTAGACTCTCCGTCAACCCTCCACTCCCTCCACCTGCACTAGCCTTGCTGCTCCCGGCCTCCTCCGTCCCTACTTTCCCGTCTCCATCTCGCGAGCCCTCCTTCTCGCTTCCCCCCAGGGAGAGGGAGAGCTGCACATGGTCGGCAATGGAGAGGAGAACAGCTGCTACGAGCATGGTGAGCAGGGCCAGCACCTGCCGGACGGACTGCTTCTGCCTGCAGAAAGAGATGTGAGCATGTGTGTGGGACAACGGTCATTGGTTGAGAGGATAGTGTGCGGAAAGATACACTTACATCTACTCCTACTTGAAGTACTTTCACGATCCACCCGAGGTACAACCTGACGAATGAGGAGACACCTGCGAAAGCAAGGAACATCCATTGACGAGGCTGCAAGAAATCTGCTGTAGTAATATGGAAGGTATCTGGATAAGAGTGCAATCACTGGCCTGAGCTGAGCAGACATTACATGAATGTCACCTGAGGAATATGAAATTGAAAAGGGCGGTGAAGAGAAGCTTCGTCTGGGACAGCATGGCGAAGGTGACCGGGTGCAGGTGGCGATAAGCAATGTTGATAAGCACGTTCTGCACCGTGTACACGAACGCTGGCACCATGGAGCCTTGTAGGAACTCCCTTATCCGCCAGCTGCGCCATAACCGCCAGCCTGATCCGTCAAGAAGCACTACAGCAAGCGAACAGATGATCTGTATGGAGATTGGAAGCGACAAAGGACGTGGGTTAGTGATGCTGACGCTGAACTGAACCGTATATTGTAACGCTGAGCTGAACTGAACCGCAGCACCAAAACATGGCATGGAGAAAGCACAGGAGAAAGCACCAGAGTGAAGTGGACTTTACGTATCCCACCTTGGCGACGTCGACAGCCATAACTTGGCTGACGATGATGACGTCAGCACTGTCTTGTGGGTTTGTAAGACATCAGAAGCACGAGGAGTCAGATGTAGTAGTCAGTACAAGGCAAGAGCTCGTGCGTGCATTTCATGAGAAGCTTGATATGACGCGAATATCTCGCGCGAGGCGTCCGGAACAGCTCGACAAGTACCATATAATGCTTCTTCACATGATCACATGGCATTATCAGAATGGATATCCAGATCTAACAGCGGAAACACCTACAGCGGTCAAGATTCGCCATGTGTCAAGAGCGGGAGGACAGCTACCTTAGGCATTTCCGCATGATCACAGGCTGCAGGCCGTACAGCGTCGCCAGCATGGACATCCAGATCCATCCATGGCTGCTCGTGGTTCCAGAACCTGCTGCCTTTTTCATTCTACTATTGTCATCGTTGTTTCCGTTTTCTCCACGCGAATGGAGATCAGATGATGCTGGTGTGAGAGCGGCACCTCCGGAGTCTTTGCGAATTCGGCGTTCCATTGTCGGGACTATTGTAGCATTCAGTCCGAAATCCAGAACAGGTTGAAACAACTAGAGACACGTGATCCAGTTCTTTCAAAGCTTATTCTCACGAAGGGCGCCTTGCGAACATGATGGTTCGACTTCTTATGGAGCAATAATCGATTTACTGATCAGAGATGGATTCGGATCGCCGCAATGAATAAAATAGCGATCAGCGTCAACGAAGCCACTCTTCACTTATCCATGAACAGAAACACCGTCATCCACCAAGCTGTTCTCAGAAACACACCAACACAACGAAATGAGCGACATTCCCAAGACACGGTTCTCGAGGTGAATGCTCTGTGACTCGCCCCGCTGCGAATTCAACAAGAGCTGTCCCCGATTGAATTCGAGAATTTTCACACGTGAAAAAAGGTAACGGATTACACCTTAGAAATGATGGGGCATATAAGGTTTATGTTTGTTTTTCATTTTACGGATTTCTGTTGGGTGCTAGCGCTCGTTACAGGGTCATCCTTGGGCTCGTCGATCCCTCCCTTTCCCAGCAGATCTCCAGGACGGACCGTTCAGCTCCATGCTTTCAGGGTCCAAAGAAATTCCATTATCGCACATCTGCGTCTCCCAACCAGCACATCTGCTGTAGAATCCTTTCCTCGATTCCATCGCCACCGCTTCCCATTCACCAACCAACCCACTTTTCTCCATTTGCTGGTTGGGGTGTCGGAAGAGTTCACTATAATACAGTTCGGTGAGATTTTATGCGTTGAAGAACGGTTGGAGGGGTTTTGTTTCAGCGATGATAATGAGCTGCTGATGTTATGTGTGATATGCTCCGTTCCCTATTCTCTGCAGATTCCAAATCCTTGGCAAGGTCTAGGTTGAGTAAGCATCTCCACTTTGCCATCACTTCAGCATAATAAAGTCACGGCTGCATTCATTGCGTAAGCGCGTTTACCAGGAATATCTACTGCTGGCCTCCTTTTGATGCTAGCAGCTGTTAGACTCTAGCTCTCCCACAAAAACGGATCTGTTCGTATACTGACAAATTAGCTTATAAATCCGAATGGCGTCTGTGATATAGCCATTTGAGATTTGTCCGCTGAAATACAGCGGTCGCTTGGTTCCTTGTACCGTGATTGGTTTCTAGACACGAGGCCAGATGGCGGATCAAGAAGCTCCTGGTTGGCGGGAAAAGGCAGGGGCTTTCATATCCTCTTCCTGTAAGTGTGTTTCCCGCATTGAGGATAATGTCGATTGGTACGATCGCATACAGTTCGTCAGCGGCATCCTTAAAATGTGATCAACGAAACGCCTGGAATTTTTCTTTCATGAGCTTCGTCTTAAGCATTGCGATTCCTTTCAGTTATTTCTCGGTCTTTTAACTCACATGTCGAAGGCCTTGCTCTGAGCAGCGAATCTTGGTATTGAGATACATTTCTCTTTTCAATCTTCCTTATTTCTTTCCCACGGGACATCGGAAACTCTTTCACAGCTTTCAAGCTGAAAGCAGCGGGATCAGCCGTCGCAGGCGCTGCTGGCGAAGCAGGATCCAAGGTGAAGACCTCATGGCAGCAGAACGTGCAGCCGAAAGTCGCAGAGGCGGCGACTCGCGCAGCCGTCGCAGCGGAAGGAGCGAAATCGCGAATGCACACCACGTGGGAGTCGACCAAGGAGAGCTGGAACACGAAAGTGCTTCCGAGAATGGAGGCCGGGCTGGAAACGACGGCTCGCGTGGCGGCTGACACCGGATCGATGCTGAAGCAGGGGCTGATGGAGACGACGGAGAAAGTCAAGGCCAGTCGCGTCGGTCAACAGCTCACTGAGGTATGTAGGCTCACTGGGGAGAGGTTCTCAAAAGAAGCGAGATCGTTAATGTGAAGATTTCTCAGATGCGAGATGTTCATAAGGGGATCCTGGGTGGAGCGGTTGTGAGAGTCAGAGAATCAAGGATTGATGAGAGGGGGCTTAGAGGAGGGAACCACAGGTTTCATCGATATGGACCCCGCAGTGACGCTCTCTCAGACTGGAATTGCTGAGGCACAATGCTCAGAGTTCGCTCAGTGTCAAGCATGTCCGATTGATTGTCTTACGCCATATCTACCTGATAGATTCTGATCCAAGTCAGACTTGCGAGTCTTGTAGCTAACTTGTCGCCCTCAGCATTCTTTACTTTTTGCCGTACATTGGCATAAACCATATCCCCGTTGAATCTATGGTTACCGTCCAACTTTTCTGTGCTTGCTCTCGATCTCCTCGTGCTCCGTCTTACTCACAGCATTTTGTCTCCAGGAACTTAGCTCATTGCATTAACCCATGCATATGCGTTTGTTCTGCATTTGAACCTGTTGGCACCCATGACCCCAGCTGACGGCAAATGGCATGGAGAGAAGCAAGGGGCTTCTCCAGAAGGTGGACTGGCGGAGGGTAAGCACTCACTCTGTGCGCATCCTCTCCCCACCCCCCACATTCCCCCCGAATTTTTAAATCCCCTCTCCCTTGCTCAATGATCCTCTCCCTCTGTCATGACCACAAGCACATGCAAACATGCATGTATTCAGATAGCCACTTGCACGCACAACTGGAACTCGTCCGTTTACATTCCATTCTGTTCTGATCATGCCCCACTGTTGCCTGCCTCGTTCTCTATCCCACTCTCACTCTCTCTGCTGGTTCTCTAATCGCCCCATTCTCCCAAAACATCCTTCTCTCTCTTTTTCCACAATCCCTCTCTCCCGGCCATTCGCACCTGTCATGCATGCACGCACAAACGCATTCCCGTCTGTACCAGGGCCGGCCCGGAGCTCCAGGTGACGCCACACTAGGTGACGCATGCTTATTCTCCTATAGTCTTTACCTTTCTACTTTCGTCCCATGCTGTTCTGATCACTACTAGTACCACCCGTGCTTTGGCTCTGGTTGTCCCTTCCACCTTCGTGCCCTGTTCGAATGATTCCACGTTCTCGCCCCTGAATATGCTGTTCTGTAATTTCCTGCAAGGATGCCCATCTGCCTATGTTCTTGCCTTTGCAAGGAGCCGGCTACTCTACTTACCCATTGGCAGTGTCTAGCATTCCCCTGAAGGCCTTTTTCAAGCGCCCTTAAAGGCATATTTTGAGAATTCTACAAATGGTCGCGGTCCTCGTGAACTCTGCTATCCCTGTGCTCCCTTTACTCGTTGGCAGTGTTTGGCACACCCTTGGATGCATTTGCGAGCAGGCAGCGGGGCACAGCCGTGCCCTTCGTGGTCATCCAGTGCTGCAACTTCATCCTGCAAAATGGTGTGTTGCGTTGTATGCCCGTGTGAGTCGACTGAAAAGCCGCATGTAGTGAGTCTGCTTTTGAGTCGACTCAAAGGCACAGCCGTGCCATTCGTGGTCGTCCAGTGCTGCAACTTCATCCTGCAGAATGGTGCGCTGGGTTGCATTCTGTTCACTGCTCTTACCAATGCTACGTGTTGTTACCCATGTGCTCTTAGATGTTTCGATCGTCACCGAGTTTCGAGACGTCTCTTTCACGCCTTGGATCTGCGGTGTCATTTTGACATAATTTTTTATATTGATGTACTAAGCTGTCCCTTGTTCCCTGTTGCACATGTGTGGTTACCACCAGGCTTGGTTACGGAGTACTTGTTCGAGTCGGAGAACGATTCGCGTGTGGTCAAAGGGCTCATGCACATGTTCGATACTGGTGAGCCATGAGTGAGCCATGAGTGAGCAACGGGTGGGCAGTGAGTGAGCAAGGAGTGAGCCATGTGTGACCAATGAGAGAGCAACGGCACAGTTCAAAAAGATCTGAATGCACTCGGAAGTCATCTTAATGCTGGTCATCGAAATCTGAAGGCTCCGTACAGAAAACTTGTTCATGCAAAGGGTTTCCTCTCCGAACCGGAATTTCTTCTAAGCGTTCGCCCTGGCTCCCATGTGTCTCAATCCCTGAGTCCCTCAAACTCCCAGGGGCAATTATTCTACAAGCAGTCTCAAGCAAACCCCACACCTCTCCCCTTCTCCCCTCCACTGCACCTCCCCACCTACCAGATCCCAACGCGGAAACCCCGCCAGACGCCAGTCCGCTAGACGTGGGGCAGCTGCTGCTTGTATATCTCAAGTGCCTCCCCGAGCCTCTCATGACCTTCTCCCTCTTCCCTGGCGTCACCACCGTCGGCAGCAGTGATGCACCTTCAGATGCCCTTTCATAGCCTTCACTTGGTAGACTATTTCCCTTTTACAACCTTCCAGCAACTTAACCCTGTTCCACTCTCCCCCCTCTCGCTCTTTCCCCACTTTCCCTCCCTCCTTCCCACCCGTCCTTTCCAAAACCAGACCCCAATGCAGACATCCCTTCGGATACCAGTCCGCTGGACGTGGGGCAGCTGCTGCTAGTCTATCTCAAGTGCCTCCCCGAGCCTCTCATGACCTTCTCCCTCTTCTCCGGGGTCGCCACTGTCGGCAGCAGCGACGTCACGCAGCTCAGGCGCCTGCTGCACACGCTACCTGCTGTGAATCTTGAGACGCTGCATGCTGTGCTGTGCCTGCTGTACCGAGTTAGCTTGCACGCTGATGTGAACAAGGTGAGGAGGGGTGTGGGGGGGTTCTGAGGGTTAAGTGGGGGTTGGGTGTGTACTAGCAGCGACACGCAGCTCAGGCGCCTGCTGCACACGCTGCCGTCTGTGAACCTCGAGACGCTACATGCTGTGCTGTGCCTGCTGTACCGAGTCAGCTTGCACGCTGATGTGAACAAGGTGAGGAGGGGTGTGGGGGGGTTCTGAGGGTTAAGTGGGGGTTGGGTGTGTACTAGCAGCGACACGCAGCTCAGGCGCCTGCTGCACACGCTGCCGTCTGTGAACCTCGAGACGCTACATGCTGTGCTGTGCCTGCTGTACCGAGTCAGCTTTCACGCTGATGTGAACAAGGTGAGGAGGGGTGTGGGGGGGTTCTGAGGGTTAAGTGGGGGTTGGGTGTGTACTAGCAGCGACACGCAGCTCAGGCGCCTGCTGCACACGCTGCCGTCTGTGAACCTCGAGACGCTACATGCTGTGCCGTGCCTGCTGTACCGAGTCAGCTTGCATGCTGATGTGAACAAGGTGAGGAGGGGTGTGGGGGGGTTCTGAGGGTTAAGTGGGGGTTGGGTGTGTACTAGCAGCGACACGCAGCTCAGGCGCCTGCTGCACACGCTGCCGTCTGTGAACCTCGAGACGCTACATGCTGTGCTGTGCCTGCTGTACCGAGTCAGCTTGCACGCTGATATGAACAAGGTGAGGAGGGGTGTGGGGGATTCTGAGAGGGGTTTGGGTGTGTGCTGGCCTCGGGTTAAGCTCAGGCAACTACTGCACATGCTACCGCCTGTGAATCTCGAGACGCTGCATGCTGTGCTGTGCCTGCAGTACGGAGTCAGCCTGCACGCTGATGTGAACAAGGTGAGGGGTGGGTTGAGAAGGCTTTGAAGGTTGGCTGTAGGTTGGGGTGCTAGTCTCCATGTTGCAGCTAATAAAACGCCCCTTAAAGCACTCCTTCCCTCCGTGCGCCCTCCCGTTCCCCCAGATGGACGCTCAAAGCCTAGCAGCCGAATTCGCCCCCGTCCTGCTCTGGCCGCGACCAGAGGTCCCCCCGTCCCCCTCCCCATCCCCCTCCCCCTCCCCCCACGCCTCCTCCGCCTCTGGCCCCTTCGACTCCTCCCCTTCCTCCAAGCCCCCTTCCTCAACCGCCCGCTCCCCCTCTCTCTCCTCCTTAAGTCTAGACGAAACCAGGGAAGGCGCAGGAGCAGGTGCAGCAGCAGCAGCAGGGGATGGAGGGGACGGTAGCAGAGGGATGGATGGCAGCAGCATTAGCAAGAGCACGGGAGGTGGTGGTGCTGGTGGTGGTAGTGGGAGAGTGAGTGACGATGTGCCTAGTCTAATGGCACCTTCCTCCCCTCCTGCTTTGACTCCCAAGGGCAGCGCTGCTTCTGCTGCTGCTGCTGGTGGTTCTGGTTCTGGTGGTGGTGGAGGTGGTGGTGGTGGTGGGGATGCTATGGCTAGTCCGGCTATGAGGAGGGCACAGAGTGAGAAGGGAATGCGAGTGGGGGATGGAGGGAGTGCTGCTGCTGCTGCTGCCACTGTTTCTGCTGGGCCAGCAGTCGTGGAGGCAAACGGAGAATCTTCTGTTCCTGGTGAGCTGGCACATACACTCTCCTGGTTTAGATTATCAGCTGCGTATCCACTGCTTATGCAATGCTTACCCACTGCATATGCAGTGGTTGGTATTCTGTGTGTATGTGAGACCATATGTCATGACGTAACCCCAAATCCAAATCATAACATCTGTATGAAGTACACCAGTGAACGGTGAGATACCACTTTGTGTGTACCGTATCTTGCCTCTTACCGTGCGTTTGTGCGTTGGTTGTTGTGCAGAGATCCCTTTGGAAGAGGAACCAACGCAAGCACAAACAGCAATAGTGGAGGCAATTATGGTGCTTATAGACAGCCACGAGTCAATCTTCTCACATAATCCTGGTGGCCCTATTCTCCTTCCGGTCCAGTCATGAACACAAATTGATGCTACCTCAACACAAATCTGTGTAGTGTTTTAGTATAGTGGGTGTACACTCATGTAGGATGAGATCCAGGTATGGAAGCGTAGCAATGTCTTTTAGTGTGCCTATTTATCAGAGCATTATTCCGTATAAGCGTGACACAATTGCTTCACTCCCTGTACGTGTAGGATTCTAGACTGATGCTCTCAGCCTGCCCTTTCCTTTGCTGTATGTCATGTAAAAAATGGCATCTCGGTTCTTTTCTGCTCAATATATAATCTAACCAAGGCACATTAGTGGTGCTGTCAATACCGCAGAGGCCAATTTGCCTCCGTGGCGCTCGCTACATATTGTGAGCATTGAGCTCAGCAGCACGCATTCAACATCAGCAGTCTGGATTTATCAGCATTGTTTTTTCCGCCATTGCCGGTAATGGCGGTGGCGCACATTCCAACGCGCGTCGCGCGGGTAGATGCAACGACTTTTAGGGCAGTTGCACTAGATCGTAAGCCCACCGTTGCTTTTACGGCGTTTAAAAAGCAGTGTATCCCGAATGGCGCGAGTGTCTGTCGCAGGATGTCGTCCGCGTTTGTAGGATCACCGCTAAAGAGATTAGCTTCTTCCCCGGCCTCCGCTATAGACGTTTTCCCACGTGACAAGATCTCGCGGCGTGAGCGCCTGCTAATTTCTGCCACGTGGCTTGAATGCAAGTGAGTGATGTTGGCTTGGAGCGGACCGAAATACTAATTTACGTGTTGTGCGACGCTGCGACCCACCTCGACATTGCGATACACCGCGACCCTTGCGTCTGCATTTGCGTGTCAGCAGCATTCTCTCAAATCGCGTGGTCATATTTATGTTCTTTACACGTATTATGAGTTTGTATCTCGTTGTTACCATCACATTCTCATCCCCCGTCTCACACGACGTTCTTTGCCATCTGTGCTCACAAATGGTCGCTCGTGAATCCACGTGGCGTCAGAGCAGTGGCTGACGCGCCCAACATTCCCCTCTCATTGGCCTACGACCTCTGGTCAGATCGCGAGCTCGTTCCCAACTGGATGCCATGGATCACCTCGGTTAAGGTGGGTTGAAAGCGGTGAAGGTGTCTCTTACTCCCTGTCTGAGAATTCCCTGCCACCAAATCAAACTCTCAAAGACAAGACTTCGTTATTATCACTATTCCTTTGTAGCACACCATTTCCTTCCATGTTACAGTACATGTCAAGCTATTCATGCCATGGATTCCCCTTATCAGGTGCACACATGCCAGCTCACATGTTGCCTCTGCCACGTCATCAGGTGCTCCAAGAGACCCCGGAGTTCTCTGAGTGGACCCTCAAATACACTGCATTTGGACGCGATCTGGAGTTCTCGTGGCTCTCCAAGCAACTCACCGTAAGCCGACTCAGTACAAGTTCAGCTGTTTCATTCAATCCGCCTCTTCCCCTGGACTCCCCCTCCCTGTGCATATCCCCAGCCCATTATGAAATAGCATGAGTGCTTCTCAACCGAAATGTTCCCTCTTTTTTCTCCCATTCCCCAATCCCTGTGTATTCCCCCAGCCCATCGCAAATCAGAAAATTCAGTGGCGCTCAGTGGATGGGGTCCCTAATAGGTAACACACATATGCACATGCATTGCAGTAGTCCATGCATTGCAGGTGTCCATGCATTGCAGTAGTCCATGCATTGCAGTAGTCCATGCATTGCAGTAGTCCATGCATTGCAGTAGTCCATGCATTGCAGTAGTCCATGCATTGCAGTAGGACATGCGTTGCAGTAGGACGTGCGTTGCGATAGCACATGATTGCATCAGGAAAAGAGGTGCAGGACATGGTAAGCAAGAAGGGATCACGCTCCTCTTCCTACACACCCAGTTATGCTGTCCGGCTCCTGTTCCTCATTCCAGCTTCTCTTCACTACCACTGCCTTCTTCCTGCATTCTCCCTCCTGCATTCTCCCTCCTGCATTCCCCTTTCTCCATTGTCTTGGACTTGCCAAAATACGACTCGGCCTTCACTGCTCTCCTTGTATCCTCTACCATCTCACCTCATCACATCCTCACTCGCTAACATCACCACCATTACAACCATTGTTGCAGAGGAGCTGTGCGGTTCTTCCCCAGAGGGACCAATGGCTGCAAGGTGGAGGTGAGGAGGGGGGATGTGGGAGATTGCTGGGTGTCACTGTTTTGTAACACTGCTGGTTGGAACTGCTAAGTTACATCTTGAAACTGCCTTTGTGTCCCACTGTCACAGATGACTCTGACCTACCAGTGCCCTGACATTCTCGTCCCTGTTCTGGCGGTATGTTATTTGCATATGCATCATAATCTACGTGGATGTGAGCTGTAAGAAATATGACCGATTCATTAACTCGTCATTTGGTGCTACTATTGGTCCACTCTTCCATCCTTCCCTGTTGCAGAGCCTAAACCCTTTAGTGGAGAGCATTATTCAGGCAGATATGGACCGTTTTGTGGAATATGCCACTAAGGTGAAAGACAACCAAACCGCATCCTGAGTGTGAACAGAAGCTAATTGAGGGCTCTGTGTTTTGCACGTACCTTACTGCTAATAACCTGTAGGGTTGAAATCCTGGGTTTTGTGGGAGGGGACAAAAATACCGTATTCTCCCGGATATAAGACCCCCCGGAAAACAAGACCCCCGGGTCTGTAATACGGGGGTGGGTCTTTTATTTTGGCAGGTTTCCACTATACCCCCCCCTTGAGGGGGTAACATTACTAGACCCCCCCGAGCCTAGATACTGGCCGTCGCAAGCCTTCAACGACCATCTGCGGTTCGGGGGAATGCACAAAGAGTCTGCCGAGCAGAAAGCAGCTTCGTGCACAGATGAAGAATCAGTCAGAGCAGAAGGCATGGTGCAGTTGTGACGTTGACGTGCGCCACCCAAAACCGTGGGGGCCGCTCCAAGGTCTCTCGTGCAGCCCATGCTCGCGAGTCGTGCATGTTCTAGACCGCTAAGGTTGGAATGCACGATGACAAGGCAAGGAATCTTGCCATGTAACGCTACCGTCATCGCCCGGATATAAGACAGTGTTGAATAGTAGACAGGGGTTGTCTATTATACGGGTGTCTCTTATAAACAGGCTAGCCTTTTTATACGACACCTATTTGTGTGTACGAGATAAGACATATGTGTCTTATAATCGAAACTGCATGTATTGTAGTGAAAATTGAAATGCCGCGTACATATTTACCCTTGCGACACGCGAATTCTGCCACGTGCTGACTCACGTACTACCAAATTTGCCTCTGCAAGTATTCGGGATGACGTGGCGTCCCGAACAATGGTTGCCGAAGTGGCACCTTTGAACCATCCACACTCTTAATGAGAAACTCTTTTCAAGATGCGTGAAAATATTTCTAAGTAGTTTAAAAAAGTTTCCATTTATAAGACTTATAAGACACCCAAAACCTCCCAAAATACAAGATAACCCAAGCATTTTTTTAGTGTATGAGATAAGACATATATGTCTTATATCCGGGCGATGACGGTAGATCACCCTAAATGTGCCATTTCGACCAATGAGAAGCCACACCCGGATTGATTAGCGAAATACGCACATCCGTGGTCCTATCCATGATAAAAAAAAATGCTGTATCACCCACAACAGCTAAACATTCAAACACACTTAATAAAAATATGTCCATATGATAAGACCCGGGTACTATACATTTCTAAGCCTTTGGTAAGACCCCCCCCTTTTTTTCTCTGATTTTTTCATAAGACCCTAGGGTCTTATATCCGGGAGAATATGGTAAGTACCTTATGAGATTCCATAGGGTTTTCAGTACGTTTTTTTTTTTTTTTTTTTTTTTTTTTGGGTTTCCTTCTGCATGTTTACTCTGAAATGAAACCCTTTTCTCTCTAATGAAATCATTGATGTGCTAGTTCTCTTGAACGAATGAACTAGTACCGTATATAAAGTTGTCAATTATGTATAGGGGTGTTTTACAAGCAAGTGTTACGCGTCTCTCATTTTGCTTTTTTCTACGAGCCTCGCTGGCGTGGCACGAAGCCGAGTGGCGGGAAGACTCGCCAGGCGCAGCGGCCTACACGGCCCTGCCCTCCCGCCTGCATCGCCCAAAGCCTTCATTCCTATTGGCTGTCACCAAGTCACGAAATTCTGCACCAGATGTACTGTGACGGGCGACCGCACATTTTCCCACACGGCTCCGCCTGGTCACGTCCCCCTTTGCACAGCACGGACAGGGAGGAAACGCGAAACATGTGCGAGCTGAATTTCGTTTAACGAAAAATAACACATCGTTCGCACGCAGAGTGACACTCGCATCAAAGGAGTACTCTCACAGTCGACAAAACAACAGGTAACTCTGCGAAATTCATGTGTGTCTTCGCGACTCGATTTTCCGCTCATTGCTGCCAAGTTTCACCCCGTCAGCCACCCAAACTTGGGCGACATTTGACAGCAGAGGCGACTCGCGTTCATGGCTCCACCACTTCCCCTTTCACACGAGCTGTTGCCGCTACCTTAGCTCCGGCGCCCGTCATTCCGCAATGAGATACGTGGAGTGTTAGACGCGAGTCATCGTGCGATTAGGGTTAGCTTGACCAGGAGCGTGACGGTGACGGGAGACTGCGAGGCACGGAAGGAGGTTGGTGACGTCAGGTAAGGCTAGAGAGAATTTCTCCAGACGTCTCTAGACTGCCTTGAACGGCTGTAAGGATCGCATCTCGCTAGCGGAACCCTTACCAGCGCTTCGTAGCCAGCCCTGGGAAACGAGATAGACTGCGGGTTCCGGCTTATCCAAGCACGCACAAGTATTATCTAGAAGGTTTACTTCCTAGGCGGGTTTCGTTGAGCAGCAGCTGAGGTTCGGCGAGAAGCAGGTTTCGTTTCGTGGATCCACTGAACAAGCAAAACTGGATCGTGTGGTTGGTTGAGAGCGTCCGTTGTTGGTGGATAGTGAAGTGAAGTTAAGATCTAAGTAATAGCACAGGACTCGTTTACCTTGGATTATTAGCGACGTAGCTTGTCAAGTTAGCAGAATTCTCCTGCCGGCCCAACTACCTTTTGTAGGTTCCCTCTTTATTTCTTAGAGCAGAATCCCGCAGAATCCCTTACTCTCAAGGCACTATGTCGGGTGGCTTAGAAGCCGCCGCCGCCGAAAGCGGCGGCAACGCCACGTCAGACGGCTCCGCGAAGAACACGGCCGCGAATGGCGCAGCAGCAGTCGTGACAGACGCGATAGCCGGCGCGAAAGACGCTGGCGGCGAGGCGCTCAAGTGGCGCATCGACGTGGTGGATTACGAGTCGGAGGACGGCAGCAGCGTCGTCGGTAGCGTGCTCGAGAGCCTGCCAGCCAGCATCCCGGAATACCCGGCGGGAGGTGCGCGGGAGGGGGAGGAGGACGATGACGACAAGAACGACGACGAGATCTCGGTGCGTTCTCATTGGTTGGTGTGAAACAGCAATCGTTAATCCCCCACTCCTATCAACCCCAGTTTCTTCCCCCACTCCTCTCCCCTTCCCCCCACCTCAACCTTCCCACCCTTCCCGCCCGTTTTCCTTCCTTCCCACCCGGAACACCCAATCATGACCGCACCCCTTCATTTCCGCCCCCCCTCCGCAGTTTATTGGCGGCATGCGCCCTCCCGTCGTTGGCTCCGCGGGTCTTCCGCCGCAGAATCCCGTCCTGATGGAGCGGTCCGCCAAGACCGCGCCGCCCGCGCCGCCCGCGCCCGCAACAACAGCCGCGCGGGAGCCGCTGGGAATGGCGCGCGCGCAGTCCATGGCCCCGCCCGCCGCGGCCAGCATGGTTTCCGCGGAAGACTTGAGCACTGCTCAGGCGGAAGTTGGACGGCTGTTCGCGGCGCTGAAAGAGGCGCGCGGAAGGCGCGCTGATGCGCCAGCGGAGCAGGAGATCAAGGCGGCGGAGGTCGCGCGTCTGCAAGCGGCGCTGAAGGACGCGCGCGCAAAGGTTGCGCAGATAGACGCTGTGCGCCCGAAGCAACCCGCGGGCAGTCAGGGTAGAGCGCCAGCGGCGGCGGTGGCGGGGGCGGGAGTGGCGGGCGCTGGGGGAATGGGGATGGCGCGAAGCATGTCGGAGATGCCGCCGCGCGCCAGCCTGATGACGTCACCCGCACATCCCGCAGCGGGGGGGGCTGGCGGAGCGCCAGCTACCACTTCCCCCGTGCATCCTTCCGCCACCCCCTTGCGCCCCGCCACCGCCGGCTCACGCGGAGTGGCGCTTTCCGCGAGTCAGCCGGGGGAGATCCGCCGGACGGTGTCGTTTGCGCCTGCGCCCACCGCGCCAAGCGCCGGTGGCGGAAGCCCCCCCGTTGCGCTGCAGCAAGCCGCGTCGCTCCAGTCCCGCCCGAGCCCCGCCCCCGCCGCACCCGCGCGGCCTGCTTACGTGCCGCCTCCGTCTTCCGCCATGATTGCTCCTCCCGCCGCCGCGCCCAGCGCCTCCGCCGGCGCTCGCAGCGTTGGGTACGATAAGGAGGAGGATAAGGAAGACTCGCTGTCGGGCATTGGATGGGCGACGCAGACACGTGGCAGCCTCGTGTCGTCCGACGACATCCCGTCGCACGCGTCGCACGCGGCGTCTCAGGCGACCCCTCCCCCTGGCGGAATTGGTTCCCCCTGGCGCACGCAAAGCTCCCCCTACCGTTTCTACAAGGGCCCCGGGGAAGGCGCAGGCGCAGTCCCTGGCGCAAGCGGCGGGTACGGCGGAAGCTCCGCCGGGTATGGCGGGGCCGCGCCGCGCAGATCGGCTTACGCGGAGTCGGATATGGGCGACGCGGTTTCAATCGCGTCCAGCCAGATCGCTTGGCGCTCCCAGTCCTCGGATCCGCGCCGGCAACACCCGAGCCTGAGCCGCAGGCTCGGGAACCTCCCGGGGCTGGCGGCGGAAGGCGCAATGGTGCCGGACGTGGCGGCGACGATCGCGGCGGGCAACGCGGCGGGAGGCGCGGCGGGAGGCGCGGCGGATAACAGCGACGCGCAGTCCGTGGCGGCTTCGGAAGTTTCGATCCAGCCCGGGCCGAACAACGCGCTGATGCTCGTTCCAACGGTCAAGCCCACCCCGCCGCCGCAATCGGCGCCGCCGAAGCCGGCGGGGAACGCGGAGGGGTCGATCGACCTGCAGGTGTTCAGCAAGCTGCTGGCGGAGACGCGCACGGAGAGCGACGCGATCGCGAAGCTGAAGCAGCAGAACAAGCTGCTGCAGAGCTGGTACGCGGAGGCCAAGGCGTGGGCGGACGAGAAGAGCCTGCGCGCGTGGGAGGCGACGTCGATGGCGGACGACGCGGAGGACGTGGCGGCGGTGAAGCACCGCATGCTGAAAGAGCTCGACGGGAAGCTCGGCGCGCTCAAGGAACGGCTGGCTGGGTGAGTATGAGAGGGAGAGGAAGAAGGTAGCAAACGCAGTTTCATATTTCATCACGGCACATTCAAGCGATGTTGTCTCTTCATCTCCTCACTCCACTCTCCTCCCTCCTCTCTCCTCTCCACCCCACCATCATGAGTATGCTCGAACGGGAAAACGGCGGCAGCGCATCCAAGGTTTGACGTCTCTCCCCTTCATACTCGCCTCTACCCCTGCCCTCCCTACTCCCAGCTCCTCTCCACCCCACCAGTACGACAATGCAGGAGCAGGAGAACCGCGTGTTGCGGCAGCGCATCCAGGCCATGGCGAGTGAGCATCCCCTACTTCTCCACTCACTTCCACTTCCCCTCTCTCCACTCTCCCCACCCACACCGTTCCTGGTCCTTCCTCTCTTCTCCCTCGTCCCACCAGAATGACGATGCTCGAGCAGGAGAACCGCGTGTTGCGGCAGCGCATCCAGGCCATGGCGTCCGTGAAAGGCCCCAACCAGCTGCTCGAGCAGCTCAAGAACGCGCCGCGCATCGACGTGGTGAGTGAATGAGTGAACGTAGCTGGAGAGGCACCATAACCGTGTGACGATAGCTGTGGTGGCGGCCTGCTGTGTGCTTGAAACGAGGGTGTCTGCTGCTCGAGGCATGTCCCCCTCTCCCAACCCCACCCTCCCCACCTCCCCCACCCATCTTCAACCCCTCGCCTCAATCCCTTCACACAGAACGCCCTGCGATCCAGGGGCCAGGACATGGACGCGTTAGCGCGGTGGATCAACGAGATGAAGGAGGAGGGCGGGCAGGTGGAGCGACTCAAGAAGCTCAACAAGCTGCTGCAGGTGGGTGTGACTAATTTGTGGAGTCTAGAGGATAATTCGTGGGTAATTTGAGGATAATCTGTGCCCGTGAGTAGAGTGTGTCTGTAGCGAGTGCAGCGGTATGTGCTGGTTGATTGTGGTTCGGAGACGCGGATGCCGAACCTCCCTGACCGTTGCTTCTGTCCCCTTCCACCCCCTTTCCTCCCTCGTTTCAGGGATGGTACGCGGATGCCAACTCGCGCGCGGAGGATGCGCTGCAGCGGGAGAAAGAGGAGTTCATCCGCGCCAAGGCGGCGGAAGAGCTCGCTGCCGCGGGCGACCTGCTGATTCTCGAAATGGAGGCGAAGTTCAGCGAAATGCGCATGAAACTGGCCGCGTGAGTAACAAGGTTGTACAGTACTGTTAATAATGCAAACTACACAGTATAAGCGCAGAATCAAATATACACCAACAGCTGTGATACCAACTGCCAAATTAGTGAGTGGAAGTTCCAGCAGAAAATGCTGCAAAGGCATGATCACCTGGTCCTGACCCCCATCCACTTCTACCCTGCGTACTAGCCAACATGCCATGAAGTGTGTTGCATTCTCAGCAGTCAGTTGCTGGAGTAGGAATGCAGGGACCAACACCAGCAGATGTGCGCTTGTCGCCTCCTAACCCTTCATCTCCTCATCTCCTCTTGTCATCTCCACCACCTCTCCCGTTGACATGCAATGCCCTCAATGATGCTGCAATCTCAGCAGTCAGTTGCTGGAGTAGGAATGCAGGGACCAGCACCAGCAGATGTGTGCTTGTCGCCTCCTAACCCCTTGTCTCCTCTTCTCTCCCCCACCTCTCCCCGTGACGTGCCCTTGACATGCAATGCAATCTCAGCCGTCAGATGCTGGAGCAGGAGAACAGGGAGCTGCACCAGAAGATCGTGGCACTGTCTGCGGGCAAGGCGGGCAGCATGTCGGTGCACAAGCAGGAGGTGAGTCAGGCCGGGTGATGAGATAAGGAGGTGAGGGATACAAGCTGTCAGAGGGGGAAAAGTAGGGGGTGAAGGCAGACAGTCAAGGGCGGAGCAAGGGGCAAGGCGTGCAGAATGTCGGTGCACAAGCAGGAGGTGAGGCCTTGAGAGAAGGTGAGTCCATGTAGAGGGGACGGGGTAAAAGCGTAGGGTAAAGCAGGCAGCAGAGGTGGGGAGGTAAGGCCAAGGCGTGCAGCATGTCAGTGCACAAGCAAGAGATGAGGTGGCCATGGTACAAGGATGGTGAGGCCTTGAGAGAGGAGAGAAAAGGGTGCATGCAGCAAGTGCAGCAGAGTCTAAGGCTCATTTTTCCTCCTGCCTTCCCATCCTCACCCTCCCCTTTTTCTCCCCTTCCACAGGAGATGCTGATGGAGTGCGTCTGACAGAATCTCGGGTTCACCGGCGGGCGGCCGGTGATGGCTTGCATGGTGTACAAGGCGATGGTGCACTGGAGCATGATCGAGGTGGAGCGTGGGGGAAGGAGGAGAGGAGAAAAGAGGAGAACCACTCATATTTGAACCCCCCCTTCCCCATCCCATCTCCCTCAACAACAGGAGATGCTGATGGAGTGTGTACGACAGAATCTGGGCTTCAGCCGGGGCCGGCCGGTGATGGCGTGCATGGTGTACAAGGCGATGGTGCACTGGAGCATGATCGAGGTGGAACGAGGGGGGAGGCGAGGAGGCGAAACCACTTGTACGAGACTCAAAGTGTACTGATTCAAAACCGACTCAATCCTCTCCTTCCGGCCCCTCCCCTCTCCCCCTTCCACAGGAGATGCTGATGGAGTGCGTCCGACAGAATCTAGGGTTCAGCCGCGGGCGGCCGGTGATGGCGTGCATGGTGTACAAGGCGATGGTGCATTGGAGCATGATCGAGGTGGAGCGGATGAACACGTTCGACAAGCTCATGGAGCACATGCAGGCCGTGTGCAAGGCGGACAACAACGATTTGAGATGCTACTGGCTCTCAAACACCGTGCATCTGCACTTCCTGGTGAGTAAGGGTGGGCCAGGGCTACCCGGTGTGGGTCTGCTTGGGTCGTCTTAAGTGCTGCAAGGGAGGCGGGGTAAGCTTGCAAAATAGGGGACGTAGGGGGGGCAGTGGGGCATAAACGAGGTGGAGGAGATGAAATTCGCTGATAACCACTCTCCACCCCTCTCTGCCACTCTCCCCCGCTCTCCACCACTCCCCACCCATCAGAACACCCGCGGACCGAGCCGCATGGACAATACGGTGGCCAAGTCGCAGCTGGGCGTGCAGATCGAGAAGCTGTACGTGGTGACGAGAGACAGCCACAGGGGACAGAACCCATTTCATAACCGCCCTCCTCCCCTCTCCACCACTCTACAACTTTTCGTATTGTTTCCCACCCATCAGAACACCCGTGGACCCAGTCGCATGGACAACACGGTGGCCAAGTCGCAGCTGGGCGTGCAGATCGAGAAGCTGTATGTGGTGACTCGTGACGCCATGAAGCACCGCATCTCACTGTTGCTCAACGACCTGCTGCAGGTGAGGCGAGAGGAGAGTGTGACTAATACGAGTGTGACTGTAAGAACGTGACTGTATGAGTGAGCATACGGTCTGAGTGCATGTGTGATGTGATGCCAGTAGTGCAAGGAGGTAGGGCTGTATGTGGTGACGAGAGACGCCATGAAGCACCGCATCTCACTGCTGCTCAACGACCTGCTGCAGGTGAGCGGAGAATGTGACTATAGATGAATGTGACTACAGGCGAGTGAATATAGTGCAGAGCACGCCTATGGGGTATGGAAGTGCCACTCAAGGGACGCCATGAAGCACCGCATCTCACTGCTGCTCAACGACCTGCTGTAGGTATGAGTGTGACTAAAAAAGGAGAGTGACAATAGGAGAGTGACAACAATATAGAGCACGCCTTTAGGGTATGTGGAAGTGCCTGCAACGCGATGCCATGAAGCACCGCATCTCACTGCTGCTCAACGACCTGCTGCAGGTGAGCGGAGGGTGTGATAGTAGGGAATGCAAATGTGTGACTACAAAAGAGTGTTCCTGTGAAGGAATGTGACAAGAGGGAAGTGGGTTGTCAGGAATAGCCTCATCGAGGGACAGCATGAAAGCATATCAGACCTCTGTTGCTCCTCCCAGAAAGCATGTCACTCGTGTTCCCCTCCCGTCCCATGCAGTCCAGCTCGGCAGTGAGTGGCGCGTCAACGGTCTCCATGCACAAGCTGGTGCCAATGCCTGGAAATGAGCGGCGTCAGATAAAGATGTTCTGGGAGGGGCTGATGCCGCTCACTTCTTCTGTCCCACGCTCCTTCTGCTCCCATCCCATTGTGTCGCAAGCAGCCTCCACCAGTGACCACCGATAATCCAGGCTACAAGTTCCCTGACGCTAGGTCTGCAGCCAGCGGGGCATCAACGGTGCAGGGTATTTTTGAGAAATCTCAAAAACACCGAGGAGCCAGGCTACGAGTTCCCTGACTCCGGGTCTGCGGTCACTGGGGCATCAACCATGTCGGTGCACAAGCTGGTACCAACCCCTTCCCCTCTGCCTCCCTCCCTCCCCATCTTTTCCGCACCTCCCTGGCTTCCACCAGCCCCCGCCTGTGAATGTGGAGGAGCCAGGCTACGACTTCCCCGACTCTGGGTCTGCGATCAGCGGCGCGTCTACCGTGTCGGTGCACAAGCTGGTGCCGACTCCAGGGAACGTGCGGCGGCAGATGACCATGTTCTGGGAGGGGCTGATGGGGGCTTTAAGGTGCTTCGTGGACGAGTGCCGCGGGAACTACGTGCCGCCGCTGCTGGTCAGGGAGTTCATGTCGCAGCTGCTGCAATACGTGGACGTCAAGCTGTTCAACAGGTACGCCTTAAAAACGATTTACACCGCACCAAAAACTTTTGCAATGCACTAAACCTTTCTGCACCGCCCACCCTGCACCGAAACCCCTGCACACCTCCACGTGTGCTGCTCGTGCGCGAGTTCATGTCGCAGCTGCTGCAATACGTGGACGTCAGCTTTGACGAGATTGTTTAACTTATGGTAACCCTCTTCGTCCATGCTCGCAACCACATGTGTCCCCCGCAGCGTGATGATGCACTGCCCGTGGGTGCCGTGCACATTCACGAACGGCGAAACGATGGAGGCGGGGATGAGCGATTTGGAGGATTGGCTGGGGAATGTGGACGAATGGCTGGACGCCACGCTGGTGGACACCATCAGCCTCACGTCGTCGCTCATTGAGAACATCAAGCACATTCGGCAAACTGTTGGGTTCCTGGTGAGTGCCAGTGTAAAAGCAAACTACACCATATGAATCAGTTTTACTAACGGTGAATGTGGCTATGCATTCATATTGTCAAACCCAGATAGGTGCGCACCACCTCCTATTGTTCGTCTTACACATACTGAAATTGATGCTTCCCCAGCTCATTTATGACCATTGAGGCTTCCACCCACCTCTTCTCAATGTCCCCTCCCATTTCCTTTCCTTCCTCTTACCCCTTTCACATTCCTCCATTTTTCTCAGCTGGACGAGAACAAGCCAGGCCGCAAGCTGCAGCACATTCAGCGCATGTGCCCGGACCTGAGCGTGACCCAGCTGGCGCACATCTGCACGTGGTTCGAGGACGACAAGGACGGGTCGCCGGGGGTGGATCCAGCGGTGATTGAGCAGATGTGGGCATTGATGACGGAAGATGCTCCCTTCCTGCTCAAGGAGGACAAGAGGTGAGAGATTATGTGTGATAGGAGGGATTATGATGCATGCATGTGAAGGAGAGGAATCAAAGGGATGGGGATGGGGATTACCGCTGGATTTAGCGGTAATCCAGCGGTAATTTAGCAGATGTAGGCACTAATCACAGGTTTCAGAGAGCCACCTGCAAGATTCATGCCCCTCACACTCCTCCCTCTTACCCTTTCACCCTGCTTTCCACACTTGCAACTGTCCGTTCCAAACGGACGAGGTGTCGCGCTCCATGAAGGAGTTTGTGCTGGACGACATTGATCCGCCTGCTGCTCTCCGCAACGAGCTCTCCCCCCCCTCATGCTCATGCTGCTCCCTGCCTTCTCCCCCTCCCACCCCCTTACCAGCTGCCCATTCCAAACGGATGAGGTGTCGCGCTCCATGAAGGAGTTTGTGCTGGACGACATCGATCCGCCCGCTGCTCTCCGCAACGAGCCGGCCTTCTACTTCCTCATCCCTGCGCAGCAGCGCCAGCAGGAGCAGCTGCAAGCGGCTAGGCTTGTTGCTGCTGGTGGCGGTTCCGTTGCTGGTGGCGGTTCCACTTATGGTGGTGGCAGTGTCTCTGGGGATCCCCGTAGGAGACTTGCTATGTAGGTTTTTGGGAGTTGACGGGCGTAGCGGCTACATGATGTTGGGTCTGGGATCCAGTGGCATTATGGCAAATATAGTGTCCTTTTGTGGAACGGCTTCGTGCTTTCGGGTTTCCTCTCATTACGGTTGTGCTTAGCAGTGCTATTCATGAGAGGGACTTGTGATTAGAGGGTAGAGGGTAGTGGTGCAATGTTTTCCCATGTAAGTGGGTGAAGGGAAATAAGGTTTTCTTTGTTTTCTTTATACGTTTATGTAAACACAATAGTCTTGAAGTAGTGAACATCTAGTTGGCTGACACTCCAAAGAAAAAATGGAACGGTAATGCTTGACGCGTCACACTTAAAG
Source organism: Closterium sp. Naga37s-1 (assembly GCA_947471745.1). Lineage (NCBI taxonomy): Eukaryota > Viridiplantae > Streptophyta > Zygnematophyceae > Desmidiales > Closteriaceae > Closterium > Closterium sp. Naga37s-1. The sequence continues at coordinate 602,021 of CANJKZ010000235.1, read as the reverse complement.
CTCCGGTATACATTTGAAAGGAGGGGTTCAAAATCTTTTGAAATTTGAAAAGTTGCCCCAAACCTGTGAGGCGCACTCCCTAACCCCTAAACCCAACCGACAAATGTATACTTCAGCTTTAAGCGTATAATCCAAGTGGCACTGGCAAGAAACCTCAGGCGTATTCCACGTCAACGTCGTCGTAAAATTTGTCATCGGATATTACCTTCAATCACCATTTCCTTCAGTATCACCATTTGCCACGCCATCTCCTCCCCCTCTCCCACCAAATGCTGGTAACCCGAAATCAAGAATCTAGGTTCCAGAATCCAGACTCTTCCCCATTTCAGCACCTTGATAAGTCCAGGACAGATTTGTTTCAGGCAGTCGGCATTCTGGCAACATTCAGACACACTTGTTTTAGGCAGCCAGGAACTAGGACCTAGAAGGTTCTTGGCGTTAGGACGAGGAGTGGGAGTAGTGGTGGTTACCGTTGCGCTGGTCAAAATATTTATTGTTGCTTCTGGCTTGACAGCTGAGCTATGGCGTCCGTGACGTCTCTCCCTGCAGCTCTGACCGTTGCTGCTGGTGTGTCCGCTTCGCTCTCCGCCTCCTCTCTCTCCCACACTTCCACTCCGTCGTCGTCGACTCGCGTTGCCTCACTAAAATGCCGAGCCGAGGCACGTAAGGATGACGTTACTTCTCAACCCGCTGACGTGGCAAAGTGGCTCGGCACAGCCGCAGTGACCTTATCCGCCACGGCAGCGCTTTTCTGCGGCTCCGTCGACCCCGCATTCGCCGACGTGGAATTAAAGACGTACTACGGCACAGCTGCTAGCGCGTCGTCCTATGGCGGGTACGGCGGGAACGCGAGCAAGCAGGCGACGGCGGAGTATATTTACGGCGTTCCCGACGATTGGAAGGAGCGCGCGATCTCCAAGGTTGAGAAGGGTACTAACGGCACGGACAGCGAGTTCTTCTGGCCGAAGAACCGCAACGTGAAGACTTACGTCACCTTCCTCGCCGGTGAGTTTTGAGCATTCTCAAATATTTGAAGGAGCTCGCAAAATTGCAAGGGAGAAAGGGACCAACGGCACGGACAGCGAGTCCCTTTGGCCCAAGAATCGCAACCTCACTCTTTTCGCCGGTGAGTGTTGAGATGTCTCAAAGTAAGAAGTAGCGCGAATTTGGAAGAAAGAAAGGGACCAACGGCGCGAACAGCGGTTCCGTCTGGTCCACGAATCGCGACGTGCTGAACGGCATTGCTCTGTCGTTGAGTCCCATAACGGCGTTGAGTCCCATAACGAAAGCTCTTGCAAGTTGCGTGTCAATACGTCCACTTCCGTCCCGCAATCATTTTCCGCGTCCCTCCTCCCTCTCCGTTTTGCCGCTCCCCCTGATCCCCCGTGTGCCAGGCTTCCGCCGTCTTCCCCCCCAGGAGAACGTGCTGAGCGACATTGCTCTCTCGGACGTCAACCTGCAGGTGCGTCGGACGTTGTTTGGTATTGATCTCTAGTCAAATCGAGGTAACTTAATTTGAGGCGCAGCGCATCAAAGCCCTGGATGGAAGGACTGTTCTTGAAGCGCCTGAAACAACTTGCTAACGTCATTGCTCTGTCGGCCCCAACATGCGGGTGGGTGGATCGTTTGAGTTTCGAGGCTCCTTTGAGCAATCATTTATCCTTCGTCAATTCAATGACGTCAACCGTGCACAGGAAGGGATGGGGCTGGTGAAAGTTTTGCGGAGGAGAGATCAGGAAGAGGTGGTGCGGTTGAATGGAAATTGACGAGTGGACGCTAATAGGATGGTTGGAAGGTTTGATGCATAGGTGGAGATTGAGGGACAAGTCATCAGAAACCCACCCACCTCACTCCCCTCTCCCCCTCCTCAACCTCCCCTCTCTTGCAGGATTTGATTCTGTCCACAGACGAGATAAAGCAGGGGCAGCACCGGGACCCTGACAGCAACCAGCTGTACTACGACTTTGAGATTGACAGCCCGCTGGGCCACGCCCTCATCACTGTCACTGCCACCAAGAACAAGCTCTACGCTCACTTTGTCAACGCACCTGATAAATACTGGAAAACGTGAGTGTTCTTCATTCAACTCATGCCATCCTTCCTGCTTCCCACAGCTCTCTGCCTCCCCTTTCCTCTGCCTGCTCCTGGCTATCACCGAGAACAAGCTTTATGCTTACTTGGTCAATGCATCCGATGAATACTGGAAAACTTAAGTCATCCACTCTCCTGGTGTGTTACTGCCCTGCCAGTGTTTCCCCTCAAGACCGTCAACAGGGACCCTTTGAGTCCATCCCTTGTCTTCCTATCCTCTCCTCTCCCTCCCCCACTCCCACATCCCCCTCCCTTTTCTCCACACTCCCAGGGACAAGGCAATGCGCCGGCAACTTCAGACATCATTCAAGACCGTCAACAGGGCAGGGACCCCCTTGAATGCACCCCTTGCATTCCTGTCCTCCCCCCTCCCACACCCACACCCTCACTCCATTCCCCACACTCTCAGGGACGAGGCTCTGCTTCGGCAGATCCAGACCTCATTCAAGACCGTGGGCAGGGACCCCCTTGCCCCTCCTGATGTCTTCTAGAGCCGTTTGAAGCAACCCTACTGCGCCTGCACCTGAAGGCAAATTTGCACTCCTGAGTCAAGCTCCTATTTCCTGAGGCACATCAATTTTTCCTGACAAGCGCTGCTTGAATGTATAGGGTTAGTGGAGCTTACCATAGAAAGATGTATCGTGTTGTTGCTTCATCTGCTGGACGTGAGATGCTTGGATGGATGGATGGATGCCCGGGTTTGGAAAGCATACCGTATAAGCTTACTATCTTCCTCTTCCAGGCAAAACTTGATTCAGGCTGGCTCTCTATACTGCAGTAGTCAGATAAGCATGCAAATTACATCTCAAGTTGGTTGGCTCATCATGTATGCATCCACCCCTAGCCCTAACCTCATCATAAGCCTATAATTTTGTACTTGTTACCGGTACCGGTAGGTCACCTTGTTACGGGTCACACACAACACCTCCTCAAGTAGCTGTCCCTTCCTCCCTTCCTCTGCTCTCCCTCCTCTCCTCTCTCCTTCTACCTCTCCTCTCTGCTTCTTCCCCTCCTCTCTCCTTCCTCTCCTCTCTCCGTCCTCCTGACCTCCACTCTCCTTCTCTCCGCCTCTCTCCCTCCTCTCCTCCTCTCTCCTTCCTCCTCTCCTCTCTCCTTCCTCCCCTCCTCTCTCCTTCCTCTTCTCTCTCCTTTCTCCTCTCCTTCCTCCTCTCATCTCTCCTTCCTCCTCTCTCCTCTCCTTCCTCCTTTCCTCTCTCCTTCCTCCCTTCCTCCTCTCGCCTTCCCCCTCTCGTCTCGCCTTCCTCCTCTCCTCTCTCCTTCCTCCTCTCCTCTCTCCTTCCTCCTCTCCTCTCTCCTTCCTCCCTTCCTCCTCTCGCCTTCCCCCTCTCCTCTCTTCTTCCTCCTCTCCTCTCTCCTTCCCCCTCTCCTCTCTCCTTCCTCCTCTCCTCTCTCCTTCCTCCTCTCCTCTCTACTTCCTCCTCTCCTCTCCCCTTCCTCCTCACCTCCTCTCCCCTTCCACCTCTCCTCTCTGCTTCCACCTCTCCTCTTTCCTTCATCATCTCCTCTCTCCTCTTCCCCCTCTCCTCTCCCCTCTCCCCTCCCCTCCCCCTCCTCCCCCCCGGTCTCCTCCTCCTCCCCATCCCCCTCCCCTCCCGGAACAACCTTCGCCACATCCACTCCAAACATGCCACGTCAGCATGCCCATGCAGCTCCACGTCATCCCATCACCACTTAAGATGAACCAACTTCTTCACTCCCCCCTCCCCTTCCTGCATCAGCTCGCCTGCACGCCTCCACCCATGCATTCCACGTCCCCTCCAATCATGCCACGCCAGCTGGCACTTCCAACTCAGCATTTCAGCATCAGCATTTCAACCTCCACCCAATATCACCCACTCATCCTCATCTCATCATCACCGCTTGATGTTTAGCAATTCCTTAGCCTCCTCCTCCTCTTTCACCAGCTCCGTGGTCGCGTACTTAATTAAGAGCTCCGCCTTCTTTTTCGCCACCACCATCCGCTCGATCTCCTTCTCGTCAGGCAGCGGCACGTGCGCCACGAACCGCCGCCCGCCCACAGCATCCAGCGCCGCCTCTTCCGCCGCGTCTAACGCCGCCTCCTCGCGCCTCGCGCGCTCCGCCGCTGTCTCGCGATCCTCTTCCGTCTCCTCCTCGCCCGCTTCCTCTCTCTCCTGTGCTATGACCCCGCGCCGCTCCCGCGATTCCCGGGTCTCGATCGGAGCGCCGAGCTCGTCTAGCAGATCCGTCTGTACCCGGATCGAAGCTTCCTCCCCGCTTTTCACGGCGCGGCGAGCCTCAGCTTTAACAGCTTCGAGCTCCTCCCACTCCCGCACCGCCTTCTCTATAATCTCCCGCTCGGCCTCCGTCTCGAGCCGCACCAAGATTCCGTCCTCCTCGTCCCTGTACCCGTAATAGTCCATATCGATACGCTTATAAAGCTCGTACCGGTTCCGCTTCTTAGTCGGCGCCGTCGGCTTCTCGAAAAGTTCGCGAACGCCCGGCAGGTTCTTCGCAGCGCCGAAGTAACGGTAACCAAGCCCCTTGCCGGTCGCGGAACCGGCCGGCAGCTCGTCGTCTCCATCGCCGACTTCTTTGCCGTCCGCGTCAGTTATTTTAGGCCCTTGTTTCGCGTAGTTCGGACCGCCAAGCTCAACTATCCGTTTCTCCCAGTGCCCTTTCTCCCGTATAAGCTTGTTAATCTCGTCGTTAAGATCCTTAATTCGGTGCTCGCCTAAACCGGGGTTCTGAATCTCGGTTACTCGCCGTCCGATCTCGCGCAAGATCTGCTGCCGCCATTTGTCGGCGTCTGATAGGTCGCGGCATTCGGACGCGAGGAACGGGCGCTTCTCCCGCGGCTTGCGCTTCTCGTCCTGCTTCGCGGCCCAGAAGCGATTCAGCACGGCGTTCGCCTTCTCCTCGTTACGCGCCATGGCTGCAGGCCGTGCTAGGTGGCGGCGCGAAGCTGGAAAATGCTTTCAAAAAAGTAACTGAAAGGTGGTCGGGACTCGTTTTTTTAGAAATAGAATATAAATTATCTACAGGGTAAAATCAGCCGCCCTAGCTCAGTTGGTAGAGCGCAAGGCTCTTAACCTTGTGGTCGTGGGTTCGAGCCCCACGGGCGGCGCTCCTTTTGTTGAGAGTGCCGTCGCTGCCCTTTTTGGCGGTGTCGTCGTGAATTCGTTTTCGTCGCACTCAGACGGTTCGCCATTCACGACCAGCAATTTAGGTTTTCCCTGCTACCTCTCTGGTCGTTCTCATAATCAGAAGCTGAGAGGTTGAGTTCTAGAATCGATATAGATTCTATCCCGTAGTTCTGGCCTGCTCTCTCTCATCACCCTAATCGTTGCTTGATTTCGCCGCGCGATCCCGTCTTACATGTAGCTTGACATAGCCACTTTATACACCTTTGGGTGATTATATTTGGAAACATCAAGTTTATGATCGCTGCATATGCGACTTGTGTCAGCCTGAGAGCCTGTCTCACCGTTGTCTCACTGTTTTGTAGCTCTTCTCTGACGTAGCTAACCCATCCTAATTAGTTAGACCTCTGCAATTTTCGATAGCTCTTTCCACGAACTTTCTCAAGAGTTTGCCAGTGTTGCCATTTTAGTAACAAATCCGTAGAATTCATCATTGTAGGTATCATCGAGTTTGGGAAATTCTTTAAATACATAGTTGGACATACTAATCCAACTAGGCATCCGGCAGGATGAGGAAGACCAAGGGCGGGCGGACGATGAATCCGACGGACTCGTTCCGCAAGGAGCAGCGGAAGCGCGAGATCAAGAAGAACAAGGTGGAGCGCCGCAAGGTCCGCGAGACCGGCGTTCTGCGCAGCGACCCGGCCGCCATTCGCGAGCAGATCGCGAAGCTCAACGCCGCCAGTGCGTCGTCTCTCCCTTTCGCCCTCTCCCTCTCTCTCCCTCTCTCTCCCTCTCTCCCCGCCCCTCTCTCTGCCGCCATCCCCTTGTAACTTGTGAACCCGCGATATGGCTCTCGGTAAACCGCATCCATTCGCGAGCAGATCGCCAAGCTCAACGCCGCCAGTGCGTCCTCCCGCGTCCTTTTTTTTCTATGACGTATTTCCCATGAAATCATGAGTCCGACGCCGCGACTCGGCGTCCATACGCGAGCTGATCCGGATGTCCTTTTTCTCATTCTTATGTCTTTCCACTTTTCTTTCTGTGCAACTTCCCCTTCTTTTCCTTCTTTTCGTCCGATCTTCGAGAAGAACCGTAGCCACAAGCTGAGGCAGCTGACGAGGAGAGGAGACCCTTCATTAGACCCTTGTTAGACCCTAGCGTGCGTGTGTGCGCCGTGTGCTGCGCACGCATGGTCAACGCAGAGCCAGAAGTAGTGAGGTTGTTTTTGAGACGTCTCAAAAACAACCTCGCTACACGCATGGTCAACGCAGAGCCAGAAGGGCCAATGGAGAAGAATAGGATTACAAGCTGAGGCAGCTGAATAATGTTACACAGAACCTTATTTTTCTGTGCTGTGTGCCGGGCCGTGTGTGCCATTCGTGCTGTGTGTGTGCTGTGTGCTGTTTGCTGTGTGCCGTGTGCTCTGTGACTGGCTGTGAATGCAGAGTCAGAGGGGCCAATGGAGAAGACGCGCAAGCACAAGCTGAGGCAGCTGGAGGACCGGTTGCAGCTGGTGCTGAAGAAACGCAAGGTGAGTGATGGCGGCGGGGAGAGCAGAGGAAAAGAGAGTGGGGGGAGTGCGAGGTGTTAAGGGATGGTGCTGGGCTGGGCTGGGCTGGGCTGGGTTGGGTTGGGTTGGGTTGGGTTGGGTTGGGTTGGGAACATTTTGTTGATTTTGGGGGCGCTGCAAAAATTACCTCAGCGCTGGGCTGGGTTGGGTTCGGAACATTGTGGTGGTGAAAGGAGAGAGTTAGTGACTGCTGTGTTGAAGGTGCCTTATGTCTCTTGAAGGTCTAAGAAGAAATTGATTGTTGATTTGGCTCTAAGAGAAAGAGGTTGATTTGGCTCTAAGAGAAAGAGGTTGATTTGGCTCTAAGAGAAAGAGGTTGATTTGGCTCTAAGAGAAAGAGGTTGATTTGGCTCTAAGAGAAAGAGGTTGATTTGGCTCTAAGAGAAAGAGGTTGATTTGGCTCTAAGAGAAAGAGGTTGATTTGGCTCTAAGAGAAAGAGGTTGATTTGGCTCTAAGAGAAAGAGGTTGATTTGGCTCTAAGAGAAAGAGGTTGATTTGGCTCTAAGAGAAAGAGGTTGATTTGGCTCTAAGAGAAAGAGGTTGATTTGGCTCTAAGAGAAAGAGGTTGATTTGGCTGACTTCACCTCGCTTCGCAGACTTGCATTTGCATCAGATTTCTCCATTCTGAATAGTCTGTTTCTTCCTTCTCCATCCCTGCCCGCCCCTTCTCCCGCCTCCCCATATTCCCACCCCTTCTCGTCCCTTCCCACCCCGCCCTCCCCCTTTTCTCGCTTCCCCTCGTTTGCGCAGGAGTTTGAGCAGAAAATGAGGGAACGGGGAGAGGACCCAGTCATGTTCAGCCCAGTGCCTTCTCACTCACTCTTTCTCTCCTTCTCTCCCGTCCACTGCTGCCCCCCGCTCTCCTCTCGTCCCCTCGTTTGAGCAGGAGTTTGAGCAGAAAATGAGGGAAAGGGGAAAGTATCCAGTCATTTTCAGGTGACCCTTGGTCAGAAACCCTCTTTGCCTCCTCACTCTTTCCTTTTCTTTTTTCTATTCTCTCCCATCCACTGCCCCTCTCCCCCCTTTCTTTCCTCCCCTTGTGCGAGCAGGAATTTGAGCAGAAAATGAGGGAGCGGGGGGAGGACCCAGTCATGTTCAACCCACTGCCTTCCCACTCACTCTTTCTCTCCTTCTCTCCCGTTCCACTTCTGCCCGCCTCTCTGAGCAGGAGTTTGAGCAGAAAATGAGGGAGCGGGGGGAGGACCCAGTCATGTTCAGGTGACCCTTGGTCAGAAACACCTACCCCTTGTACCCTTTACAAGCTGCCTGCCTCAGCACACAAGAGAAACACCTCTTCGTTGCAGCGATCTCTCTGCTCAATATTCGCTGTCACTCGCACTCTCACTTCCGGACACTGGGCACTCCATGTTTCGTGCTGCCTCCGCTTCCCCTCTCCCTTTCCGCCCGCCACTTAACTAAGTGCAGCCTCTTCAGTGAGGCCTTGTTTTGTCACCCCTCCCTCACCCTCCCCACTCCCCCCTCTCCCCTCCCCCCTCCCCCCTCCCCCCTCAATCCTCCCCAACCCTATTCTAATTCACTGCGCAACCTCTCATTCTGCCTCTTGTCCCTGTTCTTCCCATTAACCACCAAACTAACTACCACTTTCTGCTCTCGCCCTTCCTCCATGTATTCCCCCTCGTTGCGGTCTTGCCCATTCTCCCCCTTCCAGCCATCTCACTGCCCCTCGCAAGTCTGCCAACGAAGCCATCAGGAACCTTCGCCCAGAGGTGCGTGTGTGTGCAGGCCAGGCATAGGTGATCTGATCTTGCAGGGTGTATTTGAGAATTCTCAAAAACACCCTATAGGTGATCTGATCTTGCAGGGTGTATTTGAGAATTCTAAAAAACACCCTATAGGTGATCTGATCTTGGAGGGGGAGGGGAAGGGCGAGGAGGTGGAGAGAGGGATAAAGAAAGGAGGGAAAGGGAGGAGAAGGGCGGTTGGGGGGGGCAAGTCGGGGGGGAATGGAAGGGGGTTTGGTGGAGTGGTGGAACGGGGTGTTTTCAAGGGCTGTGTGCATGCTGTTTTGACCTTTGAGGACACAGCCTTTGAAAACACCCCATCTGTTTTCGACCACCCCGTCTCTTTGAGTACCCTGTCCTGTGTTGCGTTGCAGGGAGTTTTTGAGAATTCTCAAATGTTGAGTCGACTCAAAACTCGACTCACTACACGCGGATTATATGTGGAGGACCCTGCCCTGTCCTGTGTTGCAGGGAGTTTTTGAGAATTCTCAAGAACCCCTTTCGACAAACGTCTCTTTGAGGACCCTGTCCTGTGTTTTCAATGTCACTGTGTTTAGATTGCGGTTGAAGCCCCTGGCCTAGACGTTTGTCCCGAGTTGAGACCAGGTAAGTGGGGTTGAGCCGAGGCCTTTTAAATTCTTCCCTCCACACCCACCCACCCACTTAGGAGCATAACCCCGTCCCATGCATGCTCAGTGTGGGAAGATAGTCTCGACCCAGATCCAGCAGATCTAACTCGTTCTAAACTCTTCTAGGCTGACTTAGGGGCATATCCCCGTCCCATGGATGCTCAGTGTGTATTGCACACTACGCTACTTTTGGCCAATCTCGTGATTCTTGAGACATCGAGACATTTTTAATGCTTGAGCTGTCTTTTGTTGAAATAACTCGCTTGCAATCGATTTCTCTGTGTCTTGTACCCTGCTTACATCCCGCCTGTGTACAAACCCTGTTGCTCCCTCCCTCCTCGGCAGGATTCCGTATACTATCATCCAACCTTGAACCCCTTGAGCCAGCCTTTTGAGAAGTCCAAAAAATAACACCAATATTCCTGCCTGTATTCCAACCCTGTTGCTCCCTGCTCGGCAGGATTCCGTATACTATCATCCAACCTTGAACCCTTCGGGCCAGCCTCCACCAGGGAAAGCGCCGATGTATCGGCCTTCTCTCTGTGAGTGTGCAGCCAGCTGTGCCTACTTAGTCGGATCGAATGACCGCACTTATCGCCCCCATCTCTCATTTGGTATCACGCAACTCCCGCCAGGAGAAGCACTCATGTGTTGTTTTTTTTGTGCGCCTCAAACATGTATTGGCCCTCTCGCTGCAAGTGTGCAGCCTTTTGAGGCGCCTCAAAAGTCGTCAATAGGCGCCTCAAACATGTACTGGCCCTCTCTCTTTAAGTGTGCAGCCATGCCTATTCACAAAGCCCACATATCTGGTTACTGAATGACACTCCACACTCACTCCTTATCACCCTCTTCCCTCCCACACTCACTCCGCATCTGCTCTGCTCCCCTCCCACACTCACCCCCTTTCTCTGTCTGTCCCATCTTTACCCTTCTCTCCTTGACTCTCCCCTCGCCTGGGCTTTCAACTGAGAGCAGCTAGACCATCAGCAGGGCAAGGGGAAGAGGAGGATGAGGACGAGGAGGAGGGGGATTCAATGGATGAAGATCAGGAGGAGGATGAGGAGGACGAGGAGGAGGAAGAGGGGGAGGGGGAAGGAGACGAGGGAAAACAGGATTCAGGGGCAGCAGGGGGAGCAGCAGCGGGAATGGTTCCCCTTCCCCCGCCCCCTCCGCCTCCCCCTCTTCCAGACGCGCACACCCTCCCCCCAGGCGTCCCCATGCCTCTCCCCATACCTGTCCCCGTGCCCCCCCCTCCCCCCGCCCCCCCTGGCATGGCTCCCCCGAGTTTCCCCCCCGAATTCCGCCCCCCGCACTTGCAACAGCCTCCCCCTCCTCCCCCCCGCGCTGGCTTTCCCCCTGGTATGCGCCCCCCTCCCCCTCCCCCCCGACCTGGGGCAGGGGGAGGGAGGGGAGCGGAGGGGGGAGGGGAAGAGGAGGAGGATGCTAGGCCTCCTGGGGTTGAGATGACTGGTCCGCCTGCTGCTGCTGCTGCTGCTGCTGCTGCTCCGGGTGCTGGTGCCGCTGGTGCCGAGGGGAAAAGAATCCCCCCTCCCCCTCCTCCCCGTCACCACCTCCCCTTGGGATCCGTCCCCCCCGAATCCGGGCCCCCCTCCCGTCCCCCTGGTGTTCCCCCTCCCCCTCCCCCCCGCATCACCCCCGGAGCTCCCCCTTCCGCCACTCCCCCCAATCTCCCCCCAGGCATGCGCCCACCTGTTTTCCCCCCACCAATGACCCCCCCAGGAGCCCCCCCTGGGGGTCCCCCTGGTACCCTCCCCCCTCCGCCTCCCCCCCGCCCCATAGGGGGAGTTCCCCCCGGCCCTCCCCCCAGACCCATGGGATCCGCGCCCCCATCCATGCACCCTCCCCCCGGCCCTCCCCCCGCACACCTGCTCCGCCCCCAACACCCTTCCCCCGCCCCTGGCGCTCCCCCAGGCGCCCTAGTCCCCCCCGCCCATCTTCCCCCAGGCATGCGCCCTCCCCCTGGCCCTCCACCTGGTCGTCCGCCTATGGGCCTGGGGGGAGGACCGGGGGGGGGCATTCCCCCCCCGCCTCCCCCTGGGATGAGACCCCCCCCAGGCCCCCCCCCAGCAGCAGCACTTGCCGGTGTGGGTGGGGGGATGGGAGGAGGAGACGGGGGAGGAACGGAAGCAGGAACGGCAGGGGGAGGGGGAGCAGGAGGAGCAGGGGGGGCAGGGGGAGCGGGAGGAGCAGGGGGAGGGGGAGGGGCGGAGGGTAAGCCTACTCCCGCGTATGTGAAGGTGGCAGCTCCGATGGTGGTGAAACGACCCCTGGCACAACACACACCGGAGCTCACAGCCATGGTGAGAGGACCTTTATTCGAGCATGTGTGTGACGGGGGGGGCGGGTGTGGTTGTGTGCACATGACCTTGTGTGCACTGCGGCCACTCCAGTGTATGTGAAGGTGGCAGCACCGATGGTGGTGAAACGGCCTCTGGCACAACACACACCGGAACTGACTGCCATGGTGAGAGCACCTTCGTGCGAGCATGTGTGTGTGCGGAGGTGTGGTTGGAGGGAGGGGAGGTGGGGGAGGGGGAGTTGGAAAGTGGGACGAGGCAGTAGGCGCTTTTGAAGCTTTTGAGTCGACTAATTGACGGGGCTGTAGGCTCTTTTGAAGCCCAAGCCAAAGTCTGTTACTGCTGCTGCTGCTTTTGAGTCGATTCAAAAGCTGTTGCTGCTGCTGCTGCTGCTTCTGCTGCTGCTGCTGCTGCTGCTGCTGCTGCTGCTTCTGCTGTTTCCCCTCACCCTCCTTGTCTCTCTCCCTCTCTCTCCCGTCCCTCCCACCATTCCTCTCCACACCACCAGGTCCCAGCGTCCGTGCGAGTGAGAAGGCAAGAGGCACTAATCAACCCCGAGCCAAAGGTTTCTGGTGCTGCTGCTGCTGCAGAAGCTGATTTTTTGTTGCCTTGTCTATCCCTCACTCTCCCCTCCTCTCCATCACTTCACACAACTCCCTTCCATCCACCACTCCACTCCACACCTCCAGGTTACAGCATCTGTGAGAGTAAGAAGGCAGGAGGCTTTGATGAAGCCCAAGCCAAAGGCCACTGCTGCTGCTGTTTCCCCTCACCCTCCTTGTGTATCTCCCACCCTCTCCTTTCCCTCCACCACTCCACTCCACACCACCAGGTCCCAGCGTCCGTGCGGGTGAGAAGGCAGGATGCACTGATGAAGCCCAAGCCAAAGGCCGCCGCTGCTGCTGCTCGGGCTGCTCCTGCTGCTGCTGCTGCTGCTACGCCTGCCGCCGCTGCTGCTGCGCCGAATAAACCAGCCAGTATTGACGACTCGTATTCTGCTTTTATGGAGGAAATGAAGGAGCTGGGTGCCTTTGAAGGGGATGAGAGCTAGCAGCACTGCTCGCCCCCCCCTCCCTCCCGCCCTGCCCTTACCCTGGCCACTGCTGCGGCTGCCGCTGCCGCTGCCGGTGCTGCTGCTGCTGGAGCGCCGATTCATTTTCTGCTTTTATGGATGAAATGAAGGGCTGGGTGCCTTTGAAGGGGACAACAGCTAGTACTGCTGCTGCCACTGCTGCTGCTGCCACTGCTGCTGCTGCGCCGAGTAAACCACTGAGTATTGACAACTCGTATTCCGCTTTTATTGAGGAGATGAAGGAGCTGGGGGCTTTCGAGGGGGATGAGAGTTAGTAGAAATGCTCACGTTGGGTGGTTTCTTGTGGACAAGCCTAATTGGTCGGCGGCATTATTGGAGGCCCTTCTTGTTTTAACCATCACTAAATACGCACTTACTGACAGAATTTGCACAGATAGAAACAAAGTTATGCTCTGATAACAGAGGCTTCTCTTGCATTTTGGGTCATCGAATGTTGGTAATGACGTGGTACACGGCTCATATTTGTAACTGATGTAGTTTGTAACGCGGAAATATTTTTCCGAGGTTCTTCACATAAATCTTCACTCTGTCATTTTTCAGACCAATGATTCTTGGCAGCAAGACCTGCCAATGGCGGCGCTTTCACCGCCATTTATTGTGCTTTCGCGGTCACTTCCAAATGCCGCGGCGCTTTCACCGCCATTTATTGTGCTTTCGCGGTCACTTCCAAATGCCGCGGCGCTTTCACCGCCATTTATTGTGCTTTCGCGGTCACTTCCAAATGCCGCGGCGCTTTGCGTCACGAGCGCTGTCGGATCCGCGTTTCATGTTCCACCTTTTGCGTTAATCGAGTCTGTCGCGCCTGTCGCGCCTGTCGCGCTGCTTACGCCGATCGGCGCAAGCGCGCCCCTGCGACTACTGCGGAGTTCGCGGCGAAAGAGTCCTACGCGGCGGCTTGCGCATGCGGGCGCGATGCGCGATCCGCTTCTGAAGCGTGGCTCCGCTGCAGTTTGCGGAGCGGTGGCTGCTAAAGCGGCCGCGGGGGGAGACGGCGGAAGTAAACACGAGGGGAGTGAAGCCCCCGGGAAAAAATGCGCGCAGGGCAAAGGCGCCGGGGGGAAAGCCGTGGCGGGGAAAGGCGTTAAGGGGGAAGGCTCCGGAGACGAAGAGTTGAAGGGGCTTAGGAAGACGGTTAGCGGGAAGAATCTACGTGAAACGAAAGAGAAGGAGACGATGCTCAAGGAGAGGCAGACGACGGAGAAGAGGCAGAGGAGGGAGAAGAAAGCGAATAAAGGCAAGAAGGAGAAGAAGGAAAAGAAGGAGACGGTCGAGAAGAAAGAAAATCTTCAGCGAGCGAAGACTATGGAGGAGGGTGACGGTGCGGAAAGGCTTCTGAAAGGAAGGGCCGCGGAGGAGGGTGTTGCGGGAAGGGGCGGCGCGGAGGAGGGAGATGAGGCGCAACCTTCCGGAGCGGAAGCCTCGCGGATGGGAAGAAGTTCAGCGGAGGATTGTGCGAAAGAGGAACCCCTCGAGCGCTCCTGGCGCACCGTGTTTTCCGCTGCTTCCTCCGCGGATCGCTCACCCAAACCCTCCCGCGGGCTCCTCACCGACCCTGACCCCGTCCCGATCCAAGGCAGCAGGCTCGGGAACGACTCCGCCCCGAACCAAAGCCTCAGCTTCGGCGCTGCTGACTTCGCTCCGGACCAAAGCGGCAGGTCCGGCGGCGGGTGGTGCGGGCTGTGCGGGGACGGGTCGGGATGGGTGCAGTGCGGTGCGTGCGACGGGAAAGGCGCGTACGCTACGGCGCCTGGGCTGGGGGGAGTAAAGGGGAAGGTTGGATGGGCGTTGTGTAAGACTTGCTATGGGTGGAAGGCGACTCCTTGTGTTCTGTGCGCTGTTAGCGGCGCGGAGGAGTGGTTGCAGTGGCAGGAGCATGCTATGAGGCACCCTGTGAAGGTGAAGATTGGGGGAGAGGAGGTGGCGAGGGGAAGAGAGGAGGAAGGGGGGTGAAGGGGAAGGTTAGATGGGTAGGCGTTGTGTAAGACTTGCTATGGATGGAAGAAAGGCGACTCCTTATGTTCTGTGCGCTGTTAGTGACGTGAAGGAGTGGTTGCAGTGGCAGGAGCATGCTATGCGACACCCTGTGAAGGTGAAGGTTGGGGGAGAGGAGGTGGGGAGGACAGGAGTGGAGGAAAGGGAGAAGTGAGTGAGAAGGGTGGGATGAGTGAAAATGGCGGAGGAATGAGCAAATATGGAGGAGTGTGGCACAGTGGAGTGTTTGGGAGAGATGGAAGAGGCAAGTGGAGAGAAGAAGGCAAGTGGAGAGAAGAAGAAGGCAAGTGGACAGAAGGAGAAGACAGGGGGAAAGATGAGGAAGAGAAGGTTAGGGGGTGATGAGACGGTGAGGAGCAAGGAGGGAAAGAGCGAGAACGAGGAGGAGGAGGAGAGGAGGAGAGGAGGATCGGAGGAGGACGAGGAGAGGAGGAAGCAGAAGAAAAGTTTCTATGCATGCAGTTCATGGTGAGTGGGTGTGGGGCGGCTGATTTGGGAGGAGGGGGGTGAGAGTAACAGGATGGAAAGGTGAGCCTTACACTGTTACACATGGAAGGGAAGAGAGGCTTTATCAGTCGTGATCATCGTTGGCCTTCTGAGGCATTTCAAGAAGCACATGGAGGGAAAGGGATGCTTGCTGCCGAAGTTATTGCTGTTGGCTTAACAGTTGGCCAAAAGCATATCAATCCATGGCATGGGAGGGAAAAGAAGGGCTGCAGCAGGAGAATTTGCTGCTGGCTCCGATACAACCCCCCTACAGCAATTCCACAGACACCAGCCCGTTCATGCCTCTTAACATGCTTTTTTTCCTCCTTTCTCTTTCTTTTTCATACATTGGGAAAGTGGAAATAAGGACATGGGGAAGAGGAGAGGAGGTAATGGAGGTTGGGCTTTGGGTCTGTGGTTTGAGGTTTCTGATGACTGCCCGAGAAAAAAATACTTGTGCGGACAGATACGGGCCTTACATCTATGTTATCGTGTATGTACATGTGTTGTATAGTTTTCTGCTACATACCTACGTGTGGCGCACACAAGGGTGTCATCATGCACTGGTGTGTCTTGTGTTTCCCTCATGCGCTGCATTTTTGTTTGGAGTCAGGTCTGGTGCTTCGGGGAGGAATTGAACGACTCTCATTGCTGGGAGACGATAAAATATGTTGCGCAAATGTTCCCTTTAATTGGTGGAGACCCATTTTCAGCAACGCTCAGCATAATAAGGTGTCGATATGTGTGAGCAGTCTGCTCTGCATTGAAGCATTGTGTATGTCTTGTTTTTATTACACATGGAGTCCTAGTTGAAGATGTTATCTACACTTGGTTCAAAGTTTTTAAAGAATTGAAAGTATACATCACATGAGGCAGATGCACACTAACAATAGCGGTCGTAACCGAACTTGGTTCAAAGTTAATGGTTAGGGAAAATATGCCATTCGTAACCACCATGGGACTCGATAACATATTTGTTCAAAAAATAAAGGGTACGGTCACTGAAAAGGGTGTTTTCACGCGACTGATAAAACGTTTCACGTAATCAGTCACTATCAAGTGGTAAAAAAAACGCGAATGGTCATAGATGAAACTCCCGCCAAAACAAAATGAGACCCCAAAAGAACTTGGATGCATTTTCGGATGAATCAACCCTAAACACGTAGCTCGCGAACCGTTCCCAAACCACATCCGATTCCGATTGGGTTTTAGTTCTTTTAGAAGTTAGCAGATTGGTTGGGCGCGAGCGGGAATTTTGTTGAGTTTCAAGTTGTTTTGGCGGGAGTTACATGTATGACCATTCGCGTGATATTTTACCTGTTGTTAGTGACTCAACGCGTCACAATTCGTCATACCGGGCAGCTCGAGAACTGGATCGCCACATTCTTCAGCAGCCCAACGAAGAGTCAACGCAAGTTGGGAAAGAGTGGAAACCCCAGACTCCCAGACCAGCCACAGAGCGGTTGTGCTCTAAGCAGAGATTGTGATGGAGAAAATGAAACACCCAGATCTAGATCTGACCGGGGCCACCCACCCATCCCCACCACCGCCACTCCAGCTGGAGAATCACAGCAGCGTCAACGTTCTCAACTCAGCGGACCTGCACATGTCAAGCCTCAGCTACTTACAGCTGGCTCCCAGCGTTCGACATCGCAGTGGTCCAAGGTAAGTTCGCTTCCTGTTTTTCTCCCCTTTTCGTTTTGGCTTGGCTGGTGTTGTTTTTTGTTTTCCCTTTGACCGTTGATTGCAGACTGCATATACCAGCGCTGCTCCGGCTGCCAAGCCCTGCGCCCGCCCACGTCCCGCCGCTCCCTTTTTCCCCTCTTGACACGCCGTACTCGGCTGACCGGTTTGCTCCCTCTCAGACCCCTCGTTTTTCGCATGATCGAGACCACTCCACGTCAGCTCCCCCTCCGCACTGGCTTCTCCTTTCCGGTTCGCTTCCATTTTCGTCCAGCCGCTCCCCTCTTCCTCAGAACTTCTCGACGTTTCCCCCTGCACCTGTTCCAATCCCGCGCCACTCCACTACCCCACGACACCACTACTTTTTTCTGTTTCCAGGTCACCCAGAGCCTGATCCAGACACGTCCCTTTGCGGGGACTCGGAGTTCACTATCTGACACGTCTCTTCTTGCCAGGTGGTTTGCTGCGCACGCACCATTTGCCCCCCCCCTTCGGCTGGTCTCTTCCGTTCCCTGCCCTCGTGGCTCCCTTGCTCTTTTTCCCCCTGCTCCCTTCGCTGCTTTCTTTGCCTCCTGCTCCAGATCCTTATTACTACGTGACCTGTGTTGCCGCCTAGGCACCTGGTCTTTTTCATGGGGAAGCTATGGCCGCTCCCAATGCCCCCGCGCCACCACGGATGGCTTGCTCTTGCTCACGGCTCTCCACAACCCCACACGCGCTTCTAGAACCTTCGCTTTTACTCCCCTTCGCGACGGCCTCCCTCTTTCCGGATTTTCCAGCCCATATTCGAGACGTCACTATCTCCTTTCTGCTATCCCGTGCTTCCATATATCCTCCCGTCCCGGCTGCCCTCAGATCCCACGAACCACCTCGCGCGCTTCTAGAATCTTCGCTTCTTCTTCCCTTCGCGATGTCCTCCCTCTTTCTGGACTCTTTAGCCCAGATTCGAACCGTCACTATCTCCTTTTTGCTACCCCGTGCTTTCTCACATCCTCCTGTCCCGGCTGCCTTCAGATCCGACGAACCGCCTCGCGCGCTTCTAGAATATTCACTTCTGCTTCCCTTCGGGATGGCCTCCCTCTTTCTGGACTCTCTAGCCCAGATTCGGATCGTCACAATCTCCTCTCTGCTATCTGTCAGAATATGTTGTTTGTGTAGCCTGCAGTGGGGTACTCTATAGTGAGTACAGCCCCTTAGGGTTTGCCATTTGTATCCTGCTGCTTGCTAGTTCAATCATTCCTTCTCAATTCTATTCCTACACACATTCCTAGCTCGTACTTGGCTCCTCGTTACTAGTCCTACTGTGGCCTAGGCTACTAAGCCTAGGCCGTACTCCTACTACTTCTGACATGGTATCAGAGGGCGGCATGTCTGCCGCCTTCCTGTGTATGGGCCCACCACCCGCTTCCGCTGCCGTACTGTCCGCCGCGCGCCCCGTGGTGCGCGGCGGCGAAACCCTAATTTCTGCCCGCCGCGCGCTCGGGGCGCCTGGCGGTTTTCCCTTCCGTGGCGCCCGTCGTGGTGCCCTTGGGGGGGCCTCCGCGGTCCCCTCCCGTCGAAGCGCCCGTCGAGGCGCTCTCGGGGACCCGCGCGGCCTCCCCCCCCGTCGCCCGTCGAGGCGACCTCGGGGACCCGCGCGGCCTCCCCTCCCGTCGCTCGTCGAGGCGACCTTGGGGGCCCGCGCGGCCTCCCCACCAGTCGCCCGTCGTGGCGACCACGGGGGCCGCGCGCGGTCCCCTCCCGTCGCCCGTCGAGGCGACTTCGGGGGCCGTGCGCGGCGCCCTCCCCGTCGCCCGTCGTGGCGACTTCGGGGGCCGTGCGCGGCCCTCCCCGTCGCCCGTCGAGGCGACTTCGGGGGGCCCGCGCGGCGCCCTCCCCGTCGCCCGTCGAGGTGGCTCTGGGGGCCCGTCGCGGCGCCCTCCCTGGTGCCCGTCGCGGCGCCCCGGGGGGGGCCGCGCGGCTCCCTTCTCGTCGCCCCTCGGGGCGCCCTGGGGGCCGTGCGTTTTCCCCCCCCCGCGGCCGCCCCTGGAGCCGCCCGCCACTGCAGCAGCAGCCCCTGGAGCCGCCCGCACCTGCAGCAGCCGCCCCTGGAGCCGCCCGCCAGTGCAGCAGCCGCCCCTAGAGCAGCCCGCACCTGCAGCAGCCGCTCCTGGAGCAGCCCACACTTGCAGCAGCCGCCCCTGGAGCAGCCCGCACCTGCAGCAGCCGCCCCTGGAGCAGCCCGCACCTGCAGCTGCCGCCCCTGCAGAAGCCCGTCCCCCCCCCCCGTGCTGCCCATTGCTCCCATTCCACCGTGCGTTCCGCGGTGGTTGGGGTGTGGGGTGGCGAGCATGGGGGTGAGAGGTGTGGGTTCTCCCCTCCTCCTTTTTCGTCTCCCACTGCTGCAGCTGCCGCTGAGGGGGGTGGAGGTGTGGGAGTCGTGGGGAGTGGCACTAGGGGGGTGATGTGGGAATGGAGCTAGGGGTGAAACAGGGGGTGTGTGAGAGGGGTGTGGGACTGTTGGGGGAGGTTGAGTGGAGGCTGCTGTCTTGTCGTCCGCAGCACCTGTAGTCCGGGGCGCACTGTCCTGGTAGCTCAGAGAGCCTGCTGCACCTGTTGCCCGTGGGTCCGTTGCTCCTGCCGCTCGTCGCAGCCGCAGAGCCTGTTACTCCTGTATTCCGGGACGCACTGTCTCGGTAGCCACTGAGAGCCTGCTGCACCAGTCGCCCGTGGGTCCGTTGCTTCTGCCGCTCGTTGTAGCCGCAGAGCCAGTTACTCCAGTATTCCGGGGCGCTCTGTCTCGGTAGCCACTGTGTCAGCCGCCACTGTGTCAGCCGCTTCTGTTGCCCGTGTGTCTGCAGCTTCAGTCGTCGCCTCCCATCTTCTCTCCTTTCATAGTCCCTCCTCCTCCTCACTTGCCCTCTATGATAGCCTCTAGCTTTGCTGATAATTATGAACTATTGCTATGACTGCTCATTGTGCTGATTACACCCCACTTTGACTATGGGGGTGTGTCAGAATATGTTGTTTGTGTAGCCTGCAGTGGGGTACTCTATAGTGAGTACAGCCCCTTAGGGTTTGCCATTTGTATCCTGCTGCTTGTTAGTTCAATCATTCCTTCTCAATTCTGTTCCTACACACATTCCTAGCTCGTACTTGGCTCCTCGTTACTAGTCCTACTGTGGCCTAGGCTACTAAGCCTAGGCCGTACTCCTACTACTTCTGACACTATCTTGTGCATTCCCTCCGCCAGCGGACTCCCCGGCTGGCCTCAGATCCTGCGAACCGCCTCACAATCGCCCTTCGAACTGCAGCCTTGCTGGTTTGCTTCACCCCAGTGTCTATTTCTCTTCCGTCTTTTCCTTCCCTTCCCTCATGGCCGCTCCGCACCTCAACCCTGATGACGAGATGGCCCTCGTTGACGACGACCTTCAGCTTGATGGCGAGGAACTCCATCTCGATGAACTCGCTGCAGGTCAGGGTGGGAGCCATAGCCGCCATGACACCACGAGGCGGCGCCGAAGGGGCGGGCACGGGCGGAGGGGCTTCGACGCACACCTTTTTGGCTGCCGGGGGCTCATCAGCTGCGGAGGGGTGAGCAAGGGAGAAGGCACTCCCGGGCGCCTCTTCCCCTGCACTCGCTGCCCCTGCTCTGCCCCCTGCCTTGCGCAGGCCCGCCAGTCTAACTTCCCCTCGCCTTGGCGCCGCTCTCGGAGCAGGGGTCCTCCTGACGGCTCACGCCCCTGGTCCTGCGCCTCCCTGCACCCTTCGTCGTCCGAGGCTCGGCCCGGTCATGCCCCCCCGCCATCTTACAGTGGTCACACTTCTTCTGCCCGAGACAGGCGCGGACGCCATCCGCGCGGATCTCATCGCCCGCATCACCGCTGTGCTGAAGCCGCATTTCTTCCGCCGCGGTTCTATCCCGGAGTTCGAAGTGGCCACCGGTGAGCCGCTCCGGGTCCCGCGCCGCGCCTACGCACGGCTCTGCTTCTCTTGGCCGACGGGGGAAGAGGCAGAGGACTTCAAGCGCCTTTTCCCCCAATCCATCCCCCTTAATGCCTCCCGCTCTATGCTTCTTAAGGTCTTCGAAGACCGCAATCCCGGCTTCACGGTCGCCAAAGCCGGGGGTGCCCGCCACGCTGTCGCTCCGCAACATCCCTCCGGGGTACGCCCGGAGGACGTTCGCGATTTTCTGCTGCGCGGCGCGGATCCGTCAGAGCCGGCTTGGCTCGCGGATCTGCAGTTCTTCCACCGCACCACTGACCCGTACGAGGAGGTTTTCCTCCCTTTTTTCACCGACATCCCGCTTCCCCCCCCGGATGACCCGGCCTTCTCCCGCATCCCTGCTGTCATCCCGTTTGAGGACGACTCCCCTCCCGCCCTGCTCAACATCTCCACCCATGTGTGCGCGTTCTGCGGGAACAATCACCGCGACTCCGACCACGAGACCTTCGCCTTCAAGCGCAAGCAGCGCTTGAACAACAAAGCCCAGATGTCTGTTGCCCAGCTGCAGCAGACTAACGGTACGATCTCCCCCCCCTGCCCCCCCGCTCGTCACCCCCCGCTAATGCTACTTGCTTTCTGCCGTATATATTTCACCAACCCTTTCATCTCCCAATTTGCAATAGGTTCCCTCTCCTGGTCCCTAGGCCCTCCGCTGCTCTCAACATGCGCAGTTTCGCCTTGTTCTGCTCTTGATCTACGCTCGCTTCACTCCTCCCCTCACTCCCCCCCCTACTCTCTGGTTTATCCCCTCACTCCCCCCCCTACTCTCTGGTTTATCCCCTCACTCCCCCCCCTACTCTCTGGTTTATCCCCTCACTGCCGCTGGCTGGCCTTCCTTCTTCGGTTCTGCACTAACCAGATCTTGTGCCCCTGGTCGCCCGGCCCAAGGAGCACCACTTTGTGGTGGGAGACATTACGAGGCAGCGGTTTCTTTTAGAGCAAAAATAGGTTCAGAGAGATTTCAGGCGTGAAAACCTGGTTGTAGAATGGTTTCTTGTGTAAATCAAATGGTGGTAACTAGTTTCGGCGTAGTCGCCTTCGTCAGACCACAAGAAAGAAATGAGCCTCCCGAGGTTTATATACACCCCAGGCTGACTCGGCTACCCTACAGTAACCTGAATCAGGCTCAAAAATGAAATTCTACAGTAAAACTAACTTCAGCACTTACGAGCAGAAACTAAAAAGCTTCCAACTCTCTTAGGCAATTTCCATGCCAAGATCGCCCTCCGTCCTGTAAAAATGTCGCGTGACATTATATCCAGGTGACTTTTGAGTCGACTCAAAAGTCACCTGGTTTATCCCCTCACTCCCCCCCCTACTCTCTGGTTTATCCCCTCACTCCCCCCCCTACTCTCTGGTTTATCCCCTCACTCCCCCCCCTACTCTCTGGTTTATCCCCTCACTCCCCCCCCTACTCTCTGGTTTATCCCCTCACTCCCCCCCCTACTCTCTGGTTTATCCCCTCACTCCCCCCCCTACTCTCTGGTTTATCCCCTCACTCCCCCCCTTACTCTCTGGTTTATCCCCTCACTCCCCCCCCTACTCTCTGGTTTATCCCCTCACTGCCTCGGGCGGGCCGTCCTTCTTCGGTTCTGCACTAACCAGATCTTGTGCCCCTGGTCCCCCGGCCCACCCCCCTACCCGCCCCCCCCTGCCCTTCATTTCAACCTCACCTCCCTCTCCCTGACTCCACGCCACGCCAGTGCGGATGGCTTCTGCCCCACCTTCCCCTCTCCCTCATAACCGCTTCCCAGTGACCCTTCCCTCTGCACTCCCCTTCCTCGCTCCTTCTCAGCTCGGGATACATACTCCCTCTGGCCGCCTGTGGTCTCCCCCCTCTGCGCGGCTGCCCCTCTGCCTAAGCACGCTCCCTCCCTGTGCCCCCCGCTGTCCTCTCCTTACGTGCCCCCCCTTCACCTCCTTTCCAGCAACCAGGCGGCTGCCTCGCCCTCTACCCTCGCCTCTACCGGTCCTCTTCCTCTTCCACTTCCTCTCAACACTGCCTTGTCCCGTCTCAAGGCTTCCTCCCGGCACCTGTACTAGCGTTTCTCTCTCACCATGGGCACATTCGCCCCCCGGCTCATGCTTGTCTTGCTTTTCTACCCTCCCCTCCCCCACAAAACCCCCTTTGCCTTTAACGCTTCCACCCGCTGCCCGGCTCACTTGTGGCTGCATCCACTCCGTCCCCTTCTACGCCCCCCCTCACCTCACTGACTACCCCTGCCCTGCCCACTCGCTACCCTGCTTGCCCCCCTCTCCTATCGCCCCCCACACTCCTTTCCCTAGGACAAATCCTCGGGGCCCGTCCGGCTCCTGATGCCTTCCGCAAGGACCCCGGCTTCCTCTTTATCGGGCTCGACACCGACATCGAGCCCTGGACCTGCGTCCACTGCAACTTCACTTGCGGCCCTGCCCTCGACTCTGCCATGGCGCACATGGCCTCCGAGGCTCACACCTCCAACCTGCGCGCAGCTGCCAAGGGCCCGGCTGCAAAGGAAAAGTACAGCAACTGGAGGGCCCTTACCTTCCTGGCTACCCCCCAGATCGCCTCATTCCTCTCCCAGTGACCTCAGTTGGAGTGGGGGGTACTGCGTCGCAGCCACCTGTTTTCCACTTATGCTCTAGTGTTGTTCCTGCCATGTACTTCAAAGACTATATATTTCATTTGACAGGGACATCCACTAATATGTGTGCTCTTTTAAACCTCCTAGCGAGAGCTAGCTATCATGATATGCTAACCTTGGAAGTCAAACCACAAGGGCTGCACACCTTCTCGCCTCTTTTATCGAACATATCAATCACTTTGCCTCGCCTTAAAGCCCGTGGATGCGTGTGCCTAGGCGCACGTTGGGCTTTAAACCGTTACTATGTTTGCACAACTCAAAATTCTATGCCTTAATATCAACGCCCTCAACGCGCCTTACAAAATGAATGCGCTTAAAACCGAAATATAGAATAGTGAACCCCGTCCCAGCTTGAAAGGATCTTCCCGGGTGGGTTTGCAAAGCACTGTTTCAAACATTTCGTGTGTGCAGATCGAACCCATTTGATTGGCTCCCGCCAAAAACGAAATTTCTAGGCCTTACACAAGGAGTCGCATTCAACATGATGCACCCGCACAACGGCTGTACGGCGATCATTGCGATCGTTGGGCCCAACTCCAACTTCAAGCTGGACCTGGGTTCCACTACTTCTTTCCACTCTAGTCTCTAGTTTAGCCAAGCTTAGAATAGCTGAAAACGTAGGCATTTTTGCCTAGGCAACTACCATTTTATAGATTTAATCCACATCCTTCTATTCGTGGCCTAGTGACGAGGGATGTTACGCGTCTCGTAGCGATACTTGCCTCGAGATTTTTCGGTTGAACGCGCTCGCCGCCGAAACGCCCTTTCGTCGCTCAGCTCATCACCTTCACATTCGCGTGAAATTGCCCTCGCGGCGGCCTTATTCCGTCCCCCCCCGCCCATCACCCACCTCTTCGCATTCGCGCTTGCCTCGAAACATTCTCTCGTCTCCCACCCCGTTTTTCCCATTTCGTCCCATCGCTTACGAGCTCTCCCCTCCTATCCTGTCGCCCTCTCTCTCGCCCCTCCATTCCCGTCGCGCTCTCTCTCTCCGCGCCCTTCTCGTCGCCCTCTCTCTCGCCCCTCTCATCTCGTCGCGCTCTCTCTATCCGCGCCCTTCCCGTCGCCTCCCTTCCCATCGCGCTCTCTCTCTCCCCTCCCTTCCCGTCGCCCTCTCTCTCGCCCCTCCCTTCCCATCGCGCTCTCTCTCTCCGCGCCCTTCTCGTTGCCCTCTCTCTCGCCCCTCTCATCTCGTCGCGCTCTCTCTATCCGCGCCCTTCCCGTCGCCTCCCTTCCCGCCGCCCTCTCTCTCTCCCCTCCCTTCCCGTCGCCCTCTCTCTCCCCCCTCCCTTCCCATCGCGCGCTCTCTCTCCGCTCCCTTCCCGTCGCCCTCTCTCTCGCCCCTCCCTTCCCGTCGTGCTCTCTCTCTCCGCGCCCTTCCCGTCGCCCTCTCTCCCGTCGCCCTCTCTCCCATCGCCCTCGCTCTCTTCTTCGCTCTGTCCCGGCGTTATATATATGCTTGCCTTCCGGCGAAGTGCTCTTTCGCCTCTCGCGCGATCGTTACGGTTCCTGTCACTGTCGGCACCACGAAACGCTCTCGAGTAGTCGCCATCGCGCTCCTCTCTACCCGCGCCATCGCCCCTCCCTTCCCTTCCCCACGATATTGCCATCACCCTTTCCTTTCGATCAGCGTACCTTTATTCCATCCCGTCTCGTCGCCCTCAAGAACTCCCCTACCTTCGCGTCTTCTTGTTGTTCTCCCATCCCCTTTTTTCGCCCTCGGTGTCTCCGCTCCCCTCCCGTCTTTCTTCCTCTCTCCGCTCCCCTAACGTCGCTCTTCCCATCTCCGCTTCCATTCCCGTCCTTGTTCCTCTCGCCCTTGATCTTTCCCGTCGTTATTCCTCACTACCGTCCCCTCCCCTCCCCTTGTTAATATTGTTCTAAAAGAGCAGGCCGCAGGTCCTTCGCTGCACTGGTCTCACAGGTCGACTAGCTCTGGATCACCTAAACATTCTCGTTGCATGTGTGTGGGTTGTCGGAACTGCTTGTGTCGTTGCGTCACGCAAAGCTTCTGGTACATTCACTGGAACGATTGGAAGCTTTGCACGTCGTGCAGCCTTGCGCCAAAATCGCACATGTATGTGCGAGAAAGGTTGTCACCAATCAGAGTTCATAAATATGATCCAATCGTTCCCCCTTCACTTTGAGGCAAACTCTGGTGTTGAAAGAAAATCTCACACGTAACTTCCAACTTTCCCAAAACTTCCGTTTTCAAGTTGGACCCAACTAGAAGGGGGGGGTCCCTATTTTAGCTGCTGGCTTTAAGAACTGGATTTCAAATCAGGGTAAAAACTCGGATGTTCTCGTCTTGATAGATACACGTCTCATTCTCAATCTCCCGAAAGTATCATTACGTTTCCGCCCCCATGCAGCTGCACATGCGATCGCCACCTACCCTCCCAGTAATGCTTCAATGACGCGCCCCTCGCCAGGCGATATCTCTGTCCTCTCATTTAACAAAGATATCTCCCTCTCCTCCTCCACCCCATCTGTAGATGGTCGGCTCCTTTCAGTCGACATTAACTTTCTCCACGAACAAATCCGACTAATTGCCATCTACGCCCCTCCCCATGCCACGACTCGTCGCGTGGCAAAGCACCCTCACTCCGGCTCTAGAAGCCCCCTCAGCTGCAACATGCACAGTCCTCGCTGGCGACTTCAATTCGGTCGTTCTACCTGGGGACCGCAACCGCGTCCTGCACGGACATGAACAGAGCGAAGCCTCTTCATTCGCGAACCTTCTTTCATCCCACTCCCTTCTGGACTCCTTCCGCGCCCTCCACCCCACCACCACCCTCTTCTCCTACATTGGTCGACAACGACGCACTATACTTCCGCCTCCTCCCCCCCCGGCCGCGCGTCTGGACCGCATTTACGTATCTACCACCTTTCTCTCCCGTCTCCATGCAGCCCATTACCTCCTCACCCCCAACTTTATCTCGGATCATTTGTTCGCCCCACTGTGCTCTCTCGGCTTTGACAACCCTATCATGGCCCCCCGTCCGTGGAGGCTCAGCACTTCCCTGCTACGTCGCCCTCACATAGCCCACATTTTGGATACCCATCTCCTACGTCTTCCCCCCCACCCATCGCCAGACGACTGGGACCACTGGAAGCAACAGCTCTCCCTTCGTCTCAAATGCTTCTCCAATCAGGAGCGACGTCGAGTATCAGGCACCATGGACCATCTACGCCACCTTATTAGTCGACTCCAAACCCAAGCTGCCTGCTCCGCCCTAAGCGTGGAAGAAAATGCCCGCCTCTGCAAGGCTCGGTTCCAACTCATGCAATATGAAGCCTCCAAAACCGTTGAGCTAGCCCTCAAAGCCAAACTTAAAGTCGAAGGCCATCGCGAAATGGGCCTCTCTTCCCTACTTGCTGGCCTCAACACTCGCATCGAAGCCTCTCTCATCTGCTCACTCACATTGCCGAATGGCGAAACTTCCTCCCACCTCCCTTCAATGACTGCGGAATGTACTCGCTTCTTTCAAAACCTATACTCTGGGTCCGCGCCTGTTGCCCCTAACCCCTCTTTTTGGACACATATCCCTCGTTCCACCCTGCCCAATGCCCTAGCCCGCCTCTTGCGAACACCGTTCCCACTTTCTGAAATTGGGAAGGCCCTTGGACAGCTTCCGAGGGGCAAAAATCCTAGCCCAGATGGCCTGCTTAGCGAGCTTTATCGTACTTTCACACCCCGGCTCGCCCCAGCTTTTCACTCCTTGCTAAGCTCGCAGCCCCCTCCTGCGCTACCTCCGTCCATGCTCTCCGGACGAACTGTCCTTATCCCCAAGAAAGGCGACTCCACGCTCGTTGAAAACCTCCGACCCATCACGCTCATGAACTCCGACTATAAGGTGCTTGCCATTTGCCTCGCCAACCGACTTCAGCGAGTGCTTCCTCACATAATTCATCCATCCCAAACCGCATTTATTAAACGCCGAAGAATTGGCGACACCATCAACGACACTCTTGACATTATGGATTGGGCCTCCTATTCACGCACCCCTCTCCTCGCTCTCACCGTTGACTTCCGCTAAGCCTATGACCTTGTGGACCGAACCTTTCTCTTGCAATCCCTCGAACATCTTGGTCTGCCTTCGCCATTCGTCTACTGGGTGCGCCTCATGCATTCAGGTACCTCCACGTACATTGCCGTCAATAACCTAGCGGGTCCGCTCTTTCCTGTCCACACTGGTGTTCGCCAAGGATGCCCCTTGGCCCCCCTCCTTTTCGTCTGCGTCATAGAGATTTTCCATCGATACATGTCTCTATACCTTCCAGGTTTTCCCTTGTCTCCTGTATCCCGTCGACTCATGGCCTGCTACGCAAACAACGTAACCATCTTCCTCTCATCGAATGACGAGCTTGGCGAGCAATCTCTCACCTCCTGACCTTCGCCTCAGTTTCTGGCGAATCCCCTAACTGGAACAAGTGCTCCATCATCCCCTTCAACCTCTCCTCGTCGCTACTCTCTAATGCAGGGCCTATCCCCATTCGCGCGCCCAACGAGGCTGAACGCATTCTCGGAATCTTCGTTGAGAAAGACAACCCCGGCGCCACAACTTGGAGTACAACTCTCGCCAGAATCCAGCGTTCCTCCAGATTCCTCGCGTCCTTACGCGCCACCGCTACCTGCCGCAAATCCCTCGCATCTGTCTTTCTCAACTCCACCCTATCCTTCCCCGGCCGATTCCATCTTTCTCCGCCCGACACCATTGCACGCCTAGATATTGCTGTTGGCAATTTCCTATCCTCCTCCCGCTATAAAGAATCTGGTCTAGCAGTTCGCCTTATTCCTCGCCGAATCCTTTTCAACTCCCCTCGGGACGGTGGACTTGGCGTCATCGCTCCATCCGCCCAAATCCGCGCTCTCTCTATCCAGCGAGCGCTACGACGCTTCAGGGTGTTCTCCTTTGAGGAGGTCGCGAGGAACGCCGTCGCTCTCCCCTTCGGTACCCATGCTTTTCTATCCCACCCGTCTATCATGAATCCAAAGGTTCTGTCACCATCCATCCCCCAACGTGTGCTTGCAGAACTTCGCGCCTTTCTATCTTTGTCACCCACTGTCCTTCCCCCTCGGATGTCACCTCTTTGCCTTCTCGTCGAACCGACGGCCTTCAACCGCTTTATCCTCAAACCCAATGGAAAACCCTTCGGCCTCATCCATCGCGAAAAGTTTCTCCTTACGCAACAGGTCCGCATTGGCGACATCTGTACTGCAGCTTATAATGGCCTGGAACCCTTATCTCCGGAGGCCTTCACAGCCAAATTCCCACCATCGCGTTTTCAGTCCGGTCGTCGTTTCATGCGCGAACTCGTCGCCGCTATACCCCCTTCGTGGTCTTCAGTACTCCGTGCCCCCATCAATGCTGCGGCATCTCCTGGGGACTGGCTCATTCTCTCTCATGAACTCCACTCCACCCCTACGCTAGCACTGCAGGTTTCTTCTTTCACACCGCCGCACACCCTCTCTGTGTCTTTCTTTCGGATCCTCCCACACCGCCTTATAGATCGAGCCCCCATTGGCTCTGGCATTGTTCATATTAAAGACGTTGCGGCCGTGCATACCCTGAATCGTTGGGTAGCAGGGCCGTTGCATACAGATGCACGGCTAGGTGCACGGCTGGAGCTTCTTCACGACGGCTTCCCGGACCTCGCCTCCATCCGCCGCCTTCTCTACTCACAGCAGCCGCTGGACCATGAGCTTCGTTGGACGCGCGCACTCGCATCTTCTCCTCCCCCCTTTCTTCCCAACCTCACCCATGACTTTCTCCGTGAACAACCTAGCCTGCAACGAGATCTCCTTTTTCGCCTCTACACCCGCACCCTTCCTTCAGGCGCTAGATTCCTTTTCACCACTGACAGAGGTCGCTGTTCGCTTTGTGCATCTGGAGAAATGGAGACTATCTCCCACATATTCTTCTACTGCGGTAGCGCTCCAGATGTCATATCTGCGCTTGGCTCGGTTGCCCGCCGGCACCTTGGCTGTGCGCCCCCGGATGAGCTTCTCCTTTTTCCTCTCCGCGAGAGAGTTGGTCAATCTGCTCCCTGGAGTCTCCTCGTTGGCGCAGCTGCCAGGGGGATTTGGAATGCCAGATGTGAAAGAAAGTTTCAAGACATGTTCTCCTCGAAGTTCGAAATTCTTCAACTCATCCTCGCCCAATTTCTTCTCGCCTTCAAGCTTTTTTTGTGGAGACGGTCAGGACAGTCCGCTAAGAAACAGCAACGGACAGCCGCTCGCATCAAGACCGCCATACGCCTCAGTTTTATTTGTTTTGACGCCAAGGGCGTCCCCTCCATCCATCCTGCCCTTCGTGCCTCTTGGCTCCTCGGCAACCCCTTCCGCCCCCCTTAAATGCTCTCACCGTAATAGAGCGCTCTCCCAAGAACACTGGGGGATATCCCCTCGGGGATTGGGGGATAACGTGTTGTTACGTACTCCTTATAGGTAGTGCTGCGATCAGAAGTTGATCGTGGCCTAGGATCTACTCAGAAAGGTTCGCACGCAGAGAAGTGATGTTGGTGGGCCCTTGACCTCAATAGCAGAGTGAATGTAAAATGCTTTGAGGCACGCCAATTCTTCCTCTTGCTCCACGGTGAGTTTCTTCGACGAGTCGCGTCGATGAGAGTAGATGGCCAGAAACTTCTCGTAGGTGTAGGGTCGCGGCTCGGCATGGGCATCAAAGGTGCCGACGCCAGTTCCGCGCATCATGCCTTGAAGGTGCTGTGAGGGGGGACCGATGAGGGGATGCTCTGGCGTGCCGAAAATGCCGTGGGTAGTAACTTCAAGCTCGAGCTGCGACAGCCCTTCCTCTGGGGGCGCGTGGCGCTCTGCTTCAGCGATGGCGGCGAGTCCGCGGCCGGCAATCGCGCTCGTTGATGTCGTCGGCGTATGACAATCCCTGCAGATGCCATCTGGATCGGGGTTGTGTAACGCCGTTTCGCGTGGGTGGGGATGATGCGGCACCCACGGTCTGCCGTCAGGGTGCTTCCAATCCCTGCGGTGGATGTGCTCGAAGCGCAGTGGCACGAGATCAATCAACTCGTGCGAGTCGCCGCTGCAGTCGGGAATGTCGAAATCTAGGACATACACTCCATTTCCGGAGTGCGCTCGTCCGATCTGCCTGCGGGGAAATTTGCGCGATTCGTAGTGCAGCAGGATGTCTCGCGTCGCGCGATCCGTGCTGAGGTCGACGCCGCAGTCCATGAGCTGTGCCTCTGACAGGAGGTTGAAGCGCAGGTTCTGGACGATCAGCACATCGTTAAGCGTGATGTGCGTGCGGCTTCCACGTGCTTTGAGCACGACAATGCCTTGTGCGCTTGCGCGCAGGCGCGTGTTGTTCGCCACACTGACGTAAGTGACTGTAGGGGTGGGGACGGCGTTGGATATGTAACGCTCGGAGCCCACCATATGCTGGCCGCAGCAGCTGTCCAGGTACCAGGTGTTGTAGCGCTTGTTGTCGTCACGTGCGAGCAGCGCCAATCGCGGTGTGACGATGTGTGGGGTGTCGAACTTCAGAAATTGCTCGCGCGAGAGCCAATCAAGTGGCGCCACCCGCATGTTTGGTATGTGCGGGGGACTTTCAAGAAGCGGGACTGGGAGGTTCCAGTCCTGGTCGTCGTCGTCGTTGAAGTCGCGGCGCGGGCTCAACGGGTTGTTGTTGGTGAACGCGCCGATGGGGTGCGGTGCTGGCTCAGGTGAGGGTGAGCGAACACGGCGACGACGTGACTCGCCTGTCATGGCCATGTTGCTCATGACGTTGCGCGTAGGGGCAGTTGATGGCTGCTGCTGCTGATGCTGAACGGTTGAGTTCAGATTGCGCGCGGGTGGGGGTTGATACCCTTGGGCTGGACGCACGTCGCCTCGTGCGTCTTGTCGGCCGGACCACTTGCTCGGATTGGTCTGGCGAGGGCGAGATCGGAACTTACATCGATCCGCCAAATGCCCGAAGTTTCTGCAGATTTTGCAGTAGAGGCACCGCGGTCGTCGCTCTTCATTGTTGTCGGCGTAGAAGGCGAGCCGTTCGCGTTCTCGTCGTGGCGCTGGTCGCTGCTGATCCATATCCCGTTGTTCGACGAGAAGGGCGGCGCAAAGGGCGCCCTCCGAGATGACCCCCTGCTGTCGGAGGAGCGCCTTGCAGGGCCGCCACTCTGGGCCAAGCCCTTGAAGCACAATGTTCACGAAGATTTCCTCGGAAATCGAGCTTCCCAACTTCGCGATTTGATCGCGAAGGCTCCGACAGCGGTTGATGTAGCTGTTGACCTTCTCCCCTGAGGTCATCTTAGTTTCCAGCAGTTGCTGGAGTAGTCGGCTCGAGGAGACGGAGTCCTTGGGCTGATACACGCCGTTCAGGTGGCGCCAAGCGTCGAGGGCTGGGGCAGCCGATGTCTTGTATGAACGAATGTTCAGCTGCTCCGCCGGCGACATGTTACGCAGAAGAATCCCGTACGCCATCAGGGACTCGTTATAATAGCGAGTCCTGGCGTCGTCGGTGTCCTCAGCAGGTCCCGAGTAGCTCCCGTCGAAATAATGATAAATCTGCGCGTTTTGCAGCAGCAGCTCCAGCTCGAAGCTCCAGGTGTAAAAGTCCCTGCCGTCAAAGCACACACTTGTCTTTATTTTTGATATGCTCAAAAACCTTGATTGCGCGGAGAGAATTGCTTCATCGCTGGGACAGGGAGTCTTGGGGGTTGAGCCATTCGTATCTAGGGAGAAGCCTTGCGGGGCGGAGTTTTGGCCGTTTGGGGCCGGTTGAGTGGGTTGGGAAGAGGTTCCCGCGTCGCCATTCCGCAATGTTTGGAGTCCTTGCTCCAGGCTCGTGAGTCGTTGAAGCAGTTGTGCGAGGACGGCGGAAGGGATCGTCGTCGTTTCCTCGCTTGTCGCAGCCGGGTTGGGCTGCGCTTCAGCCGTCAGATTCGTCTGACCACCAGATCCTCCGGCCATTCTCACACGCGAGCGTGTGCCGGACGCCACTTTCCGAATGTCGTAATTTTCGGGAGTGGAAGTGCGAAGGATTCCCGAGCCGCTCTCATACCATGCTGCGATCAGAGGTTGATCGTGGCCTAGGATCTACTCAGGAAGGTTCGCACGCAGAGAAGTGATGTTGGTGGGCCCTTGACCTCAATAGCAGAGTGAATGTAAAATGCTTTGAGATAATTTAAAACATGCAAATACAGCAAATATAAATATGAGTACAGGGGAGATGAAACGACCTAGCTAGCCATGTACTCTAAGGGGTACATTCCCTTATTCAAATACATTCCCAACCGTGCGGCGCGAACAGTTACGAAACTGTTCCCGCCGAAACCATCCTGCCTGCAGCTGCCTGATGCTGTCTGCTCCGACGGTCCAGATGCGTCCCAACTGTCTGACGCTTCGAGTCGATTCCAACCGTCTGACGCTTCGCGTTCATTCGCGATACTGCGTGCTTCTCTTTGCTGCGGTGAGGAGTGCACAGTAATATTCAAGTATTAGTATTCGTAACAGGTAGTTGGTCCATTTGGCCATATTCCCTGCTTGCTCTATGTATGTTATGTATACAGGTTACGACCTTAATATAACCTTAACCTGTTGTTAGTGACTGAATCCGTGATCCCACTCACCAAACCTGTCAGAAAACCTGATAGAGTGACAGTAGGCGTTTTTTTTTTTCCATTCACGTTATCGAGTCCCAAGTTGGTTACTTATGGCATATTTTCCCTAAAGCGCAGCAGACAATTCTATAACTTGACTGTAGCTTTTGATAGGTTTTCGTCCCGATGTGACTGTATTCGTGGAAATAACTGTCAGAGACAGGCAAGGGGCGGTCAACGTCCGCCAGAGACAGGTCAGTGGAGCGGACCTGTTGCGTTAGCGCAGTACTGTACAGTACAATTTTCGCTGTTTGGTTTTCGCTGACGAAGCAGGCGGCCACAGCGGTGGTTGGTCCAGTTTTTAAGTTTGTATTAAGGTCGTAACCCAGACAACACAGAGGCTTAACAAGGTGTAACCCAAGCCAGAGGCCTACGCTAACGTTTAGCGTTTCTTTAACTGAACTAAGTTCACGCACAGGAGCTGTTCCTGGCCGCTCTGTGTCGGAAGCCATAGGTGTAGAATTGCACTTAAGGTGGTTGGAAGGGGCTGTGAGCAACCAGGAGCGGTGGTTGGTCCAGACCAGATCCAAGCCCTAGGTACAGTGGACACTCAGAACGACAGCCAGTTTTCGTGCTGTGCTCACCCGGTTCGCTTCGGTGGCAGCAAGGCGCCAGGCAGGCTAGTTGCGCCGAGGGGCGGAAGGTCGGTTAGCAGCCAGCAACATATTTTCAGGTATAATGAATGTCTCGCTTAATAATAATACTCATCACAACAAAAATATTGCTCCAAAACAGTGTTGTAACAACCCATGTTAAAATGCATAATGCATTATTTACATATAGAATCGAATGTAATGAAACTGCCTAACCTATCAAGCGTTGATACCCTTGTGGGAATTCTTTCCCTTCATGTGCTCCAGGAAACGTCCTATCATACTAATTCTGCCGCTCAGAAAAGTGCCACCCATAAAATTCGCGGCCGCTTCATGTCTTGCCATGGCCCTCTCGACGCCGCGCTTAAACTCCTCCTGCGCCGCCCACGCGTCCGCAGCCGATTTCTGAATGGACTTGCGCGATTCCTCGATGTGCGTTGCGCTCAAAGCCTCGCGAATTTCTGCGCAAGAGGAAAGCTGAACACTTAGAGCACAGCCATGATATATCATAACAATCAAGAATGAAATGCCACTCCGACGAGCTTCCAATACTAAGTTCAAAATCTTACCTTCGACAGAAGGCTTCGGAATATCGTTCGTTTGTCGTCCATGCCGCCAGCAGTGCCATTCCGCCCACTCTGCTGGTTTCCGCAGCGCCAGCGGAGCCGTATCACTTCGAGCCATATCAGCACCTTCCACCCCGTTCCTAGCACTGTTGGCGACGGCGGATTCTCCGGAGGCGCGTCGAACGACTCTCGACTGGTCGTCGTTGAAATCCGCGAACTGAAAGTCACCAAAATCGGAGGTCCCTAGCGCATGGTTCCGTTCTGCGGCAGGGTCTGACAAGCCACGGGGAAAGAGCCTTGGCGTGCCTGGATCCTCGAGCTGCCCCGCTGGGCTTTGCGAAAACGCGAACTCGCCGCTGCCAATGGAAACGCTCCGATCATAGAACGAAGACGACGGCCCATCGGAAGGCGAACTGGACGAGCTGGGGGTCGACGCGCTACGGAAAACGCG
The DNA here is from genome assembly GCA_947471745.1 of Closterium sp. Naga37s-1. Taxonomy (NCBI): domain Eukaryota; kingdom Viridiplantae; phylum Streptophyta; class Zygnematophyceae; order Desmidiales; family Closteriaceae; genus Closterium; species Closterium sp. Naga37s-1. The sequence goes on along the minus strand of CANJKZ010000235.1, from coordinate 567,437 downwards.
CGGAGAGCGCGGATTAACCATCTGGACACTACGTACTAAGCGCTGATTAAAAAATGAGAGCACGGCGCTGGAAGGAGCTGATAATCAAGTACGATGAGGGACATAGGAGAAAAACTGACTGTAACTTGATATGGATTGAACTAGATATATTTTGGGATCAGGCCCATTCGGTGGAAGGTGGTGTGGTGTCTTGGCGCTGGACGAAGGCACGATGAATGCGCGGGAGGTGACGTGGCGAGCTGCCTGGTTTTGAAGGGGGGTCTTTCTTTCGCCCCACCTCAAGCCGAGGAGGCTGCTGGTTGGTGTTGGTTGGTCCATCCGCAGGCACCCATCGACGCGGGGCGGTCTTGGTGGGGGCGAGGCGAGATGGCGCAAGAGGGTTGCAATTGAGAAAACAATCAGCCGAATGTGGTTGGTCGTTGGTCAGACAACACGACAAGGACGAAAATACAGTAACAGAAGGAAAACTGTGTTGTGCACTGTGTGGACCAAGCCACATTGTCCACAGTGCATGCTGTGGAAACATCGAAAGCTTGCAGCTTCCTGCATTCAAAACTGTACACCTGGGCTCCGATAATTTCAGAGACGGGGCACCGGGTCGCACCTCTGGCGTTTAGCCCAGCGGTTGAAATTATGGGGAACAAAAAAGTTCCCCCTAATTTCAACCCCCCCAAGCGCAGATATTTTGGCGCTGAGTCAGTCCCCGCTGGAACATGCCAGTCGGTTACGCTTGTTTCTACCCATATTCATCTCCTTCACTTGGGCCGTCCATTCTATGCCACGTAGGAATCTAGTGCGGCTGGTTTGCTTTGTGGGCCACGAAAAACCTGCCTGGGAGCCTTCTCGAATCTCTTTCACCAGCTCATTCCAGCGTGGAAATGTGCAGACGCGTCAGGTCACAGGCTGTAAAGCTCTCGACTTCACTGTTGACAGCCTCCGAAGCGCTCGAGCTCCTGACCCCATGTGACGACAGGGGCCTTGCAATTATAGGGAATGAAATTATCGGAGCCCAGGTGTAATGGGTCTTTTCGCTAAACTCATACGCTGCCCGGGTTTTCCCACGGGCTTACCAAGGGTTATCGCTGTTCAGAAGGACGATTCAAGCTGACATCGGGGAATACTGTAAAGGGATATTATTCGCGTGCGCTGAACAGAAAAAATATGCTATGGTAAACAGAGTTCAAACCAGATGATAGGTGGTTGAGGCGACAGGGGTTGTGACTGGTAGGGTTGTGGTGGAGAGACATATGAGGAATTTTAAAATGTCTGGGAAACGCTTTGGGAGGATGGGATGCGGTTACTAGGTCTGATGGGTCACTTCACACGGCAAATCCCAGAACATCCACAGCGAACTGAAAGTCACCAAAATCGGAGGTCCCTAGCGCATGGTTCCGTTCTGCGGCAGGGTCTGACAAGCCACGGGGAAAGAGCCTTGGCGTGCCTGGATCCTCGAGCTGCCCCGCTGGGCTTTGCGAAAACGCGAACTCGCCGCTGCCAATGGAAACGCTCCGATCATAGAACGAAGACGACGGCCCATCGGAAGGCGAACTGGACGAGCTGGGGGTCGACGCGCTACGGAAAACGCGCGGAGAGCGCGGATTAACCATCTGGACACTACGTACTAAGCGCTGATTAAAAAATGAGAGCACGGCGCTGGAAGGAGCTGATAATCAAGTACGATGAGGGACATAGGAGAAAAACTGACGTAACTTGATATGGATTGAACTAGATATATTTTGGGATCAGGCCCATTCGGTGGAAGGTGGTGTGGTGTCTTGGCGCTGGACGAAGGCACGATGAATGCGCGGGAGGTGACGTGGCGAGCTGCCTGGTTTTGAAGGGGGGTCTTTCTTTCGCCCCACCTCAAGCCGAGGAGGCTGCTGGTTGGTGTTGGTTGGTCCATCCGCAGGCACCCATCGACGCGGGGCGGTCTTGGTGGGGGCGAGGCGAGATGGCGCAAGAGGGTTGCAATTGAGAAAACAATCAGCCGAATGTGGTTGGTCGTTGGTCAGACAACACGACAAGGACGAAAATACAGTAACAGAAGGAAAACTGTGTTGTGCACTGTGTGGACCAAGCCACATTGTCCACAGTGCATGCTGTGGAAACATCGAAAGCTTGCAGCTTCCTGCATTCAAAACTGTACACCTGGGCTCCGATAATTTCAGAGACGGGGCACCGGGTCGCACCTCTGGCGTTTAGCCCAGCGGTTGAAATTATGGGGAACAAAAAAGTTCCCCCTAATTTCAACCCCCCCAAGCGCAGATATTTTGGCGCTGAGTCAGTCCCCGCTGGAACATGCCAGTCGGTTACGCTTGTTTCTACCCATATTCATCTCCTTCACTTGGGCCGTCCATTCTATGCCACGTAGGAATCTAGTGCGGCTGGTTTGCTTTGTGGGCCACGAAAAACCTGCCTGGGAGCCTTCTCGAATCTCTTTCACCAGCTCATTCCAGCGTGGAAATGTGCAGACGCGTCAGGTCACAGGCTGTAAAGCTCTCGACTTCACTGTTGACAGCCTCCGAAGCGCTCGAGCTCCTGACCCCATGTGACGACAGGGGCCTTGCAATTATAGGGAATGAAATTATCGGAGCCCAGGTGTAATGGGTCTTTTCGCTAAACTCATACGCTGCCCGGGTTTCCCCACGGGCTTACCAAGGGTTATCGCTGTTCAGAAGGACGATTCAAGCTGACATCGGGGAATACTGTAAAGGGATATTATTTGCGTGCGCTGAACAGAAAAAATATGCTATGGTGAACAGAGTTCAAACCAGATGATAGGTGGTTGAGGCGACAGGGGTTGTGACTGGTAGGGTTGTGGTGGAGAGACATATGAGGAATTTTAAAATGTTTGGGAAACGCTTTGGGAAGATGGGATGCGGTTACTAGGTCTGATGGGTCACTTCACACGGCAAAGCCCAGAACATCTACTGCGGGGGGGAGCCCAGCCCAACAATGCATAACGATATACACTGTACATCGATTTCTGGAACTGTTGTGTAATCTAAATTAGATGTGACAGTGAAGCAGAGATAACTCCGAGTGTGTACCGCGAATGTATGTCCTAGAGATTCCCCCGTCAGCTCTGGGGGTAGCTAGCCACCCGTTTCATTGCATGCATCCCTGTAGTCTCGATTAGCATCTATTCTAAGAGTTGACGTTCGACAATGAGGTGGAGCGATTGACACGTCAAGAAACACACGTGAGACTCAATACACCTGGGCTCCGATAATTTCATTCCCTATAATTGCAAGGCCCCTGTCGTCACATGGGGTCAGGAGCTCGAGCGCTTCGGAGGCTGTCAACAGTGAAGTCGAGAGCTTTACAGCCTGTGACCTGACGCGTCTGCACATTTCCACGCTGGAATGAGCTGATGAAAGAGATTCGAGAAGGCTCCCAGGCAGGTTTTTCGTGGCCCACAAAGCAAACCAGCCGCACTAGATTCCTACGTGGCATAGAATGGACGGCCCAAGTGAAGGAGATGAATATGGGTAGAAACAAGCGTAACCGACTGGCATGTTCCAGCGGGGACTGACTCAGCGCCAAAATATCTGCGCTTGGGGGGGTTGAAATTAGGGGGAACTTTTTTGTTCCCCATAATTTCAACCGCTGGGCTAAACGACAGAGGTGCGACCCGGTGCCCCGTCTCTGAAATTATCGGAGCCCAGGTGTATTGAGTCAAAGGCGTCCTGGACATAGCCTTCAAATCAAACAAAGCATCCCTGCTGCAAAGCAGCCGAGTTGATGAACTGTGCAGGTGACATCGCCGGCTTCTGCTCTGTAGCGCCACGCGCAGCACACACATTTGAATTGTTTTTTCGCCTGAGTGACGGAAGGGAAACGACACCACCCAGATGTATGCATGCATATCACTGCAATTGTATTCCCTCCGTCCAGTCCTGTGAAAACGACATCTACAGTTTCCCTTTATGGGCAGGGCAACTTTTTGCGTGACCCTGCTTTCGAGCTCGTCATCAAGTCAATCTGGCACTAGGGGATATTTAGAAAATTGGGTTCTATAGAATATTAACATATAGTTTTATGATTCTATTGTGTACAGTTTCAATTGATTTAAATTCAACAAATCTCTTATCAGGAAGACCACGTCACATTCAGACCAAAATTCAGCATTGTATAAAAAACATGATGTTGACTCTTTGTCCTACCGCCCAAAACGGGAAATATGCTTTTCTGGTGACTTTATATACCTTACATCTCCCATCCAGTACACTGCCAGTAGTGCAGCTTGCCATCGGTGATCTATACCTCCCCAAATTTAAGCATTATAGTCTTCTTGCCCTTGGCTTTCTGTTTCTTCTTTGTCGAAATCTCCAAAGACCGCACAGAAATATGAAACCTGCAGAAGACAATAAAGGAAACATGTTAACGAGGTCAGATAACCTGCAGAAAGATATTGCAGCATGCACTATGCAGACAAGTGCAGGTGTATGGAGACAATAATGGCGTCTCAGGTGTTACAGAAAGTAATAATCAGGAAAAGGTTTTATCATGAGACAACGAATTCCAAATAACGTGAAATTCAATCAGAAAGGGTGGAGTAGTATGTGAATTGAATTGAAGTTGTCTGGGGTGTACACACCGCAAGGGTTAGCGTGCAAGATGCAGAAGATTAGGGTTGACTGTATGAGGCGAAATTAAGGACTGGTTGCTTGAAATGCAAATGAGTATGATTGACGGCATGAGGCACGAATTTGTGTGTAGAGCCGGGCAGGTGGCTAAGACGTATGTATGAATGGTGTTGAATATGGGTCTGATTATGAGATACTGTGCGGGTGTCAAGTATAGGGACTGGTGGAAGGGATTCGGTGATGTGTCATGTGAAAGGCGTGTCATAAGGAGATGGAGGGGGCAAGAGAGAGGGAGAGTACCCGAGGCAGCAACGATGATTGGGAAGAAAGCATCAAGCTGGGTAAGTCGAGTTGATTTATGAGGCGCCTCAAAGGTCCAACGAGAGAAGCACGATTTTAACAGGTGTCAAGCGCAGCAGGAGTTGATCCAATTTTGATTTATCCAGGTTGGAGAAAGGGAGTGGAAGGGGAAGAAGAGTGTGGGGGTGGAGTGGGGTGGAGTTGGGGGGAGGGAGAGGGAAAGGGCGGCAGCAAGAGGTGAAGGAGCCATTTAGGCACGAATGTGGACGAAGGAATCAAAGGGTTTCGGGACAGAAGGAATTGAACGAGTAAGAAGAAACATTCAGAAGAACAATGGACTAGCATTGGCATGTGCATGTGCATGTGCATGTGCGAAAGACTGGATGTAAGTCCACATGTGAGTGCATTAAACACACTCCCCTCCATCCCTCCGCTCCGCATCCTCCTCCCAGCTTACTGCATCCTCTTCCTCTTCTACTATCCCCCCATCTCCCCAAGTTATTTCCCCCATCCCTTCTTAATCTCCCCCATGGAACACAACCCTCACCTCCTCTTCGCCCTCGTGCCAGTGCCTCCAAATGCTCTTCCCAGCCGACTGCCCTGCCGTTCTCCTTCCCCTCATTCTCCCCACATCCCACCCTACCTCACCCCCCATCCCCTCCCCAGATCTCACCTCCTCTTCTCGCTCATGCCAGTGCCTCCAAATGCTCCTCCCAGGGGACTGCTCCCCCCCTGCCCCTCCAAGCCCGCCTGCTAGCAACAGGTCATCTGCACTCACAGCAGCAGCACCATCGCTGCTGCCACTACCCCCCACTCTCTCAGTTATGCCTTCATATAATCTCACAGCAGCATCACCATCGCTGCTGCCACTACCCCCCACTCTCTCAGTTATGCCTTCATATAATCTCACAGCAGCATCAGCAGAACCAGCACCAGAAGCAGCAGCAGCAGCAGCAGCACCACCACCACTACCAGTACCAGAAGAAACAGCAACAGCACCAGCATCTGCAGCACCGTTAGCAGCAGTATCATCGGATTCCCTTGCACTGTCATCACCTCGTTTCACCGCATTCAATCCCTTTACACCATCAGATCCTCGTTCTATCTCGCTCCCCATTCCAAGTTCCTGCTGCTCCTTCTTCTCCTGCTGCTCCTTCTTCTCCTGCTGCTCCTTCTTCTCCTGCTGCTCCTTCTTCTCCTGCTGCTCCTGCTGCTCCTGCTGCTCCTGCTGCTTCTCTGTCTCCCATACTCCAAGTTCTACTGCATCTGTACCCCCCAGCTCTCCTCCCGGCCCCCCTTCCCATTTCCCATCTTCCTCCACCCCCAATTTCCCTTTCCCATCTCTCCCCGACCCCTCTTCGCTTTCCCCCTCTTCCCTCCCTCCCTCCTCGCGTGCCCTCACTTCCCCCGAACCCTCTTCATCCTTCAAATTCTCTCCCTGCCGTGTTACATTCTCAAAAGAATAATCACGACCCCTCTCCTCTTCCTTATCCTCCTCCTCCCTCACATTAACCACATCCCCCAAATCAGCAGCCACAGCCCCATGCTTGGGAGAATCAGCCACACCCTTATTCCCCGAAGTATCAGCCCCACCCCCACCGCCCACACTCTCAGGCCTACTCTCCTCTATGATTCTTCTTCCTCCTCCTCCTCTCCGTCCTGCCACCAACCCCCCTCGTACCCTTCTCCCTCCCTCCCCCCTCAGCACATCTCTCCCTCCCCCACCTGGTTTCCGCTGCTTCTTTCCAACCCGTAAAACTTTCGAATCCTGCCCGCACACCAGCGGCTTTCCAAGAACCAATGACAGGTCGGTGAAATTCACATCCGTCCGCCTCTCGGGCAGCACAAAAACTTCCGAACCACCCAACTTCGAATCCGCCCCTGAGAAACCCCGGCTCAAATCTGACCGGTTCTTCTGCCCCTCCTCCCCGCCACTGCCCCCCATTGCAACCAACAGCTCATTCCTATGGTGGAACAACGTGGGGTCTTTTTTACCCTCGGTAGCAAAACTAAGCATCTTTCTTAGCAGCCAGAAGCAGTCGCTTACTAGGTGACTGCTGTCCAAGCAATTAGAATCGCCAAACACCGCCACTTTCCCCTTCCCCCTCTCCACTAAACCCAGGACTGATGCCTCAACTTGACTCTTCATCCTCCCCCCTCTAGTCGAAACAATCGACCCGCCACTCCCCCCTCCTGCCACTCCCCCCCCTTCCCCTCCTCCCCCCTCTCCCCCTCCCCCTCCGCCCGCTTCCCCGCCCTCTCCCCCACCACTGCCCCCTCCCGACGACCCATCCCTGAAGAGGAACCGGTGAACGTAACCCCCTTTGGGGAACCTGCGAATATCGGTGCCCGAGGCAAAGTAAGCGCGATGGCCAGCGATGGAAAAGGTGCCGGAGAGAATGGCATCGCCGAATGCGATGCTGAAGGGAGCAAGGAGGTCGTTGAGGGCTGGCACGTTGGCACCCCCTGGGAGGATGGGGGGAGAGGAGGGGAGAGGAGCGTACAGAAGAGGAGAGAAGGAGGGGAAATGTTTGTAATGGAGGTTCATACGGTGGAAATCGTACAAACATTACAAACATCTCCCCTCGTATCGTACATACGAGAAGGAGGGTCATACGGTGGCCTGCGATGGAAAAGGTGCCGGAGAGGAAGGTACCCCCGGGGAGAAAAAGGTATCACCGAACGCGATTCCTCAATGAGAGAGGAGGTCCTTGAGAGCTGGGAACGGTGACGAGGAGGGAGGTTGGGTCCCCCTGCCCTGCGGAAATAGGGGGAGAAGGCAGAAGAGAATGGCGTGTGCTTCATCGTGGGCCCGTAACCAGCCCTAACATTCCGCTGCACGGATTCTGTTAGGGCTGGTTACGGGCTTTTTTTTGAGGCGCCTAAAAAACGACCTCGATTCTGTTAGGGCTGGTTACGGGCTTCATCGTACGCCCCCACACACCTGCTGCACCCGCACTGCACATCTGCGGTGCTGCTGCGTCCTTGCCCCTAGCAGTGCTCTCACTCACCTCCAAGCGTCCAGTCCACCAGGAGCGAGAGTTGTCATCAAAGAAGCATGCAGGGGCACACCCATTCAGACTAGAATTCCTCACAAGGGATGATGACACAGGCCCTAAATATTGATGGGAAGTGCAGTGCGCTGTCTCACCAGTAGCGGGCGTCCACCAGGAGCGAGTGTTGTCATCAAAGAAGCGCATGTGCTTCATGGTGGGCACGTGGTACCAGTCCCCCACCACTATGAGACCCAGCCCAAGTGCTGTGACATCGTGATGCAGCTTGGCTATCTGAGACGCACAGGGGGGGAGTGCACAGGGGAAGCAGATAGGAGAAGGACGGGGGGGGGTTTGGCGCATGTGCTTCATGGTGGGCATATCACGTGGTACCAGTTGCTCACCACTATGAGACCCAGGCCGAAAACAGTAACGTCGTGATGCAACTTGGCTATCTGAAACGCATAAGGGGGAAAAAGGGGGGCGGGTGGGGGGTGTGCAAGTGAATAGGGGAATGCAAGTGGGATGAGGCTTCATGGTGGGCATATCACGTGGTAGCAGTCGCCCACCACTATGAGACCCAGTCCCAGCGCTGTAACGTCGTGATGCAACTTGGCTATCTGAAACACATAAGGGGGAAAAAGGGGGGCGGGGAGGGCGTGGTACTAGTCGCCCACCACTATGAGACCCAGTCCCAGCGCTGTAACGCAATGATGCAACTTGGCTATCTGAAACACATAAGGGGGAAAAAGGGGGGCGGGGAGGGCGTGGTACTAGTCGCCCACCACTATGAGACCCAGTCCCAGCGCTGTAACGCAATGATGCAACTTGGCTATCTGCGACACACACAAGAGTGGGGGAGGGGAGCGCACAGAGGAAGGAGGGGAGAGGGTGGGAGGACTTGAGAAGAAAGAAGCGCATGTGCTTCATGGTGGGCACGTCACGTGGTACCAGTCCCCCACCAGTATGAGTCCCAGCCCTCGCACTGTAACGTAATGATGCAACTTGGCTATCTGTGACACACAGGGAGGAAGTGAGGGGCGAAGTGCAAGGAAGAAGAGGAGGGGACGAGCAGGGGAATGCAAGGGGGAGGGGAGATGAAGCGCATGTGCTTCATGGTGGGCACATCACGTGATAGCAGTCCCCCACCACTATGAGGCCCACCTCTCTCAGGTCTCTCTGACAAGAGTGTCTAGATCTTGTTCCTCTCACCTCCTCTGCATGGAATTCCACCATCAGCACCGCGCCATACTCCTCTGAACACCACACTACATCTGTCGGCCTTTTCTTCTCAGCTCCCAGCCCTGTCCAATCGAGCCCCACTTGAGTCGATTCAAAAGTCACCACACTACATCTGTCAGCCTTTTGTAGTGAGTCGAGTTTTGAGTCGACTCAAAACTCGACTCCCTCGGAACACCACATTACATCAGTCAGCCTTTTCTTCTCAGCTCCCAGCCCTGTGCTTCACTCATCCTCTCAATTCCTCACGAAAGCACGCCTTTATCTCACCTCCTCAGCGCGATACTCCTCCTCCATGTCCACCATCAGCACTGCGTCATACTCCCTCAACGGGACTACCTGCATGTCATCTCACCTCCCACATGTCATCTCACCTCCCACATGTCATCTCACCTCCCACATGTCATCTCACCTCCCACATGTCATCTCACCTCCCACATGTCATCTCACCTCCCACATGTCATCTTACCTCCCACATGTCATCTCACCTTCCACATGTCATCTCACCTCCCACATGTCATCTCACCTCCCACATGTCATCTCACCTCCCACATGTCATCTCACCTCCCACATGTCATCTCACCTCCCACATGTCATCTCACCTCCCACATGTCATCTCACCTCCCACATGTCATCTCACCTCCCACATGTCATCTCACCTCCCACATGTCATCTCACCTCCCACATGTCATCTCACCTCCCACATGTCATCTCACCTTCCACATGTCATCTCACCTCCCACATGTCATCTCACCTCCCACATGTCATCTCACCTTCCACATGTCATCTCACCTCCCACATGTCATCTCACCTCCCACATGTCATCTCACCTCCCACATGTCATCTCACCTCCCACATGTCATCTCACCTCCCACATGTCATCTCACCTCCCACATGTCATCTCACCTCCCACATGTCATCTCACCTCCCACATGTCATCTCACCTCCCACATGTCATCTCACCTCCCACATGTCATCTTACCTCCCACATGTCATCTCACCTTCCACATGTCATCTCACCTCCCACATGTCATCTCACCTCCCACATGTCATCTCACCTCCCACATGTCATCTCACCTCCCACATGTCATCTCACCTCCCACATGTCATCTCACCTCCCACATGTCATCTCACCTCCCACATGTCATCTCACCTTCCACATGTCATCTCACCTCCCACATGTCATCTCACCTCCCACATGTCATCTCACCTTCCACATGTCATCTCACCTCCCACATGTCATCTCACCTCCCACATGTCATCTCACCTCCCACATGTCATCTCACCTCCCACATGTCATCTCACCTCCCACATGTCATCTCACCTCCCACATGTCATCTCACCTCCCACATGTCATCTCACCTCCCACATGTCATCTCACCTCCCACATGTCATCTCACCTCCCACATGTCATCTCACCTCCCACATGTCATCTCACCTCCCACATGTCATCTCACCTCCACATGTCATCTCACCTCCCACATGTCATCTCACCTCCCACATGTCATCTCACCTCCCACATGTCATCTCACCTCCCACATGTCATCTCACCTCCCACATGTCATCTCACCTCCCACATGTCATCTCACCTCCGCCGCGTGATACTCCTCCTCCATATCCACCATCAGCAGAGCGCCATACTCGCGTGCATCAAAGCACGTCAGGGGCGACCCCAGCACCTCGAGCGTGAACCCCCAGTCTCTCAGAGCGGCAAACAGCCCGTGGAAGTTGGTGTGAGGGTGGTCGCCGTGCCAGTCCAGAATGTCGTTTCTCACATCCAGCGAGTCCCTATGGGGGTTTGATGAGAAAGGAGGAGTGATGTGAAGGCGTGAAGAGGGGAGAAAAATACAACAATCTTAGCACCTCGAGCGTGAACCCCCACTCCCTCAGAGCGGCAAACAGCCCGTGGAAGTTGGTGTGAGGGTGGTCGCCGTGCCAGTCCAGAATGTCGTTTCTCACATCCAACAATTCCCTATGGGGGTTTGATGAGAAAGGAGGAGTGATGTGAAGGCGTGAAGAGGGGAGAAAAATACAACAATCTTAGCACCTCGAGCGTGAACCCCCACTCCCTCAGAGCGGCAAACAGCCCGTGGAAGTTGGTGTGAGGGTGGTCGCCGTGCCAGTCCAGAATGTCGTTTCTCACATCCAGCGAGTCCCTATGGGGGTTTGATGAGAAAGGAGGAGTGATGTGAAGGCGTGAAGAGGGGAGAAAAATACAACAATCTTAGCACCTCGAGCGTGAACCCCCACTCCCTCAGAGCGGCAAACAGCCCGTGGAAGTTGGTGTGAGGGTGGTCGCCGTGCCAGTTCAGAATGTCGTTTCTCACATCCAGCGAGTCCCTATGGGGGTTTGATGAGAAAGGAGGAGTGATGTGAAGGCGTGAAGAGGGGAGAAAAATACAACAATCTTAGCACCTCGAGCGTGAACCCCCACTCCCTCAGAGCGGCAAACAGCCCGTGGAAGTTGGTGTGAGGGTGGTCGCCGTGCCAGTCCAGAATGTCGTTTCTCACATCCAGCGAGTCCCTATGGGGGTTTGATGAGAAAGGAGGAGTGATGTGAAGGCGTGAAGAGGGGAGAAAAATACAACAATCTTAGCACCTCGAGCGTGAACCCCCAGTCTCTCAGAGCGGCAAACAGCCCGTGGAAGTTGGTGTGAGGGTGGTCGCCGTGCCAGTCCAGAATGTCGTTTCTCACGTCGAGGGAGTCCCTATGGGGAGCGAAGGAATGGCAGAGGGGAGAGAGTCAGAGAGTGGGAAGGAGGAGAAGAGATGGTGTGGAAGTGGGTGTGGGGGTGGTCGCCGTGCCAGTCCAGAATGTCATTCCGCACGTCCAGAGAGTCACTGGTGGGGGGTTAGTAGAACAAGCAGCCCAGTGGTTTGATTTTTTCTTTTGATAATTCTCAAAAGTAAAATTCACATAGTCTCTGGTGGGGGGTTAGTAGAACAAGCAGCCCAGTGGTGTGAATTTTACTTTTGAGAATTCGCCTCGCCGTGCCAGTCCAGAATGTCATTCCGCACGTCCAGAGAGTCACTGCAGAGTGGGGAAACGGACCCAGGAGGTGCGAGTCGTGATAATGCCATGGACATGCATGGACTGATAATGCCATGGACATGCATGGACTGATAATGCCATGGACATGCATGAACTGATAATGCCATGGACATGCTTGGACTGAAAATGCCATGGACATGCATGGAGTAATGCCATGGACGGGAACAGAACAGCCAGATTCAAGAGACTCCAGTTGCACGTTGTGAAACTAGTCCCACAGCACACGGCAGTGGCGGGGGGGGGGTGTGGGGGGGGGGGGTGTAAGGGCATGATGGTGCAACATTCACACTCACTTGCACATGCACATGCACATGCACATGCACATGCACAGATACAGATGCACATACACACCAAGGGAACACATCAGGGCACGCACCTGGGGATGTAGCCAGGAGGGTACCACACGTTGTGAAACTGGTCCCACAGCACACGGCGGTGGCGGGGAGGTGTGCGCATAAGAGTGGCAGGCACAGCTACGGCCTGAGGATAAAGCACACTGCACACACATGCGCTCACCTGGGGATGTAGCCAGGAGGGTAGCGCACGTTGTGAAACTGGTCCCAGACAACGTGGCGTTGAGAGCATGGTGTGGGCAACGGGCATGCGAGTGGCAAGCACAGCTACAGTCGGAGGGGATAACACACACATGCGCTCACCTGGGGATGTAGCCAGGAGGGTAGCGCACGTTGTGAAACTGGTCCCAGACAACGTGGCGTTGAGAGCATGGTGTGCGCAACGGGCATGCGAGTGGCAAGCACAGCTACAGTCGGAGGGGATAACACACAAATGCGCTCACCTGGGGATGTAGCCAGGAGGGTAGCGCACGTTGTGAAACTGGTCCCACAGCACACGGCGGTGGCGGGGAGGTGTCAGCATGATGGCAACGCGGAGAGGTAGTGAACAGTTGGTGGTGCGAGGGGCGGATTCGTTGGGGCCGGGGGGAGAGACGACCGTGAAGTGAATGGCGCCCGCTATGGTGCCTGGCTTGGGGAAGCGGGGGGGGGGGGAGATGGGAGCACAAGGGCATGATGGCAACACGGAGGTGCAGCGAGCAGTTGGTGGCGCGGGGGGCGGATTCGTTGGGGCCGGGAGGAGAGACGACCGTGAAGTGAATGGCGCCCGCTATGGTGCCTGTGTTGAGAGGGGGACAGGGTGGGGGGGGGAGAAGCCTGTTGAAGGGGAAGAGGTGGGGGAAGCAGAGGGGCAACGCGGAGGGGCAGCGAGCAGTTGGTGGTGCGCGGGGAGGATTCGTTGGGGCCGGGGGGAGAGACGACAGTGAAGTGGATGGCTCCTGCTATGGTGCCTGGCTTGGGTGATGGGGGGGGATGGGGAGGGGGAGGTGGAGCGGTGGGAGGATGGGGAGAGGGGAGCACGTTGGAAGCAGTTGGTGGTGCGAGGGGAGGATTCGTTGGGGCCGGGGGGACAGACGACCGTGAAGTGGATGGCTCCTGCTATGGTGCCTGGCTTGGGTGATGGGGGGGGATGGGGAGGGGGAGGTGGAGCGGTGGGAGGATGGGGAGAGGGGAGCACGTTGGAAGCAGTTGGTGGTGCGAGGGGAGGATTCGTTGGGGCCGGGGGGACAGACGACCGTGAAGTGGATGGCTCCTGCTATGGTGCCTGGCTTGGGTGATGGGGGGGGATGGGGAGGGGGAGGTGGAGCGGTGGGAGGATGGGGAGAAGGGAGCACGTTGGAAGCAGTTGGTGGTGTGAGGGGAGGATTCGTTAGGGCCGGGGGGACAGACGACCGTGAAGTGGATGGCTCCTGCTATGGTGCCTGGCTTGGGTGATGGGGGGGGATGGGGAGGGGGAGGTGGAGCGGTGGGAGGATGGGGAGAGGGGAGCACGTTGGAAGCAGTTGGTGGTGCGAGGGGAGGATTCGTTGGGACCGGGGGGACAGACGACCGTGAAGTGGATGGCTCCTGCTATGGTGCCTGGCTTGGGAAGGAGGGGGTGAAGAGGAGGAAGCGGAGAGAGGGGAGTGAGTGACGAGGGGGACATTGCGGGGGATAAAAGAAAGTGAAGTGGATAGTGCCCGCTACGGTGCCTGCTACGGTGCCTGCTACGGTGACTGGCTTGGGGGAACAGAAAGGGGCGGAAGAAGGATGGGGAGGCGAGAGGACGTTGATGGAGAAGGGGGAGTATGGTGGGACAAGAGAGGGGAAGGAGCGGAATGCGGGAGGAAGGCTCACCATTGAGTAAACATGCAAGGTTGAAGTGCTATAAGGCGCGTGGACTGAATCTGTTTTTTGAGAGAAAAAAAAAAAAAAACAGAAAAGGCGAGAGGATTGCCACACCTTTCCTCATCCGCGTTCCCCATACGTGAAGTGAGGGTGTTTTTGAGACGTCTCATATATTCACTGCTGCCATTCCCGTCATCTCCTCTCCCCATGGAATTGCGCTTCATCCTGTCCCTTCACCCTTCCCATCCCATTCCCCCGCTCACCATTGAGGTGCCTTGCACCGGGATGCACTCTCAGGTAGATCCCCAAATTGCCAGACCACGGCCAGACAGAGCACCGCCGGGTAGGAGAAGCCTTGAGAGGCGAGTGTTTTTCCACACATCCCTACCTCCACTGCCCCAAGCCCATTGGTCACTCACCATTGAGATGCCTTGCACCCGGATGCACTCTCAGGTAGATCCCCAGGTTGCCAGACCACGGCCAGAGCACCGCGGGGTAGGAGAAGCGCACATGCAGCACCCGGTGGGGCGGCGGAGCGGCGGACGAGGAGGAATTCGAGGCCGCAGCATTCACAAAGCCGCCATTGGCACCTGCAGCTTCAGCTGCAGCTGCTGCTGCAGCTGCGCTTGACAGGTTACCCTCTGCAGCAGTGCTGGTGAGATCGACCTCTGTGGGAACCCACACAGGCGGGGCAGCGAGCCAGCCGGTGACGCCCATGCCGTTGAGGACAGTGACATTGATGATGAGGGGGAGGGCAGAGGCGAAGAGCGGCTGGCGGCACCACGGCCACGCGTAGGGGCAGTCTGTTAAGTCGAGGGTGGAAGGGTGGACGGATGCCCGGGGCGTGTAACTCGCCAGAATGGCGTGGGATCGCAGGCTGGTGGGGTGGGGGACGGGGGAGGGGAGGGGTGGGGGGCAGGGGGGGGTGAGAGGGGAGAGGAAGGGGGGAGGGGAAGATTGACCTCTGAGAGAACCCAACCCACAGAGGCGGGGCAGCGAGCCAGCCCGTGACGCCCATGCCGTTAAGCACGGTGACGTTGATGATGAGGGGGAGGGCGGAGGCGAAGAGTGGCTGGCGGCACCACGGCCACGCGTAAGGGCAGTCTGTGAGGTCGAGGGTGGAAGGGTGGACGGATGCCCGGGGGGTGTAACTCGCCAGAATGGCGTGGGATCGCAGGCTGGAATGAAGGGGGAGGGGAAGGGTGAGAAGAGAGGAAGGAGAAAGCATTGAGAGTAGAAGAAGGGCTGGCGGCGCCACGGCCACGCGTAGGGGCAGTCTGTGAGATCAAGAGAAGATGGGTGCACAGATGCCGGGGGGTGTAGCTCGCTAGAATGGCGTGGGATCGCAGACTGTGAGGGGGAGGAAGTGGGGAGGGAGAGTGGGAAGAAAGGGGTGAGGGAAAGGGGAGGGCGGGTGAAAGCAGGGAACAGGAGGAGCAGGAACACAGGTTGGCCTCGAGGTGTTCAGGGGACACCAGGCACCAGGGCCACGTGTGGGGGCTCTCTGTGTGAGGTCGAGTGCAGATGGGTGGGGTGGACCAATGCTCGGAGCATGTAACTCGCTCGAATGGCCCGCCCTCTGCTAGAATGGCCCGCCCTCTGCTAGAATGGCCCGCCCTCTGCTCAAACAGATGCGGCCCGTTCAGTTCAGCCTATCAGCTCCTTCAACCAAAGCCAGCTTCGTGCTCGCCGGCTTTGGTTGAAGTTCAGTTCAGTTCAGAACGCTGCCAGCAACAACATACCAGGCTTTCGAGACGTTTCCAAAGCACACAAAACAAGACGAAATGGTTTACACTCACAGGTTGAGTTGCCCAGACCCCTGCTCGAACATATGCGGCCCGTTCAGCCTGTCTGCTCCTTCGACCGACGCCTGCTTCATACTCGCTGGGTTCAGCACACACGACTGACTGACGTTTCCATAGCACACAAGGCACACAAGACAGTTAGTCTTGTCTTGTGTAACTATTTCACACTCACAGATTTAATTGCCCAGACCCCTGCTCGAACATATGCGGCCCATTCAGCCTGTCTGCTCCTTCGACCAAGGCCTGCTTCATACTCGCTGGGTTCAGCACCCCTCCCGGCCCCCACCGCACGGCTTCCGGCACAACGCTCGCTAGCAGACAAACCGCGCCGGCCACCACTGGGCTCGCGACGGACGTCCCTGATAGGCTCTTGCACCCGCCGTTGATCTTCGAGCCGACCACCTCCCGCCCGTAGGCGACTATGTCCGGCTTCATTCGTCCGTATCTGAGAGGGGTGGAAAGGGTGGGCGGCAGAGCGTGGGAAAGTTGGCGGCTGTTGGCAGGTGGGCAGGGAGGGGTGCTTGCGAGATAGAGGGGTTTAGAGCGGTGAGCAGGTGGCAGGGATAAGTGGCTCCTTCTAAACCCCCATTCCCACCTCTCACATACCCCCCCTCACCTTCCCCACTCCACCCGCCCCCCCACCCCCATTTTCCTTACCCCCCACACCCTCCTCTTACCCATGAGGCAGCTCCCATGTGGCCATGCCACAAGAGGAGAACGACGCAATATGCAGGGTGTAGTCGATGCCCACCACCCCGATCTCACATCGTTCTGTCTCACCCCATACCTGTGTATTAACCGGAAATGAATATCTCACAGCAACAACATACCCGTGTGGCAGCTCAGCTCCCACGTGGTCATGCCATGGGAGGAAAACGACGCGATGTGCAGAGTGTTGTCAATGCCGCCCATTCCAACTGAACTCAGCACCACACTCCCTTCAACCCCACTCCCCACTCTGCCTTCTATCTCTCCCTCATACCCGTGTGGCAGCTCCCATGTGGTCATCCCACGGGAAGAAAACGACGCAATGTGCAGAGTGTAGTCGATGCCGCCCACTCCAATCACATCGTTCTGGTCCGCAGGGTTGTTGAGAGTGCCATAGAGGGGCCCGTCGTTGCCGATAGCCGATACCATCAGAATGCCATTGCCTGTCACCTCCCACACCTGGGGGGAAGTGAGGGAGGAGAGGAGCAGGATAGGCCAGCAGGAGCAAAGGGGGAATGGCGTTCTGGTCTGCGGGGTTGTTGAGTCGAGTGTGCTGTAGAGGGGCCCGTCGTTGTCGATGGCTGACTGACACCATCAAAATGCCGTTACTTGTTACCTCCCAAAGCGCGGTGGGGAGGGGAGGAAAAAATAGTGGGGCCAGAGGGGAGAGGGGAAGGGGGAGGAGGAAAAACGGAGCAGGAAATGGGGAGAAGGGAGGATGGTGGGGGTGGAGAGCAGACAAACGCACTGCTTGCAATGTGGCGTGTAGGGTGGGTCGACTCTAGCGTGCCTTCTCGCCTCCATGCTCCCGAACCCTCCGCCACCCTCCTGATCCCTCCTGATCCCTCTCCACCCCTCTCCACCCCTCTCCACCCCTCTCCACCCCACCCAACCCAGTCCCCACCACATTCTCCAAAAACGGCCTGTCCAGGTAGTCAGGGCCCCCCATGCTCCCATTCCTTTGCACACCTTTTCACCCCTCCTCACCCCTCCCCACCCCTCGTAACCCCTCCCCACCCCTCCTCCACAAGCAGCCGGTCGAGGTGGTGCGCCACCCCCGCTGCTCCCTTCTCTCTCCAAGTCCCCCGCCCCTCTGCAACCCTCCCCTCTACTCCCTACCCCTCTCCAACCCTCTCCAATCCCCCCTACCCAAGACCCCACCTTCTCCACAAAGGGCCGGTCGAGGTAGTCAGGCCCCCCAATGCTGAGGTTGAGCACGTTCATGCGCGTGAGGATGGCGTAGTTGAAGGCGTCTAGGAACCAGGACGTGTAGGACACCTGTGAAGGTGGCAGTGGGGGTTGAAGTGGGGGGACAGGGGGAGGTACCGGCCCAGGACTAAGGTTGAGCACGTTCATGCGCGTGAGGATGGCGTAGTTGAAGGCGTCTAGGAACCAGGACGTGTAGGACACCTGTGAAGGTGGCAGTGGGGGTTGAAGTGGGGGGACAGGGGGAGGTACCGGCCCAGGACTAAGGTTGAGCACGTTCATGCGCGTGAGGATGGCGTAGTTGAAGGCGTCTAGGAACCAGGACGTGTAGGACACCTGTGAAGGTGGCAGTGGGGGTTGAAGTGGGGGGACAGGGGGAGGTACCGGCCCAGGACTAAGGTTGAGCACGTTCATGCGCGTGAGGATGGCGTAGTTGAAGGCGTCTAGGAACCAGGACGTGTAGGACACCTGTGAAGGTGGCAGTGGGGGTTGAAGTGGGGGGACAGGGGGAGGTACCGGCCCAGGACTAAGGTTGAGCACGTTCATGCGCGTGAGGATGGCGTAGTTGAAGGCGTCTAGGAACCAGGACGTGTAGGACACCTGTGAAGGTGGCAGTGGGGGTTGAAGTGGGGGGACAGGGGGAGGTACCGGCCCAGGACTAAGGTTGAGCACGTTCATGCGCGTGAGGATGGCGTAGTTGAAGGCGTCTAGGAACCAGGACGTGTACGAGACCTGTGAAATGGGGAAGGGATGGGGAGGGAGGGGGGAGGAAGGGATGAGAGGCAGGGAGGAGGGAGATTCACGAGCCTGGGTTTGAGCACGTTCATGCGCGTGAGAATGGCATAGTTGAAGGCGTCTAGGAACCAGGAGGTGTAGGACACCTGGTGCGTGTGGGGGGATGGGGGCGAAGGAGGAGAGGTAGTCAGGCTCCCCGATGCTGAGATTCAGCACGTTCATGCGCGTGAGAATGGCGTAGTTGAACGCGTCTAGGAACCATGACGTGTAGGAGACCTGTGAAAGGAGGGAAAGGGGGGGGGGGAGAGAGAGGAAGGGATGGAGGAGGTTAGCAGCTTCAGGCCCCCCGATGTTGAGATTGAGCACGTTCATGCGCGTGAGGAGGCATAGTTGCACGCGTCTAGGAACCAACCAGCCAACCCTACAACCACCCAACCACTTTGAATGGTCACAAAGTGGCTGCTAGTGGCAGTGAAGGGGGGTGGGACGATAGTGGCAGTGAAGGGGGGTGGGACGATAGTGGCAGTGAAGGGACGAGATAATGCCTCTCCTGACATGGGGATAGCGATGCAAACATGTCGAAGTCTAGGAATTTCAATTCAACCACCCCAGCTCACCTGAGCGTTGGTGAAGACCCGAAAGGCGTAAATCTCAGCGTCGGGGGCGAACCCGCGGCAGTGCGATGCGTGGCTGGCAATCACTCACCCCTGCCCGCTTGAGATGTCTCTTGCAAGCTTGGCCTCACCTGAGCGTTGGTGAAGACTCGGAAGGCGTAAATCTCAGCGTCGGGGGCGAACCCGCGGCAGTGCGATGCGTGGCTGGCAATCACTCACCCCTGCCCGCTTGAGATGTCTCTTGCAAGCTTGGCCTCACCTGAGCGTTGGTGAAGACTCGGAAGGCGTAGATCTCAGCGTCGGGGGCAAACCCGCGGCAGTGCGATGCGTGGCTGGCAATCACTCACCCCTGCCCGCTTGAGATGTCTCTTGCAAGCTTGGCCTCACCTGTGCGTTGGTGAAGACCCGAAAGGCGTAGATCTCAGCGTCGGGGGCGAACCCACGGCAGTGCGAGTCACTGCTGGCAATCACCCCTGCCACGAACGTGCCGTCTCTCACCCAACCAAAGAAGATACTAGCAGAGCGCACTCAGGCACGCCCCAACTGACCTGAGCGTTGGTGAAGACCCGAAAGGCGTAGATCTCAGCATCGGGGGCGAACCCACGGCAGTGCGAGTCGTGGCTGGCGATCACCCCCGCCACGAACGTGCCGTGGCCCAGGCTGTCGTTTAGCGTGTCCTCATTCGTCCAGTTGGTGCGCTCCTGGTGGAATACGGGAGGAGTAAGGGAGGAATAAAGGGCAATGATTGGCAGCACATTGAACATGGCGTAACCCAAGCTGTCGTTTGGTGTGTCCTCATTGGTCCAGTTAGTGTGCTCCTGGTGAGGGTTCGTGGGGATGGGTGGGTGGGTGGAAGGGTGGGAGTAACTAACTGGCTGAAATCGCGGCTGGCAATCACCCCCGGCACGAACGTGCCGTAGCCCAGGCTGTCATTGAGCGTGTCCTCATTGGTCCAATTGAGCGCTCCTAGGAGGGTGGAACGAAGCCAGAATGAAAGAATTGGATGATTGAATGGGGGGACTGAATGACAGAAGGGTGAACAAGGGACACTCATGCATCGTTTTCACCTTGATATTACGGAAGTGGAGGTGGTGTTGATGACTTTACTCTCTCATCAATATTTCAAGATAGGGCTGCTCTAATGACGTACTTCTCACCTTGATATTGCGGAAGTGGGGGTGGTCTGCTCGAATGCCCGTGTCAAAAACAGCCATCTTAACATTTGCCCCACTGAAGCCCTTGGCCCACAGCCGTTCCGCATGAAACAGAGACGTGATTTGAGATTTGTGCGCCTGTAGTGGGAAAGGAGAATGGAAGTTAGCAAACATGTGAGGTCAACACGAGCCCCAGTGAAGCCCTTGGCCCACAGCCTCTCCGCGTGGAAGAGAGACGTGATCTGAGACTTGTACCCTGGCATAGGAAGGGCTGCAGAGCGGTGAGAGAAGGGATGGAAATAATCACCAAATCATCCAACACGAGCCCCTAAAGCCCTTGGCCTTTCAGCATGGAACAAAGACAAGACTTGGGACCTACCTTCCTCAAGTCCCTCCTGCCTCTAAATCCCAGGCTGCATCAGTTCCCACCTGCATCATTTCCCACCTGCATCAGTTCCCATCTGCATCAGTTCCCACCTGCATCAGTTCCCACCTGCCTCAGTTCCCACCTGCCTCAGTTCCCACCTGCCTCAGTTCCCACCTGCATCAGTTCCCACCTGCCTCAGTTCCCACCTGCCTCAGTTCGCATCTGCAAAAATCCCACCTGCATCAGGTGTCGGCGGTTGACAGCAGCAGCCGACACATTCCAGGCCCTACTGAGAAACGACCCAGCAGCAGATAAATCACTTTGAAGAATCCCATGCTTTCCCTCAAAGGACTCTTCCAACTGCCTCATCTGCCACTTTCGCCTCTTTTGCCTGTTCCTCCTCCTCCTTTCCTCCATCCTCCTTTCCTCCATCCCTCCCTTCTTCCTTCTCCTTGATCGTCCCTCGCTTGCACCCACCACTTCCCCTCCCTCTTCACCGCTCTCCACCCATCTCAACTCCCTCGCACCCACACGCATCCTATCCTCTTCATCCTCCCCGTCCTCCTTTCGCCTGCCCCTCTTCCCCTCGCCCCCAAACCCAAAACCCTGAACCCTCCCAGTCAAACCCCTAGACCCTCCCGCTCGTCCCTCTGGGATCTCCCCCTCCTCGAATGACATTCTCGTTCGGAGCCTTCCAGGAGGTTTCCTCACCGGACCCCTCACATCCCACCCACCCCCTTCCTCCTCCTCCCCCCACCCTTCAAGCCATGGGTCCTGTTCAGCCTTATCTGTCTCTCCTCCTGCAATGCCTGCCCCACTCCCTCTATTTATTCCTCTCTCTCCTCCTCTCTGCTTTTCTCCCTCTCCTCCTCTCCTCCTTTCGTTTTCAGCACCTTTTCTCTCTCCCCCTTCCCTCTCCCCCTCACTGTACATCAGTGAACGAGTGTACTTCATCTGACGGTGCACATCCTTCACAAACGGAACGGCCTCAATCCGGTGCTTCAGATCCTCCCACCCATTGCCCCCTGTCCCCCTCCCCCCGTCCTCCTCTTCCGTCTCAGCTCCCTCAACCAGCAAAATTCCAAAATCCGTTGGAAAGGCCATGGCTGGATTCGTCCTTTCTACCCAATGCCATCTGGCTGCACCCGATTGGCCAATCCCTGACTGACTGCCAGAGCTTCCTGATCTGCCAAAGCCTCCAGATTGGCTGGCGTCCGGATTTTGGGGAGATTCTAGAGCGTCTAACAGCCGTTGCCGATGCACCTCCACAGGTTCGTATGAAGTGAACCGGACTATCCACTCGTCTAGCACAGGCTCCAAGCGAACTTCCCCAGCCTGAGCCTCGGAAGCCTTTTTGCCGAGGCTCGATGCACCTTCCCGAGCCTGTTCTCCTGCCTTAAGAACCTTCTCTGCTGTACTGCAAGCTTCAGCCTGAGATGGGCGAATTGGAACGGATTCCGTCTGATTGATGCCTCTTTCTGTCCCTCCCTTCCTCTCTGCCTGCTCGTCTTGCCATCCCTCCGTCCAAATCTCTAACTCCAACCCTGTTCCCTGCTCCAATCCCGAACCTGACTCCGACCATCTTCCCGAACCTATCCCTGAACAGCGTTCGCCCTGCACAGGAATCTGGTCATGATCATCCGCCTTATAAGCTGTCACAAGAGGCTCTTTCCAGGTCGAGCATGCACGCGTATCGGAACAATTCCTTTCCGCTGCACAACCTGCAGCATCCAACCAGCTCCTGGCGCCGCACTGACAGACAGACACGTGCTTTTCAGCGAGGCTTGCAAAGCAAGCAAGGCTTTCATGATCCATTTCTTTTTTTGCTGCGTCTGGTGCTGCTTCGGGATGATCACCAGATATTCTGCTCTTGCAACACCTGCTGCTGCTGACGCTGCGAATGCTGATGCTGTTGCTGCAGTTGCGTATTCTTTGCAAAAGTGAGCTCAAGGGAACAATGCAGCTGCTATCCAGGTGGATAACCGTCGTTCCTGCGACCACTCGTATCGCCAACGACGTGATTGTTGCGAAGATTAAACCTAGGGTGCATAGACTTTCGTGGCTCGGCGAAGCGCCACGTGGCAGCAACGTGCCTTCACGTGCTGGCCACGCGGAGCGAGCCATCAAGGCAACGCACCTTGTCCGGAAT
This sequence comes from Closterium sp. Naga37s-1, assembly GCA_947471745.1. Classification (NCBI taxonomy): domain Eukaryota; kingdom Viridiplantae; phylum Streptophyta; class Zygnematophyceae; order Desmidiales; family Closteriaceae; genus Closterium; species Closterium sp. Naga37s-1. Next base: position 544,346 of record CANJKZ010000235.1, on the reverse strand, counting down.
CAGAGCATTCCTCTCAGGATCAACTAGAGTTTGGAGAATCAGAAATGAGAAAGTCTTCTTCACCAGCGAGTACTCCCTGAGGACACGACAATTAGGAATGTTTCTTCTGCACGATGACTACGTCCTTCTTGACGGAATAAGTCATTATTGGAGAGATTTCAGCCCATTTCCGTCGTCCTCTAAGAAGCCAACCGCGACAGCGAACGCCGCTAGCAAGCAAAGAACTAACGAAAGACCAGGTAGGCACTCGACGACCTTCTTATGAAATGATCAGGCGGTTTGTGATGATCAGTTGCATGCACTGAAAAGTGATAAATTTTTACGCAAACACCGTCGTGAAACGTACAGAAACGTATTGTGCCGTGTTAAACGAATTTACGGAACGAACAGGTCCGCCAACCGGGAGGGCGGGATAAGCAGGCATAGGGGGGAAGTCACGCACAAGCCGTGCGGAGTTTTCTAGGCCCAGGCGCTGTATGATGTGCGGATGGGTGCTGTCAGACCAGGTTCGGCAAATTCGAGGGAAATTTGAGGCCCAGGCGAAGTATAATGTGTAACGCTGTGCGTTTCGCACAACATGACTAGGACCCAAATTCGAGTACGGCAGGATCTCGAAGTTCCAATCAACTATTATCTAGTCAGTTCATATTAATTTCATTCATTTACAAAGAAAATGAATTTGAACAAGCTGCTCTTGCTGGGCACTTGAGCGCACAGGAAACCTCAAATCACAAAATATGCACACAGAAGGGCACACAAGGGAACACATCAACGAAGGAACAAAACTCCCAAGGAAACCCAAACATTTCAACAAAATTGCATCCTTCACAAAAGCTGGATAGGATGGAAGGTGCCTTCACAACGGCTAGGCGAGTGGGGAAAGTGGTTCCGCTGCTGCCTGCAGCACCGGGATCTTGAGGCGCCTCAAGTGGAAAAAACAAACCTTTTGCTGCTCAACACAGCACTGGGCAAAGTTAGAAATGCCCCTCCGTATACGTTGCACATGTCAGCAGAGCTGACTCACACAGAAACCGCTGCTCCAGCCACTCCCACCACCAGCAGCAACCAGCATCAACATCAGCATCAGCAGCTGCTGCTGCTGCTGCTGCTCCTAGTGGTAACCAGCGTCATCAGCAGTAACCGTGCTGCCTGTACGCTCTCTCCTCTGCCAATCTCCGCATCTCCAACCCAATCTGGCTCACGTGACTCACACCACTCCGCATCACCATGCCACGCCCTTGGCTCACATGCTCTGCTGTCATCGCCGCACCCGACGCCCCTCCTTCCACAGCCTCATGGCCGAATCCTGTAACCGCGCTCGGCTTCTTGCCGTATGCGGTAACCGCGCTCCTCTTCTCGGTTGCCGCAAACGGGTTACCAGGCACAGCGCAGGGGATAGTAGTGGCAGGCGGTGCAGGGAACATGGCAGGCACAGGGCGTGCTGCATTGAGAGGCAGGAAAACCGGCCGTGAGACGGCAACGGAGGGTTGCTGACGATGCTGCTGATGGGTCTGGTGATGCAGCTGGTGATGGGGTTGTTGATGGGGTTGCTGCTGATGCACCTCCTGTCCTCGCCGGCCGAACACAGCTTGCTGCTGCGATGTGGGAAGCCTAAACAGATCAGCAGAATTGTCAGCAGCAGCAGCCGCAGCCACCTGGCTGGCTCCCGAACCTCCAGCCAGCTGCGTGCTGCTCCCGGACCTTGGAATCTGGTTCGTGGTCCTCCGGTACGGGCCAGCCCACTTGGTCCGGAGATACTCGGCCCGGCGCCAGGGCGGCAGGTGCAGGCCCTGCTCCCTCAGACTCTGCCTTGTGGCATCTGCCAGCACTTCAGTGATCTTGAGCAGGCGGTTGAGACGGCCGACGAAGATGATGGGGGCGGAGTGGACGACGGCGTCAAAGGCGAAGGTGGGGCGTGCGATTTGGAACTGCGCGCGGAACTCAATGTCTACGATGATTCGGTCGGATGGCGAGAACGGAGACGGGTTGGCAGCGGTGGCGGCGGTGGCGGTGGTGCTGGCAGAAGCGCTGGTGTTGGTGTTGTTGACCGTGCTGCAGCTGCTGGTGGTGGTGCTGTTGTTGCCATGGCACGGCAGAATGACGTCTATGTACTCGTAAGTGCCGCCAGGGAGGCCCTTGGAGTGCTCCCACCGTGCCTTGCACACTGCAGCATCGTACCCTTTAGACCGAAGCTGGCACATCACCGCCCGCCTCAGATTGCCGTTGCTGCTGCTGCTGCTGCTGGTGGCGGCACTGCTGCCGTTACCGCTTCCGCCTGCAGCATTTGAGGAGGAAGCTTCCTTCTTGGCGGTTTTTAGGGCGGCGATGACGTCAGCGAACAGCTGGCACTCGTCCGCGGAGGTGCAGGCGCTGAGGGACTGGGGGAGAGAAAGGGGGAGGAGCGCAAAGGGGGAAGGGCGGAGAAAAAAGGGGACGGGCGCGGGTGAGTCGAGCATTCCACGGTCGACAGGGAGGATAACAGCAGGTACATAAAATCATTCTCATTGGCCATCCCCATCCCCATTCCGCCTTCCCCTCTTCCCCCTATCCTCTCTCACCCTCACCTCAATGAGGCTCGAGACGTCCCCCATTCCGCACCACCCGCCGCTCTCGCCCATCCGCGGAGCCTGCGCGTCCTGCTCCGCTATGCGCGCGTACATTGCATCCGCGTTATAGCCACCCTCGCTGCCGTGAATCGCGTCAAGGAGACGGTGGTCGAGAGTGTGGCTCTCCGCCGAGCCGGTCTCCATGAAATCGGAAACCATTTCCGCCAAACACACGGACGACGGGTCGTGCGCGCTACCGGAACTGCACAGGGGAAGGAGCGGGGGAGGGGGAGGGGGAAAGGGGGAATGGGAGGGTAGGGGGGAAAGGAACGGAAACGGGTAAGCCAGCGTTCGAAGAGACAAAATAGGGTAATAACCATGGGAGCAGGGGCAGGCGGGGGGAACGGGGAGGAGAGGAGTGATAACAGAAACATCATTGCAAACCTAAATCCTTCGAAACACACCTGTTACTGTCGTAGCTGCCATCGCTCTTGGCGCCGTGACTTGCGGCGGTCTTCCCATGACTGCCCATCGGCCATGCCCCGTGAATTAAATGCAGCCCTCGGGTGCTGCCGCTGTTCGCCGCAGTCACCGCCGCAGTTGCCGCTGAGCTCTCCCCCGCCTTTGCCGCAGCAGACTTTTCCGCTGCCGGGCCGCTGACTGCTGTAATTTGCGCTGCGAGAAGCGTGCTGCTAGCGCAGCCGCGGCTCCGTTCGCCGGAACTAGCGCCGACAGCTGCGGTGCGAAGGATTTGCTGCAGCGCGCCAATTCCAGCGAGCGGAAGACGCGGCGGGTTGAGCGGCGAGATCGACGGCTGGTTGAACAGCAGCGATTTCACCGCGGGGGACGCGGGTGTCTGATGCGGCAACACCGGAGCGGGAATCGCGCCGGCGATTGCGGAGAGCTCCGCCGTCAACACCAGGTCGGTCGGTTTTGCCGCGACATGGTGGTCAACGGCAAACGACAGGTACTCCTGCTTGCTGAAGAAGTTTCCAGCGGCAGATGCGGCGGAAGATGCGGCGGGAGCGGTTCGAAAGTTACTGCTAGCGGTAGCGGGCCCGTGAGCGGGCCAGATGTTAAAGATTCCAGGCATTCTGCGTGTCTCCTGCGAGCTTCCGCCGCGTTCGGTGCGTGGGTGGCGCGTTAGAGACGGGCGGCATGCAATCAGAATCAGTCGACGGGGTCTAAGACGTTCTCAGACGTGACTGGTGTCTGGGCGAATTGAACAATCTGTCGCCGTAGGACAGGCTATTGAGAGCGAGGAGAGATCGCGAGGGAAATCGCGAAAGAGCGAGAGACGCGAGAAGAGGACGCCTCGCGAGACGAGTGACTGATGTCTGTGGTATGAGGTTCGAGGTATGGCCCCTTATGTACGACTCATACAACTCTGCCTTATGCTGGTCAGTCAATAGCAGGCAAGGCAAGCGTAAGTGGCGACCGTCGAAATTCCGTCGGGAAACGGAAGCAATTCGATGTGAGCGACAGAGACGGCTAAGTTCCGACGCGAGACCAGGAGGACCAGATAGCAGATGCAGAATGATGAGCAGACAGCAGAGTGAGCAAAGGGAGAGGAATGGCTGGGAGGTCGAGAAGGTGTGAAATGTGCGGAAATCAAGGAACAATGGAGTGATTCTGCCGCGCGATTGGCTCTGGAAGTATGCCTATTCGTGTCGAGGTAAGCTGACCAGCTTCAATGTCGCGTGGGGTCTCGGTTCGGTTCGGTGTCACATGGGTGGGGGAGGGAGGGAGGGGAACGTTGTCGCGGAGGGAAGGATACTGTGGAAGTGGATGATGAGAGGGGAACGATCTCGTCTCGAGTCACCTAGCGTTTCTCGAGGAGGAGCGGGGAGCGGAGCTGCTGCGGAGAAATGGAGTAATGGAGGCAGGCAGGGAGCAGGAACGAGAGGAGATGACCAGTGGAGCACGGAAGCAATTTTCTGGAGAGGTGCGGATTGTGTTATGCGGAGGTGTGTGGTGTGTTTTGGGTGTGGTACCGTAAGGTTGTTAGGCGGTGTGACGGTGAGGAGATGATCGGAGAGTGAAAGTGCTTGCTGCTAGGGTATGGAATCTGGTATGGGGATGGAAGGAAAATGAAATCGAGGGGGATCATATGTGGATGGGATGGGAGATCGAGGTGGATGGAGGTTGAAACACGCAACCGCACGAGGTGCAGTTGTGACGTCAACCCGACGAGTGCGTGGAATATGCGCGGATCGAGGACTGGGGGGGAACGAGCGACAAGCACGCCAGCTGATTGGATGGGGCCTGGGTGTGGCGAGGGGAATGCGCGCATCGGATGAGTCACAATCACGTGAATAAATCAGTTGCTGACCTGGGCGCGCGCTGTTCGGCGCGGGTGGGACGGGCACTTCAAATAGGGGGAATCCATCGCATGCGGAAACGATACATGTGGCGCATGCGTCCCAATGCGCTGGTTCGTTTCGACTAAGGCGGGGTTTCAGTTCATTTCAGTTGGCTGTGCGCCGTGGCAGACCGCGACGGGGTATTGCGAGCCGCGTCTCATGATTCCGTCTTCATCTGTGTGTGATTCCTTCAAGAGAGGTTTGCTGGCAGTTTTTTATGAGAGGTTGGAAAATCAATGGGACCATGTTGTAATTCGGGCAGGTTTCATCCACACATTACTGGTTCTGGCTTTGAACTGCTCGTCAACACTGCATGCGAAGGAGAACAAAAGCGTTCAGAAATCGCACCAGTCCTTGGCGCGCCAATACAAGTATGAGGGTGGTGTCCCTCGTAACGAAGGTTACACAGTCGCATGAAAGGATTTTCAATGCGTGAAAAACACCCATCCTCCTGATCATGAAACATGAAATGAAACGACTCGCGAGCTGACGATGACACTGCAGTGTCGACAGCAACCCCTGCCCATCGTTCGGTTGTCTGTTCAGCCTGTGGGACGTGAGTTGCCCCATTCAAGGTTGACCAACAGATGGCAACAGTTGGCATTCTGCCATCATTCCGCCATGCAGATGGAATTGAGTGAACCTGGGAATTGACTGGTGCTTGCCACAACAGAACGGGCAGTTTCCAGGTCACTCCGGCAGGTAGAAAGCAGACTGCCACGGACCAATTTCTGGAATTGCTACATGCGCATGGCATTGGGAGGCAAAGGCAGCCTTTTGACCTCCAATTCAAGCAGTTGAGAGCAGAGTTCCGGGCAGCTGTTGACACTCCAGAACGCAAGGTCGGTTTGTCTGCAATTGTATGTTAGAGCAGGATTACACTGTGGAGTCGTACATACCAGGCTGGCTTCACCCACGAATGACGTGGCTGTATATGTTGGACAAATCGGGACCAGCTCCAACACAGCGAATCTTCCAACTCGGCTTTACGACTTTCCCTGCGACTCCACGTTCCCGCCATTTCCGGCCGAGGCAATCCAGAAAGGCATCTTGTGACGTGACAGACAAAGGTCAAGGCACGTTTCGAAAACATGCTTGAAGGATTTTCGGCGCGCTGAAACGGAAATCCAAATCGCAGGGAAGAGCAATCTGTGAAGACGTCAGAAATACGTCACCGATTAAGACCTCACACGAGAACCCAGTCACAGCTAGATACGTATGAGTCAGCAACCCAATCCATACCTGGTCGATGGGACTGAGAACGTCACAGAATTTGCATTCTGTTGTTCCACTGTCACTCGATAGTGCAAACCTCGGAAACAACATAACACAAACGAGCCATAATCTGTGCAGCACAAAATTCTCCATTCTGTGAACACTATGACAATATGATTGCTCCATTCTGTACGTACTGCAAGTCCCATGGGCATTTATTTACTAGCACTCGTGCAAAATAAATTCATGGATCATATTCAGCTTACCTGATGGCCACACCATCGCAATAGGTCAAATTCGTTTCTTTATTTATTCCTAAAATTAAATTGTTATCGTACCATGTCCTATGGCTCTCTATATTCATATAAATCTTTGTGGTGCACCTCTGTGTACGTTGTTGGCCTGAAATAAAATCACCTCTAATTCAAAAACCACCAATTATATAGAGCTCAGTCTCAAAGACCTTAAACTTTCCTCTAACCTCATACAATCCTTACACAACCCACCCCACCACAGCACATCACTGCACACCTCGTCTGCGTTTCATCAAGCCGGCAGGATTCTGTCTACGATTGCGAGGCACTGAAAGCTGCTCGCAAGCGCAGCGTTTCGTTTTTTCGCACGTCGCGCGATCACAAGCGTGGCAGGCGCAGGATCAGTCGACTGCTTGTTTTCTGCCGTGGTGATGGTCTAGAGACCTCTTTGTGCTCCCATCAAACCCGCCATTGTGTCCGCGTTACCACTTTACTCTGAGCTTGGTTGATAAATCGCTGCTCTGTCACTACCACTGTGCTCGGCAATAAATCGCACGGCACTAGACTCCGTACAACATTGGCGAATTTGTTAGTAAAACAGGTCGCGCTGGGTGTATGACCGTGCCGTCCGGTTTATGAGATTGCCGTCCTTCGATTCGATTCGCGGTTCCGCGAAATCCGTGCCAATGCTGATCAATCTCTCTTCTCGGGCCTCGTCTTTCTGCGCCGGAGGCGCGGTTGCGCCGGCAAAGGACAGCGTTAATCGGCGGATCGCGTTAGATCCGCACAGATCTGGTCCTTGTGTGACGTCATCACATTCCCCTGATGGTGAGTCAATTCGTACGCACTATTAGCAATACGGTACCATATTCGGGTGCACTGCATAGGCTCTACCATCCATTTGCTGGTGGCGCACTTACCTAGGTGCGCTACATTATTTTCGCACATTTGGTCTACCACTGCCTACCAACGGTCTCAGGATCTCGCAATTCTCGCCTTTTCACACTCCAACACCTTCAGGGATCCGCCGTTCTCGCGCCGTTATCTCCGCGCGCTTGGTCTCGAGCTCCGCCGTGACCCCCGCCGCGGCCACCCGAGGCGCGCCGTTTCCGTCTCTCAGAAGCAGCAGCAGCGGCCAGCGGAGCCGCGCCTGGCAGAACGTCCTTAAAACGCTTCCCGCTTTAGAGACGTCGCAGAGCTCGCTCCGCGCGCTACTAGCCGCCGCGGCCGCAGAGGGCGCCGCGGCTCCGGCCTCCGCCCACGAGGCGGCTTTAATCGACGGGAAGGCGATTGCGGAGGAGATTAAACGCGAGATCGCGGCGGAGGTGAAGCGGATCCAGGCGCTTCCGGGCGTGCACCTGACGCCGGGATTGGCGGTGGTTTTAGTGGGCGATAGGAAGGACTCGCAGTCGTATGTGCGTATGAAGAAAGCGGCGTGCGCTGAAACGGGGATAACGAGCTTCGGTGTTGACCTGCCGGTCGACGTGAGCGAGGAGGAGGTGGTGGCGGCAGTGCGCGAGCTAAACGACAACCCGGACGTGCACGGGGTTCTGGTGCAGCTGCCGTTGCCCAAGGTATTGTTCGGGTGTAGAGTTTTAACGGTGGGATTAGGGTGTGAGCGAGGAGGAGGTGGTGGCAGCGGTGCGGGAGCTAAACGACAACCCGGACGTGCATGGCATGCTGGTGCAGCTGCCGTTACCCAAGGTGTGTCCAGGGTTCTGGGTTTTGGGTGGACTGCAGCCAGGCGCTAGGGTTGACTGTTCAGGAGCGGGTGCGAGTGCGGAGAGCATAGGCAAAGGACGTGGACGGGTTCTACCCAACCAACATCGGGTCAGAAGCCCAAGGTTACTGAAGCATCCCCTCCTCACCCCCTCCCCCCTGACCCCCCTCCCCCCGCCCTTCCCACCGCCCGACCCCGCCCCCAGCACATCAATGCGGAGCGGGTGCTGAGCGCAGTGAGCATAGAGAAGGACGTGGACGGGTTCCACCCAATCAACATCGGCCAGCTGGCCGAGGCCACTGAGGCACTCCCGCCCTCCGCTACCCCCCTTCCTCCCCACCCATTTCCTCCCCCCGCTTTCCCCATTTCCCCAACCCCAGCACATCAACGCGGAGCGGGTGCTGAGTGCGGTCAGTATCGAGAAGGACGTGGACGGCTTTCACCCAATCAACATCGGCCAGCTGGCGATGGCGGGGCGCAAGCCACTCTTTGTGCCGTGCACGCCACAAGGATGCATTGAGCTGCTTATCCGGAGCAAGGTGCGCTTATAACGGGGATGGGGTGGTCATGTAAGGGGGATGTGAGGCAGTGGCCTTGTAAGGGGGATGGGGTGCGCTTATAAGGGGGAACCGGGAGTTGAAGAGGGAAGAGGGGATGTAAGGGTATTGGGTTTCAAATCTTCCCCTGTCTCACACTTCCTGCGTTTGGCCTTCTCTTTGCAAGATCTGTGGTTAGTAATACTCGTGTACGAATAATAAGCTGTTATGTGCACAGAAGCTTAACCTTTTCCTTCCATGTGAACGTGTGTGCGCTTGATTGAATCCCCCGCCTGCCACAGGTTCCAATGGAAGGGAAGCGGGCAGTTGTGATTGGTCGGAGCAACATCGTGGGCACACCTGCTGCCATGTTGCTGCAGGTAACAGTGTTTTCCATTCCGATTGTTGCTTTCTCGCGTCTTTTATATAATCAGACGCAGTCGCAAAGGAGAAGCAGTGCCATGAGCAAAGCTTTGTTGGTGCGACTTTTGAGAATTCTCAAAAGTGCCATGAGCAAAGCTTTCTCCTCCCATACCCGCACTGTCTCTTATTGCCAGCCACGATGGTGGTTCCTGCAATTTCACCTTTGATCCCCCCATTTCGCACCCCAGCCGCTCGTTCATCGTAACTTCGACATCTCTTTAGAGGAACACCGCTACAGTCACGATGGTGCATTCAGGCACCAAGGACCCCCATTCAACCACGTCTCGTTCCATTCCCCCCCATCCTCCCCCCCCCCCCCCCCCTCCTGCCCCTTGTTAGAGGAACAACGCTACAGTCACGGTGGTGCACTCGCGCACCAAGGACCCCCTTCTAACCACCTCTTGCCCCTTCCGTTCCCTCCCCCTTCTTTTCCGTTCACCCCATTAGAGGAACAACGCTACAGTCACGGTCGTGCACTCGCGCACCAAGGACCCCCCTTCAATCACGCGGGACGCCGACATTGTGATTGCAGCAGCGGGTGTACCAAACCTGGTGCGCGGCGACTGGCTGAAGCCGGGCTGTGTCGTGATTGACGTGGGGATCAACCCTGTTGATGTGAGTGGGGGGAAGAGGGAAGGGGTTGATTATGGGGGGTTGTGCTGCGATTGCAGCAGCGGGCGTACCGAACCTGGTGCGCGGCGACTGGCTGAAGGCGGGCTGTGTGGTGATAGATGTTGGAATCAACCCCGTCGATGTGAGTTGGGGGAGGGGGGGAAGAGGGGGGTGGAGTGGGGGGAATGGGGATCGGGGATGGGGAAGAGTGGTTGGTTGAATTGAAGCCGGGCTGTGTGATAATCGACATGATGAGCTAGATGTTGGAATCAACCCTGTCTGGTTTTGATGTGAGTGGTCTGGTGTGCTGCTTGGTTTTGAGGAGGTGCGAGGGGGTAGAGGGAAGGGGTGGGGATGGGGGGATAATGCTGTGATTGCAGCAGCAGGGGTGCTGACCTATGTTCATGGTAGTTGCGTAGCAGCAGGTGCTGCTTGGTTGGGAGGTAGTTGTGTGTGCGAGCAGCGAGCTTTATGAAATTTATTAAGCTTCACAATGTTGGTGCAAGTACAGCAGGTCAAGTCATGCATACAACCACCCCCCTCCCTCCCTCCTCCTCCTCTCCCCACCCCCCTTCATTCCCCCCCTCACCCTTCCCTTTATTTCCCACTTCCACTCGCACTTGTGCCTGATCATTTCCCTTCCGTCTCTTCCATTATCCCTCTTCCCCGTGTTCCATAGACAACCTAAAAATTTTCCTCGTCGCTTCCACCCGTCCATCTCTCCCTACATATCAATATTTGTCTGCATGTTAGTGGTTGTTCATCATTCACCCACAGGATCCCCCGTCCAAGCGCGGTTACTGCCTGGTGGGACACGTGTTTTCAAGAAGCTCTTGTGCCGTTTATCACTCACCTTTCCTCTTCCCTGCACCTTCCTCCATCCCTGCATTGTATCTCACATGCACAGGATCCCTCGGCCAAGCGCGGTTACCGCCTGGTGGGAGACGTGTGTTTTGACGAGGCTAAGCATGTTGCGTCGGCCATAACCCCCGTGCCGGGAGGGGTGGGGCCGATGACCATAGCTATGTTACTCAGTAACACGTTGGAGGCGGCAAAGCGGAGCAAAGGTCTTCATATGGAGTGAAGAGACTCGTGCTGCGTCAGGCATACCCCCTGTGCTGGGGGGTGTAGGACCGAATGACTGTAGCTATGTTACTCAGTAACAAATTGAAGGCTTTGAAGTGAGGCGAAGGTATTCACGTGATGTGAAGAGGGGCTGTTTGGATGAATGTAAATTTCTAAATTAGAGGACTTGCCATGTGAGACAGCTAATTGTGACCTGTATGTTTACAATACTAGGTTTCCAAATTCAACCACACAACCCGTTATAGTAAGCACATGCATGGCTCGGTGATTGAGATGTCGTTCTTCGACTCTGCTTGCGACCACAATCGCGGATGCAAACTGTAACTGTTGACAGCCCATTTCAGGCACAGATGCAAGCCGTCCCAGGTGAACAACGAATGAGACAAAAAAGGCAAGTGGGACTAGGCTTCAACCACACCAGCAGTGCAGAAAGCAAATCCAATCTCTCAGACAGTATCAACCTCGAGTTTGTCGGTGGCGCACAGATCCCCCACTGTAAACATTTCGTTCTTGTGCCCGCCTGGTTTGCGAGGAGATGAGCTGAGGTGAAAGAAGGTGGGAAGGGTGATAGCAAAGGTAAAGCCCCTGGGCTGCCCATACAGTGAAATTTAAACACTTAGAACTCCATGCCGCAAAACTGTACCACCAGCCGCGGTTGAAGCAGGGCAAGTGGGGCTTTTTGCTCCGAAAGGAAAGAACCTGGCAACTTCTTATTTTCCTTCGATGGACGCATTTATTCGTGTAACCCGACAGCCTGGTTACAATCGCTACTGTAACGCTAGTATAACGAGCGTTCACTTGTGCTGCAATACACGTGTTACACGTCAATAATTGACCACAAGGCATGGCTGACATGTCTAGTTTGCGTTTTTCCACCTTGCCTTCGTGGCTGGGGTCAATCTTCCCAGCCGCGCTGGGTTGAAGGATTTCTATCGCTGGCCCATAGGCTTCACGGCCCTGGTGGCACCAGGGCTGACGATTCAAGGGCAAATGCCCTTAATGCCCTGAACATTAAGGGTTGGGTTTGGCCCAGCTTCCGAATTTTAAGGGTTGGCTTTGAGGGCAGCCCTTTCCCGCAAAGTGCTGGTTGTGGGCCTAACCCGGATTTCAAGTGCAGATCCCGCGGCTAGCCCTTATCGTCCCATACTAATACCTCCCTCCCTCCCATTCGCTCACCAGTCCCCCCACCTCCTCCCAGCCACTCCCCTACTTCCTTCTCCCATCCCCCTCAAATCCATCGACATGTTTCGTACCTCAGCCTATTGCCTAGTTGGCTCTTAGTAGTTTGCCTAGGATACGGTATCCCTGGCGAAGTGCAAAAAAAGTTGGTAGCCCTGATTTCAAGTGCCAGGTTTGCTCTCAGCCCGGAAATTTCAGGGCAACTTTTGGGGCACCTCAGCCTCTCAAGTTCTGGCTCCAAACCAATCGACAGCCCTGGGTGGCACGCCATCATCACGTTTCCACACAACCCGCCACTTCTCGCGGCGGTTGCGATGCACTACCGTTGATTCACCGCCGAGTCGCTTATGCAGACATAAAGCAATGGCTCGTTACAGTTCGTCAATTCGCGAGCAAATAAGGTCAACCCCTCCAACCCCTTGCATGGAATGTAACTGTAATAGCCGACGATGGATGCAACTGTAACAGCTGTATGAATGCACAGCTTGAAAGACATTTACAGAGTGCAGCTTGGTGGCAAACGAAACTCGAAACCCTGGGCAGAAGAAATTCCGCATCTGTTGTGGGATTACAGTTCAGTATAGGTCCAAAACATTCCTGAGATTGTCATAAACAGCTTTCTTTTGCCAAGAAATGTATTCAACTTCTTTGTTGCCCATCCCGAAGCACGGATCACAACAATCACAACTTTTAGGACCAGCATAGGACCGCTGGAAACACAATATCCAGTGCTGATGCGGCGTTCATCATCACATGCTAGGACTGGTCCCGCCCCGCGTGCTGGGCGCCTGTGGCGTTCTTTCGAAGCTTTTAGGACGGGGTCGCTTGCTGCCAGTCCCTTCGGCTGTCGTGGTTCTTATGGTGTAAACTAGTTCAGGAGGATGACGCCTGAACCAGCATGGCGTGGACAGATGATGTGGGCTGGAGTTTCTCTCCTCCAGCGGTCCTTCATCCTCCACTGAAGTGCATTTAGAAAGTTCATTAGAAAGACAATGCATGCTTTCGTCACCCTTGAAAAATAGTGATTCCCTAGAATTTGCAAGCTGTCCATCCCTGATCCTGCGTTGACGATGCGTATTTCGAGTTCTTAAGTATTTTAGTTAATTTCTCAGCCTTTTCATACGTCAACTTCGTGGACCCGTCGAGACCCTCCTGAGCAACCAGAAACCCCAGTCACTTAGGTATCACACCCGCCTAAGGGAAGCAGGCACATTTTAGGAAATTATTTTCACGCACAGGCCACTCGTCGATTTTCCGCGATGACTAGGTTTCAGGGAACTCATCCGACATTAGATGGTAAGCTTGAGGTCAACCATGAACCGTGTTGGCCATGTGTGTTTGCGTTCTCATGATGCCTTCCCGACTTCATTCTCCCGGGCCGATGCCTCAACGGGTTGTAACGTCAGCGACTCTCATAACCTTTTCGTTCTCACTCCTCAAACCCTTCTGAATTTTCCCCGTTTCGTGGTATCTCAGAGGTCCGTGCATACCTAAACTCGGACCACTTGGAGGAGATGCGGCACAGCATCCATCAATCAGCAGCCGACATGTGGATCGCGGAGGAGCAATTCAAGTCGTGTCTGGAGCAAGCTTTGTCGAATCATCCCTTCGCCACCTCCCAGCCTTCTCGCCGTTACGGTGACGCGACAGCCGGGGAGACTATGTCTAATGGTGCTACGTTCGTCACTTCCTCGTCGTCCTCATTGACAGCTTCACGCAGTGCACGTTCTGCAATTCCTGACAGCAGTTATTTGTCCCGGGAACGAAACAACGGCCTGTGCTCCTTGTTGAACCGGTATCGACGGAAGATTTCGCGACATTTGTCGTGCTCGTAGAGTGACACTTACGACGCGCAGCATGCAAGATTGCGGAGAGAGGAAAATTCTCCATCTCCAGTCCACTCAAATGAAGCTACAGCGACCGGGCCAGCATTTGATGCACGCCGAAGCCCCTTATGCGAGTCGAAGAGGCATTAGCGCTCATCCCTTTTTTGGGTTGCGAAGCAACCTAATACGATCGATTTGGCCAGTTTTTTTTTCACATTTTCACATTTTATTTATTTAAAATAAAATATGAAAATAAAAAAAAAACTGATTTTCCTAATTGATAGCTACGGAAACTGTAGGAGGTCCTGTCTAGTTCAATTATACTAACGTGGTGGTACCGATTTTTTTAGACAACTAGGTTATTTCTGTGATTAACTTGGCTGTGATTTACTACCGTATAATATGCACATAATATGATGAGATGAATATAATGATCGGTGAATGTAGATGAATAGATTGTTATTATATGAAATATATTGTGTATGATATGATACGATATGATAAATGATAAATGCATGCCCTATGTTCGATACGAATACCGGTAATGCTTACATATTACTGACAATCTATGATGCATATTTATAATGATAGGGATGCGTGAAAGCTAACGACCCAAAAACTATGCTACCGCATCCCCCGCCTAGCATGTCGGGGAGTTGATAGCATAATCTTTGAACAATCAGCAGTCACATGAGACAACACAATCTGTGAACTCCAAAAAGATGGTCAACTCTATCATCTCCAGTTCAAGTGGGCTGCCGACAAGCGAGCCAATGAACCTTTTGGTAAAGATGATAGAGCCGATTCACCTTTTTAAAATTCAAAGACATGCATTGTTATTGCAATGATGGATGAATGCACACTCAGACAAGCAAACACATTCACAACAACCAAACGCATGCACAACAAAAAAACGAGCCGGAAACCCACGATAAGACATAAAACATGCAAAACAAAATAAAGATGGCAATATGGGAAATCCTATAAGTGACAACTACAAATTGTCCAGATTGCACTCGTCTTCTTGATCAGCAAAACTCCTGAAAACAAAAACAAAGTAGATAAAGAGAAAAAGAAATCATAGAAAAGTGGTAAATATAAATAATCAGGACCAAGAGAGAGGGAACATGAGAGAGAGAGAACGAGAGAGAGAGAACGAGAGAACAAGAACGAGAAAACGAGAGAGAAAGAGAACGAGAGAGAGAGAACGAGAGAGAGAGAGAACGAGAGAGAGAGAGAACGAGAGAACAAGAATGAGAAAACGAGAGAGAAAGAGAGCGAGAGAGAGAGAGAACAAGAGAGAGAACGAGAGAGAGAGCGAGAGAGAGAGAACGAGAGAGAGAGAGAGAACGAGAGAGAGATCGAGAGAGAGAGGACGAGAGAGGGAGAACGAGAGAGAGAGAGATCGAGAGAGAAAGAAAACGAGAGATAACGAGAGAAAGAGAACGATAGAGAGAAAACGAGAAACGAGAGGGAGAGAACGAGAGAGGGAACGAGCGAGAGAGAACGAGGGTGAACGATCGAGAGCGAGAGCGAGAGTACGAGAGTGAAATAACGAGAGAGAGAGAGAGAGAGAAGAGAGAGAGAACGAGAAAACGAGGGAGAACGAGAGAACGAGAGAAAGAGAGAACAAGAGAGAGAGAGAGAGAACGCGAGAGAGAGAGAGAAAACGGGAGAGAAAGAACGAGGGAGAACGAACGAGAGAACGAGAAAGAACTAGACAACGAGAGAACGAGAAAGAGAACGAGAAAGAGAATGCTCCAACCTAATAATTTAACTCTCTGAACATAATTGTTAATAATCATGTCAAATTTCAATTAAGGAAGAGGAATAAATCAAGAAACAGCGTACGGAAGAAGACAAAAGTAAGAGCAAGAGCTGAAAAGAGCAAGCAAGTAGAATGTAAATCGAAATAAAGGAGAGAAGAAGATGGGAAGAAGTGGAGAGAAGGAGAGGGAAGGAGAGAACAAAAGTACGGTGCATAACCTAGGAAGAAAGCGAGGTTAAGAAACAAAATACGTCTAGATCTCGTTTAAAAAAAAACAACTCTCAACCAAATGAGCTAAACTAGAACCCACTCTCAACTAGAATGAACTTAAGAATAGAGAGAATGAGGCTTACCTTAACTAGGAGTTATAGTCTGAGTGGTGTGAGTGGCGTGAGTGGCGTGAGGGACGGGGAGAAGCTAGAGTAGTCTGACTAGGTGGAAGAGAAACGGAGCAAAAAGACATTTGACGAAACCCTAGAATGGGACGTTTTTATTTCATTTAAGGTCAATATAGTTTAACGCCACAATAAACACGTTGTATAGCACAGCCTTGTCGAAGCCGCGTTTCATTGCGAAGGTCGGGAGTTTGAGTCTGGTCATGGACATTGTTTCGGTAAAACAAAGCTATTCCTTTCTGTAGCTATTTTTGTTTCAGATTTTCAGTCACCCTAAAACCAAATCATATGAACACAACAAGAATAACTTACCCTAAACAACCACACCCATCTGTTATGTACACCCTTTCATTTGTATACTCCCATATTATATGAAACATGTATCTATGAATAGCAATGATTCAGCAAATATCAAAGTCATGTTACGATATTATATAATTCTCACTATAGATCAGATGTATCTAAAAATAACAGTGTAATGTTGCTTCGCAACCCTAAGACGATTTCGTCGCCTCTTGTTTTTAGTTTCCTACTTGTCCGATGTACATAGCTGTTCTTTGTTATGTAGGTCCATGGATATGAAATGAAGACCGCATTTAACTATAAAAGAAACTGAGGGTCATCCAGATAAGTTTCATAAGCTCAACACTGGCTAGCCTGCTATTCGATAAATCCTCCTGAATGAGAACAGACTATTATGTGCTGGCTCCAAACCATACCCTCACTCTCCTAGCTTGACACGATATTGAACTATACCATTGCTGCATCGTGTTGAGAATGCATCGATCTAGCTCCTTTGAGATACCGTTTTTTTTTTCAAGTGTTTATCAACCGGTGAAATCTTGAAAATTATGGGGCACATTTCTATGTGTGTAATATATATCAAATATTGAAACTTATATCACCACAATGAAGAAAAAACTTTCTCAAAAATATTTTTTTTAATAGGGCGATGCATTCTGTTTACCCCCATTCCAAATTTAAGCTCTAGTTGTTTTCTGGTTTCAGGTGGGTCGTAACACTAGCTGTTACCATTTGGTCACATTTCCTTGGATGGCGACCGTTAGAACGTCGCTTGCTCTCTGACGAATCGGATGCTCGAATCTAGTGCGTCGTAGGCTGTGCAGTTCAACGCTCGCCGTCCAACTCTGGGCTCAACTTTTCGCGCGCTTGAAAGTAGCCGCTCGCCACTTTTCTCGGGAAGGCTATGTAAACAGTTCAGGACGCCTGACTTGGAAATTCACCTGCGGTACGGCGCCCACCTGCGTGCACCTGAAGTGGTGGTCCGTCACCTGCCACATGAAGTGGGGTGACATCTTTCTACAATTTTGTTCGCTGAAAGAAAAGCATTCCGGTTCCGAGTCTGGATCACCACTTAGAAAATTCGACTGAAACGCCACCATGTAGTTCATAGATTCGCAACACGACAGTAAATTTGACATTCATTCATGGTTGCCAGTTCTGCCTGCATAGTTGGCACCTGGATGTGAGTGCACCTCTCGCTAGGGCAGCACAGCCCTCCAACCACACTGCGAAACTGTCGCACACACCCAGCGTTATGCTCTGCGCCCCGCGCAAGATTTCAGCTGAGTGTGCGCTGCGTCGCACACAAGGCTCTCTGTTGCCAGGGGTTTCTCCTCAGATACCTGTTCCTCCACTCGCGGCGCCCCGCCAACCGGGAAGGGAGCAGGTAGCGGAACAGTAATTTCGCAGACCACATGTTTCCCTCGCACCTGCTGGTATGAGGTCACCCGCAGGTATTGCTCAGGGGCTTGTGCGATCAAGTATTCACGAACCCCGCTTTTCTGCTTCAACCATCTTGAACGAGTCCGCAGCAAAACTCACTGCCCATCCCATAGTAGAGAAAGCAATCCCTCCAACTTCCAGGTTGATTTAGCCTGGAGCCATTTCACCAGATCCTGCTAGCAGCCTGCTTCAACCATCACAGCAGCGGGACATAGAGCTAAGAACGGCTTAGTCGATATCAGAGAGGCTCCAGCCTCGGCGGATTATTGGAACAAGCTAGTCACCATGAAGACTCAAGTGTTGATTACCATACTGCTGTGCCTCGCGCTGGCCCACGCCGCGCAAGCATCAAGCAGCAATTTCGAGGTGCTTAGTCTTGTCCGCCCCTGGAACCGCTCGATTCTAGTATCTGCCAGTCAACGACTAGTTTTCCGCCTAAGAAGCACTAGCTAGGATGTTCATCAAATTTCCGTCGACAATATTAGTTGCTCCTAGGAGTACAGTACTTTTCACTTTCTTATGACGATTTAGATCTCGTTATGTTACGGTTACAGGATCGGGGATTCTCGTAGTCCACCTGATAGAAGATCCGCCTTGCGTAGCTGTCTGGCTCACAAGCCTAAACATGCAACCTCTCTACACTCCCGAGCACCTTCTAGACGCTTGCGTCACACATGTGTCCTTACCCTCATGTCATTCCATCCGTTTCCTTTCCCTCGCGCAGAAATACGCCGTGCGCAACTCCGTCCGCAGCGGCAGCGCGCACCGACTGAGGTGGCGCAAGCTGACAGAGCTTCCCACTTGCGTCAACCAAACACTCTGCGGATCGTAAGTTTCTCGCTTCTCTCTGCAAAACCTTCTGCACGCATGTCCCACTTCTCATTCCTCTGCCTCACGCGTTCTCCCATGCGAGTCTTTATCCGGCCTTCGGCCCCCTTCTGCCGTTCTTATTGCTCTTTGTGTTGAATCATCCTGCACCACTCCGTTGTGCCTATCACTCTTTTTCTCACCTATTATTTGCGTGCCTTCCGTTTTCTTCTCGTGCGGATTCTCCTCAGACTGTGCGTGGACATTCTGACCGACATTAACAACTGTGGCGTGTGCTCCAACTTCTGCGACCTCACCCAAATCTGCTGCAACGGTACCTGCATCAACCCCAACACCAACAACGCCCACTGCGGCGCGTGCGGTGCCCGGTGCCCAGGCACTTGCGCCGCGGGTGTGTGCAACTACGGCGGGGTGACCTCCTCACCTGGGAATGGCCCACTTGGCAATGGTGGTGCCGGTAATGGTGGTGCTGGCAATGGTGGTGCCGGCAATGGTGGTGCCGGCAATGGTGGTGCTGGCCCTGTCGTCCCCCCTACGGGTGGTTCTGGTCCCGTCGTCCCCGGTACTGGTGGTCCCGCTGCTGGTGGCCCTGGGAAGACTGGGAAGCCCTAAGCGCGCTTAACTAGTGGCGTTCGGCAGCAGCAGATGATTCTTCTCCGGTGATATTATACGCGGTGTTAAATATTCCTGCGCGATTGGGCGTTCTAAATGTATTGTGTCCATGGAACGGCCTGGGCTTGTACCATTACGGTTGCTGCATCTTCTCTGAATCGGCTTGCTCTCTTCAGTGCTTGTATCTGTCTGCTTAATAAGCAGATCTGCAGTGTACACCATCTTTTATCCTTATCTTTTGAAACATTGTCTGTGACTCGGGGTATTATGGGCTGGGGGTAATTACTGGGAATGTATTGTAGATCCGCGTTAACAAGCGTAAAATACTCTTTAATTTCATGTTGGTAGTTTTTCATATATGATGTAGTCCAATAGCTGTTAGGAGCGAGAGATCCTTGAGTATTTTTCGAGCTGGAAGACTAACTTCCAGTGTCCAGCACTCCCATGGAAATCGTGATAGGTATCCCAAGTTCCGTTGTGCTGAGTTAGTTGAGTCTGGACGTTGTTGGTGAGTCTAGCATTGGCGTCGAGGGCAGTGAGCTTGGGAGGTGGTGTACAGAGCGGTCAAAACGGAAAATCCCGAGTTGCATACAACCCCAGGTGCGTAGCGTAGCCACGAAAATCTGTGTTTGGGCACTAGGGCTGTTCGCACATGTCCTCGAACCCATGATGGTTACCATACTGAAGGGGTTCGCTGAGGACCAGCTGCGTGACTTCGTGGCAAGCGGGTCCTGAACTGACCCCTGAAATTGATTCGAACATCGCAGGTGAAATTCCGATGGCAAGCTGGCTGAAACGCCGTTCTCCAAACACCTGCGCCACGGAGATATTGTTGTCCCACAGACCACTTTAGCCAATCGAGCAGCATTACTAACGGAGATTCAAGTGAACTGACTCTGTTATCGAAGTAGTCCATATGATCATTAAAATCTTCTCGGTTAAATAGTCATGAATTTCAGACCTGTTGAAAAACTGAGACCTACCAAATCAGAGCATTAAAAACCTGACCTAGCCTTAAATAACTAGATGTACAGTCACTAAGCACCCGCACTCTCGTGTTGCACCAGCGCATCTTGCGTTGTGGGTTTGAATATCTTTATGGCATGGAGAGAGACGTTGAGTCAGCTCAACGGTGCTCCTGTCACGATGCCTATAAGTTCCCTAGATAACCCCGCCAGCTAGCTTATGCCAGGGTGTGTACCGTGTAGGTCATTAGGACATGTTTAGGCACAGCCCTCCCGTTGTACTGCCTACGGTAATATGCTCTGGGCAGTCAGTGCGACTCGATAGGAGGCAGGACAGAACCAATGCGAAGGAGGCAATTTTTTGTTTATCAGCCACTGGTGGTACCTTTCGTGTTGTACGGAATGTAACTGAAGTAAAGAACGGAAATTTGGCCATCAAACCCTGGATTAGGGTACAACACATATCGAACATGGTATACTTATAAATGCATCTAACTAAGCTTCTTGAAGAATCCTAGGGCAAACTAGTTCACGAAGTAGAGCGGCGAGCGAGCAGCGGCAGGAAGACGTTAACGTCAGAAAATCGTTGCTGCAGGCACACAAGCCCCTTGAGAAACAGCTCCTGCCGGCTCATGTGACGCTGAACGGCAGGTCCGCCAGACCGGACCGGCATGCTTTCGTCCTCGTCGTCATACTCGTCAGAGCTCTCCGCACCCTCCTCCACTTCCATCAAATCATCCTCGTCCACGTCATCTTCGTATTCTTCTTCATACTCCTCGGCTTCCTCAACCTCCTCTTCCTCGTACTCATCCTCACACTCCTCTCCCTCCTCGAATTCTTCATCTTCCTCCTCCTCTTCCTCCTCCTCCACTTCCTCTTCCTCCTCCTCCTCTTCCTCCTCATCGACTGCAGTGGCCACTTGAAGCGACTTCAGTGTTGGCACATTCGACAGAAGCGCGTGCAGCAGCAGGAGCGCCTCGGGCCTCTGCTCCTGAACCTTAAGCTTCAACTCCTCCAGCTGCGGCCACCGCGCCGCAGATCCCGCCGCGGATGCCGCCGGCTGAAGCGCGCCGGAGGTGGTCGCCCAGGAGAGGACGAGCTGCCACGGGAGCGAGCCGAGATTCAAGGCGCGAAGCGCGGGGCACATGGCGGCCAGCCAGAAGAGGGAGAAGATTCCCGACGACAGCGCTCCCGATCCCGCGGTGAAGAAATCAAGAGCGAGAGAGCTGAGAGCCGTGCCGCAACCGCGAAGGAGTGATTGTAACGAGGACCAACAGAAGGAACCCGCTTTCAAATCGAGGGTGGTGATCTCGCACGACTCAGGTGCCGAGACCTCCAGGAGACTGGCGCTGGCGATGGCGAAATAGCGCAGGCGAGGGGCTTGTTGGATGGTAACTGAGCGCACGAACATGTCGCGAATGGACACGGATCTGAGCGAGGAGGCGGTGATGAAGGCGCACGACTCGGCGCGCAGGTAAGCAAAGTCAACGTGCTCCAACGAAGCGGGCAGGCGAAGAGAAATTTGCGGGCAGCCCGTCGCCATAAATATCGTCAAACGGCGGAGGTTCGGGGTCGCGTCGAGAATCATCTGAAGGCACTCGTTCGTCAGGTGGATCCAGGAAAGCGACAAATCCTGCAAGTTGGGCATGGGACGGAGGCACGACTCGAGCGCAGGCGCCGCGAGAGAAAGCGACCCGAGAGTGAGCGACCGCAGGGACTTGCAGTGGCGGGAAATATGCCCGAGATGCAAGCTGAGATCTTCGTTCTCCCAGACGTTGATTGTCGTGGAGCCGCCGCCGTTCGCGGCGGCGTTGAGAGAGCGAGAGAGAACAAGCGACTGCAGCTGCGGGCCGGCGTGGCGCATCCACGCCTCGAAGATAAATTCGCGCGGGTGCTGCTGGTGCTGCTCCTGTTGTTGCTGCTGCTGCTGCGGGGTTGCCTCTGCGCTGCCGCTGCACGCGCAATCGGCGCCATGGTCGCACGGGGAGGAGGCGGAACGCGCGGGAAAGGCGCTAGCGGCGGGAGGGGGGAGGAGGGAGGAAGTGACTTGAAGCTGCTGCAGACCGGCAGATTTTAGAACCATACGCGATACAAGCTCCTCGCGTTGGATGGCGGAACAAGCGGGGAGCGTGGAGGCGCAGTCACTTCCGCCCGCCCGGCTCGTGTCCCGGGGGACGAATCGCAGGACGGGGATGGCGCGAGTGAGCGACTGCCATCGGCGACACGTCATCGACGCTGCAAGCACGTCGGGCGCCCCGCCGCCCAGATGCGAAAGAATTTCGATAACCACGTCGTCCGGTAGACGCGAAAAAGGGTCTGTAGCAACCGTCTGGTTACCCGACAGGGACGACGAGGCGGTCATGGATGATTCGGCAGGAGGAGCAAGGGGAGAAACTCCTGCCTTAAAGGGGATGGGGCATGAGGCGAGGAGCGCCCCGCTGCTGCGAGATTTCGGAATGACACGTGGAGATGAGGACGGGGCAGCCGAGGACTGGGAGGTCGAGACAAGCGCAGCCTTCTCGCATACGCGATTCGACGACACTGCCCCCGATGACGCTGCCAATCGTGACTCCATAGCCTTTCGCAACTGGTGGTGCGGCTGATTGGAGCCGCTAGCGCTGGTGGAAGGACAGCGGGAGTCCTTCCGCGGAAATGGCGGGTAGGAGCTGCGAACAGCGTCTGATGGACGAGTGGCAGCCATGGCGTCGTCGAGACTGGGTGAGTCTTACGACGAATATTGGAGATTTAAGTATTTTAATAGCACACGTAGAACCTTGAGTTGAGGTCCTAAGGACTCTAGTGGTAATCCAGAAAGGCAACCAACTGAGCAGAGAGCTATTTGAGTGTGAAGAGGTGGTCTTATCCTTGTGGGAGCGGTGGGGGCAGTCGGACAGACAACAGGTAGCGATAGGGGTGGGTGCATCCACAAGAGGGGAGGGAGATGGAAGGGCGGGTGAACAGTTCCGGACAGGAGTTGGATTGGAAATGGGGATGGGGCAGACAGAGTGAGAGAGGAATGAAGATGAAGGAGGGGGGTTTTCGGCTTGGTTGGCAAGCATACTACGGGAAGGGGCACGTTGACAAGATGGGAATGGATAATTTCTGTCTGCAGCTGCGCTGCCCGAGCAAGCTGGCATGCGGATTGCTCTGAACCACAGAAGACCCACGTCGAGGGAGTGCTGTCATTTCGTGAACAGCTGTCGCCCGTGATTGGTGTTTACAGGTTGCCGCGCTGTGTAACCTCAATGGAACTGTCCGTCACGTGCCAACGAGGTATCTCATTTCCCGCCATAATCTGCGATTCTTGTTGCGTGGTACACATCAGCATGACGCTGGATTGTGAATCTGGTGGCCCACTCGCCTTTGGTTCGACTCATATCATCGCGTATGTGGATTCGATGACGGCCGTACTCGTCTGTTCCTGCATGTTTGCTTGTGACTATCGATCACTGCAAAAATTCAAAGAAACCTGCAGCTTCACAATGTCAGTCAGCGATCACCCAAAAAATGCCCTGATACCGACGAAGTTTCAGCGTGTATTTGTCCATGACGAAAGCAGTAAGTAGGGATTGCCTTAACACTGGGTGAAACAGCGATGGACGAAGGAGAGATTAACTACTACCGAATGTGACCGTTCTGAGACGGACTACAAGGGAACAACGGAGAGAATTATATGGCTATTGACAGAATTTCTGAAACTTGGAGATGTTAACCCTCCGAGCTTTGTCCTAGGACTGTCGTCGAGATTCCGTCAACCTTGGCCGATATTTTGCAAAATGTATCGCAAAAATGCAGCGTGTATGAATTTTCTTGGCAGCTTCAACTAGCAACAATGGCCGCCCCTGCTTGCAATCCCGACTTGATTAGTGTTGCCTTGAGTTGCCAGCGCAACGAACGACGGTCCACGAAGCTCGGAGCAATAAAATTGATGCAGCCCTTCGAACCACGTAAGATGACTCACTATTTACACACACCCGACATAACATAAATGCTTACAGCATCAGGAATGGTTATCCTTCACCGCGCATTTAATTGTCGAGATACATCAGCCCGCAAGATGTATCGGTCTAGTCGCTGCTTCACCTTCCCTGACCGGGGAATGAAAATGCACCCTGCTCTCAATCAAGTTAAGGTGGTGATAACCTTCACCATACGAAATGACAGTTATTCTGGCTATTTTTTTCCGTGTCCGTTCGTCTTCGTTCTGCCCGTTCGTTGGATCTTCCACCATTTGTTGCCTGTGATGATCGTGAGCAAGCTCGGCTGGCTTGCATTGAGCGGCTATTAAAAAATCACAGGCACGAGCAAATCACGCAGTCGTTTTACACGGAGGATTATCATTCCCCTGCAGCCTGTTCCAGTCTTCATTCGACACATGCATGCTCCAGTGCAGGCCGCAAATCAACGAGGGAGCGGGAAGCTGAGCATCCTATCAAGAATGGATTTACCACGTGTGAAAATCAGCTGCATGATTTCCTTCACCATCTTCGTAACCTCTTTTTGAACAGAGTCGTTTTAATTGAATTTAAAGTGCGAGGATGTTACATGTAGGTTTTGTTGTCAACTTCCAACAAATATACGTTATTCACTATAGGCCGATTATAGTTAGTGCCAATGATTACTTCATTGTACAATAGCATCTGCCAGCACCAAGTACCTTTGACAACAAGTGGTCAATGATAGTGGGTGTAAGTTTCTGTAGATAATGTGCTTGCTGGTTTGGTATGTACCAAATTGCGCGAAGCATCTAATGTAACATCTCTCCAGTTCCCAGCAAGAACCGCACCCTACCAATCTATCTAATGTTATCCAGTTACCAATGAAGCCAAAAGCTGGCCTGAGCCATGAGGGGGTGGTAGAAGTAGGTGCCCAGAGTCATGGCCATCCGTGATTGCAATGCATGGCACATGCTGCTGCCTGGTTTGTATCCTTTGCTACACGTCCCTTCCCTACCAGTGAAGCCAAAAGCTGGCCTGAACCATGAGGGGATGGCAGAAGTAGGCGCCAACAGTCATGGCTGTGATTGCAATGTACGGCACGCGCAGAAACTCCTTGTAATAATCCCGAGGCAGCTGTTGCCTGTCGTCGAGAATGGCTGCAAAAGGGACGATGCTCGTGCGCTTACGGACCTGGGCAGGGGATGGGGAGGGATTGAGGAAACATAACAGGGTTGAATTTACGGCACGCGCAGAAACTCCTTGTAGTAATCTGGAGGCAGCTGTTGCCTGCCGTCAAGAATGGCTGCAAAGGGGACAATGCTCGTGCGCTTACGGACCTGGTTAGGGGATGGGGAGGGAGGGAATGCGGGCGGGAGGGAGGAAGAGTGATGAGGAATGCCGTGTGGCAATCCTGCTGATCCCGACTGAAGGTACGGCACACGGAGAAACTCCTTGTAGTAATCTGGAGGCATCTGTTGCCTGCCGTCCAGAATGGCTGCATACAGGACGATGCTCATGCGCTTACGGACCTGGGTAGGGGATGGGGAGGGAGGGGATGAGGCAGCAGGTGAGTGAAATGAGGGAGGTGGAAGGGTGACGAGGGAAGGTACGGCATGCGGAGAAACTCCTTGTAGGTATCTGGGGGCAGCTGTTGCCTGCCGTCCAGAATGGCTGCAAAGAAAACGATGCTTGTTTGACTGCAAACCTGGGTATGGGACAAAGGAGGGGGGTGAGCGACAGTGGTGGAGGAAACGACTTCACTTCAGCCCACCGAGACTCACATGGGCGTACCTACTACATGCACCTACATGCACCTACATGCATCTAGAATCACCGAGATGCAACCAAAGGCACCCATCCTCTCTTGCTCACCTCATCTAATGCCACTCCATACTCCTTCTCAGGGCGCTGGTCAATATGCCAGACCCCAAACAGGTGATGCAGCAGCAAGCCGAGGGATGTGAGAGCAAGCACCTACGCACATGCACCCACATGCACCCACATGCATCCCACATGCTCCCACATGCACCCACATGCTCCCACATGCACCCACATGCTCCCACATGCTCCCACATGCTCCCACATGCTCCCACATGCTCCCACATGCTCCCACATGCTCCCACATGCTCCCACATGCTCCCACATGCACCCACATGCTCCCACATGCACCCACATGCTCCCACATGCTCCCACATGCACCCACATGCTCCCCTCCCACATACTTCTTCTCCAGTCGCTGGTCGCCGTGCCACACGCCAAAGAGGTGGTGCAGGCACAGGCGGAGGGAGGTGACTGCCGTGAAGGAAAGGAAACCACCAGCCTTGAACCCCCCCAGCCCAGACTCACGCAGAGACACCTAGACTCGCCCCCACGCACCTCGTCGAAAGCCTCTCCATACTTCTTCTCCAGTCGCTGGTCGCCGTGCCACACGCCAAAGAGGTGGTGCAGGCACAGGCCGAGGGACGTGACTGCTGTGAAGGATGAGCCGATCCAGAGCATGTGCGCTACGCACCAGAGCAGCTGACCGGTCATCTGATGGCATGTGAGAAAGACGAGAGCACGAGAGACAGGAGCGAAACCGGAGGAGAGCGGTGAACGGAGAGAATTGAAGAACGAGCTCATCCAAAGCATGTGAGCCACACGCCAAAGCGGTGGTGCAGGCACAGGCCGAGGGACGTGACTGCTGTGAAGGATGAGCCGATCCAGAGCATGTCTGCCACACACCAGAGCATGTCTGCCACACACCAGAGCATGTCTGCCACACACCAGAGCATGTCTGCCACACACCAGAGCATGTCTGCCACACACCAGAGCATGTCTGCCACACGCCAGAGCATGTCTGCCACACACCAGAGCATGTCTGCCACACACCAGAGCATGTCTGCCACACACCAGAGCATGTCTGCCACACACCAGAGCATGTCTGCCACACACCAGAGCATGTCTGCCACACACCAGAGCATGTCTGCCACACACCAGAGCATGTCTGCCACACACCAGAGCATGTCTGCCACACACCAGAGCATGTCTGCCACACACCAGAGCATGTCTGCCACACACCAGAGCATGTCTGCCACACACCAGAGCATGTCTGCCACACACCAGAGCATGTCTGCCACACACCAGAGCATGTTTGCCACACACCAGAGCATGTCTGCCACACACCAGAGCATGTCTGCCACACACCAGAGCATGTCTGCCACACGCCAGAGCATGTCTGCCACACACCAGAGCATGTCTGCCACACGCCAGAGCAGCAGACCAGCAGTGAAGAGAGCATGAGAGAAAAGGGGGGATGGGATTGAGAGTATGAGAGAAAAGGGGGGATGGGATTGAGAGTAAGAGAGAAAAGGGGGGATGGGATTGAGAGTAAGAGAGAAAAGGGGGGATGGAATTGAGAGTAAGAGAGAAAAGGGGGGATGGGATTGAGAGTATGAGAGAAAAGGGGGGATGGGATTGAGAGTAAGAGAGAAAAGGGGGGATGGGATTGAGAGTAAGAGAGAAAAGGGGGGATGGGATTGAGAGTATGAGAGAAAAGGGGGGATGGGATTGAGAGTTTGAGAGAAAAGAGGGGATGGGATTGAGAGTATGAGAGAAAAGGGGGGATGGGATTGAGAGTAAGGGGGGATGGGACTGAGGGCATGAGGATCGAGAAAAGAATTTGGAGGAGGAGATTGAGGGAGTAGGAGGGTGGGTTTGGCAGGGGAGGGGTGGGAGGAGAGAGATGGGCGATGGGAGCTGATAGAGAGAGGGGGGATTGGAAGCGAGGGAGAGAGGGGGGATGAGAAGTGAGAGTGGAAGGGAAGGGAAGGGAGAGCAGATATTTCACCTGATCAAACTAGACCGCACCAGACTAGACCGCACCAGACTAGGCCGCACCAGACTTGACCGCACCAAAATGCACTGCACCTGGGGATGGTAGGAGATCCTCAAGACACCAATTTCCCATCCCATATGTGCACCTTGGGATTTTCACCGCACACCACATCTCACCAAACCATACCACGGCACACACACTGCACTTAACCACACCTGGGGATGCCTGGTGATTCTCATAATCCCCGTCTCCCACATGTGCAGCTTTGGCTTATCAACCGCTGCCACCTCGAGCAGATTGAATGTGGAGGGGTAGAGGAAGAAGAAGGAGGGGGAAGGAGGGAAGGTACCATACGCACCACACCGCACTCTGCCGCATCACACCGCACCAAACCACACCTGGGGATGCCTGGTGATTCGCATAATCCCTGTCTCCCACATGTGCAGCTTGGGCTTATCAACCGCTGCCACCTCGAGCAGATTGAATGTGGAGGGGTAGAGGAAGAAGAAGGAGACGAAGGCGAGCGCCCACACGAACTCGTGCATGCCTGGCACGCCACGTAGCTGCCAGAGAGGGAAACCGTCATAGCGATGGTTGATGAAAAAGACCTGATGGGGGTGGGGGAGGGGGGGAGGAGGGGAGGGGGGGGTGTTGGTGGGAGGTGGAAGATGGAAAGCGGCGATTGAGGAGGGGAGGAAATGAGGGAATGAGGGCAGCTGCTGACCCAAACGTCGCTCAAAACTCACATTCTTTAGTGGATTCACACGTTACATTTTTCAGCAAACTCTCGATAGTGACCTCACACACACCACTGCACTGTACTGCACTGCATTGCATTGCATTGCATTGCACTGCACTGCACTACACTGCACTTCACACCACTGCACTGCACTGCATTGCATTGCACTCACTACACTACACTGCACTTCACTGCACTGCACTGTGCTGCACTGCACTGCACTGCACTGCACTGCACTGCACTGCACTGCACTGCACTGCGCTGCACTGCACACTGCACTGCCGAGCCTATTTTCGAGCCGACTCAAAAATGACCTCAGACGCACCACTTCACTGCAGAGGCGGCGTGATCACCTCAGGCGAGGGGCAGTGAGAGCACGACAGGACTCGACATACGCACATTCTTTAGAATACTCGCAATTGTGATCTCAAACATACTGCTGCAGACTCCCAAGACCCTCAGTTGTGACCTCAGACAAACCCGCTCCTTACGAAGCCAGACGTACCACGGCAGATACGGCGAGCGGCAGCGAGATCCCCGCGAACAGCACACGATAAGCGCGCTCGCCTATCACGCGCTCCGCCGCCGGCCGGAGCGCCGCGCCTCCGCTGTGCACGATGGCGAACACGAACAGCATCAGCAGCATCTGAATCTCGCGACTATCCGAGAGCGATTCGAACAGACCGATGTACGCGCCGCCAAATCCGGTGTTTGGATCGATCCAGATGACGTACAAAATCGCCATTACGACGCCTAATACGCCAAAAAACGCCGCCCAGGAGGAGGTTTTCTGGTCGTCAATGCTGAAGACGGCGGCGTCCTCGCCGACAAGCTCCAGCGTGCCGGCCGGCTGTGAAGTTGCCGGTTGGGAGGTTTGTGACGACTTGAAAGTTGCCGGTGGTGGGGTTGCCGGCGGAGGCGTCTGGGTTGGTGGTGCATCAGAACCGTCGGATTGCGCTCTTGCGATCAACGGCTGTCGTCTGCCAGTGGGTACGTGGCTTCGTGAAGCGAAGATTGACGGTGTCCGATCTGGAGACGTGGCGAAAAATGAATGTTGATGACGGTGGTGCATAGGTATCTTGCCGTTAAGCGCGATCGGCTGCGGTAAGCACATTGGTAGTCTGGCGATTCTCCGAGTAGCTGGTTGATGCGTCATTGGCTGCTGTGCCTTGGGTGTTACCACAGCCATGGCTGGACAGATTAACGTCGCCACCATGTTAGCTAACAACGATAGCAGCTACAGCAAAATCCCCGACCTGACCAGCCACTCTTACGAGCCCCGCCGTTGGCCAGCCGTAGCTGATCCACTAAAAAGTACAAGCAAGTAGCTTCAGGCAGCAGTGTTATGATCGGGAATTATGGCTGCAGTGTTATGATCGGGAGAAAAAGCTAGTTGTTTTGCTGATGGCGAGAGCTCGCGAGAGAAATGCGTTGGCGAAAACTGGGAAACTGATCGTCACGGCTTGTGGTGTGTGCTGTGCTTGGTTCACCCTACTCGGGTGACCGTGGATGCGTGACAACAAGTGTTCGTGGTAACCGCAGCATTGTTCTTGTCGCGAACCTGATGATGGTTGTGGTTACGGATGGTGAGATCATTTTGCACTTGTGTACTACGTGGCACGACGCGACGATATCCAGGTCAGCAAACGCTTGCGAACCTGGAAAGTGTTGCTTTTGTCGCGAATGGATAAGGATCCTGTGTGACCTTTCGCCACGTTTCCACACTTCGTGTTTCTCCCGTTTCTAGAACACTCCTTTGCCAAGATCACAGCTACAAGCGTTATTTTCCCGCCACCCCGGCTTGGTTGTCAGAACCTACGGATAAGCTTATGGAGAGGAAAAAACCGTCAGTGTAAATTTGCAGTACAGTAACAGGGGGTGCTGAACATCTGAGGGTGTCGCAGCAGTTCGTTACCAGTGCGTTTGATCAATGTTCAGATACTTGCTTGATGTTTTGGAGCGGTTCAGAAAGATACGGAAAATCGGGGACCGTACTTACACGCGAGCTCACCGCCATGTTACCCAATAGCCCAGCGTAAACACCATACAAATCGCCAAGAAATCGCTAGGTTATGGCTGCTCCCCTCCCCTCTCCGTCCTCATCCTCGTCCGCTCAGTTACGAATCTAGGGTTGGTGTTCTCACGCTTTCTGAATCTAGATGAGGCAGGTGCTTCCTCTTCAACTCAGTTCTGAGTCTAGGGTTCGTCTGTTTAGAAGCTTTGGTTCTCTTCGCACCTCGCCGTCCTAGTCTTTTCAAAATCATCAGAGCCCAACCGTCTGCCGTCTTTCTTCCACCAGCTTTTACCCGTCTCCGTTTTCCCGTGTTAGTTCTAGCCTCACCCTGTTTTCGCAGACTTAGGGAGCCCTGTTTTGCATGTCCTCGCTTTATGGGCAATGCCTAAGTAGCATTTCTCACAGAAATGGTTTCTGAGTTTTAACGATCTGTATGACATTGATCAAGGATTATCTCTAACCGTATCCAGCCATGAAAGAGGAGGAGGAGGACGTGTGTAGGATTTGCCGTGCGCCGGCAGCGGACGGGGATCCGCTGTACCACCCGTGTGCTTGTAGCGGGAGCATCAAGTTCGTGCATCAGGGCTGCTTGCTGCAATGGCTGCACCACAGCAACAAAACGCACTGCGAGGTTCGTTAGCGTTCGCAGCTCGTAGCCTCGCGAAAGTCGCAGCCGTGCAAAATCGCAGCGTCGCGGCTCGCTCGCAGTCCGTAACATTGACATTGACGTGGTTCTAAGCGGTACATCCTGGTTTCTTGGCGTGCTTCAGTTTCGTACCGCCTACATCTTGGCTGCACGGTTCTTGATTCACTTGAAGATGCTGTTCCTCTTTACAGCGAACTCGCCACAATAATAAATTTGCGTGTCACTATTGACGGAAGATATGCATGCAATCGGTTGGTGCTTACTTAATAGGTTCTGGAACCAGTAATTGTTTCTGGATTTTCCTTATTGCGAGCTCGCGTCGGCATCACACCGCCCTTTATCTATCCCCCCTCTTCGAATCTATCAGTCGTCCTTGTTTGCTACACGTCCCACTCTCCCGGCAATCGCGTCTGTGTCCCTTTGCGTCGCCGTTTTGGTTTCCGATACACGCTGCAAGCTCGCGAGTACAGTGGAATTTTTTTTTCTTTCGTACACGCGGCAAGCTCCCTTCTTGCGTACACGCGGCAAGCTCCCTTCTTGCCGTATATGTGGCAAGCTATCTGTTTCTCGTAAACGCGAGGAAAGAGCTCTTCCTCCCACTGCCTCCCACAAGCTTTCTTCTCTGTCCGCTTCCCGCTCCTTACGTCTCCATCTTTTTCCTTCCACTCCCCGTTCCTTTCACCCGCCTTTCCCTGCCTTCCCCCGTTCCCGCCCTCCAACTTCCCTGACCTCCCTCCTTTCCCTCCCTCCCCCCTCTCTGCCCTTTCCCTTCCGCGCCCTCCCCTTTCCCCACACCACCCAGGTATGCAAGCGCGCGTTCATCTTCTCCCCCATCTACGCGCCCAACGCGCCGTCCCGGCTCCCCCCAAACGAGTTTCTCGCGGGCGCGGCGCTGATGGCGGGGCGCGCCGTCTCGTTCGTCCTGCGCGCCGCGCTCATCGCGTTCGTGTGGCTGCTCCTCGTGCCGTTCCTCACGAGCTCCATCTGGCACCTCTGCTTCCTCCGCGATTGGACGCGCATCGGCGCGCTGTTCCGCGAGAGGCTCACGGGCGGGGCGATTTTCCAGGACTGCGTGCTGGGCAGCGTGCTGTCCGCGGCGGTGATTTTGTTTTTTCTGAGCTTGTCGTCTCTGAGGGAGTATCTAGCGCAGCTGTTGGAGCAGCAGATGGAAGGGGAGGAGGGGTTCGAGGTGGGGGTGGGGGGCGCGGGGGAAGGGGAGGGGGAGGCGGCGGAGGCGGAGGGGGGGGCGCTTGTGGCGCAGCAGCGGGGGCAGCTGCAGGGGCAACCGCAGGGGCAGCAGGGGCAGATGCAGCAGGGGGGCCAGCAGCAGAGACGGCATCACCATCATCATCATCACCACCATCACCACCACCACGAGCATCAGCACCAGCACCACCACCATCACCAGCATCACCAGCACCAGCGCCACCAGCAGCACCGGCACCAGCACCAGCCTCCACCCCCCCCTCCACCCCCGTTGCAACAAAATCAAGGGGACGCTGCTCGAATAAGACAAAACGGGGAGGAGGAAAGAGGGGGCATAGCCCCGCCACCTCCCCCCCCTCCGCGAGCAATTCCCCCTCCGCCTCCCCGTGTTGTTCCCCCCTTGGGAACTCTCCCCCCGGGCTCCTCTGGCCGACCTTTTTCGTTCAGCGACCGTGCAGGAGGCTCTGCGACAGGCCCTGCGACTGGCCCTGCGACGGACGACCAGCCGTTTGTGTTTGGTGCGAATCCGTCCGCCCAGGAGACCCGTCGCCCGGCGAGGTTTTACTTCCGCCCGGCTGGAGAGGCGGGGCAAATGGGAACTGGACAGGTGGACGCGCGGGGCAGGAATAGCGGGAGGGACGAGCGGGGGGAGGAGCCGGAAAGAGAAGAGTTAGGGGGGGAAGGCGCGGAGGGGCAAGGAGCAGTGATAGCGGCAGGATTAGGAGCAGAGGAAGGAGAGGCGGGAGGAGCGGAGGGAGGAGGGATAGGGAGGGGAGGGGAAGAGGGGGAAGGAGCAGCGGAAGGTGGCTTTGCTGCAGCAGCAGGTTCCGCTGCTACTGTGGCTGGCGCTGGGGGACAGAGTGCGGGGAAGGAAGGCGGTACGGAGGGCGGAGGCCGCGGGGAAGAGAGAGATGGTGGGGGAGATGGTGAGATCGGGGGAGAAGTGGGGGGAAGTGGCGGGGAAGTGGGTGGGGGAGAGGGGGGGGGAGCAGCTAGAAGAGAGGGTGGGCAGGTGGGGAGGTTGAGACTCGGATTGGGGACGGAAGGAATAGGAAGAAGAGAGGAAAGAGTATGTACAGAGGAAGCAGAGGGGAGAGTCAGTGACGGCCGTGAGAAGGGGAAAGGGGTGGAGAAGGGAGAGGATACAGCAGCTGGTTGGTTGGGAGAGGGAGGGGAGCATGGGGAGGGGAGGAGGGGGCAAGAGAGGTTGTGGGGGGATGAGACGGGCGGAGATGGCGCGAATTTATCCGCCCAGACGTGGGGGAATGGGGGAAGCGGAGATGGTGCGGGGATATCCGCGCAAAGGGGGAGTGCGTGGGGGAATGAGATACAAGTAGATGAGGAGTTAAGAGAAGAGAGCAGGGAAGCGAGTGAGGAGGAGGAGGGTAGTGGGGAGGAGGGGAGTACGGGAGAGGAGGAGAGTGGGAGCTTTCAGGATGATGATGATGATTACGAGTATGAGGAAGAGGAGGAAGAAGAGGAGGAAGAGGAAGAGGAGGAAGGGGAGGAAGAGGAGGAGGATTTTGAGGAGGCGGAGGCGGGCATGGGGGAGGGGGAGGTGGACGAGGATGGGGAGCCAATGGACGATTTAGGGTTTGAGGAGCTCATCGGCCTGCAGGGACCGCTCTGGCGCCTCTTTGAAAACGCCACCACGGTGAGTGTTCTGAGTGCTGAATGTTGAGGGCTGAGTGCTGACGGCTGAGGGCTGAGGGCTGACGGCTGACGGCTGACGGCTGACGGCTGAGGGCTGTCTGCCCACAGCTGAGTGCTTGTGCAACCTGCCACTGTTGTTGCGTGACTCTCCTTAAGGTGGGTTTGAGGAGCTCATTGGCTTGCAGTGGCCGCGCTGGCGCCTCATTGGAGCTTCGTCCAATCGATCGAACCATTCAGACATTCCGTTCCTCCCCCCTTTTCCCCACATATTTCCTTCCCTGCCCTCGCCCTATTGCTCCTCAGGTCCCCTGCAGCAACTTTTTTGTGCTTGTACTCGCTTTCTTCCTCCCATTTAACCATGTCCCCCTCTCCTTCTCACCTCACTCCACTCTCCTCTCCACCCCTCCCCACTCCTCTCCACCCCTCTCCACCCCTTCAGGTGCTCTGCAGCAATTTCTTTGTGCTCGTACTCGCGTTCTTCCTCCCGTTCAACCTCGGTCGGCTCTACATAGCCCTCTTCTCCTTCCTCTTCCTCTCCCCCGCCTCCACCATCTCTCTCGTCCCAATCTACTCCCTCCTCCTCGGCCCCCCTACACTCCCCCTCCCCACTCCTCCACCGCTCTCCACCCCGTCCTGCATCCCCCCAATCTACCCAACCTATCTCAACTCCTCGGAACCGTTTGCGCACTGGGGCTTCTGCCCTGTTTCCTCTCGGCCTGCAATTTTGGACGAGCTACGTGTGTGTGGGTATGAGAAGGGGGGTTGGTCTCAGGGTGTGTTCAGTGGGGAGCATGAGCATGAGGGTGACTATAGAGGGGTGTATAGGTGTGCGCGAGAGGGGGAGCATGAGTGTGCGTGGAAATCGAACCTTCTTCCTTCCTCACCGCGTGCGTCCTTCCTGAAGCTGCATGGGAGGAGGGGGAAGAGGAGAGGGGAGAGGAGAGGGGAGAAGAGGGGGGCGGGGAGGAGAAAGAAGTTAGAAGAAGAGCAACGGGACAAGATTGGAAGGAGGATGGAGAACGTGGATGGGATGGTATACAGTGGGGAGGAGAGTCGTAAAGCCACTAGTAATAGCCCTCATTCCAGCAGGAATTACAGTATCAGCAGCAGGAGCAGCAGCAGTAGCAGCAGCAGCAACGTCAGCCAGAGCAGCAGCGAGCCTCTCTTATCCAATGCCACCACTCCTACTACCACCACCACCACCGCCACCACCAGCACCAGCAGCAGCACCACGACAGCCCTCCTGGCCCACCTCCTCCAAATCACCACAGCCCACCTCTCCTCCCTCTCCCACCAGCTCGTGCTAGCAGCAGCGCTGTACTCGCAGTGGTGCTGCACGCTGCTGGGCCTGCGCTGGGCGGAAGCGGGCCACGGGCTGGCAGCAGGGAATCTGGTGTCGCTGCTGGTGGGGTACGAGGTCGTGGCGTTCTGCTGTGCCGTTCACGTGCTCGTAGCGATTCAGCTCAGGCGAGCGAGAGGGTTGCCACTGGTGGGGGCTCTGCCTGCCACGCTGCTGGCGCTGCTGCAGGTGGCGCCGGCGATTCAGGAGCACCTTGTTGCCGCTGTCAGGTGGGTACTGGGTGGGTGGGTGGGTGGGTGGGTGGGTGGTGGGTGGAACAGCTGCTGGTGGGGTACGAGGTCGTGGCGTTCTGCTGTGCTGTGCATGTGCTGGTCGCGATTCAGCTGAGGAGAGCCCGAGGGCTGCCGCTGGTGGGGGCGCTGCCTGCCACGCTGCTGGCGCTGCTGCAGGTGGCCCAGGCGATTCAGGAGCATCTGGTGGCGGCTGTCAGGTGGGTACTGTGTGGGTGGGTGGGTGCTCTAATGAGGGGGGATTCTCCTATGGAGTAAGCAGCGCTCATGCTGCTGCTTACGACGCTGCTGCTAGTAGAGCCGGCCATTTAAGAGCACACCTTGTTCACCCTCGCCCTCCCTCCTCTTTCGTCTCCTCTCTCGTGTCACCCCTCTCCACCCCTCCCTACTCCCCATTCTTCCACACACATGCACGGACTAGTGGTTCTAGAAGTCACAAGCCTTTTCTCAGTGGAGCTGGGAGCCTTCCCTTTCCTCTGTGGCTGGTGGATCGACTTCTGCTCGCTCTCCCTCGTCAGTTCAGTGCCTTCCCTTACACCCATCTGTACCCCTCCCTATCCCTCCCTATCACTCCCTATATCAGGCACGGTTTGGTCGTTCTAAAAGTCACCAGTCTCCTGTCAGTGGAGCTTGGGGCTTTCCCGTTCCTCTGCGGCTGGTGGATCGACTTCTGCTCGCTCTCCCTCTTCGGGGCCTCCCCCTCGGACCGCCTCGCCTTGCTGCTGGCGCATCCGCTGCTGTGCTGCTTCCTGCACTGGTTCGTGGGGATCCTGTACATGCTGCAAGTCAGCCTGCTCGTCACCATCCTCCGAGAGGTACGGGTGTTCCCTCCTTTCCCTGTCTCTGCACCTGTCTACTCCCCTGTCCCGGGTCCTGTGGAGGAGTATTTCCTCCATGATCTCACCAACCTAAACTTCAACCCGTTTCGCGATTTGATGGGGTCGCATCGCATTCAAAATCACTCCCTGATGCCTTGATTCTCCTTGTTGTCTCTCCTCGTGCCCCTTGTGTGGCCCTTCCAGATCCTGCGCCCAGGTGTTATGTCTTTCCTCCGTGACCCCACCGAACCAAACACCGAACCAAACACCGAACCAAACTTCAACCATTTCCGCGACCTGGTGGAGGGCCCATTCCCAAGCACGCATCCCCCTGTTGGTGGTGGTGCATCTTATCCCTTTTTTCTCCCCTGTTGTCCCCCTGTCCCAGATCCTGCGACCAGGCGTGCTCTCCTTCCTGCGCGACCCCACCGATCCAAACTTCAATCCATTCCGGGACCTCGTGGAGGACCCCATTCCCAAGCACGCGCGCCGCATCGTGCTCTCCCTGTTCGCCTACGGCGCGCTGGTCGTGCTGCTGCTGTTCCTGCCCGTGCGAGCCGCCATCGCCATCGCGCCCAGCATGTTCCCATTCAACTACAGGTCAGTTATAAGCGCCTCCCTCCTGCTCTCCATCTCGCCCTCTCTCACGCCCTATTGCTTTCTCTCTTCGCCTACGGGGCACTCGTGGTGCTGCTGCTGCTCCTGCCCGAGCGAGCAGCCATCGCCATCGCGCCCACCATGTTCCCCTTCAACTACAGGTCAGAACTAGACTCCTCTCCATCTTATCTCTTGCACTGCATTTCTCTCCTCCTTTGCCTGTGGCGCACTGGTTGTGCTGCTGCTCTCCATTTTTGAGGCGCCTAAAAAATTCTCTCCTTCTTTGCCTGTGGTTGTGCTGCTGTTCTCCCTGTCCCCTTTCACTTCCCCCACACCCCTTCCAGGTTCTCTGATCCGCTAATGGAGATCCCACCTGTGCAGGGTCTAGAGGCTACACATCCTCCTCTTCCACGTGTGCATCCCCTTTGCCATCGACCTCCCTCCCTTCTCAGCTTCCTCATCCGCACATGCGTACTCCCCACCACCCTGCACCTCTCCCCACCTCTCTGTCTGCTCCCCTCAGGTTCTCCGACCCGTTAATGGAGATCCCACTGGACATGCTGCTCTTCCACGTGTGCATCCCCTTTGCCATCGACCGCCTGCGCCCGCGGGCCACCATCAAGGCCGCACTCTCCCTCTGGTTCCGCGCTGCTGCCCGCCTCCTCATGCTGCAGCACTTCCTGCTGCCGCCCCCTCCCGCCCCCGCTGCTGCTGCTGATGCCGGTGCTGCTGGTGCCGGTGCTGGTGGTGCCGCCGGTGCTGCTGCTGCTGCACCCCCTCCTCCTCCTCCTCCTCCTGCCGCTGCTGCTGCTGGTGTTGCTGCTGCTCCTCCTCCCCCTCCTCCGATTGCCTTTCGGCCCCCTCCCCCTCCTGTTGCTTTCCACCCTGTGACGCCTCCCCTTCCTCCTCCCAGTGCCGTCCCCCCTGCCGCTGCTGCTACTGCTCCTCCTCCCCCTGTTCTTTCCTTCCAAAACCCTCAAAGGCCGGTTTTACATGCCACTGCTCCTGTTGATACTCCAGTGGACAGCCGGTTTGTTGAGAGAATAATGGCTGCGGAAAAGGCAGCATCGGCAGCGTTGGCAAGAGCAGCAGCAGCACCGTCACCAGGCACAGTTGCTGTTAGAGCAGTTGCAGCAGTCGGTGCAGCTGAGGCGGTTGGAGTAGCAACTGATGGTGTTTTTCTGAAAGGAGGAGCAGGAGCAGTGGGAGCAGTGGGGGCGGTGGGAGCAGGAGGAGGAGCAGCGAAAAGAAGAGGGGCCGGTTTTCATAGAAGGGTTGGAGAGGTGGAGGAAGAGGGAGGGAAGGAGGAGGAGGAGGAGGAGGAGGAGGAGGAGGAGGAGGAGGAGGAGGAGGAGGAGGAGGAGGAGGAGGAGGAGGAGGAGGAGGAGGAGGAGGAAGAGGAGGAGGAGGAGGAGGAGGAGGAGGAGGAGGAAGAGGAGGAGGAGGAGGTATTGGAGAGAGGGGAGGTGGAGAGATTAAGAGGGAAGGGGAAGGCAGTGGAGGAGGAGGGGAGGGAGGAGACAGGAAGAGAAGAGGGGGAGAGAGAACGGTGGAAGGACAGGGATGTTACAGCTTCCATTGCCGATTCCAGACAGAAAGACAGAGGGAACAGCAGCAGAAATGGCAGTGATGCTGGGAGTGGCAGCATTAGGGAGGCTGGCAGTGGTAGTGGCAGCAGCAGAAGCATCACAGATGGTAGCGCTGGCAGCAGCAGTGGGATGGTCAGCGAGAGCGCGGGCGGCAGCGGCAGCGGCAGCGGGGGGAGTGGGGGCAAGAAGGAGGACGAGCATTTTCGGGTGCGGATAGTAGCGCTGCTGGTGGCGGCGTGGGCGTCTCTAGCAGCGTTCAACACGGCGGTGGTGCTGCTGCCCACCGCTGTGGGGCGAGGGGCCTTCCGACTGTCCGCCTCCGTGCTGCCCAGTGCTGCTGCTGACGACACTCCTTGCAATGGTAAGTTGTGTTTTTCACTGTCACACAGTTGGCTCTCTCTCACTCTCTCTCACTCTCTCTCACTAGCAGCGTTCAACACGGCGGTGGTGCTGCTGCCCACCGCTGTGGGGCGAGGGGCCTTCCGACTGTCCGCCTCCGTGCTGCCCAGTGCTGCTGCTGACGACACTCCTTTTTGAGAATTCTCAAAACGTGTTTTTTGAGAATTCTCAAAAAACACGTTTTGAGAATTCTCAAAAAACACCTGCCCAGTGCTGCTGCTGACGACACTCCTTGCAATGGTAAGTTGTGTTTTTCACTGTCACACAGTTGGCTCTCTCTCACTCTCTCTCACTAGCAGCGTTCAACACGGCGGTGGTGCTGCTGCCCACCGCTGTGGGGCGAGGGGCGTTCCGCCTCTCCGCCTCGCTGCTGCCCAGTGCTGCTGCTGATGACACTCCTTGCAATGGTAAGTTGTGTGTTCCGTCAATACACTGTTACACACACCGTGCGCGTCACTAGCAGCGTTCAACACGGCGGTGCTGCTGCTGCTGCCCACTGCGGTGGGGCGACGGGCCTTTCACCTTGATACCCAGTGCTGCTGATGATTCTCCCTGCAATGGTGAAACGTGTTTTGAGACGTCTCAAAACAGGGGCCTTTCACCTTGCTGCCCAGTGCTGCTTTTGAGACGTCTCAAAAGTCGTCTGATGATTCTCCCTGCATTGGTCAAACGCCTCTTGACCAGATTTTTTGTCTGTCTTGCTGCCATTACCACACGTCTCTAACCCACATCACTCTCCCACACCCCTCTCCACCCATACAGACCTCTATTCCTTTGGCATACCTCATCTGGGAACTCAAAGCTGCTGTGCTGCACTTACCACCAGTCACTCATCCCCTTACCCCACTTCACTCTCTCACACCCCTGTCAACCCATCCAGACCTCTATTCCTTCGGCATCGGAGCCTACCTCATCTGGGGGTCCATAGCAGCCATGCAAGCAGCTGTCTTGCGGTTACCGCGTAACAACATGCGGGCGCTGCTGCTGCCTCTCGTGCACTGGGCTGCTGTGGCATTGAAAGCAGCGGTGCTGCTGCTGCTGTGGGTGAGTGCGCGCTAGCAAAGCCAACTGAAGCAAAATTCTGCTTTGGATCTACCCTTTCCCCTGTTCCGTTTTTGCTTCCTTCTCAATAACTTCCCCATTGCAGTAACTGCCCCTTTTCCCTCCGCTTCGTTTTCCCCTTTGTATTTTCTCCTATCCACCCTTTGCAAACCCCCGTTATTCCGCAGCTGGTAGTAGCACCCATTCTAGCAGGTCTGCTGGTCGACCTAGCTGTCATCATGCCCATCCGAGTGCCCATCAACGAGTCCCCGCTGCTCTCGCTCTACCATGACTGGGCTCTCGGCCTCATACTGCTCAAGCTCTGGGCCAGAGTGGTGAGTGCGCCATGCGCCTACCCATGCATACATTCATGTTCGTGTGTCCGTCACCCGCTGCTCTCTCTCTACCACGACTGGGCGCTCGGCCTCATACTGCTCAAGCTCTGGGCCAGAGTGGTGAGTGTGCCTATCCATCCCCCCATCCATGCATGCACTTACGCTCCCATCCATGCATGCCCTTATGCTCCCATCCATGCATGCCCTTATGCTCCCATCCATGCA
Source organism: Closterium sp. Naga37s-1 (assembly GCA_947471745.1). Lineage (NCBI taxonomy): Eukaryota > Viridiplantae > Streptophyta > Zygnematophyceae > Desmidiales > Closteriaceae > Closterium > Closterium sp. Naga37s-1. The sequence goes on along the minus strand of CANJKZ010000235.1, from coordinate 503,665 downwards.
TGCCTTTATGCTCCCATCCATGCATGCCCTTATGCTCCCATCCATGCATGCCCTTATGCTCCCATCCATGCATGCGCTTATGCTCCCATCCATGCATTCTCTTATGCTCCCATCCATGCATGCCCTTATGCTCCCATCCATGCATGCACTTACGCTCCCATCCATGCATGCCCTTATGCTCCCATCCATGCATGCCCTTATGCTCCCATCCATGCATGCCCTTATGCTCCCATCCATGCATGCGCTTATGCTCCCATCCATGCATGCCCTTATGCTCCCATCCATGCATGCCCTTATGCTCCCATCCATGCATGCCCTTATGCTCCCATCCATGCATGCCCTTATGCTCCCATCCATGCATGCGCTTATGCTCCCATCCATGCATGCCCTTATGCTCCCATCCATGCATGCCCTTATGCTCCCATCCATGCATGCCCTTATGCTCCCATCCATGCATGCGCTTATGCTCCCATCCATGCATTCTCTTATGCTCCCATCCATGCATGCCCTTATGCTCCCATCCATGCATGCCCTTATGCTCCCATCCATGCATGCACTTACGCTCCCATCCATGCATGCCCTTATGCTCCCATCCATGCATGCCCTTATGCTCCCATCCATGCATGCCCTTATGCTCCCATCCATGCATGCCCTTATGCTCCCATCCATGCATGCCCTTATGCTCCCATCCATGCATGCCCTTATGCTCCCATCCATGCATGCACTTACGCTCCCATCCATGCATGCCCTTATGCTCCCATCCATGCATGCCCTTATGCTCCCATCCATGCATGCCCTTGTGCTCCCATCCATGCATGCCCTTATGCTCCCATCCATGCATGCCCTTATGCTCCCATCCATGCATGCACTTACGCTCCCATCCATACATGCCCTTATGCTCCCATCCATGCATGCCCTTATGCTCCCATCCATGCATGCACTTATGCTCCCATCCATGCATGCACTAAGGCTCCCATCCATGCATTCATTCATACTCCCATTCAAGTGCATGTCTGTGTGTCTGTTGACCACTGCTCTCTCTACCCCTCCCCTCGCTCGCACCGCAGGTTACCGCACGGAACCACTTACTAGCCAGCCAAGAGTGGCGAGCCCTCTTCCTCCGCCTGCATCCTTACTCACTCCCTGTCACCACTCCCATTTCCCCTCCTCTTCCCTTGCACCGCAGGTCACCGCACAGAACCACTTGCTAGCCAACCACGAGTGGCGGGCCCGCTTCCTCCGCCTGCAACAAGACGGGCTCCGCCGCCTCAACGCGCGCCGCACCTTCCAGGAAATTTTCGCTCCAGTCCTCCTCTTCCTCCTCACAGCCCTCACAGCCCCCTTCCTAGCTGTCCGCGCAGCACTCCCCTTGCTCCGCCTCCCCCCCGTGCTCGAATCAGCGGCGTTCCGGTTCGCGTGGATTACTGCGTTGGGGGTGGTGGGGACGGCGAGGGTGTGGCGGCGGGTGTGTGAGTGGCTTGCTTCTTTGCACGATGCGATTCGGGACGATAGGTACCTGGTCGGCCGGCGCTTGCATAACTTTCAGCACCAGCGAAGATGAGTGTTGAGTTGACTCAGAACTTCTGTCAGTGGCTGGGACTTGGTTGTGCCTTGCCAACACAACTTCAACCAATGAGAAGAATGCAGGGCGAGTCAAACTGTGTAATGTGGCGGCTTCCTGATGTGTCTGTTTGATTCAGTGTATAGATTGCTCGTAAGGTTGCGTCACAGTTTTGAGATGTCTAAAAAACGCCCGGATGTTTTGCTGTGATGCATTGCATGCTTTCGTTCAGATTTTGCCTGTATGCTACCAGTATGTGGGTCCTGGCTTAGTGTACTATGGTATCAGTGCAAAACCTAGTGTTGTAAACTGCATTTAGCTTTACAGACATTGATGGCACAGAAACGAAGTAAAGATAATGTAATATCTATTTTCTATTGCACAATATATTAGCAAGAATCTTGGAGTGTACAGCCAAAGCTTCAGAGCCGTAGTGTACCCCATCCGGCTTCCATATAAGCTCCGGCCGATCTTCTGTGGTTTGATAGAAATCTGCAGTAGTGTAGCCTTCCTCTTGAAATCTTTTGTAGGAATAATCTTGATATATTTCATGGTATTGTCGCACTGTGAAATAGTCTTGTCCAGTAACCTTGCCTGTTTATGGTGGGACGTGAGGAGAAGAGGATTGGGTAGAAGATGAGAGGTCAGGTCAGTAGGGGACCGTCATGACAAGGGCGACATTCAGTAACAACACCAACGTAATGCAGCGAAACAAAACACCGTACAGAGAATCATATCTGGACAACACTTGCAACAAGAGTGCCTGTCAGCGCAACTGAACAATCACTCACCGGGCCAAATATAGTGCGCCTTCCACCACAGCAGCATGCCCTTCTCCCGGTTGTAGCTCCCTCTCAGCAGCTGCAGCAGCTCCTCTGTGTCTTTCTTGAACGTCGCCACATCCAGATCTGGAGGCGGGCGGCGATTCCACCCGATGACCTGCCGTGAGAAGGGGAGCAGGGGAGCAGGAAGGTGGTAACGATTAGCTGTAACAGCTGCAGCAGCTCCTCTGTGTCCTTGTTGAACGTCGTCACATCCAGGTCTGGAGGCGGGCGGCGATTCCACCCGATGACCTGCCGTCAGAAAGTTGAGTGCAAGGGAGAGGGCAATGGGGTGTTTGAACAATAGCTGTAGCAGCTGTAGCAGCTGCGGCAGCTGTAGCAGCTGTAGCAGCTCCTCCGTGTCTTTCTTGAACGAGGCTATATCCAGGTCAGGTGGAGGGCGTCAATTCCAACCAATCACCTGTTAGTCAGGGAGCATGAGAGTGCAGGGGAAGGGGATTGGCCAGGTGATTGGCCAGCCATCTGCCTTACCACACACGGTAACAATTAGCTGTAGCAGATGCAGCAGTAGATCCCTCTCGGCCGCCGTAGGGGCTGCTGCCCCCTGCATGCCATCCGTGTTTTGAGACGTCTCAAAACACGCTGTAGGGGCTGCTGCCCCCTGCATGCTATCCGTGTTTTGAGACGTCTCAAAACACGCTGTAGGGGCTGCTGCCCCCTGCATGCTATCCGTGTTTTGAGACGTCTCAAAACACGCTGTAGGGGCTGCTGCCCCCTGCATGCTTTCCGTGTTTTGAGACGTCTCAAAACACGCTGTAGGGGCTGCTGCCCCCTGCATGCTTTCCGTGTTTTGAGACGTCTCAAAACACGCTGTAGGGGCTGCTGCCCCCTGCATGCTATCCCCCTAGCTGCTGCCCCACCCTTCTCCCCGTCCACATTCTCACCTCACCTCGTGCGCCATACTCATCCCACCCACCCACGTGTCCCCATGCCTCACCTCGTGCGCCCCAATGCCATGCCTCACCTCGTGCGCCCCAATGCCATGCCTCACCTCGTGCGCCCCAATGCTCATGATGAGGAAGTCAGGCTGCTGCCCCCCTGGCTGCTTGAACGACTCGAGAAACTTGTTGTTCAGATCCCGCTCCTCTGTGGCGTTCTCCTGTAGGACGAGTGAAAGGGGTGAAGAGGGGCGAAGAGGGGTGGAGAGGGGTTGAGAGGGGGGAGAGGTATGCATACATCAAACGCACTGCTTCATCCTGCACCCACCTCCGGGTGCCTCTGATGAGCCATCTTGCCTCGGAACAGATAAGTCACCCGCGGCCACTCGTCTCGCGACATAAGCAGCCGCCGCCTGCCGCCCGCCCTCCTCTCGTCCTCCCCGACACCCTCACTCACACTCTCCTCCTCTCCTCCATTTTCCAGCTCCTCCTGAGGAACCTCCCACTCCTCCATTTCCCCCCCCTCCACCTCCCCTACCTCCACCTCCACTCCCTCCACCTCCCCTCCCTCCACCTCCCCTCCCTCCACCCCATACAATGACTGATCCACTCCTTCTCCTCCTCCTCTCCCCCCATCTGTATCAACACCACCTGTCAATCTCCTCCTTCTCCCCCCACCACCCCCCTTCCCCCCCTCTGCCACCTGCTGATCTACCCTGGTATCCAGCAACGTGCTTCTAGCCTTGTCCCCATCCCACGACCTGCGCTGCATCCCACACTGCCTCGCAAACTCATTTGCCAGTAACCGCGAGAGGGAATCTCCGAAAAAGTGTATCCATTTCCCCTTCAGGCATTCCCTAAGGCTGTCTGTCGAAATCTCTCTGTACTGACAGTTGTCGGCCTCCCATTGGCTGTAGCTTTTCCACCTGCCCGGCGACGCGCCGTCTGTGCACAGCGGCTTCTCCGTCCGCTTCGGAAACTTTCGCCTGCCCGAGTGCCCGCTCGTGCAGCTGCAGTTGACGAATCCCGGTGCAGTGCAGACGGGGCCGATTGTGGACGGCAGAGTGAGGGAGCAGTCAGGGCATTGGGGGCAGGAGCGGGCGGCAAGGGCGGCGGTCCATTTGCCTGTTCTGCGCACTGTAGCTCCTATGACGTCCCGCAAACGTGCAAGGTCCTGTGGGGTTGAGGGGGGTGAAGCCCGGCATGTGGGGCAGGCAGAAAGACAAACAGACAAACAGACAGGCAGGCAGGCAGGCAGGCAGGCAGGCAGGCAGGCAGGCAGGCAGGCAGGCAGGCAGGCAGGCAGGCAGGCAGGCAGGCAGGCAGGCAGGCAGGCAGGCAGGCAGGCAAGGCAGGCAGGCAAGGCAGGCAGGCAAGGCACTTCGAAGCCGGAACAGTCAACCTCAAATATAAATCCGTGAAATGAGCACCTCACAGTCTCCTTAATTGATGCCCGGAGTTCACCCGCCACACAGTCGTAAAGATATCAAGTTTAGGCATTCAAGAGAGCAAACTTGCGGTGGCACTATGAAGCGTGAACAGTACACATTCCATTCCAACAGTGAACATCACGTACTGATCTGTATCTGTTGAGAAAAGAAACTCACCGTTTCCTCCATTGATGCCCGGACTTCATCCGCCACCTGTCGCGCTGCCAGCTCGACCAGCTGGCGCGTGCTGGCGTTCCCAGGGATTGCCACGTCAGCAGGCGTTGACGTGTCGGCCTCTGCCGCCGCTGCTGAGTCAGCAGCCTGCACACGGGAGAGAGAATCCACAAAGAACGAGGGAAATCGAACCAAGAAAAGGGGAGAAAAAGAGGGAGAAGAGAGGAAAGGGAAAAGTGGAGGGGAGGAGGAGCACGAAGGGAGAGGGACGAAATGGGGGAAAAGGATAGGAGATACAATAGATGCAATGGAGAGTAAAGGAGGGAGGCGGGAATGGGGTGGCGGGAGGGGGGGTAATGGGGTAAGGGCACAAATAGCATTATGGGAATGGTGAAGAGGAGAGCAAATGGTTGACTTGACACACACGAATGAGATGAGAGGCACCGGTAAGTATTCACTGGTTCCTGTAGCTGCTCTCACATCAGCTCACTGATTCACTCACTCCACACACACACTCACAGTCAACTTGGCGAGAGATGCCTGTAGTGCTCCCACGAGTTTCTTGTTGTAATTCATCTGGAGGGATGGGGAGGGGGAGAGGAGGGGGAGAGGTAAGCGAGTGGGGGAGGGAAGGGGAGAGGGTGAGGGATGAGAGTGGGATATGAAAAGAGGGGGGAGAGGAGAGACAGAGGCAGCGGGAGGGGAGGAGGGGAAGGAGGAGGAAGAAGATTCAGTGGCAGAGGCAGAGGGGGGGGCAGAAGCAAAACGCGGGGCGAGGGGTAAAAAGGCGGGCATAAGGAGGGGCAGAACGAGGGGCAGAATGAGGAGCAAAGGGGAAAGGAGGGAGGCAGCGGCAGGAGCAGGACACACGAGCAGCGCATTACCTCACCCACCCACGTCACGCAGGTCCATACCTCTCACCCACCCACTCACCCCACCTACCCCAGCCCATCCCATCCCACCCCAACCCACCCCACCCCACCCCACCCCACCCCACCCCACCCCACCCCACCCCACCCCAGCCACTCATCCAGTCCACGCACTTGTTCAACCTACCTGCTTCTCCAGCACTTTCAGGTGCTTCCCCAGGTCGTCTCCCTGCTGCAACGTAGAATAGAAAGCAAATACAGCAAAGAAAAAAAAAAACATGCACAAAGTAGAGGGACAAATTTCAGTGCTTTTCTCTGCCTGGCTGAGATCATACAGCAGGAAGGAGTACCAAAGCTCATTTTTTAGGTTGATTCAAATGTCGACTCAAATGCTAAGTCACATGTCGATTCAGTCGTCAAACTCAGTCGTCACCTGGCTTGGAACATGCAACAGCTGAGACCTTTCGCAAAAGTCATCGAGTAAGTTCGACCTTTATTCATCTTGAACGAGACCTTACCTTTCGTCCCAGCAGCTGCAGCTGGAGTAAGTCGCACTTTTGAGGGGCCTCAAAAGTTGTACGAGACCTTACCTTTCGTGCCAGTAGCTGCAGCTGGAGTAGGTCGCATCGCCCAAGCGACGGCCTCGAGTAGGTGAACGCAAAGACGACGAGGTGACTGTTGAGTCGACCTAAGATTCTGACTCAAACCTTACCTTTCGTCCCATGAGCTGCAGCTGGAGTACGTCGCATCGCCCAAGCGACGGCCTCGAGTAGGTGAACGCAAAGACGACAGCCGTTAGCGCGAGAAGCGACGCTGCCAACGCGGGAAACGCGCGGGAGAGGAAGGATGGGGACGCGGAAGCAGAGGATCCGCCGAAATTGGCGCCGGAGTTTGTGCCGGAAGATGCGGCGTGGGGGGTGGTGGAGCGGGAGGAGACGGTCGATCGTTGGGAGGAGCGAGGGCCCGCCATGGGGAGTGGCGACACGGCGGATCGTTGAGATCGCGATTACACGATCGCATTGACTAACTTAACTCGGCTAACATTATGGCGAAACACACAGTCGTGGCAAGAGGCAAACAAGCAATCATGAACTACCGAATTTCCGCGGTTCGAGAGAGAAACAATAGGGACTCAGGCGAAAAGTAGGTTGCGATATTGGTCAGGTCGGGTCAGGTAGTAGAAACTGTTATCGAGGCCCAGGAAACTCCGTTGAGTACGAAACATGCTCTCAACCACCTAGGCCGCATGGATGGTTCTGTAAGTCACTGTATTTTAAATCAACAAAAACTTTTATCCAACTATCTTTTGATATTTACGGTATGCTTTCCAGGTTTCAGTAGTGTGAAAAGTCAAGAGACAAAATCATATATAGTTCAGTATTTTGATGGTTAAGTAGCATGCATGATTGATAGACGCATCTGTTTAACTTATAGGGCTACTAATTTTGAAAGCAGGATAACTATGTAGGGTATATATATCTATGGTGTAGCTTTCAAGCTTTGTACTGAACTGTTGGGTTTTGTGGTTGCGTCTGACACGCGTCTGTGGTGGTCGAGGCGCTGGGAAATGGCGGGAAGAAACGAAACGGAAACTGCCTCCTTTTCTTCTCCCTTGAAATGAGAATGGCAGGCAGTCCTTTTCCTTTCCCAGCCTGGTGGACAAGCGTACTGCTTTCCGAAATTTGCATGGGGTGGGGCTAGCGAACCCGGCTATGGAAAACGACAAGGACACTTCATTCGCTAGCTGACGGTCGCCGTCTCCACAACAACGCATGTTGGTCATCCTTTCGGTGTCATTTACATCTTCCAGCCAATCACAACCGTGTGAATTAGCTACACGTTCCGACAATCAAACCAGGTGGTAGTACCATGTTGTTTTTGGGCAGGCTGTAAAGTCGTGACCGTCTGTGACGAGCTGATTTCAGCGTCAGCACCACCGAGCCAACCGTTAGACCCAGAACCAGAACCCCGCGACGCATAACATGACTACAGTAACCCATCAGAGTTTCTCCTGACATTTCTGTTTGGGCTGCTACGGTATGTTCTTTTCCCAATTCGATGTAGCACGGTTGTGTTCGATGTGATGCGCTCAAAAGCGATGATCCAACTTTACCGTGTTCAACCGTGACAAAACTTCAATGAACCCCATCGGGATTGTCCCAAGTCCGTCTGGTCCGTTTTCCCCACCTCTCTTCTCCAATTTCAGTACCCTCCAAATTACCTTGTGCCTCTCAGATTCCTCACCTCTCCAGCTCTCCCGCCATTATCTACTGACCTCACCTATCCATCATCCACCTCCTCCCTCTGGCGCTCCCTTATCGCCACCGCATCAACCCTAACCAGCTGCCAGCGTTCAGTTGTAGGAATGACTTCATTGGATAATAAGTGTTTTTTAAGAAGTACTTAGAGTCCCTTCTGAGGGATGGCTCTACACCTCGTGAAGTCTCTCAAAACTCTCTTCCACCGCTTATATTTAGGATTCTGTTGAATGAGCAAGTCGCAAGAGCCCTGTTTTGATCACTTATTCTCAGAATCCTCTCAAATCAATTAGTAGTAAGAGGTTTCCCGTGTCTGTATGCTCGAGCATTCGCGTATGCTCGCACGCTTGGTCTTGGCTCTCGCGTTTAGGTTAAAAACGTTCCCGATTTGGGAACGGAAAGCGGTTAGAAGGGTACTATTGTCCTGAACTATTTTCTGACTGCGTGTTCTTATAATCTACTTTCCAAGTCAATCGAAAGTGGCTTAATCGTCAAGTATCAATGGACGGTTACAACCAACACTCAGGTCAGCAGCAATACCAGCCTCCTCAGCAGCAGCAACAGTCCCAGCAATACCAGCAGCAGCAGCAGCAGCCGCAGCAACAACAGATGGCGTATCAACAGCAACCCCAGCAACAGCAACCGCAGCAGCAGCAACAACCGTACATGCAACAGCAGCAGCAACAACAACAGTTCCAGCCGCAGCAGCAGCAACCGCAACAACAGAACTGGAACAGCGGGAATGCCTCCTCTGGTCAAGGAATGTCGGAAAACTTTGGCTCTTATCAGGCAAGTCTTCATCGTTTGTTATTCTGCTGTTTTTTATACACTGAACAATCCGTGGAACTCTTTCCACTTCCACGTTTGTAACGTTTGCGAAAGGCATCTTTGCCCTTAGCCGCCAGGGATAGCCTCAGTATGTGCCATAAACGGATGTGCATAAGTCGGTTTGTTCTGATGCGGATTCATACAAGATTCGAATTCTCCTGATATGGATTCCGCCATTCCGCTCCGCTCACCACACCCACTTCCGTCACCTTCCTTTCTCTCGCCTCTCTCCCCTTCCTCTACCCCATTCCCGTTCCTTGGCCACTCTCAGGCCGCAACGCCCGGCCAGCCCATTCTAGCAACGGCGGGCCTGCACGAACCCACCCCCCTTGATGTCGATCCCGCCATACCCCTCCGCTCACCTCGCTTTCCCTTTACTTAGCTTTCTCTTTCCCCCTCCTCCCCCCTCTCACCCTCCTTTCCTCCCCCCACCCTCCCCATCTCCCTCGCCCCTCCCCCACACTCAGGGCGCAACGCCCGGCCAGCGCATTCTCGCAACGGCGGGCCTCCTCGGCCCCATGGGTGTCTCCCCCGTTCCCCCCGGCGCAGCTCCTGGCGCAGGGGGAGCCCCCGGCGCGCCTGCTTCCGCGCAGCAACAGCAGCCCGCGGACGTGCAGGCGCAGGTGGCGCTGCTGGCGGGCCAATTAGACGACGCCACGTTGCTGCGCCTGCTGCAGCAGCGCGCAGCGCAAGGCTCGCTGCTGACGAGCGTGGCGGCGGGATTCGGACTTACCGGCGCAGGCGGCGGAGCCCCCCCCGGCGGAGCTCCCGCGGGGGGACTTGGCGGAGGCCCGACGGGGCCTGGCGGACCTGGCGCTCCCGCGGGGGCGCCAGGCGCGCAAGGAGTGGCTCCCCCTGGTCCGGGGGGCCCTGCGCCGGGGGGACCGGGGGGAGTGCCCCCCGGACAGGGGGGGCAGATGTTGGGTCCGCAAGGGGGAGTGGGGCCGGCGGGAGGGGGAGCGGGAGTGGGGCCCGGAATGGGTCTGAAGGTGCCTCAGTTCCGGCAGCAACCACATGTGAGTTCTTTCATTCCACCTTTTGACCAGTTTTGAGGCGCCTCATAACGGGGTTGGGGAGGGGGTGGGAGTGGGTCCCGGGATGGGTCTGAAGGTGCCTCTGTTCCGACAGCAACCGCATGTGAGTTTTAGGATTTTACTCTTTGACGTAATTTGAGATGTTTCAAAACGGATATTGAGTTGTCTCCACCATTCTCCCACTATAGCTTGCTAATGAAGGTCCCATAACTACCTCGTCCCCGTCCCCCACCCCCGTCTACCTCTTCCCCTCCCATTCCCTTAATCACCGCTTCCCCCTCCCTTTCTCGCCTCTCCTTGTCTCCCTCCCCAGCGCTCAACAAAATCGTTTGATCCACCCCTCCACTTACCCCACCTCTCTCTCCTTCTCGCTTTCTCCTTACCTCCCCGTTCCCCCACTACCCTCCCCGTTTCCCCTTGCTCTTCCCCGTCTTTTCGCATTGCCAGGCTCAGGACACCCCGCCAGCCCCGGCATTCAACGGGCTCGTATCAAATCCGCCGCCCATGCAAGGCCAGCAGCACCCCAACTCCGTGCCACCGCAACGTGCGGGTCCCCTGCAGCCGCAGCAACCGCCCCCCATGTCCCACCACGCGCCTTCCCCTCATCCGCAGCAGCACCAGCAGTCGCATCAGCATCAGCAGCCCGCCTTGCAAACCTCCTCCTCCTCTTTCCACCAGGGGATGTCACAGCCGCCCAGCTCTCTACCCCAGCCGCACACTCAGATGCAGACAAATCCGGCCGCCGGCGCCGCCCCTCCCTCTCTCATGCCGTCCCAGTCGAGTGCTGGCGCGGGGGGAGTGGGGGGAGGCGCGCAGGGGAGCGGGGGAGCGGGCGGGAGTGCAGGCGGAGGGGGAGGGGGAGGCGGAGGAGGGGGAGGGGGGGGAGGGGGGAAACCCAGGGCGAGGGCGAGACGAGGGCAAGCAACGGACCCTCACAGTATTGCAGAGAGAGTGAGTGAGGGAGGATTGGAGGGAGGGAGGGAGGGAGGAGGGAGGGAGGAGGGAGGGGGGGGGAGGAGGGAGGGAGGGAAGGAGGGGGGGAGGGAGGGAAGGGGGGAGCGAGCGAAGGGAGAGGGGGGATTTATGACGTCTGCTCCCATCGTGCACCTTCGTTCTGCATCTCTCTGCACCCTCTGTTTCCAACCACCTGCCCCGTCTGTCCCTCCGTCTGCCTTCCCCTATGCCCAATCTATCAGGTGCGCCGAGAGCGCATAGCAGAGTGCATGAGGGCCCTGCAGGACCTGGTGCCCAACTCGAGTGACTTCTCATTTACGCACCTTCGTCCATCCCCTTCCCCCGCCCGCCCCGCCCCCTCCCCCCATCTGCCAGTTGCGCCGAGAGCGCATAGCGGAGCGCATGAGGGCGCTGCAGGACCTGGTGCCCAACTCGAATCGCGTGGACAAGGCGTCAATGCTGGACGACATAATCGACTATGTCAAGTTCCTGCAGCTGCAGGTCAAGGTGGGTGCGCCTCTTTTCAGGTCATGGTGGGTGCGCCGCGCCTCTTTGAATTTCAAAAGGTGGGCGGTTGCCTTTTTCTCCTCCTCCCGCTCTTTCTCTCCCCACCCCACCATTCTGCGTCTCTCCTCTCTCTCCAATCGGGTGGACAAGGCATCGATGCTGGATGTGGTCTGTGTCAAGTGCTCTCACCATTTTCAGGTTCTCGATCGAGCCTTCTGACCGTCCCAGCAATCAATGGCCTGCTCACTCTCGTCCGGGCTCCTCAGAATGTGCTCTTCTTTCCTCATCTCGCCCTCCTCTCCCGATGCTCTCGCCCTCCTCTCGTCTCCTCTCGCTCTTCCACTCCTCCCCCCCTTTACAGGTGCTCAATTTGAACCGCCTGGCAGGCCCTGCAGCAGACGCCGTGGTCACTCTGCTTGCTGATTTGAACCCCGAGGTATGCACAGGTGTGGGGAGGTGTGGGGAAGTAGACGTATGGGGAGGTGTGGGGAGGTTAATAAACAACTAGTCTTAGTGTCCCACTCCTCTGCCCCTTCCTTGGGTTCTGCTTTCCCCATCCTTCTGCTCCCTTGCTTGCTCCTGCTCCTTCTCCCCCCGTGCTCCTGCTGCTCCCTTGTTTGCTTCTTCATCTAATTCTCCTTTGCTCCTGCTCGTGATTCTTCCTTTTGCTGCTGCTGCCCCGGTGCTCGTTGCTGCAGGAAATCGACGATGGTCTCTCATCCTTCTCCCAGCAGGAGCTTACTCTTATGGAACGACAGGTGGGTTGGCTGAAAGGATAGGTGAGTCACTTCAATCGATGATTGAGCTGCACTGAACACGAGGTGAGTTTCCCAGAACGACAGGTAAGCTACCGTAAACGACAGGTAAGCTACCGTAAACGTGGGTTGCCCTCATACCTGTGCGCACTCCTGCTTGTAACTTGCTGTATTGCTGATGGCATGGCTGATGGAGCGGGATATGGGAGCAGCCATGCAATACCTGTCTGCAATACCTGTCTGCAATACCTGTGCCTTCCTCCTAGTCGGCTGTTGTTTACCTGTGTACCTGTCTCTGTCGTTCTTGCAGATGGCATTGCTGATGGAGCAGGATATGAGGGCAGCAATGTAGTACCTGCAGAGCAAGGGTCTCTATGCCTCATGGCTTGCTTCTTATATGGTCTTGTTTGCCTGTCCACCCCTGTGAATCCTCCCTCTATCGTGCTTGCTGTATTGCAGGTGGCATTATTAATGGAGCAGGACATGGGGGCAGCGATGCAGTACCTGCAGAGCAAGGGGCTGTGCCTGATGCCTCTGGGGCTAGCCAATATGATGTCCAAGGGGAAAGGGGAAGGTGGGGGGGAGGAGAGAGGTGGTGAGGGGGGTGGTGCAGGGGAGGGAGGAGGAGGAGGTGGGGGGGGAGGAGGAGGGGAGGGAGGAGGGGGAGGAGGAGGGGGAGGAGGAGGAGGCGGTGGCGGAGGAGGAGAGTGGGGAGGAGGAGGGGGAGATGGTGGGGAAGGCGACATGGATGTGAAGGTTGGCTCTATACAGATGACGGGACCAACAGCTGCAGCAGGAGGGGGAGTAGCAGCAACATCAGCTCCTGGTTCCTCTCCTGCTCTTGCCCCTGCAGCTGTGGCAGCACCTGTTTCTCCTGCCGCTGCTGCCGCTGGGTCTCCCACCCCAGTTGCTGCAGCTACTCTTACCAGTCAGGCTGCTCCTGCCATGAGTCCTGGTGCTGCTGGTGGGTCCACTGGTGCAGGAACAGGAGGCATGGGAGTGGCTACATTGCCTGGAGCTGGTGATTCACCTTCTAGGGGAGTTGGTGGGGGTCAAACTGGGTCGCCTGTGCCAGCACCAGCAGGAGTGGTTGTGGCAGGAGGAGGAGGAGGGGCAGCAGCAGCAGCAGCAGCAGCAGTGTCAGCAGGAGCAGGTGCCTCTGCCTCCCCTACCTTAGCAGCAAGAGCAGCAACGGCGGCAGCACCAGGAGGAGACGGGGGAGTGAGATCCCCATGTGTGAAAATGGAAGAGGTGGAGGAGCGTGGGGCAGAACGTGCTGCAGGTGGTGGGGTAGCAGCAGGAGGAATAGGGGTGACGGCAGCAGGTAGCGGTGTTAGTGCGGGAGGGGGGGGAGGAGAGAGTGAGACTGACAAGAAGGTTGGGGCAGCAACAGGAGTGCTGAACGCCGGTGCCATGGAGGTTTCTGGACAGAGCAGTGCAGTGGTGGCAGCTGCTACTGGTGTTGCTGCCGGGGGTGTGGCTGCTGTTGCTGTGAATGCTGGCGTGTCTGCTATGGAGGGAATCACTACAGCGTCATGAGAGCGATATTGGTTGAGAGATCGCACAAGCAACATGGGATTTTATCTGCAGTGTGCGTGCTTCACTGATGGGTGGTGGTATGTAACTTGTACTCTGTGGCTTGGTCGAGTGTCTGGGCGTTGTACTGCTCTCAAATGAACAGGTGGTTGACTGTCGTCAGTGGGAGGGAGGCTGGCAGGTAGTGGTGCTGCTGCAGTTACTGGTGTTGTTCCTACCCCAGGTTCAGGATACGTACTGCACTAACCAACTTCAGACACTAAAGCGGGAGGTTGCATCATTTTGTTAATTTTAATCATAACAGAACCCAGTTCGTTCCTATCTAGTATTTACATACACTTATGGCTTTAGTGCTAACAGCTTCGCACTTTACATAACACAACTGCGGTTACTGTACCGTGTAGTGGTACCAGCTGCTAAAAAAAAAAAGGCTGGTCACGCCAAAATAAGGTCCTCCAATTGAATTTGTTCCTTTCCTACAATTGAGGCACCATACCAGTTTTGTTCAAAATTTCACAATGAGATAGTGTTTCTTTATAAAACAATTCATGCCTTCCATTCATGACAACATACCATAGGGGCCCCACACCCACACAAGCTACGCCTCAGACAGGTGCAACAGTAGCAAAAGAAATACCAATTCAGCCATGATACGCACCTGTTACTGTACTATAATCCCTAAGTGGAGGGGGCCCGTGTATAATAAAGAGCCAAGGCATGGTTGGCAGCATGCCCACCAAAGCCTGAGCCTCAAGTCAACCATGCAGCAACTGGCTGATGCTCTTCAGGTTGACGTCACACATTGTCCTTCCAGCAATGTTGCATTTCACGCCATGAAAGATCAGGAGCTGGCAGCTGGCAGGCTTCAATGCAGTATGCCATGGAAGACGTTGCAATATTACCGGTAGCTGCCTCGGCGAAGGCTGAAATTGGCACTACTGAAAACTCCGACAATGTCAAAGCTGAGTTGATTGGTGGATCCAATATACCGGCCAAACTTTGGAGCAATTATCCGCAACCAGCAGATGTGGCGGGGAGGAACGGAGGAGCAGGAGCCATGACGCTGGTGTTCTCCTCAGGCAGGGAATCGAAATTCCAGAGAAAGGATGCATACGCAGCCAGGACATAACTGCAAGGACAGAAACGAGGCGGGATATGAGCAACGGGGGGAGAGTGAGTGCAAGAAAAGGGCATTAAGGAAGTAAAACTCCCAAGATATTGCGAATCACAACTCCCAAAACCATCAGCCAGTGTACAATGTTGCAAACGAACGATACGGAGGGTGCTTACCAGTCCTGGGGTGCAGCGCTGACTGCTCGCTCGAAGAAAATGGAGGCCTTATTTGCATCGCCCATGCCTTCCCATAGGAGCTTCGCGTACTGAACCAGAAGTTCCCCGTCATAAGGAGCTTCGGTTATAGCGCGCTCGAAGAGTTTCTCAGCTTCTTCGTGTTCTCCCTTGACCTGAAAAGAGAAGATCCCGATGAAATTTCAGTGTCAGAAACACAGACAGACAACATACACAGAAAGAATTGACAAAATCGACGAACAATCGAAATAACAAATTGAAACAAGATATTCACCTCGTAAAGAAATCGCGCGAAGTTGCGAAGGAGGAGCGGATCTTTCGGATCCTTGGCCAGAGCGGTGACATAATGAGCTTCCATGGCCTCGACGTCTGCAGAAGACGTGCCTGACGCAGAACTAACTCCGTTTTTCGACTCCCTCCCAAGATTCGGCGTCCCTTGGCAAACAACAGGAAAAGTTTCACCGGCTACGCTGAAGGAAGCAGACGAATCAACCTGCTCGCTCCGAGCAACATCGGAGAGGCCGAGATCAAGCAACGGTCGAGATCCTTGGTCTTCCGGTAGACGCTGGTAGATCTCTGGGTGAGATCCTGCGAAAAGTCCTCGCATCTGCATCTCGTCAGCGCCGTTGGTGAAGAATTCCAGGCTGGCGTAGTCGTTCTGATTTCTTCTGTTGCAAGGCATACCGGCTAAAGGCTCCAAGGGAAACAGCGACGGCGTCTTGAAAGGAGGTGATGAAGAGGATGTAGCTTTGCGTGGAGATCTAAGTAGAGGGGTTGATGGAGGCGAGGAAGGATGCTTGAAGAACGAAGGGTCGGATAGTGGGAACGGCATGGGTGGATGGTCAGACGGATATGAATTAGGGTTGCAAGCTTCTTGCGAAGAGAAAGGCCAACTTCTTCCTTTCCTGCTGCTGCCCTTCTGACGGTCCGCAGAGTCTGTTGGGGTTGCACTTTGCTGCGAGTGGTTATCCGGGGTCCGGAGCTCAGGAACTGATACGATACGGCGAAACTCGCAGTCTTCCTTCTGAGACGAGTCCATCTCAGAAACGATAAACAAGCTCCGAGAAGACTGAGCTGCTGATGTGGCCGAGAATTCAGAAAACCAAGGGGTAGAGGATGTTAGAGGCGCAGAAGCGTTGCTACGCTTCCAGGTTAAACGGGAGGCTTGATGACTGGCCAGGCCTCCGCGAGGGGAAACCATGGAGCAATGGAAAGATGGGCTAGCTGCATCTCGGAGTTTATCCGCTTCTCGTCCATTGGTAGATCCCGCTTGAACTGGGGTCAGATGCGGAGCTGAAATGCTTCTTGCGAGCATCGCATCGGCCATACCTGACGGATTAACAGACGAAAATTAAAAGGCTGCTGAGACAGGAACGTTTTTGCGGGATACTGGACTAGGGTGCAGCGGCCTTCACTGAATCTTAATCATCGACCCCGTAAGACTAAATACTCCGGGACTGACTACCAACAACAATACCCCAAGAAAGGACGGTTGTAAGGCAGTATCCTCCAAAACCCTTCTCCAGAATACGAGCAGACGCTAACAATAAAGATAACTGAGCAAAATGAACTAGGACAGGACAAGCAGTTATTCAGCACAGTAGTCGTCAGCAGAAAGGCGTCTCGCGAACTGTATTGGCTGAATGATCTCACGTCTTGCCACTGCCTTCACTCTTCCAAGACCCAATTCTGCTCTACTGCTTGGGAGAAACCGACCAACTTCAGGAATTTGGCTGCTCCACTGACGAAGTTCAAGCGAGGTTACCAGAGCTGCTGAAACGAAGAGGTCTGGTCTGGTGGTGTGAAGCAAAACACTGTTTGGATTCCTCTCCCCCCCTGTTTTAGGTTCCTCTCGCTGCTCGCTTTACCTCTCCTCTCTTTCTCCCCCCCCCTTGCCTCTGTCTCCCTGATAATCTCCCCCTCACTGTTGGAAGATGTTTTCTCGGCTGGGCGGAACATTCTGCTCGTCCCTGCTTACGAGGCTGACTTGGTTGGGGTTTTGGGGAAAATCTGCTCCGCGCAAACAGTGTTCTTCCGCCATCCTTGGGACCTTGGTGGGCTGTTTGCGGGAGCATTCCGCAGCGAGCGAGCTCCGCCCCGAACCAGGTGGCAGAGTTTCTGCGCAATTGTCGCCCGGTACCCGAATCTCGTAGATATTCGTGCGTGGCATTGCTGCCCAGACAAAGTCAAAGAAAAGTGAAAGGCGAAAAAAAGGACACTGGTGGCTAAATTGAGTCACAATCTACTGACCTTGATTGTTGTCCTTTCGCCTGGGCAGAGCAAGCAACAAAACGAGTTGCTGCGGCTGTCCATTCGGAGTGCCGAGAGGCGAGTGCTTCATCCGTGCGGGCGTTTAGACTCCAAAATAGTGGGGAGGCGCAGCCTTCCGAACGCCAGAAAGTTGGAACCCTTATCGTGATTCGCTCGTGTCTACGGCCATGCCTCCCCTCCAAAACCCGAACACCCCAAACCCTCCCCCCAACCAGCCTCCCCAAAGCTCCCCCGCTTTGCGCAGTGCATGTCCATCCAACATGACACTCGCCTCATGGCGAAAACTGCAGTTAGAATCTACTCTACACGTGAGCACTGACATCGACGGCGGTTGATAGGGGTTGAGATTCATCGCTGCAGAAAACACGGCGAAACCTCCGAGGACCCTGGGGCCCTCGAAAGCGTAACAGCATCCACCAGGATTCCATGTGACGGGTACGTAAACGAAAAGAAGCAATGGCGATGTTGAGGCATCCATCCATGTACACACGAAGGGAGAAAAAAACACCAGAAGGGGACTGAAGAACACAATAGTCAATGGACACTACGTGCAGGAATACTGCATTAGAACCACCTTCAAAGTGAAAATGTTTCACTTAAGCTTTCCCAGCACCGCAATCGAGTTGAAATAATGATTGCGGCACATGGGGAAAACTTCCATGCACCTGGTTGCATGCATACAAGCAGATGATTTTCATCCCTCGCATTGTCTCCGTATTTCGTGGAGTCAACTGCCCAATAGAAGGCAAGACGGAAAAGCTATACCAGTCCACACACCATCCCGCGCAAAAAGATCCTTCCACGAACAGTAACAGTCGAAACATTGTCGGAATTACAATAAAAGCAAGCAGACTCACGAAGAGTTTCCAAGTAAATTGGAAATAGTGGAAGACAACCAGGCACTCGTAAAAAAAGGTGGGAGAGTGTATGTTTGTCATGTGACTCCTGGGTTCAACCAAAGGCCCAAAACAAAAACTGAAAGATCGGACACTTGAATTAGATCTCAATTCAAGACACATCATCCTTGTCAATGGTTGAAAGTCAACCAAGCCAAAAAAATCCCACAAAACACACAAGCTGTCAGTGTTCATGGATAAATAATGCTGTTTAAAAAACAGAAGCAACGCGCAGAGAGTAAAACATGCATGCTTCCCAACTAAAGAGAATGGCAGAAGCCAACTAGGTCAGCAAAGCCATTGTGAAGCTAGGCAGGCATGTGCTTTGACTTTCTACAGCTTTTCATCCTGTTAAGCAGCAGGCAGCTCATCTTTCAAGTAGCTGTACTCAAATGTGAACTCCGTATTGACCCGCTGACACCTGACAGGCCCGTGCTCTGGACGTTTCTTCTACAGCTTTTGTCTTGTTAAGCAGCAGGCAGCTCATCCTCCAAGTAGCTGTACTCAAATGTAAACTCCGTCTTGATCCGTTGACACCTGGCAAACGTCCCACAGGGATTGCAATTCACGCTAGACAATATGACAAAACTGAACGGGACCAGAGTCTACTTACCAGGGGGGAGAGACCAGGACAGGTGAAGGGGAACTGGGGGAGGAACTCAATCACCCCAACACCAGTCCCAGTAACCGCATTCCCATCCTCTCACTATCCAGTCTGATAGTCATCATGCACAATGTGGAAGTCAAAATACACATGGGTGCACTGCTCATAGTGCTCACTTCCTCAACCACCCCCTCTACCACCAACTGCATGCTCTCACAATGCCCAACCTCTCTCTCTCTCTCACCATCCGGTCTGGTAGTCGTCATGCACGATGTGGAAGTCAAAGTACAAGTAGGCGCCCTGCTCACACTGCTCTCTTGCTCTCTCTCAATCTCTCCACACTCGCATCACCCCATCCGGTGCTCTCACCATCCGGTCTGATAGTCGTCATGCACGATGTGGAAGTCAAAGTACACGTAGGTGCCCTGCTCATAGTCGTCAGTGGTGAGCTTGGGCTCCTCGTGCCGCTGGAACCACGTGTTGTACTTCTTGTGGTAGCGCCATGACTGCTTCTTCAGCTCCCGCGCGGCCAAGTATTGCTGGTACGTGCCCTGGTGGACAGGGATTGGGGAACGGGGTTGTCGAGAGGGGAACGGAAGGGCACGGAAGGAGGGAACCACGTGTTGTGCTTCTTGTAGTAGCGCCACGACTGCTTCTTTAGCTCCCTAGCAGCCAGGTATTGCTGGTACGTGCCCTCGTGGAGGGGGGTGGACGGGCAGGTAGGGACGCAGTGGGGGATGGAGGGGGATGGAGAAGGCCAGGGTATATTGCACACGCACTTCGTGCATACCTGCTGGTGGTAGAAGGCAAAGAAGAGCACATGCATGTCGAGCCGCTCCCACAGCCCTGGGTGCTCGATTCAGTTATAAGACCACGTACTGTAACCAAACCAGCCCAACCCAACCACCTGATGCATGAAATGTATCACTGGTGACATCACCAGCGTATTGTTCCCTGTGCATACCTGCTGGTGATAGAAGGCAAAGAAGAGCACGTCCATGTCCAGCCGCTCCCACAGCCCTGGGTGCTTCTCGACATTTGCGCCTAATACTGGTAACCACACGGTTACTCGCGCACTCGCATACCTGCTGGTGGTAGAAGGCGAAGAAGAGCACGTCCATGTCCAGCCGCTCCCACAGCCCTGGGTGCTCCAACACTGCTGCTGGCGCCTGCGGGTAGCTGGCAGGCGTGATGGCAGGGTTCCGCTGAAAGGGAGAGGAAGGGTGTTGGGGGGGGTGGGAAGGGTGGGTTGAGTGAGAAGGAGGGAGCAAGCGAGTCAATAGCAGCTCCAGCACTGCTGCTGGCGCCTGGGGGTAGCTGGCATGCGTGATGGCGGGGTTCCTCTGAAGGGGAGAGGAAGCGTGTGGGGGGGAGTTTCAGGGAGAGAATGTAAGAGGCGATAGCAACTCTAGCATTGCTGCTGGCGCCTGGGGGTAGCTGGAAGGTGTGACGGCAGGGTTCCGCTGGAGGGGAGAGAGTGGCAGAGGGAGAGGGGGAGGGCATGGGGGGACGGAGGGGGACGGTGGGTAGGAGCATACAGCGAGCCAATAGCAGCTCCAGCAATGCAATCTAAGAGGCCCCTTCCTTCGTTTGACATGCAATACGGCAAGCACACCAACTCACCGGAATGTAGGCCCTGGGTCGTTCCGAGTCCTTGGGCTGTGGCAAGTTTCCAAAGGACGAATCCAGCAGAGCCAGATTCAGTGCATGATCCACCGGTGCCCCTGCTGCTACTGCTCCTCCTCCTCCTCCTCCTCCTCCTCCTCCTCCTCCTTGCCCCCCCCCTCCCGCTCCCACTGCCCCCACTGCTCCCACTGCTCCCGCTCCTGCTGCTGCTCCTCCTGCTCCAGTTGCGTTGCCAGAACCAGCAGCAGCGGCTAGAGACATGGGGTCGCTGATCGGCCCTGCGTCGCCCATCCCCGCACCCCCCTGCTTTCTTCCGATGACCCCTGGTGCTGAGAGCGATGCACCAGCAAAAGCACCGGCTCCGGCGGCTGTAGCAGCAGCTGTGGCGGACGAGAGGGCATTTGCAGGGAGAGAGGCGGTGGTGGTTGGTGGGGCAGAGGAGGATGGTTGGGGGAAGGAGGATTGGGCGGCAGAGGGCAGCATAGAGGGGCCTACTGCCCCTGCTCCTGCCATGTGCCCCATTTGCTGCTGCTGCTGCTGCTGCTGCTGCTGTTGCTGAGCGAGTAGAGGGGGAGGGGAAGGCAAAAGCCGCTGCTGCTGCTGTTGCTGTTGGTGTTGTTGTTGCTGCAAGCGCTGATGCTCCTGTTGCTGGAGTAGCAGAAGCAGCTGCTGCTGTTGCTGGGGATCCATGCTGCCTTCCCCAGATACGCCTGCTGCCTGCTGTTGCTGTAACTGCTGCTGCAACTGCTGCTGCTGCTGCTGTTGCTGTTGCTGCTGCTGTTGCTTCTCCTGCTCCAGTTGCTGCTGCTGCTGCTGCTGCTGTGCCTCTCCAATCTTTGCCTCTTGTTGCTGCTGCTGCTGCTGCTGCTGTTGTTGCTGCTGCTGTAGTTGCTCCTGCTGTAGTTGCTGCTGCTGTTGTTGCTGCTGCTGTTGTTGCTGCTGCTGTAGTTGCTGCTGCTGTTGCTGCTGTGACTGAGGCCCATTCATCCCCAAGCCCACCTGCCTCAGTTGTGCCTGCCCCTGCGTCTGATCCTCACTCTTTTCCTGCCCTCCACCCTGCCTTGCCTGTCCTTCTGCCCCCACCCCTGCAGCTCCTGCTGCTGATGATTGAGATGCTAGTACTTGCTGCTGCTGCTGCTGCTGCTGCTGTTGCATTTGTTGTTGCTGTTGCTGCTGCTGCGGGGGAAGAGGCGACTGGGACAGCTGGACGGTGGCGAGGGTATGGGCACGGTAGGGCGGAAAAGGCATGTACTGGCACAGGGATGAAAGGTTAAAAGCGACGGCACGGGCATTGCACCCTACCGCATACTGCACTGCTCTGAATCGCAAAGCACCGCATTGCACCGAAGTAAGCCACATGTCACGGTGCAGTGTTCCATTCCCGTGTCACACAGCATCACATCTTGCAGCCACATGGGGCCTCCACATCAGAGAATACTGAGGTGCTGTGCAATGCCATGGATGAATAATCCGGTGGGATGCGGTGCAATGCGGTGCTTCGCAGCACACCGTACCATACAGCATCCTATGTCAGAAAAGAAACTCTATGCACACAACATCACGGCCAGCAAGCAACAAACATGCGAGGGAGCAGAGCCAGAAAATTCTTGAAGCATAGAAAGCACAGCACCATGCCAGGGGGCAGAACCGACTCATTTCCAGGCATGCATCAAAAGCATACCACACAGCACACCAACACAAGATGCACAACACCAAATCAGGGCAAGATTGTACCACAGGATGTTGCTGCATGGCCAGCAACGGAGATGCCAAGTTCCCTGCCGACGTCGAACCAGCAAGGGATGCTCCCGAACCTGCTGCCGAGCCTGCGCCAGCAGCGGCGGCGGCAGCAGCGGCAGCCATGACAGCAGCGGTGACCCCCTGCTGCTGCACCTGTTGAAACCGGGTGATGTACCTCTGCTTCTGGTCCGGCGCAATTTCAGTGCGTTGAAACTGGAAATAAGGGGGAATGGGGGACAGGGAATGGAGAAGGGGGAGAGGAAGGTTACCGGGAAGGTGCAGGGGTGGGAAGCAGTGACCCCCTGCTGCTGCACCTGTTGAAACCGGGTGATGTACCTCTGCTTCTGGTCTGGCGCAATTTCAGTGAGTTGAAACTGGAAATAAGGGAGAATGGGGGACAGGGAATGGAGAAGGGGGAGAGGAAGGTTACTGGGAAGGTGCAGGGGTGGGAAGCAGTGACCCCCTGTTGCTGCACCTGCTGAAACCGGGTGATTTACCTCTGCTTCTGGTCCGGAGCTGTCTCCGTGCGCTGGAACTGCGGGATGGGAAATGGGGAGGGAAACGAGGAGGATTAGTGGGAAGGTGCCGGGGTGGGAAGCAGCTAGAACTGGTGCAAGCCGCCAATGGGAGGGTAAACAAGAAAAAGAGCAAAGAAGAAGAGACGTAGAGAAGAGGAGCAAAGACGAGGGCTGCTGGGAAGGTGCGGAGCTAGGAAGCAAATGAAACTGGCGCCAGTGGGGAATGGGGAAGGAAGGAAGGGCAAGGAGGCACAAGGGCGAGAGGAAAGGCTTTGAATTCAAGTCGTCAGACCCGCAAAGTGTATGCCTATCTCAATCAACGCTCATTATTCCAAGCCAGGAAGCCAAGCAATGGTTCCAATCGACTTACCCCAGGAGGGAAACGGACCCCAGCAGGTAGAGAAGACAGACCCCCGGAACCATCAGCAGCAGCCACGCCTCCTTGCAGCTGCTGGAAAGCATTTCAGACGCCTAAAACACCATTCCAACCAGGGCTTCCAATGCACTTACCCCAGGAGGGAAGCGCACCCCAGCAGGGAGAGCAGACAGCCCGCCAGAGCCATCAGCAGCAGCCACGCCTCCCTGCAGCTGCTGGAAAGCCGCTGAACTGGGAAGGCCCGGTCTCCACTGTGCCCCCACCGCATTGAACATCCTCTGCTGGGCGCTCAGCACATTCGCTGCTGCTGCTCCCAGCCCTGCTCCCACCCCTCCCTGTCCCACCCCTCCCACGCCGCCTACGCCTGGCATCATCATTCCTGTGCCTGCCGAACCTGGCGGCGCCAAACCTCCCACCGAACCGACTCCGAGGCCTGCCGCCGAGCCTGCTGCTCCGGGAAGGCCAGATGACAGGATGGACGAGCCTGGTGTAGCCGTTGCTGCGGCTGTGGCATCAGCAGCACCTGACGAGGCACCTGGTGCCCCACCTGCTGCGGCTGCAAACGGACGAACGAGGCCGCCCGGAGCTAGGCCAGTGGACATCACTGCACTGGATTGCGTGGGACCAGAAGCAAGGGTAGAGGGAGGGACGGGAGAAGAGCCCATAGAGAGCAAGGGAGGTCTTGTTGCCAGTCCATTAGTGCCATTAACACCAACCACAGCTCCGTTGATACTCCCTGAAACAGACTGACCAGCAGCCACCCCGACTCCAGGCAACAGCCCTGCCCCTGCTGCTGCTGTGGCTGCTTCACCTGCTTGCTGCTGCACCCCGCCAGCTGCAGCGTGGGAGTAGCTAGGCACGGCCGAACCTGCAGGTCCGGCAGCGGCAGGTGTGGCAGCCCCAGAAACGGCAAACGGCGGAGGAGGAGAAGTGATGGACCTAGGCCCTGGGCCCGCAATGACAGCTCCAGCAGCAGCAGCACCAGCAGCAACAGCAGAGGCGGCAGCACCAGCAGTACCAACGCCGGGAGTGCCAGAACCACCAACAATGGACGCCAAACTCGCCCCTTTCTTCCCTGACTTTGCAGCTGCTGAAGCCGAAGCTGCACTGGCTGCCGGACCTCCTGCCGAGCCTGAAGCCATGGCTCCTGCGGTCCCATTGGAAGAGCCAAGATCTCCAGACCTGCTATGCCGCCCTGCCACCCCTCCTGCGACTTCCCCTATTCCCGGACCCACTCTTTTACCCCCCACACTTGCCATACCATGCCCTGACCCTCCTGCCCCTTCCTCTCCCCCCACACCTCCTTCCTTCGCCCCTACTCGCCCACCGCTGGTAACCGTAACCGTGCTTGCAGCAGCAGGCGCTGTTGCTACCACTCCTGCTCCCGCTACAGGTGTTACCACTGCTGCTGCTGCTGCAGCAGGTGTCACGGCTCTGGCTGTAGCAGCAGCAGCAGCAGCACGGCCGGCTGTAGCACGGGAGGAGGCAGCAGAGGAGGTGGTGATGGTGGCGGGGAGGGGGGCGGCTGTAGCAGCGGCGGCGGCTGCAGCAGCAGCAGCGCGGGAGGAGCTATGAGTGGAAGAGGAGTCATCTGTAGCGACCGAGTCAGATGTGTCAGATGAGACGGATGGGGGTGAGGGGTGCGCGAGTGTTCCTGATGGTCCCGATTTCTGTGAAGCACGCAGGGGAGGGGAATGGAGAAGAGGAGGAGGGGAAAGAGGCAGGGGCAGGCGCAGGGGCAGTGCAGGGGCGGGCAGGGGAGTACAGGATGGGAATTGAGCAGAAGATTGACGGGAAAGAGGTTTGGGAGTTAGGAGTGGAAGAATCATCTGTGGCGGCAGAGTCAGATAGGAAGAAATGGATGGGGATAAGGGATGTGCGAGTGCTATTGCTGGCCCAATCTCTTTGGATTGTTAGGGAGAGATACAAGCAGGCAGGGAAGGTGGAGAAAGGGAGAAAGGAACGGGACGGTGGATGGGGCGGTGGGAGGGAGAGGGGAGAGGGGAGGCAGCTTTGAGAGACAGGGAGAAAAGCTTCAGGAAAAAGTGTAATGAGATGTAGTAAGGTGCAGACCGGTGCAATAAGATGCATCATGCACGTACCGGCAGGGAGGAGGCGGTGAGAATAGACTTGGGCAGGGCGAGGCCCGAGGCAGCAGCGACAGCAGCCTTCTCCTTGACCACAATGGCCTGCGGCACGATGGGCACGGACTCCAGCGACTCGAGTGCGTCCATCTTCTCCAGCGGCAGCGACTCGTACAGATCGTCCGGCTCACAGAACTCCTCAAAGTCGTCCTGCGCGGAGGGAGAATGGTGGGGGTTGGGGGGGCAAAGGCACGATGGGCACGGACTCCAGCGACTCGAGGGCGTCCATCTTCTCCAGAGGCAGCGACTCGTACAGATCGTCCGGCTCACAGAACTCCTCAAAGTCGTCCTGCGCGGAGGGGGAATGGTGGGGGTTGGGGGGGCAAAGACACGATGGGCACCGACTCCAGCGACTCGAGTGCGTCCATCTTCTCCAGAGGTAAAGACTCGTACAGATCGTCCGGCTCACAGAACTCCTCAAAGTCGTCCTGCCGGCCATGAGGGGGAGGGGGGAGCGTGGGTTGTGGGGGGAAGACGGGGGAAGAGCAACACGACGGGTACAGACTCGTGGGACTCGTACAGATCGTCCGGCTCACAGAACTCCTCAAAGTCGTCCTGCTAGGCACGTGCGGAGAAGGGGGAGGGCGAAGGGAAGGAGGGTTGGGGAGGTTGGGACGGGGGGGTGGAAGGTGGATGAGAAGGAGATTTTATTCGAAGTGCCAAAAAAAGAGGGAGGGAATCAGGTATAGGGCACGACAGAAATGATTCAAAACGAGCCCATTCCTCCTAGACCCCCACACCCTTCCTCACATCACATGTTTCCCCATCCGCATCCTCACCAGCGCCTCACCTGGTTCCTCTCAAACTCCTCACAGAGCTCATGTCTTCCACGAGGTCTCTCACATCTGTGACCTGCTCGGGGCTCAGCCATTGTCCCTCAACCTCTGAGACCAATTCCTTCCCTCCTCCATCTACCTTCTTTCCCCCCTCCCCCCATACGCACCTGGTTCCTCTCAACGTAGCCTTCCACGAGGTCTCTCACGTCCGTGACCTGTTCGGGGCTCAGCTCATCGTTGTCCATAAGCCGTAGAATCACCACCACACCACCGACACCAATCCCCCCCTCCCTCCCTCAATCTCCCACCCTATCTCCCCTTTCCCAGTACCCCATAATCACCTGGTTCCTCTCAACGTAGTCCTCTACGAGGTCTTTGACGTCCGTGACCTGTTCGGGGCTCAGCTCATCGTTGTCCATAAGCCGTAGAATCACCACCACACCACCGACACCAATCCCCCCCTCCCTCCCTCAATCTCCCACCCTATCTCCCCTTTCCCAGTACCCCATAATCACCTGGTTCCTCTCAACGTAGTCCTCTACGAGGTCTTTGACGTCCGTGACCTGTTCGGGGCTCAGCTCATCGTTGTCCATAAGCCGTAGAATCATCTCCAGGCGCGTGATGTGCGCCTTGTGCCGCGTGATTGATTCCTCCAGATGCATCTGCCGTGGTGGGAAGGGGTGGGTAGGGATGAGTAGGGGTGGGTGGGTGGGTGGGAGGAGTGGAAGTGTTGGGTTGGATTAGCGCACTCAGAGGGAGCGAAGTCATCGCCAGGTGAGTGATGTGCGCCTTGTGCCGCGCAGAAAGCAGGCAGGAGGAGGGGGGAGCGGATGGAAAGGGGGGGAGAGGGCGAGGGAGAGGAGCGCTGGGTAAGTGCAATCAGGCAACGGTACGTTGAGTACTCAAAGGTGAACAGAAATAGGAGCGGTACCTACCAGTCCCAGAGGTCATTGCTTACCAGGCGTGGCGGGCGTTGCTTGCCCCGCTTGACTTGCAGCCCCTCCATCTCGCTCTCAAACCCGTCAATCTGCGACTCCAACTCGCTCACCTGCCGGCGGATCAAGGGGCACAGGGAGGGTGGGAGTGGAACGAAGGGAGGGAAGGGGGGTGAAGGGTGACACAGGCGACTTGAGATGAGGAAGGGTGTGAGAAGACGTAGAAAAGGTGGTGTGACAGAAGAAGAAGGGACACCACTCTGTTTGATGATGTTGAAACAGAACAGTCCGGAATAAGTGTGCAGGAAGGAATGACATAATGGTCGAACGGAGCAGCTGAGTATAACAGTCGTATAGAAGAGGAACGCACGGCAGAGGACGAAAGCAGGTCAGGCTCACCATCTGATTCAACCAGTCACGAGACTCCGACTTGGCCTTTTCCCTCGGGTCCTGCATGAGAAGTCACGAGACACAATCAGAGCACAAACAGAAGTTAACAGATCGCCCACCAGAAAAAGAACAGGGGTGCAGAACTGCACAGCACAGCAAGCAGAGAAAGAGGTGTTTCAGTGTACCGTCTTTGGCTGTTGACCAAGCCCCTCTTTACTGAAGGCCTTCGTTTTGGTCTCTTTCTCGCACACTTTGAACCGCTCCATCTCCCGCTCTATCAGCTTCCGCGCATCCAGCAACGCCTGCCAGCCAGGGAAGGTCGGGGTGGAGGAAGGAGATGGGGCAAGGGGAGGAAGCGGGGGGAAGGATACCGAGCACTGATTTCTTTCTCGCACACTTTGAACCGCTCCATCTCCCGCTCTATCAGCTTCCTCGCATCCAGCAACGCCTGCCAGCCAGGGGAAGCCGGGAAAGGCGGAAGGGGGAAAGGGGAACACAACAAGTAAAAGAAAACTGAAGCATTCTAACTATCAACAGCGCAACGAACTCCTTATCCGAGCTTCATTCGATGAAGACACGTTGAGGCAGTAATAGAGGATGCATGATGACAGATGAGAATGCAGGCACCATCCATGAACGCATGCGGGAAAGCAGAGCAGAAGACACGAGCACATCAACAGAGAAGCGGTGGAGCACTAGAAATCACCTTTTGGTCATTGGTTTCGCTTCACTGGATCCATAGCTTAACCTGGTCAACTTTTGAGGCGACTCAAAAGGAAGGCTAGGTAGGACTCACCTTTTTGTCCTTGATTTCGCTGGACTGGATCCATGTCTTGATCTGGTCACGGTACCGCTGCAGCTTCTTGATCTCTTTCTTCAAGTCCGCCTCGAACTTCTCCTTCTGGTTCAGGTTCTCCGTGTCGTACACCTGGGACAAGGCAAGACAAGACAAGGCAAGACAAGACATGATATGATACGGACGCGGTGACTTTTGAGTCAATTCGAAAACTCTTCTCGTTCTGATTCAGGTTCTCCGTGTCGTACACCTCAGACAAGACATGACATGATATGGAGAAGAGGCGAAAGGGGAGAGACGGTGAGTCTTGAAACGTCTTGGAAAGAGCAGGGAATCTCCGCGCACTTTTCCGAGCCAACGCCAGCACTAAGCCAAGAATTCCAGAGATGGAGAAAGAGACACGGAGCTACCGGCATTTGCCATTTCAGGCATTTCCTTCAGGCAGGCATTTCCTTCAAGCATTTCCTTGACGTCAAAAAGACGACCAGAGTCATGCGGAATGATTCACATCACACACAGCTGTAGCACACACCAGCTGTTGCACAAACCAGAGCCCCAAGTCACTGTGAAGTTGCATGTGCTTGACTATTTTGTCATGTGTTAAATGTCACGGAAAAGTGTCAACCCTCATCGTGAAAAAGACATGGGCTCAAAGTGACGTAAATGTGACTAGTGACAAGAATGTTGTGGACTCGTCACGCCCATGTCACGCGACTGTGACCACTCAACCGGCCACAGTACGCAGCGCTGATGTCACATTTAGTCGCAATCTTATAACAGGCCGACACGTGGCCAGCATTACTCCATGCGAGTCGATATTGATCGACTACCACATAACCTGCGATAGTATCTCGGTCGACAACAACGAAACCCTAAAAGAGACAAATGGTTCTGGAACCGCCAGCTAAGCGGCTGCGGTAAGACCAATGACCGTGCGAAAAAAACGACAGGCGAATGACTAATTTGTATGGTAACAACAGTGGGTGACGATGTTACGAAGATTCGAGGGTGTGATAAGCTCGTCCTGTCCTGTGTACCTTATTCCATATGCCGTCGAAGATTTCTACCCCTTCTTGAACCTTCTTAAGCACCCGGTCAATTTCTCCTTGAAGCTTCCTTGTCGCTCCCATGACGAGAAACAAACTCCGTCAATAGACTACGTTACGAGGCTCCGTCAATGTCCTCTGTTACAAAACTCCGTCGAAAATAAATCTCGTCAGTCGACGGAGTCTACAAAGTTGGATAGCAGGCTCGGTGGATCCCGTTCGAGTAAGGTAATTAACGTACGTCTTTTTCCTGGGAAAAGCCTAGGTCTTTCCCGAGCGTGATAACAGCGGCGTATCAGGCGTACAACATGCCTTGTTTGCTACCAAGATGGAAGCACAGGAACGAGTACCACACAAACAAGCTTTCTAAATCAAGACTCCGGCTGCGCGTAGAAACACAATACCCTAGAGTCACAAGCTGAACAGCAAGAGACCAAACCTAACTAGCAGTAACTACTGCAGTTTATGCTTCCACGACCAGAGATCGCGTGTCAGGGATCAGACAGGTTTTGACGGAAGGCGGGACGGAAATTTGCAATAGGTGGGGTGAGGTGCGAAAGAGCCTCGGGTTTGACGGGAGAATCCGAATCCGACGGAGATGGTTGTGCGTGACAGAAACGAAAGCACAGATGCGTCGCTGCTGTACGCATTAAAAAGGGCTGCACTTTGACACCAGGCATACAGTTGCAGTGGCATACATGCCCTAAATTTACGAAAGTGATGCACTATCAAATTAATACCAATAAGGATGTGTTTGTTAACTATGTGGCCCTTCTCTGTCGATATACCAGTTCACAGCAAAAAAATGCCATACAATATATAAGAAATCACGAGTACAGCGCCTCCAGCAATATCTGACAAGCCTTATACACCATCCCAATAATGCCCCTATTATTTCATTAATCTACTCCAACACCACGTCCATATCATTGTCCCTGCCTACTGAATTACCGTACTAGGCACTATCGCGCCCCTAAACTAGCTCTTAGCCGGAATGGTTGTCAGAATCCTAGTCTCACCCTAAGCTTTAGAAGTTGCAGCGCAGAGTCTTCTAGCAACCATCCCCACTTACTGGTTGAAGTTAGCAGCACCAAGTCACAAACCGCCCTATTGTCCAATAGGGCCAGCACGATTGGTTGCACGTGGCACCTCTAGAGCACTAAGTGCTTTGTAGGAGTACGAAGGTTTATAGCCCGGCGACCCACTCTTGGTGAAGAAGGCCCCGTTCTCAAAGTGGTCTCCTACAGACTGCCAGTCCCAGCTCATGTACGTGGACTGCCCTGCTGCTATGTTGTGCTTTGTCACCTGAAGCAGAGGTACAGTAAGGCAAAAACAGCACAGCAGACACAGCAGAGAACAGGACAGAGCAGTGTAAAGAGGCCAACTCAGGAACACAGCAGAGAGCTCTTCAGATAAGTTGATATCATCAACATGAGAAGTGAAACATACCTCCTTGAGGAACGGCTTGTCATTGGCCACAAAATAGTTGCCCTCGCTCAGAAACGTCGGGTCAGCGCTCCCTCCAATGGCATAGATGCCCCACCCGTTCGGGTAGTAGTTGTTCACCACGTGGAACTGCCCAAACCTGCCCCGAGGCAGGCGCTCCGACAGGTTCGGACCGAACTTGTTCAGCATGACGGTTACACGCATGGCACGGTCAGCACTGTACGCATCGTCATGCCCCATCAATATTACCTGGGAAGAAGGGGAGAGGGGAGAAAGGTGGGGAGAGGGGAGAGAGGGGGGACATGGAAATGAGGGGATGGGAAGGGAGGAAGGGGGAAGCAAACGTGATTGATATCCGCTATGTCCCCCTTATAGCCCCCCTCAACACTTCTACAATTTCACACACCTTATCCTGATTTGTAAAGTAGCAGTTGGAAACGGTGATGGCAGTGCTGGCCGCGACAATATCAATGTGGGTGTCATCCGCGTAGTCGAACGAGCAGTGGTCCACCCACACGTGGTGCGATGCGTAGATGTACAGCCCGTACCCGTTAAGGTAGTTTCGCCCGCTCACTGTATTGTCAGGGCCCGTGGTCAGCGAAGTAGCACCGCTGTTAGGAATGACAAAAAAGGGGGACGAGCGTGGGGAGTAGCATAGAATGAGAGGGCGATTACCGGTGCGTTCGGCACTTCTCGAACAGCGGGAGCGGCGCCTCAGGGGGGGGAGAGGTGCATCAACACGCGGGGAGAGGTACAATGAAGGGAACGGCGGGGTTGCGTTACATACACGCGGTTCTTGCAGTTTTTGAACGCCATGCCGTGCACGATCACGTTGTGCGAGGGAAGAGAGGGTGATATAGCAAAATCGCAACGACGGAACAACACGGGGCTAGATCACTTACACGCGGTTCTTGCAGTTCTTGAACGCCATGCCGTGCACGATGACGTTGTGCGAAAACTCGATGGCCATGCACGGGCCGTTACCCATCGTCACTTTTCGCCCACGAGCGTCCACCGTCTTGTCGTTATACACGATGATCTCCGCATCCAGCCCGCTAAAGTCGAAATCGTTATCGAATACAATCCACAGCGGCTCGGCCCGGGTCGCGCCGTATCGCAGAGTCCCGGGCTTGGGGTTGATCCGATCGTCCTGATTCGACGTCACGAGGTAAATGCGCCCTTTCGCGCCGCCAGTGGTTCCCGTCGCGTAACCCTCAACGCAGCTCGCCAATTTCGTCGGAGTGGCCTGCCAGTTGGGACCCATCCAGCAGTCGTCGATCGGGTTACCATACGGCAGCCACTGCATTACCCCCTGCGCAACGTCGTTGTGTCCCAACCAGCCGATTTCGCCATTTTTCTTCGCAGGCGCCTTCGAATCACTTTTCTTCGCAGGAGCCCTCGAGCCATTTTTCTTCGCAGGCGCCTTCGAGGAACCCCCCGTCTTTCGCGAACCACGTCTCCTGGCGCCCCGCTTGTATTTGTGCCCCCCCTTCACGCGATTACTCCTGGCTGGGACATTCTTATACTTATGGCCCCCTTTTTTGCGGTCCTTCGTCGCAGGGGTATCCTTCCACTTGTGCCCTCCCTTCTTCCTCCCAGTCGACGTCGTTCTCTTCTCAGACGAACTCGATTTACTCCCGGACGAGCTCTTCTGCTTCCCGCTCGTACTTGACGGGCGCACGGACTTTGACCCGCCAGCCAAAAGAGCGTTCTGCCCGAGGCTGATCTGCGGCAGGGCGAGACGTATTTGCTCCGCCGCGCTGGCTGGGACCTTTCCCGCGCATGCCTGCAATCACCGCACAAACGCATCCGACCGTCGGCAAATTGTTACCACGTGCGTAGGTTGTTCGCTTTAGCAGCTCCCAACGCAACAAGAAAACACGAGGAAACAAGCAAACAGAAAAATCCGTAAGGCAAATCGCTTCGCCGACACTTACTTGCGCGAGGGACCCCGCCAGCTTGGTCTGCGCAACGGCTTCCCCCGGCTTCCCCGACTTCACGAGGCTGTCCGCCATCTGCAGCGCGCGGCACGCGCGCGTTAGCGTTGCGCCGCACGCCGTGGTTCGACTCATGTACTGCGCGATCAGGAGGCTGTGCCACGCGGACGCGAGTGGGCTTAGCGCGGAGCTGCCACTGCGGAGGGTTGGGAAGCAGGGGGGAGAAGAAGCGGGGGCCGGAGCGGGTGGGGAGGGAGGGGAGAGGTGGGGGAGAGTGCGCAGCAAGTAAAGGCTTTTGGGGGGGCAGGGAGAAGAACGATGTGGCAGTGCTTTGCTGGACTTGACATCAAAGAAGCGAAATCAAAAGTTGTATTGTTGAATGTGCACCCTGTACTCGTTAATGTGCAGGTACTCACGCAAGGCTTCTCCGCAACCCTCCCTCGCCATATCCTCCCTCTAATCCGGCTTCGCCGGCCTCGGATAAGTTCGTCGCTGACGTGGACTCGTCCTCTGCACCGGCGCTCGTGGCGGGTTCTGCGGCGGATTTCGCGGCGGCCTCCAGCTCCATCAGCGACATGCCTCCCCAGCCCTCGTACGGCTGAGACTCATTAATTGCCACGCCTGTGGCTTCACCGACATAGTTAGCGGTGACAGGTGCGTTTGACGTTGAAGCGCCATGCGTGAAGCGGTATACCACCAGGAGCAGTAGTATCGGTATTAGCGCCGGGAGGCTGGATGCCCCCATTGGGAACCAAACGCTCGCAAGAAGCTTCAAAGAGGTTCGCGGGAATTGTCTCTCTGCCAAGCTCAGGCTTTTCTCCTCTTTCAGAAAGGAAGCCGCTCAGTTGCAACGGGGATGATACTAGGGTTAGTAGTTAACGGCCTAGGTGCTCGCCAAAGCTAGCGTAACTGAGACGAAGTGGCGGATGACCGGAAACGCTGACCTTATGAATGCACTTTATATTTCGTCGAGATGACGTCGTCGCATCGCTGACTGCGCGCACCTGTATATGGTTAATCCAGCGAGGCTGCCCTTCCTCCAACCAACCAGAGTTGACAACCTATGGTCCAGACCGCGAGGCCGCACTGGCACCCAGGGCTGAACCAGCCCAACCAAAGGCCGCCCTCCAGCACAAGCACTTGGCCAAATCCAGGCCAAGGCGACAGCACGCAGGAGCAAAGAAGCATCGCTTCAGCCCCTATCACGACGTGCGGCTCGAAGGGAAAATCTTTACGAAAAGGGTGAGGGCAAATTGTGGGGATTTTGATTTCGATTGGCTGTTCGCCTCTCGATGTTGCGCAAATTCGATAATGCTTCACCTCATTGTGATTCAATCGACTTGAAATGGACGCGATGCGCCGTGAATGAAACGGATCGAGCCGCTCGGGCAAAGCCGGCTCCGCTGGGACCTTCAAACGAGAATCGCCAGAAGGGAGAGACCAAGAGACTTTTTCGCCAACAGTAGTAACGACAGTGTGTTACAATCACCAATATATCCAGCTTCTCATATACTGCATATTCAGAACAGAACACTGTAAAAGGCTCCAGATTATCCTTCCAATGCAAACTTGACATGCTGACAAGAACCATCACGTACGAAATCACAAAACAGTGTGCTTTTTAAGCCCGAGGTCCACATCCTTCAAAGGTAGGAAAGTTGGTTCGGGCAGGGGATGAGATTGGCCTACGAAACAGGGTGGGTGGCGTCAAATCGAAATAACTTGATATAGATAACGGAATGAAACACCCTCACATAAGTTACCATATATGGGTTTCAATATAGTAAATCCTTCGCCACACTTAGTGAGTGAAATACTGAATTTTGTGTGTCCCTTCGCATACCAATCGACTTCGCCGGTATTAAAATAGGCTAGGATGTGACTGTCGAGAGAATTGTGTGAGTAAGAAGGAACAAAGAGAAAAGTGTCGACATAAAGTGTTGTACCCTTTAGAAGGCAACTCACTGTAGCCTATCTAACAACATATGGAAGATATAAACATTTTTCATGTTGAAATACTAGACAAGAATCAGAAATAGGAAATAGTGCTTTTCACTAGCAGCAGTTGAGATACATATAGGAAACCCTAATTGGGTTGTATTCGCTATAGAGTACCCAACTGCAGGCTAGACAAACATCACATTCTGACATACCCCCATAGTCAAAGTGGGGTAGAATCAGCACAACAAGTAGGCAGAGCAATAGTTCACAAGAATAACCAAAGCTAGAGGCTATCACAGAGGGCAAGTGAGGAGGAGGAGAAACTGTGGGGGGCGAGAAGATGGGAGGCGACGGCTGAAGCTGCAGACACACGGACAACAGGAGTGCGCAGCACTGACGCTACCAGGCGCAGAGCCTCGGACTACACGGCGACAGGCGCAGCTGGCTCTATGTGCTCCCACGAGTGCTCACACTGTGGCTACCGAGCGCAGAGCCCCGGACTACACGGCCACAGGGGGTCGTGGCTCTTTGGACTAACAGGAATGCTCACACTGTGGCTACCAGGCGCAGAGCCCCGGACTACACGGCCACAGGGGGTCGTGGCTCTCTGTACTTCAGGCGCTGCGGACGACGAGTCGGCTACCTCCGGTCAACCTCCCCCAACTGTCCCACACCTCTTTCGTACACTCCCTGCTGAACCTCTAGCACTACTCACACGCCACCCCCCTCGTACCACTCCGACGGCTCAGCTGCACCAGTGGGAGACGGAGGAGGAGGAGGAGCAGGGGACGGCTCACACACCCGGCACCCCCATACTCTCCACCCCCAAACCCTAACACAGGAGCGCGGGCAGCAGCGGGGGTGGGGCGCGGTCAGAAGCTCGGGGGACGGCGTGCGGCACTGGGGTAGACTGTACGGGCCGCGCACGGGCCTGGCGCAGGCAGGACGAACCGCGCGCGGGCCTGGCGCAGACCGTACGGGCCGCGCGCGGGCCTGCCGAAGGTCGCGCGGGCCGCGTCGGGCGACGGGGGGCGACGCGCGGGTCACCGGGGCAGGAAACCGCCGCGCGCTCCCGGGGCGCGTGGCGGGCAGGGCAGAAAACCGCCGCGCGGCACGGGGCGCGCGTCGGGAAGAAAAAACGCTGCGCGCTCCGAGCGCACGGCAGGAAGAAAACGGCGCGCGCCCGGGGCGCGCTACAGGCAGTAGAACAGCGGAAGCATCGGGTGGGGCCCACCCACAGGATCGACCCAGGAGGGTCGATCTGCTCTGATAGCATGTCGAAATACTAGGCAAGAATCAGAAATAGGAAAGAGGGGTTTTCACTAGTAGCAGTTGAGATACATATAGGAAACCCTAATTGGGTTGTACTCGCTATAGAGTACCCCAATGCAGGCTAGACAAACATCACATTCTGACATTTCACACCCCAAGTGAGGGTCACAAGACCAGTCAATACAAGAATCAAACAAGCTCATGGTAGATCTCAAGGACACCACACAAATTCCGAGCACAAAGCAAGCGGCCACAAGGCCAGTTCAAAAGTTTACTAGGATATATAAAAAAGCAAAACAAACAGAGCAAACAACAAGGCTACAGCAGTCCAAGGCCTACCTCAACAAGCCCCAACTGCACACAGAAGCTGTGGTGGTCACCAGGCGCCAAGGCCTTGGTGAAGACGTCGGCATTATTGGTCTCTGAGGCCACAAAGTCAAAGCGTGCTTGGCCGCGTCGCTGCAACTCTTGCAGGAGGAAGTACCTCAGGTCAATATGCTTTACTTTGCTCTATAGTCGAGGCTCTCGACACAGGAGGATCGTGGCCTTGTTGTCAGCGTACAAGGTCGATGCAGAGCGATGCCGCTCAACAAGGTTGGCGAGCAAGAAGGTCAACCAGCGAAGCTCCTGTGCCGCCATGGCACCAACGTAGATCTCTGCCTCTGCACTGGACGAAGCCACAGACGACGACCGTGTAGACCTCCACGATATAGCACCAGCACCCAGACTGAAACATTAACCTTGAGTCGAGCGCTGGGTCTCCACGTCGTCAGCGCAGGAAGAGACGCAGTGACCGGTCAACACAACTGGCTGAGTCCTTCCAAGCACAAGCCCCATGCCCGATGTAGTCGCCAGGTACTTCGTCACCCTCACAGCAACTGTCTAGTGAACAGGACGGTGTCTCCCAGTCGCAACAAAACGAGAGAGGACGCTGAGGGGAAAGGCAAGGTCCGACCGAGTACAAGTCATCAGGTACATGAGGCAGCCCACAAGCTCTGTTTAGGGGGCACTAGATCCAAAGGGCCAGTGAGTCGGTGGTCAACGGCAAGAGGAGTGGGCTGTGTGGTGGAAAACTGAAACCTGAACCGCCGAAGGACCTGCTGCACCATGTATGACTGAGTTAGTGTGATGGTGCGAGCGGCTCTGTCCACGGTGATTTGCAGGCCAAGGTAGCGCTGCAGTTCACCGAGGTCAGTGCACTTGTGTCTCTTTTGCAGTTCGGACTTCACCTCAGCCAGAGCTGCCCTGTCTTGTGTAGCAAACACCAAGTCGCCGACGTACACTAGTATAGAGAAAGGAGTGGAACCAGAACGAACAAACAGCGACGGGTCGGCAGAGGAATGACGAAACCCAAGGTCACGAAGCGTAGAGCGAAGTGTGTCGTGCCACTCACGGGGCGAGTGGCGGAGACCGTAGACTGGTCGTCTCAGGCTCCACTGAGTCCTAGGTGGGAAGGTGTCAGTGAAGTCAGGAGGACGACGCAGCCAAGTCTCCTCGTGTAGACGGCTCTGGAGAAACGCAATGGGAACTCAAGGGAGTGCAGCTCGTAGTCTCGCTGTGCTGCTATGTGCAGTAACACCCGAAGAGTAGTCATCTTCGGGGTCGGGGCGAAGGTCTGGAAGAAGTCAACTCCCTCACGCTGACTGAAACCCCTAGCCACGTAGTGCGACTTGAACACAGGCAGTGAACCAGGCGGTCGCTTCACCTTGAAGTGCCACATACCATCGACAACGTTCGCCCTGGGAGGGGAAACTGCGTCGACGTACGTGCCCGTGGATCTCCAAGACACTAGCTCCGCATCCATAGCCGCATTCCACTGAGAGGTCCACTCCCGTGACACTGCCTCACGGTATGTGCGAGGTGTCGGTATGTTAAGTGCGTCAGGATCTCCCTCAAGGGAAAGCAGCATGGCGCAGAGAGAGGGGGAAGCGGCTGCTAAGAACTCCAACTCAAACTGCCTGTCCTTTAGGACGTCACAGCCAAGGGCAGACTCACCCTCGACGGACAGGGGACGGGGAGGTGGAGCAGCCACCATACGCGTGGCGTAGTCAAGATGGCGGGTGCAAGCAAAGTAAGCGACGGCGGAAGTAAGAGCCGAGACAGACGACGGAGAGGCACGAGGGTCGGTGACAAGAGAGACGAGAACACGAGAGACAACAGGGCGAGCAGCACGGTAGTAGTCAGTGTTAGGGTGAGAGGAAATGGTAAGAGACGACTCAGGAGGTGAGGGGAGAATAGACATAGGCGGAGAACGACGAGGAGGAGAACGAAACAAGACGGTGCGGAGGTTGGAAAGTGGAGACGAAGGCCGAGCACGCGGAGGACTACGACTTGTCCAGTCGTGCGGGACAACAGGAGGAGACGACCATGACTGAGGAGGAGAGAAAACAGCCGGAGTCGGGTTCGAAGGAGGATACGTAGGACCGTACGAAGTAGGTGACTGGCAGTGAACAGGAGGAGAGGAAGGAAGACCAATGGCCCGAAGACCACTCACTGGAGGGAACAGCTGCTGCAAAGGTGGCGGCTGCGGCATCTACTGCTGCTGCTGCTGGTCCAACCGCTGCAGCTCCTGCCTCTCTTGCTCCACCCGCTCCTGCTCCTCGCGCTCAAGCCGGCAAAGGGCCTGGAAACGGGTGTCGTGGCGGTGGGGACGCGTAGTGGGCGACGCAGTAGGCGAGCCTCCAGCTCTCGTCTCCTCAGTACCAGCACCTCCACCTCCAGCACCCCCCAAACTAGCATCTCCAGTACCAGTACCTCCAGCACCAACACCCCCAGAACTAACACCTTCAGTGCCGGCACCTCCAACTCCAGTACCCCCAAAACTAGCACCTCCAGTGCTAGAACCTCCAGCTCCAGCACCCCCAGAGCTAGTGCCACCTGCGCCAGCACCTCCAGCTCCAGTACCCCTCGAACAAGCCCCCCTAGACCGAGTACTGCCAGTGGCTGCACCTCTAGCTCCAACACCAACCGAGTCCACAGTAACCTGTTGTGGAAGTGCTGAAGGCTGCTGAACGGACTGTGAGGACTGCGAGGAGGGAGACGCTACCTGACGCGCGACCGAGGGTAGAGGGGTAGCCTGAGACACACCTGACAGGGCAGGATTAGGAGGGGGGTGGGGGTACCGGAGCAGCGGGAGCACGGGGAGAAGAGGGTGCGAGGAAGAGGGGAGGAGGGGGAACCGGGAGACCTTGACAGGGGTACCGGGTGTAGTAGGACACTGACTCGTCAAACCGGACGTCAAGAGAGTCTAGAAACTGGTGGAGGGGCGGGTGGTAAAAGGAGTAGTCAGAAGAGCCCACAAGGAAACCAAGGAAGACACAGGGGATGGCGCGAGCCGAGAGCTTGTTCGCAGAGGTGTCGCGGACAAGCGCAAGACAGCCCCAAACGTGAAAGGCCGACCCAACACTAAGGGATCCAGTCCAAAGACTGGTTGGTGAAACCTCAGACCGCGAGGCATGCGGCTGGAGGTTGAGCTGGTGCGGCGTAGTGCAGCGCGTAGGGCCACATATAGTGGGGCGCATGGGCATGGATCATGGAGGTGCGGACGATGTCCATGACCAAGCCAATGAGGCGCTCAGCAACCCCATTCTGTTGTGGGGACTCCGACAGTGTCCAGGACTGTTTGATGCCCTGCTCGCCGCAGAACCCGGAAAGAACGCCGGAGCGAAACTCACCCTCACGGTCGGAGTGGAGACAACGGACACGACTACCGCGAGTGCCCTCAGTGACCAGAAGCCACCGGATCAGCATAGAAGTCACCTTGGACTTTTTCGCGAGAGGAAACATCGTGGTGAACCTGGAGTAGACGTCAATGACTACTAGAAAATAGCGCGCCCTCTCAGGTCCCAGCGTAGGGGCATGGCCCCAGACGTCCAGGTGGAGAGTTTGGAAGGGAGCAGTGGCCGGACGAAGGGAGGAGGAGTGCAGAGTGGCGCGCAGGTGACCGGCGACGCAAGGAGTGCAGAGTGGGGCAAGCGAGGGAGGGAGCGAGGGAAAGACGCGCGGGAGACCTAAGACAAGACTGTGATTGGCCATGCTGCGGAGGCGGGGGAGCGATGGGTGGCCAAGGCGGTGGTGCCACAAGACGGTGGGGTGGGCGAGGGACCGACAGGAGCAAGACGCAGCAACCTGACCAGACACCACTACCTGACCAGACACAGCAACTGGACTAGACACTGGGACCTGAGGGGACACATCGACCTGAGCAGAGGAAGTAACCGGGGAGCGCTCGGTGTGGAGAACGTAGAGACCAGAGCGGGACTCCCTGGTGAACTTGGTGAGAACAGCACCTGTAGCAGCACCTATAGAAGCGTCTGTACAGACCGCAATCCTTCCACCCCCCACAAAGGTAATGGTGATCCGCCTATCCTAGAGGTATCCAACACCCACCAAGTTCCGAGTGAACGAGGGGATGTGCAGGCCGCGCAGGACACCAGAGCGGACCACAGGGCACGGGAGGGTGGTGGAGCTGTGCGCAACGGCTGGTCCTGAAGAAGGATCAGCTAGAGCTACCGGAACCGGAGCAAGGAGTGGTGTGAGGGTCGTGTGGTCGCGGAAGAAACACTCCGACGCGCCAGAGTCCAGCGTGAACGACAGAGACGCATCAGCTGGAAGCGTGTCAGGTCCGGAGGCTACACAAGCACCTAGAGCAGAAGCACAAGCACCTGGACTAGAGAGGCACAGGTGTACACTGGGAGGAGGCAAACCTCCTAGATCACGAACAGGCGAGCACACAGATCCATCAGCATTATAGTCAACATCAGCGTACAAAGCATATTGACGAGCATCGTCCATAGACAGTTCAAATACAGGAATCTTACGGGCTAGCAGGCGAGACCGGGGAGGGGTGGTCGCCGAAGGACCCCAGCGTGCACGGTAGAGGTCGTCGAGGCGGCGGAAGCATCGCGCTGCAAGTGGTCGTCGCGGCCGCAGACATAGGGACTGCCCGGTCCGGTGACGCACCATTGGTCGCAGGGGTCGGTGTCGCGCCGCGGGGGCTGAGGGGCCCAGCTGATTGTGCTGCTGCTGCGACCAGTGCTCCCGGGTCCTCTAGGTCTCCACTGCGGCGGAGGGCCCAAGTGCTGCTGCGGACCCCATCGTAGTCGGGGGCCCCCACGACTGAAACTGCTGTGGTGCCTGCCACTGCTGCTGTCCCTGCTCCTGCTGCTGTCTCTGCTGTGGCTGCTGCTGCTGGGCCCCCGCACCACCGCTGGTCGAACCTCCTCCAGCAGGCGAGTTAGCACCTCCTCCAGAGCTCCCTCCGCCTGGGGCACCACCGCCACCGCCACCACTGCCGCCCCCAGGGCCGCCTCCACCACCGCCACCTCCTCCACCGCCGCCACCCCCTTTCCCCCCTTTCTTGCCTCCCTTGCCCCGTTTCTGCCCGTCAGCGGCAGAAACAGCTGCAGTGTCCCCAGAGACCGACACAGCAACAGAGGCACGTGTAGAAGTGAAGGTAGGAAGCTGGGGGACAGCACACCCCTCAAACAGACGAGGGGCAACTGTGTCAGTGGCTGAGGCAACAGAGAGGAGGTTACTCTCGATCTTTCCGAGAGTGGTCTCGAGAAGATCAATCGTAAAGATCAATCGGAGCTAGGAACGATGAGCGCCACATGGGACTAGGAAATGTACTGCCGGAGCACGGAGAAAACTGAGCTAGGAACACCAGTCTAGTAACGAACGGAGCTGGGAGCTAGCTGAGCTAGGAGCACACGGCTGGAGGAGGAAGGCCTGACGAGCCGATTAAGGAGCCAAGGAATTATTTGAGGGGCTGGCAGAGCGAGGAGAGACCTAGCT
Organism: Closterium sp. Naga37s-1; assembly: GCA_947471745.1. Classification (NCBI taxonomy): domain Eukaryota; kingdom Viridiplantae; phylum Streptophyta; class Zygnematophyceae; order Desmidiales; family Closteriaceae; genus Closterium; species Closterium sp. Naga37s-1. The sequence continues at coordinate 462,221 of CANJKZ010000235.1, read as the reverse complement.
AACAACGACCATTAGGACTAGCCTAAACAGCTAAGTGGAGCGGCCTCTCGTGGCGACGGTGCGAAACACTGTGGGTATGAGTGACGCGAGTGTCGAACCAACGGAAGTCGGGTGGTTCTGGGTGGTGTGCGCGCGTGATGAGGGGCTGTGAGCGGTTGGAAGGGGCTGTGAGCGGTTGGAAGGGGCTGTGAGCGGTTGGAAGGGGCTGTGAGCGGTTGAAAGGGGCTGTGGGCGGGTGGGAGGGGCTAGCTGGCGGCTAGCTGCTGCTGGCGGCTTGTTGCTGCTGGCGACTAGCTGCTGCTGGCGGCTAGCTGCTAATCGCGACTAGTTGCTGGCAGCTAGCTGCTGCCTAGCCGTGCTGCTGCAGTAGCACGCGCTGCTGCCTAGCCATGCTGCTGCAACAATGCTCGCACTGCTGCAGCACTGTACGCGCTGTTGCTGCAATGCACGCGCTGTTGTTGCAATGCGAGCACTGCTGCTGCAGTGGCGTGCGCGGCTGCCGCTGGCTAACGCACGCGCTGCTGCTGCTGGTGCGTATGTGCCTGCTGCTTGCACACGCGGCTGTTGCGGGCTAAGCACGACTACGCGGGCCCGCGGGGGGGGGGGAGGGGGGGGGGTCCCTTCTGAAGCGCGACGAAACGAGGGGCCAACGGGGCCCTTTAAACGCGACGAAAAACGACGCCCGTGGGGGCCTTTGAACGTGACGAAAACGAGGCCCTCGGGGGCCGTCCTGCCCGCGACGAAAGGGACGGGCGCCTTGAGACCGGCTAAGGGAGGGAGCAGAAGCGTGGGAGGGAGAAAAATTACCTGCTCTGATACCATCTTAAAATAGGCTAGGAAGTGAGTGTCGAGAGAATTGTGAATAAGAAGGAACAAGGAGATACAAGTGTCGACCTAAATTGTTGTACCAAGACGATTAGCGACGTGGTTGGCTATCAACTTGGTGACACCCTAACCTAACCAAGATTAGGAAGGACGAGGCAGATCGGGGAAGCTCGAGAGTCCGGTTCATGATTGCCAGCTCCTTACAATACGGGACAATTGATCAAAGCTGTTTTCAACATACGATGAAGAGCAGGCATCAAACCTCAATGTGGGCCTTCTGTTTCGCATCTAAATTATTTAGAACTGTCAAGCTTGAACTCGAGAGAGGTATCGTTCTCCATACTGTTAAACATCTAGAGTCCTCATGCAGACTTCACACTTGCGACACGACACAGCCACCTGAATTCTCCTGTAAGCATCCTCTCTGATCCTTGCTAAGTTGGCTAGTGAGTCGACCAATAAAAGGTGCTAAGGTGCTATGAGTTGACCATATTCATCTCAGCTGAAGTCCTCATGCAGACTTCATGCTTGCAACAAGGCCACCTGGATTCTCCTGCTAGTGTTTTCTTACCGGTAGTTTGAAGCAAAAGACGCTGAATATCTCTTGGATCAAGTAAGGTCCTGATGCAAGCTTCAGGCTTGCGTTAAGGCCATCTGGATTCTCCTGTACGCCTCCTGTCTGACCCCTGCTAGGTTGGCTTTAATCTCCTTGGATATCCGCCCCTCCACTAGGGCCACAGGCAGCCAGAAGTGTGGGGTCAGCTCAACCGAGTAGGAGAGGGTTGTGGGGCCACAGGGGGAGCCGGGCAGCTGGAAAGGAGGGAAAGAGGGGGAGGGAGGAATGGTGTCTTAGAATTATAGAAGAAGCAAAAACGAAATGTGGGGTCAGTTCAACCGAGTATGAGAAGGTTGTGTGGTTGGAGGGGGAACAGGGTAGCTGGGGAAGAGGAAAGGGGGAGGGTGAGGGAAAGGGTTGATTTCTTCAATTTCCAGAAGAAAACAAAAAATGAAATGTAGGGTCAGGGGGAGGAGGGGAGGAAGCATTTCTTAGGGTTCTCACGAAATCAAATTCGGGGCAGCACAGGGGGGGAGGGGGGAGGGGGAATTGCAAGCACAAGAGATGGAAACAAGGGGAGTGAGAGAGGTTTAAGGATGTTCCGTAGAATTTCTCAACAACCTCGTGTGAATATCGCCCTCCACCATCTCGAAGCGCGTGCGGTGAGAGGCAAGAGCAGATGCACGAGGTTAAAAAAAGGATCCAGAGACTTCTCTCGGAAATTAGCTGAACAAAGGATAGGTGGCACCATGTCGAGGTGTGAGGCACCTCTGTATGCACGAGGAGAAAAACAATCCACAGAGACTTCTCTCGAGAGACTTCTCTCGAGAATCAGTTGAACAAATCCGGAGACTTCTGGAGAACCCACTGATTATATGCGAACGAACCTCACCTGCTCCTCCAGAGTCCACACGCCCACAAACTTTTTAAGGATAACCTTCCACCATGTTGAAGTGAATGCGGCAAGAGGCAAGAGCGGAGCGAGCGATAAGGGAAAGCATCTGGGAATTCTAGAAAACCAGCTGAAGGTGAGCAGGCCAGCACAGCGCTCACCTGCTCCTCCATTGTCCACACGCTCACAGACTTTTGAAAATCACCCTCCACCATGTTGAAGTGAATGCGATGAGAGGCAAGCACGGGGCAATGAAAGAAGGTAGCCGCCCACCCCACCAATCACACCTGCTCCTCAAGAGTCCACACGCCCACAATCCGTTTTCAAAGTCGCCTTCCACCATCGTGAAGTGGATGCGATGAGAGGTACGATCGGACACACGAGGGACAAAAGGACCCAGAGACCTCTCTAGAAGCACCTGACTCGATCAGCACAATCCGCACCTGCTCCTCAAGAGTCCACACGCCCACAAACTTTTGAAAGTCGCCCTCCACCATGTTGAAGTGAATGCGGCGGGACGTAAGAGCGGATAGACGAGAGAGAAAAGGATCCAGAGATTTCTGTATAACCAGCTAACCGGATCAACACAAAGCTCACCTGCTCCTCCAGCTTTTTTTAAATTCTGTTAATAAAAACAGATTCAGCAAACAATCCCTCCCCCTCGGATTAACACAAAGCTCACCTGCTCTTCCAGAGTCCAAACGCCCTCAAACTTTTGAAAGTCGCCCTCCACCATCTTGAAGTGGATGCGGCGCCTCCTCATGCTGCCTCCCACCCCGCCAATCGCAGCATCACTCTCCTCTCCGCTGCTGCTGCTGCTGCTGCTGCTGCAGTCGGTGCTGCTGAAGCTTCTGGGAAGGTCACGAGGCAGGCGCTCCTCCTCCCCTTCCTCCACATCCACCACCACCTTGGCTCTGAACTTGATGCCCATCGCCACGTCCTGCTCGCCCACCTGAAGGATAGGATAAAATATGATATGACAAACAGAAAAAGGGGCGCTGTGCACTATGGTACTGCAGGGTTCACATCCACCACCTCCTTGGCCCGGAACTTGATGCCCATCGCCACGTCCTGCTCGCCCACCTGTGAAGAATAGGGAGGATAAGATGTGATATTACATGTATCTGATATAATATGATTTGATGTAATATACTAAGATATGATGTGATATGATATGATATGGTATGATATGATATGATATGATATGACATGATATGACTACCATTGCATCCTCCACCACCTCTTTGGCTCACACCGTAACCCCATTGCCATGTCACATCACATCATGTCCAAAAGAACCGAATGCACAAGGCAGAGGGCAAGGATTGGGAAGGGAGGGTAGAAGCAGAGGGAAGGGAGGGTAGAAGCGGAGGGAAGAGTGTTTGCTAGGGAGGAGGAGAAGGGATACGAAGCACAATGCCATCTCCGCTACAAACGTCTTCTTGAACCTGGCTTTGCTCGTACCTGCAGCAGCCTAGCTCCGTTGCTTCGGCGCTGCAGCATCTGATTGGTCGCCAGGGAGGGGATAAAATCCGCGAGCCGCTCATAGTCTGTCAGCACGCCCCACACCACGTCAGCACTCGCGGGAACCACGACGCGCGCGCTCACGCGACGCGAGTTGCTTCCCAGTACCTCCACGCTCGCGTCGCCGCCACTCGCGCCAGCAGCCGCGGTGGAAGCGGGACCCGCGGAGCCGTTAGCGGAAGGCTCGTCTCCGTCGGAACTCCTAGCTGCCACGTCATACGAGCGCCGATTGCGGCGGGATAGCCGGGTCTCACTACGGCCATGAATGACGGAAAAAACGGACCGATACCTTGGAGAACTTGGCCTGCTCGTGGTTCGAAAGAGAAAATTCGAGGAAGTATCGAAGCTGGGGAGCTGACAAACGTTGCGAGCCCAACTCGCGGGTCGTGCGGCTCGAACCAAAGGTAGATCGTTAGAGAAAAGTGAAGGATTCGCGACGGCGTTGCTAAGGGCGGCAGGAGCCATTAGATTAGAGGCGAAAGCAAAACGCCGAATGGATGGGCAGGTGAGAAGAAACTCAAGACAAAACAATCGGACGTGCGAAATCCACGTTTATATGCTTGCCTCGGTTCTCCCACCACGGAATGTCAGGGATAAGGGCTAGCCCCCGGACCAGTCATGAAAAGAGAATGGGTGACTTTCCGTGACTCTGACGCACTTTGCGCTGACCAATAGGAAAGAAACCGAAGCTGACGTGGATTGTTATCTTGTACGGAGCCGCCGATTTCTCCTTTCTTTCAGGGTGTGGTGTGTATGGATGGAGGTGGTGCCGTGGGTGGAGGGGGAGACCGCAATATTGTACACTTTAGAATGTTTCTCGCTAATACTGCGGAAAACACCAAGTATAGAATACAATGTTAGAATAACATCGGAAATGACTGCGTGACTCTTCCACCACTCAAACGTGTTCGAAAAATATTCGAATGTCGCTGAATCATCGTCGCCCATCGTCACAGCGTCGTTTGTAAGATCGACATGAAAATATTCTGCTCAGGCGAAGCCAATCTTAGCCGATCCACAACAACCCGCAATCGCGGTCTCGAAGCGGGACGAGCGTTCGCTGGAAAGGGCGCGAAGCGCTGTGGCGGCAGCTTTACTGATATATACGCGCTCCACTCCGAGTCGGCGTCGATGATTCTTGTTCCGCCGGATGCTTGTTTCGAGCGTGAATCGCCATATCACGTAACGCAATAGTGACCCTCGCGACGATGAAAATCGCCGCTCGCGTCGAGCCCGCCGTTAGCGGAAGGCTCGTCTCCGTCGGACATCCTAGCTGCCACATCATACGAGCGCAGAATGCGGCGGGACACCCGGGACTCTCTCCGGCCGTGATTGACGAAAGAAGCGGACCGAAATCTATAAGATCCTGGCTTGTTCCCGGTTCGAAGAAGCAAGTTCGAGGAAGCATCGCAGCTGGGAAGCTGACAAACATTGCGAGCGGCTGAAAACTTCCTATCGCGTCGAATCAAACGGGGAAGATATTTAGCAAAAAGTGGAGGTCTCGAAACCGCGTTGCTGAGGGCCGCATGAGTCATGATGGCCGAGCAAAAATAGTACAAGAGAAAAACTCAAATAGATGGGAAGGAGAGGAAGGACGTTAAAAATCAACGTTCTGGGGTTTGCCTCGGTTTCCCCGACACGTGGTGCACTTTGCAGCGGTGCACGTGCCGCACTCGCGCTGACCAAAAGGAAAACACGAAGTTTATGGGAAATATTATGCGGTGCCTCTGGTTTCCCCCCTCCATTTTCAAAGAGAAAATTGGATGGAGGTGGTGGGGGTGAAGAAGCAGACGAAAATGTTGTACGCTTTATAAGTCGTTTTGTTAGCAATATATATATCTAACACAGGTAGTTATAGTAAAACAACATCGATATTCTTCCGCTCCAACTCATGGCGCTGGAACCATGGAAACAGAGCGTGCACTTGAAACACGAGCTATTGAACGGACAAGAACCTTCATCTCGGCACGCCCGATGTCCCAGCATCACCCTCCACCGTCGAATCGCAGCATCATCGCCCGTCATCGGACCATCATTTCTGCGACCCGCAAACTTCAACGTTAATCAGGCGAAGCTTAACTCAGCCGATCCGCAACCCTCGATCGCGGTCTCGATGCGACGCGAGCGTTCGCCGGAAAAGGCACGCATCGCCGCTGGGGCAGGATACATACGCGCTCGAATCCGAACAAGAAAACTTGTTATGAGGCGCCTCGAGAAGAGAAGCACGCGGCGCCGCGGGGCCGGGTTAATATATACGCGTTCGACGTAGAGTCGAAGACGCTAGTTCCGCAGGGCCTTGTTTCGGGCGAACCGCCATCAAGTGAAGCAACTGTGTCGCTCGGGACGCCGAAACTCATCGCACGTCGACGCCGCCAGATGACAACCGGCGGCGCGAAGCGATGCGTTGCTGAGTCGCCCACGTGAACACCGACAGCAGCCGGTCGTCGTCGTCGCGTCGGCATTCGTCGCTTCCGGGAGTAGTAATACTATTAGTAGAAGAACTAGGACTGATCATTGGCGACGCAGTCCGCGCCGCGTGACGCTCCGCCGAGCTCTGCGGCGAGCTCGCCGCCGAGCCGCCCTGCGCCGCACTGGTTGTGCTCCCGACGCGCGGAAGCTCCAGCGGACAAGCCGCCGGCCCGCGAACCGCGTTTCTCGCAAGGTAGGAGTCCGAGCTTGCGCGGTGAACCGCGGGACGCGCCACGTCTGTCGCGGCAGTAGTCGGTGAGTACGGCTTTGGTTGCGGTGGTAGTTGCGCGGCAGCGGCGACGGCCCATGATGCGGCGGCGGCGGCGGCGGCGGAGGCCACACGAGATTCGTCGATGGAACGGCGGCGGCGCGACAGGGTCGATGGGGGGCCTGTTACTGAGTCTAACGCGGGACTGCTGAGCGATCGCACGCCACGCCGCAGGCTGTTTCGGGTGTTCGCAGAACCGTTGGGCGACGCGTTGCTGTCGCCGGCTGTCGCACGGTTCCACATCTCGAGTCGGGTGTCGAGGCGGGAAAATCGAGCGGGGCCGGCCTTGTTGGGATCAGTAGCAGCAGCAGCAGCAGCGGAATCAGCGGGAGCTTGAGAGGACTCGATGAAAAAAACGGGAGCAGGCCGATCGGCGTGGTTAGACGACGAACACATCTTGTGGGACTTGCAAACTAGGTGCGCGGGACGAGACTTGCAAAATAGGTGCGTGGGATGTGACTTGCAAATAAGGCACAAGACTTGGTAAACTCTACGAATCCAACGAGCCCTTACGCTCCCTAAATAAGGCTGGGATTCTCTTCAAGCTCAAAGCTGTGCGCTGGAAAGGGGCTGTCAGTCTCCCTTAGTGTCTTCCCCTCCCCACTAGCAGCTGGAAAAAAGTTGGAGCTTGGAAGCACCTTCCACTGTGGTGCACTCATTTCTGTTCGTCTGCCTTTCGGTTTTGCAATGATGGTAACCACCAGCGAATAATGCCGAAGAGCATTCAGCTCATCTCGAAGAAGGCAGAGAAGGGCCCACGTTTCCCACCAAGCGTCATCGAGTGTAGATTTGGTTGGCGAACTGAGCAGCGAAGGTTGGAGGGGAGTTGCTTGTGCACCATGGAACGCACGTGTCCACGCAACTGCCGTTGGCGCTTCGACTCCTTATCTTTTTCGATTTGCCCCATTCCGTACATGCCCACCCCATAAGGGCACAAGAGGGAGTTTAACAACTTCGACAGCTGGTTGGGTCCACAAGGAACAGACTACACTGCCTACCTGTGGTAATTCTCACTGCAGTTCCGAAACTGAGAGGAATTTGTCAAGAAATCTCGACCGCACAGCAAGATGTGTGAAAATAGAAACGCAAGATTACGTACGACTGCTCGTTTCTCGCAAAATCTATCAAAAAGGGTACAGCTGAGCAACAGCTGTCTGTTCACAGGTGTTCTATGGGCATTCGTTGGAAAAACGGAAATAAGTACAATACAGTACAGCTTTTGTTTCCCCTCTGTTCAGTTTTTCTATGCCAGGGTTTCCGGATTTGAAGTTCTCAACCCACCCTTGTAGCCAAGCAAATAAGATTTAGTTACGTGTGAAATCACTCCACGAAATCACTCCAGTGGGGAGGTATCTTTGGTCGGAAACCAATGATGACAAAATCGTGGAGGAATTTCATGGCCCCATTCTTCTTCATCCTCGTCACTGCGGTGAACCAACATGCCTAAAAGTAATACCGGTACCTACATCTGTTGGAACCAATGTTACAACACTAGAATACTAAAGTAGCACATCTATTGGTAGGAGTCATTTTTTTTTTTTTTTTTTTTTACGGTGGGGTTGTAAGTATTGAAGACAGAACAGTCATTCACACCATGTGTCTCGCCATAGTGTGTCTGAAAAAGAAAGGGAATGGAGAAAGAAAGGGAGAAGGAAAATGAAACTCCCAAAAAGAACCCAAATGCAACACACATAAAACCCCCCCTCAAGATACCCAGTCAAAACGCCCAGTCAAGACACCCCATCAAGACATCCCATCCCACACCCCATCCTCCCCCCCCCCCCCCCCCTCAATCACATCAACGTATCGACCATGTACGGGGCCTCCACCCAGAGAGCCCCGCCTTCCACATCGACATCGTCCCTCTCCCGATCCGCCAAATCTACGTTAATCCCCCCCATGGAAGACGCCGCTCGAAGCAGGATGACACGGGCTTGCGCACGTTGTAACGCCACCCCGATGAGCGCCTTCAGTGACCCTAAAAGATAAGCCGAAAACACAGAGTCGTCCTCTCGACAAGCCCCCCGCGACACAGCTAGCCCCACGTGCGCATCCCCCTGCTGACGAAGCCACCGCTGAAAACGACCGCCGAGACACCCCCACGTCTCAACTATCAAAGGGGTGAACTGCACGCCCCGGTTGCGTGCAAGCAGAGGCGCGTAATCACTCGTTTTGCGACGCTCCCATTCCCTTGCCGTCACACCTATTTGACGCCCGCACTGTCCCAGCAGTGATGGAGACAGCGATAGCGGGTCCGCGACGCTGATCTCTAGGGCGTGATCCTCTCCAGCCATTGGACGTCGCACCGCCACATCAACCCGCTTCCCTTGCAGCACCACACTATCCTCCAATGTCACCACCCCACCCGACGCCTTAGAGATCTTCGCCACCGCAAACTTCACCTTATCATGCACCCGAGAAGGACCATGCTGGTGCCTGCATCTCAGGGCATGGTGCGGGTCTGCTGGGTCAACATACGCTGTGCCACAAACACACCTCCCCGCCACCTGCAGCTGCTGAATTGGGAGGCCGAGCCGTATAGCAGCAGCAATGCCCCACTCAGCCGCAGTGAATGTGAGATCTGAGTGAGCCGGAACCGCCGAAACCCATGCACCTGCCCCCGGGCCCTGAAGGGATGTGAAACGGGCCAAGGTAGCATCGTCACGAGCCAAGCGGCGCAGTGCCTGGAGCTCCTCTACAGCTAACTGCCGCTGACGCGCCTGGAAAAGCCGAACAGGAGGGGCCGCTACACACAGAGGTAAGCCCGGTATCTCGTGGCGGATAGTCGCTGGCAGCTGCTCGAGAGCCTTGACAAACCACGGGTCAAGAAACTCTGCCCCTGTCGAAGTGGTGAGGTACTCAGCAAACATCGCCTCCTCACCCGCCACCCCTAACTGTCCAATGTCCCGCGCGGCCTGCGCCCACCCGCAAACATAGGACAGTGGGCTCAAAGAGGCCGCCGCCCGGATCCCGAACCCACCGAGACGCACAGGGAGATGCAGCTGCATGCGTGCGCTCCTAGACCGGTCGGGGTCCTGCTCCCAAGTGCCAGGTGGGAAAAGCTGCTCAAAGCAATCCTCTAAACAGCTGTCCCAATCCCTAAAAGGCTCAACCACCTCCGGACGCGGCGGCATAGTCCGAGCGAGGTACATCGGCCGCGCTGAAACTGCAATGGCGAGGAGGTGTGAAGCCATCTGGGGGTGGTCGAGCAAGGGGAGCCATGGCAGTGGCGCCTGCAACTGTCGAAGCCGCTCCCGTAGCCGGACCACCTCCCAAACCTCCTCTCCAATAGGCACGCCCACCACAGTAAGACCCTCATCCACCCGCTGCATCCCCAATGGCAGTGCCCGCTCCACCTCCTTGCCCTCGCGCTCCCAAAACCGGCACTTGTGCGCCTGCACCTCCAGCCCCACCCACTCCAACCGCTCCCGCAGCACCCCAAAAGCCTCCAGAATCCTAGCCGCTGGCCCCAAAATATAGGTATCGTCTGCATAGCTGAGGAAAAGCAGGTCCTTGAACTCCCTAGTAACCGGCTCCATCACCTGCTGCTGCGTGAATGCGAAAAGAAAAGGGTCGAGCGGGTCCCCCTGCCTCGATCCCCGTGCTGACTCGAGGCTCTGTACGAAAGGGCCTGCTCGGAGGTACAGGTCGCTAGGTGTCCCATAAAAGACACCCAAGAATGGGATCATCCCTGAGAAAGGCGACTCCCGCAGCCCATCGAACATCACATGACGGTGAAACGAATTGAAGGCGTTTGCGACGTCTATCTGTAGCGCACACCAGTCGGGGTGAGTGGCCAGCGCTGACCGGAAAGAATGAGTGAGAATCTCCGCCCCGACCCTGGTGCCCGCTCCCAGCTGGTTGCACGGCAGGAAGTATGAAACCATGACACCGAGATCGGCACCGTGACAGGCGGATGGCATCCGGGTCCTGGTCAGAGCGAGTGTAGGAAAGTGGGCGAACTGCTGGCCGCGCTGCCGCCATGGCAGAGTCGAACAGCTCCCGCCACCTCCCCTCCCAGAACGCACCCAACCGCTCTGTGATCAGCGCCTTCTGACCTATGCCTGGCTTGGGAGGCATGGCTAGGATGAGGCGCGGAAACGCCAAGAGTAGGAGGGTAGCGGCTTCATCTCCCGGCTGGCTCTTCAAGCGCTTAAGGATGCAACAGAGCGCGTCTAAGACCCCCGACCTGGCCCGCTGTGGGATCCGGCGAACTGTCCTCCCTCCAACCGCCTCCACACTGAAAAATGTTTCCCATTCCCATGACGTAACCCCAGCCCACGCCTCGTCCCCAAATTCCCGCGGCGTCGATCGCTCCTGCGTGTCGGTCTCCACCAGAGACGGAATCGAGCCGAGAGCCTGTGCACGCCTCTCCGCCTCAGCCGCTCGGCATACCCTCATGTGGTTCGCAGCGGCCCCCCTCGTAGCGAAAGTGTGGAAACACGTGTCGCACGGGAAGCGGGGGCATGGGGAAGGCGGCATGGGAGGTTCTTCGTCCGCATCTGACTCCTCCGCAGTCGCCATGGGGGTATCAAGCTCCAGAAGTCGACACCACTCCTCCAACTGTTGCTCCTGGTCGTCCATCGATCGCCCCCCTGCTTGCTGCGCTCCTTGGGGTGCCCAGGGCACCCTCGGCTGCCCCCCTGGCTGCTGCGCTCCCTGGGGTGCCCCGGTCACCCCCGGCTGCCCCCCTGCCTGCTGCTCTCCCTGGGGTGCTCTGGGCACCCTCGGCTGCCCTCCTGCCTGCTGCACTCCCTGCCCTCCTGCCTGCTGCACTCCCTGGGGTTCCCCAGGCACCATCGGCTGCCCTCCTGCCAGCTGCACTCCCTGGGGTGCTCCGGTCACCCCCGGCTGCTCCCCTGCCTGCTGCTCGCCCTGGGGTGCTCGGGTCACCCCCGGCTGCCCCCCTAGCTGCTGCTCCCCCTGGTGTGCTCCGGTCACCCCCGGCTGCCCCCCAGCCTGCTGCTCTCCCTGGGGTGCTCCAGGCATCCTCGGTTGCCCTCCTACCTGCTGCACTCCCTGGGGTGCCCCGGGCACCCTCGGCTGCCCTCCTGCCTGCTGCACTCCCTGGGGTGCCCCGGGCACCCTCGGCTGCCCTCCTGCCTGCTGCACTCCCTGGGATGCCCCGGGCACCCCCGGCTGCCTTCCTGCCTGCTGCACTCCCTGGGGTGCTCCGGGCACCCCTGGCTCCCCACCTGCCCGCTGCACTCCCTGGGGTGCCCCGGGCACCCTCGGCTGCCCTCCTGCCTGCTGCACTCCCTGGGGTGCTCCGGGCACCCCCGGCTGCCCCCCTGCCTGCTGCACCCCCTGGGGTGCCCCGGGCACCCCCGGTTGCCCCCCTGCCTGCTGCACTCCCTGGGGTGCCCCGGGCACCCCCGGCTGCCCTCCTGCCTGCTGCACTCCCTGGGGTGCCCCGGGCACCCTCGGCTGCCCTCCTGCCTGCTGCACTCCCTGGGGTGCCCCGGGCACCCTCGGCTGCCCTCCTGCCTGCTGCACTCCCTGGGGTGCCCCGGGCACCCCCAGCTGCCCCCCTGCCTGCTGCACTCCCCGGGGTGCCCCGGGCACCCCCGGCTGCCCCCCTGCCTGCTGCACTCCCTGGGGTGCCCCGGGCACCCCCGGTTGCCCCCCTGCCTGCTGCACTCCCTGGGGTGCCCCGGGCACCCCCGTCTGCCCTCCTGCCTGCTGCACTCCCTGGGGTGCCCCGGGCACCCTCGGCTGCCCTCCTGCCTGCTGCACTCCCTGGGGTGCTCCGGGCACCCCCGGCTGCCCCCCTGCCTGCTGCACCCCCTGGGGTGCCCCGGGCACCCCCGGTTGCCCCCCTGCCTGCTGCACTCCCTGGGGTGCCCCGGGCACCCCCGGCTGCCCTCCTGCCTGCTGCACTCCCTGGGGTGCCCCGGGCACCCTCGGCTGCCCTCCTGCCTGCTGCACTCCCTGGGGTGCCCCGGGCACCCTCGGCTGCCCTCCTGCCTGCTGCACTCCCTGGGGTGCCCCGGGCACCCCCAGCTGCCCCCCTGCCTGCTGCACTCCCCGGGGTGCCCCGGGCACCCCCGGCTGCCCCCCTGCCTGCTGCACTCCCTGGGGTGCCCCGGGCACCCCCGGTTGCCCCCCTGCCTGCTGCACTCCCTGGGGTGCCCCGGGCACCCCCGTCTGCCCTCCTGCCTGCTGCACTCCCTGGGGTGCCCCGGGCACCCCCGGCTGCCCTCCTGCCTGCTGCGCTCCCTGGGGTGCCCCGGGCACCCTCGGCTGCCCTCCTGCCTGCTGCACTCCCTGGGGTGCCCCGGGCACCCCCAGCTGCCCCCCTGCCTGCTGCACTCCCTGGGGTGCCCCGGGCACCCCCAGCTGCCCCCCTGCCTGCTGCACTCCCTGGGGTGCCCCGGGCACCCTCGGCTGCCCTCCTGCCTGCTGCACTCCCTGGGGTGCCCCGGGCACCCCCAGCTGCCCCCCTGCCTGCTGCACTCCCTGGGGTGCCCCGGGCACCCTCGGCTGCCCTCCTGCCTGCTGCACTCCCTGGGGTGCTCCGGGTACCCTCGGCTGCCCTCCTGCCTGCTGCACTCCCTGGGGTGCCCCGGGCACCCCCTGCTGCCCTCCTGCCTGCTGCACTCCCTGGGGTGCCCCGGGCACCCTCGGCTGCCCTCCTGCCTGCTGCACTCCCTGGGGTGCCCCGGGCACCCTCGGCTGCCCTCCTGCCTGCTGCGCTCCCTGGGGTGCCCCGGGCACCCTCAGCTGCCCTCCTGCCTGCTGCACTCCCTGGGGAGCCCCGGGCACCCCCGGCTGCCCCCCTGCCTGCTGCACTCCCTGGGGTGCCCCGGGCACCCTCGGCTGCCCCCCTGCCTGCTGCACTCCCTGGGGTGCTCCGGGTACCCTCGGCTGCCCTCCTGCCTGCTGCACTCCCTGGGGTGCCCCGGGCACCCCCTGCTGCCCTCCTGCCTGCTGCACTCCCTGGGGTGCCCCGGGCACCCTCGGCTGCCCTCCTGCCTGCTGCACTCCCTGGGGTGCCCCGGGCACCCTCGGCTGCCCTCCTGCCTGCTGCGCTCCCTGGGGTGCCCCGGGCACCCTCAGCTGCCCTCCTGCCTGCTGCACTCCCTGGGGAGCCCCGGGCACCCCCGGCTGCCCCCCTGCCTGCTGCGCTCCCTGGGGTGCCCCGGGCACCCTCAGCTGCCCTCCTGCCTGCTGCACTCCCTGGGGAGCCTCGGGCATCCCCGGCTGCCCCCCTGCCTGCTGCACTCCCTGGGGTGCCCCGGGCACCCCCGGCTGCCCCCCTGCCTGCTGCACTCCCTGGGGTGCTCCGGGCACCCTCGGCTGCCCCCCTGCCTGCAGCACTCCCTGGGGTGCCCCGGGCACCCCCGGCTGCCCCCCTGCCTGCTGCACTCCCTGGGGTGCCCCGGGCACAGGGCCTCAGATTCCAGGAATTTTACCCTGATTTCCTGATGTTTGACCCCGGTTTTTTATTGTAACCCTGATGAATCAGCCTTTTTGTTTTTACAACCCTGATGAATCAGTGTTTTTCTTTTCCTAATCCTGATTTTCCAGTGTTTCTAGTTTGTCGACACTGACGAGTCAGTGTTGTATCGGAGACGACCCTGAAACCGAAAACTCCGTGATTCTCGCAGTTTTGCGCGCCGTCATCATGCATGAACCCACCCTGCACCGACGCCACCCTGCGGCGCGCCCAGATACAGTTGAACGGGTTAATTTCGGGCTGTGTTGGCAAAACGGCGTAAAGAGATTGGCTGTCCCAGCTGAAGCAATGTACCGTTGTCACGTTGGATAACCTACACTTGTCATTACTTTCCATTGATGTGCACAAACAACCAAGCCTAGTGGCCCAGTGGGCCAGTGGTCTGCCTTGTTCTTTCCACCAAGGCAGGGCGTGCTGGGGCGGCCCGCTCAGGCACCCCACGCAGGGGGTCTCGTGATTCTGCCATTCCAGCTCTCCAGACTCCATCCCTTTCCGAAACATCAATCTCTGCAGTCTCCCTGAAGCCTGCTCGGCAGGCTCTCTCTCTCCCAGGGTTTCTCGTTACTACTCACCGATTCAGGAAGGTGACGTGAACGCGCCATGGCGATCACCGGTGAGAACAGCTGCGGTGATGATGACGACGATGCACTTTACGCCGCCACCGAGATGCTGGAGGCCAGAACGGGACTAGATTTTCTAGTTTCCGCGCTCTCCCATGAAAAAGAGAAGCCAGGTCCCGTCGCCTCAGTAGCAAACACTGGTGAAGCGTCTGGCCTCTGCCGCGGAGACGATCGTCCCCAGCCCGCGCATACTGCTAAGCCGGCCGTGCCGTCAGCAGCCGGACCGAGCGTCCGCTTGCCATCTCGTGCGTCGTCGTCGAAGCCTCCGCCTCGTTACAAGCAGGCCGTGCTCCGTTGGGCCGATCCTACAGATCCTGGACGTCCTCTCGCTGATGCCGGCGAGTCGGTAAACCACGTTACGCCCACGCCATCTAACTTTAAAAAACCGTCACTAACCACTCTGATTTACGAAGAGGCCCTTGAAACGTTCAAGTCGACGTGGTCGACCGACTACCCATGGCTCATCCTCATAAAAAACACTGCTGGCATGCCTGCGTTCAAGTGCAGATTGTGCATCGACTTTGCAGGTGACGGTGGCAAGTGTGGCAAGAGTGGGCATGGTGCAACCGATCTTCAGACCCAAGCCTTCAAGCGGCATGCCGCGACGAACAAGCACCAGTTGGCCATCAATCACCAGAAGCAGATGCTAGCTCAGGCTGGGAAGCAGCCGCGAATTGACGAGCATACGCTCGCCAAAGATGACGAGACGACCCGCGTCATCAGCCTTCTGAACTCCCTTCACTTCACCACCCAGAACCATCTGCCGATGGAGACGTGGGTGCGCCTCGTTCGCTACATGGCTCAGAACGAGGTCCGCGGCTTTCCCAAAAAGGGATACGGCACTTACTACACCACGTAAGTGCTTACGAGCGCATGCATTAAAAGCCTCTCCTGTTCACAACCACGTAAGCCTAACAAATATGTTCGGTGTCTATGCAGGTACGGCTTTGGGGAACTAACACAGGCAACGGCCGTGTGGCTGCAGACAACACAACTCGAACACGTCCTACAAAGCCACTACATCGGCCTCAGCTGTGACGAGTCTACGGACAGATGCCGTGGGAAGCATCTCATCATCTATGCCACATTCATCTCATCATCATGTATCGGATGATGCTGGTGGTGCTGGCTCTGGGTGGGGGACAGAGACCCCCGTGCACATGCACGGTTCTATGAGCGATGGTGGTGGTAGTGACGAAGATGAAGACATGTGTGTGATGTGAATTGTGTGTGCGGTGTGAGCGCCAAGTGGTCTGTGCCTGTAGTTAGATTAGAAACTCATTAGAACCATATTTGAACTTTTCTTAACTTATTATACTTGTGATAGTTGTTGTGGATTCTCACCGCCAGTGTTTTTTTAAAACTCACGCTGATGTGTCAGGGTTTTTTTTTTTCTAACCCTGAGAAATCAGTGTTTCTCCATTTACAACCCTGATGATCAGTGTTACAGCCCCAAAGGACCCTAAGTGCTCAGGGTCACCCAAAACGAATCTGAGGCCCTGCCCGGGCACCCCCGGCTGCCCCCCTGGCTGCTGCTCTCCTTGGGGCGCCCCGGGCACCCAGGGCTGCCCCCCCACCCGCGGAGCTCCCGGGGGTGTCTCGGTCGCCCCCGGCTGCCCCTCCGCCTGCTGGGCGGCGGCTCCGCTTCCAGTTCGGCCTTGCGTCTTACGGGCGTGTGATTTCAACATATTTTGGGCAGAACCCCAACCCGTACAACAGCCAACCTATTGGTGATTGCCAAATTCCTTTACCTTCCCATTTTTCCCCCACATCAATGTCACTTTATCCTCTCCATGCCCCTTCTCTCTTCATATACTGGTACCACCGATAAGGCCCCATTTTCATTGCTTGCTTCAACACTTAGAAAGCTCTCGCTTCGGTTTAATTCTTGCTTAAAGGCCACACCCCGAATTACACAACGAAGTCAACGAACAAAAATGTAGGTTCGGGAAACCCCAGAGACAGGTTCGGTGGGGAAATCGAGAACCAATCTCGTCAAAAACCCACTCAAAACCCTCGACCAATCACACGAAAGTGGTGACAGTTTTGGGGCCGACACGGTAATTCTGGATGTGTCCTTTAACTTTTGTGCTACAAACTTAAATCCCGGTAACAGATTTCCTCCTTGTTTTGAAGGCCCTCAACGTAGTACCCAGTAAAATATGCCCATTTTTCAGGCCCTTTTTCTTGTATTCAAAACTCCCCACAATGCAAAATGCCCCTGCGCCTCAGTTCCGGCCCATTTTCTTGGCCTTCTTCCTCCTTGCCCTCTCTTCCTCCTCCCTTGCTAATAACTCCGCCTCCCTCTCGTCCTCTTTTCGAGCAATCAGAGCACTGCATAGGATGAGGACGAGGATGAGGATGAGGATGAGGATGAGGATGAAGATGAGGGTGAGGATTAGGATGAGAATGAGGATGACGAGGAGGATTAGGAGGAGGAGGATTAGAGGTGCCACAGAGACGTCACACAGACAAGGCCGAGAGAGAAGCGACACGTACAAGCCACAAAAATTCAGTCAACTGAGGGAAGGGTAGACAAAGAGGACGGGAGGGAGACACATACGAATTTACCCAATCCGATCTTTCTCACCTCCACTCCTCCACTGATTAAATTGACTTTTGAGTCGACTCAAAAGTCACCCCAATTGACCCAATCCGATCTCTCTCACCTCCACTCCTCCACTGAATGAAAACCTGCCGCTCCCTCCCCTCCCACTGAATTGCATTGCTCAGTCTTTCAACCCCCATTGAACCAGCTCCCTCACCTTCTCCTCTCCTCCGCCATCAACTGGCTGAACCCGACCTCCATGGTATCATCGGCATCGCTGTCATGTGCCTTTTGAGTCGGTCCCTCCCAACAAGTCACCCGAATCTCTTCCGCTCCTTTCTTTCGCCGTCAATATCTTGTTCACACTGATAAGAACAACAGCCAACTACCTCACCTTCTTCTCTCCTCCGCCATCAACTGGCTGAACCCAACCTCCACGTTGTCATCGTCATCATCGTCGCTTGTGACTCCATTCACAAGTCACCTGAATCTTACATTTTGTTGCCAACCAACAACTAACTCCAACCCCCGTGTGATGAGTCGATTTTTAAGTCGACTTAAAAATCGACTCATCACATGTTGCCAACCAACAACTAACTCCAACCAACAACTAACTCCAACCAACAACTAACTCCAACCAACAACCAACTCCAACCAACAACCAACTCCAACCAACAACTAACTCCAACCAACAACTAACTCCAACCAACAACTAACTCCAACCCCTCTCACCTTCTCCTTTCTTCCGCCATCAGCTGTGTTTTGAGTCGACTCAAAACACACCTTTTGAGTCGACTCAAAACACACCTTTTGAGTCGACTCAAAACACACCTTTTGAGTCGACTCAAAACACACCTTTTGAGTCTGACTCAAAACACACCTTTTGAGTCGACTCAAAACAACTAACTCCAACGCCTCTCACCTTCTCCTTTCTTCCGCCATCAGCTGGCTGAACCCGACCTCCATATTATCGTCGTCGTCGCTGTCATATGCCGGCCCCATGTGGTTCTCCCTGTGGTTGCGCCTGTGCGAGCAGGGAAAGAAATGAGGGAGGAAGAGATGAAACGAGTGGAGCAAACACAATTTGTTACCTAGTCGTTTAAGCATGCGGGCCAAAAAACAAGAGGGGGGGGGAGGGGTTAGGGTAAAACCTCCTGATATGCCTACCAGAGAATGATAATGCTTCTCGGTGCGGCCGAGCAGAGGAGCATGAGCGTGTGTGTGAGAAATTGGTCTACCGCATGCTTCAATCCACATCATCATTCTCCTCAATTCTGCATCCCAGTTTCCCAGGCCCACTCCACCCCCATGGTCCATCTCTCTCCCCCCCCTCCCTTCCCCTCCACCCACTCCCCACCCTCCTTCCCCATAGGCCCTTGACACACACTCAGGAATGGAAAATGGCAAACATCGTAAACCACTATTACATTCCCAACCGTTCCAAGTCATACCAGCACAACCCCCCGTCCCCATCACGTGGCACCTCTGCCATACCTAAAGATGGCATCCCCCATGCGACATGGAAGCACATATCCATCCATCCCATAGCCTGTTCACCACACCTGAACATGCTCAGAATGGAACTGCCCGGCAAATCGACCCCATCACCCATACCTGAACTGAACATGTCACGACTCACACCCCATTCAACCCATTCATACCTGAACATGCTCAGAATGGAACTGCCCAGTAGTCCTCCTCCTCTCCCTCCCCTCCGCCCATACTCCTCCTCATCCTCATCACTCCCCACCACAAACGAATCCTCCTCCTCCTCATCCTCCTCTTCCTCCTCTCTCCTCCTCTTAACTGGCAATCCCCTTCCGCCTGCTCCCCTCTCCCCTCCTCCCCTCCCTCCAAATCTATCACCTCCTCCTCTACCTCCCATCCTTTCGCCCCCTCCCCTCCCCCCCATCCTCTCTCCATCCCTCCTAAGAAGGCCTCTATCTGCTTCTCTCTGTGCCCCCATTCGACCCGGATCTCTCCGAACCTCCATCCCTGGCTTGGGCCGAGCCATGCCAGCAGGTCTGGCTGGTGCAGAGCCAAGCGGTTTGTTTGACATAGGGGGCGGTTGGGTGCGGTGGGGAGGGGCAGAACCTGGTTGCGGCTTCTGCAGGGAACATAGGAACAAGAGGATGGGAAGAAATGAAAGAGGCGGGGGGGTAGAGGGGGGAGGAGGGGGTTGAGGGTGAATGAGAAGGAAGAGAGGAGTATGGGGGGAGGACTCAGAGTAGATGAGAGGGGAGAGAGGAGCATGGGGGGTTGGGATTAAGGAGAAAGGAGAGAGGATGGGGTGTGTGGGGAGGGGGGGGGTGGTTCAGGGCCAATGACAGCGGAGAGAGGAGTATAGGGGGGGGATTCAGGGAGAATGAGAGGGATAGTAGATTACAGGTTAGAGTCAGAAGGGGTGGTGAAAAATGATCGAGACCAGGAGGAAGATTGAGTGTGGAAGCAAGGAGAATACCTTGACGGGCCGATCGTCATAGCCCCCGCCCCGCCCACTCATCCCATACGCTCCATGGCCCCCCCTGTCTGCTTTATCCCGCCCATCCAACCGCCTCCCATCACCATCCCTTCGAACAATGTCCCCTATCCCTATCCTACCACTCCCTCCTACCCCTCCACCTCCTCCTCCTCTCCCTCCGACTCCCACCGCGCCCACTCCTCCTCTCCCGCCCACACTCCCCCTTCCTACCGCCCCTCTACCATCCCCTGGCCTCACTACTCCTCTCCCCCCACCTGCAGCCCCCATTCCACCAGCACCGGAACCACCACCAAAACCCCCGCCTGTACCAGCACCAGCACCAGCACCAGCGCCAGCTGCTCTGTTTACAGGCCGTTGCTGCTGGGTACTCCCACTGCTGTGGCCGATGCTGCCCGCCCCTCTGTACCCCTCTCCATCCCTCTGCACGCCCCTGTCCCTATGCCCGTCCCTGTCTTTATGCGCATCCCTGTCCCTAGGAATCTCCCGTTCCTTCACCCCATTCCTGTCGTTGTGAAAGTCCCTGTAAGGGTCCCTTTGCCCCTCCCTTTGCCCTTCCCTGTAACCGTCTTTATGTGCCTCTCGGTGCCTCTCGGTGTGCCTGTCGGAGTGACTCTCTTTGTGTCTCTCGTGCTCTCTCTCGCTGTGCCTGCCGTTGTGCCCCTCTTTATGCGAATGGTGGTGCCCACCCCCACTCCCATGCGAAGTGCTTTCGTTTCTCATTCTCCCCATCCCACCATCCTTCCCCCTCTCCCTATCTCTCTCCCTCTCCATTTCCCTGCCTCTATCCCTCTCCTTCTCCCTCCCCTTCTCCCTCTCATCCCACCGCCCCCCCACATCCCGAGCCTCTTCAACCCTCCTCCCCCCTCCCTCAGTCCGAACCCTTGCGTCCGGCCCGGCGGCAGTCATCGGTCGCCGAACCCGCCCGTCAGGTCCGGCAGAAGCCATCGGCCGGCCAGGCACAGGCTTCGCAGACTTCGCAACATGTGAAGGCGGCTGCTGACGTGGCGGGTCTCTAAACTGGTCCTTGGAAAGCGGAGGGGTACTGAGGGATCTCGGAGGGGCTGTGTGCGGTCTAGGCGGGGTGACTTGGGACCGGGAGGGAGGTGGTTTCTGCTTGGAATCTGTTGAGAACAGAAAGGAGAAGTCCCGGTTCTCCTTGAGTCGCTTCCGTTTCGCCTCTTCCTGTAAATAGCAGCGGTGGAAGGGAATGGTGTGGGGTGGAAGGGGATGATATGGGGTGACAGGGGATGGGATGGGGGAGAACAGGGGCATGGAAAGGACTGGGGCAGAACTCGACCTGCTGGTGCCTTCTTCGCCCCTCCAGGCCTTCCTGCCTCTCCCCTCAGCAACTGCAATAAGATCCCCTCAATCCCACTCACCTCAGCAAGGAGCATCCTCCTGTCGTCCCGGTAAGCCGCCTCTGGTGCTTTCTTCGCCCCTGCAGGCCTCCCTGCCGCACTCGCCTTGTTGCCACTGCGTGCCTTCTCCGCCTCCTGCCAGTGACAGCGCACACACATGCAATGCACAGGGGACATGCATGGTATTTGCTGCGTTCTTATACCCTACTCCTACTCCGCCTGCTGACGAGCCTACTGACGAGCAAAACTTCCAAAATTATCTCATCCTATTAAAAGCTCACCTCACTCTACTCCTTACCCCACGAGCGAATGACTCGACTCAGAAGAGCAGAGTGCATCCCAACCTACGGAAACGCTTACCTCGCGCTTCCGCTGGGCCTCGCGAGCGGCCATGGCCTGAGCCTCCCGTCGGATCCGCTCCGCGTCCACCACGGTCTTGGCGATCGCCACCTTCGAAGGCCCGAAGAACGACCCCCAGTTGCTGCAGAGCGGGAGGGGATACGAACAAGGGAGGCAAGGGGGTTTTCACATTGGAACGAGGGTGAGTGAGTTGACGCGTCCACCACGGTCTTGGCGATCGCCACCTTCGAAGGCCCGAAAAAGGACCCCCAGTTGCTGCAGGCGGGGAGGGGATCGCATAAGGCGATTTTTGATTTGATAGTAAAATCACCGTTTTGGCGATCGCCACCTTCTGAGGCCCGAGAAAGGATGCTCAGTTGCTGGAGCGTGGCTTTTGAGTCGACTCAAAGGTCACCTCGACCGCCACCTTCTGAGGCCCGAGAACGGACCCTCAGTTGCTGGAGGAGTGGAAGGGGATTGAATGAGCGAAGCGAGGAATTTTAGATTCAAGCGAGACTTGTGTCGAAACAAGCTGAAGTCTCGCTTCAGCTAGTTGATTGAACTGAAGGAGGTTTGACGAGAAGATCTGCGTGCAATAAAAAAACGACGGGAAGGAACATCTCACTTCTCTACCGCACGTGCGGGTCGACTTAAGAATTCGACAAAAAAAAACAAGAATATTGTTCTTCTATCCAAGCAATCCTTCTCCCTGGTCTATCCATGGGGACGAACCTTCCATTCTTCTTCGGATCGCCACTGCCATGCGAGGGTCCGTCTCCTCGTCCTGCTCTCTCAGACCGACCGTTCCCGTAACCGTCATACTCGTCCCGCTCTCTTCTGTCACTCCCGCCATAAGCTCTCCCGCTACCACTCCCCCCTCTTCCTCCACCGCCTCCTCCTCCCCCTCCCCCTCCCCGTTTATCCTTGTAACCATCGCCATAACCATCACCATCGTCATCGTCTATAAAGTCGTCGTCGTCGTAACCATACTGATGATTGTGGTAACCACCCGCATCGTCTTCGTCGTCGTCGCCGTATCTTGACGATCCTGGTCGGCCTTTGTTCTTCTGTCGAATCAGCTCCTCTAGCTTGTTACGGCGCTCCAAATCTGCCATCTGATTAAAACTTCAACGGGATCCAGCTAATCTTGTCCAGGTTATGAGACGATTCAGAAGTAACTTCCAGCTGATTTGACCAGGTTTCTGATCCCTAAAAGGCCTTATTCACCTGATGCTTCCAGATGGCTCTAGCAAGCAGGTCAATCACACCTTACAGATCAACCACCCTATCGCAGAATTCACTCATCCAGAAAGTACAAGCGCTGGAGAGTGAAGTTCTCGTGAAATTATATCTGTGGCTGCTAACCTAAACGTCAATAGTATTCTTTCCAAATAGACCCTCAAACACGCTTACTAACTGCATCGATCAACGAATAAGAAGGAACTAACGTGAAATGTCAGTAGCATCAATAAATCCGCTTCTTGGCCGACGAAAACCCGGACTCTTATCAGTCAGCTGACATTCTTCTTAAATCGCCACTTTACAGACCACCTAAACTCTCGCTTAGAAATCCGTCGGTAGTTTGCTGGTCCAACACTCCGCTAGGAACTGAACGTTCTAGGTCTGACAACAGCAAAAGAACTTGAATACAGGAATGTGACAGTCATTGGATGGTCGATAGGTCAGGCATGAGAAATCCGGCAACATCCATGGATGGATGATCCTCCCTAAGGACGCGGTAAAAGTGCTCGATCGGGGGGAGATCGATCCGGTCACCGCACTGAAACCCCGCGTTTTGCATACAAAAGGTACACAACCGTTTACAAACGGGCTAAAGAACGATCCTGAGGCGATCGATTCTCCACTTTTACCGCGTCCTAAAACTGGTGTTGCTGAAACTGGTGGTGGGGGAAGGGATGCAGATTATGTGGCTGGGATGATCTTGCTCAAGTTGCTGGTTGCCAGACGCCGAAACGGAGGAATTTTCGCGAAAGAAAGTCGCTGCGCTCGAATCGTGTATCGTTCACCTTCTCGTTTCTGTTCGAGAATGTCGTCACAGGTGACCACATTCTCGAAGGTCCTGGTACTCAGAACTCAGAATTCAGAAAATTCTCTTTCTGACGAAGTAAACGAAATTAGCAGAGCAGTCACCTGACAGGCAAATACTGAGAAAGAACCCCCAGACTGACGAGCCGCAGCAACCAAACAGCTCTGACAGATCAAACTGAGCGCGTACTATGATGCGTATTTAATATAGTGTATGACATATAATACATAATGCATATACGTAGCTTATGTCTAATAAATATTGATACACCTAGATCCATTCAGCCCTTGCAGGGCAAATCAGCTCTCGGAGAGTTGTGGGTTTCACGAATTAGATGCGACCCGTCGAGCTGTGATTCTCCTTTGCGCCGCCCACGCGAACACAGAATAGCTTCCCGCGTTCACTTGCTGCTGCTGCTGAAGCCCCAAATGCTGCCCCCTATTTTGATGCTGCTGCTGCCGTTCCCACTGCTGCAATGTCCCTGGATCTCTTTGTGGATTACCCGGAGAATTTCCACCACAATGGCGGGCGTAATCCCGCCCAGGGTTTATCGACGGACTTCTCAAACACTGCATATTTTCAGCCGCAATCCCTGTTACCCGAGCCATCGACCGCGATGCTGCCCCAAAACCAATCCCAGCCTCCGCGGCCTGTTCTTGCGCCGTGCACCCAACCTCCGCCCTCGAACGGGCCATCCCGCTTTCCGCACTTCCCCTACGTTCCCGCGCCGTCGCATCTTCAGCTCGTTGACGAGCCACGTCAGCGGGTGATCTCTGCGGATCTTGCAAGCCCACGCGTGGACTTCCGCCCGCGGATCTATACCCCGGCGCTTCGAACCTCGAACCCGTGCACGCGCCGCGGCCCGGCCTGACATAGATCACCCGACACATGGCCTGCCGCCAATGCTCGTCAACCCCAGGCGCACCTAGCACGTGTGCGCTTTGCGATCGCGGCAGCTTTGCGCGGGCCTTCGTCCGCCGATCCGCGGCCTCCAGGAGCGCGGAAGGTACGCGGCAAGGGTCGCTTAGAGTCCGCACAGGGGAAGCTTCCGCCAAGCAAAAAGGAGCCTTTAGCCGCGGCGCGGGCAGGCTGAAAGATCGAACAAGCGGGGTCTGGCAGTCCCCCTCTCTCTGCATCATCCGTGATCTGGATCGACGGGACTTCGTCTCGCTAAGCGCGGCAGTCCCGATGAGACTCTTGGAGTTCCCGGCGTTGCTGCTGGAGGTTCGGGACATTCGAGAGAGCGCGTCTGTATGCTGCATCGCGTAGGACGGGGCTGTAGCGCGATTCCACATCTGTAGCCGTGACTCGGTCCGGTGACGTGGACTGCTCCGCGGGGTGGTACTATATGCGGGTTCACGAGACGAAACTCGGGTTGCTACGAATGCTTGCACTGATTGAAGCGCTGTCGACGCTCTCAGCCTGTTGACTGAAACGCGTGCTGCTCCTGTTAGTGCGACCGCCGCTCATGCTGGTAGTACTACTTCCGTTTCCAAGCCTCAAAGTGGGCCTCACGCAGCTATGTTGTACGTCGCTGGTAAAGCTTGGACTGCTTCGATCACCTTCAAGGTGACTACTCACTGATGGCCTCGTCACTTCAAGCGAGCATCGGCAACTCGTTGCGAGGGTTCGACGCATGGAAAAGGCTGTTCCAGGTGGCTCCATAGGCGGTGTGCTACTCTGACGGCGCCACAAATAGATCACATCGTACTTGCTGGCGCTCCGCTTATCATTCCGGTTGAGTTCCTCTTGTGCAGAGCAGGCGAAGTGCTCCGCAAATAATAAATCTGATTTCTTGAATTGGAACAAATTTCTATATTATCGCGAGAGAATTGCGCGGAAGGTGCTCATTCTGAGGTGTGGACAATTTCGAGTGGTTCGCTAGGAGGTCGGGACAGGAGGGAATCGGGCTTGCGGTTGGGGACGCACGCGGCAGCGTTTGCGGTTGCAGATCAAGTCAGATCAAAGGTCATCGATCGAATTAGGCTGGACGGGGTGGATCCAGCAGTGCATCGTGCGTGCGTCAGACCCATCTGTGCGACTCGTGTGGGAGTGAACAGTCGTAGGACGTTCAAGGCAAAAGCAGCCACCCAAACGGTACAGTGTGGAGAGGAGAGCAGCAGCAATTCCGCACCACAGCACCTGTGAATCAGAAAGTGCACATGTCATTGGCCTCAAGTTTGTGCAGGGCAGACGTGCATTTCTAATGACATGCACAATCTCACTACATGTCATTAGAGAACACAACGGAAAAGCCAGTTTCATGCAGGGTACACTTTCAATTTCTATCTGCCCGAATTCAAGGAAAAGGTGGTGTGTATTGTGGGGCAGTCACCAGATGTTTCACCTGGTTGATTTGAGGCAACCTTCGATTTCGCAGTATCTTTTCTTTTTGGCGCCTTCTTTGCATTGAATTTCTGTTCTCCGCACATGTTTTGTTCTCGTTCACTGTTCACAATTCCACACCTGTCCAGTTGAGCAAGCAATCAACGGCGTTGGCTGTTCCAACTTCGAATTGAACATCCTACTTCCAGAATGTACGATTTCAAAAGAAGGTTAGAGATCCGTTATATATTACAGTCGACTCGTGTACTACACTTCAAGAAAAAACTACTTGTAATGCTCCGAGTATATGTGACAATTGCACTGTCTGGCCTATGTTAGCAAGTTGTGCAGAAAACGTTGGGGCTGTTTGATCTTTATATTTGACTAATACCTTCAACATTTACAGACACCTATATGGCAACCCTTCTCTCCAGTGAGGTCTGGCAGACAGCAATATATACATTGTTGCTAAAAACCAAACCTTTCAAAATCCGCTTGCAAACCCTTCAGAACACTGAAGACTGCCATCCTGAAGATGACTAAAAAAAACTTGGAAACACCAGAATTACAGAGTCTCTTCAAGCAAAGTGGAAGCAACAATGTCAGCTAGGAAGAACACCGCAACTAGACAGGCATGCTCGCCATGTTTATGGAAAAACTGCAGCGCACGCCCCCAAAAATAATTAACTTCTGGTAACCTTGATCCTATTCGCCATGCGCCTCTTCGCCGCCCACTCAAAAACAGATTCCGTTCCGGCTGCGGCGGCGGCAGAGCCAGTGGCATAAGCACTTCCGCCTTTCGCCCCGCTCCCGGGGCTTTCTGAAAGCGGTCTTCCAAAGCTGAAGGCGGAACTTTCGCCAAGGCTTCTTCTCGACTGCGTGCGGGAACTGCTCGGGGTACCAGAAACCGCGGCGCTTCCGTTGACATGCGCGCTTCTGGACCGCGAAAGGCTCGGGCTCGCAGGGAACAGATCGAACGTCGCGGCGCTCGCAGAAAACAGCGGAGACGACGCTCCAGACGCTGTCGGGTCGCGATCTTGAGATGCGACGGAAGTAGTATCAGAGCTGCTGTCGCTCGAAGGTCCTCCGAGAGGCGAACTGCGCGTCGACGCGGCGGCTGCATCGTTGACGGAGTTGGCTAGGCGAATCATCGGGCTGCTATTTGACCGGACGGGCGGGAGTGCGCATCCGCTGCGCTGAAGGAGCTCTTGGCGCGCAACGGCTTCCGCCGCGGTCCTTTGCGCCGCGGGCTGCGCAGACGATCGGGCTGCGCCTGTTCCGCCCGTCGCGCGGTTCCACATCATGAGACGGCGGTCGATCTGCGCGAATTTTGTGGGGTTACCACTGGTGGTAGTACCGCTGGCGGAGGACGAAGAGGAGGAAGCGGCGGCGGAGGCGGTGGAAGAAAATGTGTACAGGTCTCGCGACTTTATGTACGCATCTTCGGCGGACGAGGCGGTGGTAGAATGAAACGCGGCGGTTTCGTAAAAGCAGTTGGATGGGCTCGACTGTGACAGGCGGTGGCAGGGAGAAGTCGGCAAATGGACTCGAGGGCGGTTCGCGACGGTGGACGCCATTTCGATCTTGAATGAGATTTTGCGAAGCTAGGATGGTCTTCCAGGCTCGGCTTTGAAACGGCCAATGAACCTGAAGAGAAAAACCGTCCGCTCAAAAATGGAATATCTCGGCCTTCTGAAGGATTTTTTCGAAGGCAGCGGAGCGGCCTCCTTAGGCTAGGCTATGCAGGCCTGACGGTTCGGAGTTCTACACGATGGCGGTATCTTGGTCCAGGAAGGCGGGGAAATAGAGAGTCAAGAAGCGTCGCCGCTCTGGAGAGCGTGTCTGCCGGTGCGGAAAATGAGAAGATCTCAAACTGCTAGCTTTACTTAGCGGAAAGAAGTCAGGGAAATGGTGGGAAATCCGACCTCAGCAATAGATACAGCTGTTCGAGCAGCAAAAACTGGAATGATCAAACTGGCCAGAACGATCCGCCCTGCTTTTGAGCTCGTTGCCCTCCCTCCTGCTGCTGGCAATTCTTGTGTGGCTGCATTTTTCTCCTTGACAGACACCTCCCGCCTCTGCGGGGAAATCCGCAGCGCGATCCCGCGCCAGTTGGCATGGCTTGGGGTTGGAGTGGGGGGTGGGGGGGGGGGGAGCTACTCCAAACCGTCTTGCGGAAACGGGTGCCAGCGGAGCGACAGGTTGGCGGAAATCGACACACTCTGTGGATGCTGGAGCCTGGAATGCGGCGGTGGCGGTGTGCTGTGCTGTACACCCTGTTTCTCGATGTTTGAACAATCGGGAGCCCCGGCTACAGTGCGCACGTGTGCTTGGATTCAGCGGGCTGGTGCTTGCAACCGAAATGCACTTCAGGAGAACGGTAGAGAACGGTTTATGAAAAAAACGTGCTTTTAAGTTCGGTTCCGTGCGGCAAAAGTGCTTATACGGTATGTTCTGGGACCAATCTGGACGCATTGATGTCAGTACAACCGGCTTGTCAATATGGCGAATGTCAGTGTGGCGCGAAACAGGGTGTACTACAAACCGAAGGCAGCGGCGGGGGAGCAACCCGACCTCGCTGAGGGCAGTTTTGTTACCCATATTTCCCCCGGGCACGTGCGAACAAGTCGGAAAAACACAAACAATATACCCTGTCAGTCTATTGGATGAGGGAGGGGGAGGTTGTGATGTGACGGACGGCTGGTGTCCGTCAGAGAAGTGTACAGATCTTTGCGTTTGGAGTTCCTCAAGTACATGAGCACTTAGGTCGTGTCCGTAGGGATGACATTTCAAAGTGGGTAGTGTCAATTCGGCATTTTGACACTCTGCTGGCAGAGTGTCAAGAAATTGCAGGTTGCCAGCCAATACAAATCGTCGGACACTTTTGAAATTGGCACAGACAAACCTACAAACGAGAGAAGATTGTCGCAGGTGCCTATCTCACGACCAGATGCTGCCCAATCAGCACACAATATGTCTTTTGAATTGTTCGTTGCCTAGCAGATCTACCCATGACAAATTCTCAAACCAATGAAATTGCGTCGCTGATGTTCGTACCTGCGCTTCGACTTGACACTTCTGCTACAGTTCTTGACACTCTAATTTGAATGGGATTCGGGTTGACACGCTCTCACCTGACATGTCAACCCTACGGACACGAAATTACTGGCCTTCGAGCAAATTAGTACTGGTTGAAGTGCAGAGGACATCCATCAGTACGACTCTTGAAGTTCCAGGCTTTTGTTCTACGTTTTTCCCAAACTAGGTGAACTGTGAACCGAAAGAACAAAAACAAACGCAAGCAGTTTGCGAAGCTTCCTCTGAAGCTGTGACTACTGTAGCTTCTTAGTGGATTGGGCTGGGTTCACTTTTCGTAAAAAGTAGATTGGACACGTCATTCATGCGTGTAAATTCATCACTTTACGCCACTTCAGGACAAATCGTTAGACAAGACAAACGGAACAACAATGTGTGGGAAGCTGGACATGTCAACACGATTTACGCTATCCAATCTTGTATTTTGGTACAGTCGACCTACCGTGCCAATGCTTCCGAACTGTACACATGAACCCACATGAAACAAGCAACACTAGAAATTTACAGATAAACTGACTTATGACGTGGGCCCAATCGAGTTTGATCGCCTCGATCACACGCGATCAATAACTTCCAGGAAGCCTGGAAGCCGATTTCATGCAATCGGAGGCGATCAGCTGATCGCGAACAACAGATCGCCCCAAGTCGATCAGACCCGATATTTACCCCGATCAGAGCCAATTTTCCTCGATCATAGGCAATCACTGGATTGCATGTGATCGGGGCCCACAACGACGCTTGCGAGCAGTTACAATGTTGCGCTGACCGTGAAACGAACACTTTCGCCAAGTGAAGTCTGGTCGTCAATCTCGCTAGAATGGGGACGAAGCTGCTGGGTAAATGTATTGCGCTTGCTCGACAGGCGCTGGCAGACTTCTTCAAAATTCTAATCGCGCGGCTCGGGCACTGCGATCACAAGCAACCCGATCAGATCCGACCCGATCAGATCAGTCGCTATCAAACTCGATTGGGCCCACGTAGTTATCTACAGATGTTCGATGTTCAATTGGTCACGGTCAGAACAGCAATCTCGCAAAGCTCACAGTACTACTGCTGGCTGTAACTGTTCAGGACTGTTGACAGCGCTTCTGTCCTCTGCTTCTTTGTCTCGCCAGTTCAATTTCTTGAGATATCTCCCGCTGCAACGCACTCGTTTCTTCAATGTGGTCGAATGGACTCCTACATAAAATATAACACCCATTGGGTTTGCAAGATATTCCTCAAGAGTCTCTTACATTTAATGACACCCATCAGTCCTTATGAAGCTTGGCTTCTGTTTCCCGGTGACGCAAAATGTACCATCGTGAGTAAATCTGCAATGATAAGGCTAAATGGGCTTTTACCAATGCAAGAATCAACACAGTACCTATGACAACCAGTGGGGTAATGCTTCGGGAGAGCAGAGGGTGGCCGGCAGGAATAAACAACGCAATGAGCGGGCTGGCAACTCGAATAACCTGGGCAGAACAAAAAACCCGTGGAGAGTTCAAAAGGGGTCAGTGCCACAGGGGGGTACAATGCAAAGGGATGGGGAGGGGGGAGGAAAGGGGAAAGATATTTCGGGATGAAAGCAAGGTTCTTAGAATTATGAGTGAAAGACGGTGGGCAGTGAGGCGTGCAATGCAACCTATGTTGCGGTTCGGGTGATAGCAGCAGCTACTGACATGGCACCCACCGTCACCACACTAGACCCATAACAAAACCCATCCCTTCCCAGCCCAGGCAGTTACTAACAATGTACCCATCATCACCGCACCGCACCCACCACCACCCATCACCCCCTCTATGCCCCCCAACTCACAATGCATGCCGGCCCGGGAGGAACGAAGCTCATGCTACGGTGCAAGAGGCGGGAGCGAAAAATCACAATGTACCCATCACCACCGCACAACACCCACCACCACCCATCACACCCGGCCCCCCACCCCCTTACCCTGGCCCCAAATCACATTGCACGCGGGACCAAGAGGAACAAAGCTCATGCTGCGGCGCACGTGGTGACAGCAGCCCCTCACCCACAACGCACCCACCATCACCGCACCTCACCCACCACCCCCAGCTCCCCCCACCCCCCCACCCTTTCCCCCAACAACTCACATTGCACGCGGGCCCAAGAGGAACGAAGCTCATGCTGCGATGCACGTGGTGACAGCGGTCCTCCAGGACCTGATGAGGAGGAGGAGGAGGAGGGGGGAAAAAGGGTTTGAGAAGAGGTGGTAGCAGGGAAAAAAAGGGAGGACGCAGAGTGGAGTTAGGGCAACGGTGAGGGCAGTGGTCAAGAAAAAGAAAAGAGAGAAATTCGTGAGGTGCATGTGATGGTAAAAAAGAACAAAAAAAAAAGAGACGATTTTTTAGTCGAGAGGTGCATGGTAAAATCGTCTCATCACACAGGGAGAGAGGTGCATGTGATGGTAAAAAAAAAAACGAAAAAGTGGGTGGGAGTAGACTTTTGAGTCGACTCAAAAGTCACCTCAGTAGGCGGGGAGTGGGGAGGGATTGTCTAGGGACAGTTCACCTGTGTGCGGAGTGGTCTATCTGTCTGCCTGCAGAGCGCTTTATCTGTCTGCTGAGTGGTTCAGATGTCTGCAGAGCGGTTTACCTGTCTGCAGAGCGGCTTACCTGTCTGCAGAGCGGTTTACCTGTCTGCAGAGCGAGAGGAGGAAGTCGGAGTACGTCTCAGGCTTGATCTCATTGAACTTAGCGAGAAAGGAGTGTTTTAGATTGTCTACCAGCATCTCACAGCCCCACACCGTGCACACATTCTGCGTCGCACAAAAGGAAGGCAAGAAGGCAGAGAGGCAGGGAGGTTAGCAAACATGCATCTTGAAAGGAGTGGCTTAGATGTTCCACGAGCATCTCACATCCCCACACCGCGCACACATTCTGCATTCCCAACAAGTTAGTGAAGTAGGAATGAAAGCAGGGAGGGAGGCAGAGAGGCAAGAAGGCAGGGAGGGAGGGAGGCAGGGAGGCAGGGAGGCATGTAAGCTCGCAGGAGGGGAAGCAAGTGAGGCAGTCGAAAGGAGTGTTTAAAATTGTCCACCAGCATCTCACAGCCCCACACCGCACACACATACACTGCACCGCACTGCACCGGCACGCTCATACACTGCACCGCACTGCACCGGCACGCTCATACACTGCACCGCAAGCACATACAGTGCACCGCACGCACATACAGAGCACCGCACGCTCATACACTCCACCGCACGCACATACACTCCACCGCACGCACATACACTGCACCGCACGCACGTACACTGCACCGCACGCTCATACACTGTCCCTTCACCACGTTCTGCAGATGTTGCGTGTGTTGGGTCACGATACCAAACACCCGAAGCACAATAACACAAGGCTTAGCAAAATGTGCTGTGCAATGCACCCGGATGAAGAACGAGAGCGCGGTGTCCTGCCCCTGCCCCTGCCCCTGCCCCTGCCCCTGCCCCTGCCCCTGCCCCTGTTCCTGTCCCTGCCCCTGCCCCTGCCCCTGCCCCTGCCCCTGCCCCTGCCCCTGTTCCTGTCCCTGCCCCTGCCCCTGCCCCTTCACCATGTTCAGCAGATGGCAAGGAAAGCCCTGCCCCTGCCCCCATGGAATGCAACATACCCGGATGAAGAAGGAGAGCGAGGTGCCCTGCCCCTTGACCACGTTCTGAACCACCACGAAGAGCAGATGACACGAGAGATGAAACCGTTCCACCGTGTCTGGTACAGGTGAGAGGGGCAGGAGGAGGAGGCACAACAACTGTACTGTCGACAAAAACAAAGAGGTTTAGATATCCAAGAGAACTGTTCCACCGTGTCTGGTGCGGGTGAGAGGGGCAGGGGCAGGGGGACCACCAAGAGTGAATTTTGAGGCGCCTCACGAGATGAAACCGTTCCACCGTGTCTGGTACAGGTGAGAGAGGCAGGAGGGGGGGGCACCCCAAAAGTGCGGTTACAAGAAGGATCGAGTAATTGAATCTTTGAAAAGAACCGGAAGAGGTAAAAAACTTGAGCAACGCACTTCCCTGTTGCACCACTAACTGAGAATGCCCCTGCTGCTACCGCACATGACACTCACTCACCCAAACATGCCAGCCTTGTGAATGTTCTCCAGGCTGAAGCGCTTGAAGACATTCGACTTCACTGAGTTGATGGCCACGTTGACCCTGACGGCCTGCGTCAGCAGCACCACCCACCCACTGCTATGCACCTGCTGCACCCCACCCACCAGGATCTGCTGCTGCTGCTACAGCACACAACACTCACCTAGGCAAGCGAGCTTGTGAATGTTCTCCCGACTGAAGCGCTTGAAGACGTTCGACTTAACCTCAGCAAAGTTGTTGGAGACGAGGAGAGTGACCAGGATGTGGTTGTGCGAGTTGATGGCCACGTTGAGTGTCACGGCCTGGGTCAGCAGCACGAGTGCGTGCAGCAGGAAACACGCCACTGCTATCGCTTCATCAATTATGAACCGGAGGGTTTCCGTTGGCAGCGATGCAGCAGCAGGCGCTGCTGACCCTGCTGTTCCTGCTCCTCCTCCTGCTGCTGCTGTTCCTGCTCCTCCTGCTCCTCCTCCTGCTGCTGCTGCTCCTGCTCCTGTTGTTCCTGCCGCTCCTGCTGCTGGTGACCCGGCTGTAGCGGCAGCGGCCACACGAGCCGCGGTGTTGAGAGTCATCTGTAGCACGTCGCACCCCAGGCTCTGGCATAGCTTGTCCATCACCTGGGCGGGATGGTGTGGGGTGGTGTGAGATGGGGTGGTGCGGGGTGGGGTTGGGTGGGGATGACGGACACACTTCGCACCCCAGGCTCTGGCACAGCTTGTCCATCACCTGGCATGGGGTGGCATGGGGTGGTGTGGGGTGGTGTGGGGTGGAATGGGGGGTGGATGCGTACACTATGTTGGGGCTCCTGAGAACTGAACGTCACAGCCAAGGCTCTGCTCCACACAGCCGCACAGGACCGCACAGGACCCCACAGGACCGTTCACACACAGACTTCACTTACCTCAAGCACCTTGTAGAATGTTATGCCCGGATGCTCGAAAGCACAGCTGCACACAACAGCACACAACCGCACAGAGCCACTCACCACCACTCGCAACTCACCTCAAGCACATTATAGATGACTACGAGCTTCAGAATGTTCTGTCCGCGGAGCCAGTGAACGAAAGAACATTGAGGGTGATGTCAGCCTGCTGTACCAGCACACAGGCGCACACAACCGCAGATAACCGCACACAACCGCAGACAGCCATTCACAACCTACCTCAAGTACATTGTAGATCACGACGAGCTTGATAATGTTCTGCCCGCGGATCCAGTGGTAGATGAGGCTGAGGTCAGGATGCTCAAAAGCACGGCCGCATACACACAACTGCACCCAACCACACACAACCACACTCAACCGCACAGAACCGCACAGAACCGCACAGAACCGCACTCAGCTGCACACTACTCACCTCGAGCACATTGTAGATCACCACGAGCTTGAGAATGTTCTGCCCGCGGATCCAGTGGTATATGAGGCTGACGTCAGCCTGCTGTAGTGCCAGCACACCGCACACAATGATGACGCCCTTGCCGACGTCAGCTATATCGTCCACAACTAGATGCAGCCGCCCCCTCCTGGCATACAGTACAGTACAGTACAGTACAGTACAGAATAGTGAAATAAAAGAAGCCCGAACGTTTTGGACAGCACCCATATATCAAACTGTGCACATGATTTAAAAGAAGCAGCAACATGCATGAAATGATGCATGCAATAAATATCAAGACAGGGAGAGAGATGGAGCCTTTGAGACGCAGCACAGCACAGGTATGGGCACAGATATCAGCTCAGCAGGGCGCTATCAAATCAACCCACCACGGTGCTAGGAGCAGGCGGAGCAAGAGGAGGAAGAGGCGGATGGGGAGGACGGCGAGGAGCGAGAGGAAGGAGTCGAGACACACGAGGTAACCCATTATGATCAGCTGAGGGAGTGGTGTGGGAAAATGGGAGTAGGGGTATGGGAGAAGGGGAGTGAGGTGTGGGCACGTGCATGAGAGGAGGAGCGAGAGGAAGGAGTCGAGACACACGAGATAGCCCATTATGATCAGCTGAGGGAGTGGTGTGGGAGAAAGGGAGTCGGGGTATGGGAGAAGGGGAGTGAGGGGTGCGCCGTGCATGAGAGGAGGAGCGAGAGGAAGAAGGAGTCGAGACACACGAGGTATCCCATTATGATCAGCTGAGAGTGGGACGGGAATGGGAAGACAGACGAGGGCCCCTATCATTATCAGCTGGGGGGAGGTGTGGGACGGGGAAGGAGAGCACGGGATGATCAGCTGAGGGTTGGTGCGGGATCATGCACGGGAGACGGGAGACGGGAGCTGATCACACTCCCGTGCATGATCAGCTGAGGGTTGGCGCGGGAGGGAATAGGCACATTGAACAACGTGTTGTGGACCTTCTCACCGCTTCACACCACTCTGAATCCCTCACCAGTTCACACCGCCACGGCCCATTGAACATGGTGTTGTTGTAAACCGTGAGACGTATCCCTTTCCTACGCTGCTGCTCGCTGGAATATGTCTTTTGAGACGTCTAAAAACACACTTTCCTACGCTGCTGCTCGCTGGAATATGTCTTTTGAGACGTCTCAAAACACACTTTCCTACGCTGCTGCTCGCTGGAATATGTCTCACGGTCTGTAAACCTTCTCTCTCCGCACGTCAGCACTCTTCTCCCCCCCCTCCTCCTCCCCTTTCCTCACGAGATCAAACATTCTCACCGCTTTACACCGCCCTACACCCCTCACCAGTTCACACCGCCACGGCACGTTAAACATGGTGTTGTAGACCTTCTCTCGCCTCACGTCCGCGCCCTTGCCACCCTCCCTCGCCGCCCCGTCCCGCCCCACCACCTCCTTCCACAGATACGACAAGGCAGAACCGTCCACGACAAGAGCTGGGGGGAAAAGGCAGAGTGAAATGGAAGAGTGTGTGTGTGTGTGGGGGGGGGGGGGGGTGGGGGTTTGAGACAAGGCAGAGCCGTCAACGACCAGCGGTGAGGAAATGGGGTAGTGGGAGCAGACATGGAAAGAAGGGAGGATGAGCACTCTTGAGTTCCACACTCCCTCTCCACCACCTCCTTCCACAGATACGACCAGGCAGAACCATCCACCACCAGCGCTGGGGGAAAGGGGGGACGCATTTTCGAGCACAAGAGAGAAGAATGAGATTTTCACTTATCCCACTCCATCCCACTCCATCCCACCCCATCCCGAAATGTTCCAGCCCCCCACATGCCTTACCCCGCAGCTCAACCCCCCATTCATTCCCAGAGAAGCCCAAGCTGTCAAACTAAATCTCTCTTTGACACTAGCCTCCTACCAGCTTTATCCAAGCCGTGTGCAGGGGGATGGCATTTGAGTCGACTCACAAGTCACCTTCCATACCCCACAACTCACCCCCCCCTTCATCCCCAGAAGCCCTAGCCCTGAGATGTCTCAAACCTCCATCCCCAGGGATGCCCGAGCCTCCTACCAGATTTATCCAAGCCGTGCGCAGGGGGATGGGCCGCCACCCACTGCTTCAGCTTCGGCGTGTCCGAACCTGATGCCGAGCCTGACGGCTGCCGCTGCAGCCCCGAACCACCGCTGATCCCCCCCCCATCAGTCCCCCCTCCTGAGGGCGAATTCACTCCCCAGCCCTTTCCCGAGCCTTGCCGTTGCAATGTGGCTGCCGAGCCTGTCCCCGAACCTGTTCCGGCAGTCTGCTTCGGCGGCGTTTCCCAAAGCAGCTCAGCAGCAGCGGCAGCCACAGCCGCGGCGGCAGCAACGCGGGGCGACGGCCCCGCTGGGGTGTTTTCCCCCGAAAAAGTCGTGCTTATGGATAAACTAATCGGGCGAGGGGGTTTTTGGGGGGTATCGAGGTGAATGTTGGATGGGCGCGGGGAACAGGGGGTGGATGGGCGGGAGGTGCGCGGGACCAATTCGGGGGTTGTCGCGGCGGAGCTGGTGGAAGTGCTACTGGCGGAGACATTATTGGCGGAAACCCCACTGGCGGAAGAACCAGAGGCGGAAACCGCGCCGATAACGGCGCAAGAATTGGCGGATGCGATCGGGGGAACTCCGCTACTAGCTCTTTCGTACTGTGCATTCTTTCTCGTCACGTCAGCTGACGCGTCAGCCATGTCAGATGCCACGTGTCCACAACCTGCACGATCAGCCGCAATGGTAACAGTCGCTCTGTCCCGTAACTTCGCGGATTCTTCTAGTAACGTCATTGAATTCGGTTTGGCGAAACCATCGACAGGTGGAGGTAACGCCACGTGAAGCGCTTCCGACTAGCGAACGTATACTCTAGGGAGATTGGTAGTTCATATTAGAATGCTTGTCTGACACGTTGTGATAGACTGGCAATGTGAATTCGCTAGGAATACAGTAACCTGCTAATCTTCTAACCTACGGGCATGAAGCATCGGTATTGGTAAGGTTGAGCATTCTCAGATGAATCACCCACGCACCACACGCCTTTGGCGTGAAGTGGATTCTGTGGATGTGAATTTGGGACCATCGGCGGAAGTTTTGCCCGAATTTAGGAGGACAGGGGGAGTAGCGCATCGCGCAGAGCGCAGGGTGCAGCAGCGTGGGGAATTACGCGCTGCGCTTTGGGTGCTGCGCAGAAAGAAGCGGGAAAATGGCGGAGTGCGCTGACTGCTGCAGGCGGAATATGTGGGGTGCGGGATGTGATTGGCCAAGGGAAACAGTCGCGAACAAGGCTCAATAGTGTATTCGCCAAACTCATTGAACATTTTCCTCACCAACCTAGCGATAATAGTTGTAGACTACTATGCTGCAGCACAGATATTTCGTTTCTATCGCGTCAGCTTCAGTCGAGCTCAAGTGCATTTTCAAGGTTTCGAAATCAGGGCTGGTAGCGAGGCAAACACAAGGCAGCAGCAGTTCCCAAGGTTTTACCAAAAAAGCTGGCTGGCTTGAGATGGCTGATGGGGACGCAGCAGCCAGCACTGCGGCAACGAGGGGAGGAACAATAAAAGCAGAACTCCAAACTAGGACCGTCTAGTCAGGATTAGGTGCTGATAAAGAGCTCAGTGTTAGTAACGCTTGTGGTGTATCGAGCTGTCGTAGGTCAGCGCGTAATTGGAGATGATTGGATGATAGATGACGAATTTGGGATCCTAAGAAGCAGCGGGGTTGTCACGGCATACGACATCGCCGCGAGTGCTTTCCGACTCGGCTACCTGTGATGCGCGGCTTTCCTGCCGACTGAGACGTCTCAAAAATCGACTTTCCTGCTTTTCTTAGATCCATTTGGGCTGCTTGCGCTGACGTTCGGTCTAGGATCGGTCAATGCTCATTGTGCCTGTTACAGCCCAACCCTCATATTTCATCGCATCGTCTAAGCGTCTTGTTTTACCTACGCAAGATTCTGGCGATTATTTTGTTCAACTTGTCACACTGACCGTGTCGTCGTATCGTTCCAGTCTCGCCCCCGTATCGCACCAGATTTCCTGGACGCACCAGCTAAACCCCCTTTTGTTTGTCTCCCGCTCGCATATAGATTAGCGTCATGCATCCCCGGAAGATTCCCCCTTCCCCTTGGGATCCCCATCCCAAGCCGGTCAGATCCGCCAGTCTCACCTTCCGCGCGCCTCACGTCCCCCACTCGCGGAGTGCGCTTTCCATTCCGCCATACCCCTCCGCCTCCGCTTATTCCTCCGCTCCCCCGTACCCTCCTCATCCGTACTCTTCCGCTTCCCCGTACCATCCCCCTCACCAGTACGCTTCTGCTGCGCAGTACTCTCCCGCTCCCCCTTACTCTTCCGCTCCGCCGTACCCTTCCGCTTCCGCCTACCCCTCCGCCTCTCAGTACTCGCCTTCCGCTCCCTCGTTCCCCCCCGCTCCCCAGCGGCGCGCATCTTCCCCCTCACCGCCTGGGAGAAACTTCGTCATTCGGTTCACGTGCGACGATGACGACGACGATGGTGATGGCGACGGCGACGACAATGCTGATGCCAGTCGCGAAGGAGGTGGTAACCCGAAAAGTGACATTTCGGGCAGCAGATCGTTACCGCCGGCCAGGCGGGCCTCTCCGACCGCGATCCTTTCGCCGGGGAGCGGGGCATCAAGGGGAGGAGGGAGCGGCGGAATAACCTCAGCCGTTGCCCTTCCGCCAAGACCTTCAAGTGCGCCAGGATCTTCCGCGCAAGGTTCCGCATCCGCTTCCGCTTCTGCTTCCGCTTCCGCCTCCGCTTCCGCCTCTCCGCTCTCGCTTCCCCCTGGCGCGAGCAAGCCCACCGTTTGGACCGCGGGTGGCGCACACGCCACGCAAACTCGCGGAAGACAGACGGCGGCTGGGGTAGTTGCGCGCGCAGCTTCTGCGCGAGCACTGGGCCGCTCCCCCCCGTCCGTCCCCCTTCCCCCAGCGGCTGTGGCTGGCGGATCTACTGGGGCGGCGGCTGGCGCAAGCTCTGGCGGAGCAGGCGGGACTGACGGCGGAGCTTCCACACAGTTTTTGAAGCAAATTGCGCTCATGCGCGAGCAGATCGCGGCTTTTGAGCGCAGGGGGGAAGGCGGGAGCTCGGGGAACTTGGTTGAGGCAGGCGGGGGACAGGGTCCGGATGCGCCTAAGGAAGGCGCAGAGCCAATCAGCGGCGGAAACGCCAGCGGCGCTGGCGCAAGTGGCGCTGGCGCTAGTGGCAGCAAAGGGGAGAAGTCTTTCAAGGAACCAAAGCAGGCTGCAACTCCGGCTGTAGCAGCGCGCGGATCAACACCACCGGCAGCAAAGACGGCTGTAGCACCGCCAGTGGCAAAGGCCTCTGTAGCTGCGCCGGCAGAAGCGCAGCCAGCGCGAAAGGCGGCTGTTGCAGCAGCACCACCTGCGGCTGTAGCAGCAGCAGCACCAGCAGCAGCAGCAGCAGCAGCAACAACACCTCCAGCAGCATCAGCAGCACAGCCAGTACCAAAGCCCGCTGCACCGGCTGCTACAGGCGCAGCAGCGGCAGCTGTAGCAGAGGCTTCTCCTGACGTCCCAGCACGACCAGGAGCTGTAGCAGAGGCTTCTGCTGACGTCCCAGCAGAAAAGGAAAGGGCTGGAGCTCCGCTTGCTACAGCTGCTGCTGCTTCTAGTACTACCGTCTCTAGCCCCTCTCGCCCTCCACGTTCCGCCACTCCTCCTCTCGCCCCTCCGCGTTCCTTCACCCCCCCTGTTGTCCCCCCTCGCTCCTTCACTCCTCCTGTCAACTCCCCGCGTTCCTTCACCCCCCCTGTCAACTCCCCCCGTTCCGCCACCTCCGCACTTATCCCGCCTCCCCCCGTGCCCCCCTCTCTGGCTCGTTCCCGGTCCGCCACTCCGCCCGTGACTCCCCGCACAACCTCCCCCTCTCTCGCTGCTGCAACAGCAGCAACAGCCGGAGCAGCAGCAGCAGCAGCAGGGGCAGGGGCAGCAGGAGCAGGAGCAGCCGCAGCAGGGGTACCAGCAGCAGCGGCAGCTACGGTGCCACCTGCACCTGTGGTGGTGAAATCCGCGCCTGTGGCTGTGACACACTCAGGAGATATTTCAGGTGTTTCTTTGTCCAGGCTTTCAATATCGGCGGCACCTGAGACCAAGGAAGGAGCATCAGGTGCTGTTGAGAATGCAAGTGCGGAAGGAGGAGTGGCAGCAGCAGGAGGAGTAGCAGGAGGAGGAGGAGTAGCAGCAGGAGGAGTAGCAGCAGCAGGAGCATTTGGATCAGCAGAAAAGGCACCAGCTGCCTCCCCAGAAGCAGCTGCTGCTGGTGCTTCGTCACATACAGCTCGACAGGGCGGCGTTTCTCGTCCTGTAG
This sequence comes from Closterium sp. Naga37s-1, assembly GCA_947471745.1. Classification (NCBI taxonomy): domain Eukaryota; kingdom Viridiplantae; phylum Streptophyta; class Zygnematophyceae; order Desmidiales; family Closteriaceae; genus Closterium; species Closterium sp. Naga37s-1. The sequence goes on along the minus strand of CANJKZ010000235.1, from coordinate 421,602 downwards.
CAGTCAGAGGCGGAACGGCGCGGGCGAGAGGAGGAGCAAGAGGTCTAGGTCAGGGGCGAGCGGGAACAAGAGCGGGAGAGCAAAGCAGTGGGCTGCTGAAGCGGGGGATGAGCTGGAACGAACCGATAATGCTAGATGATGATGATGATGATGACGAGGATGAACCAATCATGCTAGAGAGTGATAGTGGTGCTGGTGGCGGTGGTGCTGTTGATGATGGTGCTGCTGCTGGTGGTGGTGGTGGCAATATCAGGGTTGCTCCGGTGAGTGGGTTGTCACCCAGATGCAGAGGTCACGGGGTGATGTTAATCTATGCTTTGTTAGATTCCGTTGGGTGGGCGTGGGATTACTCGTCCAATGGTGTATCGAACGGTGACGTGGAGTGCGCCTGTTATGCGTGAGATGATGACAATGGGTGAAGGGAGACGACTTCTGAGGTACCTCGTTGCGGTTCTTTCTTCCTTTCCATGCCATCATCCTCTTTCCCATTTCATCATCCCTCCTCCTGTGCCATCATCAACCTTTGCATACCATTATCTTCTCCCCTCCAATGTGATCGTCTCTCTCCTTGCCGGATTCTTCAGGACTCGCCAGAAGATGTGAAGCCCGTGCACGCTGGTGACAGTGCTGATGCTGCTTTTGAGGCTCCTAAAAACTTCCATCTTCTCTCTTCCCATCGTCTCTCTCCCTGCCGGATCTCCAGGACTCACCAGAAGATGTGAAGCCCGTGCACGCTGGTGGCAGTGCTGGCGCTGCTGATGCTGCTCATGCTGCTCATGCTGCTCATACTTCTCTTGCTGCTCATGCTGCTCATACTGCTGCTGCTGGCGATGACGCTGGTGCTGGTGCTGTGCCTGGCAATGCTTTGGTTGACTTTGGCAATGCCGGTGGCGCTGGTAGCGATGGCATGGACACCAGCGCTGACCCAGACAGTGGCGAGGACATGGAGATAGATGACGATGGTGGTGTTGGTGGTCGTGAGTATGATCCCATAGCAGATGCTTGGGAGGGTAATTACAGGTTTGATGTGACTGAAGCGAGGGGTGGTGGTGGCATTCCTGAGGGTGGTATCGCAGCAGAGGCACAGACGGTGATTGCAGAGGCGCTTGCTGCGGCAGCAGCAGAGGCAGCAGGGGCTGGAGCAACAGGGACAACTGCAGCAACAGAAGCAGCTGCAGGCAAAGCGGCAACAGCAGGAGCAGCAGGAGCAGTAGCAGGAGCAGGAGCAACAGGATCGGTGGCAGCAGCAGGAGGCGGAACAGCAATGCAGGCGTCACCTGCGAGTGCGGGGGTAAAGGCGGCAGTACAGGTCTTGCCTGGGACTGTGGGGATAGATGCAGGCGTGCAGCTTTCACCTGCGATTGGGCGGGTGGAAGCAGCAGCAGTGCGAGTGTCACCACCACAGATAGGAGTAGAGGCGGCACTGGAGGCGGATGGCGCGTGGGCGGGGCTGGCGAGTGTGTGGCACGGGGCGGGGGGATTCTCGTTCGGGGGGTGGCTGGAGGAGGAGAGGGCGGAGGGGAGTGAGAGGGGCGCGCGTGTGCAGGGCGCGCACACACAGGGCGCTAGAGTGGAGGGTGGAAGGAGGCAGGCAGAGCATACACAGGATGCGAGGGCGCAGGGTGCAAGCGTGCAGGGCGAGAGGGTGCAAGGCGAGAGGGGGCAAGGCGAGAGAAGGCAAGACGAGAGGGGGCAGGGCGAGAGAAGGCAAGACGAGAGGGGGCAGGGCGAGAGAAGGCAAGACGAGAGGGGGCAGGGCGAGAGAAGGCAAGACGAGAGGGGGCAGGGCGAGAGAAGGCAAGACGAGAGGGGGCAGGGCGAGAGAAGGCAAGACGAGAGGGGGCAGGGCGAGAGAAGGCAAGACGAGAGGGGGCAGGGCGTGAGAGATGATCCCCCTCCTCCTCACCCTCCAACCCAACCGCCCCCGCTGCCCGCCCCACCCCCTCCATCTGACCCCCCTCCTCCAAATCCTCCTCCCCCTCCGATCCCTCCGTCGTTTGCGCCTGTGCATGCTCCTGCTGCAACGAATGTGCTTCCACACACACATACACGGGCACATGCACCTGCACTTGTGCCTGCACCGACACATGCACATGCACATGCACATGCACATGCACCTGTGCATGCACATGCACATGCAGAGGAACATATGGCCGCAACTCATTTTAGTCATGACATGTCCCATCTGCAGCAACAGACCCATGTGCACATGCCACCAACAACCACCCCTCTTCCAACCATCCCTCCCCCAACCGCCCCTCTCCCAACCGCCCCTCTCCCAACCTCCCCTCTCCCAACCGCCCCTCTCCCACTCGCCCCTCCCCCAACTTTCTCTCCAGCCTCCCCTCTTCCAACTTCCCCTTTCTCAAATGCCCCTCTCTCCACCCCGCCTCGCTCTGAACCTCTACCCATGCGCCCCCCTTTCTCTGGCTTGGCCTTGCAAGGGGTTTGGACAGAGCAGAAGGTTTTTTACGGGCAGGTCGGGCAGGGGGTCACGGGCAGGCAGGAGGCTTTTACCGGGCAGGGTGGATGGCTGTCAGAGGGGAATTCCCCTGGGCAGGGGAATTTGGGAGCTCAAGCAGGGGAAGGAGGTTTGGGTGGGCAGGTTGGGGCGAGCGGGCGGCAGGTTTTGGAGCTTCTGTGGAGGGAGGAGGAGGAGGTGGAGGCGGCATTAGAGGAGGAGAGGCAGAGGAGGAGGGAGTGCGAGGAGGAGGAGGCGAGGCTTAGGAGGGGTTTGAGGCAGATAGAGCGGCGATTGGCTCTGTCGAATCAACGGTGTGCAGTGCTCCAGCAGAGACGGACACAGATCGCAGGGCGGATAGAAGCTGCTGGGGTTGGTCTGGATTTGGGTAGTGGGGAAGTGGGTGCGGTTGGGGGGACGGATGTGGGTGTGGGGTTGGGTGGGATGGGCAGAGATGCGGTGATTGGTGCGCTTGCGCCTGTTGCTGCTATATCTGCTGCTGCGGTTTCCCCTCCTGTTGCTGCCCCTGCCCCTGCCCCTGTCCCTTCTGTTCCGGCTGCTGCTGCTGAAGCTGCCTATTCAGCTGGAGTTTCCCCTTTTGCTCCAACCTCTGCTGCTGCTGAAGCTGCCACTGCTGCTGTGACTGCTGCTGTCCCTGCTGCTGCAGCTGTCTCTGCTGGTACTCCAGGTTCAGCTCGCGTTCTCGTTGGCCCTCCGGTCGCTGCTGCTCCTGCTCCTGCTCCTCCTTCTATCCCCGCTGCTGCTGCTCCTGCTCCTGCCGCTGCTCCTCCTTCTATCACTGCTGCTGCTGCTCCTGCTGCTGATAGGGGCAACACTTGCACCACCCTCGCCCGTGACACATGGAGGCAGTCCCAGTGGGGTGAGGGCGCAACAGGGGGAGGTGTATCCGGGGGAGTCGTACCTGGGGGAGGTGTATCAGGGGGAGGTGTATCTGGAGGAGTCACATACCAGGCTGGCGCCATCGTCAGAGGGATAGGCGAGGAGAGGGGAGTTGGAGGGGAGTATCGAGGGTTGAGAGTGAAGAGGGAGAGGGAGGAGATGGGTGAAGGGGAAGATGGGAGGAGGGTGGCTAGGAGAGAGGAGGAATTTAGACAGGAGAGGGAGAGAGTGAGGGAGAGGGAGAGGGAAAAGGAGAGGGAAAAGGAGAGGGAGAGAGTGAGGGAGAGGGAGAGGGAAAAGGAGAGGGAAAAGGAGAGGGAGAGAGTGAGGGAGACGGAGAGGGAGAGGGAAAAGGAGAGGGAGAGAGAGAGGGAGAGGGAGAGGGAGAGGGAAAAGGAGAGGGAGGGATTGAGGGAGAGGGAGAGAGAGAGGGTGAGGGAAAAGGAGAGGGAGGTGAGGGAGAGGGGAAAGCAGAGGGAGAGGGAGGAGGGATCTGGGAGGGGCAGAGAGGAGGAGAGGTGGGAGAGAGCCAGGCTTGTGCAAGAGATGAGTGCTACAGCTGGGGCTATCGGCAGCCCAGAAAGGATAGCTGTAGCAGGCGCCTTGGCTACAACCGCTGCAGCTGCTGCTACAGTTGGCGCTCGTGCTGCTGCTGTGGTTCCTGCCAGTGCTGGTGGTGCAGTGGCTGCGGCTGTGGTTCCTGCCAATGCTAGCGGAGGTGGTGTTGCTGCTGCTGTGGTCCCTGCCAATGCTGGCGGTGCTGTGGCTGCTGCTGCAGCAGCAACAGGCAGCATCGAGGAAGCAGAAGTGCTTAGGCGAGCAGAGGTGATCCGACAGAGGACCACTGTTGTTGAGTCTGCTAGTAAAGCGGATGATGCTGAAGTGATGCACAGGGCCCAGGTGTTGAGGCAGAGGCTTGTGTCTGAGTATGCTAGGAAGAACGCTCAGCTGGTGAGGCAAGGATCAGCTAAAGGCCTAAAGGGTGATAACGGGTCTGCTGGTAACGAGGATGTTGAAGGGAGGGCAATGGGTACAGCTGCTGCTACTGCTGCTGCTGTTGCCGCTACAGCTATGGCTGGTTCTGCTGCTGCCACCACTGCAGGTGCTAGTGGTGATGGCACTGCAACGCCAGCTGATGCTATTGCTGCTGCTGCTACTACTGGAGCAGCTGTTACCACTGCCCCACCTGTTGCTGCGAGTGCTGTTACAACTGGTGCCGCAACAACCATTCTTGGTACTGCAGCCACAGCTGCTGCGGAGACCGCTACAGCCTCTGCGGCTACAGCTGCCGACGCAGCTACAGGCGGCAGTGCGGGTGACGATGCGGCAGAGGTGATGAGGCGAGCACAGGTGATCCGCCAAAGGCTGCTGGCGCAGCTGGCGGCCAAGGGCGGGGCGGGCGCTGGGAAGGACGCGAGTGGGGCGGGCAGGGAAGGGGCGGGCAGAGGAGCAGCTACTGCAGGGGTGGAAGGGAGTGGGGCGGGCAGGGGAGGGGTTGGAGCAGGGAGAGGAGGTAGTAAGGCGGGCAGAGGAGGGATTGGGGCAGGCAGAGGGGTGGTGGCAGGTGGGAGAGGGGTTGTTGTGGCAGGTGCAGGGAAGGGAATATCTGCTGCTGCTGTTGTTCGTCCTGCAGCTGGTGCTGCTGGTGGTGGTGCTGGTAATGGTGCTGCTGCCACTCCTGCCACTCCTGCCGCTCCTGCCACTGCCACTGCCAGTGCCAACCCGTCTGCTTCTGTTGCAGCTAATGTGTCTGTCAGTAGTCCAACAAGAGCAAGGGATGCAGTGGGATGGCGAGGTGGGAGCAGTCCGGGTTTGAGCAGCCCCAGCAGGAGCAGTACAGGTGGCAGGATTGGCATGGGTGTGAGGGATGTGTGGGGCAGGGGTGATGAGGAGAGGGATGGGAACGGGAGGGGTGTTGGGGGCGAGAAGGTGGTGGAGAGAAGGCTTCAGGTGTCTATTCAGGTGAAAGTGGAAGCTCATGAGGAAGCAGCTGGCAGAGTTGTGACGTCAGGTGCACCAGCAGTGACATCAGGCGCAGGGAGAGGAGTGATATCAGGCGCAGGGAGACTGGTAGCAGCAGCGCCGCCAGCAGCAGCACTGCCTGCAGCAGCAGCAGTGGCAAGAGCACCGGGGTGGTCAAGAGGAGGAGGAGCAGAAGTGATGAGGCAGGGGGCAGGGGAGACAGAGGCGATGAAAATAGATGCTCCAGCAGATGGAGGTGCTAGCATGACAGCAGCTGAAGGAGCTGCAGCTGTGGCAGCAGCAGGGGCAGCAGCAGCAGCAGGGGCAGTTGCAGAAGCAGCCGGGAAAAGCCAGGCCACCCCAGGGATGCAGATGAAAGGGAGTGCTGCTAGTGACGGTGGGTTGGAACGAGATGTGAGGAAGGAGGTGGAGGGGAGGGAGAAGGATAAGTCAGGGGAGCAGGGGAAGGAGAATGAGAAGCAGAGGGAACAGCAGAAGGAGAAGGAGAGGCAGAGGGAACAGCAGAAGGAGAAGGAGAAGCAGAGGGAGCAGCAGAAGGAGAAGGAGAAGGAGAAGGAGAAGGAGAAGCAGAGGGAGCAGCAGAAGGAGAAGGAGAAGCAGAGGGAACAGCAGAAGGAGATTGAGAAGCAGAGGGAGCAGGAGAAGGAGAAGGAGAGGCAGAGGGAACAGCAGAAGGAGAAGGAGAAGCAGAGGGAACAGCAGAAGGAGATTGAGAAGCAGAGGGAGCAGGAGGAGAAGGAGAAGCAGAGGGAACAGCAGAAGGAGAAGGAGAAGCAGAGGGAGCAGCAGAAGGAGAAGGAGAAGCAGAGGGAACAGCAGAAGGAGAAGGAGAAGCAGAGAGAACAGCAGAAGGAGATTGAGAAGCAGAGGGAGCAGCAGCAGGAGAAGGAGAAGCAGAGGGAACAGCAGAAGGAGATTGAGAATCAGAGGGAGCAGCAGAAGGAGAAGGAGAAGCAGAGGGAACAGCAGAAGGAGATTGAGAAGCAGAGGGAGCAGCAGAAGGAGAAGGAGAAGCAGATGGGACAGCAGAAGGAGCAAGAGAAGCAAAGGGAGCAGGGAAGGAAGAGGAAGGTGCAGGAGCAGCAAGGCGCGCAGGAGAAGGAGCAGGAGGATCAGCTGGAAGGGCAGGAGAGACAAGGCGGAGAGCCGCGTAAAGTAATGAAACGGGGTGAATGTGCGAGTGAGAGGAGTGTGGAAGGAGTAAGGGACATCCCTTCTGTCAGTGAAGTGGGTAAGGAGAATGGGGCAGAGGAGAAGAGTGGAGAGGAGAAGAGTGGAGAGGAGAAGAGGCAGGGGAAGGAGACGAGAAGAGCAGGGGTGTCGGGAAGGGTAAAAGAGGAGGAGGGGCAGGGAGGGGAGAGTGGGGTTGCAGATTTGAAACACGGGAGGAGGGTGGGCGAGATTACGGCTGGTGACTTGGGGCGAGGGAAGAGGCGACGAGGTGAAGAGGAGGATAGGGAGAGACGAGTGAGGGAAAGGGTGGAGGAGGATAGGCGGAGAGAGGAGGGGGGGAGACGAGAGGACGAGGGAAGGAGGGAGGAGGTGGGGAGGAGAGAGGATGGGGGAAGGAGGGAGGAGAGGGGATGGAGAGAGGAGAGAGGCAGGAGGGAGGAAGGGGGAGGGAGGGAGGAGGGTAGGAGGAGAGACGAGAGGGAAAGGAGTGAGGAGTGGCAGAGGAGGGAGGAGGGTAGTAGGAGAGAGGAGGGTAGGAGGAGAGAGGAGGGTAGGAGGAGAGAAGAGGACGGGATGAGGGAGGAGCATATGCATAAGGGAGGAGGCAGTAGGGAGAGTGGTAAGAACGAGGAAGCAAAGGGGAAGAAGAGAGAAGAGGTTGGGATGAGGGACGAGCACATGCACGAGGGAGGAGGCAGGAGGGAGAGTGGTAAGAAAGAGGAGGCAAAGGGGAAGAAGGGGGGAGTGGAGGGGGGTGAGACTGAGGAAGGCACACAAGCGAGGGTGCGGGTCCGGGTGAGAGGGAGAGGAGTGTTGGAGGGAGGGGCGAGGGAGAGGAGTGTGGATGAGTATGAGAGCCCGCTGGTGATGTTCAGGTGCTACCGGCACTCCCCCGTGTTCATGGCCCGATGGGGGGCTGTGGTGGAGTGCGGTGAGGAGGAGCAGGAGGAGGGGAAGGAAGTGCAGGAGGGGCAGGAGGAGGGGAAGGAGGAGGGGCAGGGGAGGCAGCAGGAAGGGAAGGAAGAGAAGGAAAGGAAGGAGGGGCAGGAGGGACACAGAGTGGATCAAGGGCAGAGTCAGCAAAGTCAACAGAGTCAACAACAGCAGCAGCAGCTGCAGCAGCCGGAGCGAGGTCCATCACCCCATCCGCCCCCTTCCCCACTTTCCTCTCAGGCCGTGCGAGTCCACGAGGCTTCGATCGATCCGGACCGTGTGATCTGCACCGCCCAGCTGCGCGGCCAATGCGTGGACGCCAAGTGTCGCCTGCAGCACCTGCTGCCCCACCCTGTGCGCTTTGCCCCTGTGATCAGGGTAGTGCGGGACGATGCTGAAAGGGTTGCTGATAACGTGTATGCAGTGAGTGTGGCAGGAGCAGCAGCAACAGCAGCAGCAGAAGTGGGGGGAGCAGGTGCTGAAGGAATAGAGAGGGCGGCAGAAGCAGCACAGAGTGTTAAATCACCAGCAGGGGCCAGCCAAGAAGCAGATCCGTTACAAGCTGATGCAATACAAGGGTCTGCGTTAGAAGGAAACCACTCAGTGGTGTCGCTCCTTCGAGCATCCATCTTAAAGCCCTATCTTCAACCCCACCACCTTATCCCATTGCCTGGTAAGAAACGCCAGCTTCCACCCTCCCCTGCCTTTCCCTCGCACCTCCTCCCAGTCCCTTTTCCAAAAGACACTTGGCTGCCCAGCAAACATATCACATACACCCCGATCTGCCCGCAAACGGCTCTTGGCGAATCAGGGCTCGGCGGGAAGAAGCCTCGAAAGGTTTTATCGGAGGTTTTGGCTTCTGCTGCTGAAGTGTCTTTTGCTTCAGCTGCTGCTGCTAGGAGTGGGGGGGTTGGGGGGAGATGGGGAGGAGGAGGAGGGGAAGGAGCAGGAGTGGGAGTAGAGCATGCGTGGGGAGTGGCAGAGGCAGGAGGGAGTGGGGGGAAGAGGAGTAAGGAGGGAGGGAAGGGAGATGAGGGAGAGAAGATTGGTAAGGGGAGCAGGATGAGCGTGTGGGATAGGGTGAGTGGTGTGGAGGGGGTTTTTGGAGATACGAGGGTGAGTGGGGGTGAGAGGGAGTGTGAGGGTGTGAGCGAGGGAGTGAGAGAGGGAGTGAGGGAGGAAGAGAGGTTGCCACTGCACCTTCCCCTCTCTCTGCTCCTTTCTGGAACGGTGGATTTCTGGGGCGGTGAAAGCTGTCCTGTGATTGGTGAGAGGTGCAACGTGGAGCAGACCTATTGGTCAAGGAAAGTGCGGGAATGGGAGAAGAGGGGGCGTGTGGAAAGGGAGGGGGCGGCTGAGGGGGTTACTGTGGAAGAGGGAGAGGAGGAAGAGGAAAGGAAGCAGGACAGGGACGAAAAAGGGAAGGCGGACAAGGGCAAGGGGCAGGAAGAGGAGGAAGGGAAAAGGAAGGGGACGGAAGAGGAGAAGGGAGAAGGGGGGAGAAAGAGAGACTCAAGTACAGACGTGGCAGGGGGAAAGAGAGACTCATATACAGACGTGGCGGGGAGATTCGTGTCGAAAGAGCTAGAAGACAAGACAGCTTCTCAATCCCCCTACCTCTCGCCTCTCTCTCACTCTGATCTCGCGCTCCTCTTTGCCTTCAAGCAGTTGCCCCTGCTGCCCATGCCAGCCCAGCTCCTGGGCTTGATCCACCTGAATCGGATTGACCCGTCTCTGAAGGGAATGGGGCGGCTGCTCTATGCTGTCTGTGCGCCGGAACCAACTGCTGCCACTTTGGAAACGGTGAGTCGTTATTCCCAGTTGTACCCGCCAGGCTCAGCTGCCCATGCCAGGCTAGCCAATCCACCTGAATCGGATCGGCCCGTCTCTCAAGGGAGTGGGGCGGCTGCTCTTTGCTTCTGTGCGCCGGAACCCACCGCTGCCACTTTGGAAACGGTGAGTCGTTGTTACTTCCAGTTGTACCAGCTGTACCCCCCTGCTTGTGTTCTTTGTGAATTCTAAAAAAACACACGCTCAAACATATCACCCTCCAACTGTAAGTCGTTGTTACTAGCTGTACCAGTTGTACCAGTTTGTACCCCTCAGATGCCCATGCCAGGCCAGCCCCTGGGCTTCATCCACCTGAGTCAGATAGACCCGCAGCTGAAGGGAATGGCTTGTCTTCTTTTGCCTCTTCGCCCTCCTCTCCTCGCTGCTCTCCGCCCTGCTGCAGATGATGTTTTGAGTCACCGATGCCGTAACCCCTCCCTGGCCCTCCTATCCCTCTCCCCGTGCAGGTCATCGCCTTGCTAGCGCATTTCCTGTACCACCAGCCGGGCAGCAGCGGCAGACAACTTTTTAGGTGATTCAATCAAGCCTGTTCTTTCTTACCCATCCCTCCCTCCCCTTCAGGTCATTGCCTCACTAGCGCATTTCCTGTACCACCAGCCAGGCAGCAGCAGCAGCAGCAGGTTTCTATGTTGACTCAACAGTCACCCCTGCCTTTGTCCCAACACACCCATACTCCCTCCCCTTCAGGTCATTGCCTCGCTAGCGCATTTCCTGTACCACCAGCCGGGCAGCAGCGGCAGACAACTTTTTAGGTGATTCAATCAAGCCTGTTCTTTCTTACCCATCCCTCCCTCCCCTTCAGGTCATTGCCTCACTAGCGCATTTCCTGTACCACCAGCCAGGCAGCAGCAGCAGCAGCAGGTTTCTATGTTGACTCAACAGTCACCCCTGCCTTTGTCCCAACACACCCATACTCCCTCCCCTTCAGGTCATTGCCTCGCTAGCGCATTTCCTGTACCACCAGCCGGGCAGCAGCAGCACATGGCACGCCTTCTTCCGCCTCTTCGCCCTCCTCCCCGCGCTGCTGCACCTGCCGAGGCTCCACTTCCAAATGCCCCTCCTCCCCCTTTCACACGCCCCCTTCTGTGCCCTGACTTGTCCGCCCCACCCTCTCTTCCCTGTGCAGGTCATTGCCTCGCTAGCGCATTTCCTGTACCACCAGCCGGGCAGCAGCAGCACGTGGCACGCCTTTTTTCACATGGCTTTTTCCTCCTCGCACCTTCCTCTCCCCCTCCCATCCCTCCCCGTCAGGTCATCGCCTCGCTAGCACATTTCCTGTACCACCAGCCGGGCAGCAGCAGCACGTGGCACGTCTTATTCCGCCTCTTCGCCCTCCTCCCCGCGCTGCTGCACCTGCCGTGGCTCTACGTTTTGACTGCCCCCCTTCTTCCCATCCCTCCCCTTCAGGTCATTGCCTCGCTAGCGCATTTCCTGTACCACCAGCCAGGCAGCAGCAGCACGTGGCATGTCTTCTTCCGCCTTTTTGCCCTCCTCCCCGCGCTGCTGCACCTGCCGTGGCTCTACTGCATGGCGCGGCTTCGGAGGGAGGTTGAAGTCAAGGAGCAGATGGGCGCGCTCGTTCAGTGCTGTGTGAGTGGGTGTTGGGTGTGTGTGCTTGGGTGATCGTGAAAGGGTATGTGTGGGTTGGTTGCTGCTGCACCTGCCGTGGCTTTACTGCATGGCGCGGCTTCGCAGGGAGGTTGAAGTCAAGGAGCAGATGGCAGCGCTGGTGCAGTGCTGTGTGAGTGGGTGGGCCTGCTGTGTGAGTGGGTGGCCCTGCTGTGTGAGTGGGTGGCCCTGCTGTGTGAGTGGGTGGGCCTGCTGTGTGAGTGGGTGGCCCTGCTGTGTGAGTGGGTGGGCCTCCTGTGTGAGTGGGTGGCCCTGCTGTGTGAGTGGGTGGCCCTGCTGTGTGAGTGGGTGGGCCGTGCTGTGTGAGTGGGTGGGCCCTGCTGTGTGAGTGGGTGGGCCTGCTGTGTGAGTGGGTGGCCCTGCTGTGTGAGTGGGTGGCCCTGCTGTGTGAGTGGGTGGGCCGTGCTGTGTGAGTGGGTGGGCCCTGCTGTGTGAGTGGGTGGGCCTGCTGTGTGAGTGGGTGGCCCTGCTGTGTGAGTGGGTGGCCCTGCTGTGTGAGTGGGTGGGCCGTGCTGTGTGAGTGGGTGGGCCCTGCTGTGTGAGTGGGTGGGCCTGCTGTGTGAGTGGGTGGCCCTGCTGTGTGAGTGGGTGGCCCTGCTGTGTGAGTGGGTGGCCCTGCTGTGTGAGTGGGTGGGCCCTGCTGTGTGAGTGGGTGGGCCCTGCTGTGTGAGTGGGTGGGCCCTGCTGTGTGAGTGGGTGGCCCTGCTGTGTGAGTGGGTGGGCCCTGCTGTGTGAGTGGGTGGGCCCTGCTGTGTGAGTGGGTGGGCCCTGCTGTGTGAGTGGGTGGCCCTGCTGTGTGAGTGGGTGGGCCCTGCTGTGTGAGTGGGTGGGCCCTGCTGTGTGAGTGGGTGGGCCCTGCTGTGTGAGTGGGTGGGCCCTGCTGTGTGAGTGGGTGGGCCCTGCTGTGTGAGTGGGTGGCCCTGCTGTGTGAGTGGGTGGGCCCTGCTGTGTGAGTGGGTGGGCCCTGCTGTGTGAGTGGGTGGGCCCTGCTGTGTGAGTGGGTGGGCCCTGCTGTGTGAGTGGGTGGGCCCTGCTGTGTGAGTGGGTGGGCCCTGCTGTGTGAGTGGGTGGCCCTGCTGTGTGAGTGGGTGGCCCTGCTGTGTGAGTGGGTGGGCCCTGCTGTGTGAGTGGGTGGCCCTGCTGTGTGAGTGGGTGGGCCCTGCTGTGTGAGTGGGTGGCCCTGCTGTGTGAGTGGGTGGCCCTGCTGTGTGAGTGGGTGGCCCTGCTGTGTGAGTGGGTGGCCCTGCTGTGTGAGTGGGTGGCCCTGCTGTGTGAGTGGGTGGGCCCTGCTGTGTGAGTGGGTGGGCCCTGCTGTGTGAGTGGGTGGGCCCTGCTGTGTGAGTGGGTGGGCCCTGCTGTGTGAGTGGGTGGGCCCTGCTGTGTGAGTGGGTGGCCCTGCTGTGTGAGTGGGTGGGCCCTGCTGTGTGAGTGGGTGGCCCTGCTGTGTGAGTGGGTGGGCCTGCTGTGTGAGTGGGTGGCCCTGCTGTGTGAGTGGGTGGCCCTGCTGTGTGAGTGGGTGGCCCTGCTGTGTGAGTGGTTGGCCCTGCTGTGTGAGTGGGTGGGCCCTGCTGTGTGAGTGGGTGGGCCCTGCTGTGTGAGTGGGTGGGCCCTGCTGTGTGAGTGGGTGGGCCCTGCTGTGTGAGTGGGTGGCCCTGCTGTGTGAGTGGGTGGGCCCTGCTGTGTGAGTGGGTGGCCCTGCTGTGTGAGTGGGTGGGCCTGCTGTGTGAGTGGGTGGCCCTGCTGTGTGAGTGGGTGGCCCTGCTGTGTGAGTGGGTGGCCCTGCTGTGTGAGTGGGTGGCCCTGCTGTGTGAGTGGGTGGCCCTGCTGTGTGAGTGGGTGGCCCTGCTGTGTGAGTGGGTGGGCCCTGCTGTGTGAGTGGGTGGGCCCTGCTGTGTGAGTGGGTGGGCCCTGCTGTGTGAGTGGGTGGGCCCTGCTGTGTGAGTGGGTGGGCCCTGCTGTGTGAGTGGGTGGCCCTGCTGTGTGAGTGGGTGGGCCCTGCTGTGTGAGTGGGTGGCCCTGCTGTGTGAGTGGGTGGGCCTGCTGTGTGAGTGGGTGGCCCTGCTGTGTGAGTGGGTGGCCCTGCTGTGTGAGTGGGTGGCCCTGCTGTGTGAGTGGTTGGCCCTGCTGTGTGAGTGGGTGGGCCCTGCTGTGTGAGTGGGTGGGCCCTGCTGTGTGAGTGGGGGTGTTGGGATGTGTGGTGCCTGCTGTGTGAGTGGGTGGCCCTGCTGTGTGAGTGGGTGGGCCCTGCTGTGTGAGTGGGTGGGCCCTGCTGTGTGAGTGGGTGGGCCCTGCTGTGTGAGTGGGTGGGCCCTGCTGTGTGAGTGGGTGGGCCCTGCTGTGTGAGTGGGTGGGCCCTGCTGTGTGAGTGGGTGGGCCCTGCTGTGTGAGTGGGTGGGCCCTGCTGTGTGAGTGGGTGGCCCTGCTGTGTGAGTGGGTGGGCCGTGCTGTGTGAGTGGGTGGGCCCTGCTGTGTGAGTGGGTGGGCCTGCTGTGTGAGTGGGTGGCCCTGCTGTGTGAGTGGGTGGCCCTGCTGTGTGAGTGGGTGGCCCTGCTGTGTGAGTGGGTGGGCCCTGCTGTGTGAGTGGGTGGGCCCTGCTGTGTGAGTGGGTGGGCCCTGCTGTGTGAGTGGGTGGCCCTGCTGTGTGAGTGGGTGGGCCCTGCTGTGTGAGTGGGTGGGCCCTGCTGTGTGAGTGGGTGGGCCCTGCTGTGTGAGTGGGTGGCCCTGCTGTGTGAGTGGGTGGGCCCTGCTGTGTGAGTGGGTGGGCCCTGCTGTGTGAGTGGGTGGGCCCTGCTGTGTGAGTGGGTGGGCCCTGCTGTGTGAGTGGGTGGGCCCTGCTGTGTGAGTGGGTGGCCCTGCTGTGTGAGTGGGTGGGCCCTGCTGTGTGAGTGGGTGGGCCCTGCTGTGTGAGTGGGTGGCCCTGCTGTGTGAGTGGGTGGCCCTGCTGTGTGAGTGGGTGGGCCTGCTGTGTGAGTGGGTGGCCCTGCTGTGTGAGTGGGTGGCCCTGCTGTGTGAGTGGGTGGCCCTGCTGTGTGAGTGGGTGGCCCTGCTGTGTGAGTGGGTGGCCCTGCTGTGTGAGTGGGTGGCCCTGCTGTGTGAGTGGGTGGCCCTGCTGTGTGAGTGGGTGGCCCTGCTGTGTGAGTGGGTGGGCCCTGCTGTGTGAGTGGGTGGGCCCTGCTGTGTGAGTGGGTGGGCCCTGCTGTGTGAGTGGGTGGCCCTGCTGTGTGAGTGGGTGGGCCCTGCTGTGTGAGTGGGTGGCCCTGCTGTGTGAGTGGGTGGCCCTGCTGTGTGAGTGGGTGGCCCTGCTGTGTGAGTGGGTGGCCCTGCTGTGTGAGTGGGTGGCCCTGCTGTGTGAGTGGGTGGCCCTGCTGTGTGAGTGGGTGGCCCTGCTGTGTGAGTGGGTGGCCCTGCTGTGTGAGTGGGTGGGCCTGCTGTGTGAGTGGGTGGCCCTGCTGTGTGAGTGGGTGGCCCTGCTGTGTGAGTGGGTGGCCCTGCTGTGTGAGTGGGTGGGCCCTGCTGTGTGAGTGGGTGGGCCCTGCTGTGTGAGTGGGGGTGTTGGGATGTGTGGTGCCTGCTGTGTGAGTGGGTGGCCCTGCTGTGTGAGTGGGTGGGCCCTGCTGTGTGAGTGGGTGGCCCTGCTGTGTGAGTGGGTGGGCCTGCTCTGTGAGTGGGTGGCCCTGCTGTGTGAGTGGGTGGCCCTGCTGTGTGAGTGGGTGGCCCTGCTGTGTGAGTGGGTGGCCCTGCTGTGTGAGTGGGTGGGCCCTGCTGTGAGAGTGGGTGGGCCCTGCTGTGTGAGTGGGTGGGCCCTGCTGTGTGAGTGGGTGGCCCTGCTGTGTGAGTGGGTGGCCCTGCTGTGTGAGTGGGTGGGCCTGCTGTGTGAGTGGTGTGAGAATCCCATAGTTGGGATGAGTGGTGAACTCAAGAGTTGATATCATTAGGAAAAACGTGGGTACATATAGGAGAGAAACTTGAGGGTGACTTGGAGAGGTACCCAAAGCATTATTGGTGGACCAATAAGAGTGGTCACCAACTTTGGGCTGACCTTCAATTATTGGAGGGACCAATAATGGTTGGGATGAACCAATCAAGTGAGGTCGAGTGGGTTTGGGGTGCACCCAACCAAACCTGGTCCAAAGTGTACACCCACATTGGGTGTAACACTAGCACCAATATAAACTGACATATGCTATATTCTAACACAACCCCTTAGGATAAGAAGTTTATAATGGTTCACAACCCCTGAAGTATGAAGCCGATGCCAGGCCAAAAAGCCGAAGGAAAGGGGCGAAAGGGGAGGTTGCAAGCCAGCCGAAGGTACTGCGGCGGTGAGGTCGCACGCCAGCTGGGAGGGGGGCTGCTGCAGGTGAGGAGGCAAGCCAGCCGAAGGTGCTGCGGCGGTGAGGTCGCACGCCAGCCGGGAGAGGGGCTGCTGCAGGTGAGGAGGCAAGCCAGCCCAAGGTGCTGCGGCGGTGAGGTCGCACGCCAGCCGGGAGAGGGGCTGCTGCAGGTGAGGAGGCAAGCCAGCCCAAGGTGCTGCGGCGGTGAGGTCGCACGCCAGCCGGGAGGGGGGCTGCTGCAGGTGAGGAGGCGAGCTAGCCAAAGGTGCTGCGGCGGTGAGGTCGCACGCCAGCCGGGTGGGGGGCTGCTGCAGGTGAGGAGGCGAGCTAGCCAAAGGTGCTGCGGCGGTGAGGTCGCACGCCAGCCGGGAGGGGGGCTGCTGCAGGTGAGGAGGCAAGCCAGCCCAAGGTGCTGCGGCGGTGAGGTCGCACGCCGGCCGGGAGGGGGGGCTGCTGCAGGTGAGGAGGCAAGCCAGCCCAAGGTGCTGCGGCGGTGAGGTCGCACGCCAGCCGGGAGGGGGGGGCTGCTGCAGGTGAGGAGGCAAGCCAGCCCAAGGTGCTGCGGCGGTGAGGTCGCACGCCAGCCGGGAGGGGGGCTGCTGCAGGTGAGGAGGCGAGCTAGCCCAAGGTGCTGCGGCGGTGAGGTCGCACGCCAGCCGGGAGGGGGGCTGCTGCAGGTGAGGAGGCAAGCCAGCCCAAGGTGCTGCGGCGGTGAGGTCGCACGCCAGCCGGGAGGGGGGCTGCTGCAGGTGAGGAGGCAAGCCAGCCCAAGGTGCTGCGGCGGTGAGGTCGCACGCCAGCCGGGAGGGGGGCTGCTGCAGGTGAGGAGGCAAGCCAGCCCAAGGTGCTGCGGCGGTGAGGTCGCACGCCAGCCGGGAGGGGGGCTGCTGCAGGTGAGGAGGCAAGCCAGCCCAAGGTGCTGCGGCAGTGAGGTCGCACACCAGCCGGGAGGGGGGGGCTGCTGCAGGTGAGGAGGCAAGCCAGCCCAAGGTGCTGCGGCGGTGAGGTCGCACGCCAGCCGGGAGGGGGGCTGCTGCAGGTGAGGAGGCGAGCTAGCCAAAGGTGCTGCGGCGGTGAGGTCGCACGCCAGCCGGGAGGGGGGCTGCTGCAGGTGAGGAGGCAAGCCAGCCGAAGGTGCTGCGGCGGTGAGGTCGCACGCCAGCCGGGAGAGGGGCTGCTGCAGGTGAGGAGGCAAGCCAGCCCAAGGTGCTGCGGCGGTGAGGTCGCACGCCAGCCGGGAGGGGGGCTGCTGCAGGTGAGGAGGCGAGCTAGCCAAAGGTGCTGCGGCGGTGAGGTCGCACGCCAGCCGGGAGGGGGGCTGCTGCAGGTGAGGAGGCAAGCCAGCCGAAGGTGCTGCGGCGGTGAGGTCGCACGCCAGCCGGGAGAGGGGCTGCTGCAGGTGAGGAGGCAAGCCAGCCCAAGGTGCTGCGGCGGTGAGGTCGCACGCCAGCCGGGAGGGGGGCTGCTGCAGGTGAGGAGGCAAGCCAGCCCAAGGTGCTGCGGCGGTGAGGTCGCACGCCAGCCGGGAGGGGGGCTGCTGCAGGTGAGGAGGCAAGCCAGCCCAAGGTGCTGCGGCGGTGAGGTCGCACGCCGGCCGGGAGGGGGGGCTGCTGCAGGTGAGGAGGCAAGCCAGCCCAAGGTGCTGCGGCGGTGAGGTCGCACGCCAGCCGGGAGGGGGGGGCTGCTGCAGGTGAGGAGGCAAGCCAGCCCAAGGTGCTGCGGCGGTGAGGTCGCACGCCAGCCGGGAGGGGGGCTGCTGCAGGTGAGGAGGCGAGCTAGCCCAAGGTGCTGCGGCGGTGAGGTCGCACGCCAGCCGGGAGGGGGGCTGCTGCAGGTGAGGAGGCAAGCCAGCCCAAGGTGCTGCGGCGGTGAGGTCGCACGCCAGCTGGGAGGGGGGCTGCTGCAGGTGAGGAGGCAAGCCAGCCCAAGGTGCTGCGGCGGTGAGGTCGCACGCCAGCCGGGAGGGGGGCTGCTGCAGGTGAGGAGGCAAGCCAGCCCAAGGTGCTGCGGCGGTGAGGTCGCACGCCAGCCGGGAGGGGGGGCTGCTGCAGGTGAGGAGGCAAGCCAGCCCAAGGTGCTGCGGCGGTGAGGTCGCACGCCAGCCGGGAGGGGGGGGCTGCTGCAGGTGAGGAGGCAAGCCAGCCCAAGGTGCTGAGGCGGTGAGGTCGCACGCCAGCTGGGAGGGGGGCTGCTGCAGGTGAGGAGGCAAGCCAGCCCAAGGTGCTGCGGCGGTGAGGTCGCACGCCAGCCGGGAGGGGGGGGGCTGCTGCAGGTGAGGAGGCAAGCCAGCCCAAGGTGCTGCGGCGGTGAGGTGGCACGCCAGCCGGGAGGGGGGCTGCTGCAGGTGAGGAGGCGAGCTAGCCCAAGGTGCTGCGGCGGTGAGGTCGCACGCCAGCCGGGAGGGGGGCTGCTGCAGGTGAGGAGGCAAGCCAGCCCAAGGTGCTGCGGCAGTGAGGTCGCACACCAGCCGGGAGGGGGGGCCTGCTGCAGGTGAGGAGGCAAGCCAGCCCAAGGTGCTGCGGCGGTGAGGTCGCACGCCAGCCGGGAGTGGGGCTGCTGCAGGTGAGGAGGCGAGCTAGCCAAAGGTGCTGCGGCGGTGAGGTCGCACGCCAGCCGGGAGGGGGGCTGCTGCAGGTGAGGAGGCAAGCCAGCCGAAGGTGCTGCGGCGGTGAGGTCGCACGCCAGCCGGGAGAGGGGCTGCTGCAGGTGAGGAGGCAAGCCAGCCCAAGGTGCTGCGGCGGTGAGGTCGCACGCCAGCCGGGAGGGGGGCTGCTGCAGGTGAGGAGGCAAGCCAGCCCAAGGTGCTGCGGCGGTGAGGTCGCACGCCGGCCGGGAGGGGGGGCTGCTGCAGGTGAGGAGGCAAGCCAGCCCAAGGTGCTGCGGCGGTGAGGTCGCACGCCAGCCGGGAGGGGGGCTGCTGCAGGTGAGGAGGCGAGCTAGCCAAAGGTGCTGCGGCGGTGAGCTCGCACGCCAGCCGGGAGGGGGGCTGCTGCAGGTGAGGAGGCAAGCCAGCCGAAGGTGCTGCGGCGGTGAGGTCGCACGCCAGCCGGGAGAGGGGCTGCTGCAGGTGAGGAGGCAAGCCAGCCCAAGGTGCTGCGGCGGTGAGGTCGCACGCCAGCCGGGAGGGGGGCTGCTGCAGGTGAGGAGGCAAGCCAGCCCAAGGTGCTGCGGCGGTGAGGTCGCACGCCAGCCGGGAGGGGGGCTGCTGCAGGTGAGGAGGCGAGCTAGCCCAAGGTGCTGCGGCGGTGAGGTCGCACGCCAGCCGGGAGGGGGGCTGCTGCAGGTGAGGAGGCAAGCCAGCCCAAGGTGCTGCGGCGGTGAGGTCGCACGCCAGCTGGGAGGGGGGCTGCTGCAGGTGAGGAGGCAAGCCAGCCCAAGGTGCTGCGGCGGTGAGGTCGCACGCCAGCCGGGAGGGGGGCTGCTGCAGGTGAGGAGGCAAGCCAGCCCAAGGTGCTGCGGCGGTGAGGTCGCACGCCGGCCGGGAGGGGGGGCTGCTGCAGGTGAGGAGGCAAGCCAGCCCAAGGTGCTGCGGCGGTGAGGTCGCACGCCAGCCGGGAGGGGGGGGCTGCTGCAGGTGAGGAGGCAAGCCAGCCCAAGGTGCTGCGGCGGTGAGGTCGCACGCCAGCCGGGAGGGGGGCTGCTGCAGGTGAGGAGGCGAGCTAGCCCAAGGTGCTGCGGCGGTGAGGTCGCACGCCAGCCGGGAGGGGGGCTGCTGCAGGTGAGGAGGCAAGCCAGCCCAAGGTGCTGCGGCGGTGAGGTCGCACGCCAGCCGGGAGGGGGGCTGCTGCAGGTGAGGAGGCAAGCCAGCCCAAGGTGCTGCGGCGGTGAGGTCGCACGCCAGCCGGGAGGGGGGCTGCTGCAGGTGAGGAGGCAAGCCAGCCCAAGGTGCTGCGGCGGTGAGGTCGCACGCCAGCCGGGAGGGGGGGCTGCTGCAGGTGAGGAGGCAAGCCAGCCCAAGGTGCTGCGGCGGTGAGGTCGCACGCCAGCCGGGAGGGGGGGGCTGCTGCAGGTGAGGAGGCAAGCCAGCCCAAGGTGCTGAGGCGGTGAGGTCGCACGCCAGCTGGGAGGGGGGCTGCTGCAGGTGAGGAGGCAAGCCAGCCCAAGGTGCTGCGGCGGTGAGGTCGCACGCCAGCCGGGAGGGGGGGGCTGCTGCAGGTGAGGAGGCAAGCCAGCCCAAGGTGCTGCGGCGGTGAGGTGGCACGCCAGCCGGGAGGGGGGCTGCTGCAGGTGAGGAGGCGAGCTAGCCCAAGGTGCTGCGGCGGTGAGGTCGCACGCCAGCCGGGAGGGGGGCTGCTGCAGGTGAGGAGGCAAGCCAGCCCAAGGTGCTGCGGCAGTGAGGTCGCACACCAGCCGGGAGGGGGGGGCTGCTGCAGGTGAGGAGGCAAGCCAGCCCAAGGTGCTGCGGCGGTGAGGTCGCACGCCAGCCGGGAGGGAGGGGCTGCTGCTTTTTTTTTTTTTTTTTTTTTTTTTTCAAAGATAGTCAAGGGTGGAAGGAGGGGAAGCGGAATGGATGGTCTGGAGTAGGAGGGAGAATAGGAAAGGAGGGCTGGATGGCCCTTTGGAGGAGGAGGCGAGGGGGAAGGGGGAGGAGGGCAAGATTGCCCTTAGGAGGAGGAGGAAGCGAGGGGGAGGGGGGGGAGGAGGGCTGGATTGCCCTTAGGAGGAGGAAGCGAAGTTGAAGAGGGCTGGAATGCCCTGAGGAGGAGGAAGCGAGGGGGGAGGAGGGCTGGAATGCCCTGAGGAGGAGGAAGCGAGGGGGGAGGAGGGCTGGAATGCCCTGAGGAGGAGGAAGCGAGGGGGGAGGAGGGCTGGAATGCCCTGAGGAGGAGGAAGCGAGGGGGGAGGAGGGCTGGAATGCCCTGAGGAGGAGGAAGCGAGGGGGGAGGAGGGCTGGAATGCCCTGAGGAGGAGGAAGCGAGGGGGGAGGAGGGCTGGAATGCCCTGAGGAGGAGGAAGCGAGGGGGGAGGAGGGCTGGAATGCCCTGAGGAGGAGGAAGCGAGGGGGGAGGAGGGCTGGAATGCCCTGAGGAGGAGGAAGCGAGGGGGGAGGAGGGCTGGAAAGCCCTGAGGAGGAGGAAGCGAGGGGGGAGGAGGGCTGGAATGCCCTGAGGAGGAGGAAGCGAGGGGGGAGGAGGGCTGGAATGCCCTGAGGAGGAGGAAGCAAGGGGAGACGCGGAAGCGAGGGGGGAGGGGAGTGCTGCAAGGCCCTGAGGAGGAGAAGGCGAGGGGAGAGGAGGCTAAAAGGCTTCAAGGAGGAGGTACAGAGGGAAAAAGGGGCGGAAGCGTGTTGAAGAGAGGGTGAAGGTGTGGAGGAACGCTGTGAGGAGCGGCGTGGTGGGCGAAATGCCCTCGGGAGCGAGACTGACGGGCGAAATGCCCTCGGGAGCGAAACTGACGGGCGAAATGCCCTCGGGAGCGAAACTGACGGGCGAAATGCCCTTGGGAGCGAAACTGACGGGCGAAATGCCCTCGGGAGCGAAACTGACGGGCGAAATGCCCTCGGGAGCGAAACTGACGGGCGAAATGCCCTTGGGAGCGAAACTGACGGGCGAAATGCCCTCGGGAGCGAAACTGACGGGCGAAACGCCCTCGGGAGCGAAACTGACGGGCGAAATGCCCTCGGGAGCGAAACTGACGGGCGAAATGCCCTCGGGAGCGAAACTGACGGGCGAAATGCCCTCGGGAGCGAGATTGACGGTCGACGCGTTCGTCCCGCAGGTCCGCGCGTTCGTCCCGCAGGTCAGCGCGTTCGTCCCGCAGGTCAGCGCGTTCGTCCCGCAGGTCCGCGCGTTCGTCCCGCAGGTCCGCGCGTTCGTCCCGCAGGTCCGCGAGCTCGTCCCGCAGGTCCGCGCGTTCGTCCCGCAGGTCAGCGCGTTTGTCCCGCAGGTCCGCGCGTTCGTCCTGCTGGTCGGTGCGGATAAGTGCCGCAAACGCCGCGAAGGGAAGCCTGAGGAAGGGGAGCAGGCTTGT
Source organism: Closterium sp. Naga37s-1 (assembly GCA_947471745.1). Taxonomy (NCBI): domain Eukaryota; kingdom Viridiplantae; phylum Streptophyta; class Zygnematophyceae; order Desmidiales; family Closteriaceae; genus Closterium; species Closterium sp. Naga37s-1. The sequence goes on along the minus strand of CANJKZ010000235.1, from coordinate 400,368 downwards.
GGTGCAAAGACCATGAAGGTGGCACAGGGCCGAGGATCTCCTAGGACAGCACGGTGGCTGGAGGTTCCTAGGGAGGGGGAAGGTGGCGTTAGCCAAAACAGCTCTATACCATGTGAGAATCCCATAGTTGGGATGAGTGGTGAACTCAAGAGTTGATATCATTAGGAAAAACGTGGGTACATATAGGAGAGAAACTTGAGGGTGACTTGGAGAGGTACCCAAAGCATTATTGGTGGACCAATAAGAGTGGTCACCAACTTTGGGCTGACCTTCAATTATTGGAGGGACCAATAATGGTTGGGATGAACCAATCAAGTGAGGTCGAGTGGGTTTGGGGTGCACCCAACCAAACCTGGTCCAAAGTGTACACCCACATTGGGTGTAACACTAGCACCAATATAAACTGACATATGCTATATTCTAACAAGTGGGTGGCCCTGCTGTGTGAGTGGGTGGCCCTGCTGTGTGAGTGGGTGGCCCTGCTGTGTGAGTGGGTGGGCCCTGCTGTGTGAGTGGGTGGGCCCTGCTGTGTGAGTTGGGGTGTTGGGATGTGTGGTGCCTGCTGTGTGAGTGGGTGGCCCTGCTGTGTGAGTGGGTGGGCCCTGCTGTGTGAGTGGGTGGGCCCTGCTGTGTGAGTGGGTGGGCCCTGCTGTGTGAGTGGGTGGCCCTGCTGTGTGAGTGGGTGGCCCTGCTGTGTGAGTGGGTGGGCCCTGCTGTGTGAGTGGGTGGGCCTGCTGTGTAAGTGGGTGGGCCTGCTGTGTAAGTGGGTGGCCCTGCTGTGTGAGTGGGTGGCCCTGCTGTGTGAGTGGGTGGCCCTGCTGTGTGAGTGGGTGGGCCCTGCTGTGTGAGTGGGTGGGCCCTGCTGTGTGAGTGGGTGGGCCCTGCTGTGTGAGTGGGGGTGTTGGGATGTGTGGTGCCTGCTGTGTGAGTGAATGATGGGCCGTTAATGGTGCCTGCTGTGTGAGTGGGTGTTGGGCGATTTTCCTCTGGTCTCGCGTCTTACATTCTCTTCTTACATTTTTCTCTCTCCCCCCTGCCCTCTCCCCTGTCCACAGTCTCTCTACCTCCCCTCATGGCATCAACTGCAATGGCACAAGGCGGCAGCACAAGTCTCAAGCACAGCAGCGGCAGATACCTGGACCAACACTCTCCTCCTCCTCTCCCACTGCCCCCTCCTCCCCTCACACACTCCCTCCCCCTCACTCCCCTCTCTAGCCCACACCCCTCCCTCTCCTCCCCTTCCGCCTCCGCCTCTCCTCCTCCTCGTCCCCTTGGGCTCTGATGCAGCAGCAGAGATGCAAGAGAAAGGAGCAGCGCTAGACTCAATCACTCCCCATCTGCGCTCCTCCCTCGGCCTATCAAACCCTAACGCCGCCCCCTCGCAAGCGCAATCATCCCGCGTTTCTTCGGCCGCTACACCCCAAGGGGTGTCACTCTCGGGTCTTTTGAGTCAACTCCCGCCCCCCATGTCCACCCCGCCTGTGGTTGACCCGGTCAACGCGAGTCAACGCAGTGCAGAGGCGCTTGACTGTGCGCTGCAGCTGCTGCTGGTGTGGGGGGAGGGCGGGGAGGGGAGGAAGGTGTGGGAGTGGGTCGGGATGGTGGTGAGTGCGGTGGAGAGGTATGGGGAGGGGGAAAGGGAGGGAGGTGTAGGAGAGGACGAGGACGGGGGCAAGGGACAGGGAGGAGGGGCGGTGGAGGAAGGAGAAATTAGTGGAGGAGAAATGGCAGCAGCACTAACAGCAACATCAGCACCAACAGCGGCAGCACCAGCGACAGCAGCAGCAGAGGCGTTACTATCCTGCCTCACACCGCTTGATGCTGCTGTCTTTTTCCTCTCTGCCGCCCACCTTCTCTCCGCCGGCCGCTTTCCTGACACTGTCGCAGCCAAGATCGGATTCAGGCAAGATTTGATTCCGCTGGTGGACATGAACTGGGCGGCAGGTTGTCAGCATGTGGGGTGGGTGTTGCCTGAGGGAGAGCAAATGGTTGGGGCTGTTCTGGAAGCTGCAAGGAAGTTTCTTGCAATGAAGGCCAGAGAAGCGGTGGAGGAGAGGCAGCAAGGAGAGAAAGAAAGAGGGAAAGAGCAAGAAGGGGGGCGAGAGGGCGAGGGGTTGCTGTTGGCACGTGTTGCTGTTGCAATCTCCCTGGTAAGATATGCAGCCTGCAACAGACAGCCAGGTGTTTCCTCAGGTGTGGCTTCAGGTGCTGACGGTCTTTCTCCTCCTGTTTCATCCCCTCTACAGTCTGATTCGTTATCCTCTTCTGTATACGCAGCCACTTTAGAAGCTGTTGGTAGTGTTTTGAAAGAGCTGTTATGGGGAGAAGGCGAGGATGCGAGTGACTTTAATAAGGGACTTAGTATGGGAGATGCTTGTAAGGAGTATGAAATGCTGGTAGAGCTAGTGGTGGTGTGTGTGTGGGCGCTGGCAGAAACAGGGGGGGCAGAGGGAGTGAGGGAGGGAGTGAGAGTGTGGGAACGAGCAGAGAACGCGCTTTTCGGTGGCAAAGGGGAGGAGGAAAGGAAGGAGGGTGGGGGAGAGGAGGGAAGGAAGGAGGGAGGAAGGGCAGAGGAGGGAGATGGAGGGGAAGAAAGCGAGGGGGATGAGAGAGGGGGGAGTGGAGGACGAGGGAGGGGGAGGGGTGGGAAGAGGGCGAAAGGGCAAGGGAGAGGAAGAGGGAGAGGGAGAGGCAAGAAAGGAAAAGCAGCGGCAGCAGCAGAAGCAGAGGCAGCAGCAGCAGCAGCCGCCGAAGCAGAAGCAGCAGCGGCGGCAGCAGCAGCAGAGGCTGCAGCGGCAGCAAGAGCTGCTGCATATTGCCGATTCATCTTCTTCCGAGCTCTCTTCTCCCTCCAGTACTGTCAAACGGAGCCGCCCAGCCTGCACGAGCAGCAGGCTAACACCCAGGCAACGGGCGGCACTGGTGGTGTTTTCCAGTCAAAGCTGGCAACGGGCGGCACTGGTGGTGGTGGTGGTGCAGTGTATGGGCTCATGTGTTGCTCTCTGCGCGACTTGCTCCACTCTAGAGATCTTGTAGTGTCGCCGTCTCTCGCAGCTGTTGCAGCTGGTGCTGATAATGCTGCTGGTGCTGCTGCTGCTGGCGCTGATGATGGGGTTTGCATGGATATGGAAAGCAGTGCTACTAAGCTTGCAGCAGCAGCAGCGAGTGCAGCAGTGAGGGAGGCAGTGAGGAGCGGGGGTTACCTGCATGTGAGGGATTCTGTCCATTGGGCCCTCGCTCTTGCTGCTGCTCATCCTTCCGCTGCCGCCCACTCTCCCACTGCTGCTCACACTCCCACTGCTCTTAATCCTTCAGCCTCTGTTGACCCTTCCGGTTCCCATCCCTCCACTGCCCCTTCTCTGGACTCTTCCGTCCCTCCTCCCCACCCCCCTCTCTCCATCCCTTCTCTCCTCCGTTGGGCTCAATCACACTCACTCCTCCACCACCTCCTCCCTCCTCTCCGCCCTCTCTTCCCCTCCTCTTCCCTCACACCATCAACCAGCCACCTCCCCTCCCCCTCATCTCCCTTCACCTCAGAATACCTTCCTCAAGTGCAACAGGCCCTCTCGTTCCTCCTAGGCCCTCCCAATTCCGACTTCTCTCTCCTCAACACGTGTCTGGGGATCGGCTTTGCTCCTTCAGTCATTTCTCTCGCTGCTCCTGCTCCTGCTCCTGCTCCTGCTCCTGCTCCTGCTCCTGCTTTGAGTGCTCTTTCTCGCACCCCATCTTTTCCTCCTAATCACCCCGAAGAGGCTCGGCAGCTAGAGCAGGTTCGGCAAACCCTGGACCTCCTGCCTCGGAACGTGCCTCTTGCCCGAACCTACCTACACCTCCTGTTCGGTAACATCCTCCCGAACGTGCTCCAAGCCACGGCTGCTGCAACGGCTGCAGCTTCGGAAGCTGCTTCGAAGCCAAAGCCGAAGCAGAAAGGGAGGTCCGGCGAAGGTACCGAGCCTGTTACACTACCACCGACCGTCAACCCGTCCCAACTGACCCATGCGGTTACCGTGTTACTAACGGCGTTGCAGCAGGGGGGAGGGGGGGTGGGAGCAGCAGCAGGGGGGGCGGGGTCGGGTCATCCTGGCTGGGAGGCGGAATGGACGGTGCTGATCGACGTTGTGGATGTGATCATGGTGAATCGGACGGCTGCGTGCGCGATGGCTCGTGTGGCTGTGGCTATCCACCCTCTGTCGAAGCAACTGCAGGATAGAGAGGTGGGCGGACCGTGGGGGGGAAGAAGGGGGAGGAGGGGAAAAGAGTTTTGGGGCTGGGAAGAGTTGGAGAGTGGAGAAAGAGTGGGGAAGGGAAGGGTAGGAACTGGAGGGTTGTTGTAAGGCTGTATAACATTTCATTTATGTGTTGATGCGGGCTTTTAACTCTGTTTTTTGTGTGCCTTTCTGTTTGTGGTTGTGTTTGTATGTCTCTTATGGTGTGTGGTGGGTGTATTTGTGGGGGAATGAGGCAGGGGGGTGGGCGGGTGTTTGTGTGATTTTGGGGGATTGGGGAGGGGCAAGAAGAGGATGTGGGGAATTTGACGCTTGTTGTTGTGTGTGTGTATGGTGGTGGGGGCTGACCCATGCTTGTGCATGTTGGGTTGTGGTGTGTGTGTGTGGTGAGCGAGTGTTTGTGTGTGCCTACCTTGGGTGTGCGAAACTTCATGTGTGCGTGTGGATGCAAGGGGAAGGTTGAGTCACAAATGGGCATGCTTGTGCGGATGTGCGCAATTGTGTGTGTACGTGTGTGCGAGCCTGTGCTTGTGCATGTGCATGTGCATGTGTGCACGTATGTGCACGTGTGCGTGCGCATGTGCATGCATGGTGTGCGCATTGTGATGTGTGTGTGTGTGTGTGCGTTTATGTGTGTGTGCGTGTGTGTGTCTGTGCTACTGTGACAGGCAAAGCTCAACCCAAAAGCAACACAGAAGAGGGAGAAAGCCCAAGCCCATCCCACCAACCGTTATGCGTGAGCTCAGTGCGGTGCAGAGCAGTCCAAAGGGTGAGAAAGGCAGAGCAGCACAGAGCAATGCCGTGCAAAAGCGGCACAGAAGAGGGAGCAAGCCCAAATTTATGCCGCCAATCAGTATGCATGAGCTCAGCAGGACAAGGCACGCCAGGGAAGAGCAGGGCAGGGAAGAGTGTTGCAGTGCTGTGCAGAACGGTGCATTGCGGTGAAGAGGGTGAAGAGGGCAACACACCGATTGTGGAGGAGATGGGCCAGAAGCACCCACTTATGGACGGGTAAGGCGCAAGGGGCAAGCCCCTGTTAAGGTGAGTAGGTCGCAAAGGGTGCAGTAAGTCCGGCTAAGAGTTTCATAACACCCTTTATCAGGTTGTTTGGTTGGATGAGGTTATTTCATGGGTAAGGTTTGAGGTGCAGTGTGGCTGAGACTGAGAGAGCGGCAGAGGTTTACCAAGAGGTTGTGCGTGGTTGCAGTGGATAGGTGTGTGGTTGCATTGGGTAGGTGCGCGGGAGGAGCGCTGGGGGTTTTTTAAGCTAGACTGCTGAAAAAATGCATGGAGTGCTGAGAAGGGGAGGTGGAGAGAAGAGTGTGAGAAGGGTGGGTCCGTTGGTCACTGAAAAAAAAAAGGAAAAAAAAAAAAATCTTAAGGGCCGAGCGACCTTATGTTGAAAAGAAGGCTGGGTGCTAAGTGGGAGGATGTTGAGATGTGATCTTGGTGGGGAGAAGATATGAAGCTCATTGGTAATCACTATTGAAAACGAAAAAAGAAAAGTGAGGTATGTCATGGTAGGAAGCTGTGAGGTATGTTAGGAAGCTCAATTTCCCCTCTCGTCTTTCCTTCTCTTTCCTCCCTTCCCATCACTCCCACCGTTCCGTTTTTTGCGTAATCAGTGTGTCCTGCAAGGTGCAAAGAGGGGAGAGTTGGGAGAGAGAAGGGGTGTGAGGCCGAGAGGGAGAGGGGGCAAGGGGAAGAGGGAGGATGAGGACGAGAGTGTGTGTGTTGTGTGTGTTTGTGTGAAAGAGAGAGGGGATGCATGTTTGTCGGTTGTTGATTCAGCCGGTGTAGTAGTGCGAGGAGGGAGAGAGGGTCAGGGGAAAAGAGGACCTAACCTGTGCTCTGTCTTGCAGGGTCATTCTTGAGTCAACTCTAGAGTTACCAGGAATGTTGCTGCTGCCACCACCACCACCAGCACCACCAGCATCAGCACCATCATCATCATCATCAGCAGCAGCAAGGAGCAACAGCATTAGCAGCACCACTACAACTATTACCATTACCACCATTACCACCACCACCATCAGCAGCAGCACTAACAGCACCACCACCACCATCATCGCCACCACTAACAACAGCACAGCCCCACCACCAGCTATGTGTGCTTATCTCACACTTGTATGCATTTTCAAATTCAACATTACTTGTCTTCAGCTTTCATTTCCTGTCTGAAGTAGCGGACGCATGCATGTGCATGTGAGACATTGAATGTTTACATTAAAACATCTTTTTTTCCTTGTTTTAATTTTTCAACTTGTTTTAAAAACTGAGTGCTGGTTTTCCTAGTGTTGTAGCAGCTGAACTTACGGTAGATGATAGTCATCACGTGAGAAATTTTAGTGCACTAGTCCACCTTGCCTTAATAAGGTAATACATTCGGACGAGGACATCCGTTACGGTACGTATGTGTCACAAAGGCAGTGTACCACTCTACTCCGCATTACACCTAAATAGCAAATGTTTCCACTGCACTGTATCTAGTCATTTGCGACGCGAGGCTTTTGTGAAGCATGTCCCAGATGTACCCTAAGAAAAAAATGCTACACACAACAATATAAACTAATGGAGCAGACACTAGGACTGCCATCATTGCTGCAAGACTTGACGCATGCAGACACTGCTGTTGCAGCTCCTCCTGCTGCTCATGCGACTATTCATGCACCAGCTGATGCCATTACCGTTGATGCCACAACTGCTGATTTAATGCTGCAAGTGTTCGCAGGCACTTGCAGCAGAGCCTGCTGTAGGGCTATGAGCCTATGAGTGACCGCAACCACTGCAGTACTGCGCATTGAGCTTCATGCCTGTAGATACGGCCATGCCAGGAGACAGTCAGTCTCATTAGCAGTCGTGTAAGCAGTAGTGCAGCAGCTCTCCAGCGGCTTTCCAGCAGTTATGTAACAGTCTTTCAGCAACCTTGCAGTGGAGTTGCAGCAATCGTTTTTGGCCAGCTTCTATCTCTCTAGAGAGACACTGTCAGCGCTTGCTGCTGCTGCCAATGCTGGGTGACTCCTGAAATCACTGCTCCCGATGCTGAGTCGACTCAGAAATCACTTGCAGCCAGCTTCTCTCTCTCTAGAGAGATACTGTCAGCGCTTGCTGCTGCTCCTGCTGCTGATGACGCTGCTGGTGGTGTAACAGACTACTGAAATATCCACCCCTGAACCCCTGAAAGAGAGATCGTCTAGCAGCCGATGGTGAGGTGGGTCGGGAGGGGACTGGAGAGGAGGCAGCAGAGGAGGCAGGAGAGGAAGAGGAGGAGGAGGAGGGGGATGTGTCTGTGTCTGGTGAGAGGTCCAGATCGAGTGCCACGTCAGCAGGTCCTGCGCCTGATCTGAAGCGCGATGCTGACGTGTTGAAGCGGGATTGGAGGAGGAGAGAGAGCCGAGTGGCAGCCTCGGCTGCTTCTGCCTCGGCGAATTCCTGCTGGAATGATAATCAGGGAAGAGAAAAGGTGGGTGTTGTTTTTTGTGGGAAGTGGGGGAAAGGGGGTGAGGAGAGAGGAAGAGTTGAGTTGGTTGATACGGTAAGAATGTGTGCGGTAGCAAGTGTTGAGTGTTAAATCCGATGGGCAGAGCGGGAACAGAGAGCGGTTGAGACGGGAACATGCAAGCACATGGAGTCAAGCACATGGAGTCAAATCTACCATACCCACACGGTGCAAACTTCTGAGCCACACTCCCCCTGAACCCACCACCCGCCCCACCAACACCCACCAGCCATCCACTTGGCGGTATCGGTCGTGGATGGCAACGAGGGCGCACCACACCCACTCCCATCACCACCCCACCCCACCACTGCGCAAACCACCAACAGCCCCACCCCCATGGCGGTATCGGTCGTGGATGGCAGCGAGGGCGCACCACACCCACTGCCCCATCACCACCCCACCCCACCACTGCACAAACCACCGTCACCCAGCCCCACCCACCTGGCGGTAGCGGTCGTGAATGGCAGCGAGGGCGCGCGCTAGGATGAAGCACGGCAGCAGAATGCCGAGCAGCTGCATCAGAAAAATCTGCAGAGGAAGAGGAAGGGGGGGGGGGGGGGGAGGAAAACGGCAGCAGGGAGGGGGGGAAAGGGGGTGGGGACGGGAAAGGGATGGGAAAAGGGAAGGGCGAGGATGAAGCAGAGCAGCAGAATGCCAAGCAGCTGCATTAGAAAAATCTGGGGGGGGAGGGGGGAGGTGAAGGTGGGGCGGGGCGGGGCGGGGGGGGGATGAGGGGAGGGGAGGAAAAAGGGGGAGGCGGAAAAAGGAGGGAGGGGTTGGGAGTGTGGGGATGGGGGGAGGTGGAGGGGAGGTGGAGGGGAAGACGACGGTAAGTGGGAAGGGGGAACGGAAGGAGGATGAAACAAGGCAGCATACAGTCGCACAGCCACACAGTCGCACTGCCATAGAGTTGCACAGCCATACCGTCGCACAGCCATACCATCGCACAGCCATACCGTCGCACAGCCATACCGTCGCACAGCCATACCGTCGCACAGCCATACCGTCGCACAGCCATACCGTCGCACAGCCATACCGTCGCAAAGCCATACCGTCGCAAAGCCATACCGTCGCACAGCCATACCGTCGCACAGCCATACCATCGCACAGCCATACCATCGCACAGCCATACCGTCGCACAGCCATACCATCACACAGCCATACCGTCGCACAGCCATACCGTCGCACAGCCATACCGTCGCACAGCCATACCGTGAACTCTGCCGAGTCTTCGTCAACGTCGTCGTCGTCGCCACTCGCCTCCAGCACGAGTGCGAAGAAGTGCCGCGCAAATATTAGAAGCAGAACCTGCGAGCATGGGGGGGAAGTCGGGTAAATTGTGAATTGTGAATCGTAAATTATAATCGAGCGGCTAACAACGAAAAGAACGCTCGATGATAAATGGGCAGCTGTTACCAGATTCACGTACTGAAAAAAAGACGAGTAGTTGATAAGAAAACATCCACTTACGATGATAATGAGCGACTTTAAGCAGCTGACGGTCGCCGGCTCCGGGATTTCCGGCGCCGCGGGCGCGGACGCGAAGTCCTCGAGGCCGAAGCGCAGCTCCTCGCCCGTCACCGCGTCGCGGAACGTGACGATGTGGCTCAGCTGCCCCGCGCCGTCGCGGAATTGCAGCGCCACGAGCCCCGGCGTGATTGGCGGAGAGGCGGGCGGCGGCGGCGCGGTGTAGCCCTCTTTGAACGGCTGGAAGGGGATCAGGGTTGCGGAACGAGGGGAGCGGAAGGGGAGGGGCGGAAGGGGAGGGGCGGAACGGGGGGAGGGCAGAACGGCGGGGAAGGTGATTAGAAAGGATCTGTCAGCATGGTGGTGGGGAAGAGGATAGAGGTGGGGAAGAGGACAGAGGTGGGGAAGAGGACAGAGGTGGGGAAGAGGACAGAGGTGGGGAAGAGGATAGAGGTGGGGAAGAGGACAGAGGTGGGGAAGAGGACAGAGGTGGGGAAGAGGACAGAGGTGGGGAAGAGGACAGAGGTGGGGAAGAGGACAGAGGTGGGGAAGAGGACAGAGGTGGGGAAGAGGACAGAGGTGGGGAAGAGGACAGAGGTGGGGAAGAGGACAGAGGTGGGGAAGAGGACAGAGGTGGGGAAGAGGACAGAGGTGGGGAGGTGCGACCGTCTTTGACGAATGACAACATGAGGAGCGTAGGTGCATAAACATGAATACGGAAAAAAACCGGGGAAAAAATAAAACACAAACAAAAAGTGGGGGGTTGAAGGAGGGGAGGGGAGGGAAGGGAAGGGCGCGGGGAGGGGGGGAAGGGGGGGAGGGAAGGGGGGTGGGGGAGGAAGGGAATGGGGAAGGAGGGTGTGGCGAATTACGGAATGTCCAAAGACGAATACTTTGCAGCCGCGAGTATGCGACTTGGCAGACGAGTAATGCGGAATGGTACAAGACACACGTACTGAGACGTTAGGCACGGAGGAAAAACTTACGTGATGGCAAATTTCGCACTGCGTGTTGCCCTTCTCGTTGCACCACCTCTGGATGCAATCGTGATGCGCGTACTGCAGTGACTCAACAACGGGGACGTGGGCATTTACGAGCATTAGATGAGCGCCAAAAACTCCCCATGGCAAGATCCTATAGAAAGGCAACAAACGGAAGACTACGACATATTAATCTACAAGCGCAAAAGCCGAGAGTACCTTGAGACTACCGGAGCACGCGCACGGGACATCCAGCTTTGACACGTCATCCTCTTCCTGACAAATACGGCACTCCTTGGCGTCGCGATCTTCAAACGACACACTTTCAGGCTCGTAAACGGTCGCATGCTCGGAAAGCGAGTCCTTGCCATGGCTGCTGCTTATAACTCCTCCATCACTGCAGCTGGTGCCTATGCTGCTAGGGATCGTGTCGCTGTCACTCGAGTCGCTGGTGCTTGTGGTGCTAACACTAGCGCTGCTTCTGCTGGTTCGACTGGCGCAGGCGCTGCTGTTTTCACTACTTTGCCTCCTAACCAACGGTTGCGATTCCACCTCCTGCTGCGAGCTGTATTCCACGTCAGGCTCGTCCGATTGGGTCTCGGTATACTGCGATTCGACTTCTTGCTGCTGACGTGGATTGGTTGAAACTGGTAAGCCTGCGTTATGGGGTTGCAAGTCGCGGCTGCTGTGCCGGCCAGTGCTGCTGCTGTCTACCGTTGTTGAAGTCATTCGAGCAACGAAAGTGAACAAGGTTGTTTGCTTCCTAAGAAACCAATCTGCAGGTTACTCACCAAGGCCTACTCAGCGCAACTAAATACACAAAGAGTGTTCAAAGGCTCCGACGTTCACGTCTGGTCCGACCAAACAGGAGCAGCGTTGTCGGCGCGAAAGCGCTAAGCTAGCAAAAAGTAATCGTAATTCGACCTGCAATCACGTCTTGCGTAGGAATAGCTAAGCTGAGCAGAGGGCAAGCAAAGCGGGGAGGGAGCACGGCAAACGTTCCCCTGAAAACAACCCCGAGAATTACGTGGAACAGACGCACAGCTGGAAGGGGAGGTTCGGATGGAGGTTGGGGGTTGAAACAGAAACGACAGCCATCCGGTTCGGGATAAGTCTGGCTAGGCGACACAGGCTCGGATATCAACACTGCGGCGATGTCCGTGACTGCTGCTGGGGAAAGACAGTGTGACGACGTCCGTGACTGTAACGGGAGATTTCTAGGTCTGTACGTATGGATGCGACGGAATTTGAAGCTTCGGTTCGGTGTAGACTTCATAGGCACAGCTGGAATGCGCGCTGAGCCCGAGGAGAGAAACGAAGTTGACGTGCTCGACATCCAGCCGAGCCGGCTCCGGCTCACACATGAGGAAGGAATGAGGTGCCGGCCATTTTCAGGTGCATGCCACTTAGTCGAGGGCGCGCTATTCAGGTGCATGCCAGGTTGCGTACACTATTATCAGGTTAAACAATGTCTCCCGTGACGTCACATACTTTTCAAGATTCCATTCAAATTGGCACTAAAGGTCTGAAATAGCTTCAATTTCGGGCTACGCAAATCGGAATCGGAATGTTTGGCTCTCGATGCTGCATTTTCTGACGTCACTCAGTGCAATGATTGCTTTTCTGCCCAATTTCTACGCGAATTTCTGCTTCGCACCAACACTTCTTGAACGAATCTAATGCTAGATCTGTTGTACTACAAGTAGCCCGAAACGCTTCGCATCGAGAGCCAACCATTCCGATTCCAATTTGCGTAGCCCGAAATTGCATCTATTTCAGACCTTTAGTGCCAATTTGAATCGAATCTTGAAAAGCGTGTGAAGTTACAGGAGAAATTGTTTAACCTGATAATAGTATACGCGACCTGGTCTGCACTTGAATAGCGCGCCTCGGCTAAGTGGCATGCACCTGAAAATGGCCGATGAGGTGCTGTAGTTGATGGGCGATGGCGGGGCAAGCCATGATTGCGACGGGACAGTTCCCAAGCGAGAAACACCGTCGCCGTCGTTAGCAAGCCTCGGCGAACCTGAGCAACTGCGGAACAAAATTGTCAGGTGCCCTGCTTGAGAATGTTCGACTTGCGTCCACAATCTATTCAAAAGCGGTAAAAGAAAAAAAGTCCAGTATAACCACATAAAATGGCAAAAAATCTATAGAATTATTTAACAATTGATCAGATTAATATCCAGAAGAAAGCCAGAAAACCAAGGTCGCATATCTTTTCCAGCAGCTAAGTTAAACCACCAAGACACAGGCACAGTTTTGCAGCACTTCACATCCAGTCCTTCACATCACACTGTTGCCACAGGTAATAGACTGATGGTCCACAGGGGGGTTCTGCACAGGCTATCCTGTTGGCAATCCGCTTCTGTGATGTGAGGGCCCGGAAAATCCGCCAGGAGTGCAGTTCAGCATCTCAGCAGCCTGTCCGCAAGTCACTCATACATGTGTTGTTGCATGCTGGTTTGAACATTGTTGCATTTCTGTATAAGGCGTACTTGCTGCCCAGGGTGAACTTGTAGTACGCTGCCGTTCTGCTACAGAGATAATCACAGGTGTACTGCAGGAACAACGGGAAAAAAAAAAACAAAAAAAACAAATCAGAGTTGAGTGATTGAACGAAATTAAGCAACTTCCAAGTACCGAAAAAAAAAAAAAAAAAAAAAAAAAAAGGGACACAGGGAGCGGAGGGGGGCCAGCATGGGGGGGGAGGTTGAGAAAGAGCACAGAGACATTGGAAAGAAAGTGGGAGGGAGGAACGGGCGACCGGGATTGAACTCACCAGCAAGCATTCACACTGGGATTTGAAGACCCATGGGCAGTAGTAGAAATAATCCGGAGTAAGAGGCCAGGTTGGGAACGGGCACATGCCGGGCGGCGCCGGGCACGTGTTTGGAATCGGATCTATGGCCGTCCGGTTCTGGCAGATCCCCTCGTTGCACAGGTTGCACGGCCCAGATCGCACCAGCGGCAGGGCAAAGCTGAGCACCGCATGACACACCGACTTGTAAGTCACATAGTCTGCCCCGCAGACGGGGAGCGAATCCGCGCAAATGTCCCCAGCGATCTTTCTCGTGCAGGGAATGAGGATCATTTGGCTGGGCGTGATCGACTGGTCTGTGCAGTCTGGGAAGGAGTTTGAGGAGCAGATATCCGCGGGGAACGTGTTGTTGGGACACATGGAGGCGTATTGCTGTGAGATGGACGTGAGCGTGTCATTCACCCCCACAGAGTAGGGGATCACGTTCGGGGAGAGCGGGTACTTGGTCATGGACTGTGTTGTGCCGTTCACACACACTTTCTGCCCGATTTGGAGGTACGGCGGGTAGCACTGCAGGAGGGTGCGTGGGCAACGCAAGAGAGGAGACATCGGAAGGAGGGAAGGTGGTGGTGAGGAGGACTGGGAAGCCTTGCTGCAAACGGAGACCCGAAAAAAGCCGAAATGCGTTTCAGGGAAGGTGATGAGGCGACAGGGTCACAGCAAGGCAAGAGAGAGAGAAGAGAGAGAAGAGAGGAAGAGAGAAGGAAGACGTACCCTGAGGCCCGGGTTGAGGCGGAGGAACTGGTTGACTGTGAGCCCCACTGAGTTTGCCATTAGAGGACACGTGTCTGCCTGTCTGACTGTGTACCATGCCGAGCAGTCCACCGTGACGAACTGCAGCGAATGGGGGACGGGAAAGGGAAGGCGGGGGAGGCGGGGGGAGGGGGACGGGGAGAGGAGGTAGATTGATGAAGCGTCTGAGAAGAAGGGACACGAGGTGGAGGGCTTGGAGGCAGCAGCAGAATGCGAGCGCGTTGGCAACGGATTGAGCACTCGCTCGGAGCGCTTACAAGAGTGGGTGAGGTGAGGGGGTGGACAGAGGGGAGTGAGGGGAAGATGCAGGAATGGGTGGGAAGGATGGTGGAGGGGGTGGTGTTAGGGAGTGGACGAGAGGCGGGAAGGAGGGGAAAGGGGAAAGGGGGGGAGAAGTTACCTCTGTGGTGAGGGGAGCCACACAGACGGCAATGGCATTGTTGATTGGGTTGTCGTCACACCGGAGCCCTGGATTCAACCTGCACATGGTTGGCAACACAGGAAGCAGGAGAGACGAGCGGATTCAGTCTGAAAATGTTGGCAATACAGAAAGCAACCGGCACACGGCATGGCACATGGCGCGGCAAAGGATGGCATGGCATGGCACATGGCATGGCACAGCATGGGACACGGCATGGCATGGCACGCACCAGAGGAAATCTAGAAGCGAGATGTTGAATCCGCGGGCGATGTCCACGCATCGATCCTGTGGTCCCACGTTGTACACTCGCCCGCACGAACGGATCAGGGGCGACGTGGACGACAGAGCGCCCGGCGCGACGCACAGCATCTGCGAACGCTGCAGCGACACGTTGCAGTTGAGGGTCGGGTTGATCCCTAACAACTGGCGTACAGTGATATTGTTGCGCGCAGCAATTGTGCTACATGTGTCGGTAGGGTTGACTATATCCATCGCGGAGCAGCCTAAAGTCGTGCTTGTAGAACCAACGAGGATGACGTAACCCGGGGTGAGTGGTTGGGAGCAGTCGAGGAACGGATTCTTGGTTTGGAGAAAGTCTATGGTGAATCCGAATGTGCTGGCGACGGTTTGGCAGGTGTCGCCTAGCAGAATTGTGTAGGTTTGGAGGCCCGATTGGAACGTGCCGAGAACACAAGTCATGCTACCCTCAACACGCGAACCAATCACCGAGCCCTGGAGACACACAGACAAAAAGGTTCGGCTGAATAAACAAAATTGCAAGGCCGAAAAGTAGATCGAACGATAATGACTGACGAAATCGGACCAGTAAAGGAAAAAGAGGGGAAAGTGGCGAACGGAAACAGCTTACAGCAGGGCATGCGCAAGTGTAGCTGCCATCAAACTCGTTGTAACATGTCCCGATACCGCACGGATTCGGATTCGCATCACAAGGCGTAGCGACGGTGCACTTCGGCGCGTCGTTCTCCAATCTCTCGACAAATCCAGGCGGGCAACTGCACCGCGCCCCACCGTTTGTCACCACACACGTCCCGCCTCCGCACGGATTTATTGGAAGCTTGCAGAGAGCCGCTCCCTTGGTCTTATCATAAAAGGTAGGGTAAAGTCCCCGTTCGCTTAGCATATTACACTTGCCAGGCCCGTCTGCTAGCATGGGTAACCGCATGTAACCGCCTTCGCCCCAGGAGGGTCCCCAGGTGTTTTTGACGATCCAGACTGGCGAGTTAGGGTTGACGAGACTGTAGCCTACGACCAACACGGCGTGGTCGATTTCGCCGCTGCACTGCCCGAAGAAAATCCCACCCGAGTAATTCTGCCATGCGTGGGGATCAGCGAGTGGAAGCGGGAACGAAGGGAAAATTTGCAGGGGGGGGAGAATGAACTAAACGGGGAAGGAGAGGGAAGGTGAGAGAAGAGGGAACTAAAATAATTATTCAAAAAAATGGAAGTAAAAAACGGAAATGCATGGTCGAAAACGGGGCGCGGGGGCTCGGGGAGAGGGGAGGGGGGGATTATTGAAGGTCGGGACAAGCACGTATGAAAGTGAGAATGAGCGACAATTGAGAGAGAGAGAGAGAGAGAGAGAGAGAGAGAGAGAGAGAGAGAGGGAGAGAGGGGGGGGGGGGGGGGGGGAAGAGAGGGAGAGAGAGAGAGGGAGAGAGAGAGAGGGAGAGAGAGGGAGAGAGAGAGAGTGAGAGAGAGGGAGAGAGAGAGAGGGAGAGAGAGAGAGAGGGAGGGAGAGGGAGAGAGAGAGACGGGTGGCATACGATGAAGTCATTGCTACTGCCGGCGATGTACACGAGCACGGGGTGCTGAGCCACGGCCTTCATCAGCGCCGTGTTGCTCCTCGCCGGCACCTTCTCCCACCCGTTCATCTGCGCACCATGATCCACGGAGAGAGAAGTCGTGCGCGCGCGCACACACACACACACACAGGGAGAGGGAGGGGGGAAGAGAGAGAGAGAGAGAGAGAGAGAGAGAGAGAGAGAGAGAGAGAGGGAGGGAGGGAGAGAGCGAGAGGTAGAGACAAGAGAGCGGGGAGGATGATGAGCGGAAACGGAGACCAACAGACCGATGAACAGCGAACAACGGGATGAGCGTCAAAACAATATTGAATGTAGTGTATCCATTTCTTACCCCCGCAAAATCTCCACCCCCTATCCGCAGCCACCCTTGTCCCCTATACTGCATGTTCCGGTAACCGCGGTCTGCACCAGCTCCCCCTCTCAACCCAACCCGCACCTTCGCCTTGAGCTTCGACTTCGCGACGCTTGCACAGGTCGAGTTCATCGCGCCCGCGTACGGATAATCCACGTTAGAAGCCACCCCGCCGTTGGCCATAATGAACTGGAAGACCCACTCGGGCCAGCCGCCGCGGCAGCAGCCGGACGACGAGCAGTCGCACGCGTGCTGCGTGGAGAGCAGCTCAGCCGTCTGATTGTTGATCTGCGCCCACACGATGCTCACAAGGTCCGTCGCCGTCATCGCCCAGCAGCTCTCGCACTGCAAGGGAACGGAAGGGGAGGGGCGAACGGAAAGGGGGAACGGAAAGGGGGAACGCAAAGGGGGAACGGAAAGGGGGAACGGAAAGGGGGAACGGAAAGGGGGAACGGAAAGGGGGAACGCAAAGGGGGAACGGAAGGGAAGGAAGGGAGAATCGATATATTTTTAGCAAGTCAATAGCAGCAGCCCGTGACAGGAGAGGAGAACGGACGGAAGGGGGATGGACACGGGAGGTGCGAGCGAGCATAAATGGAGAGGCATTCCAGCAACGTCAAGAACGCAGATGCGGTTCTTGCTGGACAGCAAACATTGGCCTGTAGAGAAGGCGTAAGCGGAAATGCCTTCAGGCTGACGGTAAGAACACTACGAGAAGCACAGAGAGAGAGAGAGAGAGAGAGAGATAGAGAGAGAGAGAGAGAGAGAGAGAGAGAGAGAGAGAGAGAGAGAGAGAGAGAGAGAGAGAGAGAGAGAGAGACGTACAAACTGCTGGTTCAACATTGGCGTGATGTACGGAGTTATGCTCCAGTCGACGAGCGTCGGCGTCGACACGCTCTGCCATCGAAACCAGGTGACATTCATGTCGCCGCGAGCAGGAGCCGCTCCCAAGTCAGGCGCTTGAATCGCCTGGACCTTCCCCGAGTTACCCTGTAACTTTCTTCGTTGAGGAAGATCCTCCATTTCGTACAGCTCCATGTAAGCTGGCTGTGCGAGAATCCGTCGCTTCGACGAACTTGGCAGAAGTTCTTGCAGCTTCCGACCCCAGTTGGACCTTTCCGCTTCTTTCTCGCCGAGTATATTTTCCCGTAACAACCTCCCAACCATACGACTTTCTTCGAGCTCCTCGGGAGAAGGAGAATACTTATAAAAAACAGACTTGCTGATCGGACCGCTGGCAAGGCTTCGTCGGAGAATGTGAGTCGAGAGCTCGCGAGCATTATAAGCAGCGAACTCTTCCGGGTTGTCCTTCTTAAGAAGCTGCTCTTTCCGCCATCTTTCTTGCATGTACGACTCGAATGCCGATGGTTGATAAGTTACTGAACCGGAAACAGCAGATGCAGAGACATCGACTTGCTCTCGTGAAAGAGATAAGGGAATGGAAATGGAGATTGTCGCTAAGAGGAGTAACCGAAGCGAAACCGTGCGAAGTAATCTACTACCTATCCGAACTTGCCGGTTTGCCGGAAGACACCCCATATCGTCTACTAAACTACGCGATGAAACTTAAGCCACCAGCACTGTAGTAACTACGAATCAGAGCTTAGGTTGAACCTTGAAATTTTCACGAACCAACCCTGAACTTGGCCCTCCAGTCCTTATATTATTTTTACGCAAGAACGTCGCAGCAGCCTCTCAAGAAACCTGAGCGGCTGCAACGGTTGTGCTCGACGGCCAGAACGGTACTAGGTTATCCCACGTCTTGGCTGCTCTAGCAATCTGCACCTTAGTCCCGTAACCGAAGTCATGGCTGTAGGAGGTCGTAGTTAGTCCCAATCCAACCCAACCCAACGTGTCTTGTTCTGCTGCTGTTCCCGGGTAATTACATTCTGGGTAACCAACATCGAGCCCGCTGACGTAAAAAGTCACCTACGTGGCTCGATGGTACCCGTCAGATCATGCGCACCCCTTGGTGGTACCCATCTTCCCTCCGTGGTACCCATCTTCCCTGCGTGGTACCCATCAACTGTGCGTGAATTCCCTGACTGGTACCGCAACATTTCAACCGAGCTGTACACCGTACAACAAGGGTTTCAATGCGATTTTCACTATATTATACCAACGTTTTCTGTCTGCAATTGAACATTAATACATTTGAACATTAATACCTTTGAACATTAATACCTTTGAACGTGCCTTACACTGGATAGAGTGCAACCTAGAAAAAATCAACTCCCCTTCTAAAATCCTCACGTTACCTCCGAACCTTTGTAAGCTCACATCACTGAGCGATAGGTAGCGTGAATCTTACGACCATGTTTCTCAGTTGGTAATCTGAACAAAGTTCATAAGGTTGTATGCAAATAAATTGAGCATGTACCTCCACAGCTAAATAGAAAAGCATAAACAAATAATACGTACATTCGTTGGTTTCTGGAAACAAAACAATACCCATTAATGAAAATCAAATAACCTTAAGTCAATATATATATTACGTGTCAGTTGATCGTTTGTTACACGGATGTTAATTTTTGTGTTTCGGTTGATGCAATATATCTGTGGTGATTTAAATTATAGCACGTTATAATGTGGATGTTTATGAGCCTAAAGAAATCTACACAATAAATGTTTTCCTAAATTCAGCTTTTCTTCTACACTTTATTATAGGTAATGCGCTTGAAAATTTGACCCGATTATGTGGCACTTCGGGCTTCGGACTCTATTGAGCTTGTAAACGTTAAGACAATATAGTGAAAAACGCATTGACACCCTTGTTGTACGGTGTACAGCTCGGTTGAAATGTTGCGGTACCACGCAGGGAAGATGGGTACCACGGAGGGAAGATGGGTACCACCAAGGGGCGCGCATGATCTGACGGGTACCATCGAGCCACGTAGGTGACTTTTGACGTCAGCGGGCTCAATGTTGGTTACCCAGAATGTAATTACCCGCTGTTCCCTTGTGGATGGTTGGTGGGAAAATGGCAAGTGTGGTCCAGGCTCTTGACTTCTGATGGAAGCTGATTTGCGGAGAGGAGGTGAAACCCTAGCTCCCAAGTTGCTCTGCTGCTGCTTTATCAGGGTGTCTGTCTGCCTTCTCGTGTCTTGTGTTGTTGCTCTCCTTGTATTGTCCTGCTGGTTGGGTGATGAGGCGAATTGTGAACTTGTGGTGTATCATGTTGTCAGACTGAACTTTGACGGGTAGAAACAGTCTGCTTTTCAGAAATCTATATGGTTTCTATGCGGTTGAATATGGTTATTTGAAATTCCTACACGCCATAAGTGCAGGTGGGGGAAGGCTAGTGGGAATCAGGCCTGTTGTTTCGTTTTGGGCCCCCCGGACAAATCAGGGGGCCCGGCATGTATGACCCTGTATTTAGCAGGGTTGGGGCGAATCTCGGCCCTTTAGGCTTCAGGGCTGGAAAATTTTCTCCCTTGAATCGGGTTTGGCGCGAAAAAATCGGGAGCCTCATTTCAACTACCAAGCTTACAACTACGTTTGAGATCAACGACAAGCAAGCAAACACGACATGAAGAGAAATAGTTAGCGTCATATCACTACGCACGCTTTGCAGGCTTCCTAGCCTTTGCAGAACCGATGATCGTCTGCACATCTACTACCCAACCTTCAGGGTAGTTCTTGTGCACTTCTACCCAACCTTAACCGTCACCCACTCCACAGAGAGCGAGCTGTGATTGGTTTAAGCACAAGTTCTAGGTTGAGTTGAATTTGTGGCCCAACCACGCAACTCGGAATTTTTTGTTGGATGCAATCAGGTTAGAAACGAAGGGGAAAGGAGAGGGAGTAGTGTTGGGGGGGGAGGGGAGTGGAAGGGGGGTCTCGAGAGATTTTGTTCCAGGGCTCGCCTAAAATCTGCCCTTTACACACCGGGCCTGAGCCCGAAATCAGCCCTGTAAAGAATCAGGGCCAGAATATTTCCAACCCATCAATTTCAGTTTCCAAGGGCAACCCAGCCCTGGAATTCAAGGTCCAGCAGGGCAAACGCCCTGCAAGCGACAGCCCTGGTGGGAATATCTGTGGGAAGGCTAGTGGGAGGGCCTGGCAGGATGTTCTGTGCGTTGCACTTGATGACATCGTCTTTGCAGCAGCCAGCTGATCCGACTCCTCATGTTTGTCCACGTCCACTGACCCATCTGCGACGGGAGATTTTTGTCAGCAGGAATCTAGTCGCATGGAAGTCGTTCATCGATTAGATTGGTTCGTTTCTCCGTCGCCCGTAACGTAAACTGTTCTGCCCAAAACAAGGAGCTTCGCCAATGGCCATTGGCCACTCCCACTGCCCACACATGTTCTCCTTTCTTTCACTGGCTCCAATCCAATCCCCCGTTCGCGCTGCCTCGCACGTAGTGTTTGTGACACGACCAGCCCAACTGCATGGGTGTCATCGTCAACTCTTGTTGTCTGCTTGGGTTGGTTGTCTGTCACGACTCACCAACCGTTCACTTCCGCATTACTCCGCGTTTTTTCATTCCTCCTGCCACACACAATCTGTCAAGAGTCGACAATTATTGCTCGGACTGGTTTAGGCAGGCAGATTTTTCCCGCAGGGGTAAACTTCCCACTGCATCGGACAGCCTTACTTTCCACAATATCTATACTTCGACCCGTACATTCATTTATCAAGCGTACAGTTCCTGACATTTTCACGAGGGGCCGCGGAACATTGAAAACATTGGTTCAGAAGGACCATTCCAAAACATAGCTGACAATCTTCACGATGACTTCTTGGCGCTGTTCTGCTGGAGTTCTCGTCGCTGCAACGTTGGGGGATTGGTAAAGTTCGCAATAGCTTCAGGTGCCTTTTTGGTTGACTTGGCAACACATGAAGGTTCAGTTTTAAAACCAGGGTACACATTCAACGCGACTCCAGGCTAAATTTTGGGCGGCATGTTTGCGGGAACTGCTGATTGGTTGACGAGTAGCGAATAAATAGTTGAGAATGGGCGAGCATGGGGCGGAAATTGATAACACTTGGATCTAGAAATTGATAACACTTGGATCTAGAAATTGGGGATCAAGGGGAGGGCAACTGGGTTGGCGGAAAGGGGAGAGGGGGTGAGACGATATTGTGGGGGAAGGGGAAACAATTTCGGTGGGAGCGGAATAGGTATGGGGAGGGGGGAAACGAATTGGCGGAAGCACATTCGATGACTTCGGTTTACATTTGCCAAATCTCGAGGGTTCAAATGTTCACCTGCTGAAGCGAACACTCCCCCCAGATATTCCTAAATCACTGAGTAACCCCGAGGTCAAAGGTTAACCTTTGACAGAAATCCAATTGAATGTGCACCCTGGTTTTAACCGACGTAAGCTTCTCGTTTGAACAGCTCAGCCAAACTCGGGTCTGCCCTTTCGGACACGGTCTGGCGAAAAAATAACAACCGAATTGGGTGTTGACGCGTACAGACAAGAAATTAGCCAAAAAAAAATCAGCAGCCCCCGCATCAGTGGTGCGGAGGTGATTCCACCTCGAGAGGTCGCACCAGTTGTGCGTACCATTTGCCTGGAGTGGCATTTTCCTGGAGTGGAAATGGCTTGGAACAAACAGGCGGTTATGGTACAGTGTCACAAAAGTGCTGTTCTGCAGGTTTCCTCGGTTTTCTTGATGCGCCCAGCTTCGGACAATGCCCAACCTGAACCGACGCACCACTAGTGCGGATGGAAAAATACGCGAAGGCCATTTTTGGCCAAAAGAACAGGGGAAAGCGCAGTCACAATTATGGCCGTACTATCACGTTTGGTCACGGGGTTATCACGGACAATCACAGTACAGTACATCGCTATCACGCATGATCACAGCGCTATCACGCTTGATCACTCCTCGCCCCGCAGGGTTATCACGTTTGGTCACTCGTTGAAACGCCCGCCAAAAAGTCGAAACTCTCAAATCTACTGTACAGATTCGGGTACTTTTATCTCGCGCGCGTTTTGTCTGTAGTGAAAAACGTGATGTGACTGTCGAAATATACTCGGTCCTTGTTAGGGAACGATGCAGTTTAATGCAGAGTCCGCATTTCGCAGTGAATATACGCGAACTACATGTTACAGTTATCAATTATTCACATCGGCATAAGCTTATATTACAAGATCGCGTATATTCACTGCGAAATGCGGACTCTGCATTAAACTGCATCGGTCCCTAACAAGGACCGAGTATATTTCGACAATCACATCACGTTTTTCACTACAGACAAAACGCGCGCGAGATAAAAGTACCCGAATCTGTACAGTAGATTTGAGAGTTTCGACTTTTTGGCGGGCGTTTCAACGAGTGACCGAACGTGATAACCCTGCGGGGCGAGGAGTGATCAAGCGTGATAGCGCTGTGATCATGCGTGATAGCGAAGTACTGTACTGTGACTGTCCGTGATAACCCCGTAACCAAACGTGATAATACGGCCATAATTGTGACTGCGCGTATAATTTCCCAAAGAACTGCGCCCTTGGTTGGCGATACAGTCCCACTGCACAAAGTCCTGTCCTTCAGGTGTCTGGGTGGACTGCCGCAATCAGGTTGGGGCATCAAACAGTTCAACACTCACAACACGAATTATTTTAGAATATAATAATTATTAGTCTCCACTGTTGGATCACATTGTTTAAAAAATATAGTATCTAAAGGCGGGTGTAGAAGGCAGTTATTCTATACGATACCAGCTATTGATACACCCATATTTATTCAATATTCTTTTCTCTGGCGAAATAAATGAGATATTTATACATTAGGGCTGATTGGATCCATTCTATTATTTTCAAATGTTGATGTGTGAGATTGGTGTGTGTGTGTGTGTGTTTGTATGTGTGTGTGTGTGTGTGTGCGTATGTGTGTGTGTGTGTGTATGTGTGTGTGTGTGTGTGCGTGCGTGCGTGCGTGCGTGCGTGCGTGCGTGCGTGCGTGTGTGTGTGTGTGTGTGTGTGTCTATGTGTGTGTGTGTGTGTGTATGTGTGTGTGTGTGTGTGTGTGTGTGTGTGTGTGTGTGTGTGTGTGTGTGTGTGTGTGTGTGTGTGTATGTGTGTGTGTGTGTGTGTGTGTGTGTGTGTGTGTGTGTGTGTGTGTGTGTGTGTGTGTGTGTGTGTGTGTGTGTGTGTGTGTGTGTGTGTGTGTGTGTGTGTGTGTGTGTGTGTGT
Organism: Closterium sp. Naga37s-1; assembly: GCA_947471745.1. Taxonomy (NCBI): domain Eukaryota; kingdom Viridiplantae; phylum Streptophyta; class Zygnematophyceae; order Desmidiales; family Closteriaceae; genus Closterium; species Closterium sp. Naga37s-1. Next base: position 376,878 of record CANJKZ010000235.1, on the reverse strand, counting down.
GTGTGTGTGTGTGTGTGTGTGTGTGTGTGTGTGTGTGTGTGTGTGTGTGTGTGTGTGTGTGTGTGTGTGTGTGTGTGTGTGTGTGTGTGTGTGTGTGTGTGTGTGTGTGTGTGTGTGTGTGTGTGTGTGTGTGTGTGTGTGTGTGTGTGTGTGTGTGTGTGTGTGTGTGTGTGTGTGTGTGTGTGTGTGTGTGTGTGTGTGTGTGTGTGTGTGTGTGTGTGTGTGTGTGTGTGTGTGTGTGTGTGTGTGTGTGTGTGTGTGTGTGTGTGTGTGTGTGTGTGTGTGTCTGTGTGTGTGTGTGTGTGTGTGTGTGTGTGTGTGTGTGTGTGTGTGTGTGTGTGTCTGTGTCTGTGTCTGTGTCTGTGTCTGTGTCTGTGTCTGTGTCTGTGTCTGTGTCTGTGTCTGTGTCTGTGTGTCTGTGTCTGTCTGTGTCTGTGTGTCTGTGTCTGTATCTGTGTACGCATGCAATGAACTAGGAGTGTTTCCAACATCCTTTAATTTGTATCGCGTACGCCACTACGACTAGTGTCAGCGAAGTGAGGAGGGGCCATCGTCGGTTGTGGTGGGGAGTCTGGACGACATCTCCGTCCAAATTCTACACGTCACAGCACATGGAACACCCGCGCGCGCGGAAACGCGCCATTTTCCCCAGTTGGTACAGTAGTGGGGGGACGGGGGGTGGGGTGGGGGGAGGGTGTCTAGCGGGAGGGTGGATGCAGGGGCGTGGGTTTTGGGGGGGCTTGGGATGGGTTGGGATGGGATGGGATGGAAGTACACCCCTCCTGACGGGAGTCGTCATGTACACCCTCTTTCTCGCCGTTGTGAATTTGGTTATAGTGAAGTCAAGATGGGAAAAGCACGGTTAACGGTGGTTAAATTAAGTCTCAATATGGTTCAAACAGACAAATCGAAGATAAGGTTTTCCACCAGTTCGGCACAGTTCAGTGTAGCGAGAAACAGGGTTGTACAGAGTCGCAGTGTGGAGCAGAGGACGGTCAGAACCGCGCCGCGCCTGATTCGGGGTCGGTGGGACGCGGATTTTCTCTGAGTGAATCCCGCTCGCAAAGAGACGGGCACCGATTCACCGAACTGAAATCTCGACAGCTTCGTTGCATCGTGGCCTTTCAGACACGCATTTCCTTTCCTCCAGATTTGTTTCAGGTGCCCCGCATGCAACAATTCCTCGGTATTCAACGCGCATTGAAATCTGGACGACTCGACTCGAGCCGACGACGACAGAAACCCAGCTCCCGCCAATCCGGGCCTGGCATGCGGATGGAGCAGCACCACCAGCCCAGCGAAGCTCCCCGCGCCTTTCGTGGAAAACCACTTAGCTTGTCAGGTAAAGCATAAGTAGGTTGAAATCAGTTGACACACAATCACTTTTGTTCAGTCGTCAACAACTACTCATACCAAAGCACTAGAACTATCCTGCATTTCGAACATCGCTCCCTATTTACCTTTCAATCACTGCGCTTCTCGAGGACTGAGTCGGTATAAGCTTTTAAGCAGAGACGCCGGGACCACCGCCCCTAAGATCAGTAGATTCCCATAAATCATGGGATCCAACGGCCAGATGCAAAAGCCCGCTTCCGCTCTCTTCCTCTCTCCGCACGATTTCGGCGGAAACAGCATTTGGAGCGTTAGCCAGGTCAACAAGCCCGTGGGGAAAACGCAGCCGCAGCTCCGGGTTCAATTAGCTGAGGACGACATGAGCGAGTGTGATTATAACGGGAGTGATTGCGACGACAGCTGCTCTACCGACTCTACCTTCTCTTGCCTCTCCCCTCGCTCCTCCGCATCTTCCGCCTCTGGTTCGCTTTCTCCCACTTCCGTGCTTCGAAGCGGCGCTTCCGTCGCCAGGAATACGGTTGACCCGTTTAACGCGGATATTGCGGACGACGTGGGGCCAGCGGATAGCGAATCTGATGCTGACGAGATTAATCTGCCCGACGACCTCGACCTCTATCCTTGCGAAAACTCGTCCGTTCTCGCAGCTTTCGCGAACAGCTCTTCCGACAGCATTCTGGGTCGGCCCGCATTCCCCCCCGCTGCTGTCTCCACTTCCGCCCCTTACCTTGCGCCCGCGCCCGCGCCTCTTGCGCGCGCTTACGGATCTGCCGCGTTTCCCCCGAACCCGCAAGTGCAGTATCAGCAGCAGCAACAGTTGATGCAGCAGCAGATGAGCCTGTACTGGCAGCAGATGTACCTGAACCAGATGCACCTGCAGCAACTGGTTCACCTCCAGCAACAGCAGCAGCAGCAGCAGCAGCAAAGGCAGCAGCAGTGCGCGGCACCTCAGCAGCCACAGGAAGAAACCCCGCGGGTTTTCCTTCCGCCGCGCTTCCTTCCCCAGCAGAACACCGCGGGCACGGGGGTCTTCCTCCCGCCCACCCGCGCGTGAACTACCACACGGCACAGAAGATGTCGCAAAGATGGTTCTGATTTCGCCAGCTCGAATGGTTACCAAATAAGGCATGTGACGATTCTGTGGTTACGGTAGTCCTGTACATGGTTTTGATAGAGCTGCTTGGGGGCTGCTGCTGGTTACCCTGTGTGTGCTGTTGCTGAGTGCAATGCACAAGGGGTAACCATTAGCAGCTCGCCAAATAAGGAGTAGGTCACAGGGCTCATGCCCTCTGTGTGCTTATATGCATGGTGTTGTGTGAAGTAAAAAGTTGGGTCTCTGTGATCCTTAGGGCCATGATCTCATAGCAAGCAAAACCGCTGCGCTGATAGGAGTATAATCAGGACTAACAGAATTGCAACAAATGTGGAACGTTTCTAGTGCCCATAGTGTACAGCGCTAATGGGCTTTACACAACCTTCCGACCCCGCTTTGCTTTCCTCACAGGGGGTGAATGGTTGTGTGTGCCCTGAAACGTAATCTTCTCTGGCTGCCCGTCAACAACATCAATGGTTCTAGTTGCCCGACAGCCACCAGACGAATGTAAACTGCAGCGGTAGTATTTCCTTAAGAAGGGAGCCTCCCCTTTCGGAGCGATGACCTTGTTTCCATAGTTGTGCCACCTGTAGTTTGGATCGCTCGGGTTCGTGCTCCCGGCAGCATGCGTACGACAAGCAGCTATATCCGAACCACCAGCAGCATGGCCGGCAACTTCCGGGCCGGAAAGAGTGGCTCGAGTGGCAGGCATAGGACCGGGCATTGCTCCTGGACCGGAAGGCGTGGGATTGCCGCTACAGCCGGCATTGCCCCTTGCCTGTAAGTACTCCTCCATTGCTTCAACTCGCCTTAGTCCCGTGTGAGGAGCATGCATCCTCCGAGCAATAAGTTTCGCCCTCTTGTTTCCCTTCTCGCGTATCTCCTTTATTTCTCTCTCCCCCACCTTGGAAGTTTCCGGCCCTCTCGGCTTGGAAGCTTCTTCAGGCTGCTCTGCGGCCAAAGCTGACAGCACTGCAGGAGGTGAAGCTCCTCTGGTTAGTTCAGACGTCGGCAATTGAAGACACGTGGCGTTGCCAGTACGGATCCTGGATGGCCGTGAGTTGCTCAATGCGGGGGAAGGCACTTCGGTAGTCTGCCCAGAATACTGAGTAGACTCCAGCACGCACCCTCGAGCGAATCCCACCGCGTGGCTTCCGTTTCCTGGATGGTGCGCGATCCCGCCCTCACCCCTTCGCCTTGCCAAGGATGATTGAAGCAGCGCGGCCAACACGGCCTTGCGTCGAATACTCTCTGGAGAGGTGGGGCAATCGCTCACAGCTGGCATGGCCGGCACAAGAGTAACAGCTGTTTCCGCTGCAAAGACGACTCGGGCTCTCATGTCGGCGGTTACCGTCAGCGCAGGATTCGGAACGGTTACCGCACGGGTTACCGCTTCAGGGAAGGCAGGAGACTCAGGTTCGTCAAGGGCGGCGTCGCTTAAAGCCTGTGCGATTCCTGAGAGAGGGGACGAAGCTCGGTCGCCGTTTTCCCTGCCGCTGTTGCTGCTGGCGCCGCCCTCTTCATCAGCAGCCGTGCTGCTGCTGCCAGAGCTGCTATTCTCGCTCGCCGTGTCCCGGAACGAAACGACTTGGCACAGCGCCTCCGGATCTTGCGCCATGTCGGTGGTCGATGCAGGCCTGTCGCCGTCGATCATGTTACCACTCGCGCTCGCGTTCGTTCTGCGTCGCTTCATCTGCTTCAGCAGCCCTGTGAGAGTCAGCCCTGAGCCGCCATCATCACCAGCGCCATCATTACCGACGGGAGAGCCAGGTCCGCCAATACCGACGGCACACGCCGGGATCGCAGCACCAGCATCGGCGTTAGAAGGAGCATTCCCGCAAGCGGCGGCACCGGCCGCGTTAGCAGCCTGCCGCACGCTGTCGCGCCACAGGCGGGGCGATTCCGATTCGACTCCCAGCCTCGCCGCAGTTGCCGGTGGCTGAGAAATCTCGCCGCCTGTCAGCGGGATCTCCGATTCGGGCGTCCGATGCCACTGGCAGTGGTGAGTCGTTGCCGGATCCAGCCCACCGAGATTCGCGGCGTGTGCCGCGCGGAGAGCTTCAAAAGAGGCGCCATGGAATTGAAGGCTCGTCGTGGCGGGCTGGAAGGCCAGTGTCGAGTCGCCAGCATCGAACGAGTTGTTTGTCGTGTCGTTTCCCTCCAGGAAACCGTACAAGTTGTTCTTCGTGTCGTTTTCTTCCCGGAAACCGCCGTAACCCGTGGTGATTCCGTCATGATGGCTAACTTGGTGAAGCTGAAGGTGACGAGGCGAATCCGAGTCGCTCAGCGACCGTCTGAAGTTCCCGTAACTGTATGCTGCGAGCGCCAGCGGCAACAGCCCAGTTGTCGCCGCCATCGTCGTTGAGTCGGCGTTCGCGCGGCCGTTCGCGGAGATCGCGGCGGCGGAGTTGGCGGAGCACTCGTTCTGTACCGCCGCTGCGGCGTCCGCGCCGGCCTGCAGGTCGGCGAGGATTCTCGAGACGCACAGATCGCGCCGGTGGTCGTTGCAGCTAACGGCTGCGCCGAGGATCATCGCGTCGCCTTGTAACTGCTCGCCATGCGGTTTGTCAATCACCTTTATTTCACCGTACAGCGGTTCGGCAGACGAGATTTCTGACGCCGGCGCGGCGCCGCCGCCTGGGAGTTCCAAAGCGTCTTCAAAGGCGGGCGCGGAGGCAGCAGTATCGGCGGGCCACGCGTCAGCCCAGTCGCCGGTGTTGATGGCTTCGGGCGGGACCTCCCACAAGCTGTTGCTGAAGCACGGCGAGTCGAAGAAGCGATCGTGGTTACTCATCGAGTTCGATTTGTTCAAATGTAGTACAGGGGGTTGGTTGTGTCCAATCGGTTCGAGTGGGTGGGATAGGATGGGGTTCGATTGCCGTGTATGTGAAAAACCCGGCGAGATTGGGACCGAGGAAAGCGGCGAGGTTTGACAACGAGTGAAACGCTGACCAATACTGAATATCCGAGGGTTGACTATATGGTCTCAATTTCAACGCGTCAACTCTTGAGGCAGATGCAGAACTCTTGTGTGCGTGAAGAGTTCTTCGTTGAGAGTGGTCAAGTGAAACGATGCCTGACGGTCATTGGAGGAAAAGAGTGTAGGCCATCTGGCATAGCGTAGGATGGCATGGCGTGTCTGATGGTGGCGGGAAGTTCCGTGACCGTGGAGTAGACGCGAACGCCACTGCGCCACCAATGCACGCGCTGAAGAGTCTCCGCCTAACGGGGTTGCGGGCAGCACTTCCGCCAACGCGCTGAAGGCCGAGCATGGAACTGGGAGGGTGGCGAGGCGAGCGAGGTGACGGGGGGAGCGAACCGCGCCGCATGTCCTCCAAATATCGCGCCACGCAACTCTTTACCTCCGATATGTAACTGGCTTGTGGCGAAGACAAAGGATGCAGAAAGCGAGCGACAAGTTTATCGTCATTTCGTAGCTACCAGCGAAAAGCTGTAGTCTGGATTCGCAATTGCGTTTGTTCGTTTCACTTCACCCAATCAACATCTAGGGGCAACAGAGAGACTGTGTTGACCAGGTCAACGACAACCAGATCTACGACTGACACAACGGGCATGGTCCGAAACATTTTGGGGCTGGTCTGAAAAGCAGTGGAGCATCTCGTGCAGATTGATGGTTGCTAGGGGGACAGTGTAACCTCTACAGCGATGTACCACGCAAGACCGTTGTAGCCTCTACGATATTGGATACCTTGACCTACTCAACTCATCCCAACATCAATTACAGAGAACTCGGTGTGATTAACTTTGCACACTATCTAATCAAGTAGAGCTTGAACACAACCAAGCATGAACCTTCTCACCAGATATTAACGTCGTAATCCAGTTTAAATCTCTTTTTTTCATAAAAATAACCATTTATAATTTTCAGACCGTAGCTGCAAAAACCAAGTACCGTAGAAATTTTTTTAACAATGATATTTCCATTTTTTTAATACATATCAGCACACATTCTTACTGACCATTTGATTATTGTAAGGAAAATTCCTTTTCCTTACTTCGCATCCCTGCTCAACGCGTACATCACTGTAGCACCACAGTCAGCACCGTTACCACTCGCAACCCTCGCATCGACAATCCGCCCGCCACCTTCGCGCATCGCACCCCGACCTCACGGCTCGGCGGGTAACCCGCGCTCCGGGCCTCCTCGTCGACACTTTTTCCCAACCTCAGTCCCAGGCCCGTCGCGCGACAACCACAGTCCATTACCGTTACCACTGTAGTTTCGCTATATATTCTTCGCTCATGCCTTCGCTCATTTGGACTCTTGTTTCGATAGTGCAATTCTCGTTCGTTCACTCAATTGCACTCGTAACACCTGGTATTCAGAGCCTACGATCTCCTCTCGGACCGCACCCACACCTTCGCTTCCCCACTATCTCAATTTTTTGGGGGGGGTAGACGTCTCTCAGCGACACAGCACCGCCGCTCGTAGTGCTCTCTCGTAAGCACGCACGGCCACGACCGAGGCTCTCGCTGAGCTCGCCCGACACCCCCGAAAATGGCCGAATTCACGCTCGCCACATTGACGCAGGAGCAGCTCGACCGTCTAGTGCGCCAACTTGAAGATTCGGCGCTCGAAATTGCGACGCTCACGGCGGAACGTGACTCCGCGCGTCAGCAATCAACGATGAACACTCCAGCGCCACCACACGCACCGACAAATGCATCTGCACAATCAGACGAGCCGATCGTCATCTCGTCCGACACACCAACACAAAACAACAGCGTGGGACAGCGCTCAGGCGCAGCCAGCGATGGCGCCGCCCAGCCGATGCCTGGCATGGGAGGAAACAGGGTCGCACCAAGCCCGCGGGAGCCTCGCGAAGCCCGACGACACGTGGAGTTCGCGGCGACAAGTGGCGAATAGACCATTATGGCACCAATGCCACTCAAGCCGCAACGCCCGCCCTGCTTCGACCCGAGCCAGCGTGGAGGTCCGACGGTTCAATCGTGGGTCTTCAGGATGAACGTCTTCTTCGACGCAAATTACGTCGAGTCGGATGCAGCGAAGATTCGGTATGCCGTTTCGCTGCTAAAGGGCCCCGCCATGGACTGGTGGCGAGTCATCGTGACGTCGCCACGCGCCTACGAGCCACCGTCGCAAGAGGAAGGGCCCACGGGCCCAGCTGTCACCTGGAGTTCATTCTGCGAGACCGCCCAATACAGCACGTGGGATGCGTGGTGCGCAGGGCTTCGGGCGCGCTTCGAGCCGATCACGACTTCTATTTCGGCGCGTCAGAGATTGCGCACTTGGCGGCAGCTTGGATCGGTTCAAGACTATACGAGTGGTTTTCTCGCATTATGCGAGCAAGTCGGCTACATGCACGAAGCGGAGCGGGTGGACCATTACGTCGGAGGGCTGAAGCCGGACATCTCGCACGAAATCATGCTACGCGGGCTCTCGAACTTCAACGAGATTCTCGCGCTCGCCGAGAAAATCGACATTTTACGCCGTCCGAGACCGGGGTCCTACTATGGACATCGTCCTCGGGGACCGATCGAGCACGCCACTGTACACGCTGTTGCGACGAATGCAGCTGCCACACCGTTTAAGGGGCGCTGCTTTGCTTGCAACAGGCCGGGCCATCGCAAGAGCGAATGCCCAGAGGAGCTAAGGCGCCGCGGAGCAGAGCAGGGGAGGGAGTCTCCAAAGCAGGGAAACGCCAGCAGTCAGTAGGAATCGGGCCAACTACTGACGAGACTGCCTGCTCGCCCAACCCCACCGACCCTCACCGAGTCACAGTACCGATTCATGCTATCGATCGGACTCGGACGAATAAGGAGGGTACAGCGACGGATTGCCCAGTACTGATCCACGGGAAAATACAGGGAGCAGCAGTGAAGATTTTTATCGACGGAGGAGCAAGCCACAGTTTAGTTAATACCGCAACCGCACGAAAACTGCAGCTGACACTTAGCCGTTGCTTACCGGAGATAGACGCACGCTTAGTCGACGGCACGCCACTGGCCATACGGGAAAAGCTAGAGAGAGTCAAAGTCCGCTGCGGGGGAAATTTCGGGTTTACACAGGAAATGCTCGCAACGACACTGGATGGGCACGATATTTTACTGGGACGTGATTGGCTGCGACGGTATAACCCGCGAATTGACTGGACAACGGGTAGCTGCACCGTGCGAAATAGTGGTAACTGCGTCGAGCTACCTCGCTGGCAGTCGCCCGAGTCTTCAACGGTACACGTCAACGCCATCACAATGAAACGGGCTGTCGCTGCTGGAGCTGACGTGTACGCAGTAGACATCGCAGTAGTAGAGGAAGCAGAGCAGCCGAGTGATTTCAAGAAACTGCTGGCAGCCGTACCGCCCGAATTACAGGAACTGTTGAAACGATACCCCGGGATTTTCCCCGACGACTTACCGGAAGGGCTGCCACCTCAACGAGCACATGACCACCGAATCGAATTAGAACCGGGGGCACAGCCAACCGTACAGCGCCAGTTCAGACTGACACAGCCCGAGCTCGACGAACTAAGGAAGCAGTTAGATTACCTGTTAGAGAAATAATTCATCAGACCGAGCTCGTCACCGTTCGCCGCACCGATACTATTCACGCCGAAAAAAGACGGGGGTTTTCGCATGTGTATCGACTACAGAGCACTGAACAGGGTAACAGTCAAGTCGCGGTACCCCATTCCCCGCGCCGACGAACTGATCGACCAACTGCGAACAGCACGGGTTTTTTCAAAAATATATTTACGGGGAGGTTACCATCAGATTAGGGTCGAACCATCGGACTGCGCCAAAGAAGCTTTCAGGACTAGGTACGGGTCGTTCGAGTACACTGTGATGCCATTCGGGCTGACCAACGCACCGGCGACTTTTCAGATGACCATGAACGAGGCATTTAGGCCGCTCTTAGATAAATGTGTAATAGTCTACCTCGACGACATCCTCGTGTACAGTCGGGATTAGCAGCAGCACTTAGCAGATCTGGAAGCAGTGTTTAAGGTTTTAGACGAGCACAGATTACTGACCAAGGGTTCCAAGTGCGAGTTCTTCCAGGATAGGTTAGAATTTTTGGGGCACGTTATTTCGGAGGCTGGAGTTGAAATCGAACCAAAAAAGCTGGATACGGTACAAGCGTGGCATCCCCCGACGAACATCACGGAGCTGCAGAGCTTTTTAGGGTTCGTTAATTATGTGCGTTGGTTCGTCCCCGATATGGCACGGTTAAGCGCCCCACTGACGGACTTACTGCGGAAGGGGGTCGCTTTTACGTGGGGGGAGAAAGAGCATGCTGCCTTCTCTGCCCTGAAAAATGTTCTCTGTTCCCCGCCCGTCCTGCGCACCGCCGACCCACACCGCCCATTCGAAGTAGTTACCGACGCAAGCGATATCGCCATCGGAGCTGTACTGCTACAGGATTTCGGCAATGGCCTACAGCCTATCGCATACGAGTCACGAAATCTGCATCCGCCCGAGAAAAATTACCCGATACACGACCGCGAAATGCTTGCGATCGTGCACGCGTTCAAAGTATGGCGCTGTTACTTGACTAGCGCGGACGTGACAATACGGACAGACCATAAATCACTACAGTACCTTCGCGCACAGCCACACCTCAACCCACGACAGATTCGCTGGCTCGATATCCTCGAGTCCAACTTTCACTACACGGTCACTTACAAAAAGGGAGCCTCGAACATCGCCGACGCACTGACCCGCCCCACTGCCCAGATCCACGCAATACTACTCGCCCAGACAAGCCCGCTACTGACAGGCCTATTCACCCACGGGTACCAAACGGATCCATTCTTCACAGGAGGACATTCGCAGCAGTTCGCAGCAGCAAAGGGAGTCTATTACGCAAAAACCGGGACTGACCGCATTTGGGTGCCTGGGTATACACTGCTACGGGAATTACTGTTACAGGAGGCACACGACGGAGTTACCTCGGGGCATTTCGGAGTAGAAAATACACGGCAGCAGCTGCAGCGGTATTATTACTGGCCCGAAATGTTGACCGACGTACAACGACACGTGGCATCGTGTCCCACTTGTCAGCCCATGAAATCATCACGACAGCGGCCGGCGGGACAGTTACAGCCGATACCACCCCCAGAGCGTGCTTGGCAGCAGGTGACGATGGACTTCGTCACGGGGTTACCAGCTGGGGCGAGTGGGAACGACGCAATCCTGGTCGTCGTCGATCGACTGACGAAAATGGCACGTTTCGCAGCCTGCAAAAAATCAATCACAGTTAAAGAAACAGCACGCCTCTTCATCTCCACCGTCGTTCGACTGCACGGGATACCGGCCGCGATCATTAGCGACCGCGACACGAAATTCACCAGCAACTTTTGGCGGAACCTGTGGCAGCAGTTCGGCACACGACTGCAGTTCAGTTCATCATACCACCCCGAAACCGACGGACAGACAGAACGGACAAATCAGACCATGGAACAGCTCATCAGGGCCACGTGTGACGACCCGACCACGTGGGAACAGCAACTGCCACTAATCGAATTCGCGTACAACAACTCGCCATCCGCCACGACCCAACAGTCACCATTTTACCTAAACTACGGACAAGACCCGACAGTACCCATGACCCCGAATCCCGACAACCCAGTACCACGAGCACAACAGTTCACCGAAATATTACAAGCAGCACGGACCCGGGCAGTAGACGCAATAAAAAAATCGAACATCATCGCTAAACGCAACGCCGACCGCCACCGCAGACCCGTCACTTACCAGCCCGACGACTTAGTTTTACTTGATACTCAGAACCTCCGACTGCCCATCACCCCGAAACTCCGCCCCCGATACTGCGGGCCATTTCGCATAAGCCACATGCTTACACCCGTCACCGCCCACCTCCTCCTCCCTGCTGACTGGTACGTCAGCCCCTCATTCCACGTCAGCCTACTTCGCCCTTACGTCCCGTCCACGAGCCAACTGCCACGCAATCGCCCGGCCAGCATGACAAGACCACCAACTGAACCAATCATCACCCCCGAGAAAATCCTGAGTCACAGAGTTCGCGACCCGCGAGGAGCCCGAAGGATCGAATTCTTACTCCGCTGGAAGGACCGTACACCCACCGAAGACAATTGGGTTCCCCTGGACAGAATCGAAAACCACCCCGTCCTCACCGAGTATCTGCGCAGCCGAAATTTCAGGGATGTACACGCACTTTCGTAAGGAGGACCTCCTTAGGGGGGGGGGGGGTAGTGTAAGGAAAATTCCTTTTCCTTACTTCGCATCCCTGCTCAACGCGTACATCACTGTAGCACCACAGTCAGCACCGTTACCACTCGCAACCCTCGCATCGACAATCCGCCCGCCACCTTCGCACATCGCACCCCGACCTCACGGCTCGGCGGGTAACCCGCGCTCCGGGCCTCCGCTTCGACACTTTTTCCCAACCTCAGTCCCAGGCCCGTCGCGCGACAACCACAGTCCATTACCGCTACCACTGTAGTTTCGCTATATATTCTTCGCTCATGCCTTCGCTCATTTGGACTCTTGCTTCGATAGTGCAATTCTCGTTCGTTCACTCAATTGCACTCGTAACAATTATCTTTTGTACCAGTAATGCTGTAGACCTCGTCTTTTGCCATTACTACATTTCCAGTTGTCAAAGGGATTGAGCTGTCTAATTGGGTTAGGCGATGTTACACGATATGGCTCGGATCCAGTACACTGCACTGTAGGAGCAGGTCCGAGGCTCGATGCAGAAGGTCGGAAGTGGTGGGGAGTGGGGTGACTGGAAAGTGTAGCTCGTCAAGAACGGTAGAACACTGCTGAGCACGTACAACGGTTTTTAGTTCGGTGGAAAGTGGGTTTGCTCAGGTATATCCAACAGAGGAACAGCTTCGTCGAACCACCAAACCTGAGCATGACTGCCACGTATGCCACTCCCCCGACTTTCACTTCTCTCGTGCGCACGAAACAGTTCTTCAGAGTTCAACGCGTTTGAATTTTTAGATTCGTGTCGATGCGCGATAGAAACGCGGCTCCTGCCAGCACGAGCCGCGCATGGAGCAACGGCCTAGACAAGCGCCCCGTGCCTCTGATCGTCCATCAAGCCCAAGGACAAGCAAGTCGAGAATTGTTCTCACAAGTAGTCAGGTATTGTTGTGTCCAGAAATGACTAATTCCAGACCCTTGAGAGGTATCCTTACAATCGTCGCACCCACTTTTCCTTTCATTCCTTGAACGTGTGATTCTCAACCTCATAGAGTACTTGGCATAAACTTCTCAATAGTGACGAGGGGACCACCTGTAATACAAACGGCCCACAGCTATTATGGGATGCAACGGCCTGGCGCAAAACACCCCTGCTGTTCTCTTTCTCTCTGCGCACGACCTGGTCTTTTGGAATGTCAGCCGGATCGGCAAGGCCACGGGGAAACCGTAGCCGCAGCTCTGGGTGTAAGTACTTGAGGACGACACAAGCGAGTGTGCCTATACCGGGAGTGACTGCGACGACAGCCGCTCCACCGTATTTATTTCAACAGGGTCGCTTTTCTTCGCGGAGTTACTTTCAGCAGTAGGACCCCTTTCCCGCATTTCCGTGCCGTATGTAAGTGAAAACATTCTACATTGCACTCGGTAAACGACCCAAACAATTGATTGCACAAGAAGGAAAAAAAACAATCAATAGCAAACTGTGCGAGTTTTTACTGGCACGGAGTACACAATATGTAATGGGCTTAAAAAACCCTACCTACGACCTTACGTGTCCCTCCTCGCGAGCGGTACATGTTCGTGTGTGACGATAACCTTAATTCGCGGAGACTGCCCGTCAACATAATCGACGGTTTTCTTTGCCGGACAGCCTGCAGAACGTAGACTGCATTTGTAGTATATTCTCTTGAACGGAAATTCCTCTTCCGTATAAATGGTCTTCCTTCCATCGTCGCGCCACGTGTGGATTGCTCCACTTGGGCTTGGTGTCGTGTTTGCAGCTGCAGACGTATCAGCTGCAGACGTATCAGCTGCAGACATATCAGCTGCAGACGCAGCTGGACTGGAAACAGCAGACCCACCAGCGGTAGGAGTGGCAGGTGCTGATGTGGACGGAGTCGTTATCGTTGTAGGGGTGGTATGGGTGGTAGTGCTTGGGGTGTTAGGAGTTGAATTGGTAAGAGTTGGGGTGACAGGAGAGGCGGTGATAGGAGGTGAAGTGGTAGGAGTTAGGGTGATAGGAGTTCCGGTGATAGGAGGTGAAGTGGTAGGAGTTGGGGTGATAGGAGTTGCGGTGAGAGGAGGTGAAGTGGTAGGAGTTGGGGTGATAGGAGGTGGGGTGATAGGAGTTGGGGTGATAGGAGCTGGGGTGATAGGAGCTGGGGTGATAGGAGCTGGGGTGATAGGCGTTTGGGTGATAAGAGTTGAAGTGGTAGGAGTCGGGGTGATAGGAGCTGAGGTGGTAGGAGTTGGACCGGCATTTTTCATGAACCTCGCCCTCTTATTTCCTTTCTCCCCCATCTCTCTTTCCTGTCGATTTGCAGACTTTCTCTTGTCCTCCGCTTTGAAAGCAACCAGCCCGTTTTCCTTTGAAGCTTCCTCCGGCTGCACCGTTGCCAACGCTGACTGTTCTGCAGCGGGTGAAGCGCCTACGGTCGATCCCAATGTTTGCTGTTGAAGCGGTAAGTTGTGTGGCGGTTCAGCCAGGTGATTGCGGCTTATGTTCTGATTAGAGTTCAGAGGGAAAAGAGGGGCGCGGATCTGTTGACGAATGCTCAGGGTCGACGGATCTGTCGACCGATACTGCGAAGGTGAGGCACTGATACTTCCAGATCCGAAGCCACACGGCGCCGAATGTTGCGGCATGTTGGTGGTCGACGCAGGCCTGGCGTCGTCGTTGCTACCACTCGTATCACTCGCCGTGTCCCCGCGCGAAAGCATGTTACCCAGCGCCGAACTTCGCTGCATATTGGTGGTCGATGCTGGCCTGTCGCCGTCGTTGCTAGCACTCGCACCCGCCTGGCTTTTGTGTCGCGTCATCTGCTGCAACAGTCCTATGATGGTCGGCCCCGTGCTGCCGTCACTAGCGCCAGCAGTATCACCGCCGGCGCCAACGTAAGCCCCCTGATTCCCGTACTGCTGCTCTGCCGTGGCGTCAGCTTTTGGACCAGCGTCGGCATTAAATTTGGGGTCAGCGTCAGCGTCATCAGCATCAGCACCAGCAATATCACCGACGCCAACGCCAACGCCAGCACCCTCGTTCCCGCATTGCTGCTGCTCTGCCGTGGCGTTATCCTCCGATGCCAAGACTCTCAGACGCCGAGTCCCCGTCTGCTGCGTGGAATCGCCTGCTATCACGGCGGGATTGTCATTGTGGGTCTCGCATTGCTGCTGCTCTGCCGTGGCGTTATCCTCCGATGCCAAGACTCCCAGACGCGGAGTCCCCGTCTGCTGAGGAGAATCGCCGCCTATCGCGGCGGGATTTGCGCCGGCGAGTTGTAACGACGTGGCCGGCGAGGCGTTAAACAAATCGAGTGCAAACATTCCCAAAGCAGCCGCATGAAGATCTTCAGGCTGACCGTTCTCCCCCGCTTCGCCGTGTATGTCGCGATGCAGTTCGTGTGGCGGAACAACTAACCCCTTTCCAACGGCGGATGCACCAGGATGGGTCCAGCCACCCGCGTCCATGGCGTTATTGCTGGCTCCCCACAGGTCGCGAATTGAATCCAAATTAAGCCATGAGCTCCACATGAAGGGTAAGGAATGAGACAGCTCGGGATATATATCTAGAGGATCGAAGTGAGCCATTTGCCGCAACTGAGTTGGGTGATGTGCTCCGTCGCAGCGCCCAGCGAAACGCTAGCAAGGAATTCGTGGGGGATTGGGATGGGAGGGATGCAAAGCACTGGCCGGGGGCATCTGGGGTCGCGGGGATGACTGGCTTTGCCGCGAAGTTGCTAAGGGCCTCACTTCATATCCCAGTGAGGCTCTGACAAATTCGACAGGGTTGAGATTCAGAACTCTTTTTGCTGCTGCGAGAATTTCTGGGTTTTATACAGCTCCAGGCTCTCGCGTAGCGTCTCTGTCTCACCACCACCGTGTATTGTTCGCCTGCGTGCAACGAGCGCCAGCTGACGCAGGCGCTGTATGAACTTTTCAGTTCAGATCCATCTTTCGCCTACAGTCGATGCTCACCTTATCCCGTGTCCAAAGGTCATTACAATCAGAAAAACAGTCACTTTTGCCCGTGAGTGACTGAAATGAGCAAAGGGGTAGAGTCACCAAGTTGCAGAAGGTCGACGTCTTGAGTTCAGAAACAACAGGGGTTGCCCGTCGCATACGTCATCGCATACGTCATACAAAGGTTAACCGAGTTACAGCGACTTGGCGAAGGTCCCACTTTTACTATACAGTCCCATTTTTTCCCGTGGCGATGTGGCGAAGATCGAGGAAATGTCTGTTGCCCGTTTCAGTCTATTGCCGCCCGCCTACCTATTGTTCTTGAAATGAGCACCGACTGTATTGTATCACTGTTCTGCTAAGACAAGAGTTCCACCCTGCTTTTGCCGCTGTAATACTTAAAGCCGTGGCCCAACTATCAACTTCAACTTCAAAGTATTATAGCTTGGAAGAGGTTGACCCAGGCAGTTCAGAGCCGAGAAGTTTGTCCTCTTCTGGTTTTCCAGTTTTTTCGTCCAATAGAATTCAAGTTACTCACATGCCATTTTTGCCCCCCTACTGTTCCTAAGAAGTTGCACCCCGCCTTTAAGGGCGTGCACCCTGATGAATTCTTGGAAACAAGTGTCGACCACTCTACTTTTTTCCCAGGTCAAGACTAGACCTTTGCGCACTGCCATGTAGCTTACGAGGGTAAAAATACTGCGAGCTGTAAGCTAAGCTCACATTACAGAGTTGGGGACACCTCACAAGGAACACTGCAGTGGCAGAGTGAGCTCCGGTCCTTACTCGGGATCTTGCTGGGTCCTTCAGAACATGTGAAGTTGCCGCAAGTGGACACACCACCCCCGTGCGCTGGAGCCTTGGTGGTTCGGGAGAGCAGGTGTGAGGAAGGAGGATCAGTGCCCCGCGCCGCATGTCCAACAGACACATTCAATTCCCTTTACTTTTTTCCTAACGATTTCTGTCGTCAGCAAATTCAGCGGGTCCAGCGCGATTGCGCTGGCAGTGGCGAAGGAGTTCGTTTGTGATTCGCTCGATCGTGTTCACGGCTGGTGATCAGCTTTGCGAATATTCCATTCCATTCATCGGACGGCTGAGGCAGCTTGAGATGGTCCGACTCCAGAAACTTGGGAACATCACAGCCTCATCAACTCTTGAAGCAACCAAGGATGGTCCGAGGACCGGTCCGAAACAGCGAGACCAAGTCCGAAGCATGTGTAGAATAGACCACGTTATACCGCACAAAACCGTCATCCATTTGTTCCTTTCCACGTTCACATATCTTGTATCTGTTCAAAGCGGTTAGTCGCAGTTCATGGCGGTCAATATAACAGGCCGCTTTGGTTTGCGCACAATTGTCCTTCAGTTTATAATTGCTCAACAACCATCCTGACTAATCTAAACATTGAATTGACCACTGTACGTCGTGAAGAATCGCATTGAGCCGTACTCAAACGAACAAAAATGACACACCCTTAGAGAAGTAATGTTGCAACCTTGCACCAACTCTCATCGGACCTGGTCAGGGTCCTCGTTATCAGACCAAATCGGTCTGATGGTCTGAAAATCAGACCTACTTTTTTCATTTCATCTGAACCGTAAGGCGGGTATTTTTATTTCGTATGAACCGTAAGACCGGTGCTTTTATTTCGTCTGGAAAAAAAGACTCAGCGTTATCTTTCGTCTGAGTAATCAGATAGTGAGTACATTTCCGTCTGGCAGCAAGTACCGAGCAAGCAGCCCCCTCCACGCGAACATTCGAGCCCGAAACCCTTGCCCCCCTTCCACCTAGTTTCCTCGAATCGAAGTCCACCCTGTTACGGTATGAAGTTTTATAAGTAAGGCATTCCTGTATGCTGCAGGAGCCGACTCTACCGAGTATGAAGTCGAGGAGTCAGAAGAGTCGAAGCGACGCAGCAACCGTCTGACCAAAGACCGATGAAGGCAGAAACATCTGAAATGAAAAATGTTACGAATACTAATACTTGAATATTACTGTGCACTCTTCACCGCAGCAAAGAGAAGCACGCAATATCGCGAATGAACGCGAAGCGTCAGACGGTTGGAAACGACTCGAAGCGTCAGACAGTTGGGACGCATCTGAACCGTCGGAGCAGACAGCATCAGGCAGCTGCAGGCAGGATGGCTTCGGCGGGAACAGTTTCGTAACTGTTCGCGCCGCACGGTTGGGAATGTATTTGAATAAGGGAATGTACCCCTTAGAGTACATGGCTAGCTAGGTCGTTTCATCTCCGCTGTACTCATATTTATATTTGCTGTATTTGCATGTTTTATTCATCTCAAGCATTTACATCCACTCTGCTATTGAGGTCAAGGGCCCACCAACATCACTTCTCTGCGTGCGAACCTTCCTGAGTAGATCCTAGGCCACGATCAACTTCTGATCGCAGCATGGTATGAGAGCAACTCAGGAATCCTTCGCACCGCCATCTCCGAAATCTATGACATTCGGAAAGTGGCGTCCGGCACACGATCACGTGTAAGAATGGCCGGAGGATCTGGAGGTCAGACGAATCTGACGGCTGAAGCGCAGCCCAACCCGGCTGCGACAAACGAGGAAACGACGACGATTCCTTCCGCCGTCCTCGCACAACTGCTTCAGCGACTCACGAGCCTGGAGCAAGGGCTCCAGACATTGCGGAATGGCGATGCGGGAACCTCTTCCCAACCCACTCAACCGGCCCCAAACGGCCAAAACTCCGCCCCGCAAGTCTTCTCCCTAGATACGAATGGCTCAACCCCCAAGACTCCCTGTCCCAGCGATGAAGCAATTCTCTCCGCGCAATCAAGGTTTTTGAGCATATAAAAAATACGGTAAAGACAAGCGTGTGTTTTGACGGCAGAGACTTTTACACCTGGAGCTTCGAGCTGGAGCTGCTGCTGCAAAACGCGCAGATTTATCATTATTTCGACGGGAGCTACTCGGGACCTGCTGAGGAAACCGACGACGCAAGGACGCGCTATTATAACGAGTCCCTGATGGCGTACGGGATTCTTCTGCGTAACATGTCGCCGGCGGAGCAGCTGAACATTCGTTCATACAAGACATCGGCTGCCCCAGCCCTCGACGCTTGGCGCCACCTGAACGGCGCGTATCAGCCCAAGGACTCCGTCTCCTCGAGCCGACTACTCCAGCAACTGCTGGAAACTAAGATTACCTCAGGGGAGAAGGTCAACAGCTACATCAACCGCTGTCGGAGCCTTCGCGATCAAATCGTGAAGTTGGGAAGCTCGATTTCCGAGGAAATCTTCGTGAACATTGTGCTTCAAGGGCTTGGCCCAGAGTGGCGGCCCTGCAAGGCGCTCCTCCGACAGCAGGGGGTCATCTCGGAGGGCGCCCTTTGCGCCGCCCTTCTCGTCGAACAACGGGATATGGATCAGCAGCGACCAGCGCCACGACGAGAACGCGAACGGCTCGCCTTCTACGCCGACAACAATGAAGAGCGACGACCGCGGTGCCTCTACTGCAAAATCTGCAGAAACTTCGGGCATTTGGCGGATCGATGTAAGTTCCGATCTCGCCCTCGCCAGACCAATCCGAGCAAGTGGTCCGGCCGACAAGACGCACGAGGCGACGTGCGTCCAGCCCAAGGGTATCAACCCCCACCCGCGCGCAATCTGAACTCAACCGTTCAGCATCAGCAGCAGCAGCCATCAACTGCCCCTACGCGCAACGTCATGAGCAACATGGCCATGACAGGCGAGTCACGTCGTCGCCGTGTTCGCTCACCCTCACCTGAGCCAGCACCGCACCCCATCAGCGCGTTCACCAACAACAACCCATTCAGCCCGCGCCGCGACTTCAACGACGACGACGACCAGGACTGGAACCTCCCAGTCCCGCTGCTTGAAAGTCCCCCGCACATACCGGACATGCGGGTGGCGCCACTTGATTGGCTCTCGCGCGAGCAATTTCTGAAGTTCGACACCCTGCACATCGTCACACCGCGATTGGCGCTGCTCGCACGTGACGACAACAATCGCTACAACACCTGGTACCTGGACAGCTGCTGCGGCCAGCATATGGTGGGCTCCGAGCGTTACATATCCAACGCCGTCCCCACCCCTACAGTCAGTTACGTCAGTGTGGCGAACAACACGCGCCTGCGCGCAAGCGCACAAGGCATTGTCGTGCTCAAAGCACATGGAAGCCGCACGCACATCACGCTTAACGATGTGCTGATCGTCCAGAACCTGCGCTTCAACCTCCTGTCAGAGGCACAGCTCATGGACTGCGGCGTCGACCTCAGCACGGATCGCGAGACACGAGACATCCTGCTGCACTACGAATCGCACACATTTCCCCGCAGGCAGATCGGACGAGCGCACTCCGAAAATGGAGTGTATGTCCTAGATTTCGACATTCCCGACTGCAGCGGCGACTCGCACGAGTTGATTGATCTCGTGCCACTGCGCTTCGAGCACATCCACCGCAGGGATTGGAAGCACCCTGACGGCAGACCGTGGGTGCCGCACCATCCCCACCCACGCGAAACGACGTTACACAACCCTGATCCAGATGGCATCTGCCGGGATTGTTACACGCCGACGACATCAACGAGCACGATTGCCGGTCGCGGACTCGCCGCCATCGCTGAAGCAGAGCGCCACGCGCCCCCAGAGGAAGGGATGTCACAGCTCGAGCTTGAAGTTACTACCCACGGCATTTTCGGCACGCCAGAGCATCCCCTCATTGGTCCCCCCTCACAGCACCTTCAAGGCATGCTGCGCGGAACTGGCGTCGGCACCTTTGATGCCCATGGCGAGCCGCGACCCTACACCTACGAGAGGTTTCTGGCCATCTACTCTCATCGACGCGACTCATCGAAGAAACTCACCGCGGAGCGAGAGGAAGAATTGGCACGCCGCGAAGCTGAGGAGCTTCGCCAGCAAAGCCTCGCAGAAGCACGTGAGACCTTCGCTTGCACCACCTGGGGAGCTGAGGCTGAAGAAAGTGCCTCCAATGAAGGAGGGTGGGGGAGCGCCGGAGGATGGGGAGACACCGGCGGATGCTGGGCCAACGCGAGCGGCGGATGAGGCGCCGCAACTAGCGCCGACAATAGCGGCTGGGGTACTTTCCGCGAAGAACGAAAGGGGGGAGAGGATGAAACTGAGGCAACACCTGCAGTCGTTCCTCTTGGCCGTCCCCCGCGTCACATTCCACTCGCACCACCTCCTCCTGACAACCCCCCGCGTCGCGATCCATGGGACACCATCATCTGGGGCAACGAGCCGTCAACCCCGCGTCGCACCGTCTACGGACCTGCCCCTGAGCCACGCGAACCCACCTTTGTCCCTGGAACCATCCCCGGGACCAACATTCTGCTCTCTGAGATTCGCGACAGAGAGTTCTTGGCGCTGATGCTGACCACCGCGCCGGAAGAAGAAGAAGCAGAGGGAGTAGCAGCAGAACCTGCTCCTGTACCTGACGAAGACCCTGAGGAAGCACGCGCACGCTACGTACGCACCTCCGGCTTTCGCGCTGACGATACTCTCTGGCACCAGCGCCTCGGACACCCTTCACGTGCGACGCTGAAAAACTGCATCGACGTAGGCGTCTTCGCTCCTGGCGCACTCCTGCGCCCTGATGGCTCCGAAGTGAGAGGCGCGACACATCCGCACAACTGCACCGTCTGCCCCGAAGCTGCGCTGAGCCACCAACCGTTCCCGCTGCTCGAACCTGGAACGAACCGCTACCCCAAGCTACACAAGGTGTACAGCTGGAACGTGGGGCATTGCGGAGCCGAGGACGAAATGTACACGCTCACCTTCATCGACGCTGGAACGCGCTACGTGTGGGTCGTGAACGTGGAGTCACGGGACAGAGCCTACGAGGTGTTTCGCCTCTGGCTGGCGCACGCAGAGCGACAGTCTGGGAAGAAGCTGAAAATCTGGCAATCTGACGGCGCGACAGAATTAAGGAGCAACCAGATGCAAACCTACCTCACGCAAAAGGGGATCGAGCACCACATTTCTCTCCCCTACGCGCACCAGCAGAAGGGCGTAGCTGAGCGGACGAACCGCACGCTAATGACGAAGGTGCGCGCGCTGATGAAGCAGTCGAAATTGCCGCCGATCTACTGGACCTACGCGATGCACCACGCAGTGCGGGTGCACAACCTACTCTCGACCACCGCCATCACCGGCAATCTGTCCCCGCACGTCAAATGGACCGGGACCAAAGGGGATACCTCCATGCTGCGCGTCTGGGGGTGCATGGTTCAATACCGCCCGCCGACTTCAACCATCGGCAAATTCGCCAGCCGCGCGCGCTGGGGGATCCATCTCGGCACCAGTCACGAGTACAAGGCGTGGATCGTCCTGGACCTCCTCAGTAAGAAAATCGCTCACGCTCGCGACGTCATCTTCTACGAGCGCCTCTTCCTCGACCAGTTCCGCCGCGACGAAGAAACGAACGCGAACCGCGTCTACGCGAACGATGGGCACAGCTACGCAACGCCCGAAGACGAAGCCGCTGCAGCAATCTTGGAGCAGGACACGAGGGGCGAGTTCGTGTGGGAAGAACGACGCAGCAGCGACGACAACGACGACGATTCCTCGGGAGGAGGAATGGGCGCAGCAGGCGGAAGCGGAACAGGCGGAAGCGGCAGAGGCACAGCACCACCAGCGCCTCCTGAACCAGAAAGCGATGACGACGACGTACAGGAAGTCATCCCGCAACGTCGCCACGACAGCACTATCTCAGGACTGCAGCTGCTCGGGCTTCACACCGCAACTTCGAAGGCGCCACGTGTCTGTTAGAATGTAGAACTGAACGAGAATGGATGAAACTAGGTAGGAGGGGGATACAAGTAGGAAACCCTAACAATGTTGTACCCCCTAAGGCTAAACCCACTATAGCCTACACAATATGAACATGTATAATGTTTGACACACCCCCATAGGCTAAGTGGGAGACAACCAGATGGTCACAAGACCAGTCAAAGCAAAGCAAAGCAAGCTCAGGGTGGATCTCAAGGAAACCACACAAATTCCGAGCACAAGCAAGTGGTCACAAGACCAGTTCACATGCAGTTTGATAATATAACAAGAGGTACAGTGATCACAACCTAACAAGAGTAAACATGCAGGTATATATATATAGAGATCACAGTACAAGCAGAGTCAAGAAGTGAGCAAGTGAGGGAGAGAAGGCACAAGGCCTAGAACAGTACAGAAACGCTGATGGTCACAAGGCTGAAGCGCCTTGGTGAACACATCAGCAGTGTTGGCCCGAGTGGCCACGTAACGCAGACGAAGCTGACCACGCTGCTGCAGCTCTCGAGCAAGGAAGTAGCGCAGAGCGATGTGCTTCGTCCTGTGCTCCAGTCTGTGCTCCTCACACAAGGCAATGGCGGCCTTGTTGTCAACGTACAGCACTGGAGGAGAACGAGGCCGCTCTCCCAGGTCGGTCAGCAGGTAGGTGAGCCAGCGTAACTCCTGTGCAGCCATGGCTGTGGCGTAGACCTCAGCCTCACAACTGGAGTTGAGAACAGAAGAAGAGCGAGTAGAACGCCAAGAAACTGAACCAGAGCCAAGGCTGAAGGTGTAACCCTGAGACGACCGCTGCGTAGCCTGGTCATCAGCCCAAGAAGCGTCTGAGTGACCCGTGAGGACAACGTCGCTCCGACCTCCAAGCACGAGCCCCATGCCCGACGTACTGCACAAGTAGCGCAACACCCTCTTAGCGGCATCCATGTGCTCCTTCCGGTGACGGCCGGGAGCGACATAGCGTGCTAGGATGCTAAGAGGGTATGCCAGGTCAGGTCGAGTGCAGGTCATCAGGTACATGAGGCAGCCCACAAGCTCTGGATACGGGCCACTCGGCTCTACGGACTCATCCGAAGGTAGAGCTGAGAGCGAGTGACCGGTAGGCAGAGGAGTGGGCTGAGGCGAGGAGTACGTGAAGCGGAAGCGCTGAAGGACCTGCTGCACCATGTGTGACTGAGTCAAGGTGATGGTGCGCTGTGCTCTGTCCCGGGTGATCCGCAAGCCAAGATAGCTTGTCAGCTCACCCAGGTCTGTGCACGTGTGTCTCTTCTGCAGCTCCGACTTCACGTGGGCGAGTGCCTCAGTGTCAGCAGTAGCAAAGACCAAGTCGTCTACGTAAACAAGAACGTAGAACGGCGGCAGAGTGGTGTCGGTGCGTAGAAACAGCGACGGGTCAGCAGTAGAAGGAGCAAACCCAAGAGCAGCAAGAGTAGTCCTCAGTGTGTCGTGCCACTCACGGGGTGCCTGGCGGAGACCGTAGACTGGCCGCCGGAGGCTCCACTGGGTACCAGGAGGGAACGACCCAGTGAAGCCAGGTGGGCGGCGCAGCCAGATCTCCTCGTGCAGGCTGCCCTGTAAGAACGCAGTGCTGAAGTCAAGAGAGTGGAGCTCGTAGTCACGCTGAGCAGCGACGTGCAGCAGAACCCGAAGAGTGGTCATCTTCGGGGTCGGGGAGAAGGTATGGAAGAAGTCAACTCCCTCTCGCTGACTGAAGCCTCGTGCAACGTAACGCGCCTTGAAGACAGGCGGAGAACCCGGCGGCCGCTTCACCCTGAAAATCCACATGCCACTGACGATGTTCGCCCCAGGTGTGGGAACCTCGTCGACGTAGGTGCCTGTGGACTTCCAGGAAGCCATCTCTGCGTCCATGGCTGTCTGCCACTGAGAGGAGTAGGGACCCTCCATCGCCTCTGCGTAGGAGCGTGGGGTCGGGATGTCTGGTGCATCCGGGTCTCCCTCAGGGGCAACTAGCATGGACACGAGATGAGGCAAAGCAGCGGCAAAGCACTCAAACTCCTCCTGTCTGTCCTCAAGGACGTCCGTGCCAAGAGCACACTCACCCCCGACAGACGGAGGACAGACAGACTCAGACCCAGACTCAGCAACAAGGCTAGCGGCGTAGTCTAGACGACAGGCAGCAGCAAAGTCAACAAGCTCAGCGACTAGAGCAGACGCAGCAGAGGACTCAAAGGAAGGGTCAGTGACAGCAGTGGCAAGGAGACGCGTGACAGTAGGACTGGCAGCACGAAGAGAGTCAGACTCCGGGTCAGCAAGAGTTGGAAGAGAGGACGCTGGTGGAGACGGCAGTGGGACACGCTGTGGAGCAGTAGAGGGACGCAGGGTCATATAGTGAGTGCCAAGGACAGGAGGAGGAGGCTGACGTGGAACACGACGACCAGCGCGGACAGCGCGGACAGGCGACTCTGGACGCGACTCAGACGACTCTGGACGAGTCTCAGGCGACGGAGGACGAGACTCAGGCTCACGACGCTCCGTAAGACCTCCCGTCGGCGCAGTGTAGGGAGAAGGACCAGGAAGTGGAGAGACTGGCTGTAACTGTGACTGCGACTGGACAAGCGGTGGACTCAGTAGGGGAGGAGTAGGACCAGGAGAGGGCGGAAGGCCAAGAACCTGCTGAAGGAGCGGAACGTAGTACGGCCGTGGCCGCTCAGCACCTCCAGCTCCAACCCCCTCAGCAGGGCCAGTCCCAGCAGCTCCAGCAGCACCGCCAGCAGCAGCAGGGTCCCCAGCAGCTCCAGTACCAGCAGCACCTCCAGCAGTGCCAGCAGCACCACCAGTAGCAGCAGCACCTCCAGCAGCTCCAGCAGCACCAGTACCAGCAGCACCTCCAGCAGCGCCAGCAGCACCGCCAGCAGCAGCAGTACCACCAGCAGCTCCAGTAGCTCCAGCACCAGTAGCACCTCCAGCAGCGCCAGCAGCACCAGCAGCACCTCCAGCAGCGCCAGCCGCACCGCCAGCAGCAGCAGCACCTCCAGCAGCTCCAGCAGCACCAGAACCAGTAGTACCTCCAGCAGCGCCAGCAGCACCTCCAGCAGCAGCAGTACCTCCAGCAGCTCCAGCAGCACCAGCAGCACCTCTAGCAGCGCCAGCCGCACCGCCAGCAGCAGCAGCACCTCCAGTAACTCCAGAAGCTCTAGAGTCCACGACACCGGGAGCGCCACTCCGGAGACTGCAGCGCCTAGCGTACCACTCTCGGAGCTGCTGGGGAGAGGGCAGCTCCCGCCTAGGAGGGGAAGCACTAGCACCAGCTCCGGCACCACTCCGAGCTCCAGAAGCACCTCTCCTGAGGCTGCAGTACTGTAAGTACCACTCACGCAGCTGCTGCGAGGAGAGGCCTCCCCCAGGTGCAGCACGCTCAGGCTCAGTACTCTCAGACGTAGCACTCCCAGGCTCAGCACCCCCAGGCTCAGCACCTCCAGACTCAGCACCCGCAGGCTCCGCACCCCCAGGCTCAGCACCCCCAGACTCAGCACTCGCAGGCTCCGCACCCCCAGGCTCAGCACCTCCAGACTCAGCACCCGCAGGCTCCGCACCCCCAGGCTCAGCACCCCCAGACTCCGCAACCCCAGGCTCCGCACGCTCAGGCTCAGCACCCCTGGCAGGACGAGAGTCGACAGCTACCTCGACAGGCTCAACCGGGTCTACCTGGGACACACCTGAGGGAGCGGCACCCTGAGGGGGGAGGGGGTCTACCACAGCAGCACCTGGCGCGAGGAAGAGAGGCGGGGGGGGGAGCGGGGCAGTGCGGTAGGGGAAGAGGCGGTAGTAGGGCACGGACTCGTCAAAAGTGACGTCCTGAGAGGGCAGGACACGGCGCGAGGTGGCGTGGTAAAACTGCCAACCAGACGCGTCCGGGACAAAGCCAAGGAAGACACAGGGAACAGCGCGGGAGGAGAGCTTGTCCGCGAACGTATCGCGAACAAAAGCTCGGGATCCCCAGACCCGAAAACGCGACGCATCGCCAACCTCTCCCGTCCAACGCAGTGTCGGCGAAGTCTCCGGAACGGAGACACGGGGCCAGAGGTTGAGCTGATGCGCAGCGTATCGGACCGCAAACGGCCACAGAAAGTGGGGGGCAGCCGCATGGATCAAGGAGGTACGAGCGACCTCCATGACCAAACCAATGCGGCGCTCAGCAACCCCATTCTGCTGTGGAGAGGCCGGAAGCGTGAACGACTGGCAGATGCCGTGCTCCGCACAGTAGGCTGCCAAGAGGTCAGAGGAGAACTCACCACCTCTGTCAGAGTGCAGACGCAGGAAAGGAAAGTCCGAGTGGAACCGCTCACTGAGCTGGAGACGAGAAGCGCGGATCCAAGGGATCAAAACATCAGGGACCTCACCCTTGGTGCGCAAGGGGAAGACCGTGGTGTAGCGCGAGTAGTCGTCAACAACGATCAGGAAGTACCTCTCCTGACCCTGTCCACGGACGCGGGCTGGGCCCCACACGTCCATGTGGAGCGTCTGCAAGGGAGCAGTCGTCGGGGGAAACGAGGAGGAGTGAGGAGCGGCGCGCTGCCGCCCCTCGACACAGGGAAGGCAGGGAGGAGCAGGCGAGGGTGGGAGTGGAGGGAGAACCCTGGGAAGACCAGAGACAAGGTACCGGTTGTGCTTGGCACGAAGGCGCTGCACTGACGGGTGACCAAGACGGTGGTGCCAGAGGACAGTCTCGTGTGCCAGAGAGCGACACGAGCAGGGGGCAGACAGCTGACCTGACGCAGACGCAGACGCAGCTACCTGTGGGGACTCAGTGGTCAGTGTGTACAGGTCCGACCCCGGCTGCCGAGTGAAGGTAGCCAGGTGGCGGCCCGTCCGAGCGCACGTGCAGTGTGTCACACGCTCGTAGGCAGGGGTAAACTGGTGGACACCCCCGTCCTGGAGCGCACTACCCGCCACCAAGTTCGTAGAGAACGAGGGGAGGTAGAGACCTGACACAGTGCCCGACGGGACCGCAGGACAAGGGAGAACAGTAGAGGAGGTCGCAATGACCGGACCCCCAGAGGGGTCAGCGAGGGAGACTGCAACCGGCCGAGCAAGCTGCTCAAGGGCAGTGCGGTCACGAAAGAAACAGCGGGAAGCGCCTGAGTCCAGTGTGAAGGTGTGCAGTGCCTCAGTAGACGCAGTACCAGAGGGTGCAGACTCACGAGTACCTAGAGCAGCAGCCTCATCAGCACCTGGGGCAACAGACACACGAGCACCTAGTGCAGCAGCCTCACCAGTACCTAGAGCAGCAGACTGGATACCGGGGTCAGGCGGCACACAGAGGTGACATGCACTCTCAGCACTAGTAGGAAATGCATACATGGCAGTGAGGATAGCATCATAGTCAAGAGCATAGATATCTACCCTCTGCCTAAGCAGCTCCACCCAGTCGGGGAGCTCAGCCGCGTCGCCAAACTCTGTACGCCAGGCGTCGCTCAGACGGGCGAAGCAGCGGGACTCTGTGTGACCAAACGTCCCGCAAGGCTGACCAGTCCGAGCACCAGTGCGAATGACGTACGGGCAGCGAGCAGTACCCCGTGACCCTCCACGCTGAGCGTACCACTCACGAAGCTGCTGGGGCGTGAGGGACTCACTCGGACGTCGCGGGAGCTGCATCTGGCCACCGCCAGGAGCAGCAGTAGCAGTAGTAGCAGCAGTAGCAGTAGTAGCAGCAGTAGTAGTAGCAGCAGCGCGGCCACCCCTACAACCCCAACCAGCATACCACTCACGAAGCTGTTGGGGCGTGAGGGACTCACGCGGACGGCGCTGGAGCTGCATCTGGCCACGCCAGGAGCAGCAGTAGAAGTAGAAAGAGCAGTAGCAGCAGGAGCAGCAGTAACAGCAATACGGGCAGGGCAGTGCTCACCAGTGGCGAGAAGGGCAGGCGTACGACGGTGGTAACGGCGAGGCCGCTACCACTGCAGGGCGAGGGCTCCGCGGCAGCTGCAGGGGCGGCTGCTCCAGGGGCCAGGGGCGGCTGCAGAGGTCCAGGGGCGGCTGCTGCAGGGGCAGCTGCTGCAGGGGCGGCTGCTGCAGGGGCGGCTGCTCCAGGGGCGGCTGCTCCAGGGGCCAGGGGCAGCTGCTCCCTTTTTTTTTTTTTTTTTTTTTTTAATAATTAATTATTTATTTTAGGGTTTGGCAGAGCGCACTCGGCGCTGCAGAGGCGGCTCGCGGGCTGCAGGGTGGCTCGGGCAGCAGCGAGGGGGGGGGGGGGGCGACGCGCGGCTCCCCAGGGCGCCGCGACGGGGCAGCGGGGGGGGGGGGGGGGGGGCGCGCGCGGCTCCCCAGGGCGTCGCGACGGGGCAGCGGGGGGTCGCGCGTGGCTCCCTAGGGCGTCGCGACGGGTCAGCGGGGGCCGAGCGCGGCTCCCCAGGACGTCGCGACAGGGCAGCGGGGGCCGAGCGCGGCTCCCCAGGGCGTCGCGACGGGGCAGCGGCCGAGCGCGGCTCCCCAGGGCGACGCGACGGGACAGCGGGGGTCGCGCGCGGCTCCCCAGGGCAGCGCGATGGGGCAGAGGCAGCGCCCACGGGCGACACGCGGCTCGGCAGGGCAGCGCGCTGGCTGCAGGGGCGGCTCTCGGGCCTGACGGGCCTGCAGAGGCGGCTCGGGGGGGCCTGACGGGTCTGCAGAGGCGGCTCGGGGGCCTGACGGACCTGCAGGGGCGGCTCGAGGGCCGTACTAGCTTGCAGGAGGCAGCGCGAGGGCTGCAGGACGGCACGCGGGCAGACCGAAGGGCGGGTCGCACGGGGGCGCACGAGGGCGCACGTAAGGTAGGGCGCACGAGGGCGCACGAGTATAGAAAGGCGCACGAGGGCGCACGTAAGGTAGGACGCACGAGGGCGCGTCTAGCGGAATAATGGGCCCGTAGGAGAAAGCGGTCCTAGGTAGCAACCTAGGCTCGTGATACCATGTTAGAATGTAGAACTGAACGAGAATGGATGAAACTAGGTAGGAGGGGGATACAAGTAGGAAACCCTAACAATGTTGTACCCCCTAAGGCTAAACCCACTATAGCCTACACAATATGAACATGTATAATGTTTGACAGTGTCATCGAGCCCCGCAATCCGCGCGAAGCACTTTCTGGACCACACAGCAATGAATGGCGCGAAGCAATGAACGCAGAGATCAAGGCACTGGAGTCACGAGACACCTGGGTGCTAGTCGACCGCGCGGCGATCAAAGGCGCAAGAATCCTCTCGGGGAAGTGGGTCTTCCGCGTGAAAACCGCAGCGGACGGAACCATCGAGCGCTTCAAGGCGCGTTGGGTGGTTCGCGGCTACGATCAGAGGCATGGCATCGACTTTGACCAGACGTTCGCCCCAGACAGTCGCCATACCTCCGTTCGAATCCTGCTCGCCATTGCAGCTGCAAGGCACCTACCACTCTGCCAGATCGACGTGAAGAACGCGTTCCTGTACGCGTTAGTGGACGCCGTGATCTACGTGGAGCAGCCGCACATCTACGGCGGAGGGGACTCACGTGTGTGCCAACTGCGCAAGTCACTCTACGGGATCAAACAGGCTCCGAGGCTGTGGCAGCAGTACCTGCACAACATCCTGCTTGAAATCGGATTCAAGCAGATGCCGCACGATCCATGGATGTATTGCCGCGAATTCCGGGGGGAATACATTCTCCTCACGGTGTACGTCGACGACCTGCTTTACACAGGCTCAAACAACGAGCTTCTCGAGCAGTTCGAGAAGGCCTTGGCGGGGCGCGTCGACATCACGTGCAACTACGAGGTGAAGCAGTTTCTAGGCCTCAACATCTCCTACGCGCCTGAGGCCATTCATCTCTCAGCAGCTAAGTACGCAGAGGAGTTAGGGAAGCGGTTCAACATTTCACCTGCACCTCTCTCAACTCCCTACCGAACTCCCGGACCGAACCACAAACCCGACAACAAACCCCTATCCCCTGCTGGGATTCAGACTTACCAGCAGCAGTTGGGATGCCTCCTCTTCGCCTCTGTCACCTGCAGGCCAGACCTCTCGTACATCGCCAGTCAGCTGGCGCAGTACTCACGCAAACCAACGGCTGAGAATCTTCTGGATCTGCAGCGCGCCCTTCAGTTCTTCGTTTCAACGCCCAAGATTGGGCTGTGCTACTCAACTGCACCAACTCCATCCTTCAACCTCATCGGCTATGTGGACGCCGATCACGCAGCAGAACCCGATAATTGACGGTCCAGGACTGGCTTCCTGTTCCGACTCGAGCCAACGGGACCAATCTCCTGGAACTCGCAGAAGCAGGAGCTGGTTGCCCTGTCGTCAGCCGAAGCGGAATTCATCGCAGCAACCGCAGCAGTTCGCGAAGGCCTCTACTTGCAGGAACTCCTGCAAGAGGCGAAAATTCCAGCTTCCCCCACATTTCGCCTTCACTGCGATAACCAGAGCGCGATTCGCATCGCGAACAAACCTGGTTTCGTCAACCGGACCAAGCACATTGCGCTGCGGTACTTTTTCGTGAAGGATGAGGTAGACAAGGGCAAGGTCAACTTGACCTACTGCCCGACCGGTGACATGGCAGCAGACTTCCTCACGAAGCGACTGCCACGCCAGCAGTATCAGCACTGCTCCGAACTCAGCGGCGTGGTCAAGCAGGTCAAGTCGAGCTGCGGCCAGGAGTGAAGGGGGGTGTTACGAATAGTAATACTTGAATATTACTGTGCACTCCTCACCGCAGCAAAGAGAAGCACGCAGTATCGCGAATGAACGCGAAGCGTCGGACGGTTGGAAACGACTTGAAGCGTCAGACAGTTGGGACGCATCTGAACCGTTGGAGCAGACAGCATCAGGCAGCTGCAGGCAGGATGGCTTCGGTGGGAACAGTTTCGTAACTGTTCGCGCCGCACGGTTGGGAATGTATTTGAATAAGGGAATGTACCCCTTAGAGTACATGGCTAGCTAGGTCGTTTCATCTCCGCTGTACTCATATTTATATTTGCTGTATTTGCATGTTTTATTCATCTCAAGCATTTACATCCACTCTGCTATTGAGGTCAAGGGCCCACCAACATCACTTCTCTGCGTGCGAACCTTCCTGAGTAGATCCTAGGCCACGATCAACTTCTGATCGCAGCAAAAAAGGCGGGAACAGGTTCAAAACGGGTTCCCACGCCGCACGGTTTGAATTTGCTGTAATAAGGAAATGTACCCCTTAGAGTACATGGCTAGTCTAGGTCTTTTCGTATTCCCCTATACTCTTATATAAACTCGATGTATGCATGCCATTATCAACTCAGTCATTTACATTCACTCTGACCTGAGATTCAAATCTTCCGCTGCAACACTACTCTGCGATCAACCCTGAGCGATCCTTCGCTAAGTCCCATTTGGGATTGTAACATGGTATGAGAGCTACTCAGGGATTCTTCGCAACTTCACTCCCGTGAAATTCGCCGAACCAAGATCTGGCGAGCGGCACACGCTCCAAGACCAAAATGGCCGGAGGATCCGGAGGCCAAACAAATCTAACGGCTGAAGGACAATCCAACTTGGCTGCGACAAATGAGGCGACAACTACGATCGGCACAGCCGCTCTCGAGCAACTCTTCACTCGACTTTCAACTATGGAGAAAGAACTCCAAGAACTGCGCAAAGGCGATGCGGGAAACTCTTCCCAACCAGCACAACCTGGACAACCGGCTGAGAAAAGCCGTGATACCGCCGCGCACACCTTCTCCCTCGACACAGACAAATCAGCAACAACTGCACCCCGTCCAAGTGATGAAGCTATCAACTCTGCGCAAGCACGCTTCCTTAGCGTTTCAAAAATCAAGACTACTGCCGCGTTTGACGACAAGGACTTTTACACATGGAGTTTCGAGCTTGAGCTCCTCCTACAAACGGCGCAGATCTACCATTACTTCGACGGCTCTTATCCTAAACCGGTGGAAAACACCGACGTCGCCAGGGCTCAGTACTACAGCGAGTCCCTCATGGCCTACAGTGTGCTGCTACGCAACTTGACGCCTGCGGAACAACTCAACATACGCTCCTACAAAGAGAGAGACGCTCCAGCCATGGAAGCTTGGAAACACCTCACTGAGGTTTATCAACCGAAGGATTCGGTCACCGCCAGCAGGCTTCTGCAGCAACTCGTGGAGATTAAAATGGGGCACGGGGAGAAGGCAAATCTGTACATTAACCGCTGTCGCAACATTCGTGATCACATCACGAAGCATGGGAGTACGATCTCAGAAGAGATCTTAGTCAATATAGTCCTTCAAGGACTCGGGCCAGAGTGGAAGCCCTGTAAAGCGCTACTCCGACAGCGAGGAATCATTTCAGAAGCCGCGCTATGCGCCGCACTCCTGTCCGAACAGCAGGACATGGACTCGAGCAGAACAAGCTCCGCGCCGCGCCGAGAGCGCCTCGCCTTCTACACGGACAACCGAGAAGAGCGACGACAACCAAGGCGCCATTATTGCAAAATATGCAAGGTCTTCGGATACTCAACGGATCGATGCAAATCCCGATCCAACTTTCGCCACCCAAATTCCACTCACCATAATAACTGGGTCGGCCGACAAGACGCTCGTCATTCTCAACCTCAGCAACAACAAACTCGTTCCCCTGCACAGCATCAACACCAGCAATCTCAAGGACCTCAGTCAGGAGCCCCCAAGAACGTCATTCCGAACATGGCGACGCGCCGCCGCCGTACCGCTGAACCTGACGAGGAGAACGAAGTGCAAGGAAGACTTCTGGAACCAGAAGAGGGGTGGAATAATCCCCTTACTGCGGACCACTATTACCTGTACGACGAGGACGAGCAAGATTGGAACCAACCAATCACGTTGCCGGAAAGCCCGCCACACGACAATCAACAATACGTACCAGTGGGTTGGAAAGAGGACGAAGACCCTTTCTTCCACAGGCGCTACAAGGCCACCCTGGTAACTCCGCGATTGGCGCTACTGCTGCGATGAAACAACACCGACAATTACAACACCTGGTACCTGGACAGCAGCTGCGGACAGCACATGGTAGGATCTACGCGATACGTCTCCAACCTGAGTGGTCAACTTCGGGGTGGGGGAGAAGGTCTGAAAGTAGTCAACTCCCTGCCGCTGACTGAAGCCTCGAGCCACGTAACGCGCCTTGAAGACAGGCGGAGAACCCGGCGGCCGCTTCACCCTGAAAATCCACATGCCACTGACGATGTTCGCCCCAGGTGGGGGAACCTCGTCGACGTAGGTGCCTGTGGACTTCCAGGAAGCCATCTCTGCGTCCATGGCTGACTGCCACTGTGAGGAGTAGGGACCCTCGATCGCCTCAGCATACGATCGAGGAGTCGGGATGTCTGGTGCATCCGGGTCTCCCTCAAGGGCAATCAGCGTGGACACGAGATGAGGCAAAGCAGCAGCAAAACACTGGAACTCCTCCTGCCTGTCCTCAAGGACGTCCGTGCTAAGAGCACACTCACCCCCGACGGACGGAGGACAGACAGACTCAGACTCAGCAACAAGACTAGCAGTGTAGCAAAGTCGACAAGCTCAGCAACTAAGGCAGACGCAGCAGTGGACTCAAAAGAAGGGTCAGTGACAACAGTAGTCAGGAGACGCGTGACAGTAGGACTGGCAGCACGAAGAGAGTCAGACTCCGGGTCAGCAAGAGTAGGAAGAGAGGACTCTGGAGGAGACGGCAACGGGACACGCAGAGGAGCAGTGGAAGGACGCAGTGCCATCTGGTGTGTGCCGAGGACCGCAGGAGGACGCGGACGCGGAGCACGACCACTAGTGCGAGCAGCACGAACAGGCGACGCAGGACGAGACACAGGCTCACGACGCTCAGCAGGCAGGGGGGAGGCGGGCTGTAACTGTCACCGCGACTGGACAGGCTGTGGACACGCTAAGGGAGGAGCAGGACCAGTAGAGGGCGGGAGACCAAGAACCTGCTCAAGGAGCGGAACGAAGTACGGCCTCGACCGCGCAGCGCCTCCAGAACCAGCAGGGACAGCACCAGCTCCAGCAGCACCTCCAGCTCCAACAGCGCCAACTCCAGCACCCTCAGAAGCACCAGCGCCAGCAGAACTACCAGCGCCAACACCCCCAGCAGCTCCAGCTCCAGCAGCTCCAGTAGGACCAACTCCAGCAGGACCGTCAGCTCCAGTACCGCCAGCAGCTCCAGCAGTACCTCCAGCAGGACTCCCAGTCCCAGCAGCTCCAGACCCGCCAGGACGAGCACCTCCAGGACCAGCAGCAACAGTAGTACCTCCAGCTCCAGCAGCACGGCTCCAGCGCCGGGCAAACCACTCGCGCAGCTCCTGCGGAGAGAGTAGCTCCCGCCTCAACGAAGCACCGCCAGAGGCCACACGAGCAGACCCAGCACCCCCAGGCTCCGAACCCCCAGGCTCAGCACCCCCAGGCTCTGCACCCCCAGGCTCAGCACCCCCAGGCTCAGCACCCCTAGACTCAGCACCCCCAGGCTCCGCACCCCCAGACCCGGCACCCGCAGGCTCAGCGCCCCTAGCAGCACCGGAGTCAACAGCTACCTCGACAGGCTCAACTGCGTCTACCTGGGACACACCTGACGGGGCAGGACCCTGAGGGGGGAGGGGGTCTAACGGGGGAGGACCTGGCGCAAGGAAGAGCGGCGGCGGGGGGAGGGGCGC
The DNA here is from genome assembly GCA_947471745.1 of Closterium sp. Naga37s-1. Taxonomy (NCBI): domain Eukaryota; kingdom Viridiplantae; phylum Streptophyta; class Zygnematophyceae; order Desmidiales; family Closteriaceae; genus Closterium; species Closterium sp. Naga37s-1. Next base: position 341,891 of record CANJKZ010000235.1, on the reverse strand, counting down.
AGTGCGGTAGGGGAAGAGACGGTAGTAAGGCACCGACTCGTCAAAGGTGACGTCCTGGGAGGACAGAACACGGCGCGAGGTGGGGTGGTAAAACTGCCAACCAGGCGTGTCAGGGGGGAAGCCAAGGAAGACGCAGGGAACAGCACGGGGGGACAGCTTGTCCGCAGACAAGTCGCGGACAAACGCCCGAGATCCCCAGACCCGAAACGCAGACGCATCGCCAACCTTCCCCGTCCACCGCAAGGTGGGGGAGGTCTCTGGCAAGGAGACCCGGGGCTGAAGGTTGAGCTGATGCGCTGCGTACTGAACCGCAAACGGCCACAGAAAATGGGGAGCAGCCGCATGGATCATGGACGTACGAGCGACGTCCATGACCATGCCAATGCGGCGCTCAGCAATCCCATTTTGCTGTGGAGAGGCCGGAAGCGTGAACGTCTGGCGGATGCCCTGTGCATGACAGAAGGCTCCCAGACGGGCAGAGGAAAACTCCCCGCCTCTGTCAGAGTGCAGACGCAGAACAGGAAAGTCCGAGCCGAAACTCTCTCTGAGCTGGAGACGAGCTGCGCGGATCCAGTCGATCAACACCTCAGTGACGTCACCCTTGCTGCGCAAGGGGAACACCGTGGTGTAACGCGAGTAGTCGTCAACCACCAACAGGAAGTAACGCTCGTGACCCTGGCCACGGACGCGGGCGGGGCCCCACACGTCCATGTGAAGAGTCTGCAGGGGAGCCTCTGTCGGAGGAAACTCGGAGGAGTGAGGGGCGGCGCTCTGCCGCCCCTCGACGCAGGGGACGCAGGTAGGGGCAGGCCCCGGAGGTAGGGGAGGGAGGGACCGGGGGAGACCAGAGACAAGGACACGTGAGGCCATGCCTCGGAGACGAGGCAGGGAGGGGTGACCAAGGCGGTGGTGCCAAAGGAGAGTCTGGTGGGACAGGAGACGACACGAGCAGGGCGCAGACTCAGGACCAGACCTGGACGCTGCAGCAAACACCTGACTCGACGCAGCTACCTGACCAGACTCAGCAACCGGAGGAGACTCAGTAGTCAGTGTGTACAGGCTCGACCCCGGCTGACGGGTAAACGTGGCCAAGTGTCAGCCCGTCCGAGCACACGTACAGTGGGTCACCCGCTGACTCGCAGGCGTGAACTGGTCAACCCCCCGATCCTGTAGATCAGCTCCACTCACCAAGTTCGTAGAGAACGAGGGGAGGTAGAGACCTGACAGGGTGCCAGAGGGGGCTGCCGGACACGGTAAGACAGTGGAGAAGCTAGCAAGGACAGGACCCCCAGAGGGGTCCGCCAGGGAGACCGCAACCGGCCGACTAAGTGGCGTAAGCATGGTGCGGTCTCGAAAGAAGGAGCGGGAAGCACCCGAGTCAAGGGTGAAGGTGTGCAAGGCCTGAGCCGACGTGGTACCTGAGAGAGCAGACTCACCAGCACCTGGGGCAGCAGACGCACTAGCACCTAGAGCAGCAGCCTCACCAGCACCTAGAGCAGCAGCCTCAATGCCCGGGTCAGGAGGAACGCACAGGTAACAGTCACCCTCATCACTAGTAGACACAGCATACATGGCAGCAAGAATAGCATCATAGTCAAGATCAAAGATAGCAACCCCCGCCCTAGACAGCTCTCCCCAGCGAGGGATCTCAGTGGCGTCAGGGAACTGATGACGCCAAGCGTCCGTCAGGCGGCCGAAGCAGCGCTGGGTGGAGTGCGTGCCCCCGCACTGCTCACCAGCGCGGTCGCCTGTACGGAGGACGTAGGTGCAGGGACCAGTACCCCCACCCTGCTGACGCCCAGCGTACCACTCACGAAGCTGCTGAGGGGACAGGGTCTCACGACTGCGCTGCTGCTACTGGCGCGGACCACCACCGGAGCCACTCCTCTGCGTAGAGCCGCGACCAGCTCCACCGCTGCCTCCGCCGCCTCCGCCACCTCCGCCGCCTCCGCCCCCTCCGCCGCCTCCGCTCCCTCCGCCACCACCGCCGCCTCCGCCTCCACTGCTGCCACCGACACCTCCACCCCCGCCACCACTCCCACCACCACCCCCACCCCCTCCACTGCCTCCACCACCACCTCCACCGCCCCTGCCAGCCCCTCCAACGCCCTTGCCCCCCTTGCCCTTGCCTGTGCGGCGTCTCCCGCTAGGGGCAGACGCAGCGCCGACCGACTCGAAGCCAACGAGGTCGGCCGCAGCAGCAGAAGCAACAGAGGGCAAGAGGGGGGAGGAAGAACACCCCTCAAAGACGGGGGTGGGAGGGTCACCACGAGAGGCTCCTACAGCGACTATGCTCTTCTCTGCTGCTAGGAGGCGCTCCTCGAGGAGGTCAACGGTGAGTGTGGTGGGGCAAACTGAGAGGAAGTGGTCCGTGAATAAGCGAAGGGAGTCAGGGAGCCGGGTGACTATGTAGTAGAGGGTGATGTACATGGGGAGGGGGTTCTTGGCACAGAACTCAGCAGGAAGCGCAGCGCGGTAGCGAGTGTCGCTAGTGCGAAGGTGCGTAATGAGTTCAGCGACTGTGGGAAAGGCAGCAAGGTCAGGGAACAGGTACGGTAGCATGAGGCGGCTAAGCGTAGCAGTGGCAGGGGAAGAGTAGCGTGCAACTACAGCGTCGTACAAGGTCTTAGCACTCTTGTACTGGCTAAAGTGCGCACGCTCAGTGGTCGGTAAGTGGCGACGCACAGCAAGACGGGCAGCAGCATCGCGCGTGGCCCACTGTGAGCGAACAGTGCTGTCAGCAGTAGCAGGCGGGGCAGGAGAGACACCAGAGGTGAGATCAAACAGGGAGAGTCCGTCTGCCCTATCGCACTGTAGGAACAGCTGGAGGTCATCGACCCAGTCCTCAAAGTCAACAGCACGACCCTCAGTATCAAAGGTAAGGACACTGGGGGTAGCCATGACTGCAGTGGCCTAGCAGGGAGTGATCTCACCAGTCCAAGGAAGTAGGGCCGGGGCGCGCCGGTAGGAACAGTAGCGGCTCGACGGCACGGCGGCTCGGCGGCTCGGCTGCTGGGCGGCACGGAGGCTCGGCGGCTCGGCTGTTGGGCGGCTCGGCTGCTGGGCGGCTCGGCGGCTCGGTTGCTGGGCGGCGCGGCGGCTCGGCGGCTCGGCTGCTGGGCGGCTCGGCGGCTCGGCTGCTGGGCGGCTCGGCTGCTGGGCGGCTCGGCGGCTCGGCTGTCGGGCGCCTCGGCTGCTGGGCGGCTGGCGGCGTGGTGGCTCGGCTGCTCAGCCGCTGGGCGGCTCAGCGGTGAAGGGGCTGGTAGAGGCGGCGACGGGACCGCGAAGAGCAGTGACGGGGCCGCTAGGGGCGGCGACGGGGCCGCGAGGGGCGGCGACGGGGCCTCCAGGGGCGGCGACGGGGCCGCTAGGGGCGGCGACGGGGTCGCAAGGGGCGGCGACGGGGCCGCGAAGGGGCCGCAAGGGGCCTAGAGGGGCGGCGACGGGGCCGCGAAGGGGCCGCGAGGGGCCTAGAGGGGCGGCGACAGGGCCGCAAGGGGCGACAACGGGGCCGCGAAGGGGCCGCGACGGGCCTAGAGGGGCGGCGATGGGGCCTAGAGCGGCGACGACGGGGCCGTGAGAGGGGCCGTGAGGGGCCGCGAAAGGGGCCGCGAGGGGCCTGAGGAGGGCGCGACGGGCCGCTAAGGGCTAGGGACGCGACGGGAGGGAGGGCACACGGGGCGCGACTCGGGCAGGAGGGAAGCGCGCTCCGGGCAGGAAAAAAAAAATAGATTTTCAGTGGTGGGCCCTAGGAAACGTTCCCACTAGGGAACCTGCTCTATACCATGTGAAGAAATGAGGAATGATGCATTGAGCAGCATGAGGAGTACAAGTAGGAAACCCTAAAGTGTTGTACCCCATATGAGCTACCCCACTACAGCCTACACAGACTATAGCATATAAGTTTGACAGGCCTTGTCGTCCTGCAAGCACGAGACAGCAACACCCACATCTCGTTCAATGACGTTCTCTACGTCCCGAATCTCCGCTTCAATCTGCTCTCGGCTGGACAACTCCGCGACTGTGGCGTCATCATTCACACGGATCTTGCCACGCGCGACCTCATCCTTACCTACGCTCCCCCGGACACTCCTCCTGAGGTATTCAAATAGCTCGGTCGAGCCCGCTCAATCAACGGAATCTACATCCTGGACTTTGACATACCTCCCTGTCAAGCGTCGTCAGACGAACTCGTGGACCTTGTCCCCCTCGAGTTCGCCTTCATGGAACAGAAGTCATGGGAGCATCCGGACGGACGACCGTGGATCCGCCGCAGCCCTCACCCCCGCGAGATCAACTTGCACGAACCAGACGTCAACGGTCTCTGCACAACCTACCACACGCCCACCGCGAGTCGCACGGAGCAAGTCGAAAGACAGCAAGCGGCAATTCAAGAAGCAGAAAGCGCTGAGGCGGAACCTACCGGCATGACCAGAGAAGAACTTGCCGTTGCATCTTACCGCGTCTTCGGTGAAGCAGACAAGGAATACGAGCTAGAACGAACGGAAAGTGCAAAGCCCTATTCGGACAATCTTCAGTTCGTTCTGGAGGCCAACGTCACCACCAAGGACGAAGAAGGACGAGAACGCCCATACACCCGCGAAGTTTACCGCCGCCACATCGACCCTGCCTGGAAAGACCCTGACGAACCAGAGGAGCTGAGCGTCAAGGAAGAACAGGAAAAGGCACGGGCGGAAAAGAAGCAGAAGCTGTATGAGGAGCGCGTCGCGGCAGGCTGGGACGAAGAGTCCACACGTCGTGGCGCATGGGGAGATGAAGATTACGAACCAGAAGAAGGAGCAACCTGGGCATCCGCAACTGGAGCATGGGGAGCCAGCGCCAGCGGCGCGGTCACCATCGGAGGATGGGGAACAGCAGAGCCTGAGGAAGGAGAGCTCACGCAAGAAGAATTGGACGAAGCTGCACGAGAAATGCAAGCAGAACGCGGAGAAGCACCACCCTGCGTCGTCATTCCTCTCGGACGACCCCCGCGCACTCGCGAACCTCCGCGCTCACCTCATCGTTGGAACGATCCCTGGTCGGAGATTGAGGAGGGGAACGTACCACCAACCCCTCCGCGGGACTCACTCGGTCCAATCTCCCGCCCAGATCCGTTTGCGCGCTTCATCGAAGGAACCACAACCCCGCTCACCATCATCCCCGACCGCGAATTTCTCGCGCTTTACCTCACAACGGCATTTGCAGAAGGGGAGGCAACCGCAGAAGCAGAAGCAGAGGAGGAGAGAAACAAAGCAAAACCAGGAGAAGAGGAAGAACCTCCACTCCAGATCCCGGAACTCACGGCGGAGGAGGCAGCAGAGTACCACACCCGCTACAAGCGCACCTCCGGCATCCGCGCTGAGGACGATCTCTGGCACCAGCGGATGGGCCACCCCTCGCGCCAGACACTCGCCAACTGCCTCCGCGCAAAGGTTTTTCCGCCAGGAGCACTACTGCGCCCCGACGGGACGGAATTACAGCACACCACCCCCCATCCAACCACTTGCACTGTCTGCCCCACAGCTGCACTCTCCCACACCGCTTATCCCTCTCTGGAGCCGAGCACCAACCGCTACAAGAAGCTGGAGAAGGTGTACAGTGACTTCATCGTGCTCACATGCGACGGACTTAACGGCGAGAAGTATACCCTCACCTTCATCGATGCCTACTCACGCCACGTGTGGATCGCCAACGTTGACACCCGCTCCAAGGCTCCGGAGGTGTTCCGCATCTTCCTCGCGCACGCGCAGCGACAGTCGGGGAGGAAACTGAAGATCTGGCAGAGTGATGGGGAAAAGGAATTTCGGAGCAAAGAGCTGGAGAGCGTGCTCACCGAGAAGGGGATTAAGCATGAGATCTCTCTCCCCTACGCTCACCAGCAGCAAGGTGTCGCTGAAAGGGTCAATCGCACGCTCATGACCAAGGTCCGCGCCATCATGAATCAGTCCGGGCTGCCAAAGAAATTTTGGCCCTACGCTATGAACCATGCGGTGCGTCTGCACAACCTCCTCTCTACCACCGCCAACAGGGATAACCTGTCCCCTCACATGAAGTGGATCGGCTCAAGGGGAGACCCCTCCTTGTTGAGGGTTTGAGGGTGCATGGTACAATATCGGCCGACCTCGGCAACAATCGGCAAGTTCGTTCATCGTGCGCGCTGGGGAGTTCACTTGGGGCTCAGTCACGAGCAGAAAGGCTGGCTTATTCTTGACATGGATAGCAAGGAGATCGTTCCCCCGCGTGACATCCTCTTCTACGAACGACTCACCCTGAAGCAGTGGATCGAGGACGAGCGCCGAAACCAGGCACGCGGCTATGTCAACAGCGGCCGCAGCTTCGCGACTCCAGAAGACGCAGCAGCAGCAGCCGCACTGGACCGCGACGACACCGACGAACATCCCAGCATCCCACCTCGCCCGCGCGACGACGACGACGACGGTGACAGTGATGACGACCCCGCGCCAGGACCATCACGGCGCCAAGCAGAGCCAAGCACCGCAGCACCCGGCTATGAGAGCGGAGACGACGACGTGGTGGAAGTCACCAACACAGACACCACCAATGTGTCAGGCCTTCAACTTCTCGGCCTGCACACATCCGTCTCTACCCTTGCACGAGCCGTGGAGCCCAAGAATCCTCGCCAGGCCCTAACCGGTCCTCACGCCAAGGAGTGGCGTGCCGCGATGGACGCGGAGCTGAAGGCACTGGAATCACGAGACACCTGGGTCCTAGTCGATCGTGCAGCAGTGAAGGGGAGGAGGGTGCTCAGTGGAAAGTGGGTTTTTCGCCTGAAAACTAACGCTGACGGCACTATCGAGCGTTTTAAGGCACGCTGGGTCGTACGTGGGTACGATCAGCGCCATGGCATCGATTACGACCAAACCTTCGCTCCCGTCAACCGCCACACCTAAGTCCGGATTTTACTCGCCATTGCCGCCGCGAAGCACCTACCACTGCGACGGATCGACGTAAAGAACGCGTTCTTGTACGCGTTGGTGGACGCCACCATCTTTGTGGAGCAGCCGCACACCTACGGGGAAGGAGATCCCAGGGTCTGTCAACTGAAGAAATCCCTCTACGGGATCAAGCAGGCGCCTCGCCTCTGGCAGCAGCACCTGCACAAAATCCTCCTCGAAATCGGCTTCAAGCAGCTCCCACACGACCCGGGAATGTATCGTCTTCACTTCAGTGGCGACTACATCCTCCTGACAGTCTACGTCGACGACCTGCTGTACACGGGGACCTGCAATAAACTCCTGGACCAGTTTCAGGAGAACCTGGCGCAGCGCGTGGACATCACCATCAATCCCGAAGTGAAGCAGTTTTTGGGGTTAAACATCACTTACGCGCCAGAAGCAATTCACTTGTCAGCCTCCAAATACGCAGAGCAGCTGAGGGAACGCTTCAACATATACCCCGCACCACTCTCAACTCCCTACCGCAGCCCCAGCACCAACTACAAACCGGACAACAAACCACTGTCACCCGCAGGACTTCAACTGTACCAGCAGCAACTGGGTTGCCTGCTGTTCGCCTCTGTCAGCTGCCGACCCGACCTTTCGTACATCGCTAGCCAACTGGCACAGTATTCCCGCAAGCCAGTAGCAGAGAAACAGCTGGACCTGGAACGCGCCCTGCAGTACTTCATCTCCACACCTGACATTGGGCTCTCCTACTCCACGTTGACGACGACCTCCTTCAATCTCAACGGTTACGTGGACGCAGATCATGCAGCTGATCCTGAAAATCGACGGTCCCGAACCGGCTTCGTTTTTCGCCTGGAACCAACTGGGCCAATCTCCTGGAACTCACAGAAGCAGGAGCTGGTTGCCCTGTCATCGGCTGAAGCAGAATACATCGCCGCGACAGCAGCAGTTCGTGAAGGGCTGTACCTGCAGGAGCTGCTGCAGGAAGCGAAAATTCCAACTTCGCCCACCTTTCGCCTTCACTGCGACAACCAGAGTGCCATCAGGATGGCGAACAAGCTAGGTTTCGTGAATCGCACAAAGCACATCGCACTTCGGTATTTTTTCGTCAAGGACGAAATTGACCAAGGCAAAGTTGACCTCGCCTACTGCCCGACCACCGAGATGGCAGCAGACTTCCTCACCAAGCGCTTGCCACGTCAGCAGTACAAGCACTGCTCTGACCTCACCGGAGTAGTCAAGCGAGTCAGCTCCCTCTGCGCCCAGGAATGAAGGGGAGTGTTACGATATGAAGTTTTATGAGTAAGGCATTCCTGTATGCTGCAGGAGCCGACTCTACCGAGTATGAAGTCGAGGAGTCAGAAGAGTCGAAGCGACGCAGCAACCGTCTGACCAAAGACCGATGCAGGCAGAAACATCTGAAATGAAAAAGGCGGGAACAGGTTCAAAACGGGTTCCCACGCCGCACGGTTTGAATTTGCTGTAATAAGGGAATGTACCCCTTAGAGTACATGGCTAGTCTAGGTCTTTTCGTATTCCCCTGTACTCTTATATAAACTCGATGTATGCATGCCATTATCAACTCAGTCATTTACATTCACTCTGACCTGAGATTCAAATCTTCCGCTGCAACACTACGCTGCGATCAACCCTGAGCGATCCTTCGCTAAGTCCCATTTGGGATTGTAACACACCCTACGGCTCAGACAAGTCACATCCCAGCCCCAAACCGGTTCCTCTCGCAGCCCAACTCCCCCTCGTCCTTCTTGCAGCTCAGCATCCGAACCCCCTGCTGCACTGTCCCGCCTCTCGCAGCCCGACATCCCCATGATTCGGTTGTGACGCTCTGATAAAAACAACATGACACAACTACAATTTGGACAACACTACTCGTTTCATCTGGAAAATCAGACATGCCTTTCTCATTCGTCTGAAAAATCAGACCAAACTTTTCTCCCATCTGAACGTCAGACGAAACAGATTTTGGGATTTATGTTTTCAGACGGGCTCAAAACCTAGCAAGAGCCCTGGACCTGGTGTCTTGCGTTCTTTCTTCTTCTGCGCGCCATCACACAATACCGTACCCATGGTGCTCTGCGCGTTGGTATCAAGCGGAAACGCGCACATCCATCCACCTCCACCAAACCAAACCAAACCCTGTCTTTTCTAAGCCAAGAATAGCTCAGAGTTTCAATCCCGCCCTTGGAGTTGGTGTTGCTCTCCTCTGAACAGACAGAGACCAAGGCACAGAATAAGTCGCGAAGATGCCATGCATGCGGACACTGAAAAGGCCTTGTTATATTCCAGGGTATCATCATGCTGACATGCACATGGTATCGACGCAGTGGATTAGTGTGAAGTACAACAATAACACAGATTGTGACTAGCTGAATCACGCAAGTCCTTACGGTACTATGGTACCAGTATTATCTCAGTAGCATCCTAGGGTAGCAAAAAATGGCCGTTTTAGTGTCAGATCCTACAGCATGCAGATCCTACAGCATGCAGATCCTACAGCATGCAGATCCTAGAGCATGCATTGGGCTCCACAAACCCTGTAAACAGCGCTGGATTTCTCTCCTCGCGCGACCTATGCATGGTTATGTGTGCCACTAAACGTAATCCTCGGTACCAGCCCATCAACATCAACGGTTCTCACCGCCCTACAGCCAGCCGAATATTGACTGCAGCGGTAATACTTCCTCAAGAAGGAAGCTTCGCCTTTCCGATGGATTATCTTGTTGCCATTGTTGTGCCACCGGTGGGTTTCACCACTCAAACTCGTGCTTGCAGCTGCAGACCCATGCAAAGCTGCAGATCCATGCAAAGCTGCAGACCCATGCAAAGCTGCAGATCCATGCAAAGCTGCAGACCCATGCAAAGCTGAGGCATCTGAACCTGACGCAGCAGATTCAGCAGCAGTTAGAGTGGAGTGAATTGATGCGGATGGAGTGGGTGAGGTGGTGGGGGTGCTTGGGGTGGTAGGACTGGAAGTGAAGGCAGAAGATTTGATGAGTTTCGCCTGCTTGTTGCCCTTCTCCCTTATCTCGCGTATTCTCCTTTTCCTAGGCTCTACTAGGTTCTCCCCCACTTTGGAAACTTCAAGCTTGGAAGCTTCCTCCGGCTGCACTGCTGCTGAAGCTGGCTGCACGGCAGGGGTTGAAGCACCTCTGCCCAATCCCATTGCTTGCAGTTGAAAAGGGAAGGCGGTGCTACCGGCAAACAAAGGGTTTCTCAATAAAGCGTATGGGGTGTATGGCAGTTGAGTTGGGTGGCTGTAGAATGGATTCCAAGCAGGCTCCAGAGGAAAAACAGAAGGGTGAAACGGCTGACAGATGCTCAGAGGGTGTGACGGGGAGTCAGAGGGTTCAATGAAGCTTCCATCCCCAAGCATGGCACCTCCCTCGCACCCTGGCGTTCCCAATGACGAGCGTCGCTGGGCAGCCAACCGCGCTCCTTCCTCTGCAGAGAGCAACCGGATTTTCTTCCCAGAATATACCGGGTCGGGAGATGCAGGAGGCTCGGGCGCGACGAGAGCAGTCTCGCTTACTAATTCCTTTGGGTTTTCCGAGAGGTGCGGAGAGGCTCGGTCGCCGTCTCCCATGCTGCTGCCAGCCACCACCAATGCGCCGCTGCCGCTGCCGCCGTCTCCTGTGCCGCTGGTAATCACCACTGTGCCGCTGCCGCTGTCTCCCATGCTGCTGCCAGCCACCACCACTGTGCCGCTGCCGCTGTCTCCCGCGCCGCTGCCGCTGTCTCCCGCGCCGCTGGTAACCACCACTGTGCCGCCCTCGTCCCCAGCAGCAGCGTTGCTGCCGCCCTCACAAGGAGCAGCGTTGCTGCCGCCCTCACAAACAGCAGTGCAACTCCGTGAGAGGTGTGCAGAAACTGTGTTGCCGCCTCCCATGCTGCTGCCTAATCCGCCCTCCTCTCTCGCCGTCTCCCCCATCATGCCCCTGGTTACCACCGCTGTGCCGCTGCCACCCTCACAAGAAGCAGTGCCGGTGCTGCCTAATTCTCCCTTCTCATTCACCGTGTCCCTGCGTGACATGCTGTTACCGACTCGCGCAGAGCTTCTTTTCTCCAGCTTCGCCTGTCTTTTCTCTCGCTTCATCTGCTGCAACAGTCCTGTCAAGGTCAGCCCCGTACCGCCATCACCAGCGCCAGCACCTTTTGCACCAGCATCGGCGTTAGAAATAGCATCAGCTTTAGCATCGGCGGTAGCATCATCAGCAGCATCACCGACGGCAGCGCAAGCGCCTCTGGCGGCAGCGTGACTCACGTGCTGCTGCGCTGCCGTCGCGTCGCCTTCTGCATCATCAAAGGCATCATAGGTAGCATCAGCGTCAGCATCGGCAGCATCAGCACGAGCAACATCACCCACGGCAGCACGAGCCGCGCCAGCAGCCTCAGGCTGACTTACGTGCTGCTGCGGTGCCGTCGCGACACCCGCCGACTCGGATTCGACTCTCGAAATCGCCGTCCGCTGAGCAGAATCGCCGCTTAGTATCGGCGTTTCTGATTCGCCGCTTACAATCGGCGTTTCGTATTCGCCGCGGCCTATTGATAGCACGAGATCTAAGTCTAGCATCCCCTGCAGCAAAGGCCGAGTCATTGCCATATTCAGCTTCCGTTGAGTACTAGCCGCTACTAAACTCGCGGGCAGAGCATCAAAAGAAGCGCTGGCGAGAAACAAGGTCAAACTTTCGACCGCCAATTTACGTGCTCCTTAGTACTGTATGCGATGAGAAACTATATCTACTCACACACAGCACATCGCTTCCAGATTGCGACAAGTCCGATGACTTCAAATGTTCATACGCGCCCTGTCGGAGAAACACGGGCGAATCCGCGATCGCTTCCGCGTGCTCGCGGAAGCGAGCTGCCCGCGGGCAATAAAAACTAAAACCCAGTCGGAAGGCATGCGGTTCGGGAGCATCAACCCTAAAATTTCAGGGTTGAGGCTCCCGAACGGCATGCCGGTCGCGATGGGGAATAGTTTTTCTTGCCCCGGGCAGAATGCTTCCGCCAGCTCCGCGTCCTGGTGGATTCGAAACCCACCAGGAGAGGGACCTGGTGGGTTTGCCCACCAGGGCTCGGATGGACTCCCAGTGGCAGAACATCATCATATCTCGTCAACAGTTCAGTTCTTCGGTCCGACTGGGTTTGACAATTCTTTGGTCCGACAGATACCGAAGTACTGCACTCTGCTGATGAAGCAACCGAACCGACCCGACCAAGGCTGTGGTCCGACCGACTCCGAAACATTGGCGGGGACGGTCTGAAAATGGTGAGGGGAGACCACACTCAACCTCGTCCGATTCCGAACCGAAACATTTGCAGGGGTACGGTCTGAAAGAAGCGGACCACACTCAACCTCATCCAGCCTTGGGGAAGACTTGGTAGCCCTAGTTCCACCCTTCGGGGGTGTTTAGCAGGCTAGGCAAATCAAGTAACAACCCTTCGCAGTCGCCAGAAACAAGTAACTGTCGACAATTTCGTTTGGTTGTTCGTTACCACCCTCCAAGCCCCATGAGATGACAGGAAGGTGCAGAGCTCGTCAACAACCACGGAACCACGCCGAGCACGTATAACGGATTTCCGATCGGTGGAAACTGGGTTTGCCTGGTGAATCTAACGGTGGAGCAGCTTCGTCGCACCACGACCTTTCCTGCCACGTATGCCTCACACGCGAAAGTCACTTCTCACTTGCTGCGCACGAAACAATTCTTCAGAATTCAACACTTCCAAAATGCAGATTCGTGTCGACATGAAATAGAAACGCGGCTCCTGCCAAACCGAGCGCATCAAGCACAGGCTCCCTAGAAGTCTTTGGGAGGTCAAGCACAACAAGGTTGAGAGCAGGTGGCGCATATAGTCAGTTTTGTTCCGTCCGGAGGAACTATTGCTACGATAACTATATTCACCCTCGTGAGCTTTTTCTACGAACGTCTCACATCTTTCTCATTTATCTCGTGCACCTGTGTTTCTCAACGTCCTTAATTAGTCGGCATACAATTCTCAATATAGACGCCAGGGCCACGGCTAATATCAATGGGTGCACTACGATTAGGGGACGTAACCTCCAGACGCAATAGCCCGCTTCCTCTCTCTTCCCCTGTTGCACGATTTCGGCGGAACCAAGATTTGGAGAGTTAACCAGACCCGCAAGCCCACGGAGGAAGCGCAGCTGGAGGTGGAACGTCACAAGCGAGTGTGACTACGACGGTCGTGATTGTGCAAGACAGCTGCTCCACATCCGCCACCATTTCTTGTCCCCCCCCTCGTGCCACTGCACCTTCCACAGCGGGCACGCCTTTTCCAGGGGGTTCTCTATCGCCTGTAGGCTCCCTTTCCCCAACTTACGTGCTGTATGTAAGAGAATCAACGATCCTCTGTTCAATGAACCATGTGATCAATCTATTGCACTCGGTGTCAACCCAACTCAAGCAGAAAGAAAAAAGAAGTATTTCGTGAACCCTTTTTAGTAGCACAGAATATCGAGTCAGTATTGGGCCTTACAAACCCTGCGTTTGATCCTGTCTTTCTGTCCTCGTGGCCGCATTATCAACCGTTAAGTGGTTATGGTCCCCTTTAAACGTTGTCCTCTGCCCGGGAACATCATCAACGTATTTCCTCGCCCGACAGCCAGTCGAATATTGACTGCAACGGAGGTGCTTTCTCTTGAAGGGGGGTTTACCTGTCGGATGAATGGTCTTGTTTCCGTTGTTGTGCCACGTGTAATTTGCAGCTGCAGACGTACCAGCAGCGATAGTAGTGGAAGGTGCTGATGTGGGCGCGTTCGGTTGCACCATTGCTAACGCCGACTGTCCTGCAGCGGGTGAAGCGCCTCCGATCAATCCCAGTGTTTGTGGTTGAAGGGGTAAGGTGTGTGGCACTTCTGCCGGGTGATTTTGGCTCACGTTTTGAGTAGACCGCAGAGGGATAAGAGGGGGGCGGGACTCTCGATGGATGCTCAATGGGGTAGAAGGTGAGCCGCTAAAACTTACAGACCCGATGTTCTCCAGCTCCGAAGTTCGCTGCATGTTGGCGGTCGACGCAGGCCTTGCGACCGCTCTGTTGCCACTCGCACTCGCCTGTGTTTTCTGCCGCTTTATCGCCTCCAGCACTTTTGAGATTGTCAGCCCCCTTGCGCCATCACCAGCGCCATCACCAGCGCCATCACCAGCGCCATCACCAGCGCCATCACCAGCGCCATCACCAGCGCCATCACCAGCGCCATCACCAGCGCCATCACCAGCGCCATCACCAGCGCCATCACCAGCGCCATCACCAGCGCCATCACCAGCGCCATCACCAGCGCCATCACCAGCGCCATCACCAGGGCCATCACCAGCGCCAGCAATATCGCCGACGGCAGCGCCAACGCCAGCATCCTGGCTCCTGTGCTGCTGATCTGCCGTGGTGTCACCATTTGCATCAGCATTGGCATCATAAGTAGCATCGGCGTCAGCATCGTTAGCATCAGTACCAGCAACATCACGGACGGCAGCGCCAACGCCAGCGCCCTGGCTCCCGTGCTGCTGCTCTACCGTGGTGTCACCTTGTGCACCAGCGTTGGCATTATCAATAGCATCGGTGTTAGAATCGTCAGCATCAGCACCATCACTATCACCGACGGCAACGCCAACGCTAGCACCCTGACTCCCGTGCTGGTTCTCTGCCATCGCGTCGCCTGCCGATTCCGATTCGATTCTCGGAAGCAGAGTCCCTGTCTGCTGTGCAGAATTGCCGCCCATCAGCATTTCGAATTCGGACATCCAACTCATTCCGGGAGTCATTACCGGATCTAGCTCCCCCTCAGTAGCGGGATTTGCGGGCGCTGCATCAGAAGGAGCGCTCTTAAAAAGCAAGTTTGTCAGTGTAGTACTATCCATTAGTCGAAGTGGCAGTGAAACGCTAGCAGCAGCAGCTCGGCTTAGGGGGATGGATGGGATGGGATGCGAAGCGATCGCCGATTCAGTCAGCGAAGCGAGGTTGACAGGCTTCGCATCCAATAAGGCGCTGACAAATTCGTCAGGATTTGAAAATAATGGCGAGCGAGGAAACTCATAGGTCTGCAGAACTCATACTGTATTGGTGAGAAGAGGTAAACCAAACCCTAACGCACTGGGTGAAAGGAATGCGGCGCATCTGTTCCTCTATTTATCTATAGTGTGTGAGGCAGTGACTGGGAGGAAAATGCCACGAAGGTGCCGTAAATGCGTGCCGTTAGGACACTCCCCTCCAAGCGTCGCCGCCTTCTGCCCTGGCGGCCAGCGTTTCCGCTCGTGCGCTGAAGCCCAAGTCAACTTGGAATTCCTTGGTGAGCAAGCAAGCATACAGGGACTCAGGGAGGGTGTGAAGTGAAATGCATCGCGCCGCATGTCCTCCAAGTAGCATTTCTTTCCCCTGGCAATTTTTGTCGTCGACGAAAGCGTACGACAAGTGGGCACTATTTGGTAGTTCGAAATCAGAAGCCTCGCCTAAAACAGCTGTGAAACTAGGGCTCCTGCTCGAAGCCCCAGTTGGAGGGTGGAGGAGCCCTGCTTCATCGCAATTGTGTAGTCACCTGAAGCTGTCGTTTGTGTTAGTGATTTCGTGTACAGAAACAATGGTTCACAGGTTGTACTGTAGAAAGAACATCGTAATAGAGCAACGTGATTTGTTCAACCAACTACACCAATCAGAATGAAAGCTTTGCGTTGACTTGGACGACAAGCAACCAACGATGGTCCGACTCCAAAGATCTGGGGGTCAATCACACGTGGAGCATCTCGTCCACCCAGATTCGTCGACGGAGGGAAAGACTCGGTATACCCCACCACGTTGTACCTCACAGAACCGTCGTCATTCATCTGAGCTCCCTCATGCGTTTGCGGTTCAACAGTTCACGCATCACTGCTAATGAAAGCGGCGAGTCGCGCGGTCCTGGGCCTTCAAACAAACAAACCGATTTAGAATGCCCACCATCGTGCTCGACCGCATTCGTTGTGCAATGACAGTGGGAGAGGCAATGGCAGTGGCGAGAGGCAGTGGTAGTGGCGAGAGGCAGTGGCAGTGGCGAAGAAAACGTCGTGACGTGACTGGAAGGTGGAGAGGAGAGCTCCGTCAACATCACGGCCAGCACGTAAAACTGATTTTGGCTCGGTGGGACCCGGATTTGCTCAGGGTGGATCCAACGGCGGAACAGCTTCGTGCATCACCAAACCTGAACTATCCTGCCACGTATGCCTCGCTCTAGCTTGTCACCTGCTCGGCACGAAACAAATACAGTACACATGATGCTCATTTGAGATTCAACACGCTGGAAATTCAAATTCGTGCCGAGTCGACGCCACTACAAATGTGCCTCCTCCAAACCCAAGCCGCGCATCGACCACCACCCCACCGAAGCGCCCTTTTCAAAAAGCCCGGCAATATTAAGGCTCTACTATAAGTAGGTCGAGAGTAAGTTGACAGTTAGTTCTGTTTCGTCCAGAGATTACTACTGCGATTACTTTCTTTAGACACGTTAGCAACCATAGGAACGTCCTTTATTTTGGAGTCTCTCCTTCTGCTTCCATTCCTTTCACATGTGTTGCTCCACGTCCTGAATTAGTCGGCATAATCTTCTCGATAATGATGCAAGGACCACCGTTAAAACCAACGGGTGCACTACAATATATGCGATCCATCAGCCAGCTGCAGAATCCCGCTCTCGCTCTTTCCCTCTCTTCGTACGATTTGACGGAACAGCATTTGGAGTGTCAGCCGGCTAGCAAGCCCCCGGGGAAACAGCAGCCGCCGCTCGGACTGCAAGCAGCTGAGGACGACTCAAGCGAGTGTGACTATAACGGGAATGAATACGACGGCATCTGTTCCACAACCACGACATTTGCTTGTTTTCCCCCTCTCTCCACCGTATCGTCCACAGCGGACTCGTTTTTCCCCGCGGGTTCTCTTTCGCCTCAAGTCCTCACTTCCTTGCTGCGCGTAAGTAAAAACATGAGTCGGTGTGATCCATCGTGTCATCAATTTGTTACGAGCAAAAGCATTACACTAGAAAGGCAACCCAACACATTATTGTACAAATGAACAAAACATCAGAAGCAAAACATGCGAAGTTGTACTGGAACGTAATTGACTGCCCGGGAACATCATCTACGGTTATAGCTGATGATTATGTTCGCCAGGAAACGTAATTGTCTGCCCCGGATCATCATTAACGTACATCTTCGCCGGACAGCCTGAGACCTTGTAGCGGTAGTACTTCCTCAAAAAAGCCCCCCCTGCCTGTTTTATGACCTTGTTTCCATCGTTGCGCCACGTGCAGTTCGCACCACTCGGGCCCCGAGACGTGATATCAGCTGCAGACGCATCTGAATCGGAAGCGGCAGACTCAGCAGCGCTAGGAGTGGCATGTGCTGACGTGGACGGGGTCATTGTCGTCGTAGAGGTGGTTGGGGTGGTAGCACCGGAAAAGCGACCATCACTCTTCATGACCCGCGCCCTCCTATTTCCCCTCTGCCGTATCTCCCTGTTTTTTTCTTCTGAAAGCTTTCGTTTGCCTCCCCCCCTGGAAGCTTCTTCCGGCTGCACCCTTTCGAAAGTCGACTGTTCTGCAGGGAATGAAGCGCCTCCGGTCCATCTTAATGCTCGCGGTTGAAGGGGTAGTAAGGCGTGTCGCAAATCTGCCAGGAGATTGTTGCTTATGTTCTGAGCAGAATCCAGATTGAAGAGAGGGGCGCGGACCTTTCGACTCGAACGAATGCTCTGGGAATTACACCGAGACTGCAAGGGTGAGAGCGCCAAATCTCGCTGCATGCTGGTGGTCGATGCAGCCCTGGCGACGTCGCTGCTACCAATCGCATCACTCGCCGTGTCCCCGCGCGAATGCATGTTACCCAGCGCCGGACTTCGCTGCATGTTGGCGTTCGACGCAGCCCTGACGCCGTCGTTGCTACCACTCGCACCCGCCTGTCTTCTGTGCCGCTTTCTCCGCTGCAGCAGTCCGGTGATGGTCAGTCCCGTACCGCCATCACCAGCTCCAACGGCACGCCAACGCCAGCATCCTGACTTTCGTGCTGCTGCTCTGCCGTGGCGTCACCTGCCGATGCGGATTCCACTCCCAGACGTGGAGTCCCCGTCTTCTGAGCAAATTCACCGCATACCGCGGCGGGATTCGCGGTGTGGTTCGCGCACAGAGGATCAGAAGAACCGCTAGCAGGCTGAATGCCCAGCGCGGTGAGCACGTCAGCACACGATGCTTGAGTGCGGTCATTTTCTTCGTAGAAACCGTAGCGCGCCAGGGAGAGTCCTTCAAATTGAGCTTCTTGTTCAACCTTCATCACTCGGAAAAGCTCGAGCAGTTGGCGAGCCTCGAGAAGGTCTTGCGGAAGTTCTGACGGCGCGGTGGCTCCCCCGCTTGGAAGTTCGTTGGCCTCTGCAATGGCGGCAGGGTCTCCCATGGCTGCTGCGTCTCCTGTGGCGACCGCGTCTTCACTAGCAGAGACAATAGAAGTAGCATAGATACCACCGACGGCAACGCCAACGCCAGGAATCCCGCGCTGCTGCTCTCCCGCCGAGTCGCCTTTTGCAATAGTATCGCCATTAAGAATAGCACCAGCACCAGCAATATCACCCACAGCGACGCCAACGCCACCGCCACCGCCCTGACTTTCGTGCTGCTGCTCTGCCGTAGCGTCGCCTGCCGATGCCGATTCCAATCCCAGGCGCGGAGTCCCCGTCCGCTGAGCAGAATCACCACCTATAGCGGCGGGATTCGCGGTGTGGGTCGCGCACAGAGGATCAGAAAAGCCAATAGCAGGCTGAATGCCCCACGTGGTGAACACGTCAGTAGACGATGCTTGAGCGCGGTCGAAATCGTAGCGCTCCGGGGGGAGCCCGTCATCCGCTTCGTCCCCGAACGTCGCCTCGAGCAGTTCGTTGGCCGCGTCTCCCGAGGCGACCGGCGCGCCACCAATCATGACGTTCAACAGGTCATTCCATCAGGATTCCCGCGGCGGACTGGAATTCGCAGGATCCAAGAAGATCTCGATTGGGATGCCGTGCTGGTCCGACATGGCAGCGATTCGCTTGCAACGAATCGGTTTCAAGCAATGACACGCCAGTGAGATAGGACGCGACGAAGCAATCTCTAGGTGATTCCGATAGGCGGGATTGACTGGCTTCGCGATCCAAAAATGGAAGGCTTCACCATTCAGGGTGGCGGCAACAACATGACTCAGATCGGAGAAGTGACATGAAGCTATTCATGCGCTTCATGGTGCGCAACGTGAGAGATGGGGGCGAGTGGACGGCGCCACATCTTTCCCCTCACGACGATCCTGTCGTGTGCAACAACTAGGGTTTCAGATTCCAGTCCACTCAAGACGGCGAGCGAAAACTGGGCGTTGTTCGTAACCCGCTACTGTAGTGGTCCGTGGGGGCGCTAGTTGGGGTCCTTTGGGGCGGGGTTCGGTGGCGAAAAGTTGTTCGCAATTTCGTAACCATCGTTGGCGGGCTGTTGAAGCAACATTCTGTTCCAAGCAAGCAAGCAATGCGCTGACTAAGACGACGGACGACCTCAAGCAACCAAAAATGGTCCGAAACAGTTAGGTGACGCCACGTGCTACTGAATGACCAACTAACCAATTGCAACGAATCCAGCGTGGCTTCGCTGACTCTGGCGAGGCCTTTGTAGCCACTACCACGTTTTACCGAACAAAACCGTTACGTACCATCAAACAACATTTTTACTAAAGTGTAGGCCTTATTATTCCACAAATAACAAAAACAGCTCATCTTGCTCCGCAATTTTTCGAAGGCAAAACCACAAACGCGGACGATAACCACCCTCTTCACAACTTCTCCTTGATTAAAAATGCTCGTTTCATTTTCAGTCCCTCCCCTGCAGTTGTTAGGTCCCAAATTGTTTCTTCCGGGTGTCTAGTTGATAGCCCGCGGATACCAGTGCTGTAAAGTCTCGCTACTTTTAATGTACGGCAGTTCCTAAATTATTTATCTTTTAGTGTTTCCCCCCTCACGAAAATGGTGAAGAAGCGAAAGGCGAAGAACCAGGGCGGGGCTGGCGACATGGACATGGGGGACGTCGCCGCGCCTTCCGCCGCGACATTCTCCGCGGGAGCCGCTAAGGACGTCGCGGCCGCCGGATTTTCCGCCGCTTCAGCCGCCGTGGGAGGCGCCGATGCATCCGGCGAGGCGGGAGGTCCGATCGCTGGCGGCAACGCGATGGGTAAGAGGAAGATCAGAAGACGGAAACGACAAGGGGAGGGACAACATAACATTGACCTTGGGTTAGGAGGAAGGCTGGAGGGAACCCTAAATCTTGGGCAATGACTACTCTCGTCGCTCTTCGTGTCCCCCCTCCCCTCTCCCACGCCCCCCATCTCCGTCCCCCTTTCCCCCATGCACGCCCCTCTGACACGAGCGAGGCTTTTGAGATGTTTCAAAAGTCTGCCATGCGCGCCCCTCTCACACGAGCGAGGCTTTCCACCAACAGCCACACAAGTCACCCCCCTGTTCCTCCGTGACCTTCCCCCCTCCTCGCGCCTCCCCTACGCTTCCCCTCCTCCGCACCCCCCTTCGCCCCCCTCCCCTTTCTCCTCCCCCCCCCTCCCCCCCACAAACTCTCTCCGCCACCCCTCCTCTCTCTCATTTGCCTCCCGTTCTCCCCGTTTCCTTCCGCACCCCCCATTCCCCACCCTTTCCCCTCAGACACAAGTGAGACTATGGGGTTCACAGTGACTAAGGCGCACAAGTCACCCCGCTGTGTGCCCCATCCTTCCGGGGCCCCCTCCCCCTCCCCTCTCTCCTCCGCTCACCCCCTTCCTCCCCTCCCCCATTCCTCCCCTCCCCCCCCTCCCTCCCCTCCCCCACTCCTCCCCTCCCCCACTCCTCCCCTCCCCCACTCCTCCCCTGCCCCTTCTCCTCCCCTGCCCCCTCTCCTCCCCTCCCCCACTCCTCCCCCCCCCATCAGACACGAGTGAAGCGATGGGGTTCACGGTGGTCAAGGCGTCGGCTGGGAACGCCCTCAGGCGTCTCCTCTTCTCCCACACCCCCTTCCTCTCCATACCCCATCCCCCGCTTTCCAGACACGAGTGAGGCGATGGGGTTCACAGTAATCAAGGCGTCGGCTGAGAACGCCCTCATGCGCACAAGTTACCCCCCCATGGCCCCCCTTTTTCTACCCCCCCACCGCTCCTCTCCTCTCCCCCCCCCCTCCCCCCCTTTTCCAGACACGAGTGAGACGATGGGGTTCACGGTGATCAAGGCCTCGGCTGAGAGCGCTCGCAGCACACCCGCTCTACCAGCCATAAGGTGAGCCGCCCGGCCCGCCCCCATGCGCATACCCCAGTCAGTCTGAGACTTCTCTGAGCACCGCTGCTGCTCTGCCCGCATGTGTGGTCCGCTGTACTACATGCAATGGTGTGGTGGGTGACTTTTGAGCCGTCCCCATGCATGTACCCCGGTCTGGGTTTTCTCAGACTGCAAAAGGCCACTCTCTCTGCAAAGGCCACACTCTCTCTTGCAAGCAGTGCGGATTCTGTTCAGTTGCATGCCCCTTCTGTTCTTATCAACCTCATGCTCCTCAACTCACCTTCTCACACTGACATACATCAACCATCTCCCCACACTGACATGTTAGATTTGGTGCGTTAATGGTTTATCGCTTTTATACCCAGCCATATGCAATTTCATTCGCAGCTCACTGTCTGAATTCCACCCAATACCGACACGCCACCTGGCAGGAAGAAGGGGGCACCGGAGCGACGCGCCAAGACTAGGCGGAAACAGAAGCTGCTGGATAAGGCACTTGCGATACGAGAGAAGACAGATACCAAGGCACAGAAGCATGCAGCCAAGAAGGCACGCGTGCAAACACTGAAGAAGCTGTACTAGGAAGAGCTTGGCAGTTTTTGTGCGCCGACAAAATAGATGGAAGAAGATTTACAAGGATTTGCTTCCAAGCAGGCACCCGTGTTGTTACTCTACTTTTAGTCAATCTGAAGCTGTACTCACAGCAGGCTGTTGAAAGCACAATTTGAAGGCACATGTGCTGTCATGCATGCAGACTTGAGGGAGGAAGACAGTTTGGGGTGGTGATGTGTATGCGTCACGCGGTATAGGAATAGTGTAAGGAAAATTCCTTTTCCTTACTTCGCGTCCCCGCTCAGCACGTACATCACTGTAGCACCACAGTCAGCACCGTCACCACTCGCAACTCTCGCATCGACAATCCTCCCGCCACCTTCGCACATCGCACCCCGACCTCACGGCTCGGCGGGTAACCCGCGCTCCGGGCCTCCACTTCGACACTTTTCCCAACCTCAGTCCCAGGCCCGTTCACGCGACAACCACAGTCCATTACCGTTACCACTGTAGTTTCGCTATATATTCTTCGCTCATGCCTTCGCTCATTGTACTCTTGCTTCGATAGTGCAATTCTCGTTCGTTCACTCAAATTGCACTCGTAACACTTGGTAATCAGAGCCTACGATCTCTTCTCGGACCGCACCCACACCTTCGCTTCCCACTATCTCAATTTTTGGGGGGGTAGACGTCTCTCAGCGACACAGCACCGCCGCTCGTAGTGCTCTCTCGTAAGCACGCACGGCCACGACCGAGGCTCTCGCTGAGCTCGCCCAACACCCCCGCCATGGCCGAATTCACGCTCGCCACATTGACGCAGGAGCAGCTCGACCGTCTGGTGCGCCAACTTGAAGATTCGGCGCTCGAAATTGCGACGCTCACGGCGGAACGTGACTCCGCGCGTCAGCAATCAACGATGAACACTCCAGCGCCACCACACGCACCGACAAATGCATCTGCACAATCGGACGAGCCGATCGTTATCTCGTCCGGCACACCAACACAAAACAACAGCGTGGGACAGCGCTCAGGCGCAGCCAGCGATGGCGCCACCCAGCCGATGCCTGGCATGGGAGGAAACAGGGTCGCACCAAGCCCGCGGGAGCCTCGCGAAGCCCGTCGGCACGTGGAGTTCGCGGCGACAAGTGGCGAACAGACCATTATGGCACCAATGCCACTCAAGCCGCAACGCCCGCCCTGCTTCGACCCGAGCTAGCGTGGAGGTCCGACGGTTCAATCGTGGATCTTCACGATGAACGTCTTCTTCGATGCGAATTACGTCGAGTCAGACGCAGCGAAGATTCGGTATAACGTTTCGCTGCTAAGGGGCCCCGCCATGGACTGGTGGCGAGTCATCGTAACGTCGCCACGCGCCTACGAGCCACCATCGCAAGAGGAAGGGCCCACGGGTCCAGCTGTCACCTAGAGTTCATTCTGCGAGACCGCCCAATACAGCACGTGGGATGCGTGGTGCGCAGGGCTTCGGGCGCGCTTCGAGCCGATCGCGGCTTCTATTTCGGCACGTTAGAGATTGCGCACTTGGCGGCAGCTCGGATCGGTTCAAGACTATACGAGTGGTTTTCTCGCATTATTCGAGCAAGTCGGCTACATGCACGAAGCGGAGCGGGTGGACCGTTACGTCGGAGGGCTAAAGCCGGACATCTCGCACGAAATCATGCTACGCGGGCTCTCGAACTTCAACGAGATTCTCGCGCTCGCCGAGAAAATCGACATTTTACGCCGTCCGAGACCGGGGTCCTACTATGGACATCGTCCTCGGGGACCGATCAAGCACGCCACTGTATACGCTGTTGCGGCGAATGCAGCTGCCGCGCCGTTTAAGGGGCGCTGATTTGCTTGCAATAGGCCGGGCCATCGCAAGAGCGAATGCCCAGAGGAGCCAAGGCGCCGCGGAGCAGAGCAGGGGAGGGAGTCTCCAAGGCAGGGAAACGCCAGCAGTCAGTAGGAATCGGGCCAACTACTGACGAGACTGCCTGCTCGCCCAACCCCACCGACCCTCACCGAGTCACAGTACCGATTCATGCTATCGATCGGACTCGGACGAATAAGGAGGGTACAGCGACGGATTGCCCAGTACTGATCCACGGGAAAATACAGGGAGCAGCAGTGAAGATTTTTATCGACGGAGGAGCAAGCCACAGTTTAGTTAATACCGCAACCGCACGAAAACTACAACTGACACTTAGCCATTGCTTACCGGAGATAGACGCACGCTTAGTCGACGGCACGCCACTGGCCATACGGGAAAAGGTAGAGAGAGTCAAAGTCCGCTGCGGGGGGAATTTCGGGTTTACACAGGAAATGCACGCAACGACACTGGATGGGCACGATATTTTACTGGGACGTGATTGGCTGCGACGGTATAACCCGCGAATTGACTGGACAACGGGTAGCTGCACCGTGCGAAGTAGTGGTAACTGGGTCGAGCTACCTCGCTGGCAGTCGCCCGAGTCTTCAACGGTACACGTCAACGCCGTCACAATGAAACGGGCTGTCGCTGCTGGAGCTGACGTGTACGCAGTAGACATCGCAGTAGTAGAGGGAGCAGAGCAGCCGAGTGATTTCAAGAAACTGCTGGCAGCAGTACCGCCGGAACTACAGGAACTGTTGAAACGATACCCCGGGATTTTCCCCGACGACTTGCCGGAAGGACTGCCACCTCAGCGAGCACATGACCACCGAATCGAATTAGAACCAGGGGCACAGCCAACCGTACAGCGCCAGTTCAGACTGACACAACCCGAGCTCGACGAACTAAGGAAACAGTTAGATTACCTGTTAGAGAAAAAATTCATCCGACCGAGCTCGTCACCGTTCGCCGCACCGATACTATTCACACCGAAAAAAGACGGGGGTTTTCGCATGTGTATCGACTACAGAGCACTGAACAGGGTAACAGTCAAGTCGCGGTACCCCATTCCCCGCGCCGACGAACTGATCGACCAACTGCGAACAGCACGGGTTTTTTCGAAAATATATTTACGGGGAGGTTACCATCAGATTAGGGTCGAAACAGCTTTCAGGACTAGGTACGGGTCGTTCGAGTACACGGTGATGCCATTCGGGCTGACCAACGCACCGGCGACTTTTCAGATGACCATGAACGAGGCATTTCGGCCGCTCTTAGATAAATGTGTGATCGTGTACCTCGACGACATCCTAGTTTACAGTAGGGATAAGCAGCAGCACTTAGCAGATCTGGAAGCAGTATTTAAGGTTTTAGACGAGCACAGATTACTGACCAAGGGTTCCAAGTGCGAGTTCTTCCAGGATAGGTTAGAATTTTTGGGGCACGTTATTTCGGAGGTTGGAGTTGAAATCGACCCCAAGAAGCTGGATACGGTAAAAGCGTGGCATCCCCTGACGAACATCACGGAGTTGCAGAGCTTTTTAGGGTTTGTTAATTATGTGCGTTGGTTCGTCCCCGATATGGCACGGTTAACTGCCCCACTGACGGACTTACTGCGGAAGGGGGTCGCTTTTACGTGGGGGGAGAAAGAGCATGCTGCCTTCTCTGCCCTGAAAAATGTTCTCTGTTCCCCGCCCGTCCTGCGCACCGCCGACCCACACCGCCCATTCGAAGTAGTTACCGACGCAAGCGATATCGCCATCGGAGCTGTACTGCTACAGGATTTCGGCAATGGCCTACAGCCTATCGCATACGAGTCACGAAAACTGCATCCGCCCGAGAAAAATTACCCGATACACGACCGCGAAATGCTTGCGATCGTGCACGCGTTCAAAGTATGGCGCTGTTACTTGACTAGCGCGGACGTGACAGTACGGACAGACCATAAATCACTACAGTACCTTCGCGCACAGCCACACCTCAACCCACGACAGATTCGCTGGCTCGATATCCTCGAGTCCAACTTTCACTACACGGTCACTTACAAAAAGGGAGCCTCGAACATCGCCGACGCACTGACCCGCCCCACTGCCCAGATCCACGCAATACTACTCGCCCAGACAAGCCCGCTACTGACAGGCCTATTCACCCACGGGTACCAAACGGATCCATTCTTCACAGGAGGAAATTCGCAGCAGTTCGCAGCAGCAAAGGGAGTCTATTACGTAAAAGCCGGGACTGACCGCATTTGGGTGCCTGGGTATACACTGCTACGGGAATTACTGTTACAGGAGGCACACGACGGAGTTACGTCGGGGCATTTCGGAGTAGAAAAAACACGGCAGCAGCTGCAGCGGTATTATTACTGGCCCGAAATGTTGACCGACGTACAACGACACGTGGCATCGTGTCCCACTTGTCAGCTCATGAAATCATCACGACAGCGACCGGCGGGACAGTTGCAGCCGATACCACCCCCAGAGCGTGCTTGGCAGCAGGTGACGATGGACTTCGTCACGGGGTTACCGGCCGGGGCGAGTGGGAACGACGCGATCCTTGTCGTCGTCGATCGACTGACGAAAATGGCACATTTCGCAGCCTGCAAAAAATCAATCACAGCCGAAGAAACAGCAGGCCTCTTCATCTCCACCGTCGTTCGACTGCACGGGATACCAGCCGCGATCATCAGCGACCGCGACACGAAATTCACCAGCAATTTCTGGCGGAACCTGTGGCAGCAGTTCGGCACGCGACTGCAGTTCAGTTCATCATACCACCCCGAAACCGACGGACAGACAGAACGGACAAATCAGACCATGGAACAGCTCATTAGGGCCACGTGTGACGACCCGACCACGTGGGAACAGCAACTGCCACTAATCGAATTCGCGTACAACAACTCGCCATCCGCCACGACCCAACAGTCACCATTTTACCTAAACTACGGACAAGACCCGACAGTACCCATGACCCCGAATCCCGATAACCCAGTACCACGAGCACAACAGTTCGCCGAAATATTACAAGCAGCACGGACCCGGCCAGCAGACGCAATA
Organism: Closterium sp. Naga37s-1; assembly: GCA_947471745.1. Taxonomy (NCBI): domain Eukaryota; kingdom Viridiplantae; phylum Streptophyta; class Zygnematophyceae; order Desmidiales; family Closteriaceae; genus Closterium; species Closterium sp. Naga37s-1. The sequence goes on along the minus strand of CANJKZ010000235.1, from coordinate 315,165 downwards.
AAAAAATCGAACATCATCGTTAAACGCAACGCCGACCGCCACCGCAGACCTGTCACTTACCAGCCCGACGACTTAGTTTTACTTGACACTCAGAACCTCCGACTGCCCATCACCCCGAAACTCCGCCCCCGATACTGCGGGCCATTTCGCATAAGCCACATGATTACACCCGTCACCGCCCACCTCCTCCTCCCTGCTGACTGGTACGTCAGCCCCTCATTCCACGTCAGCCTGCTTCGCCCTTACGTCCCGTCCACGAGCCAACTGCCACGCAATCGCCCAGCCAGCATGACAAGACCACCAACTGAACCAATCATCACCCCCGAGAAAATCCTGAGTCACAGAGTTCGGGACCCTCGAGGAGCCCGAAGGATCGAGTTCTTGCTCCGCTGGAAGGACCGTACACCCACCGAAGACAATTGGGTTTCCCCTGGACAGAATCGAAAACCACCCCGTCCTCACCGAGTATCTGCGCAGCCGAAATTTCAGGGATGTACACGCACTTTCGTAAGGAGGACCTCCTTAGGGGGGGGGGTAGTGTAAGGAAAATTCCTTTTCCTTACTTCGCGTCCCCGCTCAGCGCGTACATCACCGTAGCACCACAGTCAGCACCGTTACCACTCGCAACTCTCGCATCGACAACCCTCCCGCCACCTTCGCACGTCGCACCCCGACCTCACGGCTCGGCGGGTAACCCGCGCTCCGGGCCTCTGCTTCGACACTTTTCCCAACCTCAGTCCCAGGCCCGTCACGCGACAACCACAGTCCATTACCGTTACCACTGTAGTTTCGCTATATATTCTTCGCTCATGCCTTCGCTCATTGTACTCTTGCTTCGATAGTGCAATTCTCGTTCGTTCACTCAAATTGCACTCGTAACAAATAGCATTATTTTCAGCTAAATGACGTATAACACCTCACACAACTGCCTACTAAAAATGTGTAATGCTTACAGACAAGCATCCTAAAAAACCCTAATGCAGTTGCACAAATGATACATCTTTCATACAATCTGCAGTCAAGTGCACCCGAAGTACATTCAAACACAAATGGAAGCCCCAGTCAGCACCAATCTTCACCACTCTCCAATCATATACATCTTCTACCATCACCATCTCCCTTCCAGTCACCGCCTCCCTTCAAAAGCCCCATCTTTTCAAGTCTAGCGAGGAGCGCCCCCACCGCCAGCAGGGGCAGCAGTCTGGGGAGCCCCAGGACGGCCACCCCTCGTGCGCATGGCTTTGGCTTGCATCATCATCTCGTCGTAGTTCTGATGGGCAGAGGGGAGGCGGGTGAAGCGGGGGGAGAGAGGGGTTAATGAAAGGTGAAGACTGACGGAAGCCGTCGACCACATGGCCTTGGCTTGCATCATCAACTCGTCGTATTCAGGGTCCGGCCTTGCCTGCATAGCCACTTCAGTTCGTCACAATTCTGAGGGTAAAGGGCACTCTTGAGTCGACTCACCTTCTTCTCCATCTGCAAGCCATGCGACTCGATGATCTTGCCGCACACGCCATAGTCTATGGCCTCCTGCTGTCACGTGCACACCCCAACCACACCTTGGGCTTTGACAGCACTGCACCGCACTGCACTCTACTGCACTCTACTGCACCACACCAAACCGCACTGCACTCACCTTCTTCTCCATCTGCACGCCGCGCGACTCGATGATCTTATCACACACGCCATAGTCTATGGCCTCCTGTTGTCACGTGCTCGCCTCAACCCCACCTTGGGCTTTGAATGCACCGCATTACACTGTACTGCACTGCACCGCACTGCACCATACCACACCGCACTGCACTCTACTGCACCACACCAAACCGCACTGCACTCACCTTCTTCTCCATCTGCACGCCGCGCGACTCAATGATCTTATCGCACACGCCATAGTCGATGGCCTCCTGCCCGCGCAGGTACTTGGGGCGCATGATGTCGCGGTACAGCTCGTCCCGTGACTTGCCCGTGCCGCGCGCCAGCAGCTCAATATAGTAGTCCGTGTTGGCATCAAGTTCTTTCGCCTGCATGGGTAGAAGGCACAGGGGGGAAGTAATAGTGAGTCCTCTGCAAGCGCAGGTACTTGGGGTGCATGTTGTCTCGGTACAGCTCGTCCCGTGACTTGCCCGTGCCGCGCGCCAGCAGCTCAATGTAATAGTCCGTGTTGGCGTCAAGTTCTTTTGCCTGCATGGGAGGAAGGAGCGAGGGAGGAGGGAGTGAGAGGTGACTTGCCCGTGCCCCGAGCCAGCAGCTCGATGTAATAATCCGTGTTGGCGTCAAGTCAAGCTGCTTGGCCTGGTGGGGATGAGGGAGGGGGGAAATGGCACGGTAAATCGTCTGGCCGTACTGAGGCCCCTCCTGCCCACGCAGGTACTTGGGGTGCATGTTGTCTCGGTACAGCTCGTCCCGTGACTTGCCCGTGCCGCGTGCCAGCAGCTCTATGTAATAGTCCGTGTTGGCGTCAAGTTCTTTCGCCTGCATGGGAGGAGAGTGTTGTAGTGGTGGGGACGAGGGAGGGGGAAGCAGCAGCGAGAGGTGAGCTGCCCATGCATTGCACTAAGCACTCGATGTGGTAATCCATGTTGGCGTCAAGCTCCCTGGCCTGGATGGGAGGACGGCAGGGGGCCGTTCAGGGGAAGTAAGAGAAGAAGGCTTTTACGATTGATCAAACTGAAAAAACCAACCTTCATCCGAGAGGGGGAGGCAGCCGTACGGGAAGTCATCAGTGAAAGCTAGCTCACGACTTGCAAAACTCAACACCTCACCTTGATCCACATGTCGATGGCGGCTCCGCTTGATTGGCTGGCTCTGGGCGCATAGAGCTTGGCTGTTGGGAGTCATGGGGTTGCACACACACATGCACCCACGCACCGCACACACATGCACACGCACGGGACACACACACACATGGACACACATGCACCCACGCACCGCACACACACCCAAAGCAACATAAAATTACGCTGTGCATTGCACGCTCATAGCAGTAAAAAGGAAGCAGGCATTCAGTGCTCCCAGGCAAAGTTGGGAGAAGGAGAAAGGAAGCAAAATGCACTCTGCATCGGCAGGCACTCTGACGCAATTGGGCGGCACTCACTGACGGCGTTGGGTTGCACGGCCCTGTGCCCCTTGTCCCCTATGGCCAGCAGCATGCATGGCCGATGGGTCACGCAGCAAAACACCGAAAATAGAACACGCCTAGCTCAAGGAAGCGAGGAGAAAGTACACTCACTGACGGCGTTGGGTTGCACGGCCCTGTGGCCCTTGTCTCCAATTGCCAGCAGCATGGCGGCCTGTCCGAACGCCTGCCCGCAGTTGACCGTGTAGACCTTGGACTTGACGTACTGTTGATGGGACACATGGGGGACGGGGAGGGAAACAGGGGAGAACCGAGGCAGTCCCTATGAGGCTCCCGCCTGCCCAAACGCCTGCCTGCAGTTCACCGTGTAGACCTTGGACTTTACGTACTGTTGTTGGGACAGGGGAGTGGGGGAAGGGGACGGAAACAAGAGAGAAGAGAACCGAGGCAGTTCCTATGTGGCTCCTGCCTGCCCAAATGCCTGCCCGCAGTTCACCGTGTAGACCTTGGGACTTGACGTACTGTTGATGGGACAGGGGGGTGGGGCAAGGGGACGGAAACAGAAAAGAAACGAGGCAGTTCAGTCCCTATGAGGCTCCCGCCTGCCCGAATGCTTGCCTGCAGTTGACCGTCCGTGTGACCTTGGACTTCACGTACTGTCATTTGACAGTTGGGTGGGAGGGGAGGGATACCGAGAAGGGTCTTGTCAAGGGAGTAAGAACGGATACGGCAGACACGGAGAAACGAGGCAGCCCCTATCAGCTCCTGCCTAAAACGCCTGCCTGCAGTTGACCGTGTACGGTTTGGATGGACTTAACCTGGAACCATTGGAACCCACGCCCTGGCGCTTGCCATTGGCGCTTGCCATTGGCGCTTGCCATTGGCGCTTGGAACCGTGTACGGTTTGGATGGACATCGCCTGCTACCATCGGAACCCACGCTCTCGCTCGCACTTGCCATTGGCTCTTGGAACTCAAGTCATTCACAAAAGATGCCCTCCACTTGACACTCGCACGAAAGCCATTTAGTTTCAAACTCACGTTCATGGTATCGGCGATGGCATATGCCTCAGTCTCAAACCCCATGCTCTCGCGCTTGTCATTGACTTGACACTTGGAAGTCAACTCAAGAGCCCCACGGTTACACGCTTACAAAAGATGGCCCCCCCCCCACCCTGCACTCACATTCATGGTATCGGCGATGGCGTATGCCTCAGTCTCAAACCCCACGCTCTCGCGCTTGTCGTTCTGCGTGCCGGAGGAGTTGATGTAGAAGTAGATGGGTTTGGATGGGTTGTCGTAGTCCAGCCACAGCAGCTCCGCCACTATCAGCTCCGTCACTGCAGGGACGATCTGCAAAGGGGGTGGAGAAGGGTGGAGAAGGGTGGAGAAAGGTATGGAGGATGTTGAAGGAGTGTGGATGGACTTGGAGGGGTTGTCACAGTCCAGACATAGGCTCCGCCACTATAAGCTCTGTGAAGGCCGGAACAACCTGGAGGGGGGGAAGAAGGGCCCGCAAACACCGCACGTTGGAGGAACAAATGGAGGATGTTGATGGGGTGGTGCAAAGACGGCACGTGGATGGGTTTAGATGGGTTGGTCGTGGTCCATCCATCCATCCATCCATCCAACCACCCATCCACCCACCCACCCATCCACCCACCCGCCCACCCACCCACCCGCCCACCCGTCCAACCATCCATCCACACATCCATCCACCAACCCGTCCACCATACCCGTCCACCCATCTACTCACGGGCATGCCCAGGTAGCAGATGCGCGCGTCCAGCAGCAGCGACGGCAGGTCGGGCGGCGCGGTCTTGGGGCGGCCGGCGCCGCCCAGCCCGCGGTACATGCTGACGCTCATGCTCAGCCGCGCCGCGGAGTTCTCTAGGCCCGGCATCGACCACATGCCCGTGCCGTTGCGGTAGTGCGCCGCGGACGAGATGCTCGCCTGGCGGAGGATGGGCGGAAAGGGATGGGGAAAAGGGGGGGAAGGTGGGGAGAGAATGAGAGGGGCGAAAGAGACTGGAGGGGGCGGGGGGGCGATGTGACCAAGCATACATACTCACTCACTCACACACACACATACCTCGGTAACGGATTGCGATATCCGCGATACAGGGCTGTCCTCCGTCATGAGCATGCTCATCTGCGTCGAGTTCAGCCCGTACAGCGACGCCGGCACGTTGCGGAAGTTCTCCATCACTGCCGCTCGCGCAAGAAGCAAGGAGCGGAGCGAAGAGAGGAGAAGAAAGCGGAGTAAAGAGAGGAGTGAAGAGCGAAGCAAGATTAGAACAAACGAATAGAATGGGACGATGGACAGATGCAACTCATGAGTCAACTTCTGAGGCGGTTCAAGACCACCGCCGTTGAAGCAGAGTTTCGGAGAAAGACAAGACACACCGGAGTGCGCCGACGTGAGTTTAAAGTTTGAAGTGGGGAACGAAGTAAGGGGAATCCGTTTGTAAGCTGCCGCACGATAAAGTCCACAGACACTTCTAAAATGATCTAACGATCGCTGCGACGAGCTATCCTGAAGCCACGAGCTGTTCTGGCGCAACGTGGCATCAGAATCAGCCGTGTAACACCCCCCTTTTCGAAGATTCTCCCGGAGGAGAGTCGAACACTACATACTAGTAGCTCGTGAAGGTGAATGGTACACAGAACCAGCTGCTCTAGCACCATAGGTTCCTCAACCCGCCCGTAGGTCACTTCCTCTTTCGCATCCAGCCGGATTCTCCTTGAAAATACGGATCTATTTTCTGATGTGAAGTTGCAATCGTCCCCGTTACAAGAACGTCCAGTTTTGTATTGACCTAGCACAGAAGCACCTACATCCTTCCTTCAAGTGCCTCTCCTGAAACTGCTTCGGAATGTCCCTCATCGCAGCGCGTGCGACACCTCTCGCGACACGCTCGCGACCCTCGCAGCTCCGCTGCGAGATCGCAAGCCTCTGACCCTGGAGCAGCGACCCCTGAGAGAACCCTACACGGCCAGCTGATACACGCGACTCGGAACGGAGCGACGCGGCAGGCGACGCGACAGGCGTCCTGACGGCATCTGACATCCCTAAGGCGGCCATATCGCGACGACTAACTAAACAACAAGGGTTGTTAGAGTTGCGTCTGCGATAAAATCAGGAACGATTCCGACGATCACGCCTGGAAGGGGACGATGGGGAGGGACTGAACGGTCACTACGAGGCAGAGAAACTCGACATCAAGGTGGAAAAAAAAAGCCGTGTGGAGGAAAAGGCTTGAGGATACTAAATATTAGGGTTGCGGTTCCATGGGGATGGTACATCCGAGGGCAACACCGAAGTCTGTACTTCTGGAGAGATCGCACACGGTTTTGCCGTGTTTTAGAATGGTATACAGCGGTAAGATGTGCCACGGCAAAGGAAATCCCCCGGGCTGGATTGGTGGGACGCGGAGGGGGTAGCGGAAAGGGGGAATGGCTGGGGCAAAACTGGGACGGCGGAACGAAAACTCGCGGGGCGAAACGACACTTGCGAAGGAAGATGGGAGGGGAAACATCGATGGCCGAGATACCGCTTGACATCCTCGAGGACGAGATAACTGCCACGTCGCCCTCTCTCCTGTGATACATCCCGCTACAATTGTCTAGCCAAGTGATCAGCGTATGCACATATTGCTAGAGGATAGCAAAAATCAGTTACCTAAATTAGTTGACCACGGTTATCTAAAACTGCTTTCCAAGCTCCACCTTCTTTAGCATACTAAGTGCGTTGTGGAACATCCCATCGATTATTCCGGCAACCTGCAACCACAGAAAAGAGTAGGTCAGGAATGTACGGTAATTCAAGCCAAACAAATGCAACACCAACCGTACGAGTGACTGTGATAGGTAGGAGTGCACATATAATAGAGGATACGCACCGTGAAGACACCGCCAATGATAGCACAGAGGTTTGTGATGAAGTGGAAGAAGGGGCGCCTTGTCTCCACAATGAGAACCTGGGAGGGAAGGGGGGAGAGGCACGGCTAGCAATGGTCAGAAAGCACAGCTGGTTTAGGTTACTTCAACACTGACCTGCCTGTGTAAATGCATGTCTGGAGAAAAACAGAAACTTGCCGTCAAATGTAGAACACAAATAAAAAAAGCACATTACTGACCTGCATGGGCGAGAGCTCGTAGTGGAAGCGCGAGACGGGCACGGAGGGCGCCTGCAGTGTGTGGCTGTGCGCAGTGTAGTCGTATGAGTGCAGCGAGCTGTCCTTGCGGGATACTCCCAAGGGATGCACCTCCGTCAACACTATCTGCATGAAGTGCTCGTGCTGGTGGGTGGGGGAAGAGGTAACCGTGGGTGGGTAAAAAAACAGGGTTCACATGGGTGCGGGTAAGTGTGAAGAAATGAACTTGAGTCAGCTTGATTCCACAGCGACATACGGACATCAGCATACAACCCCATTTACGGCGTGCCACACGCTCCTGCTTGCGGCGGGTGAGCTGGCGACCCCCTCTCAGCTCTCAGTGACACACTGACACCATTGTACGCCCACTCCCACCCCACTTACAGTCACGTTGTCGTGGTTGGAGTGAAAGGAATGTCCCTCCAGTCGCCCCACAGGGGCAGGCACATAGGGCCGGAGGCGGGCAACCAGTTCCTGCTTGCGACGGGTGAGCTGGCGACCAAAGGAGAAGCGGTGGATGGAGTGTGTCATGTTCATCGTTGCCGCGTCAAACGAATGCGCCGTGGAATGCGCCGTTATCATCAGATTGCCTGGCACCTGACAGGGGTAGTAGTGTGGGCAGGGCGGCAGGGATAGGGCGGGGAGGGCATAAGCAAAGGATTAAAAGAAGGCAGGAAATGGGTGGGGAAATGGAGCGGAGAGGGTGGGGAGCGAGTGGTGAGAGGATGGAGGTGAGAAGGCGACCAAAGGAGAAGCGGTGGATGGAGTGCGTCATGTTCATCATGGCGGCATCGACCGAATGTGCCGCGGAGTGCGCTGTTATCATCAGATTGCCCGGCACCTGTGTGTGTAGAGGTGAAGGGAGGAAGGCGGAGAGGGAAGGGGAGGTGAGATATGGAGAGGGTGGAGAGTGGAAGGGGCGAGGGCGGGGAGAAAGTGGGGAGGAGAGGAGGAATGAGCTGGCAGCCGAAGGAGAGGCAGTGGAGTGAGTGGAATTCCATTGAGTCGGTGACTTGTGCTTCATTTTTAGACATCAGCTCACCTTCTTGACGAGCACGAAGCCTTCGATGTTGCACCCGCCAGAGGCAGGGGCGCGGCGCTTGACATGCTGGTGGCTGTCCTCCGCTGCTGTGGGTCGCCCCACTGTGGCTGATGGGACGAGAGACTCGGCAAACTGAGTGAGGGGGCAGGGGAAGGGGGGAGGAGGGATAGCTGTTAGACAAGCTTCATCGGCGCGCGGCGCTTCACATGCTGGTGGCTGTCCTCCGCTGCTGTGGGTCGCCCCACTGTGGCTGATGGCACCAGGGACTCCGCGAACTGAGGGCAAGGGAGACGGGAAAAAAGAGTGGTTGTTGGAAGAGCTTCATCAGCGTGTATCACTTGACGTGCTGATGGCAGTCCTCTGCTGCTGTGGGCCGGGCGGGCGCTCCACCGTGGCTCCCCACCGTGGCTGATGGCACCATCGACTCCGCGAACTGAGAGCGCAAAGACGGGAAGAACGAGCGGAGGGGACGTAGGGCACTGATGGCGAATGAGGTGCTGTGGCTACCCTTTGTGCGATAGCGCGAAGAGAGAAGTCTGCGGTGACAGAGCACACAAGTACCAGTGCAGTGCAGCGGAGTGGAACCCACTACACGCCGCGCAGTGGAAATCGCAAAATCTGTGTTTTACAAATACCAGAACGGGAGGCTACATTGAAAGTAGCGAGATGGAAAAGGGAGACATGGCGGGGAAGCAAATCGTACCGCAACAAGTGACTCGGCATCTCGCTCGCCATAGTATGACTCATGGTCATGCTCCCCATGCTCTCCATGCATGCTGCGTAGTGTGGTCACAAGCCATGCCACAGGAAAAAACATTCACAGGGAACCATAATTGAGATTGCAAGAACCTAGAAAGCTGTGCACGTGGCCATACATGATAGGCGGGCCAACCTAGCGAGCAGGTCAACCTAACACGGAAGTCAACCTAGAGGTCAACCTAGCATGGAGGTCAACCTAGCATGGAGGTCAACAGAGCATGGAGGCCAACCAAGCAAAGAGCCCCTTTGACCTGCACTCACCGCAGGTCCATGCCCTTGCGGAAGATGCGGATGGAAGGAAATCCTTGGATGTGGTTGCTGCAGTGGAAGGTGAGGGGAGAGGACAGGAGGCATGAGAGTGTTGAGAGTCGACCGACTGGACAAGAGAAGAACTGAATGTGTTTGCTGCTGCAGTGGAAGGCACAAGAGTGATTCGTGGGTTGCGTTGGCGAGGGAAGAAGCGAGTGGAAGGCGAGTGCACTCACTCTCGGCACTCGTCCTGGTAGATGGTGCAGTCGATCAAGGTCTATGACAATATGTGGGGACACACACGGCTTGCACGGGTCTGTCTTTTGTGACGAATCTGTTCAAGAGTGAAGGGCACTCACTCTCGGCACACGTCCTGGTAGATGGTGCAGTCGATCTTGGCAAAGCGGATGCGGCCATCGTAGTCAGGATGGTACCTGGTGTAGGGAGAGGAGAGATAAGAGAGAAGCGGGGAAGAGAAAAGGTGACTGTTGAGTTGACTCAAAAGTCACATCGATGCGGCCATCGTAGTCAGGATGGTACCTGGTGTAGAGACGGGAGGTAGTAGAGAGAAGCGAGGGAGAGACGAGAGAGAAGAGAGTGAAGAGAGAGAGAAGGAAAGAGGGAGAGAAGTGGGATAAGAGGGAGAAGAACGAGGAGAGTGAGACGAGAGAGGAGAGAAAGAGAGAGATAAGTTACACATGGACAGATGCACGACTCAAGCAGGCAGCATAGTGAGTTGCTGCAGGACGTACGGTACAGTATGAATGACAGTAAGCATAGTACGAATGACTTACTTGCGATTGAGGACAGTCGCTGCCTTCTCCCATGCCGGCTCCTGCAAGCGAAGCAGGAGGAGACGAGTGGATGATGAGATTCACGTGGAAGGAGGGATACAGGGTGAGAGGAGGGTGGGGAAAGTGGCGGGACAGGAAGAGGGTGGAACGGGAGTAGGGGAAGCTGTAATGCGTCCAGGGCAAACAAGAAATAATATGGAAATCTGGAATTTCAGAGGTAGCTTCCCCTAACGGTGGCGTCTGAAAAAGCATGCATGTGCTGCACTGCACTCACCAGTCTCTGGCACCAGGGACACCAAGGGGCAAAGAAGTTGACCACGAGGATCTGATACCTGCTCAGGAGGGGCGCAAAAGACGCAAGGGAAGGGAAGCGACCACTATTGCTATGGATAGAAACCGCAGAGGCAGCACAGCAGCATTTAACCAAACATCAACGCGTCTTTGTCTCTGCATATGAAGCGCGGGTCCAGCATTCACTGAGTGGGACACATTCCGAGATGCCTAAATCTCCTGCGTTTCTTGAGTTGAACACAGCCACACTCCCACTCATTCGTGGGCAAAGTGTTCAAAGTTGTCCTTGTTGAGCACGAGCGACCCCACGTACTCATGCCCGTCCTCCGCCATCTTCTGGTTTACAGCAGACTCAAACCATCCCAACAGCACAGCACCACTCACTTGTGCGTAAGGTGCCAGCCCAACCGCACAGCACCACTCACTCATGCGCAAAGTGTTCGAAGTTGTCCTTGTTGAGCACGAGCGAGCCCACATACTCATGCCCGTCCTCTGCCATCTTCTGATGCACCTCCTCTGTGGTCTCGTTGCTGTCCTCTCCGTGCTTCTCCGGCACGGGCAGCGGGTCGGGATGGTGCTCCGGCCCCACCCAGTTGCCTGCCGCGTCGATCGGGTACTTGCGGACAGTCTTGCTCAGATTGTAGCGTGCCTGCGGGTGGGATATGTGGGAGATGAGGGGGAGAGGGGGGCAAGTGGGAGCGGGAATGAGAGATGCTTCTCCGGCACGGGCAGCGGGTCCGGGTGGTGCTCCGGCCCCACCCAGTTGCCTGCCGCGTCGATGGTGTACTTGCGCACCGTCTTGCTCAGATTGTACCGCGCCTAAGGGGATGCGGGCGGATGCGGGGGAGAGGTGGCGGGGGTTGGCAGGGGGGAATGAGGAGACGGGTCAATGGGGTACTTGCGCACCGTCTTGCTCAGGTTATACCGCGCGTAAGGAAATGGGGAGGATGTGGGGGGAAGGGGGGGAGTGGGGTGGGTTGGGGTGGAGAGGGGGAAATGAAGAGATGCGTTGGTGGGGTACTTGCGCACTGTCTTGTTGGGATGCGGGGGTAGGGTGCGATCAGGCGTGACGAAGGAAATTGTTTCAAAGGGGTGCAATGCTCTCCAAAACGGCATTGCGGTGTTAAAATGGAGCGGTATGCGTGTGCCAGTGATGGTGCATCGCCGAATGAGCACCGCTAGATGAACATTGCAGGATGGCGCTCATGCAAGAGACCGGATTCAAGCAAATTCACGGCGGATTGAACATAAAATCAGAGAAGATTCGAAACGGAGTGAGGACGGATACAGAGTGGATTTAGGCCTTACAGTTCCGAGCACGTCGGTTACGTCGACTGACGCGAACTCACACGACAGCGCTGGGAAACTGCACGGGGACAAAAGGAAAAACAGTTCAAAGGATGGCAATGGCCACTTACACCAAGACGGAGATTGAGGTGACTAATCAGATACGGGTGAACGCCTGCAAATGTCGATATCGCAGAAGACATAGAGCCAGTAGCGTCATCCAGAGACCGCTGACCAGCCCAGTAGTAGCGTCATGCAGCGACCGCTGACCAGCCCAGCATCGCTACCCAGCCTCACCTGAAGTTGAAGTTTATCCGAAGCAGCTCGCCGTTTTGGCTCTGATCGACGATGACTTGCGTCGTGGTGGAGACCTTCAGGAAGCTGTTCAGTTCCTGAAAGACGGAGAAGGTGAACGGCAATGCGTGAAAGACCCGAATGCGACATGGACAGAGATAAGAGGACAGATTAGCGCAAAGGACAACGAGGATCCAGCTTGAGCTGTTGTCCAATCTCTTTTGATTAAGCTGAACCGACGTAGCTTGGAAGCCGTACCGCGACAAAGAGGAAGATCATGGTCGTCGCGGCTACGATAGAGAGGCCCGCACCGGAGAACGAAGCCTCGGTGAGATCCCGAGGGATCTTCCTGCGAAAATGAGCACCAGCCAAAAAGAATAGAAGGTAAAATAATATATTATAACGACATGAGAAAAGATCGAGAATCCACTACAGGCGACTCGACATTAGCACCCGAATGCTAACTAATACCGTCGACCGCAATCCACTTATTATCGCACCTGTAGAAATCTATCGCCTTGAGCTTCGCGAAGGCCGACATGGCTGCAGACGTATACGAAAATCACTATGCTCTGGTCCGAGATGTAAAAGCAGTGATGATCTGCCGGCTGCCTGAGCAGCTATGCTACTAGATCCAATGAGACTGCATCAAGTGCACGTATGTTCCCTCGCCGAGGGATCTACCACATCAGGGAAACTAGTGTTGGAAATGGACGGATAGAAACGTTGGAGTTGGTTTGTCCATTTGCAGGGAGTTCGGTGTTTTTCAGAAGATATGAAATTGAACGGCTAGAAGAGGAAATTATTTACCTTGTAACGAGGACACCATTGTAACAATTAGTTTCGCAGCAGAGCAACAAGCCTCATATACTCGTTGTTGAGGGCTTCATTTTGTGACACTCGTGTTTCCCCATGATCATGCCTTTTGGTGGCACGACATTTCGGATCAATCTTCAGAGTCTTCGTTGTTACGTCATTTTCTTCCTGGCCTCTTGGCCAGTGTCTTTATTCTATAATAACGGTTTCTAGCGATAGGCGCGGTTGTTATTACCACCCGTCTATTCAATTACAGCGAAATATTTTGAATTCAAGGATAAGAGCTTCTTAAAGCGACGGTGCACATTTGCCACCCAAAACCCAGAACCCTGGCGAACTGTTACTGCGGATGGAAAGTGTCCGCACGAACTCCTGGTTTTCGCCAGCCAGCACTTTCGCGCTGGCAAGCCTGGTTCAAAAAAAAAAACTTCTGAACCCAACACTGCCAAAAGTTGCCCGTCGCTTTAAAACCGGGGTGCACATTCAGCTGAATGTGCATCAAAGGTTATCCCTTGACTGAGTGGGTTACGAGGTGTGCTTTCAACCCCTTCAAGTCGAAATTCGTTTCCCCCCTCCCCCGCAATTTCGTTTCCCCACGCCCCCGCAATTTCATTTCCCCCTCCCCGTCGAAATTCGTTTCCCCCCTCCCCCGCAATTTTGTTTCCCCCCTCCCCCGCAATTTCGTTTCCCCCCCCTCCCGCCAATCTGTTTCATCCCTCCCGCCATTCGGTTTCACCCACTCCCGCCATTTCACCCCCTCCCGCCACCTACGAAATGCCCGAAGCTCTAGCGGAATCATTTTTTTGTCGCCCCTCGTGAGCCAATCACTGTTTTTCTCCAAACCCCCTTCCCAACATCTCAAGCCGAACCGCGTTGAATGTGCACCCTGGTTTTAAACAGCAGCTGAAATTGGAAGGGAGCTCCGCGGTCGGCGCGGAGCCATGGAGCTGGAGGCGAGGCAGATGGAATGCTTAGAGCAGTACTTGCTCTTAGCTAAGAGCGCTCGAGGGAGAGCTCTAGTGGAGCTCGTGACAAAAGCCACGTCAGATCCGAATTTATTCGCGTTTGGGGAGCTCCTAGACGTTCCACAGATTAAAGAGGTGAATTTCATCGCCTCGCTTCCAATCCTGCTTCACGCGATCTTTTCGTGATCTCTATCAGGATTTGAATCCTAAATAGACCTAGATTTTATCCTGACTCTCCGCGTGCAGTTGGAGGGCACGGATCACGCGTCCGCACTGGCGGTTCTGCGGCTATTCGCGTACGGCACGTGGCCTGAATACAAAGGTACGTCTCTTCTGCCCCGCCTGATGAGCATGAGCAACAGCGTTTTCTACGCCGTTCGTTTCGCGACTGAATAGCACGCGACATGTGGATGGTACTGCTCTGCACCTACCCTATGCCGGAATGTCCATGCGTGCCGGTTTCTGATCGGTTCTTGCCGCGGTGTGCAGAGAAAGCGGCGCAGTTGCCGGAGCTACAACCGCAGCAGAAGTTAAAATTGAAGCAGCTCACAGTCATGACCCTTGCCGAGGGCTCCAAGGTGGGTTCTAATCTAACGCCACAGTCACAAGGTGGGTTGCATTGCTAGGGTTACAAGGTGAGTGAACTGGAGCTTGTGATCGGTCTGTGTGCGACTGTACCCCTATCACCCTTCCTCCCCCCACCAACCTCAATCCCCCCTTCCCCCAAATGCCTCCCCCTCACCACACACCTCTGTTTCATCTTGCCGCGACCCGCGCTTCGAAGCAGCTACCATAGAGTCTGTGACTTTTTAGCTGACTTACAACCGCCTACATCCTCGCAATCATTGTCACTTCACGTCTTCAAATCCTCCATTTTACATCGTCCATCCTCGCTATAAGCAGGTTCTGCCGTACAGTGCGCTCATGGAGCAACTTGACGTCAGCAATGTGCGACAACTTGAGGATTTGCTCATTAATGACTGCATGTATGCGGTATGTGCTTATATAGAGCTGCTTGTATGTGAATCCCATTACCTAGTGTCTTAGTTTGTATGCGGTGTGAGACTCTATAGAGCTGTGCGTTTTTTTTTTTTTTTGTAAGCAGTGCTCACGACAACATACGATCATGCAAGATTTCTCGTATGTGCACATCCCTCCCGTTTGCCAACATGTAACTCGTGCACATGGTGTGGTGGTAACCGTATGGCATGGCAGGGCATTCTACGGGGCAAGCTGGACCAGCGGAGTCGGTGTGTGGAGGTGCAGTTTGCTGCCGGCAGGGACCTCCGCCCCAGCCAGCTCTCCTCCATCCTCGCCACTCTCTCCCAATGGTCAGTCCGTCAGTTTGATTGAGCTACTAGATTGCGTCGTAGTTGAGTCAGTCAAAGCATCAGCTCACCCCCATCGTTGCCGCCCTCTCCTGTGCGCCCTTGGGCTTCCCTGTCCCCCCCTCCCGGTGTGCAGGGTGGCGACGTCAGAGGCGATGCTGGGGACGATAGAGAAGCGGATCCAGTGGGCGGATGAGAAGGGGGAGGAGTGGGCCAAGCACAAGCGGGAGGTGGAGGAGCAAGTGGAGGAGGCAAAGAAGAACATCCGGGTGAGTGGGTGCGGGTGGGGTGTGTGGTCTTGGACAGGAGCACTTGTACAGGTTTAGCTGTATGTGAGCTCATTAGGAAGGTGCTTTAGCTACACCTGAGAGCCCAAGCGGGAGGTGGAGGAGGCAAAGAAGAACATCCGGGTGAGTCGGTGCGCCGTGTGATTGAGTTTTCAAATTGTGTGCGTGCGTCGTGTAATTGAGCTTTCTAAATGTGTGCGGCACCACTTACGAGCATTGGTGATGCATGAGAAGCCTTTGAAGCTTCAGCAGTACTGTACTTGAATCATGGTCATGAAGGGACATCATGGTCATGAAGGGACATCATGGTCATGAAGGGACATCATGGTCATGAAGGGACATCATGGTCATGAAGGGACATCATGGTCATGAAGGGACATCATGGTCATGAAGGGACATCATGGTCATGAAGGGACATCATGGTCATGAAGGGACATCACATCACACAGCTCCACTTGGCTTGATCCCCCTATCCTCTCCTCTCACCCCTCTCCATCCTTCTGTCTATCCTCCCCCTCTCTTTCTGTCTCGAACCAGGCTGAGATGGAGATCCGAGGGCCAGAGACCATGTTCGTAGAGGGACCATCACATAGCAGCACTTGATTCCCGCATCCATTTCTCTAACCCCATCCTTTCTCTTCTCTCTGTCTCTCTCTCCAACCAGGCTGAGATGGAGATCCGAGGGCCAGAGGCCATGTTCGTGGAGGGGCCTTCCCATAGCACCGCTTGGTCAATTCTAACTATCCATGTTTCGACCCCTGTCTATCCTTCCTCTCACCCTGCCTTCAACCAGGCTGAGATGGAGATGCGGGGGCCAGAGGCCATGTTCGTGGAGGGGCCATCGCATAGCAGCAATGGATTTCCTTATCCATTATCTAACCTCGGCACACCCTTTTCCTCTCTCTGTCTCTCTCTCCAACCAGGCTGAGATGGAGATGCGGGGGCCAGAGGCCATGTTCGTGGAGGGGCCATCAGCAGGAGGATCAGGGCTGGGCATGGGAATGGGCATGGGCATGGACTATGGGGAGGAGATGGATCGTTCGCGACCAAAGAGGTCAGCAAGGTGCTCCCATCTCTCTGTCTTGCTCGCTCGCTCTTTCTTTCTCTCTCTTTCCACCTCTATCGCTGTATCCCTTTCTTCCTTGCCCACTTTTTTCAGTTTCTCGTCCCCAAATTCCTTGCAGTTTGTCTTGCCCATTTACTTGTCCTGTTTAATTTCCTCGTCTCTCTCTTCTTCCTGTTTCCGCTCATCTCTTGTAGTTCACTGAATGTCGTTGCCATTGCTTTCCACTTATAGCGTCCATGCAACCACCCAACTTATTCAGTCACCTATGCACCCACCCACCCACCCACCCACCCACCCACCCACCATTCTACCATCCCACCTACTTACTCACCCAATCAATTGCTCCGCTCTCCAATGCAGGAGGAGATGAGGCTCGCCGCTTGCCTCTTTAACTTCCTATCACCATCAGCTTTCCATTCCGATCCCAGAAGTCGCCACAAGTGGGATTCTTCCCCAGTACGGTATATTACATCATTACACTACAATAGCACATGGAAACTGTTCTGAAGAACATGGCTTTGTGTATCTGTCCGTATTGAATTCAATTCTTCCTTGTATGAAAGCCATGTGGAGGTGCTTAGTAGATGCTGAGTGCACTGCTCGGTTAAAGCATGAGGCTGTTCGTATAGCTCTCCTACTGTTCATATAGTGCAGACGCCATCACAATGCACAGGTGGTGCGTAGGCTAGGCATCCAACGGCTGTGCATCCAACAGTATGCATCCAACGGCTGTGCATCCAACAGTATGCATCCAACGCTGCTCAGCCCACATACCGGTATTCTAATGAGGCCCGCAGGGCATGCCGCTACTCTTGATGACCAAATTCTGAAAGAGTCAACACTTGCCAGCTTTCTAACCGGCCCATGTGAATAATTCCTCAGAATGTGATTGACATGCATTTTGTACAATCTGCATTGCACTCGAATCATGCATGTAATGAAACAGGCTGCGAATGGAACCTCATGCGAATGGAACATTCTGTCCGCCACTGACAAACAGGGTCCTTTAGTACTTGACTCCTGCAACTCAAATGAGCCGGGGGGGGTTGCTTTGCACACTAGCCCAGAAGTAGTGGCGGCCGCTTGGGAAGGACTGGGATGTGGTCGACTCTGGTGGGATGGAGAGGGGTGGGGAGGGGTGGAGGGGGGGAAGACAGAGTGAGGGGAAAAAAGTGGATGGGGAGGCGAGGAGAGGGACAAGAGGGAGAATGAGAGGAGAGGGAGAAGGGGAGGACAATCAACACGAGGCAAATTGCTGCACCTCCTGATCGCTTACATCCTCACACCAGCAATCACTTTTGCTTGAGTTTGAACAGCCCAGAATGATGCATTCCAAAATCCCATCAATCTAGTCCTTCCGCCCATGCACCCCTCACAACCTCGGGAATACTACAATACCATACCTACCACCTTAACCCCTCACAACCCCACTCAAATACCAACTTTTTCTTAAGCTTGAACATCCCTGTGCCCACAGGCATGGGGATGCCCATGATAAGACACTCCAAAACCCCCTCAATCTCGTCCTTGCCCGCGTGCACCCCTCACAACCGAACACCACCACTCACTTTTGTTTGAGTTTCGGACCCCCTTGCCAACTTACTTCTGCTTAAGCTTGAACAGCCCTGTGCCAACGGGCATGGGGATGCCCATGATGATGCACTCCGAAACCCCCTCAATCTCGTCCTTGCGGCCGGGCATGGCCAACAGGCACAGGAAACTTGCATTCCCATACCTACCACCTCAACCCCCGATAGATACTCACTTCTGTTTGAGTTTGAACAGCCCTGTGCCAACGGGCATGGGGATGCCCATGATGATGCACTCCGAAACCCCCTCAATCTCGTCCTTGCGCCCGTGCATGGCCAACAGGCACAGGAAACTTGCATTCCCATACCTACCACCTCAACCCCCAATAGATACTCACTTCTGTTTGAGTTTGAACAGCCCTGTGCCAACGGGCATGGGGATGCCCATGATGATGCACTCCGAAACCCCCTCAATCTCGTCCTTGCGCCCGTGCATGGCCAACAGGCACAGGAAACTTGCATTCCCATACCTACCACCTCAACCCCCAATAGATACTCACTTCTGTTTGAGTTTGAACAGCCCTGTGCCAACGGGCATGGGGATGCCCATGATGATGCACTCTGAAACCCCCTCGATCTCGTCCTTGCGCCCGTGCACGGCGGCGTCAAAGAGGTGGTCCGTGGTCTTCTCAAAGGACGCCAGCATGAGCACACTGTCCTTCATCTTCGCTATGCCAAACCGCGTGATTCCCAACACCTCGCCCTGCGCAAAGGGGGCAGGAGAAGGGAGCAGGGGAGAGGGGAAGGAGGAAGCAGAGAATGAAATGGGGAAGCGGATAGGGGAAGGGGAGGGGGAAGTGGAGGGGTAAGGAGGGGGAGGGGGAAGAGGTGTGCACATGAGCATCAAAGAGGTGGTCCGTGGTCTTCTCAAAGGACGTCAGCATGAGGTGCTCCTCTAAAAGGTCTTCCTCTTGAGGTCGTCCTTTGAGCATCAGCATGAAGGTCGTCCGTGGTCTTCCTCTAAAAGAGGAGCACACTGCCCTGCCCTTCATCTTGGCACCTCGCCCTGCAGGCCGGGAGGGGAACAGGGGAGAGACGGGGACAGGGGAAGTGGGAACAAAGGGGAGGAAAAGCGGGGGAGGTGGGGAGGGAGAATGGAAGGGAGAAGGGAAGGAAGAAGAGAAGGGAGGGGGGTTCAGCTGGGGATGGGGTGCAAAGGGATTGTATCACAGACGATGTGGTGTGAGCCGAACGCCAATCTCACCTTGTAGGTCATGACGTCAGCGAGCAGCATCATGTGGCGGGGGTCGATGGTCATGCCGTGGGAACCCATGGTGTAGTTGATCTCGTGCATGATGGCATACCGCGCCGCCTCTATCCCCAACACCGATTCCACCTCCATCACGTGATTGCTCTTTGTCTTGCACCCGTCCACGCCTGTTATGCCCAGCACTGCACCGAAGTTGGTCCTGCAATGCAAGCAAGAAAATGGTGTGGGAAAGAGGTGCAAATGTGCATCGGAGTGTGCCTCGAAGCCTCTATCCCCAACACACTCTCCACCTCCATCACGTGATTGCTCTTCGTCTTGCACCCGTCCATGCCTGTTACTCCCATGTGCATGTGCTGCGCCTTGACCTTCACTCCCTCACCCATTCACCCTTCACTATCATCCCCCACCCCAATCCCCCACTCACTCAATCCCCATCCCTCACTCCCCCCTACTCCCTCCAACCCCATCTCACCCTTCAACCAGCAGGTTGTACTTGCCCCCGCCAAGGTCGTTAATAACCGCCCGTTCAACACTGGCGATGCCCTTGACCATGACTTGCGGCAGCTTCTTCCGCAGGCTATGCAGCGAGAAGAGCATGTGTGTGCAGTCGCAAGCAAGCACTCACCCTTCCACCAGCAGGTTGTATTTCCCGCCGCCAAGGTCATTAATCACAGCCCGCTCCACGCTCGCGATGCCCTTGACCATGACTTGCGGCAGCTTCTTCCTTAGGCTGTGCAGCGAGAAGAGCAGCTGCCTTCTGTCCTGCTCGGGCGAGTAGACCAGCAGCTTGTCCGCGCTCACCACGCGGATGTGCTGCGCCTTCAGCTTCATGCGCAGGCGCGACGCGGTCGTGATGGCGTCTGCGACCGTGTAGGCGGTGATGTCGAGCTGGAGAGCGCTGATTCGATGCATGTCGAGACGGATCGAGAGCATCGCTTGGCTGGGGGTCAGGACGGTTTTCATACTTTTAACCACCTGAAGGTGGGGGGAATGGTGAGGGAAAGAGGGCGGGAAGGCGTGGGGGGGTAAGAGGAGTGAGATGAGTAAACGAGCAGCTTGGCCGCGCTCACCATGCGGATGTGCTGCGCCTTCAGCTTCATGCGCACCCACGACGCGGTTGTGATGGCGTCGGCGACGGTGTAGGCTGTGATGTCGAGCTGGAGGGCGCTGACTTGGTGCATGCCCAGCCGGATTGAGAGCATTGCCTGGCTGGGAGTGAGAACAGTCTTCATGCTCTTGACCACCTGGGGGGAGATGAGTGAGGATGCACATGTGGGAGGGTTATGGGGAGCAGAGAAGCGAAAGAGCTGTTGAGTCGGTGCATGTCGAGGCGGATCGAGAGCATGGCTTGGCTGGGAGTGAGCAACGTTTTCATGCTCTTGACCACCTGGCATGGGGGGGTGTACTTCTCCAGTTGTGAGTATAATGAGGACCCCCCTAGGGTGGACTTCTTGATGCACCCCTTGAAAACGGGGGAAACCCTGACATTGTCATTCATATGAGTAGCAACAATAATGAGTGAGTTGTGATGTGACTATTGTGAGGGAAGAGTCAATTCCACACACCTCTCCCAGAGTGGTCTTCTCAATGCGCCCCTTGACAATGCGTGCGGCCTTGACATCGTTGCTAGTCTCCAGCTCGACAGTCACGATGGGCCTTTTAAGTTGAATCGCATCTCACTATTCTGCTCACCTCCCCCAACGTTGTCTTCTCAATCCGCCCCTTCACAATGCGAGCCGCCTTCACATCATTGTCCGTCTCAAGCTTGACAGTCACAATGGGCCTTTTGAGTCGAGTCACTGCGCATCTCACTATTCTGCTCACCTCCCCCAACGTGGTCTTCTCAATGCGCCCCTTCACAATGCGAGCCGCCTTCACGTCATTGTCCGTCTCCAGCTTGACAGTGACGATGGGTGTGCTGATGTTCTTGGCCGCGTTGATAATCTCCTTGATTCGCGGCACTCCCAGAGTCACATCTGTGGTTTATGGGAAGCAGGCGAGAGAGGGTGGACGCAGGCAAGAGAGGGTGGACGCAGGCAAGAGAGGGTGGACGCAGGCAAGAGAGGGTGGACGCAGGCAAGAGAGGGTATGAAGGTGGAAGCTTGAGAGTGGAATCAGAGGCAGCTTGACAGTGACGATGGGCGTGCTGATGCTCTTAGCTGCGTTGATAATCTCCTTGATGCGCCGCACTCCCAAGGTCACGTCTGGATGGACGATGGGTGGATGGGGAGAGACGGTATAGAGGTGAGGCTTGAGGCAGCACAAGAGCCGGCTTGAGAGTGACGACTGCTGACGCTGACAGTGACAGCGACAGCCAGCATGGGGAGAGAGCAAATGGAAGAAGAGGTTTCATGGGATGGGATTGGGAGAAGAGAGGACGTGAGTAGGAGAACGATAGTGAGAAGGGGACTGCATCCTGCTCACGTGATTGTATATTTGGACCCAGTCGCAAGTTCATGCACTCACTCGCACCTCCTAGCTCATACACTCGTTCACTCCACTCCTTCCAGCCATACGGATGATCTTCGAATTTATATGTGTCTGGCTGTTGCGGCTGAGCAGAGGACAGTGTCGCAACTGCAGGCTTACGTAAAAACGATTGCTCAAAACTCACTCATGGAAGCAACGCCAGCGAAATGGAAGGTCTTGAGAGTCATCTGTGTGCCTGGCTCGCCTATGGACTGTGCCCCGATGGCCCCCACTGCTGTGCCCGGCTCCATGCGCTTGGACTGGTAGCGGCGAATGCACGTGTCCAGGAATAGCTGTCGGTGTTGTTTCGGAAGGGAGAGGGGGAAGGGGAGAGGGACCGGGGGGAGGGAGAAGTGGGGAACAAGTCACATGGTGATGATGAATCACAGAGCACAGCTACACACCACACCACGCCATGCCATGCCACACATCTCCTCACCTGCAGTTGCTTGGCTTTCACCCCACACAGGTTCCGAGCCACCTTCTCAGCCACCCCTCTCTCCAGCACCTTCTCAGCCACCCCTCTCTCCAGCACCTTCTCAGCCACCCCTCTCTCCAGCACCTTCTCAGCCACCCCTCTCTCCAGCACCTTCTCAGCCACCCCTCTCTCCAGCACCTTCTCAGCCACCCCTCTCTCCAGCACCTTCTCAGCCACCCCTCTCTCCAGCACCTTCTCAGCCACCCCTCTCTCCAGCACCTTCTCAGCCACCCCTCTCTCCAGCACCTTCTCAGCCACCCCTCTCTCCAGCACCTTCTCAGTCATCATCATACCTAAGACACCACTGACTCCTTGCTCCCTCACCTGCAGTTGCTTTGCCGTTATCCCACACAAGTTCCGAGCTACCTTCTCCGCCACCCCTCTCTCCAACACCCTCTCCTTCTTCCCCTCCCCTTCCCCTTCCGCCTCCTCTTGCCCCTCCCCTTTCCCTTCCCCCTCCACTTTTCCGTCCCCCTTCCCCTCCCCATTTCCTTCTTCTGTCTCAACACCCTCTTTCCCAGCCTTCCCATCCACCTCCATAGCATCCTCTACCCCTCTCTCGGTCTCCTCCTTGGTAACTGGTAACCCTAGTCGCCGCCTTGTCCCCTCGATCGCCCCCAGCTGCTTGTCCAGAAAGCCAAGTACCGAGTCTCGGAACCGAGTGGAGCAGCCGCCCTCTGACTCCGGGTCGGCAAACTCCGGGGCGGCGAATCTTGTCTGCATGTGCGCGCGCATCTCGTCGGGGAAGAGCGGGGGGTCGCTGCGCATGGGACGCAAGGCCTGGTGTGGGAAGAAGCAGTGCGGGGAAGAGAGGAAGAGAGGAAGAGAGGAAGAGAGGAAGAGAGGAAGAGAGGAAGAGAGGAAGAGAGGAAGAGCAAGAGGTGGGATAGGTAAGTGGGAATACAGGAGGCTACATTCCACCCTCGCATCTCGTCGGGGAAGGGAAGGGGGGTCCCTCCGCATGGGACATAGGGCCTGGTGGTGGAAGGTTTTTGAGTCGACTCAAAAGCACATGGGACGTAGGGCCTGGTGGTGGAAGGGGCCGGGGTAGGACGGGAGAGGGGACGGCAGGGTGGAAGAGGGGAGGGGGGATAGGCAAGGGAGCACGGCCACTTGAATCCCAGCACAGTATCACGCCACACCCTTATGCGCGCACCTGACACGTGGTAAAAGAGCGGTCCAAGTTGAGCGCCCCCCCATCGCTGCCCTCCATGTGGGCGGGGTCCATGCCATCGTCGCCATACCGCATCTGCACGATGCCGCCACTGGCGCTCCTCCCATTCCCTCACCTGCCATTCCCTTACCCTCCACGCTGCTACCCTCCACCTTCCTACCCGCCACGCACCTGGCATGTGGTGAAGGTACGATCAAGGTTGAGCGCCCCTCCATCACTCCCCTCCATGTGGGCGGGGTCCATGCCATCATCGCCGTACCGCATCTGCACGATGCCGCCACTGGCGTTGCGCACCGTGCCATCGTACGCCACTGACAGATCCTCCAGCGCCTTCATCAGCCGCCGCGACATGTACCCCGTCTCTGCTGTTTTCACCTGGGGAGTCACATGACGTGGAGGGGAGGTTGGACAGTTCAGGTGGGGGAGAGTTGCAGTGCAAGATATTTGCGTTATAAGAGCTGTACGAAGGTGGGGAGGAGAGGTGAGATGACAATGGAAGGATGTGGGCGGGCGGAGCAAGCACTCACAGCAGTGTCAACGAGACCCTCTCGGCCGCCCATGGTGTGAAACACAAACTCCGTGGGTGTGCAGTGCAAGCAAGTTGCGTTCATGAGGTGAGGGGAAGGATGTGGGTGGAGGGAGGGGCACTCACAGCGGTATCGACGAGCCCCTCTCGGCCGCCCATGGTGTGAAACACAAACTCCGTGGGTGTCAGCCCGCTGTAGAACGAGTTTGCCACGAAGCCCTTCGCCTGCCGTGGTGGTGGTGAGGAGAGCGAGAAGGTAATAAGAGCTCCAGAACAATGGGTCAGCCATGAGCTGTGCTATATTTTACTGCACTCCACAGCAATGTAACAAGATTGTGTTGCACACCTACAGATCGCTGACCAGGCCATTCCAACCGCAGAGAACCACGTGCCATCATACCAAACCCAGCAGCACCGCACCGCACACCACCAGCACCACATTGCACACCTGGGGAGAGCGGTCGTGGCGGGGGAAGTGCGGGAGGGAGCGGTGGAGGAACCCGTTGGGCGCTCGCTTGCCGCCCACAGACTGCTGGCCCACACAGGCGACCATCTGCGATATGTTTATGGGCGACCCCTTGGACCCGCACTGTGACATGATGAGCGGACTGTTGCGCCAATGCAGCTCCCGCAGACACACCTGGAATCAGTGTGGGGGTAAGAGGGGATAAGGGAGGAAGGGGATCAGGAGCTACCTGGTTCGACCCTGTTCCTGCCCGCCTTTCTGTCGACTCTTGGTGCTCTTTTCGACCCCTTGGACCCACACTGTGACATGATGAGCGGGCTGTTGCGCCAATGCAGCTCCCGCAGACACACCTGGGTGGTGTGGGGAAGGAAGGAAGAGGGGTAAGAGGGGATTTCAGGGGCTACATGGTTTGATCCTCTCTGCAATCCTCTGCTCAACCTAGCTCCTGGTGCTCACCACATTTCTCATGCACGATTTAGCCTTTGTCTCTTCTCAGTCTCACCTTCCCTGCCTCCTCTCGAATCCTGTTCAGCTCGCCGGTAATATTCGCCTCTAGTGTCTGGGCAGCGTTGCACCCGGGCTGCAGAGTCAACCTCCCCTCGTTGAACGCCTGGATGTGCTGCAGACTCGCATCGTACCCCTCCTCCACGGCCCGCTGCTTCTCGTTGTACAGATGCTTGGACGGCTGCACGTCGTCTATCCCGATGGAGAACCCGTGGTTGCCAATCCACCTCGCACTGATAGGGGTGGGAAGGGGAGGGGAGGGGAGGGGAGTGGAAGGGAGATGGCTCGTATCGTACCCCTCCTCCTCCGCCCTCTGCTTCTCCGCGTACAGTACGGCTGCACGTCGTCTATGCCGATGGAAAAGCTTTGGTCGCCTATCCACCTCGCATTGGGAGGGGGTTGGGGGGTGGAGAGTGATAGTGCGAAGGGTGTGTGAACACTAGGAAGAAGAGAGCGGAATGGAGAGACGCGGCACTTTTCGAGTCATATCCAACACCCTCGCACATCCCCTCACCCTATCCCGGTCCCTCACCTGAGCTTGGCCAGTCGGTTCATGCACACGGCAGCCACTTGCGCCGAGTACTCGCGCATGAGCAGCGCAAACAGACCCAGCTTGCTGCCGTTGCCTGCACGCATGCACACAAGCGACGAGGAGAAGGTAGCACAATGGTTGGCTGCGTGTACTTTGGGTGTATACCATCTGTTTGTACTCAAAACACAGATGGGGAGAACGAGAGACCGTGTGGATACTAATGGGCTGCAAACGACAGCCTGCTGAATGCAAGCAAGCGCGCAAGAACAAGGTTTGTTTTGATCAATTGGTTGAAGCTGAATTCCTGCCTGGAGCTCACCTAGAGTGGCCTTCCCCAGCTGCCCCGACAGCAGCTTGCTGTTGCGGAAGAACACGAACCCATCGTTCACACAGAAGGGCCCGCCCTTCTTGCTGTAGGTCTTCTCCCCCACCACACCTAGACATTCTCGAAAATGCGAACACGCTCACCTAGAGTGGCCTTCCCCAGCTGCCCCGAGAGCAGCTCGCTGTTGCGGAAGAAGACAAACCCATCGTTCACACAGAAGGGCCCGCCCTTCTTGCTGTAGGTCTTCTCCCCCACCACACCTACCCTAGACATTCTCGAAAATGCCAACACGCTCACCTAGAGTGGCCTTCCCCAGCTGCCCCGAGAGCAGCTCGCTGTTGCGGAAGAAGACAAACCCATCGTTCACACAGAAGGGCCCGCCCTTCTTGCTGTAGGTCTTCTCGGGCACGCCGAGCGTGACAAATACGCGGTCGTGCGCGGAGGGGCGCACGAGCACGCCTATGAGCTGCTTGCCCGTCCACAGCTCCACTGGCTTGAGCAGCGCGGGCGTGGGGATGTCCACTTGCATGGCGCCGTCCGTCATGTATGAACAGAGCAGGCAGAAGGAGGCTCGATCATAGAAGGTGTCCCTGGGAGGGTAATGGAAGGGGTACAGGGAGGGTGATGGGCGGGATCGGGGGGTGACGGTTCAGACGAGGAAGGGGAATGAAGAGATGCTTGAAACTCACCATGCTGTGTAATGTGCACAGCTGGAGAGGGGTAGGAGTGGCGGTGTACCGTCTGGTGATGAGGAAGGCGGAGGTGAGGAAGTCCTGCGTGGAGGCGACTAGAATCTCCCCGTTCTTGGGCGTGCACAGGTTGTTCTCCACCTGACAGGTGCATCAAGAGAGATTGGTTCAACGCAGAGATATAGAAGGAGATGAGATCCGGATTGCCTCAAAGGGCACGAGGTTGCCACTTTTCTTGCTGGGCGAGCACAGATTGTATACCACCTTACAGAGGGATACGAGAGAGATTGATGGAGAGGAAAGGGGTCGAGAGTTGAGGATTGTTGGGATTACTGCCAGAAACGCCAACATATCGCAAGTAAACTCACCAAAACCAAACAAAAACGCATCGAACTCCTTGAAAGCATACTGAACCGCACTGAACTGCCGCACATACCCCCATGAGAAGCAGGGCTTCTGTCCTGGCCTCCTCGGTTTGCGGCACGTGCATGTTCATCTCATCGCCATCGAAATCCGCATTGTATGGATTGCACACACTCTCGTTGAAGCGAAGTGTCTTCCATGGCATCACCCTCGCCTGCAAGCAATGCATGAAGGAGAAAAGAGAAGGATGTGTTGAATATGTCATTAGCGCTATGACAACACATATTCACATCACCCTCACATACATGCAGCCCAGCCTATAGCAGGATGCGTTTCACCCTCACATGATGGGCATGCGATGCGGTACTGCCCATGCAGCACCACCCATGCAGACAACCACTCATGCACACCACGATCCACACTCCACCATACCCGATGGCACATGATGGACATGCGATGTAGGCTGGGCTGGCGGTTAAACAGCACCATATCGCCGTCCTCCAGATGCCTCTCCACTATGTCCCCATACTTGAGCTCTGCTGCTACTCTCCTTCTGTCTCCATACTTGAGGAACCTGGGGCAAAGGACATGGGTGAAGGGAGGCATGTGGATGAGATACGGGCATGTGAAGGAGGCGCATTGAACAGCACCATGTCACCGTCCTCCAGATGCCCCTTCACTATGTCCCCGTACTTGAGCTCTGCTGCTACCCTCCTTCTGTCTCCATACTTGAGGAACCTGCGGGACGGGCGAGTGAGGTGAGGGACAAGGCATGTGAATGCAGCACAGGCATGTGCAGCAGGGGTGTGTGTGACCACAGCTGAGAAAGGTCACAACAGCACCATGTCCTGTCCTCCAGGTGCCTCTCCACTCCACTATGTCCCCGTACTTGAGCTTTGCTGCCACTCTCCTCCTGTCTCTATATCTGGGGAACGTGCGGGACGGGTGGGTAATGTGAGGGACAAGGCATGTGAATTCAACACTGGAATGTGAAAGGCAAATATAGCAGCACCAAAGCAGCACAGTCACATATAGCAGCACCATGTCGCCATCCTCCAGATGCCTCTCCACTATGTCCCCGTACTTGAGCTGCCACTCTCCTTCTGTCCCCATACTTCAAGAACCTGGGGCGACGTTCAAGGGTGAGAGGCAAGACATGTGAATGCAGCACAGTCACATATAGCAGCACCATGTCGCCGTCCTCCATATGCCTCTCCACTATGTCCTCGTACTTGAGGAACCTGGTGTGGGGCAAAGGACACGGGTGAAGGGAGCCATGTGGTGGATTTTTGAGGCGCCTAAAAAATCGCCTCAAAAGGCGCCTCAAAAACCTCTCCACTATGTCCTCGTACTTGAGGAACCTGGTGTGGGGCAAAGGACACGGGTGAAGGGAGCCATGTGGTGGATGCATGGGCATGAGGATGAAACACGGGCATGTCACGGAGACGCGTGAACCTCTTTGCAGTGTAACACGGAACTGGAGCTGCAGTCCCGGCTTGGGGACTGGAGCTGCAGTCCCGGCTTGGGGACTGGAGCTGCAGTCCCGGCTTGGGGACTGGAGGTGCAGTTGGGTACTTGGAAAGCACACGCACCACTTGTTGCCGTTGGGGTAGAGCACGAAGTTAGCCCCTGGGTACTTGGCGGTGCCGTTGATGACCAGCTGCCTCAGCTTGTGGATGTTGTGCCGACTCACCGCCTCGGGGAACGTCAACAGCTGCGCCATGTGCATGGGCACCGCCACCTGGTGTGGTTGAAAAGGGCATGGAAGTAGTGGGTAAAAGGGGGGAGAGGAGTGAGTGCTGGCAAGACCTGAGCCGACTCACCGCCTCGGGGAACGTCAGCAGCTGCGCCATGTGCATCAGCACCGCCACCTGGGGGAATGTGAGGTGGCAGGCGTAAGGGGCATGGACGGGAGTAAGGGGCGCGAGAGGAGGAGTCCACTGGTAGTGTCGACTCACCGCCTCGGGGAACGTCAGCAGCTGCGCCATGTGCATTGGCACCGCCACCTGGAGGGAACAGGGGCGGCAGGCAGGTTTGAAGAGGGAGTAAGGGATGGGAGAGGAGAGGAGCCGGCGCTGGCAAGACTAGTGCCGGCCAGGCTCACCACCTCAGGGAATGCCAGCACCTGCGCCGCGCCATGTGCATCGGCACCGCCACCTGGAAAAAACAAAGGTGGCCGTGGCGGGCAGGCATTCTAGGAGGGGGTAAGGGAGGGGAGAGGGGGAGAGGAGGGGAGAGGAGTGGACGCTGCTCACTGGGAGGGAGTATTCTGCACACTGCTACTGCCACTCCTTATGATGCTACCACGCACCTCGGAGATCTTGAGGTTGGGGTCCGGGGAGATGACAGTGCGGCCACTGAAGTCCACACGCTTGCCCGACAGGTTCTGCCGGAACCGCCCCTGCTTGCCCTTCAGCCGCTGCACAAACCCTCTAGTCGGCTTCGTGGGCTGCGCTGCTAGGGGCAGGCCGGGGAGCTCCGAGTTGATGTAAAGCCCCACTTGCAGCTGCAGGAAGTCCCAGTTCTCCTGTTAAGCATACAGGGGCATAGGAAATAACCGATTTGCAGATAGGGAGGATGAGATATTGAGAGGTGAGGCGTGCATCAGGCTTTGTGGGCTGCGCTGCCAACGGCGGCCCTGGCAGCTCCGAGTTGATGTAGAGGCCCACTTGGAGCTGAAGGAAGTCCCAGTTCTCCTGTTTGTGTGCAGAGGCATTTAGAGAACAGATTTACTATGAGAAATGGGGAGAGGTGAGAAGTGCAACCAGGGAGTTGATGTAGAGACCCTAAACCCTGAACCCCGAATTCTTCTACCCTGAACCCTCTGAAACCACAGAACCGTGCACTGACCACGAGGTTGGGCATGGGCAGCCCCTTCTGGATGCCAAGTCGGAGCGCGCTGTTGACTTCAATGATCACCGTCTGCTTCATCGTCGCATCGTCCTCGTTGCTCCCCGCTCCTCCTTCCACCCCCAACCCCAAAACCCCGAACCCCAGAGCCCTGCACTCACCACGAGGTTGGGCATGGGCAGCCCTTTCTGAATGCCGAGTCGGAGCGCGCTGTTGACCTCGATGATCACCGCCAGCTTCATCGTCGCATCGTCCTCGTTGCTCCCCGCCGCTGACTCCATCACCACGGACGGACGGATGGCCACTGGGGGGACCGACAGGTGTGTTACTATGAGGCGCTCGGGGCGATAGTAGAGGTCTAGAAGCTCGCAGTCCTGGGGTGGGGAGCGGAGGGTGAGGGGGAGGGGGGAGGAGGGGGAAAAGAGGAGAAGTGAGGGGAAGTGGTGCAGAGCAGAGCAGGCAGGGGAACATTACATGGCCGACGCCATCACCACCGATGGACGGATGGCCACTGGCAGCACCAACAGGTGCGTTACTATGAGGCGCTCGGGGCGATAGTAGAGGTCTAGAAGCTCACAGTCCTGGGTAGGCTGGGAAGAGAAGGGGAAGAAGTAAAGGTGGGGCATCAACAAGTGTGTCACGATGAGGCCCCGCTGCCGACTCCAGCACCACCGACGGCCGGACGGATGGCCACCATTGCAGAAACAGGCGCGTCGAAACAACCCGCACCTCATCTAGCATGCGTTCCAGCAGCCACAGCACTCTGACGGGGTTGAGGTCGTCTGCCTGCCACCTTCCTGGAGTGCTGCCTAGTGAGGTGCCACAAAAACTGTCAACAGTTCTAATCTATGGCACCTCAAAACAACCCGTACCTCATCCAGCATGCGTTCCAGCAGCCACAGCACTCTGACGGGGTTGAGGTCATCCGCCACCTTGCTCGAGTGCTGCGAGGCGAGGCGACTCCTACACCAAGTAACAGCTCAAATCAAGGGGGCAGAATTGTTGATGCACCAAAGGTCTGTGCGCACCTCATCCAGCATGCGCTCCATGAGCCACAGCACTCTGACGGGGTTGAGGTCGTCCGCCACCTTGCTCGAGTGCTGCGCTATCTCCTTGTTCGCCTCCACCGCTGCCTCCATGCGCCGCACCACGTCGTCCTTGGCGTCCATATCTTTCCCATACTTGTCATGGGATAGCTTGAGGGTACCAGTCAGCTTCTTCACAGTGCCTGGAAGATAGGGTTCAAAAACAGTTAGTGGTTCAGTTTAAGTGTGGGCTCGCCTCCACAGCTGCCCCCATGCGCCTCACCACATCATCCTTGGCGTCCATATCCTTGCCGTACTTGTCATGGGATAGCTTGAGTGTTCCAGTTAGTTTCTTCACGGTGCCTACGTGTCGTGAGATAGCTTGAGCGTGCCGGTCAGCTTCTTCACAGTGCCTGCAACACGTGGCGTGCAGCATGGGCATATGATTCAGGGTTTAGGGTATAGGTGTGGGTCTGCCTTCACTGTTGCCTCCACGGCTGCCTCCATGCATGATGCGCCTCACCACATCATCCTTGGCGTCCATATCCTTGCCGTACTTGTCATGGGATAGCTCGAGTGTTCCAGTTAGTTTCTTCACGGTGCCTACGTGTCGTGAGATAGCTTGAGCGTGCCGGTCAGCTTCTTCACAGTGCCTGCAACACGTGGCGTGCAGCATGGGCATATGATTCAGGGTTTAGGGTATAGGTGTGGGTCTGCCTTCACTGTTGCCTCCACGGCTGCCTCCATGCATGATGCGCCTCACCACCTCATCCTTGGCGCCCATGTCGGGGCTTAGGGTGCCTGTCAGCACTTGCATCCATTCGTGCCAGAGGTGCCGGTACTGGAAACACTGGGTGCCGGTACTGGAAACACTGGGTGCCGGTACTGGAAACACTGGGTGCCGGTACTGGAAACACTGGGTGCCGGTACTGGAAACACTGGGTGCCGGTACTGGAAACACTGGGTGCCGGTACTGGAAACACTGGGTGCCGGTACTGGAAACACTGGGTGCCGGTACTGGAAACACTGGGTGCCGGTACTGGAAACACTGGGTGCCGGTACTGGAAACACTGGGTGCCGGTACTGGAAACACTGGGTGCCGGTACTGGAAACACTGGGTGCCGGTACTGGAAACACTGGGTGCCGGTACTGGAAACACTGGGTGCCGGTACTGGAAACACTGGGTGCCGGTACTGGAAACACTGGGTGCCGGTACTGGAAACACTGGGTGCCGGTACTGGAAACACTGGGTGCCGGTACTGGAAACACTGGGTGCCGGTACTGGAAACACTGGGTGCCGGTACTGGAAACACTGGGTGCCGGTACTGGAAACACTGGGTGCCGGTACTGGAAACACTGGGTGCCGGTACTGGAAACACTGGGTGCCGGTACTGGAAACACTGGGTGCCGGTACTGGAAACACTGGGTGCCGGTACTGGAAACACTGGGTGCATCGTTGCCTTTCCCCCCTACCAGCACACACACTCAACAACCCTTCTCACCATTGTGGTCCCCGCAGTAGTGGCACATCCTGGTGCGCTTGCACCGCTCTGAAACGCGCTTCACCATGGCCTTCTTCTGCAGCACCTCCACCCGCGGGTGCCGGAACTTCTTCAGCCACTGCCGCCGCTCCTCGTCGCTCAGCAAAATGCGCCCACAGTTCTGCATGCGGTGAAGTGGGGTGAGGTGGGGTGAGGTGAGGTGTGGTGTGGTGTGGTGTGGTGTGGTGTGGTGTGGTGTGGTGTGGTGTGGTGTGGTGCGGTGTGGTGTGGTGTGGTGTGGTGTGGTGTGGTGTGGTGTGGTGTGGTATGGTGTTGTGTGGTGGAAGACATCATGATGTGATGTGAGATCTAATCAAATGCAGGTACAGATCTCCATCCATGGTGCGACGGTTATTTCCAGGCGCCTCGGAAACTTCTTAAGCTGCTGCCGGCACTCTTCATTCTCAGCAGAATACGCGCATTGAACACAGGTGCAAAGGCATGCATTCCATAATTAACAATACCAAAGTCACCTTGCAGATGCATGAAGAATGACTTTGAAGTACCCCATGTGGTACACCGGCAGCTGAACCATCCGAGCAACCCATGTGACACACATGCACTTCATCATCCCCCAGTCACGACCTACCTTGCATATACATTGCATGATGAGCAGAATGACTTTAATTTGAAGTACCCCAAGTACCAGGTGCCAAGTACCAACATAACAATCCCCTACCTTGCAGATACATTGCATGATGAGCAGAATGACTTTGAAGTACCCCATGTGGTGCACCGGCAGCTCGAGGCGAATGTACCCAAAGTGCCCCCCTTGCTGCTGTATTACCAAGCACCTAGTAGTGGCAATTATAGCCAGTCATAACCTACCTTGCAGATGCATTGCATGATGAGCAGAATGACTTTAAAGTACCCCATGTGGTACACTGGCAGCTCCAGGCGAATGTACCCAAAGTGCCCCGCACAGTCCTGCAGCGTGCCGTTGCACGTCGTGCACTCGCCCTTCTTGCTCGTCGTTCCCTGGACGTGGGCAGCAACGAAGAACAAAAACAGTCAAAGAGAAGAATGATTACAGACAAAAGACAAACGGGCCACTCAACTCAACGCATCGATTTTCAAAATCCTGGCATCTGAAAGTCCAACCTTGGATCGATCAAGCACGCACACTCACGAGCCTTGAAGCACAGCATCCTCACTCACCAGGCGAGGGTCTAGCACGCCAAAGGGCGTGGGCTTGCGCTCTGGCAGCTGGTACAGACTCCTCTCTGATACCTGCACCTCCGCACTCTTCATTATCTCATGCGCACTCATTGTGCTGAACCGCACGCTCTTGCTGCCAGGGGTTGGGTGGACGAGGAGGGAGGGTGAATTGGGGAGCGTGGGGGGAGTATGCATGGAGCACATAAGCACGCTCTTCATTATCTCGTGCGCACTCATTGTGCTGAACCGCACGCTCTTGCTGCCAACATCAGGGGGGGTTGAATGGGAGGGAGAGGGTGGATTGGGGGTGGGGAAAGGGGAGGGGGGGAGTTGCCACGGAAAAAAAATGCGCACTCCTCATAATCACGTGCACGTTCCTTGTGCTGAACCGCACGCTCTTGCTGACTGGGGTTGGGTGGAGCGTGAGGGAGGGTAGATTTGGGGAAGGAGGTTGCGTGGAGCAAACATGTGCTCTCTTATTATCTTGAGTGCGCTCAGTGCGCCGAACCGCACGCTCTTTAGGGGATCTAAACTTCCCTCTTCATGCACCCACACATCCCCTCCCCCACTCACATCTTCCATGGCCGTTTGTCTTCCATCACCAGGTCCTTAGTGAACGTGATCGCAGCAGGCGCAATTGTGTGCCTTCCCACTGTTCGCACACTATTCGCTCACTATTCGCCAACTCTTCGCCCTCCCTTCCCTTTTCTCCCCGACTCACATCTTGCGCGGCCGTTTGTCTTCCATCCCGGGTCCTTAGTGAACGTGATCGCAGCAGGAATGGTTGTTTGATTCCCATATTTCGCCCAGTATTCGCTCGCCCATCCATTACACTCACATCTTGCGCGGCCGCTTGTCTTCCATCACCGGGTCCTTAGTGAACGTGATCGCAGCAGGCGCGGGATCCGTCCCGCCTGCCTGCTGCGGCCCCCCTCCCCTTCCGCCCCCTCCGTGTCCCCCCCCCGCTTGCAGCGGTGGCCCACGCCCTCCCCCCCGCCCGGCCCCTCCCTGCTGCGCCATCCCCGCTTCCCTTTCTCGTCGCCCCTCTTCCCCTTCCTCTCCTCTCCAGCCCCCTTCTCCCCCCTCGCGCTCCTCCTGTTTCTCCCCTTTTCAGCCTCGCCTCGATCGAGACTCGTCCTCCTACCCCTTCCTGTCCTCTTCGTCCCCTCTTTCGCTTTTTCGTTCCTTAATCGCGTTCCTAATCGACTCTAAGGCCGTCTAAGCGTCAAATGTGCCTTCTACAGCGCCTCGGGATGGCTTCGAGAACGTCGCGTGGCTCTCACGAGAGGCAGAGAAAAAGTTATTCTCGAAGTAGCGTGAAGCGCACGCAACTGTAAGAGTGAAGAACCCAGCTACCAGAAAGCTCTGAAGCACGGTTCAGGCGCGCAGAGGCATCTTCAGCTTCTGACGGTGCCTTCCGCAATTCGCGCGACCGTCGTCAGCTGCTTGCAATCGCGATTGCTGCTCACAATCGCGCTCCCTGCTTGCAATCGCGCGTTCTAGCAACAGGCCAATGCGGTGGAGTGGCAGCTGACGGTGGAGCATATTTGGGACAAACGACATGAGAATGACCACTCAGGTTCTGTACCCGCTAACGATCCAGGTAACATGCATAATTTCTCGTACACAACAGGTTGACTACATGTTTTTCTGATTCATAAACTTCACTTTCACGTTCAGTGTGCATGATTGTGTAAATACTAGCGAGGTTCTATATCGAGTACTCTTTGATGGATGAGGGCAATGTACACTCTCAGCAGAGTGCAGGCAATTGCATTCGAAGCTGCAAGCCAGCAGTGAGAATGACTGCTCCGTGTCGGGCCAGCGCGATGTCGACGAGGCAGACAGAACCAGACATTCTCACGTCAGGCTTCCACCAACCAGATGCCGTAAACCGTCGCACGAGCACCAATAGCACAGCAGCACGAAATCTGACACGAACCTGTCTGTGAAATGGTCCCCACCTCTTGGCGTTCCATTATTTTGCCGTCGCGTTTTCCGTCAACTCTGCTTTCAGTTATGTTCCCTCGGTAGTGCCGCGTTTCCTTCCACTTCCCTTCAGCCCTACTCCCCATTACACCACCTCGATCTCTCGGTGTGTTCGATGTGTTCCCCACTTCCTGCCTTCGCCACAGCACGTTTTGCTGTTTTTTCGGCGACAACCCAGGCTGACTGAGAACCGCCTTGTTGATTCTCCACTACATTTTTTAATATACTCTTCGACGATGGCGAGAGAGGTATAAATCGAATGCGTTATCGTTTCACTATGACTTCCTCTCCCCTGCTTCAACTCGCATCACAGCCCAGCCCGCTCCCGCTCGCTTACGACGTCCGTCCGACCTCCCTGCGAGGAGGCAACGACTTCTGGGCCTTTTTTCAGCAGCGGCAGGACAAGCTGGAAGAAACGACTCGCCAGAGTTTCTCCGACCAATCAGAGGCCTCCGCGTGTGCCGAGCTGCGCGACAATCCCGAGGGTCCGAAGGCAATTGAAGACCCTCGGGTAGACGAGGACGGTCAAGTGGACGATGTCAGAAATAGTGACGGAGGAATAGCGATAGTTAACACTTCTTCCAGTTCCTCCAGTTTAGTTAGTCCGCAGAATTTTCTCCAGCAGCAATTGTCGTTACCGAAGCGGAGACCGCTAGGCCCGCCAGTGCAGGGCTCGTATCTGTCGAAGCGCGAAGATGATAAGGGCAGAAAGCCGTTGTTTTCCTTCGGGGTCATCACCGATGT
This sequence comes from Closterium sp. Naga37s-1, assembly GCA_947471745.1. Classification (NCBI taxonomy): domain Eukaryota; kingdom Viridiplantae; phylum Streptophyta; class Zygnematophyceae; order Desmidiales; family Closteriaceae; genus Closterium; species Closterium sp. Naga37s-1. The sequence continues at coordinate 279,123 of CANJKZ010000235.1, read as the reverse complement.
TCAGTATGTCGCGCATAGCCTATTCCTTCCCAGCTTCACCTCTTCCTTACCATTGTTCACGGATGCCTAAAAAGCTCACGAACAGGTGTTTCCGCTCAAATTCAGTGCACGACATTGTCCCTCCGTAATCTAGAGACGCTGGTTGTTGACAATTTAGGTTGTCCCTCGCGGCACGGGCGAACTCTCACGCATACGTGCCTACAACTTGCCGCTCCCTCGCTTGCAGATACGCCGATATCAACGACGGCCAATCCTTCCTCGGCATCCCGAGGTTTTACCGCCATAGCCTCCAAGGTAATCGACACAGCGCTTCAACCCGCTGCACTCTAGCTGCCGCTTCAGACAATGCTTCAGCCCGTCTTCGAACATTGCTTCTCATTGTGTTACATTGCCTTAACTCTTCTGTCTGCAACCCTGTTCCGTCTTGTCCGCTGTCCCTGTGGACACAATTTCTCGCAAGCAGGCTCAATTGTGCGTTTCCTTCTTGTTCTCCTCCCTCAGTTTTCATCACAGCGCGTTTAAAGTCGACGTCCGACCATGTCCCGTTGCGGTGGCCTCTCTCCCTCGTCGCCCGCTCTTCCTTTTTGTGCCTTTCCGTGTGTTTCCTCACCCCGCTCTTCCCGACCCTCCTCTCCCCCACCCCGCTTTCCCCTATCCCCATCTTCCACACCTCGCTTTCCTGTACCCTAAATTTTCCCATCCCGCATCCCCCTACCCCGTTTCCCCGCTTCCCTACCGCCCTTTCCCTCACCAGTGGTAAAGAAGGCGGTGGAGGATTGGAACCAATCAACGCGTCCGATGTCGTTTGCGGTTCATTTCGGCGATATTGTTGACGGCTTCTGCCCTAGGGACAGATCCGAGGAAGCTGTGAACACGGTGAGTTTATCATGTCTATGCTTGAGTCGCTTTAGAGAGTTCTCGAAAGTCACACAAGCATGGCGGCATTGTGGACGGCTTCTGCCCCAGAGAGGGATCCGAAGAAGCTGTGAACACAGTGAGCCTGGCTGGTCTGTCAACGTTGACTGAAATCGTTGACCTGACACGATTGGCAGTAGAGTCTCACTACCCTACCCCACCCATCTCGCTTCCCTACCCTCACCCCATCTCACCACTACCTGCCCCCACCACCCCACCTCACTACTCTATTCCCATCCCATCTCACTATCCTCCCGTACCCACCTCATTACCCTACCCCCACCCCATCTCGCCACCCTACCCCACTCCCATTGCACGTTTCAGGTTCTGGATGCAATGGCCGGCTTCTCAGCCGGTCCCACATACCATATGATCGGTACGCCACCACCCAACCAGTAGTTAGTTTCGCTCTTTGCACCCACCACATTGACTGCACAGACCACCCTGTCTTGTGTCCAGTCGAGTGCATTCACTCTCTGAGACGCTTCAACACGATTTTGTATTCAGCCCGCTCATCTTTCTTCCATTCATCCTGTCTAGACTTCTGTGCATCTTTTCTGTCTCATGCGTATGTGCCGTTTTCATTTGTTACCCCGCCCACTGCTCCGCCGTCCAGGCAACCACTGCTTGTACAATCTGCCCCGCGTGGCTCTCAATAAGATGCTCGCCATCCCCACCGCTGCTGACAACCGCTCTTACTATGACTTCTCGCCCTTCCCTAACTTTAGGTATCATCGTGCTTCCTCAAACTCATGCGCCCGTCCCCTTCTCTGTCTTTTCCCCATTTCTTTCGAATGCTCTCATGATTCTCCCCGTCTTTGTTCCCCTCTCTGCGCCTCGATCTGCGCACCTCCTCTGTGCCCCACTCTGCGCCCTTCCTTTTTCTTCCTTTTCTACGCCATTCTTTGCGCCCACCTCCTTGGTTGTGCATACGGAACAGCTCTTTGTTTTCCCCTCTATACGCCCTTCCCACCCCCCTCCTGTGCGTCCAGGTTCGTAGTACTGGATTTGTACAACGTGAGTCTGCTGGGGTGGCGTGAGGACCATCCGCACGTGTGAGTCAACTAAGCCTTTAATACTCCGCTCAAACCCCCCACACATTTTCCCCCACCCATCCCCCTCCTGTGCGTCCAGGTTCGTAGTTCTTGATTCGTACGACGTGAGTTTGCTGGGGTGGCCTGAGGACCACCCACACGCAGTGAGGGCGAGAGAGGTGCTGGAGAGGGAAAATCCCAACGAGGAGAAGAACAGCCCTGAGGGGCTCGAAGGGTTGAACAGGTGAGAGAGTCTGAAGGGAGGCAAGTATGTGGGGGGGTCCATTGAGGGTTCAGTGAGGGGAGGGCGAGGGAGGTGCTGGAGAGGGAGAATCCCAACGAGGAGAAGAACCGCCCTGAGGGGCTCGAAGGGTTGAACAGGTGAGAGCCTGTAGGTGTGTTGAGGGTGGGGAGGTGCTGGAGGCAAGTTGTGGGTGCATTCAGGGAGGGATCAGTGCACCATCCGCATGCAGAGAGGCGGAGAAAGGTGCTGGAGAGGGAGAAGGTGCTGGAGAGGGAGAAGGTGCTGGAGAGGGAGAAGGTGCTGGAGAGGGAGAAGGTGCTGGAGAGGGAGAAGGTGCTGGAGAGGGAGAAGGTGCTGGAGAGGGAGAAGGTGCTGGAGAGGGAGAAGGTGCTGGAGAGGGAGAAGGTGCTGGAGAGGGCGAAGGTGCTGGAGAGGGAGAAGGTGCTGGAGAGGGAGAAGGTGCTGGAGAGGGAGAAGGTGCTGGAGAGGGAGAAGGTGCTGGAGAGGGAGAAGGTGCTGGAGAGGGAGAAGGTGCTGGAGAGGGAGAAGGTGCTGGAGAGGGAGAAGGTGCTGGAGAGGGAGAAGGTGCTGGAGAAGGGCTGGAGAGGGAGAAGGTGCATCATCCCAACTAGGAGAAGGATAGCCCTGTCGAGGTTCCCAACAGGAGAGTCAAAGGAAGTGAGTGAGTGAGGGTTTGGGTCGATTCAGAGGGGATTGCATCGCACCCACACCACTCACGCGCAGTGAGGGATGCACTGAGAATGCACTTATTCGTGAGCCTCACTCGCTGCCACTGCTCCCTCTCTGCCTGTCCATGCCGGCAGGCGGTTTGTGAAGTTCAACGGAGGCGTGGGGGAGGAGCAGCTCCAGTGGCTGGAAGGCGTGCTCTCAGTAGGTCCTCCAACCCGCGCCTTCTTTCCTTGGCTTCGCACCTCATCCCTTCTTCCTTTTGGGGCATTTTGGCATCCTTTCAGGGCCCACAATGGACATCTCTCGCTTTTGAACAATGAACCCTTGGAAGCTGCTCATGCTGAACTCATCCTGTAGTGCCGTCCAATTCCCATCACCAGGAGTGCGATGCGTTGGGAGAGACAGTGGTGCTGTGCTGCCACCAGCCCATCGAGCCCACTGCTCTGCCCACCGCCACCTGCCTTGTCTGGAACTATGATGAGGTGAGCGTCACTTTTGATTCGACCCACAAGACTTAAAATCCCTCTGCTCTGCCCACCGCCACCTGCCTTGTCTGGAACTATGATGAGGTGAGCGTCACTTTTGAGTCGACCCACAAGACTTAAAATCCCTCTGCTCTGCCCACCGCCACCTGCCTTGTCTGGAACTATGATGAGGTGAGCGTCACTTTTGATTCGACCCACAAGACTTAAAATCCCTCTGCTCTGCCCACCGCCACCTGCCTTGTCTGGAACTATGATGAGGTGAGCGTCACTTTTGAGTCGACCCACAAGACTTAAAATCCCTCTGCTCTGCCCACCGCCACCTGCCTTGTCTGGAACTATGATGAGGTGAGCGTCACTTTTGATTCGACCCACAAGACTTAAAATCCCTCTGCTCTGCCCACCGCCACCTGCCTTGTCTGGAACTATGATGAGGTGAGCGTCACTTTTGAGTCGACCCACAAGACTTAAAATCCCTCTGCTCTGCCCACCGCCACCTTGTCTGGAACTATGATGAGGTGAGCGTCACTTTTGAGTCGACCCACAAGACTTAAAATCCCTCTGCTCTGCCCACCGCCACCTGCCTTGTCTGGAACTATGATGAGGTGAGCATGACCCTTGGAACTGTGTCGATATGAGTCTCTTGGGAGTCGAGTCGGGACTATAACCATGTCAGCTTGTTCTACCAACTGCTTTCACCCGTCCCCCCTCTCCCCCATTTGTACACACCCCCCACCTTCTCACCTGCCTGCACCCATCTCTCCTCTTCCCCCTTCCCTCCTTTCCCCAACCACTCCAATACTCCCCATCAGGTGCTAGCAACCATTCACAGGCATGAGTGTGTGGCAGCAGTGATAGCAGGGCACGCGCACTTCGGAGCATATGCGCTCGACGCCAGAGGCATTCACCACCGCATTCTGGAGGGCGCAGTGGAGTGCCCCCCTGGCACGGTGGCGTTTGGGCATGTGGATGTGTATCCCGACCGGCTTTGCATCATTGGCAAAGACCGCATGCTCTGCACTGAGATGAAGTTCCCCTGTAGGCCTGGCGCTCCTGATCTGTAGCATCTGCCCCCTGCCTCTCTCCTCTCACCGTACCCCCACACCTGTCGCGATCTGCCTCGTGTTCTGGCATGTGGACGTGTATCAGGACCGCCTGTGCATCATTGGCAAAGACCGCATGCTGTGCACTGAGATGAAGTTCCCCTGTAGGACTGGCGATGCTGACCTGTAGCATCTGCCCCCTTCCTCTCGCCACCACACCCCTCCATCTGCCTTCCTCCTCTCGCACACCCGGACCAGCTCTGCATCATTGCCAAGGACCGCGTGCTCTGCACTGAGATGAAATTCCCGTGTCAGTCTGGGAGCGCTGACCTGTAGCATCTGCGCCCTTCATCTCGCGCACCCGGACCACCTCTGTATCATTGGCAAGGAAGGACCGCGTGCTCTGCACTGAAATCAACCTCTTGCATAGGACTGGCGGCGCCGAATCAATAGCATCTGCCTCTCTCCTCCACTTGCCGCTTTTGTTTACTTTGTCGCTGCTTGACTGGGCTTGACTTGACTGGTTAAGCATGGGTGGGACATGGCAGGCAGGCAGGCAGCACACAATGCTGGTAATATGCTCTGTAGTATACATATCCTTTTGTGTGGCAGGCAGGGAGGCAGCACACAATGCTGGTGACTGATATCAACACACTCAATCCGAGAGATCAAAGCACACTCAACATGCTCAATCCGAGGAATCTCATACCGGAGCACACTACAAGAAAAAAAGGCATCCATATATTTTCCGTCGGAATAATCAGACAGCGGGGATATGTTCAAATGCTGGTCTAATGCGGGGACTTCCACAGCGGCTGCTGAATCTTCCACAGCTCCCGCATATGCACACCACTTCCATGCAAATTGGCTGCTACTAGTGGATGACTACCCATACAAGATGCCTCTCCGCCTGTGCCTGTGCCTGTTCCTGTGCCAGGAAGAAAGCCCGCAGAGGCTGCTGAATCTTCCTCAGCATGCCCCTCAGCTCCCCCAGGTGCGGCCCCTTCATGGAAATTGGCTAACTACTACTAGATCCATACATAATTCCTCTCCGCCTGTGCCTGTGCTGGGCAGCCAGGAAGAAAGCCCGCAGCGGCTGCTGAATCTTCCTCAGCACGCCCCGCAGCTCCCCTAGGTGCACCGCCGTCATCGACCGGTCTCTCACACACGCCAGGCACTCCGGTTTCCCCGCACACAGGGCTGCAGGCAGGAGTGCATACTGCCCCCGCGCCATGCAGTCAGAGGTGTATGTGGTGTTGAGAGGGTGTGCGTTCTGCCAGCTGTAGTAGTGGACATGGGAGGCGGCGGCGAGGGAGGAGTGCTGTGGGGAGTGGAGGTGCGGGGGGAAGAGCTCAAGGAGGGTAGCGTTGGGGGGGAGGAAGAGGGTGTTGGCGAGGGATGGGCCGTGCATGGCGATTAGGAGAGCTGTGCGCTGCAGGGAGGAGAGGGAGGAGAGAGTGGGGAAAATTGGAAATGACAGACATATAAGTTGATGTGATATATCGGATTGTGATGAGTTAATTGAAGGACACACCGAGAGAGTGAGTTGGAGAGCGAGAGAGAGAGAGAGAGAGAGAGAGAGAGAGAGAGAGAGAGAGAGAGAGAGAGAGAGAGAGAGAGAGAGAGCATGCGAAAGAGAGAGAAGGCACACCTTCATGATGGCGACTTGCTCGATGAAGGAGCGATTGGACAGCATCACAACATCAACAGTGAGCTTGGGCATCATGGCTCGCACCAGCTCTGCCACCCCCTCCGCATTCGCCATCCCCGCGTCCCTCTCCCCTTCATCCCCCTCCCCGTTCCCATCCCCGTCCGCATCCCTTTCTCCCTCCCCATCCCCCCTTGTCTTCCCCTCCCCTTCCTTTATCCTCCCCCCTTGCCCGTCACTCGCCAGCACAGTCACATGGTGGAACCTTCCTGTGCGCTTCCTCATCTCCTTAAAGAACGTCTTTAATCGCTTCAGGTCCCTGTTCAGTTCTATCTGTGCCTGGGCCTGCAGGGTCCTGGCCACTCCAAGCTTCCTACCCCCCCATAAACTTTTAGACACCAGTGATTCTACATCATCCACCATCTGCCATGCTCTCTCCCTTATTGCCTCCACAGCCCAGAGGCTCCTCGTTTTTTGCTCCCTGCCCGGGATGAAAACGGCGTTCTGGAAACATTTCACCTGCCCGACGCGCCTGCCCGGCAGGGCGAGGGCTTGAGGCCCGAGAAGCAGGCGAGTTGCGCCGCCCACCCAGAGGTTAGGAGGGCGGGCAGTGGAGGGGAGGAAAAGATGGGGGCCTGTTGAGGACTCAGTATCTTCAGGAGCACTAGCGGTCGTACCAGCAGCAGCAACAGCAGCATCAGCACCAGCAGTACCAGCAGAAGTGGAAGCAGAATCAACTGAGCTCGACCCACTGTCTTGCAGGCCCTTTATTTTGATTGAACCAGCCATGTGGTAAGAACGTTGGTGGTGGGAGCTAGGCTTGGAAATGGTCGGCAGGTGGAGTGCCACGTCATGCAGCGCATCTGCCAGGTCAGCAAATTCACTCTGCCGCCCGGCCGAAGGCAGGACAACAGCCAAGGGGAGAGCGGGCGGCGGAGAGAGAGCAGATGAACGGAAGATTTGCTTTCCATGGGAGGCACTAGAGGCGGCATAGAATGCCATTTCATCCGCACTCAGAAACCCCCCCATCTTCTCATAGAGCACTTCAGCAATGGAATCAACGTCAGCAACCTCACTGCTGCCGCTGCTGCTGCTCCCATCACCACCAGTCCCCCTCCCAGTACCACTCGCACTCAAGTCCCCCCCACCTGCACCGCCACCTTCCCCAGCAGCACACTGCTGCACGAGCCCCAGGTTGATCTTAGACAGGTCAGAGGCAGCGTGGATGGCCTGCCCGCCCAGGTCCCCTGCCAGAGCGCTCTCTAGCGCCTCGCGGTCGAACCACACGCCCGCGCTGCTGCGGTGCAGGCGACTGGCGCCCTGCATGTGCACGTAGCACACGTCCCGCAGGAGGAGGGCGCAGCGCGGAGTGGGGTGGGGAACGGTGCTGCTGGTGGGATCTAGTGACGGGTCGGTGATAGCATCTTGAAGATGAGCGGAGGAAGACGAGGAAGAGGAGGAGGAGGATGAGGGTGTGGGTGTGGGGGTTGTGGATGGTGTTTGCAGGATGTACGCTCCTGGCACGTCAGGATACGGGGTGACGTGAACGCCTGGCGATCGGGCGAGTCTAGAGAGGAAGAAGGCAGCAGAGGCTGCAGAGGCTGAGAGACCTGCGGATGAATGGGTGTCATCCCCGGCCCTTCCATCTTTACTCCCACTGCTCTCATCATCATTATCTTGACTCCCATCACTCCCACCAATCCCATCATTCCCATCCTTATTCCTATCGTGGTGCATGGGCATGTCGGATCCATCTTCTTGGTTCTCTTCTTCTCCTCCCTGCCCCTCCTGATACCCCCCCTCGGACTGAAGCTCGTCTTGTTGCTGCTGTTGCAAGAGACTTTGTCTGCTGCTGCTGCTGTGTGCAGAGTGGTGGACACCGGTGGAGTAGGGTTGGTGGAGGGAGCGAAGAGATGCTGCGTGGCGAGTGTGGTTAATATTGGACCTGGGATGAACAGCACGTGCAGAGGGGATGGGGGCGGTGAAAGTGGTGGGAGGGCATGAGGGCGATGAGAGTGACAAAGGGGATGAGGGCGGTGTGAGGGAGAGGCGGGAGGGGATGTGGCCAATGTGGATGATGGGAGGGGTTGTGGGCGATGAGAGAGGTGGGAGGGGATGAGGGAGGGAACACACGTTGCGTTTACACATACGCTACACTAAGGAAGCAGGTTGATCTTACACATACGTTATTTAGGTTGCACTCACAGGTCATAGGTTACAAGCGTAGCAGCAGCATGGCTGAGAGGGTGCGCATGGCAGTCGTGGAAGAGGGGGATGCAGGCACCCGAGAGGAGCGAGTCGATGAGGAGCAGAGAGAAGAGGCCGTTGACTGCTGCCACCACTGCACCACACAGGGGTGGGACGGGAAGGGGGATATGAGAGGGAACGGATGTGAGAGCGTGTATGGCAGTCGTGGAAGAGGGGGATGCAGGCACCCGAGAGGAGCGAGTCGATGAGGAGCAGAGAGAAGAGGCCGTTGACTGCTGCCACCACTGCACCACACAGGGGTGGGACGGGAAGGGGGATATGAGAGGGAACGGATGTGAGAGCGTGTATGGCAGTCGTGGAAGAGGGGGATGCAGGCACCAGAGAGGAGCGAGTCAATTAGGAGCAGAGAGAAGAGGCCGTTGACTGCTGCCACCACTGCACCACACAGGGGTGGGACGGGAAGGGGGATATGAGAGGGAACGGATGTGAGAGCGGGTATGGCAGTCGTGGAAGAGGGGGATGCAGGCACCAGAGAGGAGCGAGTCAATTAGGAGCAGAGAGAAGAGGCCGTTGACTGCTGCCACCACTGCACGCAGGGCGGGATGGAAGGGGAAACGAGAGGTGGGACTTGAGGAAAGGGACGGATGAGGCGAGCGGAGAATTGGATTGCTTGTCTCGGTTTCTGGTTTGTGTGTGCATGTAGCGGGAGGGAAGGCTGAAGAGATGGTTAAAGCCACTGCATGCACTCATGAATGCTGCATTGACCAATGCTGCATTGACCAGTGCTGCATTGACCAGTGCTGCATCCATGCACAGACGCACCAGCAACCAGCACCACTCAATCTGAATGCTGAATTCATGCATCCATGCACAGACGCACCAGCCATGAAAGCCACGAAGTGTCGATACTTCTTCACCCGCCGCCACACATTCACCCCCGCTACCCCCCCCTCCACTCCCCGTCCCACCCCCATCCCTGCGCCTCCGCCCGCTCCCCCATCCCCCGCAGACGCCCCCGTTGCGCCCACTGGGCTTCCCCCCGCAACCCCTCCCGCCGCCTTGCCATAGTTGCCCGGCCAGCCGACGTACTTAAACTCCTCAGAGAGATTAAACGTCTCCTCGGCTACCGTTCCCCACCACGCGTCCAGCGCATGCGCGTAGCGGGAGAGCGAGGAGAGGAGGAGGGCGAGGTGGGAGGAGAGCGAGGAGGAGAGGGAGGAGGGGAAGGAGGAGGAGAGGTAGGAGGGGAAGGGGGAGGGTCGGTGGGGAGGCGAGCGGGCGATGAGGTGTTGGACTTTCTTAGGGTCCCAAGATTCCATAGGCCCTGTCGGCCATTGCTCCTCGATCCCATCGCCTTGTTTCAACTTCCTGCTTTCGCCAACCTCGGGCCCTGCTTCAATATAAGCACTTTGATCGACCATGGAGGATTCGTGAAGATCTCTCCCGTGGTACGCTCTCCCCCGCTCCTCCGCTATAGCGGAGGGCCGTCCACCGTGGATCAGAATATCGTTATCGTCACGCGCACTTCCGATTTCACTGTAGCTGCTGTAAAGAGGATTTGATTTTGTCACCCCTTCGCTGGAGCTCGCCTCAACTCCTGTCGCGATGAGCTCGATGGCATCCCGAAGACTGTCCCGTGCGGAAGACATTGCTCCGCTATAATCATCCTCGTTAAAGATAAAGCCGCTTGCTTCCGCATCGTGACGGCGGGCTTCCAAACGCTGAACATCGATATTGGCTGCTCCTTTAGGCGAATGAGCGAGGACGGAACTGTCGCCGCGGCCGATCGCGCCATCTGTTCGTTGCCGCTCCCCCTCCCATCGGTCGATCGCGCCATCTGTTCGTTCACTGAATCTTTCCCTCCTTATAGTAACACCATAAGAATTTCCAGCGAGGGTCGCGCACGGAACTCCGGAAACGACAGGCTCGCTAAGAACAGATTCGCGAAGATTCTTCGCGGACGAGCCTCGCCTGGCCAATCCGGAAGCGGATGCTCCCGCTGGTGCGGTTAACACGGAGACCTCTTCTGAAAAGTCCGACGCATTATCTTCCCGGCGAAATTCTGCCGATAAACTCCTACTGAACACGTCTTTAGGCGCCTCAAAAGTTTGACCTTGACGCGGCTCCGCCAATAAACCGCTACTTGACGCGACGAATGCGGTCGCGGAGGTAGAAGATTCTGGCTTCGGTGGTAGTGGCGGACTAGTGCGATCGGCACTGCGGGACTCCATGATTGGATCAGCGGAGATAAACGACGAGCATTGGTAAGTAATTTGCCTGAAATGGCTCCAAGGTTCCTCGCCTTGAATTGACGTCGTCTGGTGTTTCACAACGGAGAAGTGAATGATACCAGCAGACGAACCGCTATACTCGAAGATGAGAAAATGGCGACAACATGAAGGTGGTGGATGGTGGTGGTGGTGATGAGATGATGAATGAAGATGATGCGATGGTCTATCTAGCAGTGGTGGTGCTGCTGATGGTGGTGTGGTGGGTGATGGTGGTTGGTTGGTTGGGACCTTTTTGTCGAGTCTGCAAAAAGCGAAGCAGGACCTCAAGAAGACTCCAGGTTCGTTCTTTGAGATTGCCTTGCTGGTAAAACTTGACCAGTGATGGCGGGTTAGTTGGTGGGAGCATGTTCGCCTTGACTGCGTGTTGGCACGGGGCCCATTTTGCAGCGTGACAAAGAGATGGTGTACATCTGAAAGTGGTTGGGTGTGGTTAGGTTGTCATGGAATTGACGTTGATGATGCTGATGATGCTTGGTTGGCTCGCCACGAATGAAGAAGTGAATCCGCCCTTTCTATGACGGCCGTACGATGGTTGAGTTGACGACTGACGGTTGACTGGCGCATGGCGGTGGGTGCATAGAAAATTATTCGGTACTGAAATGTACTCAATACTGAACTGAGAGACAGGACCTCAAAGTCTGTCTGTGCCACGTATCATAAGCTGTAGCATGTAGGTCATAGATCAATGAGATCACATTTGACATACATCTGTTCATATGAAGCCACACGCTTGACAACTCAAGGGAGAAACTGGCTCAAAAGCATACCGTACAATGTTTCAAGTTTCCAAAGGTACATGGGATGGGAAGGAATTAGCTTCTTGAGTTAATACATGTACACATTTTCAGAATTTGCCATTGCTTCATCCCATCCGTTCCCGAAACACCTCGTCCAAACTGTCAAGTGACGGTGTATCAGAGTCAATTTGCTCTCCCATTACCCTTTGCCCATCACTAGAGCCTCTACTTCTTCCACCCCAGCTTCTATTCCCGCCTCTCAACCCGCGCCCCGCCCTTCCACCGTCTCTCCCACTCCCTTGCGACCTGCTCATGTCTTCGCTACTAGCCGCTTCCCTATTGGTACTATCACTCATATCGTCCGATCTTGACCGTCCATCTCCAAACGAGACGTTCTGCCAACCGCTCCCAGAAGGCACCTCCCTCAGGTAACGCTGATCAGAAGAACCCCCCTCAATTTCATCAGCCCCCACCCTCTCCTCGCTCTCCTCCCTCCCATCCCTTTCTTCCAATTCACCAGCTTCCCCAGTCAATCCCCGTACCTGACCCCGTGCTTCGGCCCGAGCCTCATCTCTTTCGTGTGCAGCAGCTGCTGACTCATCTCCTTCTCGAGGCTGCTCCTGGACTGATTGCTGCTGGTTTGACTGCTGCTGGGATGCCCCCCCACAGCTTCCAGGCACCACTCCCTCTCCACTGCCTGACTCCCTCTGCTGCTGCGGCTGCTGCAGGTTCTGCTGTGCCTGATGTTGCTGCTGCTGCTGCGGCGGTGGCTGCAGTCTGTGCTGTCTGCTGCTCTGAGCGCTGGACTCTCCCCAACGAGGCATCGACTGCCCGTGCCTGGCCGCTCCTCTTTCCACCTCCTCTTCCTCCTCCTCCTCCTCTTCTCGCTCCTGCTCCTGCTCCTCATTCTCCTCGTCCTGCATTCTTTCCCCTTCCCCATTATTGGCATCCCCAGTGCCCCTACCATCCCCATCCCCGTGCCACCTTGCTTCCCCATTCAGCACCGGAACCTCTCCCTGTTGCGCCATCAACTCCCATCGCCCATCTTCTCTCCCTTGCCCTTCCCCTTGCCTCTCCTCCCTCTCGCCTTCGCCAAGCCCTCCCACTCCTTCCTCCACTGCCCCACCCTCTCCCTCTTCCTGGCATGCCTGAACGTGGGCACCCCACCCTGCCTCCTGCTGCACACCCTGCCCTGCCTCCTGCTTCCCTACCTGCCCTCCCCTGTCGCGCCTCTCCTCCCACCTTTGCACCGCGTCCCTGTGCCCGCCTTCGTGTCCCTGCTGCTCTCTGCGCCCTGCTTCCTGTGCCTGCTCGTCTCGCTGCCCTGCTTCTTCTCCCTCCTCCCTGCACCCTGCTCCCTGTGCCTCGTCCCGCACACAAGCATCAAACCCACCTGGCACTTCCCCATGCACCCCTCCCCCTCTACCTCCTCCCCCTCCTCCTCCTCCCCCTCCACCCGCTCCTCCCCCTCCTCTCCCTCCCTCCCTGCCATCCGCCACACCACCACACCGCATACCCTCACCACCCTCCGCATGACCACTCTGCTGGTTGATTCTGGGCCCATTCGTTCCCCCGCCCACTTCAGGCACGAGACACGGGTCTTCAAACGCGTACTGCAGTTCGGTATGCAGGGAACGGGAGGTGCGGGGAGGGGATGACACGGCTCGGGACGAACCTCCGGAGGTGGACAGGCGGGCACGCTTGGCGTCAGGCTCGGGAGAACCTGCTGACAGGTTTGGATGGGCGGGGGTGGGGGGAAGTAACTGAAGCACTGAGGTTAGTCCAGCTTGCTTTAGAACCTGAATCCAAAGGACATGCATCCCGGCTTTCTGTCCATGACAGCCCTCTCAGAGCCACTTTGTTTCCCTCGCTTCTGAGCAATTGTCAAGCTCCAAAGTGAATGAATGGGAAGGAGGGGCATGCATCTGTGTGCCCGCCCGCCGCCCACCCGCCCACCTACCTACCGGAACGTTGTTGCACGGGGATGAGCCAATCAAAGAAGGAAACCGGCGTGCCGTACCGCTGCCGCCGCCTCTCCCCATGCCCCTGCCCATGCTGCCCCTGCCCCTGCTGCTGATCATGGTAATGCTGCTGCTGCTGCTGCTGCTGCTGGTGCTGGTACTGGTAATCCATATCTTGCTGCTGGTAATGTTGCTGCTGCTGCGAGTGGTGGTGGTCCGAGTGCTGCTGCGGCACCTGCAGGTGCAGCTGGTGGTCGCGTCGCTGCCGGCTGTACTCTGCGACAGTCGTCCACAGCTCGCCCACGCTCCACCCCTCCCTCAGCAGCCACTCACACACCTGCACGGGATAAGTGAGTTCGTGGGACGCGCAATTAGATTTGTGTTCGCGTCACATCATGCACATCGCGTCGCTGCCGGCTGTACTCAGCCATGGTCCACAGCTCACCCACACTCCACCCCTCCCTCAGCAGCCACTCACACACCTGCACGGGATGTGGGAATATGGCAAAGAAATGGCTTGAGACTAAGAAAATATGTGTCTTCTTTGAGACCCGCCCCACAACTCGGCCACTCTCCGCCCCTCCCTCAACTCTATTCAGACACCATCAGTTGGTGATGATGGTGGTGGTGGTGGTGGTGGGATCCTCACCTCCTTGAGCCGGGCGGCGCGGTGGTCGGCTTAGGTGAAGTAGAGCACGTAGGGGCGGCCGGCCTCAGAGGCAGCCATCCACTGCAGCATGCTCTTCACCTCCAGGTCGCCCCCAAACACGCCACACCCCCAGTTGCCCGTCGCTATGCCCATGCGATTGTGCTGGGACGTCAGGCTCAGTCGACCCGGCCTCATGCCCCCTGCTGCTGCTGCTGCTGCTGCTGCAGCTTCCCCCGCTGCCGCCGCCGCCGCTGCTGGTGCTGCATCCGATACCGGTAGTGCGGTGGTTAGTGCTGCTGCTCCCGCTGCGTCACCTGCGTCCTCTGCACCCGTCCCCCTTGCAACCCCTCCCACCCCTGCCACAGCCTCCTGTCCTGCCCTTGCATCTGCTCCCCCTGCTGCAGCAGCCTCAGCGTTAGCTGCTGCTGAATGCCCAGGACTCGTTCTTTGACCTGCTACAGCTGCTGGTGTATATACAGCAGCAGTTACAGCAGTGGCAGCAGCAATGGCAGTGGCAGCAGTAGCAACGACAGCAGTAGTGGCAGCGGTAGCAGCGGTGGCAGCAGTATGAAAAGCGTGGACCCTCCTTCTGTGATCCCCACTCCCCAGGTCATCACTCCCCCCACTATCACTCCCATTCTCATCCCTACTCCTCCCCCTGCTCCCTCCCCCACTCCCCGTCTCCTCCTGCCCACCATGCTCCCCAAGCCCTCCCCCGCCGCCCGCCCCAACCACCTCCTCCTCCACCGCCCGCCTCAGCCCAGAAAGAGACAAATGCCGCCCACTCGAATCAGTTGCCGCCCGGCTTTGGGTATCACTTCCACTGCCTTCCGCTCTCCCTCTACCCCCTTCCGCACCACCACCCTTTCCTGCTGCACCTCCCCTTCCCCCTATTCCCCCCGTTCCCCCAGTTCCCCCCGTTCCCCCCGTCCCTCCCCCTGTGGCGCCACCGCTTCCCCCACCAGTAGCTCCCCCTGAACCCCACGTCCTCCCCCCTGTCCCCGCGCCAGTTCCCCCAGTCCCCGCGCCAGTACCCCCTGTCCCAGTGCCGGTGCCCTGGGGGGAGATGGAGGGAAAACAAACCGCCCCCGCAGGCACAGCAACGCCTGCTGATGTCATCAACCCTCCTGCTGATGTCAGCAGAACATCAGTGCGCACAAAGGGCAGGGAGGGGGAGGGAGTCTGCTCAGACACCCTATTAGCGCTGCCCATTCCCAGCTGTGGTGACTCTCCAGTCGCCTGGCTCGCAGATTGGGCATGCTTCTCATGTGCCTCCCCCCTCTCTTCCCCCTCTTCCCTCACTTCCTTCTCCTTCATCTCTGTGTCCTCATTAGCCTTCTGCACCTCTGCTGGCTTGTCCTCGTTATAGTCCTCCTCCATTGGGGTTGCCTCACCCTCTACCTCCATCTCCCTCCCCTCCCCATGCCCCCCCACCACACGCTCACCTGCCCCTGCAGCGCCCCCTTCACCCCCCCCTGTTTGCCCCGCCTCTCTCTCTTCCCCCCACTCCTCCCGCACTCCCTCCAACCTCCCTGCACCCCTCTCCACCATGACAAACCCATCCTCCTCCCCCTCATCCTCCACCTCCTCCTCTTCCTCCTCCTCTTCCTCCTCCTCCACTCTCTCACTCTCACTGGAGTCTCGCCCTCCCACGCCCCTTTCGCGCCCAAGCCGTGAGTCAGAACCTGAGCTAGTGCCAGCAGTGGCCCGGCTACTGCCCTGCATCTGAGTGCTGTTATTCCCGCTGCTGTTGTTCCCACTGCTGTTGTTTCCGCTGCTGTTGTTTGTGTTTCCACTGTTGTTGCTGTGCTCGCTGTTCCTCCCCTCGTTATTGTCACTGCTGCTGTTAGGCCGAGGCGCCGTCACACTCGGACGGCGAGCTTCGGCTGCATCTGCAGGGTTCCCTTCGCTATTGTCACTTCCGCTGCCCTTTCCTCTCTCATCACCTCCTGCCTGCATTCCCCCGTTTCGCTTCTCGGTTCCACTCCCCTCACCACTCCTGTTCTCCCCTTCTCCACTGCCCTCCTTACTGCCCTCCCCACTCCCCTGCCTCCCTTCCCCTCGCCCTGTACCCAAATTCCCCATTACCCCCCCAGATGCACCCTCCCCCTGCCCTCTCTTCGCACCCCCACTCCCTTTCCTCTCAAAGTACCTTCTTATTCCTCCCCTCCCTCCCGCCCCTCCCCTCCCTCCTCCACTCCCCCTCGGCACCACCCCTCCCCCATCAACAATCATCCCCTCGTTCCCCTCTCCTCTCCTCTCCTCTCCCGCACGCCCCTCCCCCAAACTCCTTCCCCCCTCCTCCCCACCGCTCCCCCTCCCCTCCCCTTCACTCCCACTCCCCCCTCTCTCCCCTCTCCTAAACCCCGACATAGCCCCCGCCGCCCCCCCCTCCCCACTCAAAAAATCCCTCGACAGGGACATTTGCGCAGTACCCTCCAAAAACACCGGGCTATTACTGTCATTACTCGCGAGAATCGACCCGCCGGCGAAACCCCTTGCAGAGGCATGGTCTAGGAAGCCGCAGAAGGCCTTGTTGGTTTCCCTGAGGAGATAGGAGCTGCGGAATTGGCGATCTGCTGCGTGGGAGAGGGCATCCATGGCCACTATCCGCGTCTGGCGGCGGCCTAGGGAATCCCGAGGGGCTGTGTCAATGAAATCCCCGGCGAACTTGAAGGTTGCTGCGTAGCTGAGGGAAGGAGAGTGCGAAGAGGAGTGATGGGGGAAGAATAGGGGGAGGAGGGGTTGGGAAGGGAGATGGAAGATTCAAATAAGGATGTGTGAGATTCGGTAAGCAGGATAAGGTACCTCAACCCACTGTATCTGCTGACTCATCAATTGAATTTGCTGACTCGACCCGTCAAACCGGTGACTCACCCAGTGTATTTGCTGAATCGCTCGGGCCCCACGATCTCAATCGTCTCGTTGTTCTCCATGGCGGGCAGAAAAAACATTCCCACGATGAGCTCCGGGCAGATGACGAAACGAATCTCCTCCTGCACGCACCCCGAGCCGAGCGTGCCGCCACCCAGAAAGGAATTCGCGAAGTCCACTTGCAGACAGCCCGAGCCATCGTCCTCTATTGTGCCGCGCTCATGCACCTGGTGGTGGTGGGGGTGGGGGCGGAGGAAGGAGAGGTGGGGCCTTGTGAGGGTGTGAAGTGAGAGCATGGCTTGAAAGGCATTGGCAAGTCCACTTGCAGACAGCCCGTGCCATCGTCCTCTATTGTACCTCGCTCATGCACCAGGAAAGGAATGGGAGAGAGGAAATGGTGAAGAAGGGTTGGAGGGGAAGAGTGGTGCATGAAGCGGCAGGTGTGATATGATTGGAAGCACTGCGCAGCTGCCCCCTGTCTGCCCTCCCAGCCATGCGTCCTGGTGCACCCAAACCTCTCTCCACCCATCTCCCCCTTCCCAACACCACTCTTCCCTCCAACATCCTCCTCCTCCCCCAACACCCCTCTCCCCCCAACATGCCTCTCCCTCCCCAAAACGCCCGTCGCACTCACCACCAGGGCGCAGAGCGGAATCCGCCTTGTCCCCCAGAAGTCCGCGCCAGGGGGAGGGGGAAGCGTCCCCCAGCTCCCCCCAAAGCACCCCCCACTCCGCAACTGCCCCTCTCCTCCCTCCCCTTCCTTCCCCCACGAGCCTGCTAGGCTCGGATCCGAGCCTGTTGTCGGACCTGAGCTTCGGTTGGATCTGCTTTTCTGCATGGGCGAGCTTCGGGAACCGCTGTGGTAACCACTGCCGTAACCGTTCCCGTTACCGTTACCACCGCCGTTACCACTGCCCTTACTGCCGCCACTACCATTACCGCGCCGCCCACCCTGCCCACCACTCCCACCGCTTCCAGGTGGCGAACTACCACCGCCTTGTCTCATGTTCCCACTTCCCCGCCCTCCACCCTCCCCTGCCTCCCCACCCCAACCAAATACATCCTGCTGCTGCTGCTGTTGCTTTAGGTGGCCTGGTGTGTCAGTACCAGGGGCGTTGAATGGGTGCAGGGCTGGCGGGGCGGCAGCAGTGGGTGTGACAGTGGCGGGTGTGACAGCAGTGAGGGGCAGCACCTTGCGCTCGTACGAGACGGCGCCCTGAGGCATGGAGGAGACGACTCGGCGGAAGTAGTGCAGTAGGCAGCGCAGCTTCTCTTGTTGTTGCGGCGAGCCCTCGTATATGCCGCTGAGAGGTTGGGAAAGGACGGGAATGGGGAGGGGAGCGATGGGGGTCTGAGGCAATCAATGCTCTGAGGCACGGAGAGAGGACGCGGCAGGATTGGTGCAGCAGGCAGCGCAGCTTCCCCTCTGCTCCGGCGACCCCTCATATATTCCCCTGGCTGAGCGCAACAGATGAGGGGTTGGGCAAACGGAGACAGTGGATAGAAAGAGGGGTGAGAGGGTGGAGACTCACCCATAGAGGCGGTCGAAGTTGATCTCTGGCAGTCTCTCCTGCGCGCGCCCAGCCGTGGGATACACGGGGAGGGGCGGGGTTGCGCACGGGGAGAGTGGAAAGAAAGAGGGGTGAGAGGCTCAGGACTCACCCATAGAGGCGGTCGAAGTTGATCTCTGGCAATCTCTCCTGTGCGCGCCCAGCCGTGGGATACACGCAGAAGAACGCGCCCACCAATAGCGCCGCTGCAAGCTCCTGCGTTATAAGCACAAGCCCCGGCTGCTGCGGCCTCAACAGCTGCAGCGTCATCTGCGTTCCCCTCCGCCATTTCTCGCTTCCCCCGCTCCCGCTTCCGCTCCCGCTACCCCCGCTTCCGCTCCCCCCGCTGCTGCCGGACTGCGCTGCGGCTTGGGCTGCCCGAGCCACGCTCCGAGCCTGCTGGGAGACGAGGCTCGGGAGACGCAGTGCGAGCGAGGCCATTCCGGGCAGCGTGAAGAAGAAAAACTCCTGAGATTCTTCCTCGGAAAGAATCTGCAGGTACAATTGGGGCGAACACGGGAAAAGGGACAGGGAGGAGGGCGATGAGAAGAGCGTTCGGGCAGCGCAGGGCTGACGGTTTCATGCTTCACTGGAAGCTAGCAAATCCGCATTTCCATTACACCTGAATTTCTAAAAGATTACCCGCGTATCAGATAAGGTTGGCGAACTCACCTCGTCGAAGAATTCAGCGAGACCTTTCGCGAGCCGAGGGTTACCATCGCTGAGACTTAGCTCCCTGCGAATGTCAATTATCGCGTCCGCTAACGTCTCGCCACTCGCCACCTGCCACGTGGACAGGAAAACACCGCAGATGTGGAACACGCGCGTGAGAGCACGCGTGAAATACCGCAGGAAACTGAACTCTGAATACAGTATTCTGAAGACGTTGAAACAAAAGTGAAGCTGATGCTGATCCCAACAAGCGCACCTGACTAGCGGCGGGACCACGCGCAATGGCGGCGAACGCGTGAGCCACGGTCCCGGGCCACGCGTACTCTCTCCGCGTGCTGCTCACGCTCGCGCTGTTGTTGTTATTGTTGTTCGTCTGGTTGTTGTTATCTTTCGCCGGCTGGTTACTACTGTCAATCACTCCCGTTGCGTACAGCCGCGACGCTGCTGTGTTCGCTGCATCGGTGTTAAACCCCGCCGGGCCGGCACCGCTGAAGCCGTAGCTCGTGCCAGCGCCGGCAACACCACCGGCGGCAACGCCGGTTGTAACGCCGGCTTCCCGGCTTCCGCCGAATCCCGCGTCGGACGGTAGCGTGCTCAGGCTCGGCGCGGGGCCGAATGGGAGGAAATACGAGAGGTCTCTCTTTTCGGGAAACATTGCGGAATGAGGAGTTATTGAAGGGAAGGCTTTATACTGGGCAGATTCGAAAAGCTGGCTATGACGAGCTTCATCGAGAAACCAATGGAGGCTACAACGGGAAGACAGATTATGGGTTGCGATGAGGGAGCTGAAATTTATGTAACCCAGCGAAGGCTTCGATTTGGAACGTCCTTGATAAACTGGAGAGCGATCAGTGTCGGAAGAAAGACGATGTGCAGAGATTGTTAACTACACTAAAACCAACCCAAATCAAGAAGAGTATTCGTCAAGTCAGGCAATTCACACTTTGACGCCTTTTGCATCGGTCAATCGACAGCAAGCCTACTAGCAAAGACTGCTAACAAGAGAGCCAAGCTAATGTGAGTCAAGAGAAGACGCCTGCATCTGGGCTTGTTTACTTTACACAGACCACACAGAAAACCCTCATTCGAACCTCGGAAACGCCGACGTGCAACTTGCTCTTGGGAGCAGACCGTTTGATGTGGGCTCTTCTTGGATTGGGATGGGATAGTGTCCTGAAGATCAGAAACAAACGAGAGATCCCTGAGCCAGGAGAGAGGAGGAGGGGAAACCAGTTGATGAGGGAAGGAAGGTAACGAAGCTGGATGTCCGGATTGGTGGTTATGGTTCATAAAGGAATCTCAACAGCTGTGCACCAATCGCGGACAGTGCGGGCGGATAGAAAAAGGTAATCCAGGTCACGTGAAAGTATCGGACGAGAGATCCACGCCGGCTTTTGTGAAAAGTGCAATGAAAAGCGCATCTGTGTGGTCCCAACCATCAGATATTTCCGACGTGTGCCACGTCACCTGTCGGCCATTTTTCGCGTCCCGTAGCAAACAGCGGGGCGCAGTTGGGCATCTCAAATATTTATCTTCATGTACTCGGAATGAAGTTCTTCGTGTTTTAGACACATCGAAGGTGTCGTTGCATCTATGTCGATCTTCTATATTAGGATGTGCAGGGTCTCACTCACTACCTATTGTACAACCATTCCTCCTAAAATGTACCCTTATATGATACCAGCTACGTGTACATTATCGCGGCTGTCACGTTCATTTATGTCACCTCGCTGATGGTCGGTCGGTGTGGAACACACATGTGTCGGAATTCAGTGACTGGTCGAAGCGATGCGCACAAGGTGTCACAGAAAGCGTTCGCAAGGCCGAGGGGGGGCAGGGCCAGCTCGGTTGCGGAAGCGGGGATTGCCGTGACTACGCACGGCACAGCCCTGCGCCTCCCTTTTTCCACCAAGGGGAACAAATTACCAGCCCTTGGCGGAAGAATGGACAGCTTTGGCGCGGCGATGCTGCGCGGAATCTCAAGAAGTCGCAGCCGACATGGGTGAAGCTTGGCGGAGGATTACAGCCAAAAACATTTCAGGCCCAGCCCGCGCGGAAACATCTGCAGAATCGGCTCCTTTTCCGCCGTCGTTCAGCTACCCGCACTTTGTGAAATGAGCGGATAGTATGGATTTGCGGGAGAGTGGCGGAAACTTGTACACAAATACACAGGATGCTCAGCTGTTGCACGCAAATTCGGTCCTTCAATTTCCGACAGCCTGCCCAATTGCAGTTGGTATCAGCCAGCTGCACGCACGTTACAAGCCCCTATTTTGATCGTAGCCGTTGAACATCCACCTTATCACGCTGGCATCCGTCAGTTCGTGAGATATTTTGAGACTTTTGTTATACCTGCCCACTACTGTCCCGATTTTGCCCGTAGCGATTGTTTGCGAGTTAGGCGAACCGGTTGCTCATTATTCACCCAAATGACGAGAAAAGTTGTGGGTATCTAGCGGGCATCCTGTGTACAGTGGAGGTGAATCTTCTCGGCATTCTCTATGACAAGCAACTGCACCCATTCCCATTTGTCGGTCCTTCTGGCAGGGAGATGACACCCTGTAACAGCTGTAGGAGGTGACGTGAGCTATTGGGTAGGTTGAGCTTTTGGTCTAACGGCGATTGGTTCTGTCCCTAACTTCAGTTCCTTTCGTCTCTCTTGACCGATTGTTGGCGGAATCACTTGCTAAACGCGCCGCTCCTACTTCGATTACCGCGTACTGTCCGCTTCATTCTCTTAGAACCTATTGTCTGGACTATTTCGCAATGAGTCGCATAGTAGGTCGCGGAGGCTCAGATCCTTATTCGAGCGACGTCGAGATGCCGTCGTCTACTAGCCTCCGCTCCTCCTCCTCTCTCTCCTCCACTCCCTCCGCTCCGCTCGCTCACTCGCGCTCCGGCGAATACCCCTACGCTCCTTCCCATCCAGCCATCGTGTCATCTCATAACGAGTACGCTGACGACAGCCACTCCGCGTATCATCAAGGGGGTCAGTTCCACTCGTACGCTTCTGGCAGTACAATCGTACCGTACGCTTACCCGCCTCCTCCTCCGCCTGAATACCCCTCCGGAATCAACCCAGCAGCCTACCCCCCTGTTGTTCCACCTCCAAACACGCGGGATCCTTCGCGGAAACCGCGGTGGTACAGGAAGGTGCCATGGCTGGCGCTGACCGTGTTAATCGCCTGCATAGTAGTCTTTATTGTGACCATGGCGGTGAATAATTGCCCGTCGAAGCCGCACCCGCAAGGCCAGAGCTGCGTGCTGCCTTGGTTGGGTCGCTTCTCTTTCGAGCCGCTGAATATCAACCCTCTCTTCGGTCCAACCGCCTTAACGTAAGCGACCTGTGACTTACCACCCTACCCTTCCTCCTCCCTCCCTTCCCCTCTCTCCATCAACCCACCCCCCCCCCCCCCCCCCCCTTCCTCCTCCCACCCTACCCCCTCCCCCTCCCCCGCCAAGTATTTCACTCAACGTCTATTCGGTGTTTCGTAGCTGACAATTGCGCGTCTGTCGCGTATCCGTCTGGAAGTATAACCCGCCGTCGTCTCACGCCTCCAAGCTTCACAACATGGGCGCAATCAACAGTAGCCTGGTTACCAACTACTTTTGAGCCGCCTCGAGAATAATTTCGCCTAAAACTTCTCGTTCTATCATCCATATTCGTGCGTATGTACGAACCCCCCCATTCTTCGCAACCTTCCAGGCTTCAGGAGATGGGCGCGCTGAACAGTAACCTGGTTACCAACTACCACCAGGGCTGGCGGCTGGTAACGGCGATGTGGTTACACGGCGGCGTGGTGCATCTCGTGTGTAACCTCCTCGGCATCGCCTTCCTTCTCAACCGCCTCGAGAAGGAGTTCGGCCTGTGTACGTGTGTGGTGCGGTGTGGTGTGCTATGCTGTAGTGTGGTGTGGTGTGGTTAATGCTGTAGCGTGAGACGGGAAGGATGGGGGGAGAGGGGATGCGAGAAAGGGCATGGGATGAAGCTGTGTGCGGCATGGTGCGTCTCTCATCTCGTATGTAACCTCCTCGGCATCGCCTTCCTACTCAACCGCCTCGAGAAGGAGTCCGGGCTGTGTACGTGCGTGGTGCAGTGTGGTGTGGTGTGGTGTGGTGTGGTGTGGTGTGGTGTGGTGTGGTGTGGTGTGGTGTGGTGTGGTGTGGTGTGGTGTGGTGTGGTGTGGTGTGCATTGGTGTGGTGTGGTGTGGTGTGGTGTGGTGTGGTGTGGTGTGGTGTGGTGTGGCGTGGTGTGGCGTTAGGCGGGATGGGTGGGGGCCGAGGGAATGTGGGGGAAGGAGGATGGAGAGGTGAGGTTAACGGGTGAGGAGGGAATTGAAGGGAAATAGTTTTGGGGGAGGATTTGGTGTGCACGTAGGCAGGGTCGAGAGGATGGATAGACAAAGGCCACAACCACCACCACCAGCACCACATGTGATTTGTTATTTCACCATGCTGCCCCCTCTCTGCCCCTTTGCATGTGCGCCGTTATCTCTCTGCTGTCCGCTCTGTGCTCTCTCCTGTGCTTTCCCCTGGCAGGGCGTCCCACGGCCATCTACCTTCTCAGTGGCGTCTTTGCTGCCGTTTTCTCCTGCCTCTTCCTCAACACACAGGTACGCCCACGCCCAGCCAGTGCAAAAAAGATTTTGCAGCATGAAAGATTCACCAAAAGTCTGCAGTGCTATATGCCCCTCTCTTCCCTGCGTCACTATTCATTTGGCTACTGCGAGTGACGCTTCCAAGAATGTTCCATGTTTCATTCAGCGAATGTGCTTGTGGATTGTTCACCCTTGCAGCGTTTTCCTCGCCCTTCCCTCCTCCCCTCCCTCTCCCCATCTCCTACTCCTCTCCCTACTGCTTCCCAACCACCCAACCTCATCCCCTTCTCAACCCCCCCCCCCCCCGAATTTACCTGGAATTGCCATTCATTCCCCGCCGTCAGATCAGCGTGGGTGCATCTGGAGCGTTGTTTGGGCTGGTGGGTGCGTGCCTGTCAGAACTGCTGATCAACTGGAAGCTCTACGACAACAGGGTACGTGGGTGCTTGCTTGAGTTGATAAGTGTGTCTTTTCATTCTCTTTCCAGCTCCTTTTCTCAGTCCCTCTTTCCCAAACCCCTTTCCACCTCATTTCCACCCCTCGTTTCAACCCTTGTGTCTCTGCACAATCCAACCCTCTCCTCCCCCCCAGGGTCCCTCCCCCTTGGCCTCCCGTGCAGTTTTCAGCCCTGATGACTCTTCTGATCCTCATAGCCATCAATCTCACCATCTGCCTCATGCCCTACATTGACAACTCCTGCTTCTCCTCCCTCCCCACTTTCCCCCGCCCCCCCCCGGCCCTCCCTCCCCACTTGGGCTCCCTACCAGTTCTCAGCCCTGATGACGCTCATCATCCTCCTCATAGCAATCAACCTTGCCATCTACGTCATGCCTTACATCGATAACTCCTGGTTCTCCCTCTGCCCCCCTTCTCTCCTCCCTCTGCCCCCCTTCTCTCCTCCCTCTGCCCCCCTTCTCTCCTCCCTCTGCCCCCCTTCTCTCCTCCCTCTGCCCCCCTTCTCTCCTCCCTCTGCCCCCCTTCTCTCCTCCCTCTGCCCCCCTTCTCTCCTCCCTCTGCCCCCCTTCTCTCCTCCCTCTGCCCCCCTTCTCTCCTCCCTCTGCCCCCCTTCTCTCCTCCCTCTGCCCCCCTTCTCTCCTCCCTCTGCCCCCCTTCTCTCCTCCCTCTGCCCCCCTTCTCCCCTCCCTCTGTCCCCATACCCTCCCATGCAGTTCTCAGCCCTGATGACGCTAATCATCCTCATAGCCATCAATCTCGCCATCGGCCTCATGCCTTACATTGACAACTTCGCCCACATAGGCGGCTGCATCGCCGGCTTCTTCCTCGGCTTTGCTCTGCTGCTCAAACCCCAACACGGCTTCATTGACCTCCGAGATAGCTCTGGCGTGGCGACAGCGACGGCGATTGCTGTGTCGGGGGGTGATCCCGTGACTAAGAAGCATTCTACGTGCCAGGTCTACACGCGGATTCTCTCCGGGATAATCTTCATGGCTCTGTAAGTAGTGCATTTCAAGGCTCACCACTCCACCTGCCAGGTTTACACTCGGGTTTGCTCTGCTGCTCAAGCCACAGCTGGGCTTCATTGACCTCCGAGATAGCTCTGGCGTGGCGACGGCAACAGCGATCAAGGTGTCTCTCGGGGATAATCTTCATGGCTAAGAGGCACTCCACCTGCCAGATCTACACGCGGGTTCTCTCTGGGATAATCTTTCATGGCTCTGTAAGTGCACTGCGCTGCACCACTGCCCTTCCTGCATGGCGGTTCTTTTTCACTAAGGGAAGCATGACTTCTGGCACTCATTCCCCCTTATCTGTGCTCATGAAGGTCGCCTTTAAGGGAAGCATGACTTCTGGCACTCATTCCCCCTTATCTGTGCTCATGAAGGTCGCCTTTAAGGGAAGCATGACTTCTGGCACTCATTCCCCCTTATCTGTGCTCATGAAGGTCGCCTTTAAGGGAAGCATGACTTCTGGCACTCATTCCCCCTTATCTGTGCTCATGAAGGTCGCCTTTAAGGGAAGCATGACTTCTGGCACTCATTCCCCCTTATCTGTGCTCATGAAGAAGGGCAGCAGTAGGCAAGGTCGCCTTTAAGGGAAGCATGACTTCTGGCACTCATTCCCCCTTATCTGTGCTCATGAAGGTCGCCTTTAAGGGAAGCATGACTTCTGGCACTCATTCCCCCTTCTTGCTGCATCCTCTCCTTCTCACCCCTCATCAGCACAGGCAGCAGGGTAGTGCTCGCCACCATGGGCAATATGGCTCTTGATGCACGGCACATTCCGCTTTCCCACTGCTGCCTCCTCTCCCTCTCCCTCCCCCATCAGCTGCTGACTCACCCATGTCTGCTGCCTCCTCTCCTTCCCAACCCCAACCAGCTTCTCGCTCTGCATGACGGTGCTATTCACCAAGGGCAACGTGCCTGCTGACCCTCCCATGCCAGCTGCTTCTCCTCCTGCTCCCCTGCTCTTCTTTTCCTTCCCACTCCCCCAACCAGCTTCTCACTCCGCATGGCAGTGCTCTTCACCAAGGGCAACGTGGCACTCAGCACTCATTTCCTCTTTCGCTGCTGCCTCTCCTTCCCACTCCCTCCACCAGCTTCTCGCTCTGCATGGCGGTGCTATTCACCAAGGGCAACGTGGCATCAGACTGCACGTGGTGTCGCTACATGTCGTGTGTGCCCACGCCCTGGTGGACCTGCGACCCCAATGCCCCAGGCACACAGGGCCAAGGGCCTGTTTGCCAGGTCAGCTTCCAGTTCTATCCTTGCCTCGCATTGCTCCCATTGTATTCCTCTTACTGCTTGCAAGTTTGTGTTTTGATTTTACTGGCGTGCCCCGAATTATTTTCGCTAATGGTGTTTTTCCGCTTTGTGCAGGTCCGGTCGTATCAAAATGGCACTGGTGCGCTGGTGTGTACTAATCAGACAATGCTTGCCGTACCAAATATCACATCAATGGCAAATTATGACCTTCGGGTGCTCTGCACTCAAGCGTGTAGCAGCTGAGGCCCTGGTAAAAGGCCGCCCTTCTGGAGTATTCTCCGATTTAAGGATTCTGTTGACATCATGCTTATTGGTTTTGTTGAGCATTTGTAATTTTTGTGTCTTGGTGCTTCTGTGCTAAGAGTTTATCGAACAGAAAACAGGTCTAAGGAATGTCAGGCTTGGTACGCAATAAAAAGTTCAGGTCTGAGATTCTCGGTACAAAAACGAAACGCTTTACCGAGTGGGACCCTTGAGATTATTCTATAAGCATGTATGGTCTCGCAGTCTCTTTCAATGGATGCCTCCGCGTAATCAGGGTAGTCTCCTCGGCTCAGTCCTGT
This sequence comes from Closterium sp. Naga37s-1, assembly GCA_947471745.1. Taxonomy (NCBI): domain Eukaryota; kingdom Viridiplantae; phylum Streptophyta; class Zygnematophyceae; order Desmidiales; family Closteriaceae; genus Closterium; species Closterium sp. Naga37s-1. Next base: position 252,240 of record CANJKZ010000235.1, on the reverse strand, counting down.
GTCCTGCCTCTCCAAGCTTTTCAACGCGGGAAGGAATAAGACGGGCGACACCCTCTATCATTGTCGCAGGAGCTTAAGACTAATTCGAAAGTTAGACTGAATACTGAGGGCTCATTGGTTCGTGTCTACCTAGGTCCCTCATTTCCCATCCCAAAAAGTTTGGCCCAAAAAGCTCCCCCCAGGTTACCCCCAGCTTACCCCCTGGTGGGATACCCCGGGGTCCTTGTCTAGGTAAGCCGCGGGTGACCCCTGCAGTTTTCACTTCGCGTGGTCACCCCAATGTCACCCACGTGTGGTGACCCCCAGGAGACCCCTCCCATCGTTCAGGAGCGAATCAGGCCACGCCCCCATCCTGCGGGAGCGAATCAGACCTCGCCCTCAGGCCCGCTGTAAACGCTTCGAGAAACCGTGATGCTCTAAAAGGTACACCATGCGTTTCGCAACTTCAAGTCCGTACAATCGAACAGTTAACTTAATCCGGGGGCCCACTTGGAGGCCGACTCGGTACTAGCTACAGTCTCCTATTTAACCAGGGTCTTACAGCAAGCATCAAGGTGTAGAAATGGAATACAAATTGGCCTTCGTTAAGCGCACCCTCGGGACTAGGATACCCGATTCACTCAGCTTCGATACTCGTAGTGAGTATGACACTGATAAGAAATCTTACCTGATGCAATTCTCAATATAAGAACAAATTCTTGTACGATAATGTTATAGTAATGGAAGGCGCTGTGACAAATTCGAAATCTCCTTGTTACACTTATCAAATCATTTAAATCCACTAGGGTTACAATGTACGCATAATAGTGATGTTATACTATACATATGATCTGTAATGTTATATTATGCAACCGCCATAAGCTTCTCAACATGTGCGACCGGATGATTGTGTGAAGAAATGAGGAATGAATGATGAACTAGGAAATGAGTTGGGTACAAATATGAAACCCTAGAAAGCTGTACCCCATACTGTCTACCCCACTACAGCCTAGAAAGACTATAGCATATAAGTTTGACACACCCCCATAGGCAAAGTGGGGGAGAACAAGGGGTCACAAGACCAGTCAAGCAAAGCACAGCAAGCTCAGGGTGGATCACAACGTCACCACACATTCTGAGCACAAGTTCAAGGGCCACAAGGTCAGTTCACATGCAGAGATATATATATATATAAAGTTAAACATGCAAGTGCAAGTATATATAGGTCAAAGTACAAGCAAGGTCAAGAAGTGAGCAAGTGAGGCAAAGTAGGTACAAGACCTAACAGAGTACAAAAGCGCTGATGATCACAAGGCGCGAGTGCCTTGGTGAAGATATCAGCAGTGTTGGCCTGAGAGGCCACGTAAGCAAGTCGCAGCTGACCACGCTGCTGCAGCTCACGAGCAAGGAAGTAGCGAAGAGCAATGTGCTTCGTTCTGTGCTCCAGTCTGTGCTCACGACACAAGGCCAGCATGGCCTTGTTGTCTACGTACAGAACTGGAGGAGAACGAGGCGGCTCTCCGAGGTCAGTCAGCAGGTAGGTGAGCCAGCGTAACTCCTGTGCAGCCATGGCCCCTGCGTAGATCTCAGCCTCACAGCTGGAGCTGAGAACAGAAGAAGAGCGGGTAGACCGCCACGAAACAGAACCGGAACCAAGGCTGAAGGTGTAACCCTGTGACGACCGCTGCGTAGCCAAGTCGTCAACCCAAGACGCGTGTGCGTGACCAGTGAGGACCACTGGACTCCGCCCTCCAAGCACTAGCCCCATGCCCGACGTACTGCACAAGTAGCGCAACACCCTCTTCGCTGCAGCCATGTGCTCAGGGAGGTGTCTCCCAGGAGCAACATAGCGTGCCAGAATGCTAAGAGGGTATGCAAGGTCAGGTCGTGTGCAGGTCATCAGGTACATGAGGCAGCCAACAAGCTCTGGGTACGGGCCACTCGGCTCTACGGACTCATCCGAAGGCAGAGCTGAGAGCGAGTGGCGAGTAGACAGAGGAGTGGCCTGTGGCGAGGAGTACGTGAAGCCGAAGCGCTGAAGGACCTGCTGCACCATGTGTGACTGAGTCAGGGTAATGGTGCGCTGTGCTCTGTCCCGGGTGATCTGCAAGCCAAGGTAGCTGCGCAGTTCACCCAGGTCTGTGCACGTGTGTCTCTTCTGCAGCTCGGACTTCGCGTGGGCGAGTCCAGCAGTGTCAGCTGTGGCAAAGACCAAGTCGTCGACGTACACGAGGATGTAGAACGGCGGCAAAGAGGTGTCGGTGCTCAGAAACAGCGAGGGGTCGGCAGTAGAAGGAGCAAACCCAAGAGCCGCAAGTGTAGTCCTCAGTGTGTCGTGCCACTCACGAGGTGCCTGGCGGAGAACGTAGACTGGCCGCCGGAGGCTCCACTGGGTGCCAGGAGGAAAAGACCCAGTGAAGCCAGGTGGGCGGCGCAACCAGATCTCCTCGTGCAGGCTACCCTGTAGGAAAGCAGTGCTGAAGTCAAGAGAGTGAAGCTCGTAGTCGCGCTGAGCGGCTATGTGCAGTAGTACCCGAAGAGTGGACATCTTCGGGGTGGGAGAGAAGGTCTGAAAGTAGTCAACTCCATGCCGCTGACTGAAGCCTCGAGCCACGTAACGCGCCTTGAAGACAGGCGGAGAACCCGGGGGCCGCTTCACCCTGAAAATCCACATGCCACTGACGATGTTCGCCCCAGGTGGGGGAACCTCGTCGACGTAGGTGCCTGTGGACTTCCAGGAAGCCATCTCTACGTCCATGGCTGCCTGCCACTGAGAGGAGTAGGGACCCTCTATCGCCTCCGCGTAAGAGCGCGGAGTCGGGATGTCTGGTGCATCCAGGTCTCCCTCGGGGGCCAGCAGCATGGACACGAGATGAGGTGAAGCAGCAGCAAAGCACTGGAACTCCTCCTGCCTGTCCTCAAGGACGTCCGTGCCAAGGGCACACTCACCCCCGACGGACGGAGGACAGACAGACTCAGACTCATCGACAAGACTAGCAGCGTAGTCTAGACGACAGCGAGCAGCAAAGTCGACAAGCTCAGCAACTAAGGAAGACGCAGCAGTGGACTCGAAGGAAGGGTCAATGACGACAGTAGCAAGGAGACGCGTAACAGTAGGACTGGCAGCACGAAGGGAGTCCGACTCTGGGTCAGCAAGAGCAGGAAGAGAGGACTCAGGAGGAGAAGGCAAAGGGGCACGCAGCGGAGCAGTGGAAGGACGCAGAGACATCCGGCGCGTGCCGGGGACAGGGGGAGGACGCTGACGCGAACCACGACCACTAGGGCGAGCAGCACGGACAGGCGACGCAGGACGAGACGCAGGCTCACGACGCTCAGCAAGACCTCCAGTAGGACCAGTGTAGGGAGAAGGAGCAGGCAGTGGGGAGGCTGGCTGTAACTGTGACTCAGACTGGACAGGCGGTGGACACTCTAAAAGAGGAGCAGGACTAGTAGAGGGCGGAAGACCAAGAACCTGCTCAAGGAGCGGAACGAAGTAAGGCCGCGGCCGTGCAGCACCCCCAGAACCAGCAGGAACAGCACCAGCACCCCTGACGGCAGCACCAGCTCCAGTAGCACCCCCAGCTCCAGCAGCGCCAGCAGCTCCAGCACCAGCACCCCCAACAGCAGCACCAGGTCCAGTAGCACCCCCAGCTCCAGCCGCGCCAGCAGCACCAGCTCCAGCAGCACCAACACCCGCCCCCTCAGAAGCACCAGCACCAGCAGCACCTCCAGCGCCAACACCCCCAGCAGCTCCAGCTCCAGCTCCAGCACCTCCAGCAGCTCCAGCACAAGGAGTACCCGCAGGCCCAGCAGCTCCAGTACCTCCAGTACGAGCACCTCCGGGACCCGTGGCACCAGCACCCTCAGCAGCAGTAGAACCTCCAGCACCAGCAGCACCTCCAGCTCCAGCAGTACGGCTCCAACACCGAGCAAACCACTCGCGCAGCTCCTGTGGAGAGAGTAACTCTCGCCAGGACGAAGAACCCGAAGGACCTCCAGGCCCAGTCCCTCCAGACGCCACACGAGCAGGCTCAGCACCCCCAGGCTCCACACCCCCAGGCTCAGCACCCCCAGGCTCAGCAACCTTAGGCTCAGCACCCCCAGACTCAGCACCCCCAGACTCAGCACCCCCAGACTCAGCGCCCCCAGAGTCAGCACCCGCAGGCTCAGCACCCCCAGGCCCCGCACGCGCAGGCTCAGCACCCCTAGCAGCACCAGAGTCAACAGCTACCTCGACAGGCTCGACTGCGTCTACCTGGGACACACCTGAGGGGGCAGGACCCTGAGGGGGGAGGGGGTCTACCGGGGGGGGACCTGGCGCGAGGAAGAGCGGCGGCGGGGGGAGGGACGCAGTGCGGTAGGGGAAGAGACGGTAGTAGGGAACCGACTCGTCAAACGTGACGTCCTGAGAGGACAGAACACGCGCGAGGTGGGGTGGTAAAACTGCCAACCAGGCGCGTCAGGGGGGAAGCCAAGGAAGACGCAGGGAACAGCACGGGGGGACAGCTTGTCCGCAGACAAGTCGCGGACAAACGCCCGAGATCCCCAAACACGGAACGCAGACGCATCGCCAACCTTCCCCGTCCACCGCAGAGCAGGGGAGGTCTCCGGCATGGAGACCCGGGGCTGAAGGTTGATCTGATGCGCCGCGTACTGAACCGCGAACGGCCACAAAAAATGGGGGGCAGCCGCATGGATCATGTGAGAAACTTAGAACGAGAATGAATGAGAGAGAGAGGGGGTTCACTAGCAAACATTGGGATACATATAGCAAACCCTAAAAGGGCTGTACTCACTATAGAGTACCCCACTGCAGACTAGAGAAACATAATATTCTGAATCATGGACGTACGGGCGACGTCCATGACCATGCCAATGCGGCGCTCAGCAATCCCATTTTGCTGTGGAGAGGCCGGAAGCGTGAACGTCTGGCGGATGCCTCGTGCACGACAGAAGGCTCGCAGAAGGTCAGAGGAGAACTCTCCGCCTCTGTCGGAGTGCAGACGCAGAACAGGAAAGTCAGAGCCGAAACTCTCTCTGAGCTGGAGACGAGCAGCGCGGATCCAGTCGATCAACACCCCAGTGACCTCACCCTTGCTGCGCAAGGGGAAGACTGTGGTGCGGTCTCGAAAGAAGGAGCGGGAAGCACTCGAGTCAAGGGTGAAGGTGTGGGAGGCCTGAGCCGACGTGGTACCTGAGAGAGCAGAGTCACCAGCACCTGGGGCAGCAGACTCACTAGCACCTAGAGCGGCAGCCTCACCAGCACCTAGAGCAGCAGCCTCACCAATGCCCGGGTCAGGCGGAACACACAGGTAACAGTCACCCTCATCACTAGTAGACACAGCATACATGGCAGCAAGAATAGCATCATAGTCAAGATCAAAGATAGCAACCCCCGCCCTAGACAGCTCGCCCCAGCGAGGGATCTCCGTGGCGTCAGGGAACTGGTGACGCGAAGCGTCCGTCAGGCGGCCGAAGCAGCGCTGGGTGGAGTGCGGGCCTCCGCACTGCTCACCAGTGCGGTCACCGGTACGAAGGACGTAGGTACAGGGACCAGCACCCCCACCCCGCTGACGCCCAGCGTACCACTCACGAAGCTGCTGGGGGGACGGGGTCTCACGAGTGCGCTGCTGCTGCTGGCGCTGACCACCACCGGAGCCACCCCTCTGTGCAGAGCCGCGACCAGCTCCACCGCCGCCGCCGCCACCTCCGCCGCCTCCGCCACCTCCGCTCCCACCGCCACCGACGCCTCCACCCCCGCCACCACTCCCACCACCACCCCCACCCCCTCCACCGCCTCCACCGCCACCTCCACCGCCCCCGCCAGCTCCTCCAGCACCCTTGCCCCCCTTGCCTTTGCCGGTGCGGCGTCTCCCGCTAGGGGCAGACGCAGCTCCGACCGACTCGAGGCCAACGAGGTCGGCCGCAGCAGTAGAGGCAACAGAGGGCAAGAGGGGGGAGGGGGAGCACCCCTCAAAGAAGGGGGTGCGAGGGTCACCACGAGAGGCTCCTACAGCGACTATACTCTTCTCTGCTGCCAGGAGGCGCTCCTCGAGGAGGTCAACGGTGAGTGTGGTGGGGCAAACAGAGAGGAAGTGGTCCCTGACCGAGCGAAGGGAGTCAGGGAGCCGGGTGACTATGTAGTAGAGGGTGATGTACATGGGGGGGGGGTTCTTGGCGCAGAACTCAGCAGAAAGCGCAGCGCGGTAGCGGGTGTCACTAGTGCGAAGGTGCGTAATGAGGTCAGCGACTGTGGGAAAGGTTGGACTTCGGGCCTTTGCAAGAGAAGAAGGCAAGCGGGTGAAGGCAACGGTGACTCATCTAGTTGATGAGGTCGCGGAGCTTCGTCAAGAAATGATGCGGGATCCGTCCTGCAAGGTAACAAGCGCACATTTAGCTGTGAAGGAGGCGCAACTGCGGGAATACCAGGCGTCAAGAAAGGATAAGCTATAAATGATGTCTAGAATGCGGATGGAGCTCCGAGGGGAAGTAGCGTCGAAACACCTGACGGCGATGGTGCAGGCTAAGAAGGCGAATACTCAGATTGCGGAGCTGCAGACGGCGTCAGGTGTCGTTTCCGACTCGCAAGGTATTCTTCGGGCAGCGTCGGAATTCTTCGTAGATATCTTCGGGCGGGATCGGTGTCAGCTGGAAGATGACTGGCGACCTGCGAAGGAAAGGAAGCTGAGGGGCTGGGAGGCAGAGGAACTGGCGGCAGACTGGACGGAAGAGGAGGTGAAAAAGGCTTTCAGTGCGATGGCGGCAAACAAATCCCCGGGGAAGGATGGTCTGCCGAAGGAGCTGTTTGAAGCGCACTGGGACCTGCTGGGAAAAGGCTTCATGGCCTTAGCAAAGGATTTTGCGTCGTCAGCAACTCTCTCAACGGAAGTAAAAGAGGCAGTTACAATATTTCTGCATAAGAAGGGAGATAAGGACCAACTCAACAACTACCGCCCCATCACCCTTCTCAATTTCACTTACAAAGTGTTGGCGCGGGTTGTGGCTGACAGGATGAAGTTTCTGAGCCGGGTGATTTCGCCGGAGCAATATGGGTTTCTCCCGGGAAAGCAGCTGACGGATGCGGTGGGACTTGTCGCTGACATCATCGACACGGCACGGAATGACAATGAGGATTGGTTCCTCCTCTTGGTCGACTTCAAAAAGGCATTTGATTCTGTTTCCCGCGGTTACCTCTTCCGCACATTACGGGCAATGGGCTTTCCTGATCGACTGGTGCGTTGGGTGGAAGGCCTGCACGCGGGAACACAGACACGACTGTTAGTCAATGGCTGGATGGGGGAAGGCGTGGAGGTGGTCTCCGGGGTCCGGCAAGGCTGTCCCCTTGCTCCGTACCTGTTTCTGTGCGCGATTGAGCCACTGGCGCAAATGGTCCTGAAGCGGAAGTTGGGTATCAGCAGGGCGAGCGAGCGGTTGGCCTACATCGGTTATGCAGACGACACCACCCTGGTCCTGGAAGGGAAGCAGCAGATCATCAGAGCTGAGCAAGTGTTAGCGAAGTTTGAACTGACCTCGAGGTTAGCAACAAACAGGGACAAGTCCGTCATCTTACCGTTGGGGAACAATCTCGGCAGGACGACTGGTCGGGCAAACGGTTTCCGCTGGGCGAAGGCGGAGGAAGCGGAGAAGCTGCTTGGGGTCTGGGTCACTCCCTCGGGAAGCTGCCTGCCAACATGGGAAAAAGCTGCGGAGGATGTGACGGGAAAAATCAAAAAATGGCAGCCGAAATTTCTCCCAACGGCGGCAAGGACGGCGGTAGTCAGCTGTTATACAATGCCAAAGGCAGCATTCCAGGCGCAGGTTTACCCGCCGCCGGCGAAGCTGTGGGGCACTATCTCAAAGACCTTCCATAACTTCGTCTCTGGGAATAAAGCAACATCAGACACGGTGTTCAGGCTCTGGAGCAAGGATCTACTTCACACTCCGAGGAAGTTGGGGGGAGTGGGGGTGCACGATCCGGAAATGATCCTGGCGTGTCTCACAGCCCGCCGCGTGGGTTTGCTGGCGCTAGAGACGAACGAGCTGAAAAGTCACCTCATGACGCGGGCGGCGGACTTGCCCATGGGCATTGAGACATTTTTCGCCCATGAGAAGCTGCTCAAGCACTGGGAGGGGAAGCGTCCTCGCTGGAAGGCGGCAGTTGAAAATTTCATGAAAACGCCGCTGGGCAATCTTCCGGAGGCAAGCACTCGCGAGGCGGTGGAGAAGGAGCGGATCGTCTTCAACAAGCGTATTTTGCTGAAGGAAACTACGCCGGTTGGGGGGCAAAAAGATGCGAAGCCGCTGTGGGAAAAAAGGCTAGGTGATCTGCTCGCGACCGACGGGACCGGCGCTCCTGCACTCAAAACCCTGGCTGTGTTAGAAAGGGAGCTGGGCGGGAAGGCATCTGCAAAGTTAGCAGTGAGGGCTTTCGAGGCTGCTCCCCAGAGGTGGAGAGAACTGCTACTCAGTGCGCCCACTCAGGGCACTCAGGGGAACAGATCGGTCGGATCTCAGAGGGTTTTGTCAGAGGTCCACTGGTGATCCCCGATTGATCCTAGGGAAGGGTTACAGGCATGTTGGCCTGGGGGGTTATGGCCGCACTGACCCGCTACTTAACAAGCCCTTTTATCCCAATGGTCTAGTGGTTGGGATTCTGACATGGTATCAGAGCGAAGGTCTCGGGTTCGAATCCCAGTGTGTGCACTTCGGGCATCCCAGTGCGGGGGGGTGTCAGAGGTCCACTGGTGATCCCCGATTGATCCTAGGGAAGGGTTACAGGCATGTTGGCCTGGGGGGTTATGGGCGCACTGACCCGCTACTTAACAAGCCCTTTTATCCCAATGGTCTAGTGGTTGGGATTCTGACAGGTTTACCATTCTGCGGGGCGTAAACTTACTGACTTCCCCATCTTTGAGAACGGGGGAATTGCGCCTATGAAGCGGTTGAAGCTGCTCTGGAGGGAGGGACAGAAACCATCGACGAAGCAGTTACTGTGGAAGGGTAGATGGAGCGGGCAGATAAACTGGAAGCGGACTATTGTCATTCGGGATTCGTTGGTTACACCGAGCAAACCGAGAGATCTTCTGCTGCGGGTTCATAACCTTAATCTGCAAGTGGGAGAGCGGGTGGCGTTTCTGAGCAGCAAGCCGGTCTGCCCTTTCTGTGGAGGTGTGGAAACCCTAGAGCACTGTCTTTACAGCTGCCCGAAGATACAACCGGTGACCTCGGCGCTCCTGAAAACCCTCCGCATGATGAACGCCTCACGCACAGTGTCATCCCTCGGAGACCTGTTGTTCCGGAAAGCAGGTTCCAGCTCAGCTTTTCCGGAAGCCACGATTACATCAATCACACTTCATCAGCTGTGGCTGGAGCGGTGTGATGCTGTCTTCAGGGGGCAAAGATTCCGGGCGAGGCGGGTGCTCCGGAGGGTTGAAACGGTCTTTCGACTTCATGCAAGGCTGTACACGCGGACAAGAGAAGCGCGGTGGAAGAAATGTCAGGGTACACGTCAGGAGGAGAAGTTTCGTCGCACAATGGAGAAAGAGGACAAGATGTTGTTTCGGATCAGGGACAAAAATAGCAAGTCGTGGACGTGGACGAACGCATTTACAAACGTCTGGCTCGCACCGAGGATGACTCACCGACCTCCTTAGAGGCCATACTTGGGGCGGCCGCGTGGCTTCCCCTCATGCACAGTTACGACTGTTATTGATTATGTATGCTTGTTCTGCTCGGTGTACATTTCAATTACCTAAAAAAAAAAAAACTGACTTTTCAGGGTGTATATTAGAAAAAAAACTCAACGATCAGCGTCACTATTTGGTGAAGACTGAACCATTTCAAACAAGTTCTGCATTGATATAACAAACGTTTACAGGAAATCTAATTAAACATATCCTCATCCTCTTCATCATCATCATCCTCTTCACTATCACTAGAGCCTAAAGAGAGCGCCACGGCCAGCAACGACCGCCGCCATGCTAGCTTCACGGGCAGACCGCGACCCGCGAGGCACCATGGCGACGGGGGAAAGAGACGATCGGCGAGGCGAGGGGAAGGCGAGGCTGCGCGACGAGGGGAATGCGGGACGACTGGAGGCTGCAGGGAACGACGCGGAAGTTTGGCTCTGCGAGGGGAAAGGAAAGGGAATGGCAAATGAATACCTGTATCTTAGATCGTGCTTACTAAGATGTGCGGCTGCTGCTGAGCTAACGGGATGGAAACTAGAATACGCGAAACTTTGCTCGGCGAGGGGAAAGGAAAGGGAACGGAAAAGAAATATCTCTATCCTAAATCGTACTTATTAGGCAAACTGGTGTAATGCTGCCGCACTGACGGGCTGCAGAGGAGAGCTGCAGAGGGACGCGGGTGGAGAAAATACGGAGAGGAATACGGGGAGCACGAGGGAGTGAAAGCGGAATCGCGGTTCCCTCTATCCCTCGCAACTCCCTCTCCCACGCAGCTAACTATCTCCCTCGCAGTTCACTCTCTCCCTCGCAGCCTGATCAAACGGAAACGAGGGAACCAAATGCGGGGGGGATGAGGAGTAACGGGAAACAAATGTCTATAGATTCGTACCTACTAAGATGGCGTTGCTGCTGAGCTGAGCTCGCGGGCTGAAAATGAGTGGGTACACCCTAATGCTCACCCAACCGCCCATTCTGAACACGCCCACTGCTACTCCATACGCCCAGTGGTCGACATTCCCAGCCAACGGCCCGACCGTTACAGGCCCACGACAAAAGCAAGATACTCTTGACCTCGAATAAGTTATTCGAGTTTCCCAGACAAGACACACTAGGCTACCCAAATACAGTCCCATTCTCCCCCATGGGGAGCTTGTGCTCGAGAGAGGAGCACGGGGAAAGATGGGGAACGGGACTGAAATAGGCATCAGGTGTATTCCCGTCAAGGAATATGCACGAACAAGAAGTGCAGCTCACGGGCTCACGGGCCGCATCGTACAGCGACGACCAACTGCGACGCCCAACTGCGACGACCAACGGCGAACGAGGCCCGCACGGCTGTTGGAGGTTGAGTGAGGCAAGGTTTTGCCCCCAACCACCGAACGGTGCTTCTCAAGTGTTCCAAGAAGTTTGGCTTCACTGCAGGTCTCGAGAAGGTGCAAGTTGACTTCGAGAGACTTGCATTTCGGTGCCACATGGCAGCACAAGAAGAATCGAGACTCAGGGAGAATTCGATTCGGTGAAATTCGAGACTCGAATTTCACCCCTTCGAAATGTTACTCGAACATTCGAGTGTACCGCGGTTCGAGGTTACATGTGCGGTTCGATGTTGATTGCATGCTATAAAACTAGTAGCTTTGTATGCATGTTTCATACTGAAATCAAGAATCACTTTGTATGTGATACAATCCAGAGAGCTCCCATCCTTTGTTCTAAGAGCACTGGCAAGCACATAAACGCCTAGAACTCCCTCGTTACTTGGGCGAATCGCGTGTTTGACGGCTCGTTAGAAAGCCAGCAGAGTGCTCTATCGTTTAGTACAAATCCCAGTTCCTGCAAAGTAGAGGAGAGTCCTCTACAACAACGGCGCCATGGCGACGGGGGGAAAGGGAAGCGTGGCACAGCGAGGGGAAGGTGAGGCTGCGCGACGAGGGAATGACGCTCGGCAAGGGAGAAGGAGAGAAATACAGGATAGAAGAATCTCTATCCTTGAGCCAAGATACCTTCGCGAGAAGACAGCACTGGAGTGAAAGTTCGTGAATGATGCCATTCCCGAATGCGTTGGCAAGGAATCTTGCCATTTCGGCGTGATTGACGGAGGGACGGTCGAACCGGTGTACCTAGACATCCGGAATTCAGGGCACCTATGCGAATCTCTATTACAGGGATTTCAGCCAACCCCTTCGTTACAACTTTGATGAGACAACGTACACGACAGGAAAAAAGCTGATATTTCAGCACAGACAGTTTTAAAAACCCTAAAATTTCAGCAAACACACTTAAAAAAAAGCTGCCACAACAGCCCCACTATTCTCCCACCACTGAAATCACAGCCTTTTTACCCCTAATCAGCCCTTTTTCGCTGACTTCTGAGGGCCTGACAACTAATCCTCTTAATGTACTCCTAAACTATGTCATCTAATAGTGCATTATCACTGGATGTCAGGTTCGTTAGTGTCACCACGCTGGTGGTCGGTCGGTGTCGAACACACATGTGTCGGAATTCAGTGACTGGTCAAAGTGATGCGCACAAGGCGTCACAGAAAGCGTTCGCAAGGCTGAGGGGGGACTAGACCAGCTCGGTCGCGGAAGCGGGGATTGCCGTGACTGCGCACGGCACCGCTCTGCGCCTCCCTTCTTTCAAAAGAGGGGAACAGAACACCAGCCCTTGGCAGAAGAGTGGACAGCTTTTGGTGAGGCGATGCTGCGCGGAATCTCCAGAAGTCGCAGCCGACATTGGTGAAGCTTGGCGGAGGATTATCAGCCAAAAAACATTTCAAGCCCAACCCGCGCGGAAACATCTGCAGAATCGGCTCTTTTCCGCCGTCGTTCAGCTCACGCACTCTGTGAAATGAGCGGAAGTACGGGTTTGCGTGAGCATGGTGGAAACTTGTATGTTCAACCATCCCGTTCACACAAATACAGTGGAGTGGAGGTGAATCTTCTCGGCATTCTCTAGGAACCCGAGGTTTTTTCCCCAGCCTGTTGCACCCACGGTACAAGCGCGTCGCGTGGTTATGAACCAATTGTAACGAACAGACCGAAGTCAAACTGAAGAGACTGAAGTCAGAATGTCAACGGAAAAGGTTACAGATCCTTTATATAAGCACCTGCGAATCCTTTTTAGCTAGCTGCGAATTGACGAAACTTATGCGAAACGCACGATACAGCTTAGGCGCCCCCTTCACAAGGCAACCGGGAGGGGCTCAATCAGGCATCATGTGGGTGGTGTTCTCCAGGCACTGGCGGAGGGGGAGCGAGGGGAAATAGGAATCTTCCCCCCTCTGCGTTTTTTGGGTTGACACATCGGTCAGCCCGTAGAACCGTGCCGAGCCTTCTTTTTGCCCTCCGAACCAAACCGAAGGTAAATGCCAATAGAACGCTCATTTACCCTCAGGGATGTGCACCCTTTGGAAGCTGCACATTTACCCTCCCCACCTTCCTCATCAGGCAAATTTTGCCTCCCTCGCCCCCCATTCCGGCAACCACTCCTCACGGGGATGTGGGACAGCCATGAGAGACTCTCCTCTCGGAGAGGTGCTGGGGAGGGAAAACCGACACTCCACCCGTGAATTCAAAGACTGCTTCGCTGATTCGCCCTTCCTCACGCACAGGACCTTGGCAAAAAAAACCACGTCCCCTTCTTAGAGCAAACTCTAGTGAGGGTTTTCGATAAGGGGTCACCCTGGATTTTGTTTGTAGCCCTTCATGCATGTGAGGGCCAATTGAGCTACCCCCGTTTGGTGACCAGGAAAATGTACCCACATGTTCGTCATTTACCGTCGGAGCCTTCCCCCCCTGGTGACGTCGCAGTTGGTCGTCGCGCCTTTCTTGTACGTAACCGTGTAGTGGAAGTTGGACTCGAGGTAGTCCAACCAGCGAATCTGTCGTGGATTGAGATTCGGTTGGGCGCGTAAGTACTGTAGTGATCGGTGGTCTGTCCGTACTGTCACGTCGGCGCCAGTCAGGTAACACCGCCAAACCTTGAACGCGTGCACGATCGCCAACATTTCGCGGTCGTGTATCGGGTAGTTGCGTTCGGGCGGGTGCAGCTTGCGGGACTCGTACGCGATTGGCTGGAGGTCGTTCCCGAAATCCTGCAATAGTACTGCTCCCACAGCGATGTCACTTGCGTCAGTGACGAGCTCGAACGGACGGTGTGGATCTGCGATGTGAAGCACGGGCGGTGAGCACAAAATGTTTTTGAGGGCCGAGAAGGCAGCTTGCTTTTTCTCCCCCCACGTGTACTCAACCCCCTTCCTCAGCAGGTCAGTCAACGGGGGAGTCAGCTTTGCCATGTCGGGGACGAACCGGCGCACGTAGTTGACGAACCCCAAAAAACTCTGCAACTCGGTCAAGTTGGTCGGCGCGTGCCATGCTTGAATCGTCGCAATTTTCTTCGGGTCTATTTCCACTCCTGCAGCTGAAATAACGTGTCCCAAAAGCTCCAGGCGGTCCTGTAAAAACTCACACTTAGACGCTTTTGTCAGTAGGCGGTTCTCACTCAGTATTTTAAAAACTGCCTCGATGTCCTGTAAGTGCTGTGCTCTGTCGTTGCTGTAAATCGGTATGTCGTCCAGGTATACTATGACGCACTTATCTAAGAGCGGGCGGAAGGCTTCGTTCATGGTCATTTGAAAGGTGGCAGGGGCGTTGGTCAGTCCGAAGGGCATGACGGTGTATTCGAATGATCCGTAGCGTGTGCGAAATGCGGTCTTAGGGCAGTCGGGCGGGTTGACGCGAATCTGGTGGTAACTCCCTCGGAGGTCGATTTTCGAGAAAACCCGGGCTGTGCGCAGTTGGTCGATCAATTCGTCGGCTCGCGGGATGGGGTAACGGGATTTGATGGTAACCCTGTTCAGTGCTCGGTAGTCTATGCACATGCGAAATCCCCCATCTTTTTTCGGTGTGAACAGTATCGGTGCTGCGAAAGGCGACGAACTAGGGCGAATGAATTCCTTCTCGAGCAGGTAATCGAGCTGCTTCCTCAGTTCGTCCAGTTCGGGTTGGGTCAGTCGGAACTGTCGTTGTACTGTTGGCTGTGCCCCCGGTTCTAACTCTATCATGTGGTCGTGCGGTCGCTGAGGTGGCAGTCCCGTCGGTAAATCATCCGAGAAAATGTCGCTGTACTGCTTCAACAGTGCTGCCAGGTCACTCGGTACGTCGGCCAGCAGTTTCTGTAAATCCCCTCCTTTGTCTGCTGCCTCGGCTTCCCGAATGTCGACCGCGTACACGTCAGCTCCTGCCGCTACGGCGCGTTTCATCGTGATCGCGTTGACACGCACCGACGAAGACTCAGGCGAGCCCGAGCGAGGTAGGGCGATGTTGTTACCGTTCACTCGCATGGTGCAGTCACCCGTCGTCCAGTCGATTCGCGGATTGTGTCGTCGCAGCCAATCACGCCCGAGTAAAATATCGCTTCCATCGAGGGTCGTTGCAAGCATTTCCTGGCAAAACGTGAAGTTACCCCCACATCGAATCCGAACCCGGTCTATGCGTTCCCGTATTGCCAGCGGCGTGCCGTCTACCAGTCGTGCGTCGATCTCAGGTAAACATCTGTCCAGTGGCAGTCGCAATTTTCGTGCTGTAGCAGTGTTGATGAGGCTGTGGCTAGCTCTCCCGTCTACGAAGATTTTAACTAAGTCTGTCCCGATTTTCCCACTAAGCAGTATGGGGCTGTCTACCGTAGTCCCCTCCTTATTCGGCCGAGTGTGGTCGATTGCGTGAACCGGCACAATCACTCGGTGAGGGTCGGTTGGGTCGGGCGAGCGGCGTGACCTGTCAGTAGAGGGCCCGTCTGCTACTGACTCCCAGCGTTTCCCTGCTGCTTGGTCTATTTCTGCTGCTCAGCTTCCCCCTTTCCCTTAGCGTTTTCCGGGCATTCGCTCTTGCGATGTCCCGGCCGATTGCACGCAAAGCAGCGCCCTTTGAACGGTACGGCAGCGGCATTTGCGGCGACGGCACGTATCGTGGCGCCCTCGTTCGTCCCACGTGGCCGGTGTCCCCAATGGCTGCTTCCGTAGGACCCCGGTCTCGGTCGGCGGAAGAAATCAAGTTTCTCCCCCATAGCGAGAATTTCTTGAAGGTCGGTGACGCCGCGAAGCTGGATTTCCTGAGCGATGTCCTGCTTCAGGCCGCCGATGTAGCCGTCGATGCGCTCACTCTCGTGCATATATCCCACCTGCTCGCATAGCGCCAGAAATCCGCTCGTGTAATCTTGGACGGAACCGAGTTGGCGCCAAGTGCGGAGCTTCTGTCGCGCCGCGATCGAAGCCGCGATTGGCTCGAAACGAGCGCGCAGACCTGCGCACCACGCGTCCCACGTGCGATACTGGGGCACCTCCACCAAATACGACGGCGCCCAGGGTCCGGTTTGTCCTTCCCTTGTCGGTAGAGTTGCGTAGTCCACCGGCTTCGTGACGATGACGCGCCACCAGTCCATGGCGGGTCCTCGCAGCAACGACACGGCGTAACGAATCTTCGCCGTATCCTCCGAGACGTATTTCGCGTCGAAGAAAACGTTCAACGTGAAGAGCCACGCCTGAACGGTAGGACCACCCCGCTGACTTGGGTCAAAGCATGGCGGACGCTGCGGCTTTAGCGGCATCGGTGACGGAAGAGTTGATCCGCCGGCCGGCACTGAAATCGTGACTTGAGGCTGAGTCCTGGCCGCATTCGTCGCGTCGGGGTGTGTCGTGCCGTGGTCGTCGTCTCCGTCATGGCGGACGACGCCATCACTTGCGGCGCTCGCGGGTTGCCCCACACTTCCGTGCTGTGATGTCTGTGGTGCGGGCTGAATCGGAGTGCCAGGTGCTTGGGATTGTGCTCGTGTGAGGTCGTTTTGCAGGGACGAGCGTTCTGCCGTCAGCGTCGCGATTTCCTCGGCGCTCTCGCGGATTTGTCGAGCAGATCGTTCAAGTGCTCCTGCGTGAGAGTCGTGACGTCGATATGTTCAGCCATTTCGAAGGGCGTCGGCTCGTCTTAGTCTAGGCGCAGTCGTGGCTGCACGCGTTTACGAGAGAACGCGAGGACAGCGGCTCCTAGGTGCTAAGGTACGTGAATCCCTTCGAGTGAAAAATCAAAAGTTGATTTCCTGGGGTGCGGAGATGCGCGGTCCGAAAAGGAAAGAGGCTCTGAACACCAAGTGTTACGGGTGCAATGAATCGAAGTAGCGAGAATTGCACTAAGGTGTCAAACGAGTACAAAATGTGAGCGAAGGCATGAGCGAACATTTATACGCGAAACATGCAAACGGTAACGCGGTGCCTGCGAGCTAGCTAGTGCTGTTGGGAACAAACAATCTTAAGCGCCTCTGTCGTGTCGAAACACCAAGGCACAAGCGAAGCAGAGCATATCGAGGCACCAGCGAGTCAACCCTCGGAGGTTGAAGTAACCGCTGGAGGTTACGCGAAAGTCAAAGGTCAGCGACCTTTGACTTGACAAATGCAGCGCGACAGCAAGGACACACAACTGACTCGACATTGAGCAGTTGCCCGAGTCGCACTGTATCGAACCGCAACAGTAAAACAATTTAATTATATCTCTTCGTATTCTTTGTACTCTTATATAAACCTTTGTACTTGCTTGTTTTAATCAACTTACTTTGCCCTCACATACCAGCGCAAGGTGGTTCAAGGACTTCATTTAAACGCTTCCGCTACTACATCACTCTACCCAGAGTTTAACCCTACCAAAGATCCTAAGGGGCACTCAGCCCAACATGGTATGAGAGCTGGTTAGGGTTAAAATTATTTCTCCTTAACACCTAATACACCAAGAGACATGTCTACCAGAAAGGAGAGGAGCTCCTCCAACGGCTCTCCTGGTACTACTCCTACTCCACCTCCTGCCTCTGGCCTACAGACAGAGGAAGGCACAACAACGAGACCAGCAGCTGGGTCTACTGAAACACCCGCAAACCAAGGCGCGGGCTTCGATCCAAGCATGATGGAGAAGTTCTTCTCCTTCATGTCCTTCTACGAGCAGCATCAGCAAGGAGCACCTGCGCAATCAAACAACAGCAACAACAACAACAACGTGACGCCCATGAGTCTCGATGGCTCATCCTACGCACGCGGGAATCAACAACAGCAACCTACCTTCGCTCCGTACGAGCCCCAGCGCGGCTCCGTCAGCTTCATGCCACAACCACAACCTGCACCGGGACAAGAGAGAACGCTGGACGCACTACAAGTTCAGTCGCAGTTCGCGCACGTTCTAAAACTGCAAACGACAAAACCCTTCGACGGGAAGGATTTCTTTACCTGGTCGTTCGAATTCGAGCTGATGATGGAAGGAGCACAAAACCTTGGCTTCTTCGACGGGTCCCTGCCATACCCAACAAACGGCACACAGTATGAGAAGCAGCAGTACACCTATCAATCGATGATGGCGTACACGATACTACTGAGGAACATCACTCCAACTCAACAACAAAACATACGGTCTTACCGAGGCTACGGCAACTCCGCGGAGCTCGCGTACAATCACTTGAAGAGCCTGTATCAAGCAACAGACAGCGTAAACCAAAGTCGGTTAATGGCGCAGCTGACAACAATCGAAATGAAACCAGGCGAGAAGGGAATGGCGTATATCAGTCGCTGCCGCGAGCTGCGCGACAAGCTTCTTCGATGTGGAGCATCGATTTCAGATGACGCCTTCGTCACGGTTGTCATCGGCGGTCTTGGTCCTCACTGGCGCTCCACTCGCGCCATACTACGAGCCCACGGGAAAATTTCTGAAGCAGCACTTTGCGCCGAAATCCACGCCGAGCAGCAAGACATGGACCTGCAAGAAGAACGACACAAGAGAAAGGTATCAGTGCCCGAATTCGCGTTTCACACTCAACGGCGCCACAACAACAACAACAATCGACCGAAAATCGTACCTCCGTTCTGCCACCTCTGCAAGACTTCAGGGCATCCTCGTACGCACTGCCCGAATCGACAACAGTCAACGTCGCCGCAACGCCAACTTCGCCCTTCAAGCAGTCAAGTCGCCTCAACGCAAGCAAATCCGACAACTTCAGTACAAGTCTCAACAACATCGACGGGACAACCTGCGAAAGGAACAAGAAACATCGTCAGCTGCATGGCAAGGCTGAGTGACTCCTGCGTAACTGAGTCACCACCATATTACTCACCAGAAGAACAACTCGACAACAGCACGCCTCGCCGCGAGTCACTTCAACCGAACCCGACGTACGCCGCCATCGCTCAAAGCGAGCCGTCCGGGAAGGATACATGGTTCTTGGACAGTTGCTGCGGACAACATATGTGCTCTTCAAGACGTTTCGTTCAACGCGAGCACCAACTTCAACGAGAAGTCGTCATCACTGTCGCCAATAATCAGAACCTGCGCACACGACGACAAGGAGTAGTGCAACTTCAGTCACGAGAGACGAATGTCATACTGCAAATGTCCAAAGTCCTAATAGCAGAAGGACTTGGCTACAACTTACTGAGCGTCAGTCAGTTGATGGCAAAAGGCATACATCTGGAAGCCGACAGTACCACCCAGGAGTTCAAGCTGTACCACGGGAAGGGCGGCCTCTACATCGGAAAGGCGGTCCTGAAGAACAATGTCTTCGTTCTCGATTTCGTCCCAGACCTGGGCACCGCAGACAGTGACGGGATCGTCACCTTCACATCTTGGACGCACCCGCCGGATCTCGACCCCGACTTCAGTCCGGAAGGCTTTTGGTATTCACATACCATTCCTGAAGCAGAACGAACACGTGCGTTAGTAACAATACAACATTCGGCAGCAGCAGAGACAACATCGGCAGCAACAGAGACAACATCGGCAGCAACAGAGACAACATCGGCAGCAGCAGAGACGACATCGGCAGCAGCAGAGACAACATCGGCAGCAGCAGAGACATCATCGGCAGCAGCAGAGACATCATCGGCAGTAGCAGGAACAACAACAGTAGCAGCAACAACGACACCACTCCTCGTTGACGAAGCACCACCAACACCCGCACAGCAGCTGAATCCGGCTCAACGGGAAGTCCATAGAAGCGCAAACTTCACCGCCAGCTTCTACTCCAACTCTGACGCGTATCGACGCTCACCCGGACACCGCGCCTCCGAAGACATCTGGCACGCACGCATGGGACACCCAAGCAACACTGTGTTAAACAACACAATAAGAGCAGGAGTCCTTGACAAGGACTCGTTACTACTACTCGATGGCAGAGAACTTCAACGGGCACGAGGAACATGTCTTACCTGCCCCGAAGCCGACTTACCACATCGGCCGTTCACTCCTCATCACAACCCGAGCACACCCGCGTACGCACCACTCGAAAAGGTGTATAGCGACATCCTGTACAATCGGGAACCAGGACAAGTAATATACAACTACACAATCACCTTCATCGACGCCGCCACCCGTTACGTCTGGCATCTAAACCTACCCAGCCGCGACATGGTCCTCGAAGCATTCGCTGCTTGGCTACCAGTAGCAGAAAGAGAGTCGGGCGTAAAGCTGAAAAGCTTCCAGTCTGACGGAGGAGGAGAATACACCTCTCAGCGATTCAAGCAGTACCTGGCGGAAAGGGGAATCAAGCAGCTCCTCTCTCTTCCCTACGCCCATCAGCAGCAAGGTGTAGCAGAAAGAATGAGCAGGACTCTGCAGAACAGCATGCGCAAACTGTTGCGTGGCATGCGGCTACCCAACCACCAGTGGCCTGACGCGATGGACCACGATGTCATGCTGCACAACTTGCTCTCATCTTCATCACTACCGAACAACGCATCACCGCATCTGCTGTGGACAGGAAAACAGGGCAGCACAAAAATGTTACGAGTGTTCGGATGCATGGTACAGTACCGAACCCCAGCAGCACGAGCGGGCCAATTTTCACAACGCGCACAGTGGGGACTACACCTCGGCATCGAAAAGAACTACAACGCGTGGAAAATCTTTGACGTCCACTCCAAGGAAACAGTAGCAGCACGCGACGTCATTTTCTACGAACGACTCACGCTCCAGACATACCTTGCCAACCTGCAAGAGGACCAAGATCCCACAGGTGGTTTTCGTGGTGACCGAGCCTTCGCCTCGGCAGCAGACGAAGCTGACTGGGACGAGCAGAATGTGGCCAACGCATCAGAAGAAGCTGGACCCCTTCCGTTCTGCTCCGTCGACGTCCCCATGGACGAAGATAACCCTCGCGAAAGTGTCAACGCCGAAACCTTCTACTACTTCGCCGACAACGGTTACGTAACACCTGCAACAGTCAACACCAACGAAGCAGAACGAGTAGGACCGAATTTCATACCTGATCCAGAAGCGGGAGATGAAGCAGCTTATCCCGAGGATGCAACTCTTCCCCGCTACTCACAGACTGGACTGCAGATTCTCGGACTCGTCACCGCAGTCCACGGCAACACTCTTCCTAAGGAGCCTGCGACGGTTCAGCAGGCTTTGGGGGGGGAACACAGGGAAAAATGGCGTGAAACCATGGACAGAGAGTTAAAGGCGCTGGAGGAACGGAACACCTGGAAAGTTGTCCCCATCAGCGTGGCAAGGAACAAGACCATTCTCACCGGGAAATGGGTCTTCCGCGTTAAAACAAAAGCAGACGGCACAATTGAGAAGTTCAAAGCACGCTGGGTTGTGCGTGGATTCGATCAGGAGCACGGACGGGACTTCACCGAGACATTCGCCCCGGTTAGCCGACATACCTCACTTCGAATCCTCCTCGCGATCGCCGCCATAAAGAAAAGGAAGCTACGGCAAATCGATGTCGCCAACGCGTTCCTCTACGCACCTGTCGACGCGGAAATCTTCGTCGAGCTCCCACACGGTACCAACGGGGAACCTAACCAAGTCTGTCAACTGCTGAAATCACTTTACGGGATCAAGCAAGCTCCGCGGCTATGGCAACAGTACCTACACGCTCACCTCATTCGCATCGGATTCCGCCAACTACCTCACGACCAAGGAATGTACCGACTCACTAAAGACACCGACTACATTCTGCTGATCGTCTACGTAGACGACCTACTCTACATCGGCTCCACTGACGACATCACCACCTGGTTCGAAGGGGAGCTACAGAGGGACCTCACACTCACGGTCTCCTCTACCGTCACACAGTACCTCGGCTTGAACATTTGGGAAGAAGAAGGCGCGATCTACCTCAACGCCGCTAAGTACGCCGACACCATCGCCAAACGCTTCGCGCTCACACCTACCACCATCTCTACGCCCTACCGCTACGCGACAGGAAACCACTAGGAAGGATCCTCTCTACTCAAATCCGCCGGGATACGCGACTACCAGAGAAAGCTAGGATGCCTTCTCTTCGCAGCTGTCACCTGCCGCCCCGACCTCATACTCCGCAAGCCAGCTCGCCACCTACCTCAAGAAGCCTGAAGCAGAACACCTGGCGGAGCTCGACCGCGCTCTTCACTACTTCGTCGGTACCTCAACGATCGGCCTAACTTACTACAAGAACACAACTACACCGACTAAATTAATCGGCTACGTCGACGCTGATCACGCTGGCGACTCCGACAACAGGCGCTCCCGCACCGGCTACATCTACCGCCTCGAACCTATCGGACCGATCTCCTGGCAATCGAGCAAGCAGGAATTAATTGCTCTCTCGTCAGCTGAAGCAGAATATATTGCACTCTGCTCAGCCACCAAGGAAGGACTCTATCTTCGCGAGCTGCTGGAAGAAGCGAAGTTAGCCGAGTTACCCAACTTCACTCTGTTCTGCGACAACCAATCTGCAATTCGCATCGCCAACAAAAATGGATTCGCGAACAGAACGAAGCATATCGCTCTGCGATATTTCTTCGTGAAAGACGAGATTGAGAAGGGGAGACTTGAACTATCCTACTGTCCCACGTCCGAGATGGCAGCTGACTACTTGACCAAGAAGCTCGGAAAACAGAAGTTCGAGTACTGCATGCTGCTGACTGGACAAAGCCACGTCACCAGCAGCGACACTCCAGAAGCGAAGGGGAGTGTTGGGAACAAACAATCTTAAGCGCCTCTGTCGTGTCGAAACACCAAGGCACAAGCGAAGCAGAGCATATCGAGGCACCAGCGAGTCAACCCTCGGAGGTTGAAGTAACCGCTGGAGGTTACGCGAAAGTCAAAGGTCAGCGACCTTTGACTTGACAAATGCAGCGCGACAGCAAGGACACACAACTGACTCGACATTGAGCAGTTGCCCGAGTCGCACTGTATCAAACCGCAACAGTAAAACAGTTTAATTATATCTCTTCGTATTCTTTGTACTCTTATATAAACCTTTGTACTTGCTTGTTTTAATCAACTTACTTTGCCCTCACATACCAGCGCAAGGTGGTTCAAGGACTTCATTTAAACGCTTCCGCTACTACATCACTCTACCCAGAGTTTAACCCTACCAAAGATCCTAAGGGGCACTCAGCCCAACAAGTGCTACGCTGGAAGCGAGGCTCGGGCTAGTCCCGAAGCGTAGGCCGACACGGCCAGGCCAGCAGTGCGAGGTTTGGTGAAACAGTGCGCGCGAATTCGGCGAAGCCCCGTTAGCAGTAACGGGCGAACAACGGCTGCTGCTGTACGTGATGTTGCAGGGTGCGCTAAGGAATATCGAGAAAATTCCTTACATACGCAATAAAAAGTTCAGGTCTGCGATTCTCGGTACAAAAACGAAACGCTTTACCGAGTGGGACCCTTGAGATTATCCTAAGGGCGCGTGTCTTTTGGTGTAGAGTTCGAAAAAATGATCAACTTTTTGCTGGTAACTTGTTTCGCTAATTTCGTGCCACCTAGATTGCGAAAGTCGTGTGTCCCAGTTCATGGTTTGATGAAACTGAAGGACACTGAACTAGGGTCGAATTTTCACGTGCCGGTTTATCCAAACGTGTGTTCTTCTGCTCGTGCACAGTGAATTTGCGACTGGTACGACGGTTACGAAAGACAACGTACTGAGTTACTGTAGCCGTATTCGTCACGAACTTTGTCGTCTTGACTAGGTAACCTACGAAATTTGGGCACGACTCGGAATCTACTGTACATAGTCGAACTTCGTTAGTCGAACTTTGTTGTTCCATCTGTTTGATGTGTAAGGTAACACTGCGACTTGACCACAAATAGTCGAGAAAGTCGACCACAGGTCAACCGAAGTTCAAATGGATAAAGCTGAACAAAAAACCTGAACTACAAAGACACTCCAAAAGACACGCGCCCTAAGCATGTATGGTCTCGCAGTCTCTTTCAATGGATGCCTCCGCGTAATCAGGGTAGTCTCCTCGGCTCAGTCCTGTGTCCTGCCTCTCCAAGCTTTTCAACGCGGGAAGGAATAAGACGGGCGACACCCTCTATCATTGTCGCAGGAGCTTAAGACTAATTCGCAAGGGTTAGACTGAATGCTGAGGGCTCATTGGTTCGTGTCTACCTAGGTCTCACCGCGTACTCTCCTGCATCGGACCGCTATATGGACTTCACTTTAAGGCTCAACAGGAATAACGTATTGTAGCAAACGTCCTGGCTCGTACAATTCTGCTATGGCGTGATGGCCGGTAGTTTCGCGAACGCTACGTTCTGTAACTGACGTTTTCAGGTCTCAGCCAATATCTTATGGCGTGATGGCTGGCAGTTTCGCAGGCGCCATGAAGCAACGTCGAGGGTCGGGGGAGCTCTTGCAGCAGCGCCGGCGGAGGCAGAGCGGAAGGAAGCACGCGCACCTGCGCGACAATCTCCCCCTCTTCGCGCTCTTTCTGTGCGCCGTTGCCTTGCGCTTGCTTTTTCTGGCGCGAGAATTCCTCTCTACGCACGAGTTTGCGCTTTCGGGGGAGAGATTTTCCAGCTGGTGGCCTCTATCGAATGGTTCCGGTAGCGGAGCTGCTCATAGCGAATCTGCAAATACAAGCGCGAGCGCTTTTTGCTCGAATACTGGCGACTTTGAAGCGTCAGATGTGCATTCTTATGGAGTCTGGTCTGAGAACAGACGTGCATGCTCCAGGATTCGAACTGAAGACCTTTCATTTTCCAACATTCACCTGCACAATGTGGCAATTCAAGGCACCGAGATTCACTTTTATGGCATCAGCGAGGCTCGGTGGCGGCCGACCTTGGAGAGCAGGCTTGTGCCGTACCGGCATTTGGTGGAATGGGGAGAGAAGCAAAGTCCTAACTGGACATTAGTGTTCCACAACAGGACACTTGATGTTAAACGGAGCTGCCAGCAGCAGGTTGATGCTCCTACAGGTGAGTTTATAAGGATCCTACCAAACCGCCTTCTCTTTCCTTCCCTTGACTTGTCCCCACCCCCCTTCCCCTCCGTGCTTCTCTTTAGCCTGTAACGCACCCCTCTCTCCCTCGTGACCCTTACTTGTTGCTGTCCTCTTCATGCCTCCCTGCCTGTGGCTTCACCTCCTTCCCTCCCCTCCCGCCTGCTTCATTCCCCCCACGCGCGCCAGAGCAGTGGTGGTGAGTCTGTGGCACGTGGACAACGCCTTCCACGCACTCAACAACAACCTGCTCCCTGCCATGCTCCACCTCCTGGAGATGGGCGCGCTTCCTCCCCGCATGCCAGTACCGCCACGCACTGATTCTGCCTCTGACCGACCGAGTGCAGCTGGTGAGAGCAGTGGCGAAGGAGGGAGTGACAGTTGGAACCGCAGCAGCAGTGGCAGTGGCAGGGAGGGTGGCTTTATCACTGGTGCCACTTACAGTGATGCGAGAAGCAGTGGCAGTGCGCGGAGCAGAAAAGGTCTGACTGGCCGGCGTGGGTCGTCTTCTTTTGCTGCATCCACTGATCGCTTCTTACAGCGCGTGCAAGAGAGGCTAGTGGAAACCATGGAGAGACACACAAGTAGCGGAGCAGGCCGGGAAAGATCACATGGAGGTGGCAGCGTAGGAGGGTTCCACTCAGTGGGGCAGGATAGGGGAGTCAGCGGATTGGGTTTACTGGAGGGGAGGGAAGGGGCGGAATGGGGGCAGGGCGAGGAGGAAGGGCTGCGAGTGTGCATGCTGTTCTACCTTGGGGATGAGCGGCTCAACCAGTATCCCACATCAGCCGTGGCGATTCTATGGAGATTATTCCACTGCAGGATTCGGCTCAGCGATACCCATGGTTTAAGTCGGCGAATCTGCTTCCACCACCTGGCGTACGGCCAGCGTGCAGCCTTCCCTTTTTACAACAGCTCCTCCTCTCTCCCTGGCTTTGATCAGTTCCCGGCTGTAATTGCAGCCTATCGCTCCCTCGCCTTCTCCCTCTTCAACATTTTTCCAGCTGCCCGAGCTGTGGTTTTGGGCCCTCACAGCCAATCGAAAGCTAGCGATGGTGCCCCGAGAAGGACCTTGGAGCTTCCGGCTGTTGGACCCTTGACGGCCGAGAGTGGCAACTTCGCGGTTCAAGGACCAGACTCTGCATCAGCGTGGATAAAGGGACGAAGAGCAGCGAGCGCTGGACGAGTGGAAGGGAGTTCGGGCAGTGATGAATCATCAGCGGTGGCAGATGTAGGGGGGCTCGGTGGACCACACATGTCAGACCTGCAGCGGCGGCGGCAGCAGCAGCAGCAGCAACAGCAGCAGCACCATGCCTCTCTGCCTGTCCCAGGCATATACTCGAGCGGCCCGATCGTGGTCTACGTCCCCCGGAGCTCAGCTTTCGGCGACGATCGTTACGTTACGTTCATCGATCCCTGGATCGAAGCCATGGGTTGGAATGGCTTTCATTGTGTCGTGCCCTGCTGTGACTTCGCACACGAACCGATTGAGAAACACTTGGCCCTTTTCTCCGTGGCTCATATAATGGTGGGTTTGCATGGAGCAGGGCTCACAAACGCCTTATACATGTCTCCGGGGCGGCTTTTAGTGGAGTGGCAGGATGAGTTTGTGTTGGGCACTGGGGGTAAGGATCGGGAGCTGTTGTCTTACTGGGTGGCCAAGCATTCAGGTTTGGGGTATTTGGTGGAAGATGTGAGGCCACTGCATGTGACTGGGCACGGCATTGTGATGAATAGGGAATGGGCAACCCGTTCTGCTGCACGTATTGCAGAAGAATGGCGTACTCAGATGTTGGATACATGAGGCGAAGAATTGGCGGTGTTGGTTGTCGATATCACTCCATGCGTTGCTGCAAAATTCAGGCAACCTACACTGTTGTGCCTTACACCAAAACGATTTCAGGCAAAAAAAAAAACAACAACGACGACGACGACAAATCCTGAAGAGATTAAATTTCTGTGCTTCACCAAATTTCTTATCAGTCAACCCACCCTTCAGCATTGTTATGTTCACTCAACCCTCGATTGTTGCATTTGCTCTGTTCTTGCTTTTCCTTTGCAGTCGTTTCTCTGTGCAATGTTCTCCTTCTTCTGGATGTAAGCTGATGCTTCCATACAGCGTATAGAGATTAGATACAATAGAATCGCAAACTTCAACGCACCGTATCTTCACGGCTCGCTAACGTATCCTTCATGGCACTGTTGGCTGTGCTGTTTCTGTCGTCTTGTGTTCCAAGTATTTCGCCCTCTGCCCGCACCACAAAATATTCGGTGTTTTGGTGGCGTGAAATTCCATCATTCCTCTGACAACCGTAATGTTCCGCTTCCTTCCAGCTCGCCTCCGAAAAGCACGTGTTGAAAAGGGATAATTTCTGCGATGCTGACAGGCTGTAGAATCACATTCGATTCTCCGCTTTCTTATTGGTGAAATTTGCTGAGGCATGGGATCACATCATGAACAGTGCAGGATGTCCAACAATGGGATGAGAGCCTTACAATTGCGTCCAATGGAATAAGCCGTAATCTGGCTTTCTGTTTGCCAGCAAGGTGCATTGCTGGAAGGCGATCGAGTCCTCGGCCACATAAAAAGTGGATATGGTTCCGCCTGGAGTTTCTTCTTTCTGCCCCAAGCTAACGTATGGATGGATACCGTTGCTGAGCTGACATCGTACGCTTCATCTCCCTCGCAACAATCACGAAAATCCTTGTCGGTGTAGCCGTGCCCGCCGAAGATATCTTCTGACAAAAGGCGAGGCGAATGCTATGCGCGTTCCTCCCATGGGTTTGCCCAGCGCACAAATCCCGCACTGAAGTCCTGACCATCGAAATTACACTGCACCACCAAGGGACCATGCTGTCATAGCCACAGGCTAGGTTCAGTTGCGGGCGGGTGCTTACCGGCTGGTTGGCTGGCTAGATGCTATTCCTCTGCCCTCCTCCTAGGGTTTCATGCAAGCTCCCGCAGCTCTGGCATTCCCCGCGCTTCCCCCCCCATGTTCCGCCAAGCCCGTCTCTTCCCGGACCTTCCCCTCCCATTCCCCTTTTCCCATACTTTCCTTTCCCCCTCTCCGCCTGGCTGCTCCGCGGACGGAGTTTCTTCCCACCAAGGCTCTGCGCGAACTCACTCTCATCCCATCCCCCCTCCATCTGCCGCTGCTCCTTGCACAGCCCTTCCCTTCCCCGCAAGCCCACTCTCGTCTGCTGACCTATCCAACCAACGTCTCCTCTTCCATTCCGAACCCTTCTAACTGACCACCACAGTAACGACGGTTCCCCTTTCTCTAGCGTTAGACCACCCTCTCAGATTTTTCATCCAAGAATCCTTGTTTGTTCGTGTTGAAGCGTTAGGGAGGCACCTAAGAGTAGAGCATCTGAAATAGCTCCCTTGCGTCTATGTTGAAATCCATTTTTTGCTGACTACGTTTCAATAATACCTGCAGTCATGTTTCAAGCGCACTGCAGCAGCGGCAGTGGCGGCAGTCGCGCAGGGATTTGGATTTCCGGACACGATTCGTTTAAATCCTCGTCTCAGTCCGCCTCGCCCCTGCATAGAACAAACCCTGCCGGATTCGACTGGGAAAATTTCTGGCGTGACTCTCGGCATCCTCTAGGTTACCAGCCGTGCGCGGCTGAAGCGTTTCGCGCTAGGTCGCAGTCGCCAGCCGACGATGAAAAAACCGTCGCAGACGTCGCTAGGCCCGTGTGCGCGTATCAAGGCTCTGGGACGATTCTCTGGAGCGCTTTCGCGAATGTCGCTAAAGGTTGCGAACCCGAAAAGGATGCGCAGCGTGACGTGACGATAGGAGTCGTGCGTGAGCGAGAAGGGGTCGTCCCTTGCGACGCTAGCCGTGGTAGTAAGGAGCGGGTCGCTTTATCGAGACACCCATCTGAACCGGCCGCTGACGATATGTTTTCTGTACGCGGGAAGGCTCTCGGGTGTGGTTTTGACGAGACTTACCTGACAGCAGTACAGAAGAGGTGTTTAGCTGCTGGCGACGAGCATGACTCGTTGTTCGATAAGACTAGGGATTTCGCATCGTTTCTCGGAGGAGGTGTGAAGTCATCCGGTGTTAGGGTGCGGTCCGGGGGAGTGAGAGTGCTAGTCGGAGGCGGAGATGACGTGGCAATGGCGGTAGCGGGGGAAGTGGAGGGGGAAGCGGAGGCGGAGTTGTTCCCGTGTGGCGCTGGGCATGCGAGCATTGGGGGGCTTGCGGGGGGTCGAAGTGCGAGCCAGCGACGAGAATCTGGTGGTAACAATGGCGCCTGGCGAAACGGAGTTGATGCTTCGCATCGGGACGAGATGTGGGCCGACATGCTCTTGCAGGAACTCGAGCAAGCCTCTGCCAACCAGAAGGTTACTTTGTCGGTCGGCGGCAAGTCGAACGGCGAGAGCGCGACGCGCCGTCAATCGACTGAAGCGGCGTCTCGAGAAGCGCAGTCCCCGACGCGCGACGGTCCTGGAACTTTAGGGTTGGGCGAAAGCATCAGCGGAAGCGGGCGGAAGAGAGAGCAGGCGGAGCGGAGTCCGCTTGACGGCTTGCAGTTGGGGGCCGGGGGAGGAGGTTGCGGCGGTCAGGGGTTTTCGTTTTCCCCTGTCGGCAATCCCGAGGGTCATCAGAAGCGGCAGGAGACGAATCCTGGGGGATGCGCAGATGGAGTGACTACACACAATGTGACTAAAGGCGTGGGCAGTCGAGGAGACGGTCAGTACGTCGGGAGGAGTTCACTCGGAGGGGAGGATGCTAGGGGTGTGATTGAAACGAGACCGCTAGGATTCGTGCGGGAGGAGAAGGAGAAGGAACCGTCGAAGGGCGATGAGCGCGAGAGTGAGCGGGAGGGAGGCGAGGCGGCACGGGACGGGGTTAGGAGGGGAAGAGAGGGAGGATGGGAGGGGTGGGAGAAGCTCGTGGGGTCAGGAAATGAGATTCCCGCGCACGATCAGCAACAGCAGCCGCATCGGGATTTTGAGACGTCTCCGAACGACAAGGAGCAGCAGCAGCCGCCACCATCGCAGAACGTATTTGGCGGCGACGCGCATCGGCCTGTGGAGTATCGAGTCACGGCGTGCGAGGAGGGGCGCCGCCCGCCCGCGTGGAAGCCGGCGGGTTCCGCGGGGCACTTAAAGCCCGACGACGACCTCACTCTTAAAGCGTTCCTCAAGGGCGGCAAAAGGCGCCACGGGGGGAGTGCGGTGCGCGGCGCGCAGACGTGGCAGGCGGACAAGATTGCGGACGCGTGGCGGGTGGCGGAGGGGCTTGCGGAGATGGAGCGCGTGCGGCGGGAGCAGGCGGGTCGGGGCGCGCATCCCCCTTCCGGTTCTGCAAATGCCCCGCGCGTTATCACTACTGCGACGGCTGTAACCGCCACACCGGCAGCGGCTGGTGCCATTCAGCGTTTTCCATCTGCGGACGGCCACGCCGCCGACTTCTCCCCTTACGCCAGTGGAGGCGCCGCCGTGAAGGCCAATGGCGCGCCAGGGGGTGGGATCGCCCGGAGCGACAGCGCGCGGAAGGGCAAAGCGGCGGTTGCGGACGAGCCTTGCGGGTTTGACCGGTGCGCCAGCAGCGATTGCACGGGCGGATCGTCGCAGGGGGAGAGCTCAAGGTCGCGCGGAGGGGGAAGGGCGCGCAGAGAGGGTAAGAGGCGCAAGGGTTCGCGCTTGTCGGGCGGAGGGGAGCGGAAGGGGAAGGTGAAGGCTGCTGGTGCTGCTGCAGGTGATGCTGCTATTGGTGTTGACGTTACTGCTCCGACCGATTTGAGCATTGGGGGGAAGGCGTCCGCGCCAGGCGCTAAAAGCGGAGGGGGGAGGGAGAAGCGCGGAGTAGATGCGCGCGCTGACGTGGCAGGAAAGGTCGCGGCGCAGCAGAGCGAGAAGGCGAAGCAGATGGAGCGGAACCTCAAGGTAGCTTCCGCGCAGCTTCTCACCCTGCAGAAATGGGACGAGGGATCAAGAGACCTAGCAGTGCGATGGGCTGTATGGCTCTTGAGGCTCATCCGCAAATCCGCCCCCACGCCCCCCCCGCCCTCTATCCGCCTCCTCCTCTTCTCTTCCATCCTCATGACTCTCCCTCGGATAGCCGACTCTCTCCTCCCCCTCACCTCCCTCCCGGGCCTCGCCTTCTCTCCAGTGTCAGCCTCGGCAGCAGGCTCGGTGAAAGGCTCGGCAGGAGGTTCGGTGGCCGAGGCGGTGAGGCAGATGCTGCGGAGCGTGTGTGCGCTGGTGGGGGCGGTGGGGAGGAGTCAGGTGTGCTTCTCCTCCCTGCACTGGGAGATTCTACAGGAGCCGTTGGATCGGTGCAGATCGCTCCATGCCTCTGTTTCTAGAGCTACTGCTCATGCCAAGCCCACACCCAGCACCACTGCTGCTGCTGCGACGGCGGCGGCAGCGGCGGCGGTGCCTGCTACAGCTGTGAAACCTGCTGCTGCTGTTGATGTTTCCACTGCTCCTGCAGCCGCTACAGCTGCAACAGCATCAGAAGCTGCTGGCACCATGGCTCCTGAGGCTGTTCAGCAGAGTGCCAAGCAGGGGCTCAAAAGGGGCCGGAGTGACACCTTCACCCATTTCCCCATTGACTCTTCTCCTCCGGTTACTGCTGCTGCTGCTGCTTGTGGTGGTAGTGTTGCTGCGGCTGCTGATGCTGCTCCTTCTCCCGCTGTCGCTGCTGCCATCGCTGCGCCAATCACTGCAGCAGGCGCGGACACGGCGGTGAGTGAGCCTGCAAAGCGCGCCAAGGGGGATCACTGTGCGGCCAGGCAAGAGGCACCCATGGCAGCGTCGCAACAGCAGTGTGCAGCAGCAGGTGGAGTGCCAGAACTAGTGGGCGCAGCCCTGCCTGCAGCAGCAATACTGCCAGCAGGAACAGCAGCAGCAACAGCAGTGCCGCCGCCAGTGGCAGCAGCAGCAGCAGCAGTGGTGGTTGAGGCTGCGAGCCCGCGTGTGCAGTCGTCTCCATTGTTCCGCAAGGGACTGTTGAGCTTTAAGTCGTGGGCTGCAAAGAAAACACGAAGAGCAGAGGAGCAGGGAGGAGCTCATGCCTCCGGTGCTCCTGTGCCCGGTGCCCCTGCTCCTGCTCCTGCTCCTGCTCCTGCTCCTGCTCCTGCTCCTGCTCCTGCTCCTGCTCCTGCTCCTGCTCCTGCTCCTGCTCCTGCTCCTGCTCCTGCTCCTGCTCCTGCTCCTGCTCCTGCTCCTGTCGCTCCTGCCCCTGCTGCTCACCCACCGTCTACCTTGGAGTCTTCACAGCATCACGGTTTGGACCTCGCTCTTTCCGCACCTGCAGAAGCAGCAGCTGTTCCTGTTCCTGCTCCTGCTACTACGCCCGCAGCTGCAACTGCCAACCCGCTCGCACACCAACCAGCGCCACCCCTGAACGCGCACTCGCAACGTGCATTTGGGTCGGCGCAGAGGAGGCGGCAGAGGGCGGTGGAGCAGCAGGCCAAGGAGCTCTGCAGCGGGCTCTTCTCCCCGTACGGGCGGCAGGCCGTGTCTGGTAGCGGCGCCAGTAGCAAGCGATCAGACGGTCCTCCTCCTCCCCTTCCTCCCCCTCATGTTACTGCCGCTGCCGCCGCCGCTGCTGCTGATGCTGCCGCTTCTCCCTCTCCTAGTGCATCTGCCTCAGCAGCAGCAGCAGCAGCAGCGAGCAGTGGTCGCATGGCCAAAGACACAGCAGCACCCAAGGAAGCATCAGGATCAGGGCATAAGGGCACAGCAGCACGTGCAGGCACGTCGGTGTGGCTGGGAACCCCTCTGGCTGCTGGCATGGGGGCGAAGATCGCCGTGGGCGGCAGGGGCAGCGCCAGTGCTGTTTACCGCGAGCTGTCCTCCCGCTGTGGGTCCTCTGGGGGATGGAAGAGCGGAGGGGAGGGGGGTGTGGGGGAGGAGGGGATGGAGGAAGGTGAGAGTGTGAGGGAGGGGTCGGTGGGTGGTGGAGTGGGGAAGAGAGTGAGGGAGGGCGAAGCAGGGGGGTATGCGGAGTGGAGTGCCAGGAATGTGGCTCAGACCGAGGCGAGCTCTGTGCCTTACTTCTGGTCCGGGGTTTACCGAACCTGTGGTTCAGGTTTGGCTGGTAGTGTTGGGTTGAGGGCTTGGCAGAAGGGCAGGGTGGATACAGCGAATCTGGTAAGGTCGCCCAAGGCTGCTGATGCTAGCACTGCCGCCGCTGCCACTGCTGCTGCTGCTATCGGCAGTGTTGCTGCCGCAGCTGCTTCCGCCGATGCCCCATCATCCTCTCCAGTTACTGCTGCCGCTGTAGCAGCAGCAGCAACAGCAGCTGGAATTGCCAAGAATGGTGATTGCAGCATTGGTGCAGTCCCCACTGTTGGTGCCCCAGCAGCCAACGGGAGCAGCAGCGCAGGGCAGGGCACAGAGATCAAGATTGAGATGGACGCGAACGGCTGTGATGATGCCGCGGCCACAGCCACAGCCTCTGGCGAAGAAGCATGGGAGGGGGCCTTGGATTCTGCTGTTGCAGCCAAGGTCGCCTCCCTCTCATCCCTCTTCTCCTCCCGCTATTCCTCGCCCCCGCAACCTCCCTCCCTCTCTCCCTCCCCCTCCCCTTTTCCCTTCCCCGTTCCCAAGTGTGGGCCAACTCGCCCCTCTGTGTCTGCCTGTGCGGGTCCCAGCCCTCAGCAGTACCACCCGTACCAGTTGCACCCGCACCAGCAGCACAGGCGAGGGAGACGGGGGGTGCCGATGCAGGAGGGATGGCAGCAGCAGTGGCAGCAGCAGCACGGGTCACTTGGACTGCAGTGGCAGCAGCAGCAGGGATGGCAGAAGCACCAGCAGCAAGGGTCAGTGGGGCGGCAGCAGTGGCGAAGCATGTCTGCTGCTCCGCTGGGGCGGATAGACGAGGAGAGGCAGGAGGAGGAAGAGGAGGAGCAGCAACTGCAGAGGCAAGAGCAGCAGCAGACGCAGCAGCGGCCGGAACAGCGGGAACAAGAGCAGGAGCAGGCACAGGAGAATGCGCAGCAAGAAGGGGAAGTGGAGGACCAGAGACCGCAGCAGCGTGCGGGGAAGGAACGAGTGGGATCAATGGCAGATGCTCCTGTCGCAGGCGCTGCTGCTTTAGGTGTTGTGACAGGAGCCGCAACAGGGACAGAGACAATGGGAGCAGTGGGTACAGATACCGCGGGGAGTGCATACACACGCACGTTCACTCACACGGGATGCACGTCAGGCAGCACATGGATGCAGGAGGGCGGGGAGGGCCCGCACATGGTGTCGCGACCACGGTCCAGGAGGAAGAAGATGGCCAAGCGCGAGTGAGAGTGATGTGTGGGGGGGTGAAGCATGTGCCTAGGGTTGCATGCACGTACCGTATCTGGTGAAGGATGCAGCAGACAGCAAGGTGTAGTGACAGGAATGGAGGAGAGATAATTGCGAGGCGCGGTTGATGGCGAGTGAATGGGTTGAGTGTTGTATCAGATTTACTGTATTAGTGCACGATTAATTCTTTCATTGCCTAGTTGCTGCACACAAGAGCTGCCAGGCTTTGGGTTGTGTGTGTGGCTGAGCGAAGCTGCACTTACCCTTTACGTATATAATACATTTCAATTGCCACAGTTATCATTGCTGGCAAACCTGAACATATCAACATCACAAATCCCTGCCTGCAGTGCACGGACCAGAGCTCGAGCCACCACTTGATTCGCTGCCTGAGATGGATGCACCAAATCCCAGAAAGTGCGTGATTGGCTATCATCGCACAGCGTTGCAGGCGTGGAGGATTGTGTGCCGTTGGATATGAAAATCGACGTCCCACATTGCACGAGGCCGTTGATAGGGCGAGGTGCACCACAACATGCAGACGTCCCAACATTCAACCCATAATCCCGAGGTCTCTCTGACATTGCCTGCATAAGCCCATGCATCCGCGCATACACTACTGTAGCATCATTTAACTGATCTCGTAGACCATCTAATCTAATGCCAGTGCCAGCACTGCACTGTGCTCCCCTGTGATCAAGTTCACTGCAGGGGTGCAGTATAAGGGAGCTGGCTCATTTAAGAGCTGGCCGCGGGCTTCGGCAATGGTTGCTAGGCCGATGGGGGTGCAGCCGATTGGTAGCGTGTCGAAGAGAAGGAAGTGGCGGAAGCCAGAGGCGTACAGAGTCTGATTGGTGGGAGTGAAAAGTGGAGGCGATGCGGGGAGAGAGGAGAAAGAGTTAAAGCAAGTTGAGTTGAGTGTGGGTGGTGTGGACAGGTGAGTAAGGAGAAGGTTGTACGGTACTGGGTAGCAGGGGTGGCAATGAGCAGTATACAGCGGAATGACGTGTTGAGGAAGGAATGTTTCTAAATAACCACACTTCAACCCATGGAAACCCTCCCAATCCATTGCTTACTCGCACAGCGTCAGTGATCCCCCTAACCACAGCGGTAATCAGGCTCTGCGACTGCGGAAGCAGCTCAGCAAGTCGTTGCAGCTCAGAGGGATCCAACTGACGGCCCATGTTGATCCCCTTTTCAAGAAACGCGATATAATCATTGGTACCCATGGACACGATCGCGAGAGGTGGGGAGTCGGACTGCTAGTATCATGAGGGGGAAGGAGGTGGGGTGGGGCGGGGTTGGGGTAGAAAGAAGTGAAAGGGGTCACTGCTTCCAGCAGGAACGGAGATGGGGAGATAAAAAAAATCAGAAGAAAAATCACAGAAAGCAGGGTACACACACAGTAGAATCACTCAATGATAGAATTGAAGCCCAGAACTTCACCCCCTTGGGAGACGAGCCACTCACTTGGTCTGCTGCTTGCAGCCCGCCCAGCTCCGAGAATCTCGAGAGCTGCACGGAGAGTGGGAAGCCCTGCACGCACAACCATGGATGGGTGGGTGGGTTTCCCTGTCAGAATCATCTTTCTGTCCAAGTTTCTGGGTCACAACACTTCTTTCACTCAGAAAAGAAAGCGCAGCCGCCTTCATATATCCCTTTCTCCCAGCAATACCACTCTCCAAACCTCCAAACATTGAAATCTCACCTTATCTGGAGTCGAGGTGTCCAGCACACCCGCCCCTGAGCTGGCGAAGTTGAGCCCGTTTTGGGCGGCACTGCTGTTGATGCCAGGCTGGAAGGCTGCAGGGGCGGCGGGCAGCTCAAAATATTCTGCTGCAAGAAGATATAGACAAAAAGTGCAGCAGAGTGAGGGTCTTGAAATTCACGCAGGCCTGAATCCTTGCGCGGATGTCTGTTACTTACAGAGATAGTCAATAACGAGTTTGCCATCACTGAACCTCCCACTAGCGGGGATAAAGTTCATTCCGTAAGGAGGGAAGTTCGCGCGATAGAAACTGACCAAGCGGCCGTAGTTGTTGTTGCCAACATCAGAGAGCGAGTCGCCAAACGTGTATATTGCGCCGAATTTGAGACGTGCTAGGGCGCATTTTCCGTTCACGCGATTCGTGGGTAAGCCGGTGATCGATGCCTGTCTGCGGAGCTGATCCGTGAGGAGCGCGTCCCTGGTGCCGTAAATCGCGGCAAGACTGGCGCGATCGGCGCTGGAAGGAGGAACGCGGTTGGAGTCCGCGTCGGCCAGGCCTCGTCCTCTGAAGCCGTGTCGCGCAGGCAACGCGGAACCTAAGGCCGAGTCTGAGTGGACGGCAGCGCGGCAGTCCCAGGGCAGGAGATGGACGGCTGCGATGAGCAGGAGGAACGCACGAGAGGAGGCGGAGGCGCGCGGGAGGGGCGGCTGCAGGCAAGTTTCGGCGGAGCTCGCCATAATAGCGAGCATTTTGACAGAAATGGTTCCCGGCTTAGTTGTCGAAAGGATATGTGATCTATAGCGATGTCACTGCTCGAGTCGAAACGCCATATGTTCAGCTCCCAGAATGCCGTTTTACCTCGCAAAATACGACGATTATAATATAATATGCCCGACGGACGAAGAGAAGGAGCCACGGCTCATGAGTCAAAGTTCACGTCACAGCCTATGTCCCAGTCAAGGCAAGTCGAGTCGGGTGGGAATACGGTCGGACATTTTGACGGATTATCAAGGACCATAGCGTGTGCCCTTACGTGTGAAAGCGGACATGAGAGAGGACTAAAAAGTACGGCCAACGAAAGGGGCTAATTGAAATTCTGTTTCCTAGTGACGGGTTTGGCTCCTTGGTGAACCTAATTGAGGAACTCGTGCGACGTGAACGACTGTCCAGATCGTCGCATCGCGCTCCGTTGGCGTTTCCGTGTCGTGGCGCACAAATCAAAATGTCGCCCAACTGGAACAGTGACGTCGTGGACAAGAATTCGAATCGTGCGATCGACTTCACGAGGCGCTCGGATTGGTTAAGGCACCAGGTGTCGCCAGCGCCAGTACAGATGTGTTCTTTTCGAACCCAAGCGCAACTGCGACAAAACTCGCGTTATGGAAAACACACTAAACAGCTTATAAGCTAATGCCAACAAAATGCTGGCCCTCATTGCAATGCATTCATTGCATTCATTAACCCTAACAATAACAGCGGCATACCCATTGGCTGCTAAACACGTATATTAGTGTGCTCGCATTTCAGGGAACTTGCTGAGAATGCGGGTGGCATACTTCACTATGGTCATGTCTCCGGATCGCTTTAGCCGATGTAGAATACGGAAGATGTCTATTGATCGAAGATACTCCCGGCACGCCGAATGAGAGCACATGTTGCCAAGGGAGAACAAAGCAATCTTAACCGGTGACTGCGACTCGCCTCCCTCTCTCCGCGGAGTTTGTTGTTGGCTGGTTCCAGTCACTACCAAGTCCACCAAAGCCTGCAACACACACAGAAAGGTCCACGTGAGAGAAAGGTGTTCCCTCGCAATTTGCAACATAAGCATCAAGTGCAGCCCATGAAGATTCTCAACAGACATCTTGCAGAGCACCCAAGGGCGCACGCTGGCCCCAGCATCTTGAAAATGCATGACCATCTGTCCCTTGCATCACCACCACAGCTCACCTGCAGCGCACCCTGGGAGATGAGGTCGTGGCAGAGCTCCCCGGAGTTGCGCACCATGTTGCCCAGCGCGCCTGCAGCGTTGGCCTTGATCTTGTCGTCGCTGCTGCTGGGCGGCCCGCTCTCGGCTGCTAGCAGCACCGCTAGGTGCGGGATGACTGGTCTCAGGGCGGCGTACAACGAACTGTTGTGGTATGCTGCATTGCCAATCTGTTGGGATGGGGAGAAGAAGGTGGTGCAATGAGAGGCCGAGGGATTGACAGGACACGAAGAAGATCAAATTGCAGTGGCCACAGGGAAAGCACAGAGCAGAGAATGAATACATATACCTATCAACTGACTCTGGCCTTAGCAGATCGCACTCCTGTGCTGCATGCACACACATGCAACGTCACACTCACCGCAAAGCAGGCGAACTTGCGTGTGTTGCGGTCATGATCTGCACAGCACTCTATGAGGCGCGATAGAATCCCCGAGTCCACCTGCCGTCGACACAGACAGGGCCAAAACGAGATCAGCACACAAGTAAACGCCACAAGATCAAAGGGAGGCTCACGTTGCCCACACACACACACAGATGCATGCATTGGTTAGATCACAGCACCTGCCATGATGATACTACTAAAACGTTCCGCACAGCGCATGGGAAATGAGGCGCACCATGATGGGGTAGAAGTAGGCGGAGTGGCGGCACATGTTGCCCACGGCATTGCAGGCCTTGGAGCGCACGCCAGCATCGGGGTGTGCAAGGAACACCTCCAGTGCTCCGTAGATGTCCGCCGTGGCTATGGGCTCGTAGTAGTCCTGTGGGGAGAGGGACCAGAGCATGGGGGAGAACAAGGCGAAAGAAGACAGTGGAGGAGTCTGTGAGACGTGGAACAGGAGATAGAAAGTGCATGGACAAGGGCCTGGGGATAGCAGGCATGAGCAGAATCAGGTGGTTGCGGTATCGGGTATGGGCAGACAATGAAGAAGACCCAGGACGGATGAGACGATGAGCAGACGGTGAACAGGAACATACACGCACCTCAGAGAGCCGGGAGAGGTGTGACACAAGGAGCAGCACATCCATGACCACCTCCATCACATACCCCTGCCCCTCCTTACCCTTGCCTCCTCATACACATGACATGAAAATCACCCCCCTTACAGCAGCGAGCACGCACCTCGGAGAGCCGCGAAAGGTGGGAGACGATGAGCAGCACGTCCATGACCACCTCCATCACGTACCCCTGCCCCTCCTCGCCGTCCCCCCCCTCCGCCCCCTCCCCCTCGCCCTCCTCGGGCTCCTCCATGCCAAACAGCTTCCCCATGAGCCCCGGGTCCAGGCCCCCGTGCCGCACCAGCAGGGCAGCTGCTGCGGGCGAGTGGTGGGCGATGCGCGACAGCAGGTTGATGGGGCCGATGAGCGCTGGGCCCTGTAGTACCGCCAGTGACGCCAACAGCACTGGGATGGCCGACGACTGCGAGGAATGTGAGAGGGGGAGAAAGGAGGAGAGTGGACATGAGATGCTGCAACAAGATGGGGCTTGCTGGACGAGCAGGTGGATGTTGAGGTAGGAAGTCTCCATTTGAGATGCTTCAAGCACAAATACGACATGCAGCATGGGAACCCAAGATGCTCCGAGCCCACCCCATGCACCTCCTGCAGCATCTGCAGGTACTGCGGCTGCAGCGCCAATGTATTTGGCGCCTCAAAACCAAGTCCCACCCACGCACCTCTTGGAGCATCTGCAGGTACTGAGGCTGCAGCGCCAGCAGCGCCCGAGACAGCTCATCCATCTCCCCCCCGCTGCCGCCCGACCTGACGCTGCTGCCGCCCGCCGCCCCACTAACTGCCGAAGCAGCGGGCGCAGCACTGGTGGTGCCACCCGCACTGCTAGCCCCACCAATAGTATCCCCTGCAACAACTGCGTGGAAGGGGAATAGGAGCACGTCCACCACACCACACACTAGCTCCACCACCATATCCAGTGATACCGGCTGTGCCACTCCCTCCAAGCTTCCCTCCATCACCCACCCTGTTTCCCCCCACATGTGCCCAGCTTCCGCCCCCCCTCCCCCTCTCACACCTCCCCCGCCTCCTCCAGACCCCTCCGCGCCTCCCCCCCCCAGCGCGAGCTGCATTTCCCCCCACGGCCCCCCCTGGCAGTTGTCCCACGCCTGCAGGTGCGCCAGGTGGAAGGTTCCGAGAAGCTTCAGGAGGATGTCGATGGGGTCTGCGCCAATCAGGGCATCGCGGTAACCACCGGCTGAGAGGGAAGCGGGAAGGGAGAAGGGACGGCACAGGGAGGAGTGATGGGGAGAGGTGAGGGAGCAGCAGAGGAGGCAGAGCATGGGGACAAGCAGGAACACTACGTGTGATGAGAGGCTGGAGAAACAAATCGGGCATTGAGTTGAAAACGAGGCACGAAGCAGAGCGGAGACACTGCAGTACAAGTCACGGAATGGGGGGCAAGAGGAGAAAGCTGTGGAACAGAGGGGCAAAGGATACGCACCAGGCAGGCACATGTAGAGCCCTGCCAGCAGCCACATGACGCCCGTGGGTGACAGCCCCACATGGTCCGGGGGCGAGAACCCCCTCTCCCCCGCCGCCCACGCCGCCCTCTCCCCCTCAACCGCCTCCCCCGCTCCGCCCCTCCCCACTCCTTTCCCCGCACCCACACCCCCTGCCAGCACGCTCATCATAGACACTAGCAATCCATCTCCAAGAGCTTTCTCCACCGCCTGAGGACCCCCCAGGCGCAGGGAGACTGTGAGCATGCCCACATACCCGTCCCGCACCCCGTGCCACCGCCCCACCACCCTCCCCGCGCCCCCCCACAGCTCCCCCCACCCGCCATTACACACCCCAAACCCCTCCATCGCCTTGGAATACCCCGGCGCATGAGCAACCCGCAGCTTGGAGGAGAGCAGAGAGAGGGGGGGAAGGTGCTTGAGCACAAGGTCGGAGATGTTTGAAGAGTCAGGCGCGTCTGCTGGGCTGCTGCTGCCAGGGGTGCCGCCAAATGAGGCCCTGCCGCCGCCCCACGACCCGCCTCCGAAGGAGCCTCGGCGCTCGCCTGACTGAGCGAGCTCTAGCTCCATGATCACTGCCATGGCCAGCGCTGCTGCTGCTGCTGACGGCCGCCCCGGCCCCACCCCCATCCCCTGCTGCTGTTGTGCTTCACTCCTTGCTGCTCCTCTCGTTCTGCTCCCACCAGCCCTCCCTCCCTCACCTTCCCCTAATCCGCCTTCCCCTGCCAGCCTCCCTAGAACCGCCAGCCTGACCTCCTGCACCTGCGAGTCTGACGTCAGCACCCACTTACCGCCCTGCAGGCCCCTCAACCCCAGCCCCTCCGCTACAGCCGCCACTACCAGACAAGCCAACGCCGCCCGGACGCTGCATTGCAAGGTGTCTTCAGGAGCAGCGGGAGAGGAGTGGAGGAGGGAGAAGATGGTTGCAAGCAGGGAGTCGGGACCCCCTCCCGACACAATGCTCCCATCGTGCCCGGGGAAGGGGGCGTTTGGGATGGGTGCACGGGCCACGAGGCAGCAGAAGGACGGGGAGAAGAGGCAGCAGCGCAGCAGCAGCTGCAGGAGCCTGGGAAGCAGCACATTGTTCCCTCCTACCATCTCCAGTGCAGCAGCTATAGCCGCACTCGCACTGGCCCCATTCCCGATAATCACCTCAACAACTCGTCGCAGCAACCTCTCGCCCACAAACCTCCCCTTCTCAAGCTTCTCCCCAAGAGCCCTCCGCAGCTTCCCTCCCTTCTTCCCTATTCCTTCCACGCCCTCCCACCCCGGTGCAGCCCCGAGCATAACTGCTAACGGGAAGCCTTTCCTATCCCCGCTGCTCCACTCCCCGCTAGCTGCCTCCATTCCTTCCACAGCTGCCCAGATCCCCAGCAGAGCTTGCAGACTCGCCTGCTGCCACTCCCCCGCCTCCTCCGCGTCAATCTTTTCAGCTGCCCGGCCGGCACCCCGGGCAGCAGCCCCGCCTCTAGCGCCCTTTCTCTCCTGCTCTTGTGCAGCAAGAGCAAGCCCCTTCCCTGCGAGAGCAATGCAGCGCGCCATGTGTTCTGTAACAGCCACTGCCTGTGCGCACGACAGTATCTCTGTATCCACGTAACTCACACTACCCGCCCCTGCTGCTGCCCCTCCCCGCCCCCCTGTTCCCCCTCCGCCTGCTGCTGCTCCCTGGGTACCGCGTGTGCTCCTGTCCCGAGTGCTGCCCCCTGCCTTCTGCTGCCGCTGTGAGCCAGTGGACGGGGGCGCGGTGGCGGAAGGGGCGGGGGGGGAGGCTCCGGGGAGGCAGGCTGCGCGGACGGCAGCAGAGGAGGCGGCGAGGAGGAGAGTGAGGGAGGCCGTGGCGAGGTGGCACGCCTCGCCTGACTGCTGCGCTGGCCCTTCCAGCACCTGCGCGCAGGTGGCGGGGGGAAGCATTGGGGGCGGGATGGGGGAATTGGAATGAGGATAGATTAGGTGGCGAGGAGTGGGAATGCTCATGGGGTACAATGATTTCGGAGGCGACTAGGTGCTGATTGCACAAGAAGAGATTATGAGAAACATTAGGCGACAGGGGCACGGCGCACCTTGGGGTATTTCTTGATGAACGAGAGAGCATTCTCCAAAAACGCCCCCTCTGTCTCCCGATCCCACTCCCCCTCCTCGCCCTTCTTCCCGCCCCCTCCCGCTCCCCCCTTGCCCTGTCTCTCCTTCTCTCTCTCCTTCTCCCTCCCTGTCTGGTTGCCCGCGAGGGACGCCCTGAGGGCGAAGGCGCAGCGGAGCAGGGCCAGCGCGGGGCACAGCACAGGCTGCAGGCGGGAGGATCTGTCCGCGAGACACGTGTCGAGCAGGGATAGGACGGCGGGGAACACGTCGTAGTGCAGGCAGCGCACGTCCAGAGGAGGGTCGGAGGGGTGGCGGTCGGTGACGAGCGATGCCAGGGAGTGCAGCGCGCTCGCTGCTGCTGCTATGGAGTCACTGGTGGGGGGGGAGGGAGGGGAGAGCAGGGAAGTGAAGAGGAGGTGAGGGGAGTAAAGGGAAGGGGAAGCGTGGGGAGAAGAGGGGAGGGATGGGAAGTGTGGCAGCTGCTGCAGCGGCCGTGTGTGTAAGAAGGCTGGCGCAACGAGGCAGCAGTGTGAGTAGCGCAGGTGGGGCACTCACGGGGATGCGGAGGCGGCCTTTGGGAGGAACGAGCGAATCACCTCCAGTCGCCTCAGCAGGCGGCTCCTCCCTGGTGGGATACCACGGAAGCGTGCACGGGATACAATGAGGGCATGCATGTGTTTTGAGGCGCCTCAAAAGTCAAAAGCTGTGGCGCCTCAAAAGTCAAAAGCTGTGGCGCCTCAAAAGACAAAAGCTGTGGCGCCTCAAAAGTCAAAAGCTGTGGCGCCTCAAAAGTCAAAAGCTGTGGCGCCTCAAAAGTCACCTCCAGTCATCTCAGCAGCCAGCTCCTCCCTGGTGGGATACCATGGATGTGTGCACGGAATACAACGAGGGCATGCATGAGTCGTCACGGGGCAAGGATGTTTGTTTCGATGGCGCATGCGTAAGGCATGCATAAGGCA
Source organism: Closterium sp. Naga37s-1 (assembly GCA_947471745.1). Lineage (NCBI taxonomy): Eukaryota > Viridiplantae > Streptophyta > Zygnematophyceae > Desmidiales > Closteriaceae > Closterium > Closterium sp. Naga37s-1. Next base: position 208,863 of record CANJKZ010000235.1, on the reverse strand, counting down.
TGCACAAGGTCACCCAGAGCAGTCGTGGGAAAGCCAAGCCCAGAACGGCAACGGCACACAATGATGAGTGCAGGCGGGTTGGGAGTGGGCGCTGGATTGGAGGAGCGAAGAGGAAGAGGCGGGATCAACCTGTGGCTGCAGGCTGAGCGGGAGGCGGCATCTCCTCTGCTGCTCGCGCTGCTCTCGCCCCTCGTGGCCCCTCCTCCCCCTGCTGCCTCTGCTGCTGCTGCGCCTGCTGTCGCTGCTGCTGCGGCTGTGCCGGTGTCTGGGCGGGCTGAGCAGGCGGGGCGGGGCCCTTGGCGGGCAAGAGGTTCTGGGGGGTGGCGCGGGCCTCTATGTTGCGCAGAGGCAGCTCGCGCGCCTTCTTGCCTGGCGGACACGGTACAGGCGTCGTGCCCCCTGCTGCTGGCGCCGCCTTGGTCTCTGGTGGAGGCACAGGGGGGGAAGGAGAGAAGGGAGGGGAGAGAAGTGAGCTGAGCGCCAGGTACGACCTTGCCACGCAGTGCCAGGTACGACCTTGCCACGCAGTGCCAGGTACGACCTTGCCACGCAGTGCCAGGTACGACCTTGCCACGCAGTGCCAGGTACAGCCTTGCCACGCAGTGCCAGGTACAGCCTTGCCACGCAGTGCCAGGTACAGCCTTGCCACGCAGTGCCAGGTACAGCCTTGCCACGCAGTGCCAGGTACAGCCTTGCCACGCAGTGCCAGGTACAGCCTTGCCACGCAGTGCCAGGTACAGCCTTGCCACGCAGTGCCAGGTACAGCCTTGCCACGCAGTGCCAGGTACAGCCTTGCCACGCAGTGCCAGGTACAGCCTTGCCACGCAGTGCCAGGTACAGCCTTGCCACGCAGTGCCAGGTACAGCCTTTCCACGCAGTGCAAAGAGTTCATTATGCACTCACAACAACGACCTAGCGATCAGAATGAGATTGATTGGCATGCATGGGTAAGGTCACAGGGCAGAGGGCGCCAGTCGTGGGGGCTGACCTGGTGCAGCGTTGGCGTTCTCCTTGGCGGCGGAGGGCATGAGCGGGTGGGGAAGGAACGTGCTGGCACGTGCGTGCCATGCTGCCCTGCATGCTCGCTCCATCGCCTTCTGTGCTCGCTCCTCCTGCCATTTCCATTTTATTATCATTGTCATACCATTGCCATTCAATTGCCATTGCCACGCACAAGCCCAAGCAGCACACAAACATGCATTAGTATCAACGCAAGCATTGGCAAGCCATACAAGATCTTGACCAGTATGGACAGCAAAACGAGCACGCCACTTCCCCATCATCATCCAGCACCCTGCCACCAACCAGCACCCGTCTCCGCCCAGCACCCCTCCTCCAGGCATCACCCCGCCTCCACGCAGCACCCGTACCCAGGCCATGCGCTCACCCGTGCGCTGATCTCCTCGGCGGTCTCCTTGACGAAGGGGTGCTCCAGCAGCGCGGGCCACGTGAGGCGGTTCTGCGGCGTCTTGTTGAGCAGCCCGTGCAGGAAGTGCTTGAAGCTCGCGCTCATGGCGTCGGGGTACTTCACCGGGTCCTGCATGGCCAGGTATGGGGGGTTGAGAGGGGTTGAGTGTGGGAGATGAAGTGTTTCAACATGAGCAGCCTGCGTGGGAAGTGCTCGAAGCTCGTGCTCATGGCATCGGGGTACTTCACCGGGTCCTGCGCAGGGAAGCATAAGGGGGTTGAGTTGAGACGCACCAGGCGAGGGGAAAATGAACAATTGTTCAAGTGTCTCAAATTGAGCAGCCCACGCTGAATCATATTCGTTTTTCAGTAGTAGATTCACTTTCTTATCTCCAACACCTGTCAACGCTGCTTGCCTGACTCGGCAGTCCCAGGGCTTGCCTTGTTGATGTGGTTGATGAGCGTGTAGATGGAGTTGGTGTAAAAGGGCGGCTAACTTTCAACGATGGCAGCAGTCCCAGTGCTTGCCTGAGTCAGGGCTTGCCTTGATGATGTGGTTGATGAGCGTGTAGATGGAGTTGGTGTAGAAGGGCGGCTGCCCCACGTAGAGCTCGTACAGGATGACGCCCAGCGACCACAGGTCCACCGTGTGGTTGTACGGCTGCTCCTGCACCAGCTCCGGTGCCATGTACAGCGGCGTGCCTGCTCGGCAGTACAGCAGAGGACAGGGCAGGAGGAGAAGGAGCGGGTGAGGGAGAACTCTGAATGGAGCCTCGAACAAGCTCTAGCTCCGGCGCCGTTTTGCTACTTTGAATGGAGTTTAAAGGTTCATCGGAGCACCATGGTGTTGCACGGCATGGCGCACCTTTGATGGATGTGAGCACCATGGTGTTGCACGGCATGGCGCACCTTTGATGGATGTGAGCACCATGGTGTTGCACGGCATGGCGCACCTTTGATGGATGTGAGCACCATGGTGTTGCACGGCATGGCGCACCTTTGATGGATGTGAGCACCATGGTGTTGCACGACATGGCGCACCTTTGATGGATGTGAGCACCATGGTGTTGCACGGCATGGCGCACCTTTGATGGATGTGAGCACCATGGTGTTGCACGACATGGCGCACCTTTGATGGATGTGAGCACCATGGTGTTGCACGGCATGGCGCACCTTTGATGGATGTGAGCACCATGGTGTTGCACGGCATGGCGCACCTTTGATGGATGTGAGCACCATGGTGTCGCACGGCATGGCGCACCTTTGATGGATGTGAGCACCATGGTGTTGCACGACATGGCGCACCTTTGATGGATGTGAGCACCATGGTGTTGCACGGCATGGCGCACCTTTGATGGATGTGAGCACCATGGTGTTGCACGACATGGCGCACCTTTGATGGATGTGAGCACCATGGTGTTGCACGACATGGCGCACCTTTGATGGATGTGAGCACCATGGTGTTGCACGGCATGGCGCACCTTTGATGGATGTGAGCACCATGGTGTTGCACGGCATGGCGCACCTTTGATGGATGTGAGCACCATGGTGTCGCACGGCATGGCGCACCTTTGATGGATGTGAGCACCATGGTGTTGCACGACATGGCGCACCTTTGATGGATGTGAGCACCATGGTGTTGCACGGCATGGCGCACCTTTGATGGATGTGAGCACCATGGTGTTGCACGACATGGCGCACCTTTGATGGATGTGAGCACCATGGTGTTGCACGACATGGCGCGCGCAAAGCCAAAGTCGCAGAGCTTGATGATTCCGCCCGCGCCCACCAGAATGTTCTGCGGCTTCATGTCGCGGTGAATGATGCGGTTCGAGTGCAGATAGTACAGCGCGCGCACCTGAACCCGCGCGTGAATGGGGGAGCGGGTAGGTTTGGAGGGGGAGGGGAAGGAACAAAGGCTTTTTAGAACGGGTGAGGTTGGAGGAGGAGAGACGGGAGGGGGGCGGTGGGTGAAGGCAGGTGTGTGGGGGGAAGAAAAGGGGGGGGATGTGACCGAAGCAGGTGGGGATGAGCTTCTGGGCCGGGGGGCGTGGACTAGCGACACGGGATGGTATCGGCTGCTCGTCATGAGTTGACTAGCTGCTTGTGAGTTTCTCTCACCAGTTGCTTGGCGATGACTTGCACTTGCGCCTCGGGTAGCGCCTGGTCGTTCTGCAGGATTTCGAAGAGCTCGCCCTGCCGCGGTCGGACAATGCAGGAACGTGGATGGTCACGGAGAAGAAAGCGGGGAGAGAAGGATGATGGAGATGAACAACGGGCGCATGTTGCGAGGGAGAGAAGATGTGCTGGAGGTGAGACTGGATGGGAGGCTTGCGGGGGATGCTGGGAAAGATTTTGGAGGGAGTATGAAAGGAGGACGGGAAGGAGGGCTGGAGGGAGGCTGGAGGGAAGGCTGAGAGAGAAACTGGGGCGAGGTTGCCTCACCTGTGCGAACTCCGTGACGACGCAGAATTCCTGCGGGGTCTCGAAGGCGTCGAGCATCTCAATTATGTTCTCGTGCTTCAGCTTCCGGAGAATCTGATGGGAGAGAAAGAAAGTACATGTTTTTTTTTTAAGGCTTAATGTTTGGGAGTCCCGGTTCAGGGAAAGAGGACAAATGTTCAAGTGATCAATTGCGCTGAATGCGAATCACGGAACTGAAAGCGGAAAACTTCTGTACCTCGATCTCCTGCCGTAGGTTCTTTATGTCCCTCTCGCTCTTCCCGTGCTTCAGAATAAATTTCATTGCCGTCATCTGCAGCAAGCCAGAAAGATGCGTCAAGATCCACCTCACTTCGGAACATTTACATCGTTGAATTGTGCCTTCGCGTTCCCTCACCTGGCCAGTGAACTTTCGTCGTCCCTTGTACACCTTGCCGAACGACCCCTCTCCTACTAGTTCTATCACATGGTAGTCCTCCAACCCCATTGTATCAGTCTATAATCGACAATTGACTAGGTCTAGTTAGTCGCATAACTTAGATGTAGCGGTGGATCCGGAAATAGAGAGCAAGCCTCAGCTTACTCGAGGATCTGAGCACGGCCTGTTAGAAATCCTCAGAAGGCGAGATTCGGTTACTACAAAACGCGACGAACTAAGCCTTGTGCGGCCCGACACGATCGCGACAAAAAGCGAGTGCAACTAGAGATATGAGACAGAGCTACGACACCATGGCCTTCATACAACCACGCGCATATGCCAAAAGAATCTTGCAAGCTCTGAGCTAAGGAGTCAAATTCTTATGAACAAGTCTTCTGGATGTTCGTTATGGGGGACTCAGGGAATGCTGTCGCAGAACCCATGGAATGGCCATCCCATGGTCGCCGCGCAGAATTGAAAATTCCAGGTTGGGTGTGCGTCCACCATACATGTTTTGGCTCGGAAATGCCCTTGCTTCTGGTTCGGCAGTCCGTGGGGGAAGTTTGCAAACCGCCTCATTGGCTGCGCCTGGTGGAAACGTACCAGAGTTCCCCGCCAGGCCAGGAAAAAACGGTTCAGTAAAGCGCGGGAAAGTTGCGACTTCGCAGTGGTCTGGGGCAATATTCAAACGTAAACAGCTGTAAATACCTTGACCTGACCAATTGGTTTGCGTCGCAGTAGAGAGTGACAGCAAAAAACTGCTTTTGAGAATTAGTCAATCTATGTAGAAAATTCCATTACTCCTATAATTAGACGTTAGAGAGTTGCTACGCTTCCTATGACATCAATCAATCCCTATTTCAACGTGTTTGGGGGAAACATGAAGCAAAGAGTGCTTCACATTTTCCTACGTCAGTTGCAGTCGATGCTACAGCTGCTAATGCCATAATCTGTCCAAACTCATCCATCTTCTTGTTCCTCTCCTCCAGCAGTTCATCAAACCTCTTATCTTCCTCGTCCTTCTCCCCTGCCTCGTCCTCCGCATCGTCAATCACAACTGGTTCAGAAGCGTTCACAAAAGAGCCTGCCCATTGACCCGATCGGCGACGTGAAGCGCTAACAGTTGGAGCCGATTCTGTTGCCGCCACATCATCCCACGCCCCACCCCGCATGCTCCTCCTCCTACCACACCAAGCCTCCTCAACCTCTCCCTCTCCTGACTCCACCCCCACTTCCCTGAGCCTCTTCTCACCAACCTCATGCATCCCTCCAGCGCGATCCCTGCCCGGCAGCTGATTCGTGAATGCCATCACCACAGGATCAAAGTCAGCTGCCATTACAGCCACCTCCTGCACCCACCGCTCCCCCCCCTTGGCTGCTCCAAATCGCCCCTCCCCTGCTTGACGCCCAGCAAAAGGTTTAGTCAAAGGCAAAGTCGGATCATGTGGTACGGCTCTAGAATGTGACGCTTTTAAAAACGACCCTGTGAGACCATCAGGAGCACCAGCCCTGGCATTTTCTTCCTCATTCCTCTTTCCGAAGCCGTCAGCTGCCACGGCAGCAAGCATCTCAAACCCTGTCTCTGCCGCTCGTGCATCCACCTCATCCTCCCCTTTACCCCCTTCGCAGTCCCCTCTTGCATCGCCTTCCCCAGGGGCACCAGGGGGACCCCGACGCCCCCACAGGGCGGCACAGGAGGCCAGTCCAGAGAGCTGCGTGGCATCGCAGGTGAAGATTTCCTGCAGCAGCTCCGCATTGCTGGTGTACCGAGCCAGAGCCTCGGCCCGAGCCTTCTCTGCAGCTTCGTCGGCCTCACGGAGTCTCTGTAGGCGGAGGTTGTGTGCTCTTGAGGACTCCTGATGAGGGAGACAGGAGATAGAGATACAGAGGGGGGAGCACGTGAGCGAAGGTGAGCATGTGGAGTCAGGGCACACTGAGTCCAGAAGGAAGACAACCAAAGCAGCATGTGCATCCCCAAGCGCCAGGCGTAATCACAACACAACAACAAAGAAACCTCAACAGCAGGTTACAAGCGAGCCCATGCGGGGAGTGGAGCAGAACGCACCGCAGAGCACTGGGACAGCACAGCCTGCAGCGCCTTCATCTGCAGCTTCCGTCGCCTCTGCTTCTCCCTCTCTGCTGCCGCCGCCGCCACCGCTGCCGCCGTTGCTGCTGCAGCCGCTGCAGCCTTGGTATCAGCAGCACCTCTCCCCGGCACTGTTTGCTGTGAGCCCACTGCACCTGCTTTCACCTCTGCGATGGCGCCACCTGGCACAGCAGGACTTCTCTTGATCCCCACAGATCCAGCACCCTGTCCTGCTGGCCCAGGTGCTGCTGACCCAGGTGCTGCCCCAGAGAGGCCAGTGGAAGCACCACTGGTTCGGTTCTCAGCCTTTGCTGCAGCTGCAGGGGTCACTTGTGCGGCTGGCCGCTTGGGCAGAGGGGGCGGCGAGGTGAGTCGGGGCAGGCGGGAGGAAGAGAGGGCGGGGAGCTCGAGGGGGTTTTGAGATCCAGCCTGTGCTCGCCTTGCTTGCGGTTGCTGCGCCCGCTGCTGTGCCTGTGCGTGGCCCTGTGCCTGTGCATTTCCGTGTGCCTGTGCCTGTGCATTTCTGTGTGCCTGTGCCTGTGCCTGTGCCTGTGCTTGTGCCTGCTGCTGCATCTGCTGCAGTTGCGCTCTCTGCTGTTGCTGTGGCTTTGGCACTAGCTGCTGCTGTTGCTGCACCTTCCCGTGCTGCTGTGGGACCTGCACCGCCTGCACCTGTCCCTGCACCTGTCCCTGCACCTGTCCCTGCACCTGTCCCTGTACCTGCCCCTGTTTCTGCTGCAAGAACCCTTCCACCTGCTGCTGCAACCGCTGCCTCTGCGCATTAATCTGCTGCTGCCCCTGCTGCCCCTGCTGCGCCTGCGCCTGTTGTGCCTGTGCCTGCTGCTGCGCCTGTTGCTGTGCCTGTACCTGTCCTTGCGCTTGCGCCTGTTGCTGAGCCTGTGTCATCCTCGCCTGAGCTTGCTTAGCTGCTGCGCTCATAGGGGGTTTCACCTGCTGTCCTGCTCCCCCTGCCACCCCTGCCACCCCTGCCACCCCCGTCCCCCCTGCCATCCCCGCTCCCCCTGGCATCCCCGCTACCCCTGCCACACCAGGCAGCCGCAGCTGCCCACCCCCTTGCGCCTGAGCCACTGCTGCTGGCGCCTCTGCACCCCCCTGCCTCTGCGCCTGCGCCTGTGCCTGCGCCTGTCCTCTAGCCTGCGCCTGCTGCGCCTGCAGAGCACTCTGGTTCTGCACTTGCGCCTGCGCAGGGCGGGACGAGTTTGCCACCTGAGATGAGTTGCCCTGCTGGGCCGAGGAGCTAAGGTGTTGCGGAGGGTGCAGCTGATACAGCGGAAGCAATGCCGGGGGCAGCACCTGGGGCTTGGGAACCAGGGGCTTGTGCTGCGAGTGGTTCTGTGCATGCATGGCGGCGCTCTGTTGTTGTTGCTGCTGCTGTATTTGCATCTGCTGCTGTTGCTGAAACGTCTGAGAGAGCAGCTGCCTCTGCTGGGGAGTGAGTTTCTGAAGCAGCTGGTCCTGCTGCAGCGCTCTCTGCTGCGCCACACTCAGCTGCTGGTCCACCTGCGTCGGCGCTGCCTGCTGTGCTTGTCTTAGCTGCTGCTGCTGCATTGGTTGCTGCTGTTGATGCTGTTGCGGCTTTTGCTGTTGCTGTTGGACTCCAAGCTGCTGTTGCTGGTGCTGCTGCTGCGGTAACAGTGGCGGATGAGAGTGGTTCTGCTGCTGCTGTGGTGACGAGGTCTGAACTTGCTGGAGCATTTCTGCCTGCAACTGCTGCTGCTGCTGCTGCTGTTGCTGTTGGGTATACTGTTGCGCTTGGCGCTGCTGTTGCTGCTGCAGCAACAACGGCTGCAGTTGCTTCATCAGCTGCTGCTGTGTTTGTACCTGCGAATTTCCCTGCTGTCCGTGTTGCCCCTGTTGCTGCTGCTGCTGCTGTTGTTGCGGCTGCTGCCGAAGTTGCTGCTGCTGCTGCTGTTGTTGTTGCTGCAGCTGTTGCTGCTGTTGTTGCTGCTGTTGTTGCTGCTGAAGTTGCTGTTGCCGCCGTTGCTGCAGCTGCTGCTGAGTCGCTGGCATGGGCTGCTGCGCAGGTGAAGGGAAGCTTCCCGGAGCTTGCAGCCCCTGCTGCTGCAGAGCTTGCATCTGCTGCGTTGATTGCTGCGCCTGCTGCGGGGATATTCTCGAAGCGAGTGGTGACGTTTGGTGCTGCAGCTGCTGCGTCTGCTGTTGCGCCTGCTGCTGCCCCGCTGCCTGCACTGGCCGAATGGCTATAGGCCTCGGTTGCTGGTGCACGCGCGGCGGGAGGGGGTGCAGCAGCGACGGCTTCTGCGGGGTGTGCTGCTGCTGCTGCTGCTGCTGCTGCTGCTGCTGCGCCTGGGGTTGTGAGTTCTGCTGCTGATTCGGCGTTTGACCCGCCTGTTGCGACTGCATCAAATGCTGCTGCTGTGCTTGGAGCTGTTGCTGCCTTTGGGTTTGCAGCGCCTGCTGCATCTGCTGCGGGGAAGGCTGCGGCGAAGCGGACACTTGACCAGGCGCCAGTTGCGGGGAAGGGGAGGCTTGTAGCGGCGGCTGAGGCGCTACCCGCGCTGACATTACCTGCGCAATCCGCGGAACTCTACCGGGCGCAGGCGCAACTGGCCGCGAGGCGGAAGCTTGCGAAATCGCGGGGTTCACGCTTGCGCCAGATGCGATGGCGGAACTAAATTGCGTTGCCTGATGGTTCGCGGAAATGAGTCCCGCTTGGGGGATAGTCGGGGGGAGAACGGAGGACGGGGCGAGGAGAGACGACGATAAGGGTGGTTGAGAGGGAAGTGTGGAGGCGAGAAGGGAATTCCCTGGTAGGGAGGGATTTGAGCGTCTGTCCATGAAAGTAACCAGATTCAAACGGAGGGGATAAAAGATACCCGATGCTGGTAAAAATGCGACTTTTGCTGTAGCGACGGTTGACCCGCTTGCCGATTTCGTCGATCTGTCGTCAAATGTCGTTATTCGAACTGCAGCTGCTCGCTAAGAGAAAAAGAGATCGTTGGGAAGCGGCCGTAATCTAGCGGCGGCGACGGTCGCGGAGACTAATGCGATCGATCTAAGGTGTGCTGCTCCAGGGGCGTAGACAGAAACTACCGGCTATCGTGAACGAAAAGAGAATGTTGACGGTAGAGGTAAGACAACTCCGCGGGGCTAGCTGACTGAAACCACGGATGGTGCTACCCTAATGCGTGACGACTAGCGGCAGAACGTCGAAGAAGAACTACCGCTTTAAGCTACGCAGTCTTGGTCTCCAACCTCGCCGCAAATAACGGACCACGATCCACGTGGCGACGACGACGTTCTAAAAGGAACACCTGAGCGAGGACAAGAGAAAACGCAGCAAATGGGAGGAGAAACAGAATGGAAGTAAGCTTAACGTCATGATTGAGAAACATACGAAACAACATGGCTGAAGCAGCGATAAACTTGACGTAATTATGCAAGTTAACTAGACGCTAGGGGCCAGTGTTGATAGTGACCAGTTTATTCCATCGAGCAAGGCAAGTGCAGAGACGATAAGAAAACAATAGGAGCAGCGATGGTGAACGGGGGAAACTCGAGGAATAAGAGAGGAAGCAGCCTAAGTCACGGATCATGTTGGTTTGGAACGATTGACGACTAAAACGACACGAGAGTCGAGACGGCGCAAACCAAGCTAAGCAACTATGCGAGCAATCGATTAGGTCTAAACACCAAGTGCACAGGGGATTGCGGCGGCGAGTTATAAAAGCAGGGAAGCGAACAGGCAAGTGGGGAGAGGTGCTCCGTGTTGACTGAACCTGGTGGGTTGGGCGGTTCGAGCCACGTCGGACATGGAGGGTGGAGCACAGCCGTGGGCGTGCGAGTGCGACTGCGAGTGACGATGGAGCGGAGGGAGCGGCAGGCAGAAGCAAGAGGCTATAGCTGAGAACAGCTGCACAAGCAGCAGCGGAACCCTCTAAAAGATGACTGCCTCTTTTTATCTGACAACCCAACCTGCTGCCCACCTTGAGGGTTTTACCGCCTCGATCCATTCCCAAGGCCTGGAAAGTTTTGTCTGAGATGCTGGAGATAGATTCTCGGCCGTCGATAGAGTTTCGACCTGCCCGAGGGTCTTGACATCTACAGTGATCGGCGAAAAAGCGCCCAGCTCGTTGGAGTGAATATCCGTCAGGTCGTGGATGTGTGTTCTTCGCATTGTTCGTTTGTTACCCGATAACCTGCACTGAAGGAGTGTTAACAGGGCACGGAATCTACAATATGACTGATAATTTTTGCTAAAAACATTCACTAGGGAGGTGTCTCTATGTCAGGTAAGATGGATGGCACAACATATTAGTGCAGATAACATACACTAAGATCTTTTCTGTTGGACTGCAGTGCCAGAACTTTCAATATTGTGTTATCTACGTGGAGGGGCCAAAAATCCCAATGCGTCATATGTGTCCCTTAGTGTGCGGTCAGCAATCTCATTGGCTCGTGCTGCTCCCCCTGCCAGCACCTCATCCAGATATGCTGCATCTGCTGTCACCTCCTCGTACCGTTTCTGGCAAATGAGAGACAGAAGGGAGGAAAGTGAGAGGGGTGGGTGGGCCGGAGGGGTAAGATGAAAGCCGAACGACCTCTTGTGAAAAAAAAAAAAAAAAAAAACAGTATTGATGCAGGACAGTGCTTGATAGAACTAGTGGAAACATGGCTTGCCTGGATTGGCTCTAGGTGAGCAACAAGGGCGTCTGCCAGCAGCGGCTTGAACTGCCCCCAGCTCAGCGCCCCCACCTCCTGTTCCACCTCCTGGCTTGCATAGAGGGGTTTGGGCCACATGAGAGGGGGACAGGAAGAGAGGAGGACAGGAAGAGAGGAGGAGAGGAAGAGATGGGGACAGGAAGAGAGGGGGACAGGAAGAGAGGAGGACAGGAAGAGAGGAGGACAGGAAGAGGAGGGCAGGAAGAGAGGGGGACAGGAAGAGATGAGGACAGGAAGTGAGGGGATAGGAAGGGAGGGGGATAGGAAGAGAGGGGGATAGGAAGAGGGGGATAGGAAGAGAGGGGGATAGGAAGAGAGGAGGACCACAAGGGAGGCGGGCACAAGAGAGGGAAGTGAGGACAAGGAGTGCATGCTAGGGGACAGGAAGAGAGGAGAAAGGAAAGATGGGCATGGGCATGGGTCGCTTTAAAGCGAAGGTACGAATCTAACTCTGCCGATACGAGAAAAAAATCCGGTCAGGTTGACGACATCATAAATGCTAGTAGAATGCGAATGCTCCCATTTGTTAGCTCTCCAGTCACCCTCTCCCATCTCCGTTTCCGCTCTCATTTCCACCCATCCGTTCCCCCTTCCCGTTCCCTGCCCTTGCCTCTGCCCTCTGGGCTGATCTCCTTGGTTCTCCCGGTGACGATCTGGTAGATGGACATCATGGCACTCTGGGCGCTTGGGGTGACTTACGAGTCGACTCAGTAGCCACCCCGCCCCTGCCCACTCCACTGACCTCCTTGGTTCTCCCGGTGACGATCTGGTAGATGGACAGCAGGTTCTGGCACTCGGGGCGCTCCGGATTGCCAAACTCCATGCTGCACGGGGTGGTTGAGTGAGGACGTGCCACGGGGAGTGGAGGGAGGGAGGGGCAGTGAAGCGAGGAGGAAGATGAAGGGTGCGAATGTGCACAGCACCTCGCTGTGGTGCACAAGGGCAGAAGAGGGAAAACGGGTGACCTGAACTGCATTCCCCCACTCAACCCCCATCATCCTCTCTCTTCTTCTTCCCGCATGGGGAAAGCCCGCATGGGGAAAGCCCGCATGGGGAAAGCCCGCATGGGGAAAGCCCGCATGGGGAAAGCCCGCATGGGGAAAGCCCGCATGGGGAAAGCCTGCATGGGGAAAGCCCGCATGGGGAAAGCCCGCATGGGGAAAGCCTGCATGGGGAAAGCCCGCATGGGGAAAGCCTGCATGGGGAAAGCCCGCATGGGGAAAGCCCGCATGGGGAAAGCCTGCATGGGGAAAGCCCGCATGGGGAAAGCCTGCATGGGGAAAGCCCGCATGGGGAAAGCCTGCATGGGGAAAGCCCGCATGGGGAAAGCCCGCATGGGGAAAGCCCGCATGGGGAAAGCCCGCATGGGGAAAGCCCGCATGGGGAAAGCCCGCATGGGGAAAGCCTGCATGGGGAAAGCCCGCATGGGGAAAGCCTGCATGGGGAAAGCCCGCATGGGGAAAGCCCGCATGGGGAAAGCCTGCATGGGGAAAGCCCGCATGGGGAAAGCCTGCATGGGGAAAGCCCGCATGGGGAAAGCCTGCATGGGGAAAGCCCGCATGGGGAAAGCCCGCATGGGGAAAGCCTGCATGGGGAAAGCCCGCATGGGGAAAGCCTGCATGGGGAAAGCCCGCATGGGGAAAGCCTGCATGGGGAAAGCCTGCATGGGGAAAGCCTGCATGGGGAAAGCCCGCATGGGGAAAGCCCGCATGGGGAAAGCCTGCATGGGGAAAGCCTGCATGGGGAAAGCCTGCATGGGGAAAGCCTGCATGGGGAAAGCCTGCATGGGGAAAGCCTGCATGGGGAAAGCCTGCACCACACCGGGAAAGCCCGCGTGGGGAACGGGGAATGCCCGCAGCCCGCACGAGGGAAAGCCCGCACGGGGAAAGCCCGCTCGGGGAAATCCCACTCAGGGAACGCCCTCCATACCACCACTCCCACCTTCCCACTGCCCCCAAATCAGAACACCGGCTTCTCACCGACGCCCTCTCTCACCCAACCACCCTTGCTCACCCAACCACCCTTGCTCACCCAACCACCCTTGCTCACCCAACCACCCTTGCTCACCCGGTGAAGCTGTCAGTCTTGCAGCGCTTGATCTTGTTGGCTATCACCTGCACTCAGCACATCGGCCAGGGAGGAGCGGCAGAGGTGAGGGGGGGTTCAGTTCAGCGGCCGCCTAGGTTGGAGTGGAGCTGAGCGATGGGCAAGGCGGGACAGCTATGGATGCTGCGAGCAGTAGAGGTGGGGTGAGTGGAGAGGGAGGGCATGAATGAGGACGCGAGCGAGGAAAAAAGGATAAAGGTGCAGGACGAGTGGAGGAAGGGAGGGCGTAGACGAGGGCAGTAGGCAAGAGGAGAAAGTGAGGAATAGACGGAGGAGGGGTGTAGGAAGAGAGGGCGCACTTGAGGAGGGTCGAGCAGGTTAATTCGGGACATGTCCGACGGGGCTGACTTGGACATCTGCACGCATGGTGGTGCAGTGCAGTGACAGGGGGTGGAGCTCGAGGGCAGAGGTGAGAAGGGCGTTGTGAATGGGGAGTTCATGTGGGCACTTAACATGCACGTGGCATGAGAATGGGATACTGATGGCCTCTTGAGTAGAAGTACGGGCAGGATGACAAGTGATTCTGCATGGTATGAGCCTGTGTACTGGCAAAGAAATCCGTCATGAATTGCTGATGTGAAATGAAAGGGGGAGGGAAGACATAAACGGTTGGACTGTTTACCTTGGAAGTGCCGTCTGTGAGGGACATGATGCGAGCTCCAGCAGGGGGGATCATGGCTTCAGGCACCTTGAACACCCTGCCGCCCCGCCTGTGCATGGAGGGAAGAAGGGCAACAGCCAGCAGTGGGGGGAGAGCAGAAGCTGCCTCTCTATTTATGGGGCGGACTCGCAGAGCAGCGTGCGTGGGGAGGGGAAAAGCGCCATGCGATGCATGTGTGGGTGTGCGGTGTGGAGAGGGCGAAGTTCCATGAGCTCGTACTGGGGTGTGGTTTATTGCTAAGGGCCATGCATGCGAGTGCGGTTGTGGTTTACAAAGGCCTTATGCACGTGCGTGTGGAGTGGACCAGGGGACGTACCCTCCACGCTTCTTCCACTTGCGGCCGCCATAGAGGTTGTTGATCCGTGCAGCCACATCCCTGGTGAGCTCCAGATGCTGCCTCTGATCCTCGCCCACCGGTACCACATCACACTGCATGTGGCAAGCATTTAAGGGACGCACACATGGCAAGGCAAGGAGAAATGAAGAGAGTGGCCACACATATGAGAAGCAAATAAGCACCTGGAGACGAACCTGGGCGGTGAATGAGCACCTGGAGAAGCAACTGGGCAGCGAAGTGACGAACCTGGTAGAGGAGGATGTCTGCCGCCATGAGAAGGGGGTAGGTGAGCAGCCCTGTTCCCACGTCCTCGCCCTGCATGCTCGCAGAGGGGGGGCGGGGTGAGAGAGGGTGGACAGACCAGGTGTGCACTGAAGGGTGTCATTCGGGCCAAGAGGGGTCTCACAACAAAAGGTGCTCTAACAAATCAGTGGAGGTGGTAACGTAATCGCACAGCCTACAAGCCTGCAGGTGGGGAGGCTCACCGCCTTGCAGGCCTTCTCCTTGAACTGATACATTTTATTGAGCCACGACATGAATTGACTCAAAACTCAGTAAGTGCAGTCTCACCGCCTTGCGCGCCTTCTCCTTGAACTGAATCATCTTGTTGAGCCATGACATGGGCGTCGTGCACGACAGCAGCCACGTCAGCTCCGCGTGTGCTCGTACGTGCGACTGTACAAACACGGTGGCCTTGGAGGGGTCCACCCCGCACGCCAGGTACATGGCTGCTGCTGTGCGCGATGAGCGTGAGAGGTCGTCCACGTCATGGGGTAGCGTGATCTGCAGGTGGGGAGACAAGCAGGAATGATGGGATTACTGGGTAGTAAGAGGAGTGAGCTAGGACGAGAGAAAGGGACGTTGATACAAAAAGTGCAAGATACGATAGGGTTGTAGGCAGAAAGAGGATTGAAATAATGGCTTGATGAGGAACGGGACACGAGTTGGAGAGGCAGAATGAGGGCGTGGGATAGGGAACGAGGAAGCTAGCCAGACAATGAGGGTGGGGGGACCTGGAATGAGAGGCGAGAGCAATGGCAGCCAGGAATGATGCGTTTCTCTTGCTTTTGCAGCGTTAAGTGCAATGAGGTCCTGATAACAGCGGCAGGCAGGGATGCTGTTGTTGCAAAAAGGACCCTTTTGATGTACACATCATTGAAAGGTGTATAAAGCAGCACTTACTGCGTGCAAGTCGACCACAAAGAGGAATGTGTCACACTCGTCCTGCACTCCCCCACACACACATGCATTGTCGCATACGCATGATATGCCATACCATGCAGTGTCACGCCACGCCACGCGATGAAATAGCAATAAGGGAGAGAGATTGATGGAGTTGTGTCGTCAAGACACACCACGCGGACATGACCAGAGCTACAAACGTTTTTCACTGCGGAACCGGGAAGTCTATCTAACGAAATTAACTCCTGGATGATGGCTGACGCACCTGCAGCGGGATCCAGTTCTTGATTGCGCCCAAGTAGTTTCCCAAATGAATGCTTCCCGTCGGCTGGACGCCTGAAACGAGACGCTTTCTAAACAGAGTACAAACGAGAAGGAACGAGCGGAGGAGAAAACGGGGGACTAGCTCACGCGCAAGGCTCAATCCGGTATCAAATCCAATTCAGATACAACGGTCCACCAGACGACCCCAGAGCAGCAACCAGGCGGTTTTCGATAAATCCTAGAAAACCGGCTGTTTTTTTGCCACGTGCTGAAGCATTGCCTGCAGCCGACCTACTCCAGGGACCTTCGCTCTCTCACCTCACAGCAGCCTTCCCCTCGCTCGATCCCGCTCCGCCTGACTCGGCCGAAACGGTCGGCTCAGATGCTCCATTCACGGGAGCTGCCTGTGCGACGGACACGCCGCTGCTTCCGCCCTCCGCGCTCGACGCTGCTGCTCTTATCGACGAGCAGAGGGTTCTAGAACCGGTTGATTTGAGGGTTACGGGGGTGTGGCGTGGAACAGGGGTTATGGAATTTGCGGACGAAAGGAACGGTCTAGATGATAGTAGGAGAGACTCATCATTCGGTGAACGTGAAATTCGTGAGTCTAATCTTCTAGGCGACGACGCTAATGCGGAAGTGGCAGGCGACGATGTTAATGCGGCAGTGGCAGGCGACAATGATGTGGCTGCCGATTTGATTGCTCCGAGACGGAATGGCGACCGAAGCGCAATCATGGCTGGCAAGCGGTGAAGCCGGCCAAGAACAAGCATCCAGCGCAAGAAGTGTAGCTCCGATCGCCTCCTAGCCTAACGATGTTGAAGCCGCAAACAAAAGCCTAGCCTACTAAAAAAACAATGGCTTCGGGATTCAAGGTTGTTCGCACAGCGACACAACACACAATTGCGTCGCAGGAGCTGCGCGCGCGACCCAGCATTGGGATTGTGCGCCCCTGGTCAGATTGTGGTGGCGAGTAATTCGTCCACGTGTTTCGAAGTGCCACCACAAATTGCGTTCGCGATTTAGAGGCATACCAGAAGTACTACTGGTATCAGCAGCAAGGTGTATATTAAACCGCTTTCCATATATATAAGATACGTACTACATATCAGCTCAGTCATGTCATCATATCCATAGCTACATTTTAGTCGTCACACACGGCTCTGCTGCTTTCGGCTCATGGACAAGCTCAGCAGCATTTGGTTTTAACAAAGCAAGCAAAGAGGCTCCCAACGGCTTGCTGGCAGACAAAGCGGTGTGTAACACATGGAGCGGCATAAGATGATGGGGGAGAAGGTAAGGGAGACGCTGAGTGAAGGGAGAGGAAGGCATAGGTGGGACAGGCACGGTACCAAGTCGGTGGCAATTTTCGAGAATAACAAGGTAACTTGCATTGGGAAACTGGACTGGCAAGGTGTGCAGAGGCTTACTTAACACGAAGCCAGGGGGCAGGGGGTGCAATTCCCCTTGCAGGCATGTCCATGCTTAGAGCAGCAGATGCAGTGGTGAGCGAGGGAGGTGAGGAGGCACAGAGGCTCGTGGCGGGGGTGAGGGGGAGGGTGAGGTGGCGGATGAAGTGCGTGAAGCACGCCTGCAGGGCATCGCTGCTCTGCTGCTCCGCTGGTGCAGGCAGGGAGGAGGCAGGAAAGGAGGCACAGGGGGAGGGAGAACGGGGGGAGAGGCCCAACAGGAAAAGGGAGGGAAGATGCACAAGGATGGATACATGAGCGCCAGGGACATGAGAGATGGTGCTGAATGCAGCAACAGTTGACCGACTTCAAAACGCCTGAGATTGTAGAGGTCACAGGTGTAATGGTGTGAGGGGCGCAAGCAGCGGGTGGTTACCAGAGGGGCTCAGGGAGAAGCAGAGGCCGGCAGTGGAGCCGTTTGGGGGCGATGCCGCGCAGGCGCGGTGCATGTGGACAGCATGGTTGTGGGTGAGCAGCGATGCCCTGTGGGGGGAGAGGCAGAACGGACGGACGGTGGCGGCAAAGACATGCGAGTCAGTCAATGGCGCATGATATGTGGCACGTGATGTGGCAGAAAGTGTTGCATGCAATGTGGCATGGCGAGGAAAGCCACCACATGGTGGGGTGAGAGGGATGGGATGGGACGAGGAGGAATGGGGCGAGTAGGAATGGGGCGAGGAGAGGGGGTTAGGCGGGTTCACCTGGAGGAGTGGGGGAAGATGGTGTGCAGGCGCGTGAGGAGCCTGGGCAGTGAGGGGCCTGCAGGGAGGGGCGGCAGCAATGGGGGGGGGACAAGTGCAGGGAGAGGGCTAGAGGGAGGTTGAGGGGCAAGAAAGTGCAGCGAAGGAAGGAGAGGGGGTGAGGTGAATGGGTAGTCATGTGGCTGCAGGCCTGTGAGAGCGCACTGATCACATCACATCACCCCCTTACCTCCCGTCCCTGCAACCACAAAATGGGCAGCGTTGCTTGTCACCATGTGCGCCATGTTGCCGCCCAGATCCGGAAACGCGTCTCCCTCAATCTCAAAGGCCTGCACGTCCACACTGGGCATGGCAGCAGCGCACACCACCACCACCACCTCCCGCTCTTCCTCTCCTCTCCCCTCCAGCCTCTCAGTCACACCATCCCCTCTAGACGAAACAGCTCCTCTTGCTGACAGCAACTCTTTTCCTTGCACGGTTCCATTGTTGGGCCAGATTCGCTCCTGTATGGAGTCCGCAAGCCCCTGCAGCTTGTACTGAGGCGCCTCTAAACGCGTCTGCAGGCCCTCTGCAAGCCCCAGAAATCTCCTGGAAGCTGCCTCCAGGCGCTGGGTAACCGCGCCCTCAGATTGTGCCACGTGGCCCTCTGTGATTGCTCGGATAGACTCAGCAAACGAGTTAGAGGGTTCTGCGAAAGGAGGAGCGGAGAGAACAGAGGAGGCGGTCACAGGGGAAGCCGCAGGGCTGAACTGGCCGCAGTTGAGCTCCCCAGTCACCTTCCCTGCCTCGTGCCTCTCCTGCGTGTCCTCCTCGCCCAGCTGCGTTCCCTCCTCGTGCGGGGCAAAAGCGGCCATTTCCCGGATGATGTGGTCAGCGTCTTCAATCAGCTCCAGCAGCACCACGCCTTCTATCACCTTGTCCGCTGCCGCCGCCATCACCACCTCCTCCCACTCCAATGCCTCTCCCTCTCCCTCCCCCTCCCCCTCACCCTCATCTGCATCAGCATCATCCCTGCTGTGGTTCCCCATGCCATGCGCATCGCTACGGCCTACTCTACCTGTGAGTGCCTCCCCCATGATCTCCCCCTCGCCGCCCCATGGCCCATGCGCCATGCTGCCACCAACCACGCACCCAAAGAAAGGAATGCTCTCCCCTCCCGCGCTCCCTTCTCCTCCTCCCCTTCCCCAAGCCCTCTCCACCTCTCGCCCCAGCGCATCCAGCACAGCGCCTGTTGTGGATGCACCTGCCTCAGATGCACCTGTTTCAGATGCACCTGCCTCAGATGCACCTGCCCCAGAAAAAAATGCAGCCACCACGGATGGCGAGCCGCTCAGCCTTGCAGCAAGCTCTCTCACTGCCGCCGCCGCCGCTGCTGCTGCTGCAGCTGCTTCTCTTATTGCTGTTTCTCTTGATCCTGCTTCTGCTGATGCTGATATTGTCGGTCCACCAATAGAGAGACGATACGTGGCAGTCACATACGTGGCTGTGCCAAGAGCAGTCGAGACGTTGCTCTCGTCCACTGCTACAGCCGGCGCGGCGTCTGTAGCGGCTACAGATGGTATGGTGGTCTCTGTAACAGTAGCACATGACGCAATTTCACCCACTTTCTCACGGCCATACCGCATGTCACTTGCTGAATGGCTCGTACCGCTTGAAACGTCACCATCTCGGCAATCCCTAGGATCCGTGCGACTCGATCCAAACGCAAGGCCGCTCAAACAACCGCTACTACAATCCATGTCACCATGGCGCATTCCCGTGCCGCCATCATTATCATGGTAGCGATCAGCACAGCTGCTGGAATCGGATCTGCCTGTATTCCCTCTCGGATTCTCATGGACATCAGCGTGCCCCGTGGCCGTCGTGACATCCTCTCCCGCCCTGTCTCCGGCACCTGTGACGGTCAGCCGTCTGTCCAGCCGGTCAAGGTGCTCTGAGCCGGCAAAAGTAGGAGTTGAAGGTAATTCTGCCGGCGCGTGCGGGGAGCCGTCGGATTGAGTTCGCGTTGAAGGCGCAATTCCAGAGTCTGCCTCTGAGGAGGCGACGGAGGATAGGAAGCGCGCGCTAGTGCGCGGATAGCCGCGCGGATCTCCCCCCAAGAACAAGCGGTCGACTTCCGCGCGCTCGGCGGGTGCGGAGTGACTGAGACCGCATTCTGGCCGTCCTATCTGACGGCCACCCGCGAGCAACCGCGACGGCAGGAAAGCATTGCCGGACTCGCCGAGCCTAGCTCCGGACCTAACCGCGCGGATGAGCGCGACGTGCCTCGCCATTAATGCAGATTCGATGAGTGATTGCCCCCCGGCAAACACACACAGTGCATGAACGGAAGGAAACGTATATCCGGTATGAACAGCCCGAGCTTCCACTTTGCTTTCGATAACAATCAAATCAGTGACATTAAATTGTGAATCAGAAACATTAGAGCCACATCAGCTGGTCAGATATCCACCCTATCAAGTCCACAAGTACGGTACACCTAGCATTGAATCTACTTCTCTACAACACGTCAATTTAACAGAAACAAAGAAAGCAATGCAGGCAACTCCTGCGCTCCAACTGAGTCGAGTCTAGAATGGGAACGAGGAGGCGCACGCATGTTGAGAGCATTCCTGTTGCGTGCACCTCCACGCAAGAGGAATTGCCGCATGACAATGATGTCAAGAGTGCACGTGAGTGAGGCCCAGCCAATCACCCAGTGAGGCGCGCAGCAATGAGGTCGTAGCGAGGCGAGAGAGACCAGCCACCCACCAGGGCAGCCCCTCTCACTCACCTTCTTTTCTAAATAGCGTGTCTTGGTGCCCATCCTACACCCCTGCCCCTCCTGCTCCTGCTCCTGCTACTGCCCCTCTGCTGATCCCCCACCAGCTGTGCCGGCACCTGAGGCAGCACCGGCACTGGCAGCAGCAACAGCAGCAGAAGGGGCAGCAGCAGCAGCATTAGTGCCGTTGGCAGCAGACTGAGGAGCAGTTACGGCAGCACTTCCAGAGGATACTGCCCCTGATGTTGCTGCTGATGGGGCTGCTGCTGATGCCACTCCTCCTGCGGCCTTCTGCACCCCCCCTGCTGCCACCTTAAGGGGCGAAACACCTGCTGCCTTTGCACCAGCCGCAGCAGGGGAAGCAGAGGCAGCAGCAGAGGCAGCAGCAGTGGCAGCAGCAACGGTAGGAGCATGGGGAGTGGTGGCAGGAGGGCCCCAGGCGAGAGTGAGTGCATCACCTGACGCCAGCACCCTCCCGTTCATATACGCATACTCCGCTACGGGACGAGATGCAAAGCGCACGCGGACGGCGCTGGTCGGCGTGACAGCTGTGCCGCCGCCCTCCACCTCGACGCTCACCACCTCCCCACACGCACTGAAGTGCTCCCATAGCATGCTGGCCTGCACGGTGGGATGAGAATTGAAGGGGAAGGACAAAGGAGGGGAGTGTGATTGCATTGTTTGACTCCAAAAACTGCAACCAGCGTGCCCCCCCCTTGCTCACCTCAGTGATGGCGTCAGGAATGGGCGGTGTGACGCGCACCACGGTGGTGCGATTGTCCAGTTTGAACTTATTCCCCCACGCGCCCCCACCCGCTCCCGCCCCCCCCCCCCCCTCCGCTCCACCCGTAGTGGTACCCGCCTCCATAACCACCGTACCCGCCCCGCCCTCTCCCTCTGCCGCCCATGTAGGGTGCTGGGCCGGCAGGAGAGTGAGGGGAAAACGGGGCACTGGGAGACGCGCCCACTGCTTTGCCCCCTGCTGCTGCTGCTGCCACTGCCGCTGCTGCTCCTGCTGCTGCTCCCTCCGCCCCTGCTGCTCCTGCCCCCACACGTGCTGCCCCAGCGTCACCTGTAGTGGCACCTGCAGCAGGAGTTGCTGTACCGCCTGTTGCTGCCTGCGCTGCGCTGCCACCTGCTGCCGTGGAAACACCTGAAGCAGCACCTGGGGAGGCACCTGGAGCAGCAGCAGCAGCAGCAGTGGGCTGTTTCTGTTGGCTGGCCTCTTTGAGTCGCTCCAGGTACAGCCGGCGCTTCTCAATCTGCTCCCGCAGCAGCGCCTCTTTCTTCTTCTGTATCGCTCTCAACTCCTCCAACTTCGCCTTCGCCTTTGCTGCTGCCTCTGCTGGGTCAACTGCTGCTGCTGCTGCCGCTGACCCCCCTGCACTCGCCCCACCCTTCCCAGCACTAGCATCACCCTTGCCGCTCCCTTTCCCACCCTCCACCCCTGTCCCTGCTCCCGGGCCTCCTTCCCCGACCGAACCAGCCGCAGCAGCCGCTGCAGCGGCAGTCGCCGCTGCCGCAGCAGCAGCAGAGGCAGGATCAGGTTGAAGATCAAAGTTAGCCCAGAACACCTTAATAAACCTATTCCCCAGCACCGCATCTGGAGCTGCTATGGCCGCTGCTGCATGCTCCCTCGCGCCCAGCTGCACAAACGCACGGCCCTTGTCCCCATGCACCTTGATATCCACCACGGGACCAAACTTTGAGAAGTGCTTGATCAGGGATGCTTGAAGGCCCTTGCCTGCTGTGAGCTCTGACGGAATGCCGTTCACAAAGACGGTCATGTGGGCTTTCTGGTCGGAGTTCCGCTCGCTGCCTCCCCCACGGCCTCTCCCGCCCATGCCCCCTTCCCCTCTTCCTCTCCCCCCCCAGTCTCCTCTGCCCCCCCGCCCGGGCTGCCCCTGTCCCCCCTGCCAGCCCCCTTCCCCTGGTGGCCCTCTCCTCTCATACCCTCCCTGTCCCATGCCCGGTCCCATGCCCGGTCCTTCCTCCCCCGCTCCATTCCCTCCAAACTCCGGCCCCATTCCACCCCCGAAATTCCCTGGGAACTGCGGATTGTACCCCATGTTAAAGCCCCCGTCAGGAGTATATTCCATCCCCACATCCCCACCTGCTGCCCCCATGCCCCCATCACCACCGCCCATCCCTCCCCCGCCCCTCCCACCAGCACCTACAGGCCCAATCCGGTCCCACACGCTCACCTCCCCAGGCGCACCCCGCCTGCCCCCCGGCATGCGCCCGTTCCCGTCCGCCCCATCGCCCCCGTACGCCCGCACTTCCCTCATGCCCTTGGCCCTCTTGGAGTCATGCACCCACAGAGCCTCGTCCGGGTCGTAATGCTCCCCCTCGTCTGCCATCACCCCTTCCCCCCCGTCCACTGCTGCCGATACCCCCACCCCCTCCTGCTCCTCCCCGCCTTCCCCTGCCCCGCTCTCGCCTCCTCCTCGTCCCCCTCCTTCCCCTCCTCTTCCTCTGCCGCCCCTGCCGCCTTCTGCTCTCGGTCGCCGTGTGCCGGCCAGCTGGCTGGGCGGCGGCTGGGCGGCCGAGTTTGGCGGCATGCCGAGGGATTGTGGCGGGAGAGGAAGGTTGAGCTGCTGCAGGGACTGGGGTGGGGTGGGGGGGGTGGAAGGGGAAGCGGGTGCGTGGTTGAAGAGAGAAACAAACGCAAGGAGAAGATAAGAGGATGGAGAGAGATGGAGACTAAGGAAGGACATTGAGATGAAAGCGTGCGTCTAAGTAAGGTCCGCATGCTGCCTCATCTCACCCGTGTGCCTCCCTGTCACTTGTGCTGCTAACTGCACGTCCTCCGCCTCTCTGCGCATCTGCACGCCCCTCTGCACACCTACACACCCCTCCGTCTCACCTGCATGTCCTCCACAACGATGCGGTAGTTGCCGTGGTCCAGCGGGCACAGGTCGCCCTTCAGGCAGAACCCCTTCTCCTCAAAGTCAGGGCACCGCGCGCGCTTCCCCGTGGGCCCCCCCGAACCTGCTCCCCCTCCGCCCACCATTCCCGCACCCCCTTCCTCGCCTGCTCCCCTCCCGCCCCTTCCCCCTCCGCCTGCGCCCATCCTTCCCCCGCCCATTCCCGGCATCCCTCCCCCGCCCCCGCCCCCTGGGAACATTCCAAACCCCGGCCCCCCTGCGCCGAACCCTGGTCTGATAAGCCCCGGACCCCCTCCCCCGCCCCTCCCAGGGAAGAACCCCCTCCCCATGCCCCCGCCCATGCCGTTCCCCATGCCCGGACCTGCCCCTGCGATTCCCGCGCCAGGCATAGGCGCCCCAGGGAGGCCGGGGGGAGGGATCCCAGGCCCGACCCGGCTGGGTAACATACCAGGCATTGCGCCCGCTGCTCCCCCCATGCCCCACTGCTCTCCCCCCATGCCCCTCCCCGGGCCCCCATCAAAGCGCCCAGGCATGCCCCTGAGGAGGCCCGCGCGCCCCCCCATTCCCCCTGGCATTCCCCCCATGGGGAACCGCGGCATGCCCATCTGTGGACCTAGAATCGGCTGCCCCGGACCAGGTCCCCCCACGCGGGGAAAATCCCGCCCCATGGGCCCTCCCCTTCCGCCCATGCCGCCCCCATCCCCCGGCCTGAAGGAACGGGGGCCGTCGCGGCTGCGGAACGACCTGCCTGCGCCACCCCCGCTGAAGTCACCTCCTCTTCTATCCCGCGCGCCCTCTAGGCGCGAGTGCACGCTACCGCGCCCTTCCGCGGGATCTCTGCTGCGCGCTCCTTCCCCCGCCGCGCCTTCGTCGCGGAACGTGCGCTCGCCGCCTCTCCGCCTGTGCTTGTGGTTCCTGTCGTCGTCGTCATCGCTCGATTCGTCCTCCTCGTGCCGCTTCCGTCGCCCTTCCTCCTCCTCCTCCCGCTCCTCCCCGCCTGCTTCCGCCCTCTCTTCCGCCTCCGCTTCAGCCGCGGGATAAGACTCCCTCTCGCCCCTCTCCCCGCCTTTACCCTTATCTTCGTCCCGCTCCTTCTCTTCATCCCCCGATGCCCTCTCCCTCACCCCCCTTTCTCGCGACGTGCCACTTCTCTTGCCCCCTCTCCCCCTATCCCCCTCCTCATCCGCGCCCCGCTGCCCGCCATCTCCCCGCCTGCCTCCGCTCCTCCCTCCGCCTCGTCCCCCGTCCCTCGCAGACTCATTCGTTTCCGCGGGTTCCGCGTCGTCCCCCCGACTGCGCTTCTTGTCCGCGTCGTCGTCTTCCCCCGCGGTCTCCTCCTCCGCGTCTTCCAGCGAGATCTCCCCGCGCTCGAGGGCGTCGAACAGCTTCGCTACAAAACCCTCCGTTTCTGAAACCCGGCAATGAGGAAACCAGGAAAAAGGTATATTCTGGCGGGTTAACTAACGACAGAAGGGGTTTCCTTCATCTTACACACCCCAACCGCATGATTCTCTTGCATGACCCTAAAAAATCATTGGCGAAGTCAGGCACACGAGTTCCCCTCTTTCCCCCTGAAGCAAGCTAGATCATTAAACAAAAAACCTCCAATTTGCCGCTATGAGGCAAGCGACGCGAGCGAACAAGAGGATCTGGAATGAGACGATGAGTTAGGGCGTGACCGCAAATGAGAAAAACCGCGCGCGCGAATGGTTCTCTATAACGCACCTTCCGTGAGGTGGGACTGCCATTCAGACAATTCCATCTTACTCATGGGAAGTCGTGCGATTTATCATGCGTTGCGTACGACGCACCTTCCATGAGGGCCTAGTGCAATTGCTCATGATGGACCGCGCGCGACGTACCGTCGGTGAGGAAGTCCTGGAGCTGGTCGAGGCAGAGGCGGCGCAGCTCGTCGTGCGGCTTGCTGTTCTTCAGCAGCGCCACCACGTAGTTCGCCAGCAGCGCCGGATCCGCCTCCGATCTGCGCGCGCGAGCAATGCCAGTACACACCCACGAGCCACGGCATAAAATTTTGACAACTAGGGTTTCGATACTGCTAAGAACATGAAAAATGGGCTCTAAATGCATCGTCCTCGATTCGGAAAGGAATTGGAAGCATCAATTTAGGAGGCGGGAAGCAGTAAGGTTTAGCATTGAGCTTACATGGGCTTGAGAAGGTCGATCAGAAAGCGAAGGAGCGGAGAGTCCGCTTCCTCCTCCATCGTTAATTAATGATCCGCCGGCCGCTGATCACGACTCGCGACTGGAAGCCGCCTGCTATGGGTAATGTCGTTCTATTCGAACGAGTGCTGAAGCTGGGACCACGGACTATTCCACGCGGAAACTAGTGCGGGACTCGGCAGTATCTTGGGCGTTCAGCTGAATTATTGTGGAGAGGGAGAGTCTTTTTCAAGTGGTTGAGGTTGCGCTATATCGGGATACTCATTTTAGCGAGTCAATTGTCAATACATGCACACCACGATGTGCGGCTCAAATATATTTCTGAAACTTGAAATTTGTACCGCTCGCCCTTCCCTCCGTTCAGCTAGTCCGCCGCTAGGGGAGTTCACAAGCACGTTCCGCCTTAGTCCCGTGTCGCTGCCCGTCCCTTCGCGCGGCGGTGAGGCGTGGCATTAGCTTGAGCGTAGTCCCGTTGCTGTACGTCGTCGGATTCGCGTATCTAGGTCGTGATGGCGTTCCTAATGCCGAGCGTTCAAGCAGCGCCGTCGCTCCTTTTGACGAGCACCAGCGGAGAGGTGACGTCCTCGTTATTGCGACTCAAATCTCGCACCTCGTCCATCATAAAATCTGAAATTTTTGTAAAAATGCTGAGAAATGCATTTCCTTCTTGTGGTGGTTCCCTTTCTTTCGCCATTGCTGTGGCAGCTCGACGCGTCGTCCAGAAGTGTCTCGTGCCTGGCGACTCGCACGAAGCGGCGCCACGTGGCCGCATCCGCTTCCTTCCGCTCGTCCAATTTTCCGCAGCCGTCGCGAGATTCGCAGGAAGACCAAAAGCAGCCAGCGGGCCCGGAGGAATCACCGCGCGTGGGGCGCAGAGGCGTGGCTCTTGGCGGGGCTGCCGCCGCTGCCTCCGCGCTCGTCTCGTCCGTCGCCGTCACCCTGCTCCCTGCTGACGTGGCCGAGGCGACGGAGTCAAATTTCGCGGACAGTACGTGCAGCAGCCATGTGTGTGCCGCACAGCCTCCTGCGTTACTGAATGCACAAGCTTTCTTGAATGCCAATGGTGTGCATTCTGCCCCTCCCTCCCCCTCCCCCTTCCCCAAAACAACCCCATTTTCTCTCCCTCACTCCCTTCCCCCAACGCCCCTCCACTGTGTATGGGTGTTCGCGTGGGCGCGGCAGTGCCGGCGCTGAGGGGCAAGGACTACGGCAAGAGCCGCATGAAGTATGCCGACTACACTGAGACCGACTCCGGCCTGCAGTTCAAGGTGGGGTGCAGTGGGCAATGCAAGGTGGGGTGGGGGGGAAAGCGCAAGGTGGGGCGTGTTATGGAGCGTGTGAACTCAATACTACGTGAAATGAGCACGGCTGTTGCTGCAAAAAAAGCTCCTGCGGTGTAGCAAGTCCAATGGTCGATCTATGGGAATAGGATGTTGTAAGACTGCAAGTCATGGTGGCACTGAAGGTGATGCTGTTGTCGCATCACGATCACAATCGTTCCATCGAAGCGTGTTGAGCTGTGCGTTGAGACGTGATGGTCAGTGGTTATTAGTTAATGGTTCATGGTTAATGTCGCATGATGATGCTTCCCTCCCTGCCCGCGTGCCACCAGGACTTGAGGGAGGGCACGGGACCAACTCCTCAACCAGGCGACCTCGTTGTCGTGAGTGCGCCTCTCATTTCCTCTGCTTGACTTGTCTTGTGTGCTTTCCTTTCCACGCCACGTTTCCTGCCATACTTGCCGTGCCATATGCCCTGCCAGACCTTGCAAAGCCATTGCCCCTCCCCACCCTGTGCCCCGCACCCCACTTTGCGCTGCCCCCCTCTCTTTGCAGGTGGACTGGGCGGGGTTCACGATAGGGTACTATGGGCGCATCTTTGAGGCGCGCAACAAGGCCAAGGGCGGCTCCTTTGAGGTGCGTAAGACAAGGCTCACCCAAGGGACAGGAGGGGGGAAGCTGGGGGGAGGGGTCGGAACTTGCGAGGTTGGTTGGAGTGCGGGTGGGGGCGAGGGGCTGCCACGGCTTGTCACAGGCGCGCTTCTCAGTGACAGAGCCACACTCGCCTCCGGCTGATCCTTTCCCCCCTCCCTGCTGCGCCCGCCCCGTGTGTGTGTGGTGTGTGCAGGGCAACGAGAAGGACTTCTTTCGCTACCGCGTCGGCCAAGGGGAGGTGCGCCCCGCCACTCCCTCGCCCCCTTGCTACCACCCCTTGCCCACACCCTGCCACCCCATCACCCCGCCTGCTGCTGACACTGTGTCTGCTGTGCTCGCCATTGCCTGTTTCCGTGCCTCCGCCTCGCTGCCATGATTCACAATCAAGCACATGGCCATGCATGCTTCTCCCTGCATGCTCCAACCCTCTCGCATGAGCCCACCCGTGTGCCTCTTGGGTGCCGTGCATGTGGGGCATACCGGCACACGTGGCGTGCATGTGGGGCATACCGGCACACGTGGCGTGCATGTGGGGCATACCGGCACACGTGGCGTGCATGTGGGGCATACCGGCACACGTGGCGTGCATGTGGGGCATACCGGCACACGTGGCGTGCATGTGGGGCATACCGGCACACGTGGCGTGCATGTGGGGCATACCGGCACACGTGGCGTGCATGTGGGGCATACCGGCACACGTGGCGTGCATGTGGGGCATACCGGCACACGTGGCGTGCATGTGGGGCATACCGGCACACGTGGCGTGCATGTGGGGCATACCGGCACACGTGGCGTGCATGTGGGGCATACCGGCACACGTGGCGTGCATGTGGGGCATACCGGCACACGTGGCGTGCATGTGGGGCATACCGGCACACGTGGCGTGCATGTGGGGCATACCGGCACACGTGGCGTGCATGTGGGGCATACCGGCACACGTGGCGTGCATGTGGGGCATACCGGCACACGTGGCGTGCATGTGGGGCATACCGGCACACGTGGCGTGCATGTGGGGCATACCGGCACACGTGGCGTGCATGTGGGGCATACCGGCACACGTGGCGTGCATGTGGGGCATACCGGCACACGTGGCGTGCATGTGGGGCATACCGGCACACGTGGCGTGCATGTGGGGCATACCGGCACACGTGGCGTGCATGTGGGGCATACCGGCACACGTGGCGTGCATGTGGGGCATACCGGCACACGTGGCGTGCATGTGGGGCATACCGGCACACGTGGCGTGCATGTGGGGCATACCGGCACACGTGGCGTGCATGTGGGGCATACCGGCACACGTGGCGTGCATGTGGGGCATACCAGCACACGTGGCGTGCATGTGGGGCATACCGGCACACGTGGCGTGCATGTGGGGCATACCGGCACACGTGGCGTGCATGTGGGGCATACCGGCACACGTGGCGTGCATGTGGGGCATACCGGCACACGTGGCGTGCATGTGTGTGTGGGTGGTGGCAGGTCATCCCGGCGTTTGAGGAGGCCGTGGCATCCATGAAGCTGGGGGGAGTGAGGAGGTGAGGACGTGGGGGGGGGAAGGGAGGGAGGAGGGGGTGGGGGGTTGTTGAAAGGGAGTGCTCGATACACTGCAATTGATTCAGTGCCATCCATAGGGTATGGCGCGCATGCAGCATGCATGGTGCCATGGACCGGATTTAATCTCAACAGTACTGCTCTATTCCCGCATTACATGCCTCCCTTTGCCGTGCCTCATCTGCGGTGCACTGTGCACCAATGACTCCACGCCCTGCATGTGCCAGGATCGTTGTGCCGCCGGAGATAGGCTATCCCGACAACAACTTTAACAAGCAAGGACCCAAACCCACCACCTTCTCCGTCAGTGCCCTCTCCTCCTGCACACACACGCACTGCACCCACACGCACTGCACCCACACGCACTGCACCCACACGCACTGCACCCACACGCACTGCACCCACACGCACTGCACCCACACGCACTGCACCCACACGCACTGCACCCACACGCACTGCACCCACACGCACTGCACCCACACGCACTGCACCCACACGCACTGCACCCACACGCACTGCACCCACACGCACTGCACCCACACGCACTGCACCCACACGCACTGCACCCACACGCACTGCACCCACACGCACTGCACCCACACGCACTGCACCCACACGCACTGCACCCACACGCACTGCACCCACACGCACTGCACCCACACGCACTGCACCCACACGCACTGCACCCACACGCACTGCACCCACACGCACTGCACCCACACGCACTGCACCCACACGCACTGCACCCACACGCACTGCACCCACACGCACTGCACCCACACGCACTGCACCCACACGCACTGCACCCACACGCACTGCACCCACACGCACTGCACCCACACGCACTGCACCCACACGCACTGCACCCACACGCACTGCACCCACACGCACTGCACCCACACGCACTGCACCCACACGCACTGCACCCACACGCACTGCACCCACACGCACTGCACCCACACGCACTGCACCCATGCCGCTGCTCCTGTCCTCCATCTTCTGCTGTTTCTCCCTTGTTCTCGCCTACCTAAACTCACTGCCCCCTCGTTTTCCCCTCCGTCACTCCGTGCTGCTGCTTGCTGCGTGCCCCAGGGCCAGCGCGCGTTGGACTTTGTGCTCAAGAACCAGGGGCTCATCGACAAGACGCTTCTCTTTGACATTGAGCTGCTCAAGATCGTTCCCAGCTAGGACCCCCCACCCTCGTAAACTCATTCTTTCACCCCCTCCAGATAGCACCTCCCCCAGTTACTATAGAACCATTCACAGTGAACCACCTCTGAATTCATTTCTGAACGTGTCTGCCCATGCAGGCATGAATGAACGCTTCAATTCCCAGAGGTGGTTGTATGGAGTTATGTATAAACAGGGTCACCCACCTGCCTTGCGAGGCTGTTAGGATGAGAAGAGACACAATTCAGCATAGGTTACAACTGAGCAAACAACTCAGTGAGAACTTTCGGCTTGGTTCTTGTGCAAGAAAAACGTCGGCGCCTATGATTGACTTTTTTTGCCGTCAAATGCTTAAAAAGCGCATGGATCCCTATAGGCGTAAGCAAATTCATTCAACAACCTGAATGTTATTGCATATTTGAGAGGTCCACGTTCAAATACACCTATTAGAGATTTTTCGGCTTGGTACGTGCGCAAAGAAAAGTTTGGCGCCTATGATTTCGGCCGTTTTCTCCAACAAGTGCTTAGAAAGCGCATAGATCACTATAGGCGTAGGGAAAAGCATTCAACAACCTGAATGTTATTGCATATTCAAGTGGCCCACGTTCATATCCACCTATTAGACCATTTTCGGCTTGGTTCGTACGCAAGAAAAGTTCGGCGCCGATGATTTTGACCGTTTTTGCCGACAACTGCTTAGAAAACGCATGGATCACTATAGGCGTAGGGAAAAGCATTCAACAACCTGAATGTTATTGCATATCCGAGTGGCCCACGTTCAAATACACCTATTAGAGCATTTTCTGCTTGGTTCGTGCGTAAGGAAAAGTTCGGCGCCTATAATTTCGGCGTTTTTTGCCGACAAGTGCTTAGAAAGCGCATGGATCACTATAGGCGTAGGGAAAAGCATTCAACAACCTGTATGTTATTGTATATTCGAGTGGCCCACGTTCAAATGCACATATTTGAGCATTTTTGGCTTGGTTCGTGCGCAAAGAAAAGTTCGGCGCCGATGATTTCGGCCGTTTTTGCCGACAAGTGCTTAGAAAGCACATGGATCACTATAGGCGTAGGGAAAAGCATTCAACAACCTGAATGTTATTGCATATTCGAGTGGCCCACGTTTAAATGCACATATTAGAGCATTTTTGGCTTGGTTCGTGCGCAAAGAAAAGTTCGGCGCCTATGATTTCGGCCGTTTTTGCCGACAAGTGCTTAGAAAGCACATGGATCACTATAGGCGTAGAGAAAAGCATTCAACAACATGAATGTTAATGCATATTCGAGTGGCTGACGTTTAAAAACACCTATTAGAGCATTTTCGGCTCGGTTCGTGCGCAAAGAAAAGTTCCGCGCCTATGATTTCGGCCGTTTTTGCCGACAATTGCTTAGAAAGCCCATGGATCAATGTAGGCGTAAAGAAAAGCATTCAACAACCTGTATGTTATTGTATATTCGAGTGGCCCACGTTCAAATGCACATATTTGAGCATTTTTGGCTTGGTTCGTGCGCAAAGAAAAGTTCGGCGCCGATGATTTCGGCCGTTTTTGCCGACAAGTGCTAAGAAAGCGCATGGATCACTATAGGCGTAGGGAAAAGCATTCAACAACCTGTATGTTATTGTATATTCGAGTGGCCCACGTTCAAATGCACATATTTGAGCATTTTTGGCTTGGTTCGTGCGCAAAGAAAAGTTCGGCGCCTATGATTTCGGCCGTTTTTGCCGACAAGTGCTTAGAAAGCACATGGATCACTATAGGCGTAGGGAAAAGCATTCAACAACCTGAATGTTATTGCATATTCGAGTGGCCCACGTTTAAATGCACATATTAGAGCATTTTTGGCTTGGTTCGTGCGCAAAGAAAAGTTCGGCGCCTATGATTTCGGCCGTTTTTGCCGACAAGTGCTTAGAAAGCACATGGATCACTATAGGCGTAGAGAAAAGCATTCAACAACATGAATGTTAATGCATATTCGAGTGGCTGACGTTTAAAAACACCTATTAGAGCATTTTCGGCTCGGTCGTGCGCAAAGAAAAGTTCCGCGCCTATGATTTCGGCCGTTTTTGACGACAATTGCTTAGAAAGCCCATGGATCAATGTAGGCGTAAAGAAAAGCATTCAACAACCTGAATGTTATTGCATATTCGAGTGGCCCACGTTCAAATACACATATTAGAGCATTTTTTGCTTGGTTCGTGTGCAAAGTTTCGGCGCCTATGGTTTCGGCCGTTTTTGCCGACAAGTGCTAAGAAAGCGCATGGATCACTATTGTCAGAATCCCAACCACTAGACCATTGGGATAAAAGGGCTTGTTTCAGTAGCGGGTCAGTGCGCCCATAACCCCCCAGGCTAACATGCCTGTAACCCCCCAAGGATCAATCGGGGATCTCACAGTGCAGCTCTACTGACAACTATAGGCGTAGGGAAAAGCATTCAACAACCTGAATGTTATTGCAGATTTGAGTGGCCCATGTTCAAATGCACCTATTAGTGTCAGAATATTATAGCTCATGCATATTGTGTAGGCTATAGTGGGGTAGCCCATAAGGGGTACAACCCAATTAGGGTTAGTACTTGTACCCAATTCATTCATAGTTCATTCATTCCTTGTTTCTTCTCATGGTATCGAGCAGGTTCCCTCGTGGGAACTGTTCCTAGGGCCCACCGTTTTTTTTTTTTCCTGCCCGGAGCGCACTCAGCCCCTGCCCGAGTCGTGCTCCCCTCTCTCGCGCCGCCCTAGCGGCCCCTTCGCGCCGCCCTCGCGGCCCCTTCGAGCCGCCCTCGCGGCTCTGTCGCCCTACCCTAGCGACCCCGCGGCCCCACCCTCGCGGCGCCGGCCGCCTCCCTTCGCGGCCCCGATCCGCCGCCCTCGCGCCCCCCCCCCTACTCCGCCGCCCTTCGCGGCCCCTACTCCGCCGCCCTCGCGGCCCCGATCCGCCGCCCTCGCGGCCCCGATCCGCCGCCCTCGCGGCCCCGCTCCGCCGCCCTCGCGGCCCCGATCCGCCGCCCTTCGCGGCCCCGATCCGCCGCCCTCGCGGCCCCTACTCCGCCGCCCTCGCGGCCCCGATCCGCCGCCCTCGCGGCCCCGATCCGCCGCCCTCGCGGCCCCTACTCCGCCGCCCTCGCGGCCCCTACTCCGCCGCCCTCGCGGCCCCGATCCGCCGCCCTCGCGGCCCCGATCCGCCGCCCTAGCGGCCCCGGCCCCTGCTCCTACGGCCCCGGCGCCTGCTCCTACGGCCCCCGCGCCTACTCCTACGAGCAGCCCAGCCGCCGAGCCGCCCAGCAACCGAGCAGCCCAGCCGCTGAGCCGCCGAGCCGCCCAGCAACCGAGCCGCCCAGCCGCCGAGCCGCCCAGCAGCCGAGCCGCCCAGCAGCCGAGCCGCCCAGCCGCCGATACGCCCAGCAGCCGAGCCGCCCAGCAGCCGAGCCGCCCAGCCGCCGAGCCGCCCAGCAGCCGAGCCGCCCAGCAGCCGAGCCGCCGAGCCGCCCAGCAGCCGAGCCGCCCAGCCGTCGAGTCGCCGAGCCGCCCTGTAGCCGAGCCGCCCTGCAGCCGAGCCGCCCGAGCCGCCCTGTCCGGTAAGAGCAGCGCCTCTCTCACAGCACTGCCCTCACCCTACTGTTTGCACTGCTAGTCTACTGCTGTCATGGCTACCCCTAGTGTCCTCGCTTTTGACGCTGAGGGTCGGGCCATTGACTTTGAAGTCTGGATAGATGACCTGCAGCTTTTCTTACAGTGCGACAGAGCAGACGGCCTCTCCCTCTTTGACCTCACTTCTGGTGCCTCTCCTGCCCCCGCTGCTGATGCTGACGCCACTGTTCGCTCACAGTGGGCCACGCGCGATGCTGCTGCACGTCTTGCTGTGCGTCGCCACCTACCTACCTCTGAGCGTGCGCACTTTAGCCAGTACAAGAGTGCTCAGACCTTGTACGACGCTGTAGTTGCACGCTACTCCTCCCCTGCCACTGCTGCACTGAGCCGCCTCATGCTACCGTACCTCTTCCCTGACCTTGCTGCCTTTCCCACAGTCGCTGACCTCATTACGCACCTCCGCACTAGTGACACTCGCTACCGCGCTGCGCTTCCTGCTGAGTTCTGCGCCAAGAACCCCCCCCCCATGTACATCACCCTCTACTACATAGTCACCCGTCTCCCTGACTCCCTTCGCGTAGTCAGGGACCACTTCCTCTCGGTTTGCCCCACCACTCTCACCGTTGACCTCCTCGAGAAGGCCCTCCTAGCAGCAGAAAAGAGCATAGTCGCTGTAGGAGCCTCTCGTGGTGACCCTCGCACCCCCATCTTTGAGGGGTGTTCCCCCTCCCCTCTTTTGCCCTCTGTTGCCTCTGCTGCTGCGGCCGACCTCGCTGGTTTGGAGTCGGTTGGGGCAGCGTCTACCCCTAGCGGGAGACGCCGCCCTGGCAAGGGCAAGGGGGGCAGGGGCGCTGGAGGAGCTAGCGGGGGCGGTGGAGGCGGCGGTGGAGGCGGTGGAGGAGGTGGGGGTGGCGGTGGGGGTGGTGGCGGGGGTGGAGGTGTAGGTGGCGGCAGTGGAGGCGCAGGCGGCAGCGGCGGTGGCGGAGGGAGCGGAGGTGGCGGCGGTGGAGGAGGAGGCGGCGGAGGAGGTGGAGCTGGTCGGGGTGGCGCTGCGCAGAGGGTCAGCTCCGGTGGTGGTCAGCGCCAGCAGCAGCAGCAGCAGCAACGCACTCGTGACGTCCCCTCCCCTCAGCAGCTCCGTGAGTGGTACACTGCACGCCAGAGGGGTGGGGGTACTGGTCCGTGCACCTACGTCCTGCGCACCGGCGACCGCGCGGGTGAGCAGTGCGGAGGTGCGCACTCCACCCAGCGCTGCTTTGGCCGCCTGACGGACGCTTGGCGTCACCAGTTCCCTGAGGCCACTGAGATCCCCCGCTGGGGTGAGCTGTCTAGGGCGGGTGTAGCTGTCTTTGACCTTGACTTTGATGCTATTCTTGCTGCCATGTATACTGTGACTATTAGTGATGAGGGTGACTGTTACCGGTGTTTTCCGCCCGACCCGGGCATTGAGACTGCTGCTCTAGGTACTGGTGAGGCTGCTGCTCTAGGTGCTAGCGAGGCTGCTGCTCTAGGTGCGTCTGCTCCCTCAGGTACTGGTGAGTCTGCTCTCTCAGGTTCTGCGTCGGCTTCGGCCTCCCACACCTTCACCCTTGACTCGGGGGCTTCTCGCTCCTTCTTTCGAGACCGCACCACACTCACGCCGCTTGGCCGGCCAGTTGCGGTCTCTCTGGCAGACCCCTCTGGGGGTCCTGTCCTTGCTCACTTCTCCACTGTCCTCCCGTGTCCGGCGGCCCCCTCTGGCACCCTGTCTGGTCTTTACCTCCCCTCGTTCTCTACGAACTTGGTGAGTGGTGCTGACCTACAGGATGCGGGGGTTCACCAGTTCACTCCTGCGAGTCAGCGGGTGACCCACTGCACGGACGCTCGGACAGGCCGACACCTGGCCACGTTTACACGTCGGCCGAGGTCGAGCCTGTACACACTGACCACTGCGTCTCCTCCAGTCCCTGCGTCTGGTCAGGTAGCTGCGTCGGGTCAGGTGTTTGCTGCAGCGTCCAGGTCTGGTCCTGAGTCTGCCCCCTGCTCGTGTCGCCTCCTGTCTCACGAGACTCTCCTCTGGCACCACCGCCTTGGTCACCCCTCCCTGCTTCGTCTCCGGAGCATGGCCTCCCGTGTCCTTGTCTCTGGTCTTCCCCGGTCCCTCCCTCCACTTCCTCCGGGGCCTGGCCCTACCTGCGTCCCCTGTGTCGAGGGACGACAGCGGGCTACCCCTCACTCCTCCCAGTTTCCTCCGACAGAGGCCCCGCTGCAGACGCTTCACATGGACGTGTGGGGCCCGGCCCGCGTCCGTGGACAGGGTCACGAGCGCTACTTCCTGCTGGTGGTTGACGACTACTCGCGTTACACCACAGTCTTCCCCTTGCGCAGCAAGGGTGATGTCACTGAGGTGTTGATCGACTGGATCCGCGCAGCTCGTCTCCAGCTCAGGCGGAGCTTCGGCTCAGACTTTCCTGTTCTGCGTCTGCACTCTGACAGAGGCGGAGAGTTCTCCTCTGGCCTTCTGCGAGCCTACTGTCGTGCACGAGGCATCCGCCAGACCTTCACGCTTCCGGACTCTCCGCAGCAAAATGGGATTGCTGAGCGCCGCATTGGCATGGTCATGGACGTCGCCCGTACGTCCATGATGCATGCGGCTGCCCCCCATTTTCTGTGGCCGTTTGCGGTTCGGTACGCGGCGCATCAGATCAACCTTCAGCCCAGGGTCTCCATGCCGGAGACCTCCCCAGCCTTGCTGTGGACGGGGAAGGTTGGCGATGCGTCTGCGTTCCGTGTCTGGGGATCTCGGGCGTTTGTCCGCGACTTGTCTGCGGACAAGCTGTCCCCTCGTGCTGCTCCTTGCGTCTTCCTGGGTTTCCCCCCTGACGCCCCAGGGTGGCAGTTCTACCACCCCACCTCTCGCCGTGTTCTGTCCTCCCAGGACGTCACGTTCGACGAGTCGGTCCCCTACTACCGCCTCTTCCCCTACCGCACTCCGTCCCTTCCCCCGCCACCACTCTTCCTTGTACCAGGTCCCCCCCCGGTAGACCCCCTCCCCCCTCAGGGTCCTGCCCCTTCAGGTGTGTCCCAGGTAGACGCTGTTGAGCCTGTCGAGGTCGCTGGTGACTCTGGTGCTGCTGAGGGTGCTGAGCCTGGGGGTGCTGACTCTGGGGGTGCTGAGCGTGTGGGTGCTGACTCTGGGGGTGCTGAGCGTGTGGGTACTACGACTGGGGGTGCTGAGCCTGGGGGTGCTGCGTCTGGGGGTGCTGAGCCTGGGGGTGCTACGCATGGAGGTGCTGAGCCTGGGGGTGCTGCGTCTGGGGGTGCTGAGCCTGGGGGTGCTACGCCTGGTGGTGCTGTGCCTGGCGGTTCTCCGGGTGCTCCTTCTCGCCGGGAGCCACTCTCTCCCCAGGAGCTGCGTGAGTGGTTTGCCCGGCGCTGGAGGCGAGCTGCTGGAGCTGGAGGTGCTGCGGGTACTGGAGGTTCTGTTGCTGCTGAGAGAGCTGGTGCCACGGGTCCCGGAGGTGCTCGTACTGGGAGTACTGGAGCTGCTGGACCTGCGGGTACTTCTGGAGCTGGAGTTGCTGCGGGTGTTGGCGCGGAGGCTACTGCTGTCGGTCCTGGAGGCGGTCCTGCTGGGGGTACTACTGGTGCTGCTGGGGGTTCTGGAGCTGGAGCTGCTACTGGTGCTGGTGCTGCCACTGGGGGTGCTGGTGCTGTCCCTCCTGTGTCTGGAGTCGCCGCGCGGCCTCGGCCGTACTTCGTTCCGCTCCTTCAGCAGGTTCTTGGTCTCCCGCCTTCTACTGGTCCTCCTCCTCCCTTAGAGTGTCCACAGCCTGTCCCGTCGCAGTTACAGTTACAGCCGGCCTCCCCACTGCCTGGTCCGTCTCCCTACACTGGTCCTACTGGAGGTCTTGCTGAGCGTCGTGAGCCTGCGTCTCGCCCTGCGTCGCCTGTCCGTGCTGCTCGCACTAGTGGTCGCGGTTCGCGTCAGCGTCCTCCTCCTGTCCCTGGCACGCACCGGATGTCTCTGCGTCCGTCCACTGCTCCTCTGCGTGCCCCTTTGCCTTCTCCTCCTGAGTCTTCTCTTCCTGCTCTTGCCGACCCGGAGTCGGACTCTCTTCGTGCTGCCAGTCCTACTGTCACGCGTCTCCTTGCTACTGTTGTCACTGACCCTTCCTTTGAGTCCACTGCTGCGTCTGCCCTAGTTGCTGAGCTCGTCGACTTTGCTGCTCGCTGTCGCCTAGACTACATCGCCAGTCTTGTTGCTGAGTCTGAGTCTGTCTGTCCTCCGTCCGTCG
The DNA here is from genome assembly GCA_947471745.1 of Closterium sp. Naga37s-1. Lineage (NCBI taxonomy): Eukaryota > Viridiplantae > Streptophyta > Zygnematophyceae > Desmidiales > Closteriaceae > Closterium > Closterium sp. Naga37s-1. Next base: position 170,733 of record CANJKZ010000235.1, on the reverse strand, counting down.
GGGGTGAGTGTGCCCTTGGCACGGACGTCCTTGAGGACAGGCAGGAGGAGTTCCAGTGCTTGGCCGCTGCTTCACCTCATCTCGTGTCCGTACTGCTTACCCCTGAGGGAGACCCGGATGCACTTGACATCCCGACTCCGCGCTCTTACGCGGAGGCGATAGAGGGTCCCTACTCCTCTCAGTGGCAGGCAGCTATGGACGCAGAGATGGCTTCCTGGAAGTCCACAGGCACCTACGTTGACGCTGTTCCACCTCCTGGGGCGAACATCGTCAGTGGCATGTGGATTTTCAGGGTGAAGCGACCGCCGGGTTCTCCGCCTGTCTTCAAGGCGCGTTACGTGGCTCGTGGCTTCAGTCAGCGGCAGGGAGTTGACTACTTTCAGACCTTCTATCCCACCCCGAAGATGACCACTCTTCGGGTACTGCTGCACGTAGCTGCTCACCGTGACTACGAGCTACACTCTCTTGACTTCAGCACTGCTTTCTTGCAGGGCAGCCTGCACGAAGAGATCTGGCTGCGTCGCCCACCTGGCTTCACTGGGTCTTTTCCTCCTGGCACCCAGTGGAGCCTACGGCGGCCAGTCTACGGTCTCCGCCAGGCACCGCGTGAGTGGCACGACACACTGAGGACTACACTTGCGGCTCTTGGGTTTGCTCCCTCTACTGCCGACCCGTCGCTGTTTCTGCGCACCGACACTTCTTTGCCGCCGTTCTACATCCTCGTGTACGTCGACGACTTGGTCTTTGCCACAGCTGACACTGCTGGACTAGCCCACGTGAAGTCCGAGCTGCAGAAGAGACACACGTGCACTGACCTGGGTGAACTGCGCAGCTACCTTGGCTTGCAGATCACTCAGGACAGAGCACGCCGCACCATTACCCTGACTCAGTCACACATGGTGCAGCAGGTCCTTCAGCGCTTCGGCTTCACGTACTCCTCGCCTCAGGCCACTCCTCTGCCTACTCGCCACTCGCTCTCAGCTCTGCCTTCGGATGAGTCCGTAGAGTCGAGTGGCCCGTACCCAGAGCTTGTTGGCTGCCTCATGTACCTGATGACCTGCACACGACCTGACCTTGCATACCCTCTTAGCATTCTTGCACGCTATGTTGCTCCTGGGAGACACAGACCAGAGCACATGGCTGCAGCGAAGAGGGTGTTGCGCTACTTGTGCAGTACGTCGGGCATGGGGCTTGTGCTTGGAGGGCAGAGTCCAGTGGTCCTTACTGGGCACGCAGACGCTTCTTGGGCTGACGACCAGGCTACGCAGCGGTCGTCACAGGGTTACACCTTCAGCCTTGGTTCCGGCTCTGTTTCGTGGCGGGCTACCCGCTCGTCTTCTGTTCTCGGCTCCAGTTGTGAGGCTGAGATCTACGCAGGAGCCATGGCTGCACAGGAGCTTCGCTGGCTCACCTACCTGCTGACTGACCTCGGAGAGCTGCCTCGTTCTCCTCCAGTGCTGTACGTAGACAACAAGGCCATGCTGGCCTTGTGTCGGGAGCAGCGACTGGAGCACAGAACGAAGCACATTGCTCTCCGCTACTTTCTTGCTCGTGAGCTGCAGTAGCGTGGTCAGCTGCGTCTTGCGTACGTGGCCTCTGAGGGCAACACTGCTGATATCTTCACCAAGGCGCTTGCGCCTTGTGACCATCAGCGCTTCTGTACTCAGCTGGGCCTTGTGCCTACCTTGCCTCACTTGCTCACCTCTTGACCTTGCTTGTGCTGTTACATATATATATATACCTGCTCTTGCTTGTCTAGCCTTTATATATATATGTACTCCTGCATGTGAACTGGTCTTGTGGCCTTGAACTTGTGCTCGGAATGTGTGGTGACTTTGTGATCCACCCTGAGCTTTCTTTGCTTTACTTTGCTTGACTGGTCTTGTGACCCCTTGTTCTCCCCCACTTTGCCTATGGGGGTGTGTCAGAATATTATAGCTCATGCATATTGTGTAGGCTATAGTGGGGTAGCCCATAAGGGGTACAACCCAATTAGGGTTAGTACTTGTACCCAATTCATTCATAGTTCATTCATTCCTTGTTTCTTCTCAATTAGAGCATTTTTGGCTTGGTTCGTGCGTAAAGAAAAGTTCGGTGCCTATGGTTTCGGCCGTTTTTGCCGAAAAGTGCTTAGAAAGCGCATGGATCACTATAGGCGTAGGGAAAAGCATTCAACAACCTGAATGTTATTGCATATTCGAGTGGCTCACGTTCAAATGCACATATTAGAGCATTTTTGGCTTGGTTCGTGCGCAAAGACAAGTTCGGCGCCTATAGTTTCGGCCGTTTTTGCCGACAAGTGCTTAGAAAGCGCATGGATCACTATAGGCGTAGGGAAAAGCATTCAACAACCTGAATGTTATTGCATATTCGAGTGGCCCACGTTCAAATGCACATATTAGAACATTTTTGGCTTGGTTCGTGCGCAAAGGAAAGTTCGGCGCCTATGATTTCGGCCGTTTTTGCCGACAAGTGCTTAGAAAGCACATGGATCACTGTAGGCGTAGAGAAAAGCATTCAACAACCTGAATGTTAATGCATATTCGAGTGGCTCACGTTCAAAAACACCTATTAGAGCATTTTCGGCTCGGTTCGTGAGCAAAGAAAAGTTCGGCGCCTATGATTTCGGCCGTTTTTGCCGACAAGTGCTTAGAAAGCCCATGGATCACTGTAGGCGTAAAGAAAAGCATTCAACAACCTGAATGTTATTGCATATTCGAGTGGCCTACGTTCAAGTACACCTATTAGAGCATTTTTGGCTTGGTTCGTGTGCAAAGAAAAGTTCGGCGCCTATGGTTTCGGCCGTTTTTGCCGACAAGTGCTTAGAAAGCGCATTGATCACTATAGGCGTAGGGAAAAGCATTCAACAACCTAAATGTTGTGAAGAAATGAGGAATGAATGAACTAGGAAATGCGTTGGGTACAAATATGAAACCCTAGAAAGCTGTACCCCATACTGTCTACCCCACTACAGCCTAGAAAGACTATAGCATATAAGTTCGACACACCCCCATAGGCAAAGTGGGGGAGAACAAGGGGTCACAAGACCAGTCAACCAAAGCACAGCAAGCTCAGGGTGGATCCCAACGTCACCACACATTCTGAGCACAAGTTCAAGGGCCACAAGGCCAGTTCACATGCAAGCATATACATATAAAGCTAAACATGCAAGTGCAAGTATATATAGGTCAAAGTACAAGCAAGGTCAAGAAGTGAGCAAGTGAGGCAAAGTAGGTACAAGACCTAACAGAGTACAGAAGCGCTGATGATCACAAGGCGCGAGTGCCTTGGTGAAGATATCAGCAGTGTTGGCCTGAGAGGCCACGTAAGCAAGTCGCAGCTGACCACGCTGCTGCAGCTCACGAGCAAGGAAGTAGCGAAGAGCAATGTGCTTCGTTCTGTGCTCCAGTCTGTGCTCACGACACAAGGCCAGCATGGCCTTGTTGTCTACGTACAGAACTGGAGGCGAACGAGGCGGCTCTCCAAGGTCAGTCAGCAAGTAGGTGAGCCAGCGTAACTCCTGTGCAGCCATGGCCCCCGCGTAGATCTCAGCCTCACAACTGGAGCCGAGAACAGAAGACGAGCGGGTAGACCGCCACGAAACAGAGCCGGAACCAAGGCTGAAGGTGTAACCCTGTGACGACCGCTGCGTAGCCTGGTCGTCAGCCCAAGAAGCGTCTGCGTGACCAGTGAGGACCACTGGACTCCACCCTCCAAGCACAAGCCCCATGCCCGACGTACTGCACAAGTAGCGCAACACCCTCTTCGCTGCAGCCATGTGCTCTGGTCTGTGTCTCCCAGGAGCAACATAGCGTGCCAGAATGCTAAGAGGGTATGCAAGGTCAGGTCGAGTGCAGGTCATCAGGTACATGAGGCAGCCAACAAGCTCTGGGTACGGGCCACTCGACTCTACGGACTCATCCGAAGGCAGAGCTGAGAGCGAGTGGCGAGTAGACAGAGGAGTGGCCTGAGGCGAGGAGTACGTGAAGCCGAAGCGCTGAAGGACCTGCTGCACCATGTGTGACTGAGTCAGGGTAATGGTGCGCTGTGCTCTGTCCCGGGTGATCTGCAAGCCAAGGTAGCTGCGCAGTTCACCCAGGTCTGTGCACGTGTGTCTCTTCTGCAGCTCGGACTTCACGTGGGCGAGTCCAGCAGTGTCAGCTGTGGCAAAGACCAAGTCGTCGACGTACACGAGGATGTAGAACGTCGGCAAAGAAGTGTCGGTGCGCAGAAACAGCGACGGGTCGGCAGTAGAAGGAGCAAACCCAAGAGCCGCAAGTGTAGTCCTCAGTGTGTCGTGCCACTCACGAGGTGCCTGGCGGAGACCGTAGACTGGCCGCTGGAGGCTCCACTGGGTACCAGGAGGAAAAGACCCAGTGAAGCCAGGTGGGCGGCGCAGCCAGATCTCCTCGTGCAGGCTGCCCTGCAAGAAAGCAGTGCTGAAGTCAAGAGAGTGAAGCTCGTAGTCACGGTGAGCGGCTATGTGCAGCAGTACCCGAAGAGTGGTCATCTTCGGGGTGGGAGAGAAGGTCTGAAAGTAGTCAACTCCCTGCCGCTGACTGAAGCCACGAGCCACGTAGCGCGCCTTGAAGACAGGCGGAGAACCCGGCGGCCGCTTCACCCTGAAAATCCACATGCCACTGACGATGTTCGCCCCAGGAGGGGGAACCTCGTCGACGTAGGTGCCTGTGGACTTCCAGGAAGCCATCTCTGCATCCATGGCTGCCTGCCACTGAGAGGAGTAGGGACCCTCTATCGCCTCCGCGTAAGAGCGCGGAGTCGGGATGTCTAGTGCATCCGGGTCTCCCTCAGGGGCATGCAGCATGGACACAAGATGAGGTGAAGCAGCAGAAAAGCACTGGAACTCCTCCTGCCTGTCCTCAAGGACGTCCGTGCCAAGGGCACACTCACCCCCGACGGACGGAGGACAGACAGACGCAGACTCAGCGACAAGACTAGCAGCGTAGTCTAGGCGACAGCGAGCAGCGAAGTCGACAAGCTCAGAAACTAAGGCAGACGCAGCAGCGGACTCAAAGGAAGGGTCAGTGACGACAGTAGCAAGGAGACGTGTGACAGTAGGACTGGCAGCACGAAGGGAGTCCGACTCCGGGTCAGCAAGAACAAGAAGAGAGGACTCAGGAGGAGAAGGCAAAGGGGCACGCATCGGAGCAGTGGAGGGACGCAGAGACATCCGGTGCGTGCCTGGGACAGGGGGAGGACGCTGACGCGAACCACGACTACTAGTGCGCTCAGCACGGACAGGCGACGCAGGACGAGACGCAGGCTCACGACGCTCAGCAAGACCTCCAGTAGGACCAGTGTAGGGAGAAGGAGCAGGCAGAGGAGAGGTAGGCTGTAACTGTGACTCGGACTGGACAGGCGGTGGACACTCTAAGGGAGGAGCCGGACTAGCAGAGGGCGGAAGACCAAGAACCTGCTCAAGGAGCGGAACGAAGTACGGCCGCGGCCGCTCAGCACCACCAGCACCAGAAGGGACAGCACCAGCACCCCGAACGACAGCACCAGCGCCAGCAGCACCCCCAGCAGCTCCAGCAGCGCCATCTCCAGTACCCTCAGAGGCACCAGCACGAGAGGCACCCTCATCGCCAACACCCTCAACAGCTCCAGCTCCAGCCGGACCACCAGAAGACGCAGCGGGTCCAGCTCCAGCACCCTCGGTAGCACCGACGCCCGCAGCACCACCAGCTCCAGTACGAGAAGCACCCGCAGGCCCAGCAGCTCCAGTACTCCCAGTATGAGCACCTCCGGGACCCGCGGCACCAGCACCCTCAGCAGCAGCAGAACCTCCAGCACCCGCAGTACCTCCAGCTCCAGCAGCTCGCCTCCAGCGCCGGGCAAACCACTCACGCAGCTCCTGTGGAGAGAGTAGCTCCCGCCGGGACGAAGTACCCGAAGAACCTCCAGGCCCAGCACCGCCAGACGCCACACGAGTAGGTCCAGTACGCTCAGACTCCGCACCCCTAGACGCAGCACCCTCAGGCTCAGCACCCCCAGGAGTAGCACCCCCAGGCTTAGCACCCCCAGGCGCAGCACCCCCAGAGTCAGCACCCCCAGGCTCAGCACCCCCAGGTGTAGCACCCCCAGGCTCAGCACCCCCAGGCTCAGCACCCCCAGAGTCAGCACCCGCAGGCTCAGCACCCCTAGTAGCACCAGAGTCAACAGCTTCCTCGACAGGGTCGACTGCGTCTACCTGAGACACACCTGAGGGGGCAGGACCCTGAGGGGGGAGGGGGTCTACCGGAGGGGGACCTGGCGTAAGGAAGAGCGGCGGGGGGGGGGAGGGACGCAGTGCGGTAGGGGAAGAGACGGTAGTAGGGAACCGACTCGTCAAACGTGACGTCCTGAGAGGACAGAACACGGCGCGAGGTGGGGTGGTAGAACTGCCAGCCCGGCGCGTCAGGGGGGAAGCCAAGGAAGACGCAGGGAATAGCACGAAGGGACAGCTTGTCCGCAGACAAATCGCGGACAAACGCCCGAGATCCCCAGACACGGAACGCAGACGCATCGCCAACCTTCCCCGTCCACAGCAAAGCAGGGGAGGTCTCCGGCATGGAGACCCGGGGCTGAAGGTTGATCTGATGCGCCGCGTACCGAACCGCAAACGGCCACAGAAAATGGGGGGCAGCCGCATGGACCATGGACGTACGAGCGACATCCATGACCATGCCAATGCGGCGCTCAGCAATCCCATTTTGCTGCGGAGAGTCCGGAAGCGTGAAGGTCTGGCGGATGCCCTATGCGCGACAGAAGGCTCGCAGAAGGTCAGAGGAGAACTCTCCACCTCTGTCAGAGTGCAGACGCAGAACAGGAAAGTCCGAGCCGAAACTCTCTCTGAGCTGGAGACGAGCTGCGCGGATCCAGGCGATCAACACCTCAGTGACCTCACCCTTGCTGTGCAAGGGGAAGACTGCGGTGTAACGCGAGAAGTTGTCAACCACCAGCAGGAAGTAACGCTCGTGACCCTGTCCACGGACGCGGGCTGGGCCCCACACGTCCATGTGAAGCGTCTGCAGCGGAGCCTCTGTCGGAGGAAACTCGGAGGAGTGAGGAGCAGCGCGCTGCCGCCCCTCGACGCAGGGAACGCAGGTGGGGGCAGGCCCCGTAGGAAGAGGAGGGAGGGACCGGGGGAGACCAGAGACAAGGACACGGGAGGCCATGCCTCGAAGACGAGGCAGGGAGGGGTGACCAAGGCGGTGGTGCCAGAGGAGAGTCTGGTGAGACAGGAGACGACACGAGCAGGGGGCAGACTCAGGACCAGACCTGGACGCCGCAGCAAACACCTGACCCGACGCGGCTACCTGAGCAGACTCAGCGACCGGAGGAGACTCAGTAGTCAGTGTGTACAGGCTCGACCCCGGCTGACGGGTAAACGTGGCCAAGTGACGGCCCGTCCGAGCACAGGTACAGTGGGTCACTCGCTGACTCGCAGGAGTGAACTGGTGAACCCCTCCATCCTGCAGGTCAGCACCACTCACCAAGTTCGTAGAGAACAAGGGGAGGTAAAGACCCGACAGGGTGCCAGAAGGGGCCGCCGGACACGGTAAGACAGTGGAGAAGTGGGCAAGGAGAGGACCCCCAGAGGGGTCTGCCAGGGAGACTGCCACTGGCCGACTAAGCGGCATAAGCGTGGTGCGGTCTCGAAAGAAGGAGCGGGAAGCACCCGAGTCAAGGGTGAAAGTGTGGGTGGCCGGAGCCGACGCGGTACCTGAGAGCGCAGACTCACCAGCACCTGGGGCAGCAGACTCACCAGCACCTGGAGCAGCAGACGCACTAGCACCTAGAGCAGCAGCCTCACCAGCACCTAGAGCAGCAGTCTCAATGCCCGGGTCAGGCGGAAAACACCGGTAACAGTCACCCTCATCACTAATAGTCACAGAATACATTGCAGCAAGAATAGCATCATAATCAAGATCAAAGATCGCAACACCCGCCCTAGACAGCTCGCCCCAGCGAGGGATCTCAGTAGCGTCGGGGAACTGATGACGCCAAGCGTCCGTCAGGCGGCCGAAGCAGCGCTGGGTGGAGTGCAGACCCCCACACTGCTCACCAGCGCGGTCGCCTGTACGCAGAACGTAGGTACAGGGGCCAGCACCCCCACCCCGCTGACGAGCAGTGTACCACTCACGAAGCTGCTGGGGGGAAGGGGTCTCACGAGTGCGCTGCTGCTGCTGCTGCTGGCGCTGACCACCGCCGGAGCCGACCCTCTGCGAAGAGCCGCCCCGACCAGCTCCACCTCCGCCGCCGCTACCTCCACCACCGCCTCCACCTCCACCACCTCCGCTCGCACCGCCACCACCGCCGCCTCCTCCGCCTCCACTGCCGCCACTAGCGCCCCCACTCCCGCCACCACCCCCACCGCCACCCCCACCCCCTCCGCCGCCTCCACCGCCGCCTCCACCGCCCCCGCCAGCCCCTCCAGCGCCCTTGCCCCCCTTGCCCTTGCCTGGGCGGCGTCTCCCGCTAGGGGCAGACGCCGCGCCGACCGACTCAAGACCAACGAGGTCGGCCGCAGCAGCAGAGGCAACAGAGGGCAAGAGGGGGGAGGGGGAGCACCCCTCAAAGACAGGGGTACGAGGGTCACCACGAGAGGCTCCTACAGCGACTATACTCTTTTCTGCTGCTAGGAGGCGCTCCTCGAGGAGGTCAACGGTGAGGGTGGTGGGGCAAACAGAGAGGAAGTGGTCCCTGACCGAGCGAAGGGTGTCAAGGAGCCGGGTGACTATGTAGTAGAGGGTGATGTACATAGGGGGGGGGTTCTTGGCGCAGAACTCAGCAGGAAGCGCAGCGCAGTAGCGAATGTCACTAGTGCGAAGGTGCGTAATGAGGTCAGCGACTGTGGGAAAAGCGGCGAGGTCAGGGAAGAGGTACGGCAGGATGAGGCGGCTAAGGGCAGCAGTGGCAGGGGAAGAGTAGCGTGCAACGACAGCGTCGTACAAGGTCTTAGCACTCTTGTACTGACTATAATGCGCGCGCTCAGCAGTCGGTAAGTGGCGGCGCACAGCAAGGCGAGCAGCAGCATCGCGCGTGGCCCACTGTGAGCGAACAGTGGCATCAGCATCAGCAGGCGGGGCAGGAGAGGCACCAGACGTGAGGTCGAAAAGGGAGAGACCGTCTGCCCTATCGCACTGTAGGAAAAGCTGCAAGTCATCGACCCAAACCTCAAAGTCAACAGCCCGACCCTCAGCATCAAAGGTAAGGACACTGGGGGTAGCCATGACAGCAGCAGTCTAGTGGTGAGAGCGGCAGGCTAGAGGTAGTGCAGTGGCAGAGACGCTGCTCGGGAAAGCTCTCACCAGTCCGGGTGGGGAGGGCCGGGGCGCGCCGGCAGGATTAGGGCCGCAGCTGCGGCGGCGGCGGCTCGACGGCTCAGCAGCGGCTCGGCGGCTCGGCGGCTCGGCAGCGGCTCGGCGGCGGCTCGGCGGCTCGGCGGCGGCTCGGCGGCGGCCTGGCGGCTCGGCGGCGGCTCGGCGGCTCGGTGTCTCGGCGGCTCGGCTGCAGCTGCGGCGGCTCAGCGACGGCGGCGGCAGGGCCGGTGAGGGGCCGCACAGAGCGGCGAAGGGGCCGCTGTAGGGCGGCGATGGGGCCGCTGGAGGGCGGCGACTGGGCCGCGGTAGGGCGGCGACGGGGCTGCTGAAGGGCGGCGGCGGGGCCGCTAGAGGGCGGCGACGGGGCCGCTGAGGGGTGGCGGCGGGGCCGCTAGAGGGCGGCTTCGGGGCCACGGTAGGGCGGCGACGGGGCCGCTGAAGGGCGGCGGCGGGGCCGCTAGAGGGCTGCGACGGGGCCGCGGTAGGGCGGCGACGTGGCCGCTGAAGAGCGGCGGCGGGGCCGCTAGAGGGCGGCGACGGGGCCGCGGTAGGGCGGCGACGGGGCCGCTGAGGGGCGGCGGCGGGGCCGCTAGAGGGCGGCGACGGGGCCGCAGTGGGGCGGCGACGGGGCCGCTGAAGGGCGGCGGCGGGGTCGCGAAAGGGCGGCGACGCGGCCGCGAAGGGCGGCGGGTGGGCCGCGGAGGCGGCGACGGGGCCGCGAGAGGGTGGCCGGGCCGCAAGGGCCGGCGACGGGGCCGCTAAGGGTGGCGACGGGGCCGTGAGTGGGGGCCGTGAAGGGCGGCGCGACGGGCCGCTAAGGGGAGGGCGGCCCACAGGATGCGCCTCGGTCAGGGGCGACTCGATCTCAGGGCAGAAAAAAAAAATTATTTTAGTGGTGGGCCCAAGGAAAAGTTCCCACTAGGGAACCTGCTCTATACCATGTGAAGAAATGAGGAATGAATGCACTAGGAAATGCGTTGGGTACAAATATGAAACCCTAGAAAGCTGTACCCCATACTGTCTACCCCACTACAGCCTAGAAAGACTATAGCATATAAGTTCGACAAATGTTATTGCATATTCGAGTGGCCCACGTTCAAATACACCTATTAGAGCATTTTTGGCTTGGTTCGTGCGTAAAGAAAAGTTCGGCGCCTATGATTTTGGCCGTTTTTGCCGACAAGTGCTTAGAAAGCGCATGGATCACTATAGGTGTAGGGAAAAACACTCAGCAACCTGAATGTTATTCCATATTCGAGTGGCCCACGTTCAAATGCACCTATTAAAGCATTTTCGGCTTGGTTCGTGCGCAATGAAAAGTTCGGCGCCTATGATTTCGGCCGTTTTTGCCGAAAAGTGCTTAGAATGCGCATGGATCACTATAAGCGTAGGGAAAATCATTCAACAGCCTGAATGTTATTTGTCAGAATGAACAAGAGTGATTGCACTAGGATAGAGGTGGGTACAAGTAGGAAACCCTAAACTTACTGTACCCCATAGTGACTACCCCACTACAGCCTAAACAAACTGTAGTAGACATAGCATTTGACACACCCCCATAGGCAAAGTGGGGGAGAGCAAGGGGTCACAAGACCAGTCAAGAAAGGCAAAGCAAGCTCAGGGTGGATCACAACGTCACCACACACTCTGAGCACAAGCAAAGGGCCACAAGGCCAGTCCACATGCAGAGGCATATATGCAACACAAACAGCACAGTGATCTCCACCTAGCAAAGCAAGCATGCAGGTATATATATATATATATATATACATATATATATATATAGATCACAGTACAAGCAGAGCCTACAGCAAGTGAGGAAAAGTGGGCACAAGCCCTAGCATAGTGCAGAAACGCTGATGATCACCAGACTGAAGTGCCTTGGTGAATATATCAGCAGTGTTGGCCCGAGTGGCCACGTAACGCAGACGAAGCTGACCACGCTGCTGCAACTCTCGAGCCAGGAAGTAACGCAGAGCGATGTGCTTCGTTCTGTGCTCCAGTCTGTGCTCCTCACACAAGGAAATGGTAGCCTTGTTGTCGACGTACAGCACTGGAGGAGAACGAGGCCGCTCTCCCAAGTCAGTCAGCAGGTAGGTGAGCCAGCGTAACTCCTGTGCAGCCATGGCTGTGGCGTAGATCTCAGCCTCACAACTGGAGCTGAGAACTGAAGACGAACGTGTAGAACGCCAAGAAACTGAACCAGAGCCAAGGCTGAAGGTATAACCCTGTGACGACCGCTGCGTAGCCTGGTCGTCAACCCAAGAAGCGTCTGAGTACCAAGTGAGGACAACTGAGCTCCTCCCTCCAAGCACGAGTCCCATGCCTGATGTACTGCACAAGTAGCGCAGTACCCTCTTAGCAGCATCCATGTGCACCTTTCGGTGCCGACCAGGAGCCACGTAGCGAGCCAGAAGGCCAAGAGGGTACGCGAGGTCAGGACGAGTGCAAGTCATCAGGTACATGAGACAGCCAACTAGCTCTGGGTAAGGACCACTCGGCTCTACGGACTCGTCCGAAGGTGGAGCTGAGAGCGAGTGACCTGTAGCCAGAGGAGTGGCCTGTGCCGAGGACCAGGTGAAGCCGAAGCGCTGAAGGACCTGCTGCACCATGTGTGACTGAGTCAGTGTGATGGTGCGGCGTGCTCTATCCCGGGTGATCTGCAAGCCAAGGTAGCTGCACAGTTCACCCAGGTCTGTGCACGTGTGTCTCTTCTGCAGCTCCGACTTCACCAGGGCGAGAGCCTCAGTGTCAGCAGTGGCAAAGACCAAGTCGTCGACGTACACGAGGATGTAGAACTACGGCAGCGAAGTGTCGGTGCGCAGAAACAGCGACGGGTCAGCAGTAGAAGGCGCGAACCCAAGAGCCGCAAGTGTAGTCATCAGTGTGTCGTGCCACTCACGTGGCGCCTGGCGGAGACCGTAGACCGGCCGCCGGAGGCTCCACTGGGCACCAGGAGGGAACGACCCAGTGAAGCCAGGAGGGCGGCGCAGCCAGATCTCCTCGTGCAGGCTGCCCTGCAAGAAAGCTGTGCTGAAGTCAAGAGAGTGAAGCTCGTAGTCACGCTGAGCGGCAACGTGCAGTAGCACCCGAAGAGTGGTCATCTTCGGGGTGGGGGAGAAGGTCTGGAAGAAGTCTACTCCCTCTCGCTGATTGAAGCCTCGAGCAACGTAACGAGCCTTGAAGACAGGCGGAGAACCTGGCGGCCGCTTCACCCTGAAAATCCACATGCCACTGACGATGTTCGCCCCAGGAGGGGGAACCTCGTCGACGTAAGTGCCAGTGGACTTCCAGGATGCCATCTCTGCGTCCATGGCTGACTGCCACTGAGAGGAGTACTCACCCGCGATCGCCTCAGCGTAAGAGCGCGGGGTCGGGATGTCTGGTGCATCCGGGTCTCCCTCAGGTGCAATCAGCATGGACACGAGATGAGGTACAGCGGTGGCAAAGCACTCAAACTCCTCCTGCCTGTCCTCAAGGACGTCCGTGCCAAGAGTACACTCACCCCCGACGGACGGAGGACAGACAGACTCAGACTCAGACTCAGCAACAAGACTCGTAGCGTAGTCTAGACGACAGTGAGCAGCAAAGTCGACAAGCTCAGCAACTAAGGCAGACGCAACAGCTGACTCAAAGGAAGGGTCAGTGACAGCAGTGGCCAGGAGACGCGTGACAGTAGGACTAGCAGCACGAAGAGAGTCAGACTCCGGGTCAGCAAGGGTAGGAAGAGAGGACGCAGGAGGAGAAGGCAGCGGGACACGCTGTGGAGCAGTGGAAGGACGAAGCGCCATCTGGTGAGTGCCTGGGACAGCAGGAAGACGCTGACGCGGGACATGACGGCCAGTGCGAGCAGCACGAACAGGTGACGCAGACCGAGACTCAGGCTCACGACGCTCCGTAAGACCGCCTGTCGGACCAGTGTAGGGAGAAGGACCAGGCAGTGGCGAGGCAGGCGGTAGCTGTGATAGCGACTGGACAGGCGGAGGACCCTCTAAGGAGGGAGCAGGACAAGGAGGAGGCGGCTGACCAAGAACCTGCTGAAGGAGGGGAACGAAGTACGGCTGTGGCCGTGAAGTGCCGCCAGAACCAGCAGAGACAGCACCAGAACCTCCAGCAGCAGCTCCAACTCGCTCAGCACCACCAGCAGCTCCAGTACCTCCAGCAGCACCAGCAGCACCTCCAGCAGGACCAGCACTAGCAGCACCTCCAGCAGCACCAGTACCTCCAGCAGCACCAGCCCCAGTACCAGCAGCACCACCAGCAGCTCCAGCAGCTCCAGTACCTCCAGCAGCACCAGCAGCACCTCCAGCAGGACCAGCTCCAGCAGCTCCAGTAGCACCCCCAGTCCCAGCAGCTCCAGTACCGCCAGTACGAGCACCTCCAGGACCAGTGGCTCCAGCACCTCCAGCGCCAACCCGAGGGTCAGCAGCAACACCAACTCCAGTAGGCTCAGCGCCCTCAGCTCCAGCTCCAATAGCACCTCCAGCTCCCACAGCACCACGGCGGCGACGACAGTACCGAGAGTACTACTCACGCAGCTGCTGGGAAGAGAGAACGCCCCCAGGCAAAGCACCCCCAGGCTCAGGACCTACAGACTCAGCACCCCCAGGGACAACACCCCCAGTCTCAGCACCCCCAGGCTCAGCACCCGCAGTCTCCGCACCCCCAGGCTCAGCACCCCCAGTCTCAGTACCTCCAGACCCAGCACCACCAGGCTCAGCACGCTCAGGCTCAGCACGCTCAGGCTCAGCACGCTCAGTACCTCGCGCAGGACCAGAGTCAACAGCTACCTCGACAGGCTCGACCGGGTCTACCTGGGAAACACCTGAGGGAGCAGGACCCTGGGGAGGCAGGGGGTCTACCGAAGCAGCACGTGGCGTGAGGAAGAGCGGCGGAGGGGGGAGCGGGGCAGTGCGGTAGGGGAAGAGACGGTAAAAGGGGACCGACTCGTCAAACGTGACGTCCTGAGAGGGGAAGACACGGCGCGAGGTGGGGTGGTAAAACTGCCAGCCAGGCGCGTCAGGGACAAAGCCCAGGAAGACACAAGGAACGACACGGGAGGAGAGCTTGTTCGCGGACGTATCGCGGACAAAGGCACGAGATCCCCAGACACGGAACACAGACGCATCGCCAACCGCTCCCGTCCAACGCAGTGTCGGCGAGGTCTCCGGAACGGAGACACAGGGCCAGAGGTTGAGCTGATGCGCGGCGTACCGGACCGCAAACGACCACAGAAAATGGGGGGCAGCCGCATGGATCAAGGAGGTACGAGCGACCTCCATGACCAAGCCAATGCGGCGCTCAGCAACCCCATTCTGCTGAGGAGAGGCCGGAAGCGTGAACGTCTGCTCAATGCCCTCCCCCTGACAGAAGGCCTCCAAGAGGGTTCTCCGCCCTGTCCACGGACGCGGGCTGGGCCCCACACGTCCATGTGAAGGGTCTGCAGAGGAGCCTCCGTCAGGGGGAACTCAGAGGAGTGAGGAGTGGCACGCTGCCGCCCCTCGACACAGGGAAGGCAAGGAGGGGCAGGGGAGGCAGTGACCTGGGGAGACCAGAGACAAGGAAACGAGAGTGCATGCTACGAAGGCGCTGCATCGAAGGGTGCCCAAGGCGGTGGTGCCAGAGGACCGTCCGGTGCGACAGGGTGCGACACGAGCAGGGGGCGGACAACTAACCTGACGCAGACGCAGACGCTGCTACCTGAGGGGACTCAGTGGTCAGTGTGTACAAGTCCGACCCCGGCTGCCGAGTGAAGGTAGCCAGGTGACGACCCGTCTGGGCACACGTGCAGTGTGTCACACGCTCGTAGGCAGGGGTGAACTGGTGAACACCCGCGTCCTGGAACACCAAGTTCGTAGAGAACGAGGGGAGGTAAAGGCCCGACAGTGTGCCGGACGGGACAGCAGGACAAGGGAGGGCAGTGGTGGAGGTCGCAAGGACCGGACCCCCGGAGGGGTCAGCCAAGGAGACAACAACCGGCCTAGGGAGCTGCTCGAGGGCAGTGCGGTCGCGAAAGAAAAAGCGGGAAGCACCTGAGTCCAGTGTGAAGGTGTGCAGTGCCTCAGTAGATGCAGTACCCGAAGGCGCAGACTCACAAGCACCTGAAGCAGCAGACACACCTGCACCTAGAGCAGCAGCCTCACCAGGACCAGGGGCAGCAGACGCACTAGCACCTAGAGCTGCAGCCTCACCGGCACCTGGAGCAGCAGACTGGATACCGGGGTCAGGCGGCACACACAGGTGACAGGCTCCCTCGGCACTAATAGACAATGCATACATCGCAGTAAGAATAGCATCATAGTCAAGAGCAAAGATATCTACCCTCTGCCTAAGCAGCTCCACCCAGTCGGGGAGCTCAGTGTCGTCGCCAAACTCTGTACGCCAAGCGTCGCTCAGACGGGCGAAGCAGCGGGACTCTGTGTGACCACGCGTCCCGCAAGGCTGACCAGTCCGGACACCCGTGCTAATGACGTACGGGCAGCGAGCACTACTCAGCGACCCTCTATTCTGAGCGTACCACTCACGAAGCTGCTGGGGCGAAAGAGTCTCTCGCGGACGACGCTGCTGCTGCACAGGGCCACTACAAGAAGCTCCCGAACTACCCACTCTAGGACGACTCCCACTACTGCCACCCCGACAACCCCAACTGGCGTACCACTCACGAAGCTGCTGGGGCGTGAGGGACACACGCGGACGGCCCTGGAGCTGCATCTGGCCACGCCAGGAGAAGTAGTAGAAGCAGGCGCAACAGGAGCAGCAGTAGCAGTAGCAGCAGGGGCAGGGCAGTGCTCACCAGTGGTGGGAAGGGCAGGCGCACGACGGAGGCGACTGCGGGGCCGCTACAGCGGCAGGGCGGGGCCGCGACCGCGGCAGGAAGCTCCGCGGCAGCTGGTGCAGGGCAGGGACAGGGCCGCGACGGTCGCTGCTGCAGGGGCGGCTGCTCCAGGGGCCAGGGGCAGCTCCTGCAGTGGCGGCTGCTCCAGTGGCCAGGGGCGGCTGCTGCAGGGGCGGCCGCTCCAGGGACCAGGGGCGGCTGCAGGTGCGGCTGCTCTAGGGGCCAGGGGCGGCTGCTCCAGGGGCCAGGGGCGGCTGCTGCAGGGGCGGCTGCTCCAGGGGCGGCTGCTCCAGGGGCCAGGGGCGGCTCCTGCAGTGGCGGCTGCTCCAGTGGCCAGGGGCGGCTGCTGCAGGGGCGGCCGCTCCAGTGGCCAGGGGCGGCTGCTGCAGGGGCGGCCGCTTCAGGGGTCAGGGGCGGCTGCTGTAGGGGCGGCTGCTCCAGGGGCGGCTGCTCCAGGGGCGGCTGCTGCAGGGGCGGCTGCTCCAGGGGCGACTGCTCCAGGGGCGGCTGCTCCAGGGGCCCGGCGCGGGGTAGGGCAGGGCGATGCGGCGGGCAGGGGCGACGCGGCGAGCAGAGTGACGCGGCGGGCAGGGGCGACGCCGCGGGCAGGGGCGACGCGGCGAGCAGGGCGACGCGGCGGGCAGGGGCGACGCCGCGTCAGCAGCTGGGCGCGGCCGCGTCAGTAGCAGGGCGCGGCCGCGTCCGCAAGAGGGCGCGGCCGCGTCAGCTGCAGGGCTGGCGGGGCCGCGTCACGGCAGGGCGGGGCCGCGACTGCGGCCTGACGGGGCCGCGACTGCGGCCTGACGGGGCCGCGAATGCGACCTGACGGGGTCGCGTGCTGGTCTGACGGGCCTGCAGAGGCTGCGTGCGGGTGGCGAGGGCCTGCAGGGGCGGCGCGCGGTCGGGCAGAAGCTGCGCGCGGGCGGCGTGGTCCTGCAAGGGCAGCGCGCCGACCTGACGGGCCTGCAGGGGCGGCTCTCGGGCCTGACGTGCCTGCAGAGGCGGCTCAGGGGCCTGACGGGCCTGCAGAGGCGGCTCGGGGGCCTGACGGACCTGCAGGGGCGGCTCAAGGGCCCTACTAGCTTGCAGGGGCGGCACACTGTCCTAGGGCAGCAGGAGGCAGCGCGAGGGCTGCAGGACGGCGCGCAGGCAGAACGAAGGGCGGGGCGCGTGAGGGCGCACTAGCAGAAAAAAGGGGGGCGCACGAGGGCGCACGAGCAGAGAAAGGCGCACGAGGGCGCACGTAAGGTAGGGTGTATGAGGGCGCTTCTAGCGGAATAGTGGGCCCGTAGTAGTAAGCGGTCCTAGGTGGCAACCTAGGCTCGTGATACCATGTCAGAATGAACAAGAGTGATTGCACTAGGATAGAGGTGGGTACAATTAGGAAACCCTAAACTTACTGTACCCCATAGTGACTACCCCACTACAGCCTAAACAAACTGTAGTAGACATAACATTTGACATTATTGCATATTCGAGTGGCTCACGTTCAAATGCACATATTAGAGCATTTTTGGCTTGGTTCGTGCGCAAGGAAAAGTTCGACGCCTATGATTTCGGCCATTTTTGCCGACAAGTGCTTAGAAAGCGCATGGATCATTATAGGCGTAAGGAAAAGCATTCAACAACCTGAATGTTATTGCATATTCGAGTGACCCACGTTCAAATACACCAGGCGTAGGGAAAAGCATTCAACAACCTGAATGTTATTGCATATTCGAGTGGCCCACGTTCAAATATACATATTAGAGCATTTTTGGCTTGGTTCGTGCGCAAAGAAAAGTTCGGCGCCTATGATTTCGGCCGTTTTTGCCGACAAGTGCTTAGAAAGCGCATGGATCCCTATAGGCGTAGGAAAAAGCATTCAAAAACCTGAATGTTATTGCATATTCGAGTCGCCCTTATTCAAATTTACCTATTAGAGCATTTTCGGCTTTGTTCGTGTGCAAAGAAAAGTTCGGCGCCTATGGTTTCAGCTGTTTTTGCCGACAAGTGCTTAGAAAGAGCACTGATCCCTATAGCCGTTGCGAAAAGCATTCAACAACCTGAATGTAATATGCATATTCGAGTGGCCCATGTTCAAATGCACCTATTTTAGCATTTTCGGCTTGGTTCGTGCGTTAAGAAAGGTTCGGCGCCTATGCTTTCGGCCGTTTTTGCCGAAAAGTGCTTAGAAAGCGCATGGATCACTATTAGCGTAGGAAAAAGCATTCAACAACCTGAATGTTAATGCATATTCAAGTGGCGCATGTTCAAATGCACATATTAGAGCATTTTCTGGCTTGGTCCTTGCGCAAAGAAAAGTTCGGCGCCTATAATCTCGTCTGTTTTTGCCGACACGTGCTTAGAAAGAGAAAGCGCATGGATCACTTTTGGCGTTGGGAAAAGCATTCAACAACCTGAATGTTATTGCACATTCGAGTGGCCCACGTTCAAATCCACCTATTAGAGCATTTTCAGCTTGGTTCATGCGCAAAGGAAAGTTCGGCGCCTATGATTTCGGCAGTTTTTGCCGACAAGTGCTTAGAAAGCGCATGGATCACTATAGGCATAGGGAAAAGCATTCAACAACCTGAATGTTATTGCATATCCGAGTGGCCCACATTCAAATAAACCTATTAGAGCATTTTCGGCTTGGTTCGTGCGCAAGGAAAAGTTCGGCACCTATGGTTTCGGCCGTTTTTGCCGACAAGTGCTTAGAAAGCGCATGGATCACTATAGGCGTAGGGAAAATCATTCAACAACCTGAATGTTATTGCATGTTCGAGTGGCCCACGTTCAAATGCACATATTTGAGAATTTTTGGCTTGGTTCGTGCGCAAAGAAAAGTTCGGCGCCTATGATTTCGGCCGTTTTTGCCGACAAGTGCTTAGAAAGCGCTTGGATCACTATAGGCGTAGGGAAAAGCATTCAACAACCTGAATGTTATTGCATATTCGAGTGGCCCACGTTCAAATGCACATATTAGAGCATTTTTGGCTTGGTTCGTGCGCAAAGAAAAGTTCGGCGCCTATGATTTGTTAAAATGAACAAGGATTAATCAACTAGAAAGGGGGTGGGTACAAGTAGGAAACCCTAAAAGTATTGTACCCCATAAGAACAATCCCACTACAGCCTAAACAGACTATAGTATATAAGTTTGACACACCCACATAGGCAAAGTGGGGGAGAGCAAGGGGTCACAAGACCAGTCAAGAACAGCAAAGCAAGCCCAGGGTGGATCACAACGTCACCACGCATTCTGAGCACAAGCAGATGGTCACAAGGCCAGTTTACATGCAGAGTTATATAAAATAGAACAAACAGAACAGTGATCAAAACCTAGCAAGTGAAAGCATGCAGGTATAGATATATAGATCACAGTACACACAAAGTCAAGAAGTCAGCAAGTGAGGCAAGGTAGGCACAAGGCCCAGAACAGTACAGAAACGCTGATGATCACAAGGCGGAAGTGCCTTGGTGAAGATATCAGCAGTGTTGGCCTGAGAGGCCACGTAAGCAAGACGAAGCTGACCACGCTGCTGCAACACTCGAGCAAGAAAGTAGCGAAGAGCAATGTGCTTCGTTCTGTGCTCCAGTATGTGCTCCTGATACAAGGCCAGCATGGCCTTGTTGTCGACGTACAGAATTGGAGGAGAACAAGGCACCTCTCCCAAGTCGGTCAGCAGGTAGGTGAGCCAGCGTAGCTCCTGTGCAGCCATGGCCCCTGCGTAGATCTCATCCTCACAACTGGAACTGAGAACAGAAGACGAGCAGGTAGACCGCCACGAAACAGAGCCGGAACCAAGGCTGAAGGTGTAACCCTGTAACGACTGCTGCGTAGCCTGTCAAATGTTATATCTGCTACAGTTTGTTTAGGCTGTAGTGGGGTAGTTACTATGGGGTACAGTAAGTTTAGGGTTTCCTACTTGTACCCAACACTTTCCTAGTGCATTCACTCTTGTTCAATTCTAACATGGTATTACGAGCCTAGGTTAGGAACCTAGGACCGCTTAGTCCTAAGGGCCCGCCTTTCCGCTAGCGGCCTCGAGCGCCTTATCGCTTTAGCGCCCTCGTGCGCCTCACTGCTAGTGCGCCCTCACGCGCCTCTCCTCCTCTCGCTGCCCGTGCGCAACCCTCTAGCCGCCCGTGCGCGGCCCGTTTTTTCTAGCGCGCGCAGCCCACTAGCAACCCGCGCGCGACCCGAGTCGCGCGCGCATCGACCGTTAGCCGCCCGAGCGACCAGTGCCGCCCACGAGCAGCCTCGTTAGCCGCCCGTCGACCGGCCCTGCTGGCCGCGTAGCGCGCTGCAGCCCCGCCCGCCTTAGTAGGCCGCCGCCCGCGGGCGCCTGCAGCTCACGTGCAGCCGCGGCCCGCACGCGACACGACCCACACACAGGCCCGCCGTCGCGCCGCCCTGCCCGTCCGAGCCGCGCTGCGCCGCCCTGTCCTAGCCGCGCTGCCCTCCTGTTACTGCTGTTCCTGCTGTTACTACTGCTACTGCTACTGCTGTTCCTACTGTACCCACAGTTCTCTCTTTCGATGCTGAGGGCCGTCCGCTCCAGTTTGATGCTTGGCTCGAAGATCTACACCTGTTCCTCCAGATCACCGCTAAGGATGATGTCTCGCTGTATGACCACGCGTCCGGAACCGCTCTAGCACCTCCTGACACTGCTGACAGTACAGCTCGCTCCCAGTGGCAGACTCGTGACGCCCATGCTCGCCTAGCCATTTGCAGTCACCTGCCGCTAGATGAGCGCGCCCACTTTGGCCAGCACAACACTGCTAAGGCACTGTACGATGCGGTAGTCGCCCGCTACTCCTCGCCTGCCTCTGCTATGATAGGCCGTCTCTCGCTGCCCTATCTCTTCCCCGATCTCGCCGCCTTTCCCACAGTCGCTGACCTCATTACACACCTCCGCACTAGTGACACTCGCTACCGCGCCGCCCTTCCTGCTGAGTTCCTCGCCAAGAACCCTCCCCCGATGTACCTCGTTCTCTACCACCTAGTCACCCGTCTCCCTGACTCTCTTCGCGCAGTCAGGGACCACTTTCTCGCCCTCTGCCCCACCGAGCTCACCATTGACCTCCTCGAGAAGCATCTGCTTGCAGCTGAGTCTAGCATAGTTGCTGTAGGTGCCTCTCGTGGTGACCCCCGCACGCCCTTCTTTGACGGGTGTTCCCCTCCCCCCCTTCTCCCCTCGGTCGCCTCTGCTGCCGCTGTCGACTACCTTGGTGCTGAGGAAGTCGGGGCTGCGTCTGCTCCTAGTTGGAGGCGCAAGAGCGGCAAGGGCAAGGGGGGCAAGGGTGGTGGCGGTGCCAGCGGGGGAGGGGGAGGTGGAGGTGGAGGTGGAGGCGGTGGGGGCGGTGGGGGGGGTGGCGGTGGTGGGGGTGGTGGGGGTGGTGGCGGTGGTGGGGGTGGTGGCGGGGCTGGGGGGGTCAGTGGCAGCGGCGGGGGTGGTGGCAGCAGTGGTGGTGGAGGAGGCCGGGGTGGAGGTGGTGGTGGTGGTGGCAGTGGGCGTGGTGGCGGCGGCTCGGGTGGTGGTCGGGGTGGACCAGCGCAGCGTGGAGGTTCGAGTGGTGTCCAGCGCCAGCAGCAGCGTCTCGGAGAGACCCCGAAGCCCCAGCAGCTTTGTGAGTGGTACTCTCAGCATGGGGGGTCTGGGGGTGGAGGTACCTGCACGTATGTCATCCGCACAGGTGACCGCACTGGTCAGACGTGTGGGAGGTCCCACACGCCGCAGCGCTGCTTCTTCCGTCTTGACGACGCCTGTCGTGCACAGTTCCCTGAAGCCTCTGAGCTGCCCCGCTAGGCTGATCTGCTTAAAAAGAACATTGAAGTCTTTGCACTTGACTTTGATGTTATCCTTGGAGCCATGTATGCATTGACTATTAGTGTTGAGGGTGACTGTTACTTGTGTGTGCCGCCAGACCCAGGCATTGCGACTAGTGAGGCTAGTACGTCTGCTGCTCCAGGTCCTGGTGAGGCTGCTGCTCTAGATGCAGGTGTGTCTGCTGCTTCAGGTGCTTGTGAGTCTGCGTCTGTTATAGTCACAGTAGGCTCCAATGTGCCTAAAACGAAAGATAGAGTGCACAGTCGGATTTCTGCACAGCGGCTTCAAACGTTCATAGCGTCCTGGTTACCGCTTCAAATGACCTGATTCAACTTGGATCTGGAGCGTCTTACTGTCGCCTACAATAGGCAATTTAGATCGCACGATTTCACCAAGCATTCACAACACAGCGTCGGTTTGAACAAACGGCACTATGACAGCTACTATAGTCTTAGAACACAAGATAGGAAGAGTTAGCAAGAGTTACGAGTTGGGAATGACTCCCAGCTCCTACAAACCCCAAGAGCCGAGGTACAGTGATGTGGAACAGTGCCACACTGTCCCCAACCACGAAGGGTCTCGAAACTACCCTTCACAAGGGCCTACACCAAGTGAAATGTTACACTACACAAAGTAATGTAACTATCTTCAATTTCTTGAGGTGTACCCTTTTGGCGAGCTTCGAAATCACTTGAAGCTTGAAACCAAGGCTCGGGTTCTTCGTAACAAACTCATCCTTGAGTTCTTGATGGGTCTGCTGCACACACCTGCGACACGCCGAACGTTCGACACAGGACAAAATAGAAACCGCGCACGAAAAAATAGGAACCGCGCGCGAGACACAAACGACCGCGTAACACGCGTCTAGCGATAACTTGCTATAGTCACAATAGGCTTGAATGTGCCTAAAACGAAAGATAGAGAGCACAGACGGATTTCTGCACAGCGGATTCAAACGTTGATAGCGTTCTGCTCACAGCTGCAAATGACTTGATTCAAATTGGATCTGGAGCGTCTTCACGTCGTCTACAATTAGCAATTTAGATTGCACGATTTGATGAAGAATTGACGACACAGCGTCGGTTTGAACGAACGGTACTATGGCAGCCACTATAGTCTTAGAACACAAGATAGGAAGAGTTACGAGTTGGGAATGACTCCCAGCTCCTACAAACCCCAAGAGCCGAGGTACAGTGATGTGGAACAGTGCCACACTGTCCCCAACCACGAAGGGTCTCGAAACTACCCTTCACTAGGGCCTACACCAAGTGAAATGTTACACTACACAAAGTAATGTAACTATCTTCAATATCTTGAGGTGTACCTTTTGGCAAGCTTCGAAATCACTTGAGGCTTGACACCAAGGCTCGGGCTCTTCATCACAAACTCATCCTTGAGTTCTTGATGGGTCTGCTGCACACACCTGCGACACGCCGAACGTTCGACACAGGACAAAATAGAAACCGCGCACGACAAAATAGAAACCGCGCGCGAGACACAAACGACCGCGTAACACGCGTCTAGCGATAACTCGCTATTGACTCGACACACACACTTGACATCATGACTCAACATTCACACACAATTATAAGCATGAAATATATATTATCCCATGCCCTCATACCATTCCATACACACACACATTCACGCACACGGACAACAAGCCGAGTGCAAACCGTAGGGTTGCACCAACAAACTCCCCCTCGGATTGTTGGCCTTAGGATATGTTGCTCTCTCAGTTCAGAGCCATCCCAGCCAGCTTGCAACACTTCCAATGCTGCTGCTCCACCAGCCTCTTGGTCATCATGTCAGCCGGCTGCCCCGTGGTCTTCACGTAGCGCAACTCAACTTCACCCGCGGTTACCATGCTCCTCGTCCAATGCCACTTCACCCTCATGTGCTTCGTGAGTCCATGCAACACAGGGTTCTTAGCAAGATCAATGGCACCCTGGCTGTCACAGTACAGTGGGGTAGGTCCTTGCTGCTCCTCCCCCAATTCAGCCAACAAACGCCGCTGCCACACAATCTCCCGTACGGCACGGAAGAGTGCCATGTACTCGGACTCCACCGAGCTCAAAGCTTGGTCAACCTGCTTCTTGCTCTCCCAAGCAGTTGGGCCTCCACCAACACAGCATATGAAGCCTCCCACACTTATCATGTCCTCTGGTTCTGATGCATATGAAGCATCCGAGTAGGCGGTGAGGAACAAACGCCCGGGTTCAACACCATCCGCGCCCTTTTGGCGCCTTTGTGCCGCCGCCGAGTATTGCAGCCCAACGGTCGGTGTTTGGCCAAGATACTTGGCCACCCTCATTCCAGCTGCTACCTGCTCCTCATTAGGGCATTGCACAACCCTAGCCAGCTGCCCGGTAGCAAACGCGACGTCCGGTCGGGTGTTTACCGCCGCATACATGAGGCTGCCCACCAACGAGTGAAATCGGCGCCTCTCCTCTTCACCAACGCTCTCCTCCTCTGGTCCCTTCACACACTTGAACCCAGAGGGAAAGGGTGTAGCCACATGGCCTTCACTCTGCCCAAAGTTGGCAGCCAATGCCTCCAGGTACTTTCGTTGATGCACCCGCATGCACCGCTTCTCCACATCTCGTTCGATGTGGAGCCCAAGGTAGAAGCTCACGTCACCAAGGGCCTTGCACTTGAACTTGTCTTGAAGCTTCAGCATCACCTCCTTCACAAGGTCAGAAGAGGGTGAGAAAATGAGGATGTCATCCACATAAACCACCATGAAACTCCTCTGCTCCCCCTCGCCAAGCATGAACAAGGAGTGATCGGCCGTTGAGGGAGTGAAGCCGATCCCCTCCAACACTTCGCGCAGCTTCATGTACCATTGCCTAGGGGCCTGCTTCAGCCCATAGAGGGCCTTCTTCAGCTTCCACACTCTGCCACTACCATCATCAAACCCCTCTGGCTGCGCCATAAAAATCTCCTCCTCAAGGATGCCGTTAAGGAATGCCGTTACGATGTCCATTTGCTTTACTACCCATCCTTTGATGGCGGCTCCCGCGAATAGGGTTCGCAGCGTCGTCGGCTTCACCACAGGGGCAAACAGCTCCTTGAAGTCCACCTTCTCCTTCTGCTGGTACCCCTTGGCTACAAGCCTAGACTTGTAGCGCTCGATCTTGCCGTCGGCATCCGACTTGATTTTGAAGAGCCACTTGGACGTTATCGCTGTACGCCCCTCCGGTAGCTCCACCAATTCAAACGTGTCATTCTCCTCGATGCTCTTCAGCTCACTCTCCATGGCCTTCTTCCACTCCTCAGCATCACTACTCTCCAAAGCCTCCTTGAGAGTTGCTGGTTCTCCCGGCATCTCCACCGGAGAGAAGAACGCGAAGGCACACTCCTCGTAGTCACTCTCCTCGTCGTCTCCGACCATCATTGCCGCTCCGGCCAGGGCTGTCTTGCCCTGCTTTCCCGGCGCATCATAGGTCAGCCTATTAGGGGGTTGAACTCTCCTCTTCCCCCTTCCTTCCTCCTCAGCTGCAGGGACTTGAAGGCCTTGGCGTTGCTGCGGTGTGGCTCGAATCCGTGGAGCACTCGTAGTACGGGAAGGGAGTGACGGTGCACGCTCGCTCACTTGCTGCACCTCCTCCTCTTCTTCCTCTGCATCATTGGCCTCCTCTCCCCCATTCACAAGGGAGGATTGCCTTGTGGTTGTGCTGCCGCTGCTCAGCTCCAAAGGCAGCTCCACATGCTCCAAACCGGAACTCTTCACCTCCCCAAACCGCACGCCTATCTTCGCCTCATTCTCCGCCTTCCAATCCTTGTACATGAAGTTCTCCATGAACTTGCAGTCCCTGCTCACCAAGAACTTCTTGGTGAATGGGTCCCAAAGAAGCCATCCCTTGCTGTTTTGAGCCATGCCCAAGTGCACGGCCCACACCGCCTTGGCACCAAGCTTGTTGTGCCGAAGATGCTTAGGCACGAGCGCCATGCACATGCACCCGAACACCCGAAGCATATCCACCTTTGGCTTCCTTCCTAGCCACTCCTCATAGGGCACCCATTTGTCTGCTCCCACATGAGTCAAGGCTCTGTTCTTGGCCACACACGCGCTCCGCACCGCATCAGGCTAGAAATAGTCGGGTAGCCCGGCTTCAATGAGCAACCCGCGTGCCGCCTCCGTGATTGTGCGGTTCGCTCGCTCGGCGATGCCGTTCATTGCAGGGGAGTATGGCATGGTGAGGGAGTGCCGAATACCATTCTTCTTCAGCCACAACCCAAACTCCTTGCTCAGGAACTCTCCCCCTCGATCGGTGCGGATTGACTTGACTAGACGGTCTTGTTGCCGCTCCACCATCGGGAACCAATCCGTCTTCAACGTTTCAGCCACGTCGCTCTTCTTGGCCAGCACGTACACCCAAGTCATGCGGGTGTAGACGTCGACAATGGTGAGAAAATACTCAGCTCCAGCAGCTCCAAGCTTCAGGGGGCCCACCACGTCCATCACCACCTCATCAAGCGGTGCCTTTGCCGTTGCCTCCGAACTAGGGAACGGAAACCGGGTGAACTTGGCTTGAATGCACGTCGGGCAGCCAAGCACCTCATCGGGCTCCCCCTTCACACGTATGCCAGCAACCATCTCATTCTTCACTAGCTGCTGCAAGATGGGCAGGGCCACATGCCCCATGCGCCGATGCAAGGTGAGCCAATCACACTCCCCCGTAGCCGAAGTTGGATTGGAGAATGCCGCGCTCGCAATAGCGCCCCACATACTCTCTCCGTAGTCCTCCTCCGCTGCTGCCTCTGGGTTCTCCTCACCCTTTTGCTGCTCCTTGGTTGCTGCACCACTCTCCTTAGGTTCACTGAACTTGCTGGTCCCTCCAGGTTTGCTCTTCTTGAGCTCATTCTCCTTAGCACGACCGTTCGCGCCATCGTCGCTACCGACCGCTCCATCCTTGGTGCTGATGCTTGCTGCCACTTGCCTCTCCTTAGGCATAGGGACCACTGGGATCTGCCACATCTCGTTGTAGACATCCCTGTCCTCATGAAGGTCCCAAAGAATTCGATCGCCAAGCCTTGCGGTGTAGGTCTTGGCTCCCTTCGAGTTCGTGTCCATGCCGGCCTTTGCCAACCGCCGCACGGAAATCAGGTTTGCAGCAAGGCTGGGCACCCAAAGCACGTTCTTGAGGCCCACCATCTTCCCATCAGCACCCTTGAACATGGCCTTGCCCATGCCTTTCACCTCTGCTCGCTGCCCCAAAGCCGATGTGACATGCTTCACCGGTGACGGCTCGAGTTCGGTGAGCAAGTCCGGGCGAGGTGTCATGCTATAGGTAGCGCCACTATCAATCACCCAATAGTCCAGGGGGTGTAGGGTCACCTTCCCCACAGCTGCTGGCTCCTCAAAGCCTTCATCCTTCTCTGGACCAGCCGGTACTTGCGTCGACACGAAGTAGAATAGACCCGGGTATCGATCGTCGCTCGGGTCCTTGTCGTTGTCTCCGCTCTTCATGTTTGCAGCTCCGCCACCGCGACCGCCACGGCCTCCACGGCCTCGTCCTCTCCCTCCTCCTGCTCCTCTACCCTCTTGGCCTTGAGCAGGGGTCCAACCATCAGGGAGTTTGTAGCAGTCGCGCCACATGTGTCCGCTCTTGTGGCAATAGTGACACTCGCCGTCGAATCGGCCGCGACCGCGTCCGTAGCTCTTGTCGTCGCTGCCGTAACCGCCACTCCTGCGGCCTCCGCCGAAGTTGCTGCCACCAAACCTTCCTCCCCCTCGTCCTCTGCCTCTTCCTCGACCATATCCACGGCCGATGCTCGCTGCCCCAGCGCCATCCGCACTCGCCAACTCACGGCGGCGGAAATCCTCTTGAAGGATAGCTCGCTTCACGTCTTCAAGCGAGAGGCGGGGCAAGTCGCGATTAAGGTTGATGATGAGCGAGGACCATGACTCTGGGAGTAAGGCCAGCAACTTGGTCTTCTTTTGGAGCTCACTGTAGTTCAAATCAGCTCCCTCAAGCCGCGTCAACAAGTCGAAGAATTTCTGCACCCCTTCTTCAACCGCTTCGTCTTCTTCAATTCGTAGTGCCGCCATTTGCCGTTCCAACACCACCGCTACCGCCACTGTTGCAGGAGCATGTACACCCTTGAGAGCAGCCCATGCCTTTGGTCCTTTCTCTGGTTCACGCTGGAATGGCTTGATGTGACGGATCTGACTGCTCCCCAACGCTTGCCCAAGTAAGAGATAGCCTTGTGCGCTCTTCCACACCCACGGGCTCTTCTCCGGGTCGTTCTCGGGGCGCTTCTCCGTTCCTTCCATCACCTCCAGCAGGTCATAGTGGTCAAAGATGTTCTCCATCTTGAAGGACCATTCAGCAAAGTTGTCACCGTTGAACTTGTCAAGCCCAAACACCCTAGGCTCATCCCTAGGTGGGCCAAGACTTGGTTGCATGGGCGCCATGGCTGAATCACGGGGTTGGCCTTGAGCTTGAGCTTCTCCACTGCCACCAGCACCTCTGCCACCCCTTTCCTCAGGTCCAGACATTGTCGAAACTGCTCCAAGGGGCTCTGATACCACTTGTTATAGTCATAATAGGCTTGAATGTGCCTAAAACGAAAGATAGAGAGCACAGACGGATTTCTGCACAGCGGCTTCAAACGTTGATAGCGTTCTGCTCACAGCTGCAAATGACTTGATTCAAATTGGATCTGGAGCGTCTTTACGTCGTCTACAATTAACAATTTAGATTGCACGATTTGATGAAGAATTGACGACACAGCGTTGGTTTGAACGAACGGTACTATGGCAGCCACTATAGTCTTAGAACACAAGATAGGAAGAGTTACGAGTTGGGAATGACTCCCAGCTCCTACAAACCCCAAGAGCCGAGGTACAGTGATGTGTAACAGTGCCACACTGTCCCCAACCACGAAGGGTCTCGAAACTACCCTTCACTAGGGCCTACACCAAGTGAAATGTTACACTACACAAAGTAATGTAACTATCTTCAATATCTTGAGGTGTACCCTTTTGGCAAGCTTCGAAATCACTTGAGGCTTGACACCAAGGCTCGGGCTCTTCATCACAAACTCATCCTTGAGTTCTTGATGGGTCTGCTGCACACACCTGCGACACGCCGAACGTTCGACACAGGACAAAATAGAAACCGCGCACGACAAAATAGAAACCGCGCGCGAGACACAAACGACCGCGTAACACGCGTCTAGCGATAACTCGCTATTGACTCGACACACACACTCGACATCATGACTCAACATTCACACACAATTATAAGCATGAAATATATATTATCCCATGCCCTCATACCATTCCATACACACACACATTCACGCACACGGACAACAAGACGAGTGCAAACCGTAGGGTTGCACCAACATAACTCGCTATTGACTCGACACACACACTCGACATCATGACTCAACATTCACACACAATTATAAGCATGAAATATATATTATCCCATGCCCTCATACCATTCCATACACACACACATGCACGCACACGGACACGGACAACAAGCCGAGTGCAAACCGTAGGGTTGCAACAACAGCGTCTTCAGGTGCTACGTCTACTGAGGCACTGCACACCTTCACACTGGACTCAGGTGCTTCCCGCTGTTTCTTTCGCGACCGCACTGCCCTCGAGCAGCTCCCTAGGCTGTCTCCCTGGCTGACCCCTCCGGGGGTCCGGTCCTTGCGACCTCCACCACTGCCCTCCTTTGTCCTGCTGTCCCGTCTGTCACGATGTCGGGTCTTTACCTCCCCTCGTTCTCTACGAACTTGGTGGCGGGTTCCGCGCTCCAGGACGCGGGTGTTCACCAGTTCACCCCTGCCTACGAGCGTGTGACACACTGCACGTGTGCCCAGACGGGTCGTCACCTGGCTACCTTCACTCGACAACCGGGGTCGAACTTGTACACACTGACCACTGAGTCTCCTCAGGAAAGACGCCACGGAGAAGACATCATTCGTGAGTTCACAGGTCTATGATTATGCTGGAAAGTGCCCGTGAGTGAAGCGAGAACGATTGGTCACGGAGCTCCACGACGAAAAATTGCCCGCTCCATGATCTGTATCGATGCAGCTGTTTTCGCGTCTCAGGGCTACAAACGCCCAAAACGAGAGTTTTTCTTCAATGGGAAGACGTCATTTGTGAGTTCTCGGACCTGCAATTATGCTAGAAAGTGCCCGGGAGTGAATCGAGAACGATTGGTCACGGAGCTCCACGATGGAAAATTGCCCACTCCATGACCTGTATCGGTGCGGCTATTTTCGCGTCTCGGGGCTACAAAAGCCCGAAACGAGCGTTTTTCTTCAACATAAAGACGTCATTGGTGAGTGCACGGGCCTACGATTATGCTGGAAAGTGCCCGGGGGTGAAGCGAGAACGATTGGTCACGGAGCTCCACGATGGAAAATTGCCCGCTCCATGACCTGTATCAGTGCGGTTGTTTTCGCGTCTCGGGGCTACAAAAGCCCGAAACGAGCGTTTTTCTTCAACGTAAGGACGTCATTCGTGAGTGCACGGGCCTACGATTATGCTGGAAAGTGCCCGGGAGTGAAGCGAGAACGATTGGTCACGGAGCTCCACGACGGAAAATTGCCCGCTCCATGACCTGTATCAGTGCGGCTGTTTTCGCGTCTCGGGGCTACAAAAGCGCGAAACGAGCGTTTTTCTTCAACGTAAAGACGTCATTCGTAAGTGC
Organism: Closterium sp. Naga37s-1; assembly: GCA_947471745.1. Classification (NCBI taxonomy): domain Eukaryota; kingdom Viridiplantae; phylum Streptophyta; class Zygnematophyceae; order Desmidiales; family Closteriaceae; genus Closterium; species Closterium sp. Naga37s-1. The sequence goes on along the minus strand of CANJKZ010000235.1, from coordinate 140,072 downwards.
ACGGGCCTACGATTATGCTGGAAAGTGCCCGGGAGTGAAGCGAGAACGATGGTCACGGAGCTCCACTACGGAAAATTGCCCGCTCCATGACCTGTATCGGTGCGGCTGTTTTCGCTTCTCGGGGCTACAAACTCCCGAAACGAGCGTTTTTCTTCAACGTGAAGACGTCATTCATGAGTTCACGGGCCTACAATTATGCTGGAAAGTGCCGGGGAGTGAATCGAGAACGATTGGTCACGGAGCTCCACGACGGAAAATTGCCCGCTCCATGACCTGTATCGGTGCGGCTGTTTTCGCGTCTCGGGGCTACAAACTCCCGAAACGAGCGTTTTTCTTCAACGTGAAGACGTCATTCATCATTTCACAGGCCTACAATTATGCTGGAAAGTGCCCGGGAGTGAATCGAGAACGATTGGTCACGGAGCTCCACGACGGAAAATTGCCCGCTCCATGACCTGTATCAGTGCGCCTGTTTTCGCGTCTCGGGGCTATAAACTCCCGAAACGAGCGTTTTTCTTCAACTTGAAGACGTGATTCGTGAGTTCACAGGCCTACAATTATGCTGGAAAGTGTCCGGGAGTGAAGCGAGAACGATTGGTCACGGAGCTTTACGACGGAAAGTTGCCCGCTCCATGACCTGTATCGGTGCGGCTGTTTCCGCGTCTCGGGGCTACAAACGCCCAAAACGAGCGTTTTTCTTCAACGTAAAGACGTCATTCGTGAGTGCACGCGCCTACGATTATGCTGGAAAGTGCTCGGGAGTGAAGCGAGAACGATTGGTCACGGAGCTCCACGACGGAAAATTGCCCGCTCCATGACCTGTATCGGTGCGGCTGTTTTCGCGTCTCGGGGCTACAAACTCTCGAAACGAGCGTTTTTCTTCAACTTGAAGACGTCATTCGTGAGTTCACAGGCCTACAATTATGCTTGAAAGTGCCCAAGAGTGAAGCGAGAACGATTGGTCACGGAGCTCCACGACGGAAAATTGCGCGCTCCATGACCTGTATCGGTGCGGCTGTTTTCGCGTCTCTGGGCTACAAACGCCCGAAACGAGCGTTTTTCTTCAACGTAAAGACGTCATTCGTGAGTTCTCAGACCTGCAATTATTCTGGAAAGTGTCCGGGAGTGAAGAGAGAACGATTGGTCACGGAGCTCCACGACGGAAAATTTCCCGCTCCATGACCTGTATCGGTGCGGCTGTTTTCGCGTCTCGGGGCTACAAACGCCCGAAACGAGCGTTTCCCTTCAACGTGAAGACGTCATTTGTGAGTTCACGGGCCTACGATAATGCTGGAAAGTGCCCGAGAGTTAAGCGAGAACGATTGGTCATGGAGCTCCACGACGGAATATTGTCCGCTCCATGACCTGTATCGGTGCGGCTGTTTTCGCGTCTCGGGGCTATAAACGCCCAGAACGAGCGTTTTTCTTCAACGTAAAGACGTGCCCAGAACAGCCGCACCGATACAAGTCATGGAGCGGGCAATTTTTCGTCGTGGAGCTCCGTGACCAATCGATCTTGCTTCACTCCCGAGCCCTTCCCAGCATAGTCATAGGCTTGTGAACTCACGAATGATGTTTTCACGTTGAAGAAAAACGCTCGGTTCGGGCTTTTGTAGCCCCGAGACGCGAAAACAACCGCACCGATACAGGTCATGGAGCGGGCAATTTTCCGTCGTGGAGCTCCGTGACCAATCGTTCTCGCTTCACTCCCGGGCACTTTCCAGCATAATCGTAGGCCCGTGCACTCACGAATAACGTCTTTACGTTGAAGAAAAACGCTCGTTTTGGGCGTTTGTAGTCCCGAGACGCGGAAACAGCCGCACCGATACAGGTCATGGAGCGGGCAATTTTCCGTCGTGGAGCTCCGTGACCAATCGTTCTCGCTTCACTCCCGGGCACTTTCCAGCATAATCGTAGGCCTGTGAACTCACGAATCACGTCTTTGCATTGAAGAAAAACGCTCGTTTCTGGTATTTGTAGCCCCGAGACGCGAAAACAGCCGCACCAATACAGGTCATGGAGCGGGCAATTTTCCGTCGTGGAGCTCCGTGACCAATCGTTCTCGCTTCACTCCCGGGCACTTTCCAGCATAATCGTAGGCCTGTGAACTCAGGAATGACGTCTTTATGTTGAAGAAAAACGCTCGTTTCGGGCCTTTGTAGCCCCGAGACGCGAAAATAGCCGCACCGATACAGGTCATGGAGCGGGCAATATTCTATCGTGGAGCTCCGTGACCAATCGTTCTCGCTTCACTCCCGGGCACTTTCCAGCATAGTCGTAGGCTCCTGAACTCACGAATGACGTCTTCACATTGAAGAAAAACGCTCGTTTCGGGCGTTTGTAGCCCTGAGACGCGAAAACAGCTGCACCGATACAGGTCATGGAGCGGGCAATTTTCCGTCGTAAAGCTCCGTGACCAATCGTTCTCATTTCACTCCCGGGCACTTTCAAGCATAATTGTAGGCCCGTGAACTCACGAATGACGTCTTCAAGTTGAAGAAAAACGCTCGTTTCGGGAGTTTGTAGCCCCGAGACGCAAAAACAGCCGCACCGATACAGGTCATGGAACGGGCAATTTTCCGTCGTGGAGCTCCGTGACCAATCGTTCTCGATTCACTCCCGGGCACTTTCCAGCATAATCATAGGCCCATGCACTCACGAATGACGTCCTTACGTCGAAGAAAAACGCTCGTTACGGGCTTTTGTAGCCCCGAGACGCGAAAACAACCGCACCGATACAGGTCATGGAGCGGGCAATTTTCCGTCATGGAGCTCCGTAACCAATCGTTCTCGCTTCACTCCCGGGCACTTCCCAGCATAGTCGTAGGCCCGTGCACTCATGAATGACGTCTTTACGTTGAAGAAAAACGCTCGTTTCAGGCGTTTGTAGCCCCGAGACACGAAAACAGCCGCACCGATACAGGTCATGGAGCGGGCAATTTTCCGTCGTAAAGCTCCGTGACCAATCGTTCTCGCTTCACTCCCGGGCACTTTCCAGCATAATTGTAGGCCCGTGCACTCACGAATCACGTCTTTACATTGAAGAAAAACGCTCGTTTCGGGCGTTTGTAGCCCTGAGACGCGAAAACAGCCGCACCGATACAGGTCATGGAGCGGGCAATTTTCCGTCGTGGAGCTCCGTGACCAATCGTTCTCGATTCACTCCCGGGCACTTTCCAGCATAATCATAGGCCCGTGCACTCTCGAATGACGTCCTTACGTTGAAGAAAAACGCTCGTTACGGGCTTTTGTAGCCCCGAGATGCGAAAACAACCGCACCGATACAGGTCATGGAGCGGGCAATTTTCCGTCATGGAGCTCCGTGACCAATCGTTCACTCCCGGGCACTTCCCAGCATAGTCATAGGCCTGTGCACTCACGAATGACGTCTTTACGTTGAAGAAAAACGAGACACGAGACACGAAAACAGCCGCACCGATACAGGTCATGGAGCGGGCAATTTTCCGTCGTAAAGCTCCGTGACCAATCGTTCTCGCTTCACTCCCGGGCACTTTCCAGTATAATTGTAGGCCTGTGAACTCACGAATCACGTCTTTACATTGAAGAAAAATGCTCGTTTCGGGCGTTTGTAGCCCCGAGACGCGAAAACAGCCGCACCGATACAGGTCATGGAGCGGGCAATTTTCCGTCGTGGAGCTCCGTGACCAATCGTTCTCGCTTCACTCACGGGCACTTTCCAGCATAATCGTAGACCCGTGAACTCACGAATGACGTCTTCACGTTGAAGAAAAACGCTCGTTTCGGGCGTTTGTAGCCCCGAGTCGCGAAAACAGCCGCACCGATACAGGTCATGGAGCGGGCAATTTTCCGTCGTGGAGCTCCGTGACCAATCGTTCTCGCTTCACTCCCGGGCAATTTCCAGCATAATCGTAGGCTTGTGAACTCAGGAATGACGTCTTTGAGAAAAACGCTCGTTTCGGGCGTTTGTAGCCCCGAGACGCGAAAATAGCCGCACGGATACAGGTCATGGAGCGGGCAATTTTCCGTCGTGGAGCTCCGTGACCAATCGTTCTCGCTTCACTCCCGGGCACTTTCCAGCATAATCGTAGGCTTGTGAACTCAGGAATGACGTCTTTGAGAAAAACGCTCGTTTCGGGCGTTTGTAGCCCCGAGACGCGAAAATAGCTGCACGGATACAGGTCATGGAGCGGTCAATTTTCCGTCGTGGAGCTCCGTGACCAATCGTTCTCGCTTCACTCCCGGGCACTTTCCAGGATAATCATAGGCCCGTGCACTCACGAATGACGTCTTCACGTTAAAGTAAAACGCTCGTTTTCGGCGTTTGTAGCCCCGAGACGCGAAAACAGCCGCACCGATACAGGTCATGGAGCGGGCAATTTTCCGTCGTGGAGCTCCGTGACCAATCGTTCTCGCTTCACTCCCGGGCACTTTCCAGGATAATCATAGGCCCGTGCACTCACGAATGACGTCTTCACGTTAAAGTAAAACGCTCGTTTTCGGCGTTTGTAGCCCCGAGACGCGAAAACAGCCGCACCGATACAGGTCATGGAGCGGGCAATTTTCCGTCGTAAAGCTCCGTGACCAATCGTTCTCGCTTCACTCCCGGGCACTTTCCAGCATAATCGTAGGCCTGTGAACTCACGAATCACATCTTTACATTGAAGAAAAACGCTCGTTTGGGGCGTTTGTAGCCCCGAGACGCGAAAACAGCCGCACCGATACAGGTCATGGAGCGGGCAATTTTCCGTCGTGGAGCTCCGTGACCAATCGTTCTCGCTTCACTCCCGGGCACTTTCCAGCATAATCGTATGCCCGTGAATTCACGAATGACGTCTTTACGTTGAAGAAAAACGCTCGTTTCGGGCGTTTGTATTCCCTAGACGCGAAAACAGCCGCACCGATACAGGTCATGGAGCGGGCAATTTTCCGTCGTGGAGCTCCGTGACCAATCGTTCTCGCTTCACTCCCGGGCACTTTCCAGCATAATTGTATGCCCGTGAATTCACGAATGACGTCTTTACGTTGAAGAAAAACGCTCGTTTCGGGCGTTTGTATTCCCTAGACGCGAAAACAGCCGCACCGATACAGGTCATGGAGTGGGCAATTTTTTTGTTGTGGAGCTCCGTGACCAATCGTTCTCGCTTCACTCCCGGGCACTTTCCTGTCAGATTATAATGCTTGTCTAGTCTGTAGTGGGGTACTCAAAAGTGAGTATAACCCTTTTGGGCTTGCTACTTGTATCCCCCTCCTTTCTAGTTCAATCTCTCTTCTCCTATTTTTCTTTCATATACCCTAAAACCTAGATATGGCTTCTTAGCCTAAGCTCCTATTCTAACATTCCAGCATAGTTGTAGGCTCGTGAAATTACGAATGACGTCTTCACGTTGAAGAAAAATGCTTGTTTCGGGAGTTTGTAGCCCCGAGACGCAAAAACTGCCGCACCGATACAGGTCATGGAACGGGCAATTTTCCGTCGTGGAGCTCCGTGACCAATCGTTCTCGTTTCACTCCCGGGCACTTTCCAGCATAATCATAGGCCCGTGCACTCACGAATGACGTCCTTACGTTGAAGAAAAACGCTCGTTTCGGGCTTTTGTAGCCCCAAGACGCGAAAATAGCCGCACCGATACAAGTCATGGAGCGGGCAATTTTCCATCGTGGAGCTCCGTGACCAATCGTTCTCGATTCACTCCCGGGCACTTTCCAGCATAATTGAAGGCCCGTGAACTCACGAATGACGTCTTCAAGCTGAAGAAAAACGCTCGTTTCGGGAGTTTGTAACCCCGAGACGCGAAAACAGCTGCACCGATACTGGTCATGGAGGGGGCAATTTTCCGTCGTGGAGCTCCGTGACCAATCGTTCTCGCTTCACTCACGGGCACTTTCCAGCATAATCGTAGACCCGTGAACTCACGAATGACGTCTTCACGTTGAAGAAAAACGCTCGTTTCGGGCGTTTGTAGCCCCGAGATACGAAAACAGCCGCACCGATACAGGTCATGGAGCGGGCAATTTTCCGTCGTGGAGTTCCGTGACCAATCGTTCTCGCTTCACTCCCGGGCACTTTCCAGCATAATTGCAGGCCCTTGAACTCACGAATGACGTCTTCACGTTGAAGAAAAACGCTCGTTTCGGGCGTTTGTTGCCCCGAGACACGAAACCAGCCGCACTGATACAGGTCATGGAGCGGACAATTTTCCGTCGTGGAGCTCCGTGACCAATCGTTCTCGCTTCACTCCCGGGCACTTTCCAGCATAATCGTATGCCCGTGAATTCACGAATGACGTCTTTACGTTGAAGAAAAACGCTCGTTTCGGGCGTTTGTATTCCCTAGACGCGAAAACAGCCGCACCGATACAGGTCATGGAGTGGGCAATTTTTTTGTTGTGGAGCTCCGTGACCAATCGTTCTCGCTTCACTCCCGGGCACTTTCCTGTCAGATTATAATGCTTGTCTAGTCTGTAGTGGGGTACTCAAAAGAGATTATAACCCTTTTGGGCTTGCTACTTGTATCCCCCTCCTTTCTAGTTCAATCTCTCTTCTCCTATTTCTCTTTCATATACCCTAAAACCTAGCTATGGCTTCTTAGCCTAAGCTCCTATTCTAACATTCCAGCATAGTTGTAGGCTCGTGAAATTACGAATGACGTCTTCACGTTGAAGAAAAATGCTTGTTTCGGGCGTTTGTAGCCCCGAGACGCGAAAACAGCCGCACCGATACAGATCATGGAGCGGGCAATTTTCCGTCGTGGAGCTCCGTGACCAATCGTTCTCGCTTCACTCCCGGGCACTTTCCAGCATAATCGTAGGCCTGTGAACTCACGAATGACGTCTTTACGTTGAAGAAAAACGCTCGTTTCGGGCGTTTGTAGCCCCGAGACGCGAAAATAGCCGCACCGATACAGGTCATGGAGCGGGCAATTTTCCATCGTGGAGCTCCGTGACCAATCGTTCTCGATTCACTCCCGGGCACTTTCCAGCATGCGAAAACAGCCGCACCAATACAGATCATGGAGCGGGCAATTTTCCGTCGTGGAGCTCCGTGACCAATCGTTCTCGCTTCACTCAAGGGCACTTTCCAGCATAATCGTAGACCCGTGAACTCACGAATGACGTCTTCACGTTGAAGAAAAACGCTCGTTTCGGGCGTTTGTAGCCCCGAGTCGCGAAAACAGCCGCACCGATACATGTCATGGAGCGGGCAATTTTCCGTCGTGGAGCTCCGTGACCAATCGTTCTCGCTTCACTCCAGGGCACTTTCCAGCATAATCGTAGACCCGTGAACTCACGAATGACGTCTTCACGTTGAAGAAAAACGCTCGTTTCGGGCGTTTGTAGCCCCGAGTCGCGAAAACAGCCGCACCGATACAGGTCATGGAGCGGGCAATTTTCCGTCGTGGAGCTCCGTGACCAATCGTTCTCGATTCACTCCCGGGCACTTTCCAGCATAATTGAAGGCCCGTGAACTCACGAATGACGTCTTCAAGCTGAAGAAAAACGCTCGTTTCGGGAGTTTGTAACCCCGAGACGCGAAAACAGCTGCACCGATACTGGTCATGGAGGGGGCAATTTTCCGTCGTGGAGCTCCGTGACCAATCGTTCTCGCTTCACTCACGGGCACTTTCCAGCATAATCGTAGACCCGTGAACTCACGAATGACGTCTTCACGTTGAAGAAAAACGCTCGTTTCGGGCGTTTGTAGCCCCGAGATACGAAAACAGCCGCACCGATACAGGTCATGGAGCGGGCAATTTTCCGTCGTGGAGTTCCGTGACCAATCGTTCTCGCTTCACTCCCGGGCACTTTCCAGCATAATTGCAGGCCCTTGAACTCACGAATGACGTCTTCACGTTGAAGAAAAACGCTCGTTTCGGGCGTTTGTTGCCCCGAGACACGAAACCAGCCGCACTGATACAGGTCATGGAGCGGACAATTTTCCGTCGTGGAGCTCCGTGACCAATCGTTCTCGCTTCACTCCCGGGCACTTTCCAGCATAATCGTATGCCCGTGAATTCACGAATGACGTCTTTACGTTGAAGAAAAACGCTCGTTTCGGGCGTTTGTATTCCCTAGACGCGAAAACAGCCGCACCGATACAGGTCATGGAGTGGGCAATTTTTTTGTTGTGGAGCTCCGTGACCAATCGTTCTCGCTTCACTCCCGGGCACTTTCCTGTCAGATTATAATGCTTGTCTAGTCTGTAGTGGGGTACTCAAAAGAGATTATAACCCTTTTGGGCTTGCTACTTGTATCCCCCTCCTTTCTAGTTCAATCTCTCTTCTCCTATTTCTCTTTCATATACCCTAAAACCTAGCTATGGCTTCTTAGCCTAAGCTCCTATTCTAACATTCCAGCATAGTTGTAGGCTCGTGAAATTACGAATGACGTCTTCACGTTGAAGAAAAATGCTTGTTTCGGGCGTTTGTAGCCCCGAGACGCGAAAACAGCCGCACCGATACAGATCATGGAGCGGGCAATTTTCCGTCGTGGAGCTCCGTGACCAATCGTTCTCGCTTCACTCCCGGGCACTTTCCAGCATAATCGTAGGCCTGTGAACTCACGAATGACGTCTTTACGTTGAAGAAAAACGCTCGTTTCGGGCGTTTGTAGCCCCGAGACGCGAAAATAGCCGCACCGATACAGGTCATGGAGCGGGCAATTTTCCATCGTGGAGCTCCGTGACCAATCGTTCTCGATTCACTCCCGGGCACTTTCCAGCATGCGAAAACAGCCGCACCAATACAGATCATGGAGCGGGCAATTTTCCGTCGTGGAGCTCCGTGACCAATCGTTCTCGCTTCACTCAAGGGCACTTTCCAGCATAATCGTAGACCCGTGAACTCACGAATGACGTCTTCACGTTGAAGAAAAACGCTCGTTTCGGGCGTTTGTAGCCCCGAGTCGCGAAAACAGCCGCACCGATACATGTCATGGAGCGGGCAATTTTCCGTCGTGGAGCTCCGTGACCAATCGTTCTCGCTTCACTCCAGGGCACTTTCCAGCATAATCGTAGACCCGTGAACTCACGAATGACGTCTTCACGTTGAAGAAAAACGCTCGTTTCGGGCGTTTGTAGCCCCGAGTCGCGAAAACAGCCGCACCGATACAGGTCATGGAGCGGGCAATTTTCCGTCGTGGAGCTCCGTGACCAATCGTTCTCTCTTCACTCCAGGGCACTTTGCAGCATAATGGTAGGCCCGTGAACTCACGAATGACGTCTTCACGTTGAAGAAAAACGCTCGTTTCGGGCGTTTGTAGCCCCGAGACGCGAAAACAGCCGCACCGATACAGGTCATGGAGCGGGCAATTTTCCGTCGTGGAGCTCCGTGACCAATCGTTCTCGCTTCACTCCTGGGCACTTTGCAGCATAATCGTAGGCCCGTGAACTCACGAATGACGTCTTCACGTTGAAGAAAAACGCTCGTTTCGGGCGTTTGTAGCCCCGAGACGCGAAAACAGCCGCACCGATACAGCTCATGGAGCGGGCAATTTTCCGTCGTGGAGCTCCGTGACCAATCGTTCTCGCTTCACTCCTGGGCACTTTCCAGCATAATCGTAGGCCCGTGAACTCATGAATGACGTCTTTACATTGAAGGAAAGCGCTCGTTTCGGGCGTTTGTAGCCCCGAGACGCGAAGACAGCCGCACCGATACAGGTCACGGAGCGGGCAATTTTCCATCGTGGAGCTCCGTGACCAATCGTTCTCGATTCACTCCCGGGCACTTTCCAGCATAATTGCAGGTCCGAGAACTCACGAATGACGTCTTCAAGTTGAAGAAAAATGCTTGTTTCGGGCGTTTGTAGCCCTGAGACGCGAAAACAACCGCACCGATACAGGTCATGGAGCGGGCAATTTTTCATCGTGGAGATCCGTGACCAATCATTCTCGATTCACTCCCGGGCACTTTCCAGCATAATTGCAGGTCCGAGAACTCACAAATGATGTCTTCACGTTGAAGAAAAATGCTCGTTTCGGGCGTTTGTAGCCCTGAGACTCGAAAACAGCCGCACCGATACAGGTCATGGAGCGGGCAATTTTCCGTCGTGGAGCTCCGTGACCAATCGTTCTCGCTTCACTCCCGGGCACTTTCCAGCATAATTGTAGGCCCGTGAACTCACGAATGACGTCTTCAGGTTGAAGAAAAACGCTTGTTTCGGGCGTTTGTTGCCCCGAGACACGAAACCAGCCGCACTGATACAGGTCATGGAGCGGGCAATTTTCCGTCGTGGAGCTCCGTGACCAATCGTTCTCGCTTCACTCCCGGGCACTTTCCAGCATAATCGTATGCCCGTGAATTCACGAATGACCTCTTTACGTTGAAGAAAAACGCTCGTTTCGGGCGTTTGTATTCCGTAGACGCGAAAACAGCCGCACCGATACAGGTCATGGAGCGGGCAATTTTTTTGTTGTGGAGCTCCGTGACCAATCGTTCTCGCTTCACTCCCGGGCACTTTCCTGTCAGATTATAATGCTTGTCTAGTCTGTAGTGGGGTACTCAAAAGTGAGTATAACCCTTTTTGGCTTGCTACTTGTATCCCCCTCCTTTCTAGTTCAATCTCTCTTCTCCTATTTCTCTTTCATATACCCTAAAACCTAGCTATGGCTTCTTAGCCTAAGCTCCTATTCTAACATTCCAGCATAGTTGTAGGCTCGTGAAATTACGAATGACGTCTTCACGTTGAAGAAAAATGCTTGTTTTGGGCGTTTGTAGCCCCGAGACGCGAAAACAGCCGCACCGATACAGATCATGGAGCGGGCAATTTTCCGTCGTGGAGCTCCGTGACCAATCGTTCTCGCTTCACTCCCGGGCACTTTCCAGCATAACCGTAGGCCTGTGAACTCACGAATGACGTCTTTACGTTGAAGAAAAACGCTCGTTTCGGGCGTTTGTAGCCCCGAGACGCGAAAATAGCCGCACCGATACAGGTCATGGAGCGGGCAATTTTCCATCGTGGAGCTCCGTGACCAATCGTTCTCGATTCACTCCCGGGCACTTTCCAGCATAATTGCAGGTCCGAGAACTCACAAATGACGTCTTCCCGTTGAAGAAAAACTCTCGTTTTGGGCGTTTGTAGCCCCGAGACGCGAAAACAGCCGCACCAATACAGATCATGGAGCGGGCAATTTTCCGTCGTGGAGCTCCGTGACCAATCGTTCTTGCTTCACTCACGGGCACTTTCCAGCATAATCGTAGACTCGTGAAATTACGAATGACGTCTTCACGTTGAAGAAAAACGCTTGTTTCGGGCGTTTGTAGCCCTAAGACGCGAAAACAGCCGCACTGATACAGGTCATGGAGCGGGCAGTTTTCCATCGTGGAGATCCGTGACCAATCATTCTCGATTCACTCCCGGGCACTTTCCAGCATAATTGCCGGTCCTAGAACTCACAAATGATGTCTTCACGTTGAAGAAAAAATCTCGTTTCGGGCGTTTGTAGCCCCGAGACTCGAAAACAGCCGCACCGATACAGGTCATGGAGCGGGCAATTTTTTCATCGTAGAGCTCCGTGACCAATCATTCTCGATTCACTCCCGGGTGTGTAAAGTTAGAACGAGAAGGTCTGAAAGTAGTCAACTCCCTGCCGCTGACTGAAGCCACGAGCCACGTAAAGCGCCTTGAAGACAGGCGGAGAACCCGGCGGCCGCTTCACCCTGAAAATCCACATGCCACTGACGATGTTCGCCCCAGGAGGGGGAACCTCGTCGACGTAGGTGCCTGTGGACTTCCAGGAAGCCATCTCTGCATCCATGGCTGCCTGCTACTGAGAGGAGTAGGGACCCTCTATCGCCTCCGCGTAGGAGCGCGGAGTCGGGATGTCTAGTGCATCCGGGTCTCCCTCAGGGGCAAGCAGCATGGACACAAGATGAAGTGAAGCAGCAGCAAAGCACTGGAACTCCTCCTGCCTGTCCTCAAGGACGTCCGTGCCAAGGGCACACTCACCCCCGACGGACGGAGGACAGACAGACGCAGACTCAGCGACAAGACTAGCAGCGTAGTCTAGGCGACAGCGAGCAGCGAAGTCGACAAGCTCAGAAACTAAGGCAGACGCAGCAGCGGACTCAAAGGAAGGGTCAGTGACAACAGTAGCAAGGAGACGCGTGACAGTAGGACTGGCAGCACGAAGGGAGTCCGACTCCGGGTCAGCAAGAACAGGAAGAGAGGACTTTGGAGGAGAAGGCAAAGGGGCACGCAGCGGAGCAGTGGAGGGACGAAGAGACATCCGGTGCGTGCCTGGGACAGGGGGAGGACGCTGACGCGAACCACGACTACTAGTGCGCTCAGCACGAACAGGCGACGCAGGACGAGACGCAGGCTCACGACGCTCAGCAAGACCTCCAGTAGGACCAGTGTAGGGAGAAGGAGCAGGCAGAGGAGAGGTAGGGTGTAACTGTGACTCGGACTGGACAGGCGGTGGACACTCTAAGGGAGGAGCCGGACTAGCAGAGGGCGGAAGACCAAGAACCTGCTCAAGGAGCGGAACGAAGTACGGCCGCGGCCGCTCAGCACCACCAGCACCAGAAGGGACAGCACCAGCACCCCGAACGACAGCACCAGCGCCAGCAGCACCCCCAGCAGCTCCAGCAGCGCCATCTCCAGTACCCTCAGAGGCACCAGCACGAGAGGCACCCTCATCGCCAACACCCTCAACAGCTCCAGCTCCAGCCGGACCACCAGAAGACGCAGCGGGTCCAGCTCCAGCACCCTCGGTAGCACCGACGCCCGCAGCACCACCAGCTCCAGTACGAGAAGCACCCGCAGGATCAGCAGCTCCAGTGCTCCCAGTACGAGCACCTCCGGGACCAGCAGTACCAGCACCCTCAGCAGCAGCAGAACCTCCAGTACCCGCAGCACCTCCAGCTCCAGCAGCTCGCCTCCAGCGCCGGGCAAACCACTCACGCAGCTCCTGTGGAGAGAGTAGCTCCCGCCGGGATGAAGTACCCGAAGAACCTCCAGGCCCAGCACCGTCAGACGCCACACGAGTAGGTCCAGTACCCTGAGACTCCGCACCCCTAGACGCAGCACCCTCAGGCTCAGCACCCCCAGGCGCAGCACCCCCAGGCGTAGCACCCCCAGGCTCAGCACCCCCAGGCGCAGCACCCCCAGGCTCAGCACCCCCAGGCTCAGCACCCCCAGGCTCAGCACCCCCAGAGTCAGCACCCCCAGACTCAGCACCCCTAGTAGCACCAGAGTCAACAACTACCTCGACAGGGTCAACTGCGTCTACCTGAGACACATCTGAGGGGGCAGGACCCTGAGGGGGGAGGGGGTCTACCGGAGGGGGACCTGGCGTAAGGAAGAGCGGCGGGGGGGGGAGGGACGCAGTGCGGTAGGGGAAGAGACGGTAGTAGGGAACCGACTCGTCAAACGTGACGTCCTGAGAGGACAGAACACGGCGCGAGGTGGGGTGGTAGAACTGCCAGCCCGGCGCGTCAGGGGGGAAGCCAAGGAAGATGCAGGGAACAGCACGAGGGGACAGCTTGTCCGCAGACAAGTCGCGGACAAACGCCCGAGATCCCCAGACACGGAACGCAGACGCATCGCCAACCTTCCCCGTCCACAGCAAAGCAGGGGAGGTCTCCGGCATGGAGACCCGGGGCTGAAGGTTGATCTGATGCGCCGCGTACCGAACCGCAAACGGCCACAGAAAATGGGGGGCAGCCGCATGGACCATGGACGTACGAGCGACGTCCATGACCATGCCAATGCGGCGCTCAGCAATCCCATTTTGCTGCGGAGAGTCCGGAAGCGTGAAGGTCTGGCGGATGCCCTGTACGCGACATAAGGCTCGCAGAAGGTCAGAGGAGAACTCTCCGCCTCTGTCAGAGTGCAGACGCAGAACAGGAAAGTCCGAGCCGAAACTCTCTCTGAGCTGGAGACGAGCTGCGCGGATCCAGGCGATCAACACCTCAATGACCTCACCCTTGCTGCGCAAGGGGAAGACTGCGGTGTAACGCGAGTAGTCGTCAAAAACCAGCAGAAAGTAACGCTCGTGACCCTGTCCACGGACGCGGGCTGGGCCCCACACGTCCATGTGAAGCGTCTGCAGCGGAGCCTCTGTCGGAGGAAACTCGGAGTGAGGAGCAGCGCGCTGCCGCCCCTCGACGCAGGGAACGCAGGTGGGGGCAGGCCCCGGAGGAAGAGGAGGGAGGGACCGGGGGAGACCAGAGACAAGGACACGGGAGGCCATGCCTCGAAGACGAGGCAAGGAGGGGTGACCAAGGCGGTGGTGCCAGAGGAGAGTCTGGTGAGACAGCAGACGACACGAGCAGGGGGCAGACTCAGGACCAGACCTGGACGCCGCAGCAAACACCTGACCCGACGCGGCTACCTGAGCAGACTCAGCGACCGGAGGAGACTCAGTAGTCAGTGTGTACAGGCTCGACCCCGGCTGACGGGTAAACGTGGCCAAGTGACGGCCCGTCCGAGCACAGGTACAGTGGGTCACTCGCTGACTCGCAGGAGTGAACTGGTGAACCCCTCCATCCTGCAGGTCAGCACCACTCACCAAGTTCGTAGAGAACGAGGGGAGGTAAAGACCCGACAGGGTGCCAGAAGGGGCCGCCGGACACGGTAAGACAGTGGAGAAGTGGGCAAGGACAGGACCCCCAGAGGGGTCTGCCAGGGAGACTGCCACTGGCCGACTAAGCGGCGTAAGCGTGGTGCGGTCTCGAAAGAAGGAGCGGGAAGCACCCGAGTCAAGGGTGAAAGTGTGGGTGGCCGGGGCCGACGCGGTCCCTGAGAGCGCAGACTCACCAGCACCTGGGGCAGCAGACTCACTGGCACCTAGAGCAGCAGCCTCACCAGCACCTAGAGCAGCAGTCTCAATGCCCGGGTCAGGCGGAAAACACCGGTAACAGTCACCCTCATCACTAATAGTCACAGAATACATTGCAGCAAGAATAGCATCATAATCAAGATCAAAGGTCGCAACACCCACCCTAGACAGCTCGCCCCAGCGAGGGATCTCAGTAGCGTCGGGGAACTGATGATGCCAAGCGTCCGTCAGGCGGCCGAAGCAGCGCTGGGTGGAGTGCAGACCCCCACACTGCTCACCCGCGCAATCGCCTGTACGCAGAACGTAGGTACAGGGGCCAGCACCCCCACCCCGCTGACGAGCAGTGTACCACTCACGAAGCTGCTGGGGGGAAGGGGTCTCACGAGTGCGCTGCTGCTGCTGCTGCTGGCGCTGACCACCGCCGGAGCCGACCCTCTGCGAAGAGTCGCCCCGACCAGCTCCACCGCCGCCGCCGCTACCTCCACCACCGCCTCCACCTCCACCACCTCCGCTCGCACCGCCACCACCGCCGCCTCCTCCGCCTCCACTGCCGCCACTAGCGCCCCCACTCCCGCCACCACCCCCACCGCCACCACCACCCCCTCCGCCGCCTCCACCGCCGCCTCCACCGCCCCCGCCAGCCCCTCCAGCGCCCTTGCCCCCCTTGCCCTTGCCTGGGCGGCGTCTCCCGCTAGGGGAGGACGCCGCGCCGACCGACTCAAGACCAACGAGGTCGGCCGCAGCAGCAGAGGCAACAGAGGGCAAGAGGGGGGAGGGGGAGCACCCCTCAAAGACAGGGGTGCGAGGGTCACCACGAGAGGCTCCTACAGCGACTATACTCTTTTCTGCCGCTAGGAGGCGCTCCTCGAGGAGGTCAACGGTGAGGGTGGTGGGGCAAACAGAGAGGAAGTGGTCCCTGACCGAGCGAAGGGTGTATGGGAGCCGGGTGACTATGTAGTAGAGGGTGATGTACATAGGGGGGGGTTCTTGGCGCAGAACTCAGCAGAAAGCGCAGCGCGGTAGCGAATGTCACTAGTGTGAAGGTGCGTAATGAGGTCAGCGACTGTGGGAAAAGCGGCGAGGTCAGGGAAGAGGTACGGCAGAATGAGGCGGCTAAGGGCAGCAGTGGCAGGGGAAGAGTAGCGTGCAACGACAGCGTCGTACAAGGTCTTAGCACTCTTGTACTGACTAAAATGCGCGCGCTCAGCGGTCGGTAAGTGGCGGCGCACAGCAAGGCGAGCAGCAGCATCGCGCGTGGCCCACTGTGAGCGAACAGTGGCATCATCATCAGCAGACGGGGCAGGAGAGGCACCAGACGTGAGATCGAAAAGGGAGAGACCATCTGCCCTATCGCACTGTAGGAAAAGCTGCAAGTCATCGACCCAGACCTCAAAGTCAACAGCCCGACCCTCAGCATCAAAGGTAAGGACACTTGGGGTAGCCATGACAGCAGCAGTCTAGGGGTGAGAGCGGCAGGCTAGAGGTAGTGCAGTGGCAGAGACGCTGCTCGGGAAAGCTCTCACCAGTCCGAGTGGGGAGGGTCGGGGCGCGCCGACAGGAACAGGGCCGCAGCTGCGGCGGCGGCGATTCGGCGGCTCAGCAGCGGCTCGGCGGCTCGGCGGCGGCTCGGCGGCTCGGCGGCGGCTCGGCGGCTCGGCGGCGGCTCGGCTGCGGCTCGGCGGCTCGGCGGCTGCTTGGCGGCTCGGGCCGTTTCGGGTGTTTGTAGCCCCGAGACGCAAAAACACCCGCACCGATACAGGTCATGGAGCAGGCAGTTTTCCATCGTGGAGCTCCGTGACCAATCGTTCTCGATTCACTCCCTGGCACTTTCCAGCATAAATGCAGGTCTGAGAACTCACGAATGACATCTTCACGTTGAATAAAAACGCTCGTTTCGGGCGTTTGTAGCCCCGAGACGCGAAAATAGCCGCACCGATACAGGTCATGGAGCGGGCAATGTTCCGTCGTGGAGCTCCGTGACCAATCGTTCTCGCTTCACTCCCGGGCAATTTCCAGCATAATCTTAGTCCCGTGAACTCATGAATGACGTCTTTACCTTGAAGAAAAACGCTCGTTTCGGGCGTTTGTAGCCCCGAGACGCGAAAACAGCCGCACCGATACAGGTCATGGAGCAGGCAATTTTCCATCGTGGAGCTCCGTGACCAATCGTTCTCGATTCACTCCCGCGCACTTTCCAGCGTAATTGCAGGTCCGAGAACTCACAAATGGCATCTTTGCGTTGAAGAAAATCGCTTGTTTCGGGCATTTGTAGCCCCGAGACGCGAAAACAGCCGCACCGATACAGGTCATGGAGCAGGCAATTTTCCGTCGTGGAGCTCCGTGACCAATCGTTCTCGCTTCACTCCCGGGCACTTTCCAGCATAATCGTAGGCCCGTGAACTTACGAATGATGTCTTTACGTTGAAGAAAAACGCTCGTTTCGGACGTTTGTAGCCATGAGACGCGAAAACAACCGCACCGATACAGGTCATGGAGCGGGCAATTTTCCATCGTGGAGCTCCGTGACCAATTGTTCTCGACTCACTTCCGGGCACTTTCCAACATAATTGCAGGTCTGAGAACTCACAAATGACGTCTTAATGTTGAAGAAAAACACTCGTTTCGGGCGTTTGTAGCCCCGAGACGCGAAAACAGCCGCACCGATACATGTCATGGAGCGGGCAATTTTCCGTCGTGGAGTTCCGTGACCAATCGTTCTCGCTTCACTCCCGGGCACTTTCCATCATAATCGTAGGCCCGTGAACTCACGAATGACGTCTTCACGTTGAAAAAAATGCTCGTTTCGGGTGTTTGTAGCCCCGAGACGCAAAAACACCCGCACCGATACAGGTCATGGAGCAGGCAGTTTTCCATCGTGGAGCTCCGTGACCAATCGTTCTCGATTCACTCCCTGGCACTTTCCAGCATAAATGCAGGTCTGAGAACTCACGAATGACATCTTCACGTTGAATAAAAACGCTCGTTTCGGGCGTTTGTTGCCCCGAGACGCGAAAACAGCCGCACCGATACAGGTCATGGAGCGGGCAATGTTCCGCTGTGGAGCTCCATGACCAATCGTTCTCGCTTCACTCCCGGGCAATTTCCAGCATAATCTTAGTCCCGTGAACTCATGAATGACGTCTTTACCTTGAAGAAAAACGCTCGTTTCGGGCGTTTGTAGCCCCGAGACGCGAAAAAAGCCGCACCGATACAGGTCATGGAGCAGGCAATTTTCCATCGTGTAGCTCCGTGACCAATCGTTCTCGATTCACTCCCGCGCACTTTCCAGCGTAATTGCAGGTCCGAGAACTCACAAATGGCATCTTTGCGTTGAAGAAAATCGCTTGTTTCGGGCATTTGTAGCCCCGAGACGCGAAAACAGCCGCACCGATACAGGTCATGGAGCAGGCAATTTTCCGTCGTGGAGCTCCGTGACCAATCGTTCTCGCTTCACTCCCGGGCACTTTCCAGCATAATCGTAGGCCCGTGAACTTACGAATGATGTCTTTACGTTGAAGAAAAACGCTCGTTTCGGACGTTTGTAGCCATGAGACGCGAAAACAACCGCACCGATACAGGTCATGGAGCGGGCAATTTTCCATCGTGGAGCTCCGTGACCAATTGTTCTCGACTCACTTCCGGGCACTTTCCAACATAATTGCAGGTCTGAGAACTCACAAATGACGTCTTCATGTTGAAGAAAAACACTCGTTTCGGGCGTTTGTAGCCCCGAGACGCAAAAACACCCGCACCGATACAGGTCATGGAGCAGGCAGTTTTCCATCGTGGAGCTCCGTGACCAATCGTTCTCGATTCACTCCCTGGCACTTTCCAGCATAAATGCAGGTCTGAGAACTCACGAATGACATCTTCACGTTGAATAAAAACGCTCGTTTCGGGCGTTTGTTGCCCCGAGACGCGAAAACAGCCGCACCGATACAGGTCATGGAGCGGGCAATGTTCCGCTGTGGAGCTCCATGACCAATCGTTCTCGCTTCACTCCCGGGCAATTTCCAGCATAATCTTAGTCCCGTGAACTCATGAATGACGTCTTTACCTTGAAGAAAAACGCTCGTTTCGGGCGTTTGTAGCCCCGAGACGCGAAAACAGCCGCACCGATACAGGTCATGGAGCGGGCAATTTTCCGTCGTGGAGCTCCGTGACCAATCGTTCTCGATTCACTACCGCGCACTTTCCAGCATAATTGCAGGTCCGAGAACTCACAAATGATGTCTTCACGTTGAAGAAAAAATTTCCCTTCGGGCGTTTGTAGCCCCGAGACGCGAAAACAGCCGCACCGATACAGGTCATGGAGCGGGCAATTTTCCATCGTGGAGATCCGTGACCAATCATTCTCGATTCACTCCCGGGCACTTTCCAGCATAATTGCAGGTCCGAGAACTCACAAATGATGTCTTCACGTTGAAGAAAAATTTTCGCTTCGGGCGTTTGTAGCCCCGAGACTCGAAAACAGCCGCACCGATACAGGTCATGGAGTGGGCAATTTTCCGTCGTGGAGCTCCGTGACCAATCGTTCTCGCTTCACTCCCGGGCACTTTCCAGCATAATTGTAGGCCCGTGAACTCACGAATGACGTCTTTACGTTGAAGAAAAACGCTCGTTTCGGGCGTTTGTAGCCCTGAGACGCGAAAACAGCCGCACCGATACAGGTCATGGAGCGGGCAATTTTT
Organism: Closterium sp. Naga37s-1; assembly: GCA_947471745.1. Lineage (NCBI taxonomy): Eukaryota > Viridiplantae > Streptophyta > Zygnematophyceae > Desmidiales > Closteriaceae > Closterium > Closterium sp. Naga37s-1. The sequence continues at coordinate 120,621 of CANJKZ010000235.1, read as the reverse complement.
TCATCGTAGAGCTCCGTGACCAATCATTCTCGATTCACTCCCAGGCACTTTCCAGCATAATTGCAGGTCCGAGAACTCACAAATGATGTCTTCACGTTGAAGAAAAAAGCTCGTTTCGGGCGTTTGTAGCCCCGAGACGCGAAAACAGCCGCACCGATACAGGTCATGGAGCGGGCAATGTTCCGTCGTGGAGCTCCGTGACCAATCGTTCTCGCTTCACTCCCGGGCAATTTCCAGCATAATCTTAGTCCCGTGAACTCATGAATGACGTCTTTACCTTGAAGAAAAACGCTCGTTTCGGGCGTTTGTAGCCCCGAGACGCGAAAACAGCCGCACCGATACAGGTCATGGAGCAGGCAATTTTCCATCGTGGAGCTCCGTGACCAATCGTTCTCGATTCACTCCCGCGCACTTTCCAGCGTAATTGCAGGTCCGAGAACTCACAAATGGCATCTTTGCGTTGAAGAAAATCGCTTGTTTCGGGCATTTGTAGCCCCGAGACGCGAAAACAGCCGCACCGATACAGGTCATGGAGCAGGCAATTTTCCGTCGTGGAGCTCCGTGACCAATCGTTCTCGCTTCACTCCCGGGCACTTTCCAGCATAATCGTAGGCCCGTGAACTTACGAATGATGTCTTTACGTTGAAGAAAAACGCTCGTTTCGGACGTTTGTAGCCATGAGACGCGAAAACAACCGCACCGATACAGGTCATGGAGCGGGCAATTTTCCATCGTGGAGCTCCGTGACCAATTGTTCTCGACTCACTTCCGGGCACTTTCCAACATAATTGCAGGTCTGAGAACTCACAAATGACGTCTTAATGTTGAAGAAAATTACTCGTTTCGGGCGTTTGTAGCCCCGAGACGCGAAAACAGCCGCACCGATACATGTCATGGAGCGGGCAATTTTCCGTCGTGGAGTTCCGTGACCAATCGTTCTCGCTTCACTCCCGGGCACTTTCCATCATAATCGTAGGCCCGTGAAGTCACGAATGACGTCTTCACGTTGAAAAAAATGCTCATTTCGGGTGTTTGTAGCCCCGAGACGCAAAAACACCCGCACCGATACAGGTCATGGAGCAGGCAGTTTTCCATCGTGGAGCTCCGTGACCAATCGTTCTCGATTCACTCCCTGGCACTTTCCAGCATAAATGCAGGTCTGAGAACTCACGAATGACATCTTCACGTTGAATAAAAACGCTCGTTTCGGGCGTTTGTTGCCCCGAGACGCGAAAACAGCCGCACCGATACAGGTCATGGAGCGGGCAATGTTCCGCTGTGGAGCTCCATGACCAATCGTTCTCGCTTCACTCCCGGGCAATTTCCAGCATAATCTTAGTCCCGTGAACTCATGAATGACGTCTTTACCTTGAAGAAAAACGCTCGTTTCGGGCGTTTGTAGCCCCGAGACGCGAAAACAGCCGCACCGATACAGGTCATGGAGCGGGCAATTTTCCGTCGTGGAGCTCCGTGACCAATCGTTCTCGATTCACTACCGCGCACTTTCCAGCATAATTGCAGGTCCGAGAACTCACAAATGGCATCTTCGCGTTGAAGAAAAACGCTCGTTTCGGGCGTTTGTAGCCCCGAGACGCGAAAACAGCCGCACCGATACAGGTCATGGAGCAGGCAATTTTCCGTCGTGGAGCTCCGTGACCAATCGTTCTCGATTCACTCCCTGGCACTTTCCAGCATAAATGCAGGTCTGAGAACTCACAAATGACATCTTCACGTTGAAGAAAAACGCTCGTTTCGGGCGTTTGTAGCCCCGAGACGCGAAAACAGCCGCATAGATACAGGTCATGGAGTGGGCAATGTTCAGTCGTGGAGCTCCGTGACCAATCGTTCTCGCTTCACTCCCGGGCAATTTTCAGCATAATCTTAGTCCCGTGAACTCATGAATGACGTCTTTACGTTGAAGAAAAACGCTCGTTTCGGGCGTTTGTAGCCCCGAGACGCGAAAACAGCCGCACCGATACAGGTCATGGAGCGGGCAATTTTCCGTCGTGGAGCTCCGTGACCAATCGTTCTCGATTCACTACCGCGCACTTTCCAGCATAATTGCAGGTCCGAGAACTCACAAATGGCATCTTCGCGTTGAAGAAAAACGCTCGTTTCGGGCGTTTGTAGCCCCGAGACGCGAAAAGAGCCGCACCGATACAGGTCATGGAGCAGGCAATTTTCCGTCGTGGAGCTCCGTGACCAATCGTTCTCGCTTCACTCCCGGGCACTTTCCAGAATAATCGTAGGCCTGTGAACTTACGAATGATGTCTTTATGTTGAAGAAAATTGCTCGTTTCGGACGTTTGTAGCCATCAGACGCGAAAACAGCCGCACCGATACAGGTCATGGAGCTGGCAATTTTCCATCGTGGAGCTCCGTGACCAATTGTTCTCGACTCACTTCGGAGCACTTTCCAACATAATTGCAGGTCTGAGAACTCACAAATGATGTCTTCATGTTGAAGAAAAACACTCGTTTCGGGCGTTTGTAGCCCTGAGACGCGAAAACAGCCGCACCGATACAGGTCATGGAGCGGGCAATTTTCCGTCGTGGAGCTCCGTGACCAATCGTTCTCGCTTCACTCCCGGGCACTTTCCAGCATAATCGTAGGCCCGTGAACAGCCGCACCGCTACAGGTCATGGAGCGGGCAATTTCCCGTCGTGGAGCTCTGTGACCAATCGTTCTCGCTTCACTCCCAGACACTTTCCAGCATAATCGTAGGCACGTGAACTCACGAGTGACGTCTTTACGTTGAAGAAAAACGCTCGTTTCAGGCGTTTGTAGCCCCGAGACGCGAAAACAGCTGCACCGATACAGGTCATGGAGCGGGCAATATTCCATCGTGGAGCTCCGTGACCAATCGTTCTCGATTCGTTCCCTGGCGCTTTCCAGCATAATTGCAGGTCCGAGAACTCACGAATGACGTCTTCAAGTTGAAGAAAAACGCTCGTTTCGGGCGTTTGTAGCCCCGAGACGCGAAAAGAGCTGCACCGATACAAGTCATGGAGCGGGCAATTTTCCGTCATGGAGCTCCGTGACCAATCGTTCTTGCTTCACTCGCGGGTACTTTCCAGCATAATCGTAGGCCTGTGAACTCACGAATGACGTCTTTATGTTGAAGAAAAACGCTCGTTTCGGGAGTTTGTAGCCCCGCGACGCGAAAACAGCCGCACCGATACAGGTCATGGAGCGGGCAATTTTCCGTCGTGGAGCTCCGTGACCAATCGTTCTCGCTTCACTCCCGGGCACTTTCCAGCATAATCGTAGGCCCGTGAACAGCCGCACCGCTACAGGTCATGGAGCGGGCAATTTCCCGTCGTGGAGCTCCGTGACCAATCGTTCTCGCTTCACTCCCAGGCACTTTCCAGCATAATCATAGGCACGTGAACTCACGAGTGACGTCTTTACGTTGAAGAAAAACGCTCGTTTCGGGCGTTTGTAGCCCCGAGACGCGAAAACAGCTGCACCGATACAGGTCATGGAGCGGGCAATATTCCATCGTGGAGCTCCGTGACCAATCGTTCTCGATTCGTTCCCGGGCGCTTTCCAGCATAATTGCAGGTCCGAGAACTCACGAATGACGTCTTCAAGTTGAAGAAAAACGCTCGTTTCGGGCGTTTGTAGCCCCGAGACGCGAAAACAGCTGCACCGATACAAGTCATGGAGCGGGCAATTTTCCGTCGTGGAGCTCCGTGACCAATCGTTCTTGCTTCACTCGCGGGTACTTTCCAGCATAATCGTAGGCCTGTGAACTCACGAATAACGTCTTTACGTTGAAGAAAAACGCTCGTTTCTGGCGTTTGTAGCCCCGAGACGCGAAAACAGCCGCACCGATACAGGTCATGGAGCGGGCAATTTTCCGTCGTGGAGCTCCGTGACCAATCGTTCTCGATTCACTACCGCGCACTTTCCAGCATAATTGCAGGTCCGAGAACTCACAAATGGCATCTTCGCGTTGAAGAAAAACGCTCGTTTCGGGCGTTTGTAGCCCCGAGACGCGAAAACAGCCGCACCGATACAGGTCATGGAGCAGGCAATTTTCCGTCGTGGAGCTCCGTGACCAATCGTTCTCGCTTCACTCCCGGGCACTTTCCAGCATAATCGTAGGCCTGTGAACTTACGAATGATATCTTTATGTTGAAGAAAATTGCTCGTTTCGGACGTTTGTAGCCATGAGACGCGAAAACAGCCGCACCGATACAGGTCATGGAGCGGGCAATTTTCCATCGTGGAGCTCCGTGACCAATTGTTCTCGACTCACTTCGGAGCACTTTCCAACATAATTGCAGGTCTGAGAACTCACAAATGATGTCTTCATGTTGAAGAAAAACACTCGTTTCGGGCGTTTGTAGCCCCGAGACGCGAAAACAGCCGCACCGATACAGGTCATGGAGCGGGCAATTTTCCGTCGTGGAGCTCCGTGACCAATCGTTCTCGCTTCACTCCCGGGCACTTTCCAGCATAATCGTAGGCCCGTGAACAGCCGCACCGCTACAGGTCATGGAGCGGGCAATTTCCCGTCGTGGAGCTCCGTGGCCAATCGTTCTCGCTTCACTCCCAGGCACTTTCCAGCATAATCATAGGCACGTGAACTCACGAATGACGTCTTTACGTTGAAGAAAAACGCTCGTTTCGGGCGTTTGTAGCCCCGAGACGCGAAAACAGCTGCACCGATACAGGTCATGGAGCGGGCAATATTCCATCGTGGAGCTCCGTGACCAATCGTTCTCGATTCGTTCCCGGGCGCTTTCCAGCATAATTGCAGGTCCGAGAACTCACGAATAACGTCTTCAAGTTGAAGAAAAACGCTCGTTTCGGGCGTTTGTAGCCCCGAGACGCGAAAACAGCTGCACCGATACAAGTCATGGAGCGGGCAATTTTCCGTCGTGGAGCTCCGTGACCAATCGTTCTTGCTTCACTCGCGGGTACTTTCCAGCATAATCGTAGGCCTGTGAACTCACGAATGACGTCTTTACGTTGAAGAAAAACGCTCGTTTCGGGCGTTTGTAGCCCCGAGACGCGAAAACAGCCGCACCGATACAGGTCATGGAGCGGGCAATTTTCCGTCGTGGAGCTCCGTGACCAATCGTTCTCGCTCTACTCCCGGGAAATTTCCAGCATAATCGTAGGCCCGTAAACTCACGAATGACCTCTTTACGTTAAAGAAAAACGCTAGTTTCGGGCATTTGTAGCCCCGAGACGCGAAAACAGCCGCACCGATATGTCAGATTATAATGCTTGTCTAGTCTGTAGTGGGGTACTCAAAAGTGAGTATAACCCTTTTGGGCTTGCTACTTCTATCCCCCTCCTTTCTAGTTCAATCACTTCTTCTCCTATTTCTCTTTCATATACCCTAAAACCTAGCTATGGCTTCTTAGCCTTAGCTCCTATCTTCACATGCTATCAGAGCATTACGCTCCTGGCCTGTGGGCCCACCTGCTTCCGCTGCCCTATCGTGTGTCGCGCGCCCCGTGGCGCGCGACCTCCTATTTTTCTTCCCGCCACGCGCTCCGAGCGTGGCCTCTCCCGTCGCCTCGTCGCGGCGCTTTGGGGGCCCGCGAGTCGGCCCCTCCCGTCGCCTCGTCGCGGCGCCTTGGGGACCCGCGAGCCGGCCCCTACCGTCGCCTCGTCGCGGCGCCTTGGGGGCCGTGCGCCGGCCCCAACCGTCGCCTCGTCGCGGCGAGTTGGGGGCCCGCGCGCGGTCCCCTCCCGTCGCCCGTCGAGGCGCTCTCGGGGGCCCGCGCGGCTCCCTAGCTCGTCGCCCGTCGGGGCGCCCTGGGGGCCGCGCCCTTCCCCTCCCCTCCCTCCTACCTTTCACCTGCAGCAGCCGCCCCTGGAGCAGCCCGCAACTGCAGCAGCCGCCCCTGGAGCAGCCCGCACCTGCAGCAGCCGCCCCTGGAGCAGCCCGCACCTGCAGCAGCCGCCCCTGGAGCAGCCCGCACCTGCAGCGGCCGCCCCTGGAGCAGCCCGCACCTGCAGCCCGTCCCGTTCTCCCTCCCCCCCCCCCTCCGTGCATTCCGTGGTGCTGGGGGTGTGGGGTGCCGAGCATGGGGGTGGCAGGTGTGGGGGTGGCGGTTATGTGTTCCTCCCCTTGCTCCTCCTCCTCTCTCGTCTCCCACTGCTGCAGCTGTCGCTGAGGGGGGTGGGTGTGTGGGAGCCTAGGGTTTAGGGTTTAAGGGGGGTGCTGTGGGAGTGGAGCTAGGGTTTGAACAGGGGGTGTGTGAGAGGGGAGTGGGGCAGCTGGGGGAGGTTGTGTGAAGGTAGCTGTCGTGTCGCCTGCAGCGCCTGTAGTCCGTCGCCCTTGCTTCGGTAGCCAGTGAGCCTGTTGCACCAGTCGCCAGTGGGTCCGTTGCTCCTGCCGCTCGTCTATAGCTGCGGAGCCAGTCACTCCAGTAGTCCGTCGCCCTTGCTTCGGTAGCCACTGAGTCAGCCGCTCCTGTGCCCGTGCCTCTGCAGCTTCAGTCGTTGCCTCGCATCTTCTCTCCCTCCACAGTCTTTCCTCCTCCTCACTTGCCCTATGTGATAGCCTCTAGCTTTGCTTAACATTGTGAACTCTTGCTCTATGCCTGCATGCTGTACTAATTATACCCCACTTTGACTATGGGGGTGTGTCAGATTATAATGCTTGTCTAGTCTCTAGTGGGGTACTCAAAAGTGAGTATAACCCTTTTGGGCTTGCTACTTGTATCCCCCTCCTTTCTAGTTCAATCACTTCTTCTCCTATTTCTCTTTCATATACCCTAAAACCTAGCTATGGCTTCTTAGCCTTAGCTCCTATCTTAACACGATACAGGTCATGGAGCAGGCAATTTTCCGTCGTGGAGCTCCGTGACCAATCGTTCTCGCTTCACTCCCGGGAACTTTCCAGCATAATTGTAGGCCTGTGAACTTACGAATGGTGTCTTTACGTTGAAGAAAAACGCTCGTTTCGGACGTTTGTAGCCATGAGACGCAAAAACAGCCGCACCGATGCAGGTCATGGAGCGGGCAATTTTCCATCGTGGAGCTCCGTGACCAATTGTTCTCGACTCACTTCCGGGCACTTTCCAACATAATTGCAGGTCTGAGAACTCACAAATGATGTCTTCATGTTGAAGAAAAACACTCGTTTCGGGCGTTTGTAGCCCCGAGACGCGAAAACAACCGCACCGATACAGGTCATGGAGCGACCAATTTTCCGTCGTGGAGCTCCATGACAAATCGTTCTCGCTTCACTCCCGGGCACTTTCCAGCATAATCGTAGGCACGTGAACTCACGAGTGACGTCTTTACGTTGAAGAAAAACGCTCGTTTCGGGCGTTTGTAGCCCCGAGACGCGAAAACAGCTGCACCGATACAGGTCATGGAGCGGGCAGTTTTCCATCGTGGAGCTCCGTGACCAATCGTTCTCGATTCACTCCCTGGCACTTTCCAGCATATTTGTAGGTCCGAGAACTCACGAATGACGTCTTCATGTTGAAGAAAAACGCTCGTTTCGGGCGTTTGTAGCCCCGAGACGCGAAAACAGCCGCACCGATACAGATCATGGAGCGGGCAATTTTCCATCGTGGAGCTCCGTGACCAATCCTTCTCGATTCACTCCCGGGCACTTTCCAGCATAATTGCAGGTCCGAGAACTCACAAATGATGTCTTCACGTTGAAGAAAAACGCTCGTTTCGGGCGTTTGTAGCCCCGAGACGCGAAAACAACCGCACCGATACAGGTCATGGAGCGGGCAATTTTCCGTCGTGGAGCTCCGTGACCAATCGTTCTCGCTTCACTCCCGGGCACTTTCCAGCATAATCGTAGGCCCGTGAACAGACGCACCGCTACAGGTCATGGAGCGGGCAATTTTCCGTCGTGGAGCTCCGTGACCAATCGTTCTCGCTTCACTCCCGGGCACTTTCCAGCATAATCGTAGGCACGTGAACTCACGAGTGACGTCTTTATGTTGAAGAAAAACGCTCGTTACAGGCGTTTGTAGCCCCGAGACGCGAAAACAGCTGCACCGATACAGGTCATGGAGCGGGCAATTTTCCATCGTGGAGCTCCGTGACCAGTCGTTCTCGATTCACTCCCGGGCGCTTTCCAGCATAATTGCAGGTCCGAGAACTCACGAATGACGTCTTCAAGTTGAAGAAAAACGCTTGTTTCGAGCGTTTGTAGCCCCGAGACGCGAAAACAGCTGCACCGATACAAGTTATGGAGCGGGCAATTTTCCGTCGTGGAGCTCTGTGACCAATCGTTCTTGCTTCACTCGCGGGTACTTTCCAGCATAATCGTAGGCCTGTGAACTCACAAATGACGTCTTTACGTTGAAGAAAAACGCTCGTTTCAGACGTTTGTAGCCATGAGACGCGAAAACAGCCGCACCGATACAGGTCATGGAGCGGGCAATTTTCCATCGTGGAGCTCCGTGACCAATTGTTCTCGATTCACTCCCGAGCACTTTCCAGCATAATTGCAGGTCCGAGAACTCACAAATGATGTCTTCACGTTGAAGAAAAACGCTCGTTTCGGGCGTTTGTAGCCCCGAGACGCGAAAACAGCCGCACCGATACAGGTCATGGAGCGGGCAATTTTCCGTCGTGGAGCTCCGTGACCAATCGTTCTCGCTTCACTCCCGGGCACTTTCCAGCATAATCGTAGGCCCGTGAACACCCGCACCGCTACAGGTCATGGAGCGGGCAATTTTCCGTCGTGGAGCTCCGTGACCAATCGTTCTCGCTTCACTCCCGGGCACTTTCCAGCATAATCGTAGGCACGTGAACTCACGAGTGACGTCTTTACGTTGAAGAAAAACGCTCGTTACAGGCGTTTGTAGCCCCGAGACGCGAAAACAGCTGCACCGATACAGGTCATGGAGCGGGCAATTTTCCATCGTGGAGCTCCGTGACCAATCGTTCTCGATTCACTCCCAGGCACTTTCCAGCATAATTGCAGGTCCGAGAACTCACAAATGGCATCTTCGCATTGAAGAAAAACGCTCGTTTCGGGCGTTTGTAGCCCCGAGACGCGAAAACAGCCGCACCGATACAGGTCATGGAGCAGGCAATTTTCTATCGTGGAGCTCCGTGACCAATCATTCTCGCTTCACTCCCAGGCACTTTCCAGCATAATTGTAGGCCCGTGAACTTACGAATGACGTCTTTACGTTGAAGAAAAACGCTCGTTTCGGACCTTTGTAGCCATGACACGCGAAAACAGCTGCACCGATACAGGTCATGGAGCGGGCAATTTTCCATCGTGGAGCTCCGTGACCAATTGTTCTCGACTCCCTTCCGGGCACTTTCCAACATAATTGCAGGTCTGAGAACTCACAAATGATGTCTTTATGTCGAAGAAAAACACTCGTTTCGGGCGTTTGTAGCCCCGAGACGCAAAAACAGCCGCACCGATACAGGTCATGGAGCGGGCAATTTTCCGTCGTGGAGCTCCATGACAAATCGTTCTCGCTTCACTCCCGGGCACTTTCCAGCATAATTGTAGGCACGTGAACTCACGAGTGACGTCTTTACGTTGAAGAAAAACGCTCGTTTTGGGCGTTTGTAGCCCCGAGATGCGAAAACAGCTGCACCGATACAGGTCATGGAGCGGGCAGTTTTCCATCGTGGAGCTCCGTCATCAATCGTTCTCGATTCACTCCCTGGCACTTTCCAGCATAATTGCAGGTCTGAGAACTCACAAATGACGTCTTCACGTTGAAGAAAAACTCTCGTTTCGGGCGTTTGTAGCCCCGAGACGCGAAAACAGCCGCACCGCTACAGGTCATGGAGCGGGCAATTTTCCGTCGTGGAGCTCCGTGACCAATCGTTCTCGCTTCACTCCCGGGCACTTTCCGGCATAATCGTAGGCACGTGAACTCACGAGTGACGCCTTTACGTTGCAGAAAAACGCTCGTTTCGGGCGTTTGTAGCCCCGAGACGCGAAAACAGCCGCACCGATACAGGTCATGGAGCGGGCAATTTTCCATCGTGGAGCTCCGTGACCAATTGTTCTCGATTCACTCCGGGGCACTTTCCAGCATAATTGCATGTCCGAGAACTTACAAATGGCGTCTTTGCGTTGTAGAAAAACGCTCGTTTTGGGCGTTTGTAGCCCCGAGACGCGAAAACAGCCGCACCGATACAGGTCATGGAGCGGGCAATTTTCCGTCGTGGAGCTCCGTGACCAATCGTTCTCGCTTCACTCCCGAGCACTTTCCTGTTAACAGGAATGGAGTGTTGGCCCCGCCCTCGCTTGGGCAACGCTGACGACTTGGTCGGATGTACGGGAGTAGCAGCCGACCGTTCACAGTAAGAGAGCTGCTCGACAGGCTTCGTCGAGCTGCAGGGGACCGCTGTGGTGTTGCTGTCGACCAGGGAGCTCGACACCTGCAACTGACTGGTCTGGGCGACAGGTGGGACGTCGACCAGGACCTGCAGCTCGACCGGGAGGTCTCCGGAGCATCCCGTCGACCTGCCGTTCGACCGGGAGGTCTCCGGAGCATCCCGTCGACCTGCAGTTTTACCGGGAGGTCGACGGAGCAGTCCGTCGACCTGACAAGTGAGCAGCGGTTGACGAGGGGAGCTCGGCGACAACCGCTGATGGTTCTGGTCGACGGAAGGGGTCCGTCGACCAGGGGGTAGCTCGACGGGAGTTGTGGTCGACCAGAGGCACCTGGTGGTTGACCAGAGGGACCTGGTGGTCGCCAGAAGCGGTGGTGGTCGACCGGAAGCACCTGGTGGTCGACCGGGTCGACCGGGTAACCTGCTCGACGAGTTCTACGGAGGCACGCGAACGTCGTCGAGGTTGCGATGGCGAAGGCAACTGCGGCCGAAGTCGATGTGGCTCGTCAGGCGCAGACAACAGCCGACGGATGCCCAACGAGGCAAGTCGGGCCAATCGTCTGCGCGCACCTGCGAGCGTGTGCACTGCTGTGTTCTACGGGGCAACGCTGGACAGCCACTCTGCTGCAGGATTGGCACGCCGTCGACCTGCTCTGTTGGCAGGTCGCCCTTCTGGAGTGCTGGCGCGGCTCCTCTACGCAACGCTGGCAGGCGGTCGACCGAGCTGTGCTGGTGGTCGACCAGGCTAGCTGCAGGGTTGCTAGGTGCCTGATGTAGTCATTCTGTCATTGCTTCTTCAATTATTCTGGAATTTCGACTTTGCTAGTGGAAACTCTTGCCGATTTCTCCCGTGAATGTGTAAGCACTAAGGAACCAAGCAAAGCTACCGTCACCTCTAGTAGTTCGTGCCAACCCCCGTAGTCTAGCTCACTACTGCTGTAGAGTGACTCTTCGCATTTCCAGCATAATCGTAGGCCCGTGAACTTACGAATGACGTCTTTACGTTGAAGAAAAACGCTCGTTTCAGACGTTTGTAGCCCTGAGACGCGAAAACAGCCGCACCGATACAGGTCATGGAGCGGGCAATTATCTGTCGTGCAGCTCCGTGACCAATCATTCTCGCTTCACTCCCGGTCACTTTCCAGCATAATTGTAGGCTCGTGAACTCACGAATGACGTCTTTACGTTGAAGAAAACGCTCGTTTTGGGCGTTTGTAGCCCCGAGACGCGAAAACACCCGCACCGATACAGGTCATGGAGCGGGCAATTTTCCATCGTGGAGCTCCGTGACCAATCGTTCTCGATTCACTCCCAGGCACTTTTCAGCATAATTGCAGGTCTGAGAACTCACGAATCACGTCTTCAAGTTGAAGAAAAACGCTCGTTTCGGGCGTTTGTAGCCCCGAGACGCGAAAACAGCCGCACCGATAGAGGTCATGGAACGGGCAATTTTCCGTCGTGAAGCTCCGTGACCAATCATTCTCGCTTCACTCCCAGGCACTTTCAAGCATAATCGTTGGCCCGTGAACTTACGAATGCCGTCTTTACGTTGAAGAAAAACGCTCGTTTCGGACGTTTGTAGCCCTGAGACGCGAAAACAGCCGCACCGATATAGGTCATGGAGCGGGCAATTTTCCATCGTGGAGCTCCGTGACCAATCGTTCTCGCTTCACTCCCAAACACTTTCCAGCATAATTGTAGGCCCGTGAACTCACGATGACGTCTTTACGTTGAAGAAAAACGCTCTTTTCGGGCGTTTGTAGCCCCGAGACGCGAAAACAGCCGCACCGATACAAGTCATGGAGCGGACAATTTTCCATCGTGGAGCTCCGTGACCAATCGTTCTTGATTCACTCCGAGGCACTTTCCAGCATAATTGCAGGTCCGAGAACTCACAAATGGCGTCTTCGTGTTGAAGAAAAACGCTCGTTTCGGGCGTTTGTAGCCCCGAGACGCGGAAACAGCCGCACCGATACAGGTCGTGGAGCGGGCAATTTTCCGTCGTGGAGCTCCGTGACCAATCGTTCTCGCTTCACTCCCGGGCACTTTCCAGCATAATCGTAGGCCCGTGAACTTACGAATGACGTCTTTACGTTGAAGAAAAACGCTCGTTTCGGGCATTTGTAGCCTCGAGACGCGAAAACAGCTGCACCGATACAGGTCATGGAGCGGGCAATTTTTCATCTTGAAGCTCCATGACCAATCGTTCTTGCTTCACTCCCGGGCACTTTCCAGCATAATTGTAGGCCCGTGAACTTACGAATGACATCTTCATGTTGAAGAAAAACGCTCGTTTCGGGCGTTTGTAGCCCCGAGACGTGAAAACAGCCGCACCGTTACAAGTCATGGAGCGGGCAATTTTCCGTCGTGGAGCTCCGTGACCAATCGTTCTTGCTTCACTCGCGGGTACTTTCCAGCATAATCGTAGGCCTGTGAACTCACGAATGACGTCTTTACGTTGAAGAAAAACGCTCGTTTCGGGCATTTGTAGCCTCGAGACGCGAAAACAGCTGCACCGATACAGGTCATGGAGCGGGCAATTTTTCGTCTTGAAGCTCCATGACCAATCGTTCTTGCTTCACTCCCGGGCACTTTCCAGCATAATTGTAGGCCCGTGAACTTACGAATGACATCTTCACGTTGAAGAAAAACGCTCGTTTCGGGCGTTTGTAGCCCCGAGACGTGAAAACAGCCGCACCGTTACAAGTCATGGAGCGGGCAATTTTCCGTCGTGGAGCTCCGTGACCAATCGTTCTTGCTTCACTCGCGGGTACTTTCCAGCATAATTGTAGGCCTGTGAACTCACGAATGACGTCTTTACGTTGAAGAAAAACGCTCGTTTCGGGCATTTGTAGCCACGAGACGCGAAAACAGCCGCACCGTTACAGGTCATGGAGCGGGCAATTTTCCGTCGTGGAGCTCCGTAACCAATCGTTCTCGCTTCACTCCCGGGAAATTTCCAGCATAATCGTAGGCCCGTGAACTCACGAATGACGTCTTTACGTTAAAGAAAAATGCTCGTTTCGGGTGTTTGTAGCCCCGAGACGCGAAAACAGCCGCACCGATACAGGTCATGGAGCGGGCAATTTTCCATCGTGGAGCTCCGTGACCAATCGTTCATGATTCACTCCCGGGCACTTTCCAGCATCATTGCAATTCCGAGAACTTACAAATGATGTCTTCATGTTGAAGAAAAACGCTCGTTTTGGGCGTTTGTAGCCCCGAGACGCGAAAACAGCCGCACCGATACAGGTCATGGAGCGGCCAATTTTCTGTCGTGGAGCTCCGTGACCAATCGTTCTCGCTTCACGCCCGGGCACTTTCCAGCATAATCGTAGGCCCATGAACTCACGAATGTCGTCTTTACGTTGAAGAAAAACTCTCGTTTCGGACGTTTGTAGCCCCGAGATGCGAAAACAGCCGCACCGATACAGGTCATGGAGCGTGCAATTTTCCATCGTGGAGCTCCTTGACCAATCGTTCTCGCTTCACTCCCGGGCACTTTCTAGCATAATCTTAGGCCCATGACGAATGACGTCTTTACGTTAAAGAAAAACGCTCGTTTCGGGCGTTTGTAGCCCCAAGACGCGAAAACAGCCGTACCGATACAGGTCATGGAGCGGGCAATTTTCCGTCGTGGAGCTCCATGACCAATCGTTCTCGCTTCACTCCCGGGCACTTTCCAGCATAATCGTAGGCCCGTGAACTCACTAATCACGTTTTCATGTTGAAGAAAAACGCTCGTTTTGGGCGTTTGTAGCCCCGAGACGCGAAAACAGCCGCACTGCTACAGGTCATGGAGCGGGCAATTTTCCATCGTGGAGCTCCGTGACCAATCGTTCTCGCTTCACTCCCGGGCGCTTTTCAGCATAATTGCAGGTCTGAGAACTCACGAATGACGTCTTCAAGTTGAAGAAAAACGCTCGTTTCGGGCGTTTGTAGCCCCGAGACGCGAAAACAGCCGCACCGATACAGGTCATGGAGCGGGCAATTTTCCGTCGTGAAGCTCCGTGACCAATCGTTCTCGCTTCACTCCCGGGCACTTTCCAGCATAATCGTAGGCCCGTGAACTCACCAATCACGTTTTCATGTTGAAGAAAAACGCTCGTTTTGGGCGTTTGTAGCCCCGAGACGCGAAAACAACCGCACCGCTACAGGTCATGGAGCGGGCAATTTTCCGTCGTGGAGCTCCGTGACCAATCGTTCTCGCTTCACTCCCGGGCACTTTCCGGCATAATCGTAGGCACGTGAACTCACGAGTGACGCCTTTACGTTGAAGAAAAACGCTCGTTTCGGGCGTTTGTAGCCCTGAGACGCGAAAACAGCCGCACCGATACAGGTCATGGAGCGGGAAATTTTCCATCGGGGAGCTCCGAAACCAATCATTCTCGCTTCACTCCCGGGCACTTTCCAGCATAATTGTAGGCCCATGAACTCACGAATGACGTCTTTATGTTGAAGAAAAACGCTCGTTTTGGGCGTTTGTAGCCCCGACACGCGAAAACAGCCGCACCGATACAGGTCATGGAGCGGGCAATTTTCCATCGAGGAGCTCCGTGACCAATCGTTCTCGATTCACTCCCAGGCACTTTCCAGCATAATTGCAGGTCCGTGAATTCATAAATGACGTTTTTATGATGAAGAAAAACGTTGTTTTCGGACGTTTGTAGCCCCGAGACGCGAAAACAGCGGCACCAGCACAGGTCATTGAGCAGACAACTTTCCGTCGTGGAGCTTGCTTCACTCCCAGGATCTTTCCAGCATAATCGTAGGTCCGTGAACTCACAAATTATGTCTTTACGTTGAAGAAAAACGCTCGTTTCGGGCGTGTGTAGCCCCGAGACGCGTAAACAGCCGCACCGGTACAGGTCATGGAGTAGGCAAGTTTCCGTCGTGGAGCTCCGTGACCAATCGTTCTCGCTTCACTCCTAGGAACTTTCCAGCATAATCATAGGTCCGTGAACTCACAAATCACGTTTTCATGTTGAAGAAAAACGCTCGTTTCGGGCGTTTGTAGCCTCGAGACGCGAAAACAGCCGCACCGATACAGGTCATGGAGCGGGCAATTTTCCATCGTGGAGCTCCGTGACCAATCGTTCATGATTCACTCCCGGGCACTTTCCAGCATCATTGCAATTCCGAGAACTTACAAATGATGTCTTCATGTTGAAGAAAAACGCTCGTTTTGGGCGTTTGTAGCCCCGAGACGCGAAAACAGCCGCACCGATACAGGTCATGGAGCGGCCAATTTTCTGTCGTGGAGCTCCGTGACCAATCGTTCTCGCTTCACGCCCGGGCACTTTCCAGCATAATCGTAGGCCCATGAACTCACGAATGTCGTCTTTACGTTGAAGAAAAACTCTCGTTTCGGACGTTTGTAGCCCCGAGATGCGAAAACAGCCGCACCGATACAGGTCATGGAGCGTGCAATTTTCCATCGTGGAGCTCCTTGACCAATCGTTCTCGCTTCACTCCCGGGCACTTTCTAGCATAATCTTAGGCCCATGACGAATGACGTCTTTACGTTAAAGAAAAACGCTCGTTTCGGGCGTTTGTAGCCCCAAGACGCGAAAACAGCCGTACCGATACAGGTCATGGAGCGGGCAATTTTCCGTCGTGGAGCTCCATGACCAATCGTTCTCGCTTCACTCCCGGGCACTTTCCAGCATAATCGTAGGCCCGTGAACTCACTAATCACGTTTTCATGTTGAAGAAAAACGCTCGTTTTGGGCGTTTGTAGCCCCGAGACGCGAAAACAGCCGCACTGCTACAGGTCATGGAGCGGGCAATTTTCCATCGTGGAGCTCCGTGACCAATCGTTCTCGCTTCACTCCCGGGCGCTTTTCAGCATAATTGCAGGTCTGAGAACTCACGAATGACGTCTTCAAGTTGAAGAAAAACGCTCGTTTCGGGCGTTTGTAGCCCCGAGACGCGAAAACAGCCGCACCGATACAGGTCATGGAGCGGGCAATTTTCCGTCGTGAAGCTCCGTGACCAATCGTTCTCGCTTCACTCCCGGGCACTTTCCAGCATAATCGTAGGCCCGTGAACTCACCAATCACGTTTTCATGTTGAAGAAAAACGCTCGTTTTGGGCGTTTGTAGCCCCGAGACGCGAAAACAACCGCACCGCTACAGGTCATGGAGCGGGCAATTTTCCGTCGTGGAGCTCCGTGACCAATCGTTCTCGCTTCACTCCCGGGCACTTTCCGGCATAATCGTAGGCACGTGAACTCACGAGTGACGCCTTTACGTTGAAGAAAAACGCTCGTTTCGGGCGTTTGTAGCCCTGAGACGCGAAAACAGCCGCACCGATACAGGTCATGGAGCGGGAAATTTTCCATCGGGGAGCTCCGAAACCAATCATTCTCGCTTCACTCCCGGGCACTTTCCAGCATAATTGTAGGCCCATGAACTCACGAATGACGTCTTTATGTTGAAGAAAAACGCTCGTTTTGGGCGTTTGTAGCCCCGACACGCGAAAACAGCCGCACCGATACAGGTCATGGAGCGGGCAATTTTCCATCGAGGAGCTCCGTGACCAATCGTTCTCGATTCACTCCCAGGCACTTTCCAGCATAATTGCAGGTCCGTGAATTCATAAATGACGTTTTTATGATGAAGAAAAACGTTGTTTTCGGACGTTTGTAGCCCCGAGACGCGAAAACAGCGGCACCAGCACAGGTCATTGAGCAGACAACTTTCCGTCGTGGAGCTTGCTTCACTCCCAGGATCTTTCCAGCATAATCGTAGGTCCGTGAACTCACAAATTATGTCTTTACGTTGAAGAAAAACGCTCGTTTCGGGCGTGTGTAGCCCCGAGACGCGTAAACAGCCGCACCGGTACAGGTCATGGAGTAGGCAAGTTTCCGTCGTGGAGCTCCGTGACCAATCGTTCTCGCTTCACTCCTAGGAACTTTCCAGCATAATCATAGGTCCGTGAACTCACAAATCACGTTTTCATGTTGAAGAAAAACGCTCGTTTCGGGCGTTTGTAGCCTCGAGACGCGAAAACAGCCGCACCGATACAGGTCATGGAGCGGGCAATTTTCCGTCGGGGAGCTCCAAGACCAATCGTTCTCGCTTCACTCCCGGGCACTTTCCAGCATAATCGTAGGCCCGTGAACTCACGAATGACGTCTTTACGTTGAAGAAAAACGCTCGTTTCGGGCGTTTGTAGCCCCGAGACGCGAAAACAGCCGCACCGATACAGGTCATGGAGCGGGCAGTTTTCCATCGTGGAGCTCCGTGACCAATCGTTCTCGCTTCACTCCCGGGCACTTTCCAGCATAATCGTAGGCCCGTGAGCTCACGAATGACGTCTTTCCGTAAAAGAAAAACGCTCGTTCTGGGCGTTTGTAGCCCCGAGACGCGAAAACAGCCGCACCGCTACAAGTCATGGAGCGGGCAATTTTCCGTCGTGGAGCTCCGTGACCAATCGTTCTCGATTCACTCCCGGGCGCTTATCAGCATAATTGCAGGTTTGAGAACTCACGAATGACGTCCTCAAGTTGAAGAAAAACGCTCGTTTCGTGCGTTTGTAGCCCCGAGACGCGAAAACAGCCGCACCGATACAGGTCATGTAGCGGGCAATTTTCCATCGTGGAGCTCCTTGACCAATCGTTCTCGCTTCACTCCCGGGCCTTTCTAGCATAATCGTAGGCCCGTGAACTCAGGAATGACGTCTTTGCGTTAAAGAAAAACGCTCGTTTCGGGCGTTTGTAGCCCCGAGACGCGAAAACAGCCGCACCGATACAGGTCATGGAGCGGGCAATTTTCCGTCGTGGAGCTCCGTGACCAATCGTTCTCGCTTCACTCTCAGGCACTTTCCAGCATAATTGTAGGCCCGTGAACTCACCAATGACATCTTCATGTTGAAGAAAAACGCTCGTTTTGGGCGTTTGTAGCCCCGAAACGCGAAAACAGCCGCACCGATACAGGTCATGGAGCGGGCAATTTTCCGTCGTGGAGCTCCGTGACCAATCGTTCTCGCTTCACTACCGGGCACTATCCAACATAATTGTAGGTGTGTGAACTCACGAGTGACGTCTTCACGTTGAAGAAAAACGCTCGTTTTGGGCGTTTCTCGCCCCGAAACGCGAAAACAGCCGCACCGATACAGGTCATGGAGCGGGCAATTTTCCGTCGTGGAGCTCCGTGACCAATCGTTCTCGCTTCACTACCGGGCACTATCCAACATAATTGTAGGCCCGTGAACTCACGAGTGACATCTTTACGTTGAAGAAAAACGCTCGTTTTGGGCGTTTGTAGCCCCGAGACGCGAAAACAGCCGCACCGATACAGGTCATGGAGCGGGCAATATTCCGTCGTGGAGCTCCGTGACCAATCGTTCTCGCTTCACTCCCGGGCACTTTCCAGCATAATTGTAGGCCCGTGAACTCACGAGTGACGTCTTTACGTTGAAGAAAAACACTCGTTTTGGGCGTTTGTAGCCCCGAGACGTGAAAACAGCCGCACCGATACAGGTCATGGAGCGGGCAATTTTCCATCGTGGAGCTGAGAAGATTTGAACAAGAATGAATGAACTATGAATGAAGTGAGTACATATAGGAAACCATAATTGGGTTGTACCCCCTATGGGATACCCCACTATAGCCTACACAACTGCATAAGCTATATATATGTTCTGACACACCCCCATAGGCAAAGTGGGGGAGAACAAGGGGTCACAAGACCAGTCACGCAAAGCACAGCAAGCTCAGGGTGGATCACAAAGTCACCACACAGTCCGAGCACAACGACAAGGCCACAAGGCCAGTTCACATGCAGGAGTGCACATATATATATAGAGCTAGACAAGCAAGAGCAGGTATATATATGTGACAGTACAAGCAAGGTCAAGAGAAGAGCAAGTGAGGCAAGACAGGTACAAGACCCAGCTGAGTGCAGAAGCGCTGATGGTCACAAGGCGCAAGTGCCTTGGTGAACACATCAGCAGTGTTGGCCTCAGAGGCCACGTACGCAAGTCGCAACTGACCACGCTGCTGCAGCTCACGAGCAAGAAAGTAACGAAGAGCAATGTGCTTCGTTCTGTGCTCCAAGCGCTGCTCTCGACACAAGGCCAGCATGGCCTTGTTATCTACGTACAGCACTGGAGGAGAACGAGGCGGCTCTCCAAGGTCAGTCAGCAGGTAGGTGAGCCAGCGAAGCTCCTGTGCAGCCATGGCCCCGGCGTAGATCTCAGCCTCACAACTGGAGCCGAGAACAGAGGACGAGCGAGTAGCCCGCCACGAGACAGAGCCGGAACCAAGACTGAAGGTGTAACCCTGCGACGACCGCTGCGTAGCCTGGTCGTCAGCCCAAGAAGCGTCCGCGTGCCCAGTGAGGACCACTGGACTCCGCCCTCCAAGCACTAGCCCCATGCCCGACATACTGCACAAGTAGCGCAACACCCTCTTCGCTGCAGCCATGTGCTCTGGTCGGTGTCTCCCAGGAGCAACATAGCGTGCAAGAATGCTAAGAGGGTATGCAAGGTCAGGTCGTGTGCAGGTCATCAGGTACATGAGGCAGCCAACAAGCTCTGGGTACGGGCCACTCGACTCTACGGACTCATCCGAAGGCAGAGCTGAGAGCGAGTGGCGAGTAGACAGAGGAGTGGCCTGAGGCGAGGAGTACGTGAAGCCGAAGCGCTGAAGGACCTGCTGCACCATGTGTGACTGAGTCAAGGTAATGGTGCGGCGTGCTCTGTCCCGAGTGATCTGCAAGCCAAGGTAGCTGCGCAGTTCACCCAGGTCTGTGCACGTGTGTCTCTTCTGTAGCTCGGACTTCACGTAGGCTAGTCCAGCAGTGTCAGCTGTGGCAAAGACCAAGTCGTCGACGTACACGAGGATGTAGAACGGCGGCAAAGAAGTGTCGGTGCGCAGAAACAACGACGGGTCAGCCGTAGAGGGAGCAAACCCAAGAGCCGCAAGCGTAGTCCTCAGTGTGTCGTGCCACTCACGCGGTGCCTGGCGGAGACCATAGACTGGCCGTCGGAGGCTCCACTGGGTGCCAGTAGGGAAAGTCCCAGTGAAGCCAGGTGGACGGCGCAGCCAGATCTCCTCGTGCAGGCTACCCTGCA
Organism: Closterium sp. Naga37s-1; assembly: GCA_947471745.1. NCBI lineage: Eukaryota > Viridiplantae > Streptophyta > Zygnematophyceae > Desmidiales > Closteriaceae > Closterium > Closterium sp. Naga37s-1. The sequence goes on along the minus strand of CANJKZ010000235.1, from coordinate 100,229 downwards.
AGAAAGCAGTGCTGAAGTCAAGAGAGTGGAGCTCGTAGTCGCGCTGAGCGGCTATGTGCAGCAGCACCCGAAGAGTGGTCATCTTCGGGGTGGGAGAGAAAGTCTGAAAGTAGTCAACTCCCTGCCGCTGACTGAAGCCACGAGCGACGTACCGCGCCTTGAAGACAGGTGGAGAGCCCGGCGGCCGCTTCACCCTGAAGATCCACATGCCACTGACGATGTTCGCCCCAGGAGGGGGAACCGCGTCAACGTAGGTGCCTGTGGACTTCCAGGACGCCATCTCTGCATCCATAGCTGCCTGCCACTGAGAGGAGTAGGGACCCTCTACGGCCTCCGCGTAAGAGCGCGGAGTCGGGATGTCTAGTGCATCCGGGTCTCCCTCAGGGGCAAGTAGTACGGACGCGAGATGAGGTGAAGCAGCAGCCAGACACTGGAACTCCTCCTGCGTGTCCTCAAGGACGTCCGTGCCAAGAGCACACTCACCCCCGACGGACGGAGGACAGACAGACGCAGACTCAGCAACAAGACCGGCAGCGTAGTCTAGACGACAGCTAGCAGCAAAGTCGACGAGCTCAGCAACAAGAGCAGACGCAGCAGTGGACTCAAAAGAGGGGTCAGTGACGACAGTAGCAAGGAGACGTGTGACAGTAGGACTAGCAGCACGAAGAGAGTCGGACTCTGGGTCGGAAAGTGCAGGAAGGGAGGACTCAGGAGGAGAAGGCAAAGGGGCACGCAGAGGAGCAGTGGACGGACGCAAAGACATCCGGTGCGTGCCAGGGACAGGAGGAGGACGCTGACGCGAACCGCGACCACTAGCGCGAGCAGCACGAACAGGCGACGCAGGACAAGACGCAGGCTCACGACGCTCAGCAAGACCTCCAGTGGGACCAGTGTAAGGAGAGGGAGCAGGAAGTGGGGAGGCGGGCTCTAACTGGGACTGTGACTGAACAGGCTGTGGACACGCTGCAGAAGGAGAAAGACCAAGAACCTGCTGTAGGAGTGGAACGAAGTACGGCCGAGGCCGCGCGGCGACTCCAGACACAGCAGGGACAGCACCCTCAGCAGCAGCACCAGCGCCAACAGCACCTCCAGCTCCAGTACCTCCAGCAGCACCAGCAGCACCCGCAGCAGGACCACCGCCAGGAAGGACAGGAGCAGTCTCAGCACCAACACCCGCGGCAGATCCAGCTCCAGGCGGACCCGAGGGCCCAGCAGCTCCGGGACCAGCGGCACAAGTACCCTCAGCAGCCGAAGGAGCTCCAGCTCCAGCAGTACGTCTCCAGCGGCGAGCAAACCACTCGCGCAGCTCCTGTGGAGAGAGGGGCTCCCGCCGAGGCGAAGCACCCGGAGAACCGCCAGGTCCCGCACCGCCAGACGCCACAAGGGGAGGTCCAGTGGCCGCAGGCTCCGTAGCTCCAGGCTCAGTAGCTCCAGACGCAGCACCCCCTGGCTCAGCACCCCCAGTCACAGCACCCCCAGGCTCAGCACCCCAAGACTCCGCACCCCCAGGCTCAGCACCCCCAGTCGCAGTACCCCCAGGCTCAGCACCCCCAGACTCAGCTCCCCCAGGCTCAGCACCCCCAGGCTCAGCACCCACGCGCGTAGCACCCCCAGAGTCAGCACCCCCAGGCTCAGCACCCGCAGCAGGACCAGAGTCACCAGCAACCTCGACCGGCTCGACTGCGTCTACCTGGGACACACCTGAAGGGGCAGGACCCTGAGGGGGAAGGGGGTCTACCGGGGGGGGACCTGGCACAAGGAAGTGCGGTGGCGGGGGGAGGGAAGGAGTGCGGTAGGGGAAGAGGCGGTAGAAGGGGACTGACTCGTCGAAAGTGACGTCCTGGGAGGACAGAACACGACGAGAGGAGGGGTGGTAGAACTGCCACCCTGGGGCGTCAGGGGGGAAGCCGAGGAAGACACAGGGAGCAGCACGAGGGGACAGCTTGTCCGCAGACAAGTCGCGGACAAACGCCCGAGATCCCCAGACACGGAACGCAGACGCATCGCCGACCTTCCCCGTCCACAGCAGAGCTGGGGAGGTCTCCGGCCGGGAGACCCTGGGGTGAAGGTTGATCTGATGCGCCGCGTACCGAACCGCAAACGGCCACAGAAAATGGGGGGCAGCCGCATGCATCATGGACGTACGAGCGACGTCCATGACCATGCCAATGCGGCGCTCAGCAATCCCATTTTGCTGTGGAGAGTCCGGAAGCGTAAAGGTCTGGCGGATGCCTCGTGCACGACAGTAGGCTCGCAGAAGGCCAGAGGAGAACTCTCCACCTCGGTCAGAGTGCAGACGCAGAACAGGAAAGTCCGAGCCGAAGCTCCTCCTGAGCTGGAGACGAGCTGCGCGGATCCAGTCGATCAACACCTCAGTGACATCACCCTTGCTGCGCAAGGGGAAGACTGTGGTGTAACGCGAGTAGTCGTCAACCACCAGCAGGAAGTAGCGCTCGTGACCCTGCCCACGGACGCGGGCCGGGCCCCACACGTCCATGTGAAGCGTCTGCAGAGGAGCCTCTGTCGGGGGAAACTGGGAGGAGTGAGGGGCAGCCCGGAGCCGCCCCTCGACACAGGGGACACAGGAAGGTCCGGGTCCCGAAGGAAGGGGAGGGAGAGACCGGGGAAGACCAGAGACAAGGACACGGGAAGCCATGCCCCGAAGACGAGGCAAGGAGGGGTGGCCAAGACGGTGGTGCCACAGGAGAGTCTCATGAGACAGGCGGCGACACGAGCAGGGGGCAGACTCAGGACCAGACCTGGACGCTGCAGCAAACACCTGACCCGACGCAGCTACCTGGCCAGACGCAGGGACAGGAGGAGACTCAGTGGTCAGGGTGTAGAGACTCGACCCCGGCCGACGCGAAAACGTGGCCAGGTGTCGGCCTGTGCGGGCGTCCGAGCAGTGGGTCACCCGCTGACTCGCAGGAGTAAACTGGTGAACCCCCGCATCCTGCAGGTCAGCACCACTCACCAAGTTCGTCGAGAACGAGGGGAGGTACAGACCAGACAAGGTGCCCGAGGGGGCAGCCGGACACGGGAGGACAGTGGAGAAGTGAGAGAGGACAGGACCCCCAGAGGGGTCAGCCAGGGAGACTGCAACCGGCCGGCCAAGCGGCGTGAGTGTGGTGCGGTCTCGAAAGAAGGAGCGAGAAGCTCCTGAGTCAAGCGTGAAGGTGAGGGAGGCCGAAGCCGACGCAGTACCTGAGAGCGCAGCCTCACCAGTACCTGAGAGTGCAGACGCACTGGCACCTAGAGCAGCAGCCGCAGAAGTACCTGGCGCAGCAGTACCAATGCCCGGGTCGGGCGGGAAACACCGGTAACAGTCACCCTCCTCACTAATAGTCACAGCATACATGGCAGCAAGGATAGCATCAAAGTCAAGATCAAAGATAGCTACGCCAGCCCTAGACAGCTCTCCCCAACGGGGAATCTCACTAGCCTCGGGGAACTGCTGACGCCAAGCGTCCGTCAGGCGGCCAAAGCAGCGCTGGGTGGGGTGGGCACCCCCACACTGCTCACCCGCGCGGTCGCCGGAACGAAGGACGTAGGTGCACGGACCAAAACCCCCACCCCGCTGACGCTGCGTGTACCACTCACGGAGCTGCTGGGGCGGGGGGATGTCCCGCGAACGCTGCTGCTGCTGCTGCTGCTGCTTCTGGTGCTGACGCTGGCCACCACCAGAGCCGCTACGCTGCGGGGCACCACCCCGACCAGCGCCACCCCCTCCGCCACCGCCGCCTCCACCTCCACCACCACCGCTGCCTCCGCTCCCACCGCTGCCGCCACCACCGCCTCCTCCTCCGCTGCTGCCACCGCCACCACCGCCCCCGCCACCACCCCCACCGCCACCCCCACTCCCTCCGCCGCCTCCACCGCCACCTCCACCGCCCCCGCCAGTTCCACCCGCGCCCTTGCCCCCCTTGCCCCTGCCAGGGCGGCGTCTCCCGCTAGGGGCAGACGCCGCGCAGACCGACTCAAGACCAAGCAGGTCGGCAGCAGCAGCAGAGGCAACAGAGGGCAGCAGGGGGGAAGGAGAACACCCCTCAAAGATGGGGGTGCGAGGGTCACCACGAGAGGCTCCTACAGCGACGATGCTCTTCTCCGCCGCCAGGAGGGACTTCTCGAGGAGGTCGACAGTGAGAGTGGTGGGACAGACTGAGAGGAAGTGGTCCCTGACTACGCGAAGGGAGTCAGGGAGGCGTGTGACTATGTAATAGAGAGTGATGTACATGGGGGGGGGGTTCTTGGCGCAAAACTCAGCAGGAAGGGCGGCGCGGTAGCGAGTGTCACTAGTGCGGAGGTGCGTAATGAGGTCAGCGACAGTGGGAAAGGCAGCAAGGTCAGGAAAGAGGTACGGTAGCATGAGGCGGCTCAGGGCAGCAGTGGCAGGGGAAGAGTAGCGCGCAACTACAGTGTCGTACAAGGTCTGAGCACTCTTGTACTGACTAAAGTGCGCGCGCTCAGTGGTAGGCAGGTGACGACGCACAGCAAGACGTGCAGCAGCATCGCGGGTGGCCCACTGAGAGCGAACAGTGGGGTCAGCATCAGCAGCAGGGGCAGGAGAGGCGCCAGAGGTGAGGTCAAAGAGGGAAAGACCGTCCGTCCTATCGCACTGTAAGAACAGCTGCAGGTCGTCGACCCAGACCTCAAAGTCAATGGCTCGACCCTCAGCGTCAAAAGCGAGGACACTAGGGGTAGCCATGACGACGACAGTGTAGTAGTGCAAGCAGTAGGGGAAGGGCACGCAGTAACAGTGGTGCTGTGCTCACCAGGCAGGGCAGGTCGGGCGGCTCGGTAGTAGGGCGGCCCGGCAGCTCGGCGGCTCGGCGGCTCGGCTGCTGGGCGGCTCGGCTCCCGGGCGGCTCGGCGGCAGGGCGGCTCGGCGGCAGGGCGGCTCGGCGGCTCGGCTCCCGGGCGGCTCGGCGGCAGGGCGGCTCGGCGGCAGGGCGGCTCGGCTCCCGGGCGGCTCGGCTGCAGGGCGGCTCGACGGCTGGGCGGCTCGGCGGCTGGGCGGTCGGTTGCACGGCGGCTCGGCTGGTGGGCGGCCGGGCGGCTCGGCTGCAGCTGCTGGGCGGCTCGGCTGCGCTGCTGCTGGGCGGCTTGGCCGCTGTAGAGGAGCGGCGGGGCCGCTGCAGAAGGGCGGCGGGGCCGCTGGGTAGGGCGGCGGGGCCGCGAGATAGGGCAGCGGGGCCGCGTGGTAGAGTAGCGGGGACCGCGCGATGGGGCGGCGGGGCCGCGAGGAAGGGCGGCGGGGCCGCGCGATGGGGCGGCGGGGCCGAGAGGAAGGGCGGCGGGGCCGCTAGGTAGGGCGGCGGGGCCGCGCGATGGGGCGGCGGGGCCGCGAGGAAGGGCGGCGGGGCCGCTAGGTAGGGCGGCGGGGCCTCACGATGGGGCGGCGAGGCCGCGAGGTAGGGCGGCGGGGCCGCGCAATGGGGCGGCGAGGCCGCGAGTAAGGGCGGCGGGGCCGCTAGGTAGGGCGGCGGGGCCGCGCAATAGGGCGGCGAGGCCGCGAGGTAGGGCGGCGGGGCCGCTAGGTAGGGCGGCGGGGCCGCTAGGAGAGAGGCGGCGGGGCCGCGATGAAGGGCCGCTAGGGCGGCTCGACGAAGTGAGGGCCCGGAGCGCGACTCGGGCTGAGCGCGCTTCGGGCAGGAAAAAAAAAACGATGTGGTGGGCCCTAAGCACAGTTCCCAAGGGGGAACCTGCTCGATACCATGAGAAGATTTGAACAAGAATGAATGAACTATGAATGAAGTGAGTACATATAGGAAACCATAATTGGGTTGTACCCCCTATGGGATACCCCACTATAGCCTACACAACTGCATAAGCTATATATATGTTCTGACAGGAGCTCCGTGACCAATCATTCTCGATTCACTCCCAGGCACTTTCCAGCATAATCGGAGGTCCGTGAATTCATAAATGACGTTTTTATGATGAAGAAAAACGCTGTTTTCGGAAGTTTGTAGCCCCGAGACGCGAAAACAGCGGCACCAGTACAGGTCATGGAGTAGACAATTTTCCGTCGTGGAGCTTGCTTCACTCCCAGGATCTTTCCAGCATAATCGTAGGTCCGTGAACTCACAAATGACGTCTTTACGTTGAAGAAAAACGCTCGTTTCGGGCGTGTGTAGCCCCGAGTCGCGAAAACAGCCGCACCGGTACAGGTCATGGAGTAGGCAAGTTTCCGTCGTGGAGCTCCGTGACCAATCGTTCTTGCTTCACTCCCAGGAACTTTCCAGCATAATCATAGGTCCGTGAACTCACAAATGACGTTTTCATGTTGAAGAAAAACGCTCGTTTCGGGCGATTGTAGCCCCGAGACGCGAAAATAGATGCACTGGTACAGGTCATGTAGTAGGCAAGTTTCCGTCGTGGGGCTCCGTGACCAATCGTTCTCGCTTCACTCCCAGGAACTTTCCAGCATAATTGTAGGTCTGTGAACTCACAAATACCGTTTTCACGTTGAAGAAAAACGCTCGTTTCTGGCGTTTGTAGCCCCAAGACGCGAAAACAGCCGCATCGGTACAGGTCATGGAGCAGACATGTTTCCGTCGTGGAGCTACGTGACCAATCGTTCTTGCTTCACTCACAGGAAATTTCCTGCATATTCCCGGGTCCATGAACTCACAAATGACGTCTTCACGTTGAAGAAAAACGCTCGTTTTGGACGTTTGTAGCCCCGCGAAAACACCCGCACCGGTACAGGTAATGGAGCAGACAATTTTCCGTCGTGGAGCTACGTGACCAATCGTTTGTGCTTCACTCCCATAAACTTTCTAGTATAATCGCAGGTCCGTGAACTCACAAATGACGTCTTTAGATTGAAGAAAAATGCTAGTTTCGGGCATTTGTAGCCCCGAGACGCGAAAATAACCGCAACGGTACAGGTCATGGAGCAGACAATTTTCCGTCGTGGAGCTCCGTGACCAATCGTTCTCGCTTCACTCCCAGGAAATATCCTGCATAATCGCAGGTCCATGAACTCACACAACTTACGTTTTCACGTTGAAGAAAAATGCTCGTTTCGTGCGCAGGTCCGTGAACTCACTGTCAGAATGAACAAGGGTGATTGCACTAGGAAAGAGTTGGGTACAAGTAGGAAACCCTAAACTTACTGTACCCCATAGTAACTACCCCACTACAGCCTAAACAAACTGTAGCAGATATAACATTTGACACACCCCCATAGGCAAAGTGGGGGAGAGCAAGGGGTCACAAGACCAATCACGAAAGGCAAAGCAAGCTCAGGGTGGATCACAACGTCACCACACTCACTGAGCACAAGCAAAGGGCCACAAGGCCAGTTCACATGCAGAGGCATATATGTAACACAAACATCGTAGTGATCTCTACCTAGCAAAGCAAGCATGCAGGTATATATATATATATAGATCACAGTACAAGCAAAGCCTACAGCAAGTGAGGAATAGTGGGCACAAGCCCTAGCATAATGCAGAAACGCTGATGATCACCAGACTGAAGTGCCTTGGTGAATATATCAGCAGTGTTGGCCCGAGTGGCCACGTAACGCAGACGAAGCTGACCACGCTGCTGCAACTCTCGAGCCAGGAAGTAACGCAGAGCGATGTGCTTTGTTCTGTGCTCCAGTCTGTGCTCCTCACACAAGGCAATGGCAGCCTTGTTGTCGACGTACAGCACTGGAGGAGAACGAGGCCGCTCTCCCAAGTCGGTCAGCAGGTAGGTGAGCCAGCGTAACTCCTGTGCAGTTATGGCTGTGGCGTAGATCTCAGCCTCACAACTGGAGCTGAGAACTGAAGACGAACGTGTAGAACGCCAAGAAACTGAACCAGAGCCAAGGCTGAAGGTGTAACCCTGTGACGACCGCTGAGTAGCCCGGTCGTCAACCCAAGAAGCGTCTAAGTGCCCAGTGACAACAACTGAGCTCCTCCCTCCAAGCACGAGCCCCATGCCTGATGTACTGCACAAGTAGCGTAGTACCCTCTTAGCAGCATCCATGTGCACCTTTCGGTGCCGACCAGGAGCCACGTAGCGAGCCAGAAGGCCAAGAGGGTACGCGAGGTCAGGACGAGTGCAAGTCATCAGGTACATGAGGTAGCCAACTAGCTCTGGGTAAGGACCACTCGGCTCTACGGACTCGTCCGAAGGTGGAGCTGAGAGCAAGTGACCTGTAGCCAGAGGAGTCGGCTGTGCCGAGGACCAGGTGAAGCCGAAGCGCTGAAGGACCTGCTGCACCATGTGTGACTGAGTCAGTGTGATGGTGCGGCGTGCTCTGTCCCGGGTGATCTGCAAGCCAAGGTAGCTGCGCAGCTCACCCAGGTCTGTGCACGTGTGTCTCTTCTGCAGCTCCGACTTCACCAGGGCGAGAGCCTCAGTGTCAGCAGTGGCAAAGACCAAGCCGTCGACGTACACGAGGATGTAGAACGGCGGCAGCGAAGTGTCGGTGCGCAGAAACAACGACGGGTCAGCAGTAGAAGGCGCGAACCCAAGAGCCGCAAGTGTAGTCCTCAGTGTGTCGTGCCACTCACGTGGCGCCTGGCGGAGACCGTAGACCGGCCGCCGGAGGCTCCACTGGGTACCAGGAGGAAACGACCCAGTGAAGCCAGGAGGGCGGCGCAGCCAGATCTCCTCGTGCAGGCTGCCCTGCAAGAAAGCTGTGCTGAAGTCAAGAGAGTGAAGCTCGTAGTCACGCTGAGCGGCAACGTGCAGTAGCACCCGAAGAGTGGTCATCTTCGGGGTGGGGGAGAAGGTCTGGAAGAAGTCTACTCCCTCTCGCTGACTGAAGCCTCGAGCAACGTAACGAGCCTTGAAGACAGGCGGAGAACCTGGCGGCCGCTTCACCCTGAAAATCCACATGCCACTGACGATGTTCGCCCCAAGAGGGGGAACCTCGTCAACTTAAGTGCCAGTGGACTTCCAGGATGCCATCTCTGCGTCCATGGCTGTCTGCCACTGAGAGGAGTACTCACCCGCGATCGCCTCAGCGTAAGAGCGCGGGGTCGGGATGTCTGGTGCATCCGGGTCTCCCTCAGGTGCAATCAGCATGGACACGAGATGAGGTACAGCGGCGGCAAAGCACTCAAACTCCTCCTGCCTGTCCTCAAGGACGTCCGTGCCAAGAGCACACTCACCCCCGACAAACAAAGGACAGACAGACTCAGACTCAGCAACAAGACTCGCAGCGTAGTCTAGACGACAGCGAGCAGCAAAGTCGACAAGCTCAGCAACTAAGGCAGACGCAGCAGCTGACTCAAAGGAAGGGTCAGTGACAGCAGTGGCCAGGAGACGCGTGACAGTAGGACTAGCAGCACGAAGAGAGTCAGACTCCGGGTCAGCAAGGGCAGGAAGGGAGGACGTAGGAGGAGAAGGCAGAGGGACACGCTGTGGAGCAGTGGAAGGGCGAAGCGTCATCTGGTGAGTGCCTGGGTTAGCAGGAGGACGCTGACGTGGGACACAACATCCAGTGCGAGCAGCACGAACAGGTGACGCAGAACGAGACCCAGGCGACACAGGACGAGACTCAGGCTCACGACGCTCCATAAGACCTCCTGTCGGACCAGTGTAGGGAGAAGGACCAGGGAGTGGCGAGGCATGCTGTAGCTGTGACTGCAAGTGGACAGGCGGAGGACACTCTAAGGAGGGAGCAGGACAAGGAGGAGGCGGCTGACCAAGAACCTGCTGAAGGAGCGGAACGAAGTACGGCCGCGGCCTTGAAGTGCCCCCAGAACCAGCAGAGACAGCACCAGAACCCCCAGCAGCAGCTCCAACTCCTGCAGCACCACCTGCAGCTCCAGTAGTGCCAACTCCAGTACCCCCAGTAGCACCAGCTCCAGCCGCACCGTCGGCTCCAGCACCTGCAAGAGGACGAGCGTCAGCACCTCCAGCTCCAGCCCCTGCAGCACCACCAGCCCCAGTACCAGTAGCACCTCCAGCAGCTCCAGTAGCACCTCCAGTCCCAGCAGCTCCAGTACCGCCAGTACGAGCACCTCCAGGACCAGTGGCTCCAGCACCTCCAGCACCAACCCCAGGGTCGGCAGCTACACCAACTCCAGTAGGCCCAGCGTCCTCAACTCCAGCTCCAGAAGCACCTCCAGCTCCCACAGCACCACGGCGGCGGCGACAGTACCGAGAGTACCACTCACGCAGCTGCTGGGAAGAGAGAGCGCCCCCAGGTGCAGCACCCCCAGGCTCAGGACCTCCAGGCTCAGCACCCCCAGGCACAGCACCCCCAGGCTTAGCACCCCCAGTCTTAGTACCCCCAGACCCAGCACCACCAGGCTCAGCACGCTCAGGCTCAGCACGCTCAGTACCTCGCGCAGGACCAGAGTCGACAGCTACCTCGACAGGCTCGACCGGGTCTACCTGGGAAACACCTGAGGGAGCAGGACCCTGGGGAGGCAGGGGGTCTACCGAAGCAGCACCTGGCGAGAGGAAGAGCAGCGGAGAGGGGAGCGGGGCAGTGCGGTAGGGGAAGAGACGGTAAAAGGGGACCGACTCGTCAAACGTGACGTCCTGAGAAGGGAAGACACGGCGCGAGGTGGGGTGGTAAAACTGCCAGCCAGGCGCGTCAGGGACAAAGCCCAGAAAGACACAAGGAACGGCGCGGGAGGAGAGCTTGTCCGCGGACGTATCGCGGACAAAGGCACGAGATCCCCAGACCCGGAACACAGACGCATCGCCAACCTCTCCCGTCCAACGCAGTGTCGGTGAGGTCTCCGGAACGGAGACACGGGGCCAGAGGTTGAGCTGATGCGCGGCGTACCGGACCGCAAACGGCCACAGAAAATGGGGGGCAGCCGCATGGACCAAGGAGGTACGAGCGACCTCCATGACCAAGCCAATGCGGCGCTCAGCAACCCCATTCTACTGAGGAGAGGCCGGAAGCGTGAACGTCGGCTCAATGCCCTCCCCCTGACAGAAGGCCTCCAAGAGGCCGGAGGAAAACTCACCACCTCTGTCAGAGTGCAGTCGCAGGACGGGAAGGTCCGTGCGAAAGCGCCTCTCCAACTGGAGACGGGTAGCGCGGATCCAAGGGATCAAGACAGCAGGGACCTCTCCCTTGGTGCGCAAGGGGAAGACCGTGGTGTAACGCGTGTAGTCGTCAACTACCAGCAGGAAGTAGCGATCTCCGCCCTGTCCACGGACGCGGGCTGGGCCCCACACGTCCATGTGAAGGGTCTGCAGAGGGGCCTCCGTCGGGGGGAACTCAGAGGAGTGGGGGGTGGCACGCTGCCGCCCCTCAACACAGGGAAGGCAAGGAGGGGCAGGGGACGGTGGCAGGGGAGGCAGTGACCTGGGGAGACCAGAGACAAGGAAACGAGAGTGCATGCCACGAAGGCGCTGCATTGAAGGGTGACCAAGGCGGTGGTGCCAGAGGACCGTCCGGTGTGACAGGGTGCGACACGAGTAGGGGGCGGACAACTGACCTGACGCAGACGCAGACGCAGCTACCTGAGGGGACTCAGTGGTTAGTGTGTACAAGTCCGACCCCGGCTGCCGAGTGAAGGTAGCCAGGTGACGACCCGTCTGGGCACACGTGCAGTGTGTCACACGCTCGTAGGCAGGGGTGAACTGGTGAACACCCGCGTCCTGGAGCGCAGAACCCGCCACCAAGTTCGTAGAGAACGAGGGGAGGTAAAGACCCGACAGTGTGCCGGACGGGACAGCAGGACAAGGGAGGGCAGTGGTGGAGGTCGCAAGGACCGGACCCCCGGAGGGGTCAGCCAGGGAGACAGCAACAGGCCTAGGGAGCTGCGCTAGGGCAGTGCGGTCGCGAAAGAAACAGCGGGAAGGTGTGCGGTGCCTCAGTAGACGCAGTACCTGAAGGCGCAGACTCACGAGCACCTGAAGCAGTAGACACACCAGCACCTAGAGCAACAGCCTCACTAGGACCTGGGGCAGCAGACGCACTAGCACCTAGAGCGGCAGCCTCACTGGTCGCAATGCCTGGGTCTGGCGGGACACACAAGTAACAGTCACCCTCAACACTAATAGTCAATGCATACATGGCTCCAAGGATAACATCAAAGTCAAGTGCAAAGATATCAATGTTCTTTTTAAGCAGATCAGCCCAGCGGGGCAACTCAGAGGCGTCAGGGAACTGTGCACGCCAGTCGTCGTCGAGACGGTAGAAGCAGCGCTGCGGCGTGTGGGACCTCCCACACGTCTGACCAGCGCGGTCACCTGTGCGGATGACATACGTGCAGGTACCTCCACCCCCAGACCCCCCATGCTGAGAGTACCACTCACGAAGCTGCTGGGGCGACGGGGTGTCTCCGAGACGCTGCTGCTGGCGCTGGACACCACCCGAACCTCCACGCTGCGCTGGTCCACCCCGACCACCACCCCAGCCGCCGCCACCACGCCCACTGCCGCCACCACCACCGCCTCCACCCCGGCCTCCTCCACCACCACTGCCGCCACCACCCCCGCCGCTGCCACTGACCCCCCCAGCCCCGCCACCACCCCCACCACCGCCACCACCCCCACCGCCCCTACCGCCTCCACCTCCACCTCCACCTCCACCTCCCCCGCTGGCACCGCCACCACCCTTGCCCCCCTTGCCCTTGCCGCCCTTGCGCCTCCAACTAGTAGCAGACGCAGCCCCGACTTCCTCAGCACCAAGGAAGTCGACAGCGGCAGCAGAGGCGACCGAGGGGAGAAGGCGGGGAGGGGAACACTCGTCAAAGAAGGGTGTGCGGGGGTCGCCACGAGAGGCACCTACAGCGACTATGCTAGCATCAGCTGCAAGCAGATGCTTCTCGAGCAGGTCAACGGTGAGCTCGGTGGGGCAGAGGGCGAGAAAGGTGTCCCTGACTGCGCGAAGAGAGTCAGGGAGACGGGTGACTAGGTGGTAGAGAACGAGGTACATCGGGGGGGGGTTCTTGGCGAGGAACTCAGCAGGAAGGGCGGCTCGGTAGCGTGTGTCACTAGTGCGGAGGTGTGTAATGAGGTCAGCGACTGTGGGAAAGGCGGCGAGATCGGGGAAAAGATAGAGCAGCGAGAGACGGCCTATCGTAGCAGAGGCAGTCAAGGAGTAGCGGGCGACTACTGCATCGTACAGTGCCTTAGCAGTCTTGTGCTGGCCAAAGTGTGCGCGCTCATCTAACGGCAGGTGACTGCGAATGGCTAGGCGAGCGTGGGCGTCACGATTCTGCCACTGGGAGCAAGCTGTACTGTCAGCAGTCTCAGCAGGTGCTAGAGCGGTTCCGGACGCGTGGTCATACAGCGAGACATCGTCCTTAGCGGTGATCTGTAGGAACAGGTGCAGGTCGTCGAGCCAAGCATCAAACTGGAGCAGACCGCCCTTAGCATCGAAAGAGAGAACTGTGGGAGAAGCCATAGTGGCAGCAGTAGTAGTAGCAGCAGTAGCAGTAGGAACAGCAGGAATAGCAGTAGCAGTAGGGCAGCGCGGCTCGGACAGGGCGGCGCGGCACGGTTCGGGCAGGGCAACGCGGCGCGGCTTGGGCAGGGCGGCACGGCGCGGCTCGGACGAGGCTACGCGGCGCGGCTCGGACGGGCAGGGCGGCGCGACGGTGGGCCTGCGCGTAGGCCGCTGTTGCGTACGGGTCGCGGCTGCGCGTGGGCTGCAGTCGCGCGTGGGCGGCGGCCTACGAAAGCGACGCGGCGGCCTACGGGCGGGGCTGCGGCGCGCTGGACGGCCAGCAGGGCCGGTCGACGGGCGGCTAACGGGCTGATCGTGGGCGGCGCTGGTCGTGCGGGCGGCTAACGGTCGACGCGCGCGCGACTCGGGCCGCGCGCGGGTGGCTAGCGGGCTGCGCGTGCTAGAAAAAACGGGCCGCGCGCGGGCGGCTAGCGGGCTGCGCACGGGCAGCGTGAGAGAGAGAGGCGCGCGAGGGCGCACTAGCAGAGAGGCGCACGAGGGTGCTAAGGCGATAGGGCGCTCGAGGGCGCTTCTAGCGGAAAGGTGGGCCCTTAGGACTAAGCGGTCCTAGGTTCCTAACCTAGGCTCGTTTGTCAGAATGAACAAGGGTGATTGCACTAGGAAAGAGTTGGGTACAAGTAGGAAACCCTAAACTTACTGTACCCCATAGTACTACCCTGCTACAGCCTAAACAAACTGTAGCAGATATAACATTTGACACTCACAAATGACGTCTTTACGATGAAGAAAAACGCTCGTTTCGGACGTTTGTAGCCCCGAGACGCGAAAACAGCCGCACCTGTACAGGTCATGGAGCAGGCAATTTTCCGTCGCGGAGCTCCGTGACCAATCGTTCTCTCTTCACTCCTGAGCACTTTCCAGCATAATCGCAGGTCCGTGATCTCACAAGTGGCATCTTCACGATGAAGAACAATGCTCGTTTCGGACGTTTGTAGCCCCGAGACGCGAAAACGGCCACACCGATACAGGTCATGGAGTAGGCAATCTTTCGTCGTGGAGCTCCGTGACCAACCGTTCTCGCTTCACTCCCGGGCACTTTCCAGCATAATCGCAGGTCCATGAACCCACGAATGGCATCTTTACGTTGAAGAAAAACGCTCATTTCGGGCGTTTGTAGCCCCGAGACGCGAAAACAGCCGCACCGGAACAGGTCATGGAGCAGGCAAGTTTCCGTCGTGGAGCTCCGTGACCAATCGTTCTTGCTTCACTTCCAGGCACTTTCCATCATAATCCCAGGTCCGTGAACTCACAAATGACGTCTTCACGTTGAAGAATAACGCTCGTTTCGGGCGTGTGTAGCCCTTAGACGCGAAAACAGCTGCACCGGTACTGGTCATGGAGCAGGCAATTTTCCGTCGTGGAGCTCCTTGAGCAATCGTTCTCGCTTTTCTCCCAAGAAATTTTCAGCATAATTGCAGGTCCGTGATGACATCGTTACGTTGACGAAAAACGCTCGTTTCGGATGTTTGTAGCCCCGAGACACGAAAACAGCCGCACCGATACAGGTCATGGAGCGGGCAATTTTCCATTGTGGAGCTCCGTGACCAATCGTTCTCGCTTCACTCCCGGGCACTTTCCAGCATAATCGTAGGCCCGTGAACTCATTAATGACGTCTTTACGTTGAAGAAAAACCCTCATTTCGGGCGTTTGTAGCCCCAAGACGCGAAACCAGCCGCACCGATACAGGTCATGGAGCAGGCAATTTTCGGTCGTGGAGCTCCGTGACCAATCGTTCTCGCTTAGGACTGGCCATAGTGGCAGTAGCAGCAGTAGGAACAGTAGCAGCAGTAGCAGTAGTAGCAGTAGCAGTAACAGGAGTAGCAGGTGCTGCAGGTGGGGCACAGTAGGGCGGCGCGGCTCGGTCAGGGCGGCGCGGCTCGGGCAGGACGGCGCGGCGCGGCTTGGTCAGGGAGGGTGGGCCGGCGCGTGGTCTGCGGTTGTGCGAGGCGGCGGCTTACGTGCGGTCGGCAGCCGTCGTGAGGGCGGCGGCCTACGTGCGGGCGGCTGTCTAGCGCGGGCGGCGGCCTACGTGCACGAGGCGGCGGCGGTCGACGAGCAGCTCGCGGGCTGTGCTAAAAGCCGCGCGAGGCCAGGGCAGGCTGCGCGTGGGCGGCGTCGACGGCGCGGGCGGCTAGCGGGGCGCGCGCACGAGAAAAGGGCCGCGCGTGGGCGGCTAGCGGGCTACGCGCTCGAAAAAACGGGCCGCGCGCGCGGGTGGCTAGCGGCTGCGCACGGGCAGCGTGAGAGGAAGGGGCACGCGAGGGCGCACTAGGAACGAGGCGCACGAGGGCGCGAGTAAGGGACGGCGCACGAGGGCGCTTCTAGCGGAACGGTGGGCCCTTAGGAACTAGCGGTCCAAGGTTCCTAACTTAGGCTCGTAATACCGTGTCATAATGAGAGAAGTGATTGAACTAACAACATTGGGAGCACAAGTAGGAAAACCTAGAATGTTGTACCCCCTAAGGCTAAACCCACTGTAGCCTATAGAATAGTAACATATATAATGTTTGACACACTCCCGGGCACTTTCCAGCATAATCGTAGGCCCGTGAACTCACAAATGACGTCTTCACGTTGAAGAAAAACGCTCGTTTCGGGCGTTTGTAGCCACGAGACGCGAAAACAGCCGCACCAGTACAGGTCATGCAGCATGCAATTTTCCGTCGTGGAGCTCCGTGACCAATCGTTCTCGCTTCACTCCCGGGAACTTTCCAGCATAATTGTAGGCCCGTGAACTCACAAATGATGTGAAGAAAAATGCTCGTTTCGGGCGTTTATAGCCCCGAGACGCGAAAACAACCGCACCGGTATAGGTCATGGAACAGGCAAGTTTCCGTCATGGAGCTCCGTGGCCAATTGTTCTCGCTTCACTCCCAGAAACTTTCCAGCATAATCGCAGGTCTGTGAACTCACAAATGACGTCTTTGTGTTGAAGAAAAACGATCTCTTCGGATGTTTATACACGAAAACTGCCGCACCGGTAAAGGTCATGGAGCAGGCAATTTTACATCGTGCAGCTCCATGACCAATCATTTTCGCTTCACTCCCGGGCACATTCTAGCATAATTGCAGGTCCGTGAACTCACAAATGACGTCTTTACAATGAAGAAAAACGCTCGTTTCGGACGTTTGTATCCCCGAAACGCGAAATATACGCACCGATACAGGTCATGGAGCAGGCAATCTTCCGGCGTGGAGCTCCGTGACCAATCGTTCCCACTTCACTCCTGGGCACTTTCCAGCATAATCGCAGGACCGTCAACTCACGAATGATGTCTTCGCGTTGAAGAAAAACGCTCGTTTCGGGCGTTTGTAGCCCCGAGACGCGAAAACAGCCGCACAGGTACATGTCATGGAGCAGGCAAGTTTCCGTCGTGGAGCTCTATGACCAATCGTTTTTGCTTCACTCCCGGGCATTTTCCATCATAATCGCAGGTCTTTGAACTCACAAATGACGTCTTTACGATGAAGAAAAACGCACGTTTTGGACGTTTGTAGCCCCGAGACGCAAAAACAACCGCACCGGTATAGGTCATGGAGCCGGCAAGTTTCCGTCGTGGAGCTCCATGACCTATCATTCTTTCTTAACTCCAGAGCACTTTCCAGCATAATTGTAGGTCCGTAAACTCAGAAATGATGTTTTCAAGTTCAAGAAAAACGCTCGTTTCGGGCATTTATAGCCCCGAGACTCAAAAACAGCCGCACCGGTACAGGTCATGGAGCAGACAATATTCCGTCGTGGAGCTACGTGACCAATCGTTCTTGCTTCACTCCCACGAACTTTCCAGCATAATCACAGGTCTGTAAACTCACAAATGAAGTCTTCATGTTGAAGAAAATCGCTCGTTTCGGACGTTTGTAGCCCCGAGACGCGAAAACAGTTGCACCGGTACAGGTCATGGAGCAAGCTCAGGGTGGATCACAACGTCACCACACATTCTGAGCACAAGGTCAAGGCCACAAGGCCAGTTCACATGCATGAGTATACACATATATATAACGCTAAACAAGCAAGAGCAGGTATATATATATGTAACAGTACAAGCAAGGTCAAGAAGTGAGCAAGTGAGGCAAGGTAGGTACAAGACCTAACAGAGTACAGAAGCGCTGATGGTCACAAGGCGCAAGTGCCTTGGTGAAGATATCAGCAGTGTTTGCCTCAGAGGCCACGTAAGCAAGGCGCAGCTGACCGCGCTGCTGAAGCTCACGAGCAAGGAAGTAGCGAAGAGCGATGTGCTTCGTTCTGTGCTCCAGTCTGTGCTCCCGACACAAGGCCAGCATAGCCTTGTTGTCTACGTACAGAACTGGAGGAGAACGAGGCGGCTCTCCAAGGTCAGTCAGCAGGTAGGTGAGCCAGCGTAGCTCCTGTGCAGCCATGGCCCCTGCGTAGATCTCAGCCTCACAACTGGAGCCGAGAACAGAAGACGAGCGGGTAGACCGCCACGAAACAGAGCCGGAACCAAGGCTGAAGGTGTAACCCTGTGATGACCGCTGCGTAGCCTGGTCGTCAGCCCAAGAAGCGTCTGCGTGACCAGTGAGGACCACTGGACTCCGCCCTCCAAGCACAAGCCCCATGCCCGACGTACTGCACAAGTAGCGCAACACCCTCTTCGCTGCAGCCATGTGCTCTGGCCTGTGTCTCCCAGGAGCAACATAGCGTGCCAGAATGCTAAGAGGGTATGCAAGGTCAGGTCGAGTGCAGGTCATCAGGTACATGAGGCAGCCAACAAGCTCTGGGTACGGGCCACTCGACTCTACGGACTCATCCGAAGGCAGAGCTGAGAGCGAGTGGCGAGTAGACAGAGGAGTGGCCTGAGGCGAGGAGTACGTGAAGCCGAAGCGCTGAAGGACCTGCTGTACCATGTGTGACTGAGTCAGGATAATGGTGTGCTGTGCTCTGTCCCGGGTGATCTGCAAGCCAAGGTAGCTACGCAGTTCACCCACGTCTGTGCACGTGTGTCTCTTCTGCAGCTCGGACTTCACGTGGGCGAGTCCAGCAGTGTCAGCTGTGGCAAAGACCAAGTCGTCGACGTACACGAGGATGTAGAACGGCGGCAAAGAAGTGTCGGTGCGCAGAAACAGCGACGGGTCGGCAGTAGAAGGAGCAAACCCAAGAGCCGCAAGTGTAGTCCTCAGTGTGTCGTGCCACTCACGAGGTGCCTGGCGGAGACCGTAGACTGGCCGCTGGAGGCTCCACTAGGTACCAGGAGGAAACGACCCAGTGAAGCCAGGTGGGCGGCGCAGCCAGATCTCCTCGTGCAGGCTGCCCTGCAAGAAAGCAGTGCCGAAGTCAAGAGAGTGAAGCTCGTAGTCCCGGTGAGCGGCTATGTGCAGCAGTACCCGAAGAGTGGTCATCTTCGGGGTGGGAGAGAAGGTCTGAAAGTAGTCAACTCCCTGCCGCTGACTGAAGCCACGAGCCACGTAGCGTGCCTTGAAGACAGGCGGAGAACCCGGCGGCCGCTTCACCCTGAAAATCCACATGCCACTGACGATGTTCGCCCCAGGAGGGGGAACCTCGTCGACGTAGGTGCCTGTGGACTTCCAGGAAGCCATCTCTGCATCCATGGCTGCCTGCCACTGAGAGGAGTAGGGACTCTCTATCGCCTCCGCGTAAGA
This sequence comes from Closterium sp. Naga37s-1, assembly GCA_947471745.1. Classification (NCBI taxonomy): domain Eukaryota; kingdom Viridiplantae; phylum Streptophyta; class Zygnematophyceae; order Desmidiales; family Closteriaceae; genus Closterium; species Closterium sp. Naga37s-1. The sequence goes on along the minus strand of CANJKZ010000235.1, from coordinate 81,222 downwards.
GCGCGAAGTCGGGATGTCTGGTGCATCCGGGTCTCCCTCAGGGGCAAGCAGCATGGACACGAGATGAGGTGAAGCAGCAGCAAAGCACTGGAACTCCTCCTGCCTGTCCTCAAGGACGTCCGTGCCAAGGGCACACTCACCCCCGACGGACGGAGGACAGACAGACTCAGACTCAGCGACAAGACTAGTAGCGTAGTCTAGGCGACAGCGAGCAGCGAAGTCGACAAGCTCAGAAACTAAGGCTGACGCAGCAGCGGACTCAAAGGAAGGGTCAGTGACGACAGTAGCAAGGAGACGCGTGACAGTAGGACTGGCAGCACGAAGGGAGTCCGACTCCGGGTCAGCAAGAACAGGAAGAGAGGACTCAGGAGGAGAAGGCAAAGGGGCACGCAGCGGAGCAGTGGAAGGACGCAGAGACATCCGGTGCGTGCCGGGGACAGGGGGAGGACGCTGACGCGAACCACGACCACTAGTGCGAGCAGCACGGACAAGCGACGCAGGACGAGACACAGGCTCACGACGCTCAGCAAGACCTCCAGTAGGACCAGTGTAGGGTGAAGGAGCAGGCAGAGGAGAGGTAGGCTGTAACTGTGACTCGGACTGGACAGGCGGTGGACACTCGAAGGGAGGAGCCGGACTAGCAGAGGGCGGAAGACCAAGAACCTGCTCAAGGAGCGGAACGAAGTACGGCCGCGGCCGCTCAGCACCACCAGCACCAGAAGGGACAGCACCAGCACCCCGAACGACAGCACCAGCGCCAGCAGCACCCCCAGCTCCAGCAGCGCCAACTCCAGTACCCTCAGAGGCACCAGCACGAGAGGCACCCTCAGCGCCAACACCCTCAGCAGCTCCAGCTCCAGCCGGACCACTAGAAGACGCAGCGGGTCCAGCTCCAGCACCCTCGGTAGCACCGACGCCCGCAGCACCACCAGCTCCAGTACGAGAAGCACCCGCAGGCCCAGCAGCTCCAGTACTCCCAGTACGAGCACCTCCGGGACCCGCGGCACCAGCACCCTCAGCAGCAGCAGAAACTCCAGCACCCGCAGCACCTCCAGCTCCAGCAGCTCGCCTCCAGCGCCGGGCAAACCACTCACGCAGCTCCTGTGGAGAGAGTAGCTCCCGCCGGGACGAAGTACCCGAAGAACCTCCAGGCCCAGCACCGCCAGACGCCACACGAGTAGGTCCAATACCCTCAGACTCCGCACCCCCAGACGCAGCACCCTCAGGCTCAGCACCCCCAGGCGCAGCACCCCCAGGCTCAGCACCCCCAGGCTCAGCACCCCTAGAGTCAGCACCCCAAGACCCAGCACCCGCAGGCTCAGCACCCCTAGTAGCACCAGAGTCAACAGCTACCTCGACAGGGTCGACTGCGTCTACCTGAGACACACCTGAGGGGGCAGGACCCTGAGGGGGGAGGGGGTCTACCGGAGGGGGACCTGGCGTAAGGAAGAGCGGCGGGGGGGGGAGGGACGCAGTGCGGTAGGGGAAGAGACGGTAGTAGGGAACCGACTCGTCAAACGTGACGTCCTGGGAGGACAGAACACGGCGCGAGGTGGGGTGGTAGAACTGCCAGCCCGGCGCGTCAGGGGGGAAGCCAAGGAAGACGCAGGGAACAGCACGAGGGGACAGCTTGTCTGCAGACAAGTCGCGGACAAACGCCCGAGATCCCCAGACACGGAACGCAGACGCATCGCCAACCTTCCCCGTCCATAGCAAGGCTGGGGAGGTCTCCGGCATGGAGACCCTGGGCTGAAGGTTGATCTGATGCGCCGCGTACCGAACCGCAAACGGCCACAGAAAATGGGGGGCAGCCGCATGGACCATGGACGTACGAGCGACGTCCATGACCATGCCAATGCGGCGCTCAGCAATCCCATTTTGCTGCGGAGAGTCCGGAAGCGTGAAGGTCTGGCGGATGCCTCGTGCACGACAGAAGGCTCGCAGAAGGTCAGAGGAGAACTCTCCGCCTCTGTCAGAGTGCAGACGCAGAACAGGAAAGTCCGAGCCGAAACTCTCTCTGAGCTGGAGACGAGCTGCGCGGATCCAGGCGATCAACACCTCAGTGACCTCACCCTTGCTGCGCAAGGGGAAGACTGCGGTGTAACGCGAGTAGTCGTCAACCACCAGTAGGAAGTAACGCGACCCTGTCCACGGACTCGGGCTGGGCCCCACACGTCCATGTGAAGCGTCTGCAGCGGAGCCTCTGTCGGAGGAAACTCGGAGGAGTGAGGAGCAGCGCGCTGCCGTCCCTCGACGCAGGGAACGCAGGTGGGGGCAGGCCCCGGAGGAAGGGGAGGGAGGGACCGGGGGAGACCAGAGACAAGGACACGGGAGGCCATGCCTCGAAGACGAGGCAGGGAGGGGTGACCATGGCGGTGGTGCCAGAAGGGAGTCTGGTGAGACAGGAGACGACACGAGCAGGGGGCAGACTCAGGACCAGACCTGGACGCCGCAGCACACACCTGACCCGACGCGGCTACCTGAGCAGACTCAGCGACTGGAGGAGACTCAGTAGTCAGTGTGTACAGGCTCGACCCCGGCTGACGGGTAAACGTGGCCAAGTGACGGCCCGTCCGAGCACAGGTACAGTGGGTCACTCGCTGACTCGCAGGAGTGAACTGGTGAACCCCTCCATCCTGGAGGTCAGCACCACTCACCAAGTTCGTAGAGAACGAGGGGAGGTAAAGACCCGACAGGGTGCCAGAAGGGGCAAGGACAGGACCCCCAGAGGGGTCTGCCAGGGAGACCGCCACTGGCCGACTAAGCGGCGTAAGCGTGGTGCGGTCTCGAAAGAAGGAGCGGGAAGCACCCGAGTCAAGGGTGAAAGTGTGGGTGGCCGGAGCCGACGCGGTACCTGAGAGCGCAGACTCACCAGCACCTGGGGCAGCAGACTCACCAGCACCTGGAGCAGCGGACGCACTAGCACCTAGAGCAGCAGCCTCACCAGCACCTAGAGCAGCAGTCTCAATGCCCGGGTCAGGCGGAAAACACCGGTAACAGTCACCCTCATCACTAATAGTCACAGCATACATTGCAGCAAGAATAGCATCATAATCAAGATCAAAGATCGCAACACACGCCCTAGACAGCTCGCCCCAGCGAGGGATCTCAGTAGCGTCGGGGAACTGATGACGCCAAGCGTCCGTCAGGCGGCCAAAGCAGCGCTGGGTGGAGTGCGGACCCCCACACTGCTCACCCGCGCGGTCGCCTGTACGTAGAACGTAGGTACAGGGGCCAGCACCCCCACCCCGTTGACGAGCAGTGTACCACTCACGAAGCTGCTGGGGGGAAGGGGTCTCACGAGTGCGCTGCTGCTGCTGCTGCTGGCGCTGACCACCACCGGAGCCGACCCTCTGCGAAGAGCCGCCCCGACCAGCTCCACCTCCGCCGCCGCTACCTCCACCACCGCCTCCACCTCCACCACCTCCGCTCGCACCGCCACCACCACCGCCTCCTCCGCCTCCACTGCCGCCACTAGCGCCCCCACTCCCGCCACCACCCCCACCGCCACCCCCACCCCCTCCGCCGCCTCCACCGCCGCCTCCACCGCCCCCGCCAGCCCCTCCAGCGCCCTTGCCCCCCTTGCCCTTGCCTGGGCGGCGTCTCCCGCTAGGGGTAGACGCCGCGCCGACCGACTCAAGACCAACGAGGTCGGCCGCAGCAGCAGAGGCAACAGAGGGCAAGAGGGGGGAGGGGGAGCACCCCTCAAAGACAGGGGTACGAGGGTCACCACGAGAGGCTCCTACAGCGACTATACTCTTTTCTGCTGCTAGGAGGCGCTCCTCGAGGAGGTCAACGGTGAGGGTGGTGGGGCAAACAGAGAGGAAGTGGTCCCTGACCGAGCGAAGGGTGTCAGGGAGCCGGGTGACTATGTAGTAGAGGGTGATGTACATAGGGGGGGGGTTCTTGGCGCAGAACTCAGCAGGAAACGCAGCGCGGTAGCGAATGTCACTAGTGCGAAGGTGCGTAATGAGGTGAGCGACTGTGGGAAAAGCGGCGAGGTCAGGGAAGAGGTACGGCAGTATGAGGCGGCTAAGGGCAGCAGTGGCAGGGGAAGAGTAGCGTGCAACAACAGCGTCGTACAAGGTCTTAGCACTCTTGTACTGACTAAAATGCGCGCGCTCAGCGGTCGGTAAGTGGCGGCGCACAGCAAGGCGAGCAGCAGCATCGCGCGTGGCCCACTGTGAGCGAACAGTGGCATCAGCATCAGCAGCAGGGGCAGGAGAGGCACCAGAGGTGAGGTCAAACAGAGAGAGACCGTCTGCCCTATCGCACTGTAGGAAAAGCTGCAGATCATCTACCCAGACCTCAAAGTCAACAGCCCGACCCTCAGCGTCAAAGGTGAGAACACTGGGGGTGGCCATGACAGCAGCAGACTGGCAGAGAGAGCAGCGGGGTAGGGCAATGCAGTGGCAGAGGCGCTGCTCTTACCAGGCAGGTGGGGCGGGCCGAGGCAGGCCAGCAAGGACAGGGCCGGGACTGCAGGAACTGCAGCGTCTCGGCTGCGGCGGCGTGGCGGCTCGGCTGCTCGGCGGCTCGGCGGCTCGGATGCAGGGCGGCTCGGCGGCTCGGCGGCTCGGCAGCTCGGCGGCTCGGCGTCTCGGCAGCTCGGCGGCTCGGTGGCTCTGCAGCTCGGTGGCACGGCGGCAAGGGCGGCTCGGCGGCTCGGTGGTGACGGCGGCTCGGCTGCTCGACGGGGCCGGGAAGGGCGGCTGAGGGGCCGAGGAAGGGCGGCAAGGCCGCGAAGGGCGGCGACGGGGCCGCAAGGGGTGGCAACGAGGCCGCTGAAGGGCGGCGACGAGGCCGTTGAGGGGCGGCGACGGGGCCGCTGAAGGGCGGCGACGAGGCCGCGAAAGGGCGGCGACGGGGCCGCGGAAGGGCGGCAGTGGGGCCGCTGAAGGGCGGCGACGGGGCCGCGGAGGGGCGGTGACGTGGCCGCTGAAGGGCGGCGACGAGGCCGAGGGGAGGGGGAACGGCGACGGGGCCGCTAAGGGCGGCTACGGGGTCGCGGCTCGGCGGCGACGGGGCCGAAAGGGGCGGCGACGGGGCCGTAAGGGGCGGCGACGGGGCCGTAAGGGGGCGGCGACGGGGCCTTAAGGGGCGGCGACGGGGCCGTAAGGGGCGGTCGCGGGGCCCTGAGGTGCGGCGACGGGGCCGTAAGGGGCGGTCGCGGGGCTGTGAGGGGCGGACGCGGGGCCGTGAGGGGCGGCGACGGGGCCGTAAGGGGCGGTCGCGGGGCCGTGAGGGGCGGACGCGGGGCCGTGAGGGGCGGCGACGGGGCCGTAAGGGGCGGTCGCGGGGCCGTAAGAGGCGGTCACGGGGCCGTAAGGGGCGGCAACGGGGCCGCTAAGGGGCCACGTGGGGCCTAGAGAGGGCAGTGACGGGGCCTGAGGGGCCGCTAAGGAGGGCGCGACGGGTCGCTAAGGGCGGCACGCTCGCTTCGGGCAGGGGCGGCACGCGCCCCGGGTAGGAAAAAAAAGACTTGGTGGGCCCTAGGAACAGTTCCCACGAGGGATCCTGCTCGATACCATGAGAAACTTAGAACGAGAATGAAAATGACTAAGGAATGAAGTGATACAAATATGAAACCCTAGAATTGTGTACCCCTTAGTATCTAACCCGCTACAGCCTACACAGGCTAGATCATATAAGTTTGACATTTCCAGCATAATTGTAGGTCCGTAAACTCAGAAATGATGTTTTCAAGTTCAAGAAAAACGCTCGTTTCGGGCATTTATAGCCCCGAGACTCAAAAACAGCCGCACCGGTACAGGTCATGGAGCAGACAATATTCCGTCGTGGAGCTACGTGACCAATCGTTCTTGCTTCACTCCCAAGAACTTTCCAGCATAATCACAGGTCCGTAAACTCACAAATGAAGTCTTCATGTTGAAGAAAAACGCTCGTTTCGGACGTTTGTAGCCCCGAGACGCGAAAACAGCTGCACCGGTACAGGTCATGGAGCAGACAATTTTCCGTCGTGGAGCTTCTCAAGTGCTTAGAAAACGCATGGATCCCTATAGGCGTAAATAATAGCATTCAACAAACTGAACGTTATTGCATATTGGAGTGGCTCACGTTCAAATACACCTTTTAGAGCAGTTTCGGCTTGGTTTGTGCGCAAAGAAAAGTTTGGCGCCTATGATTTCGGCCGTTTTTGCCGACAAGTGCTTAGAAAGTTCATGGATCCCTATAGGCGTAGGGAAAAACATTCAACAACCTGAATGTTAATGCACATTCGAGTGGCCCACGTTCAAATACACCCATTAGAGCATTTTCGGTTTGGTTCGAGCGCAAAGAAAAGTTCGGCGCCTATGATTTCGGCCGTTTTTTCCTGCAAGTGCTTAGAAAGCGCACGGATCCATATATGCGTAGGGAAAAGCATTCAACAACCTGAATGTTATTGCACATTCGAGTGGCCCACGTTCAAATGCACCTACTAGAGCATTTGCTGCTTGGTTCGCGCGCAAAGAAAAGTCCGGCGCCTATGATTTCGGCCGTTTTTGTCGGCAAGTGCATAGAAAGCGCACGGATCCCTATATGCATAAAGAAAAGCATTCAACAACCTGAATGTTATTGCACATTTGAGTGGCTCATGTTCAAATGCACCTATTAGAGCATGTTCTGCTTGGTTCGCGCGCAAAGAAATGTTCGGCGCCTATGATTTCGGCCGTTTTTTACGACAAGTGCTTAGAAAGCGCACAGATTCCTATATGCGTAGAGAAAAGCATTCAACAACGTAAATGTTGTTGCACATTTGAGTGGCTCACGTTCAAATGCACCTATTAGAGCATTTTCGGCTTGGTTCGCGCGCAAAGAAAAGTTCGGCGCCTATGATTTCGGCCGCTTTTTTGCCGACAAGTGCTTAGAAAGTGCACGGATCCCTATATGCGTAGAGAAAAGCATTCAACAACCTGAATGTTATTGCACATTCGAGTGGCTTGTCAGATTATAATGCTTGTCTAGCCTGCAGTGGGGTACTCTTTTGTGAGTACGGCCCCTTAGGGTTTCCTATTTGTATCCCAACTGCTGCTAGTTCAAACCCTCCTCTTGTTCATTCTGACATGGTGTCAGAGCTGTTACGCTCTTGGCCTGTGGGCCCCACGTGCTTCCGCTGCTTTCCTGTCTGTCGCGCGCCACGGGCGCGCGACGTTTTTCTTCCCGCCACGCGCTCGGGGCGCATGGCGGTTTTCTGCCCGCCGTGCGCCCCGAGGCGCGTGGCGGCTTCCTTCTTCGCGCGTCACCCCGGGGACCCGCGCGTGCCCCCCCGTCGACGGTCGCGTCGCCCCCCCTGGAGCCCGTCGCGTCGCCCCGCAGCCCACGCGCGGCCCCCGTCCCCCCCGTCGCCCCCGTCGCCCTGTCGCGCCGCCCTGGGGAGCCGCGCGCGACCCCCCGCTGCCCCGTCGTGGCGCCTTTGGGAGCCGCGCGCAGCCCCCGCAATCCCGTCATGGCGCCCTGGGGAGCCGCGCGCGGCCCCCGCTGCCCCGTCGCGCCGCCCTGGGGAGCCGCGCGCGACCCCCCGCTGCCCCGTCGCGGCGCCCTGGGGAGCCGCGCGCGGCCCCCCGCTGCCCCGTCGTGGCGCCCTGGGGGCCGCGCGCCGTCCCCCGCGCTGCTGCCCGCGCTCCCGCCCCGTTCTGCCCGTTCTAGGGTTTGGGGGTGGCGAGTGTGGGGGTGGCGGGCATGGGGGTGAGCGGTGTGGGTGCTACCCGTCCCCTGCTCCTCCTCCTCCTCCGTCTCCCACTGCTGCAGCTGCCGCTGAGGGGGGTGGGTGTGTGGGAGCCGAGGGAGCGGTACTAGGGGGGTGACGTGGGAGTGGAGCTAGGGGTGCAGCAAGGGGTGTGTGAAAGGGGGGTGGGACAGTTGGGGGAGGTTGAGCGGAGGCTGCCGTCTTGTCGTCCGCAGCTCCTGTAGTCCGGGGCGCTGTCCTGGTAGCCCAGTCGTAGCCAGCTGCGCCAGTCGCCCGTGGGTCCGTTGCTCCTGCCGCTCAGAGTTAGCCGCAGAGCCAGTTACTCCAGTAGTCCGGGGCGCTGTTCCGGTAGCCGCTGTGCCAGTATGACTCCTGTTGCCCGTGTGTCTGCAGCTTCAGCCGTCGCCTCCTATCTCCTCTCCTCTTACAGTCCCGCCTCCTCCTCCTCACTTGCCCTTTGTGAATGCCTCTAGCTTTGCTTGCACTTGTGAACCTGCTCTATGACTGCTTGTTCTGCTGATTATACCCCACTTTGACTATGGGGGTGTGTCAGATTATAATGCTTGTCCAGCCTGCAGTGGGGTACTCTATAGTGAGTACGGCCCCTTAGGGTTTCCTATTTGTATCCCAACTGCTGCTAGTTCAAACCCTCCTCTTGTTCATTCTGACATGGCTCACGTTCAAATGCACCTATTAGAGCATTTTCGGCTTGGTCCCCGCGCAAAGAAAAGTCCGGCGCCTATGATTTCGACCGTTTTTGCCGACAAGTGCTTACAAAGCGCACTGATCCCTATATGCGTAGAGAAAAGCATTCAACAACGCAAATGTTATTGCATATTCGAGTGGCTCACGTTCAAATGCACCTTTTGGAGCATTTTCGGCTTGGTTCGTGCGCAAAGAAAAGTTCGGCGCCTACGATTGTCAGAATGTTATGTTTGTCTAGCCTGCAGTGGGGTACTCAATAGTGAGTACAGCCCAATTTAGGGTTTGCTATATGTACTCAACTGCTTGCTAGTGAAACCCTCTCCTTCCATTCCTCATTTCTTCACATGGTATAGAGCAGGTTCCCTAGTGGGGACGCTTCCTAGGGCCCACCACTGAAATTTTTTTTTTCTGACCGAAGTGCGAGTCGCCCCTGCCCGAGGCGCGCCCCGTGGGCCGCCCTCTCGTCGCGTCCCCTGCCCTTAGCGGTCCGTCGCGCCCTTCTAGAGGCCCCTCTCACGGCCCCTCGCGCCACCCCTAGCGGCCCCGTCGCCGCCCTTAGCGGCCCCGTCGCCACCCTTCGCGGCCCCGTCGCCGCCCCTAGCGGCCCCGTCGCCGCCCTTCGCGGCCCCGTTGCCGCCCTTCGAGGCCCCTCGCGGCCTCTTTGCGGCCCCGTCGCCGCCCCTAGCGGCCCCGTCGCCGCCCTTCGCGGCCCCGTCGCCGCCCCTATCGGCCCCGTCGCCGCCTCCAGCGGCCCCGTCGCCGCCCCTAGCGGCCCCGTCGCCGCCCCTATCGGCCCCGTCGCCGCCTCCAGCGGCCCCGTCGCCGCCCCTAGCGGCCCCGTCGCCGCCCCTATCGGCCCCGTCGCCGCCTCCAGCGGCCCCGTCGCCGCCTCCAGCGGCCCCGTCCCCGCCCCTTGCGGCCCCGTCGCCGCCCCTTTCGGCCCTGCCTCGACCCTGCCCCGGCCCCGCCCCGACCATGCTCCGTCGCCTGTCGCGGCGCACCGGGGACCCGTGCACCGCCCCCCCCTCTTTTGGGGGGGGGGGGCGAGCGTCGCCCCTTCTGCCGCCTGTTTTGGCGCCCTGGGAGGCCGCGCGTCGCCCCCCCCCCCCCTTCCCCCGTAACCTCCCTACCCGCCGTCCCGCCCTGCCCTGTGTTAGGGTCTGGGGGTGGCGAGTAGGGGGTGGCGGGTGTGTGGTCTCCCCTGCTCCTCCTCCTCCTCTGTCTCCCACTGCTGCAGCTGCCGCTGAGGGGGGTGGGTGTGTGGGAGTCGACGGAGTGGTGCTAGGGGGTGGGGTGTGAGTGAACCTAGGGTGCAGCAGGGGGTGTGTGAAAGGGGGGTGGGATAGTTTGGGGAGGTTGAAGAGGGGTGGCCGCCGTGAAGCCCGCAGCTCCAGTCGCCCGTGAGACCGTTGCGCCAGTCGCCCGTGAGCCCGTTGCGCCAGTCGCCCGTGAGCCCGTTGCTCCAGTCGCCCGTGAGTCCGTTGCTCCTGCCGCTCAGAGTTAGCCGCGGAGCCAGTTACTCCAGTAGCCCGTGTGCCAGTTGCTCCAGTTGCCAGTGTGCCAGTTGCTCCAGTTGCCCGTGTGCCAGTTGCTCCAGTTGCGCCGTGTGCCAGCAGCTTCAGCTGCCGCCCACTACCTCCTCTCCTCTCATAGTCCCTCCTCCTCCACACTTGCCCTCTGCGATAGCCTCTAGCTTTGCTTACATTTGTGAACTTTAAACTGTTGCTTCTTGTACTTGTGCTCAGAATGTGTGGTGACATTGTGATCCACCCTGAGCTTGTTCTGCTTTGCTTGTTGTGCTGATTACACTCCACTTTGGCTATTGGGGTGTGTCAGAATGTTATGTTTGTCTAGCCTGCAGTGGGGTACTCAATAGTGAGTACAGCCCAATTTAGGGTTTGCTATATGTACTCAACTGCTTGCTAGTGAAACCCTCTCCTTCCATTCCTCATTTCTTCACAACGATTTCGGCCGTTTTTGCCTACATGTGCTTACAAAGTGCATGGATCACTATAGGCGTAGAGAAAAGCATTCAACAACTTAAATGTTAATGCATATTCGAGTGGCTCACCTTCAAATGCACCTATTTGAGCATTTTCGGCTTGGTTCGTGCGCAAAGAAAAGTTCGGCGCCTATGATTTCGGCCGTTTTTTTCCGACAAGTGCTTAGAAAACGTTTGAATCCCTATCGGCGTGGAGAAAAGCATTCAACAACCTGAATGTTATTGCATATTCGAGTGGCTCACGTTCAAATACGCATATTAGAGCATTTTTTGCATGATCGTGCGCAAAGAAAAGTTCGGCGACTATGATCTCGGCTGTTTTTGCCGATAAATGCTTGAAAGCGCATAAATCTCTATATGCGTAGAGAAAAACATTCAACAACCTGAATGTTATTGCATGTTCGAGTAAATCGCATTCAAATGCACCAATTAGAGCATTTTCGGCATGGTTCGTGCGCAAAGAAAAGTTCGGCGCCTATAATTTCGGTTGTTTTGTTAACAAATGTTTAAAATGTGCTTGAATCCCTATATGCGTAGAGAAAAACATGTTAGAATCGTAGGCATGAGCAGGAGCCATAGTTAGGTAAGCCCTAGCTAGGCAAGAGAGAATAAGCAAAGGAGGATGTTCACTAGAAAGCAGCAGGATACATATAGGAAACCCTAGGGGGTTGTACTCGCTATAGAGTACCCCACTGCAGGCTAGAGAACAATCACATTCTGACACACCCCCATAGTCAAAGTGGGGTATAATCAGCAGAGCAAGTAGTCCTAGAGCAGGTTCACATGCACAAGTAAAGCTAGGGGCAGTCGCAGAGGGCAAGTGAGGAGGAGGAGGAACTGTGGAAGGAGAGAAGATGGGAGGCAACGACTGAAGCTGCAGAGGCACGGGCACAGGAGCGGCTGACTCAGTGGCTACCGAAGCAAGGGCGACGGACTACTGGAGTAACTGGCTCCGCGGCTATAGACGAGCGGCAGGAACAACGGACCCACTGGCGACTGGTGCAACAGGCTCACTGGCTACCGAAGCAAGGGCGACGGACTACAGGCGCTGCAGGCGACACGATCGCTACCTCCACACAACCTCCTCCAACTGCCCCACACCCTCGACACACACCCCCTGCTGAACCCCTAACTCCACTCCTACAGCACCCCCCTTAAACCCTAAACCCTAGGCTCCCACACACCCACCCCCCTCAGCGGCAGCTGCAGCAGTGGGAGACCAGGGAGGAGGAGGAGCAAGGGGAGTAACACACAACCGCCACCCCCACACTCCTCACCCCCAAACCCTAATTCAGGAGAACGGGCAGCAGTAGGGGTGGGGCACCGTCAGAAGCACGGGGGACAGCGAGCAGCTCAGGGACAGAGAGGAACGGGCCGCCCACGGGCCTGGCACAGCCCGACGAACCGCGCGCAGGCGGCCCGAGCCGCGCGCGGGCCTGGCGCAGCCCGTACGGGCCGCGCGCGGGCCGGGCGCAGCCCGTACGGGCCGCGCTCGGGGCTGGCGCAGCCCGCGCTGGCCAGGACGGGCGACGGGGGACGACGGGCTGGTCCCCGTCGCCCGTCGAAGCGCCCCCCGGGGGCGACGCGCGGACCGACGGGGCAGAAGGCCGCCGCGCGCCTCGGGGCGCACGGCGGGCAGAGAACCGCCGCACGCCCCGGGGCGCACGGCGGGCAGAAAACCGCCGCGCGCCTCGGGGCGCACGGCGGGCAGAAAACCGCCGCACGCTCCGAGCGCGCGGCGGGAAGAGAAATCCGTCGCACGCCACGGGGCGTGCAACACACAGAGTAGCAGCGGAAGCAGCAGTAGGGCCCACAGGCCAGGAGCGTGAGTGCTCTGAAACCATGTTAGAATCGTAGGCATGAGTAGGAGCCATAGCTAGGTAAGCCCTAGCTAGGCAAGAGAGAATAAGCAAAGGAGGATGTTCACTAGAAAGCAGCAGGATACATATAGGAAACCCTAGGGGGTTGTACTCGCTATAGAGTACCCCACTGCAGGCTAGAGAACAATAACATTCTGACAAAACATTCAACAACCTGAATGCTATTGTATGTTCGAGTGGCTCATGTTCAAATACATCTATTAGAGCACTTTCGGCTTGGTTCGTGCGCAAAGAAAAGTTCGGCGCCTATGATTTCGGCTGTTTTTGCCGACAAATGCTTAGAAAGCGCATGGATTACTATCGGCATAAAGAAAAGCATTCAACAACCTAAATGTTATTTCATATTCGTGGCTCACGTTCAAATACACCTATTGAAGCATTTTCGGCTTGGTTCGTGCGCAAAGAAAAGTTCGGCGCCTATGCTTTCCGTTTCCGACAAATGCTTAGAAATCGCATGAATCCCTATATGCGTTTCGAAAAGCATTCAGAATGTTATTGCATATTCGACTGGCTCACGATCAAATACACCAATCATAGCATTTTCGGCTTGGTTCGTCGTCAAAAAAATGTTCGGCGCCTATGATTCCGGCTATTTTTTTCCGAAAATTGCTTAGAATGCGCATAAATCCCTATATGCATAGAAAAAGGCATTCAACAGCCTGAATATTATTGCATATTCGAGTGGTTATGCAGAGTGCACCCGTCAGGTGTATCAATGTACACCTATGTATATCGAGTTCACGATCTACAAAGCAAAGACCAGCCCGCTCGTCAGGTTTTTCCATACAGTTTTGGAGTACGCGACTCCCTTCCCTGCTAACTGACATTTAGCCGGTAGACCTAGCGGAATGGAGGACGACGATTTCGAAGATCTCTACGGCGATGTGGGCGCGGCATCCGTCCCCGCGAGCGGCACCGCCGCTCCGGCTTCCGTGCGACTTGCGTACGACTACGGGCTGGGCGGCGACGACGACCTCGAGGATGCCGACGACGAGGCGCTGCTCTACGGCTCGTCGCTTGCCGCACCACCCGCTCCTGCGATTCCCGTACCCGTGAAACCCGAGCCTGTCGAACAGATCGCACCGCCGTCCTCTACCCCCGCCGAACCTAAGGCGGAGCCTCTTAAGTCTATTGCTATTACCCCGTCGATTCCGCCCCTCGCAACCGCGTCCGCACCCAACGGCCGCGATGCATCCATCCCTTCCCCTCGCACCTCGCCGCCTGTTTCGCCTGCGGCCGCTCCTCCGTCAAATGCCGGAGAAGCTTATGACGCGGACGGCGGAGCGGCACCCGGTGCTTCGTCGACGCCATCAGTTGAAGGATTAGCCCCGCCCGCGACTGGCGGTGGATCGCAGGAGCGTGGGCGCGGCGAGGAGGAGCAAGAGGAGGCGGAGGAGGATGAGGAGGATGCGTTTTACAATCAGCTGTACGGGGGTGGGAAGGATCGTGCAGAGGAGGAGGTGGAGGAGCGCGGTGCGAGCCCCAGTGGCAGCAAGGCAGGCGGCATTGGGGGGAAAAGCCGCGGTGAGGAGGGCGAGCGGGCGGCACTGTGTGCCGACGTCGCTGGACCGACCTCGGACTCCCATGACCTCTCTGCCACCGCCGCCGCTGACGCTGCTGCTGTATCGAATGTGCCTGTAGCGGGAGACGTTGAGCGGCATGACGAAAAAGAAGAGTTTTTTCGGGGGATGAAAGCGGAGGGGGAAGAGGATGCGGAAGTGCGGGAGGCGGAGGAAGGGCGGAAGGACGCGGGCGCAAGGGCGGAAGGTGGTGTGGTCGTGGAGAGTGCAGGGGGAGGTGACGCAGAGGGGGTTAGGGTTGGGACTGGCAGAGTGGGGGACGAGCAGGAGGCAGCAGGGGGGGAGGAGGAGGAAGAAGAAGAAGAGGATTTGGAGAAGTTTCTATACAGCGCGGGGGGCGACGATGATGGTGGGGGGGACGGCGGAAAGGAAGGCGCGGAGGGCGAGCAGAGCCTGTACCCCTTCGCGGAGCTGGAGGCGGAAGAGGCGGAAGAGGCGGAGGCGGCGGAGGCGGCGGAGGCGGCGGAGGAGGCGGGGGAAGCGGAGGCGGAGACGTTACAAGGCAAGCAGGGGAAGGCAGGGGGCGGAGCAGACGGGCGAGGCGGGGACGAGCGGGTCGCTATGGACGTTGATGGGGATGCGCGCCAAGGGCTTGGGGGGCGGGCCGGGGGAGAGGAGGAAGCGGAGGCGGGGAAGCACGAGGGAAAGGGGGAGGGGATGGAAGAGGATGGGGGGATGAAGGCGGACGAGGAAATTGGTGGCGCAGAAGGGAAGGAGGCGGAAGCGGATGGGGAAGGCGGAGCAGAGGGAGAGGGAGGGGAGGAGGAGGAAGAGGAGGAGGAGGAGGAGGAGAGTGAGGATGATGACGATGACGATCTGATCATCGTGGCCAATGACCCGGTGCCACCTGTCGGCGAGTGGGATGAGGGCATGGGGGAGGAGGGCATGTATGGCATGGGCGCAGGGGGGGAGTACGGGGGCATGCCTGGGGGCGCGGGGGGAGGCCAGGGTGAGGAAGGCGCTGAGGGCGGAGAGGGGGAGGGGGGAGGTGGCGCGGGGGGGCCGGGCACCCCGGCAGTGCAGGGGGGAGGGGGAGCAGGGCGCGGGTACCGAGTGACTCCGCCCTCCAAGGTGATTGTCTTGCTCTGCGCTGCGCTGCACCTGTCACTTGCCACCTGTCGCTTGCCACCTGTCAATTGCCACCTGTCACTTGCCACCTGTCACTGCTCGCCATGCCGTCTGTCTGCATCGTGTGCCCTTCATCATCACATCCTCCCTCCCCCAACTCCCTGCTTCCCCGATCCCCGTCCGCCCATGACTCATTCCGCCCCCACCACCCCCCGGCTCCCCTCTTCCGCAGGGCCATTCCCCCATGGGCATGGAAGGCGCAGGCATGGGCGCAACCCCCCCCGCCCCCCCTGGTTCCGCCCCTGGCGCGCTTGCAGCAGGGGGAGGGCCAGGGGGGGGTGCAGGGCAGGGTGGAGGGTGGGCAGGAGGCATGGGGGGGCGAATGGGCGCAGGGGGGCCCGCAATGGGGGGAGGGGCGGGGCAGCAGGGGCAGTACCAGCAGCAGGGGGGCGGGCAGGGGGGGAGGCCGCCGGCAGTGTGGCAGCATGGGTCGGGGCGGGGGTATCACATTGAGATTAACCTGCCGCCCACCAAGTCAGTGCCACTCTAGTGAAGCCCCCTTTATGATGCCATTACCGTTCCCTCCAGCTGCCAGTCAAAACTTCTTTAGACCATTCTGAAACTTCTGTGACCATTGACTTTGGTTGACTCGTTTGACCGTGCAGGATGGTTGCTTACATGTTAACATTGTCCCTCTTGACTCGTTTGACTCGGGTTGACTGGGTTGACTGCGTTGACTGGGTGCAGGACGGTGTTTGACCTGGACATAGACAGCCTGGAGGACAAGCCATGGCGGCGGCCGGGAGCGGATGTGAGCGACTACTTCAACTTCGACCTCAACGAGGGCGCATGGCGCCACTACTGCCACCGCCTCGTATGCTCCTCGCTTCCCTTCCCTCCCCACTACTGCCACTGCCTCGTACGCTCTTCCCTTCCCTTCCCCCACCCTTTCCCTCGCCCCCCCTCGCATTTCCCCTCGTACTCTCTCCATCCACTCTTCCCTCCCCATCCTCTCATTCCTCCCCTCCTCATCTTCCCCACACGCCTTCCACCCTTCCCCCCTCCCCCCACCCCCCCCCTGCCAACAGGCACAGCTGCGGCTGGAGGCGAGCATGCAGAGCCGCATCCCCGTGTTTGAGTCGCGCATGCCCACTGAGGTGAGCACTGCACTACCTCACGGTCAACGCCAGTCAACATTAGTCACTGCCAGTCAGTCAGTACTTGCATTGCAGCATACTCAGTGCTCTAAGTCAATGCGAGTCAACGCAAGTCAACCGCAGAGGCATCACGCTGTGGTGCGACCCATCCAGTGAGCAACACAAGGTGGTGCAGGTCGGGAGGAGTGGTAAACGTCTCACAAACCCCCCACCCCTCTCTCACTCACGCCAGCCTCCTCTCCAACCTGCCCCCTCCCGACCTTGGCAGGACATAGACCCAGAGATGCCGCCCGAGCTGGTGACAGCTGTCACACACGCCATGGTCAGCCGCCCGCACGCCGACGCCGTCTTCTTTGTCGAGCGCCGCCCTTCCTGGGAGACACGCCGCCCGCGCCCTGTGGATGCTGACGTCATCATCGAGGTGAGGCGACTGCTGACGTCATCATAGATGTGAGGCGTCTGCTGACGTCATGGGAACATGAGGCACATCATTCATCCATGATGGTGGCTGCATGCCATGGTGATTAGGTTCCTGCTTCCCCATGCACACCACTGCGTCCCATCCCCCAGCTCAGTGCTCCCCTCCTTTCCCTTTCCTTGCCCTCATTCCCCCCCGCCCCACATGGCCTCCCGTGTGCGCGCCTGCAGGTGCCGGTAGTGGGATTGGCCATGGACGCGCCTCCACCACAGCCCCCTCCCCCCGCCGGCCCTCCTCTTGCTGCCGCCCCCCATGCTGCTGCTGCAGACGCGCACAGGGGGATGGGCGCAGGGGGGGGAGGGGGAGGGGCAGGGGCAGGGTCAGGCGGAGGGGGAGGACCTAGTGGCAGTGCAGGGGGGGGAGGTGGGAGGATGCACGGGGAGGGGCAGGGAGGCAGGGCGGTATCAGGGCAACAGGGCGCACCTGGGGGAGGGCCAGCGAGCTCAGGTGGCACCCCAGCTGTTTCTTCAGGTGCCGCTGCTGCTGCTGGCCCGCCCTCCCGTGCTGCCTCTGTGGAGGGCGCATCTGGCGCAGTGGCAGGGGGAGCAGGGGGGGGACCGCCTGGTGCCTTACCCCCGCCTCCCCCTCTCCCTCGAGGCCAGCATCCCCCCTTTCCCCCCATGTTCCCAGGGGGACCCGATGGCATGGGCATGGGCGCGGGCATGGGGGCGGGCATGGGGGCAGGGATGGGGGCGGGGATGGGCATGGGGGGGAGAGGCATGGGCATGGGGCGTGGCGGAGTGGGGGGGTTTGGCATGGAGGGCGGAGGGAGGGGGCGAGGCATGGGGCCAGGCGGAGGGCACATGATGAGGTGAGCAGGGGGGGCATGCTGTTGGGGCGAGAGAGTTACGGTGGTGAGGGGTGTTGATGTGAACTGGTATGATACGGGCGGTAGGCCATGTCTTGTAAGGTGGCGAGAGTGGTGTGGAGTGGTGTGGTGTGGTGTACTGCGCATGTTGTCTCCCCACATGTTGTCTCCCCACATGTTGTCTCCCCACATGTTGTCTCCCCACATGTTGTCTCCCCACATGTCCGCATCTCCCCACATGCCCCATCCTCTCCCCATGCCACTGTCTCCGCACATGCCCTTCTCTCTCCTCTCCCTGCACCCTGCCATTCCCCTTCCCCTCCCCCCTCCGCATTTACTTCCCCCCACGCCCACGCTCCCCTCCATTCATCTACTCACTCCACCCTTGCTCCCCCCAACCCCCTCCCCCCTTCTCCCCCCTCCCCCAGGCCCAGTCCGCCCATGGGCATGAAGGGGGGAATGCTGCCCCCGCACATGCTGCCCCCCCATGCGCACCCCATGTTCCTCCGCGGCCCCCCTGGGGGCGCTGGCCCCATGGGCGGACCCATGGGCGGAGGCATGGGGGGAGGTATGGGCGGAGGCATGGGGGGCGCAGGGGGGCACATGGGGGGAGGCGGCAGGCGGGGAGGATTCGATATGGGGGGCGGAGGGGGGTTTTCCGGGGGGATGGGCATGCACCGGCCCCCTCTTTCGCCGTCCCATGCTGCCAGCTATGCGACTGGGGGGGAGAGCATGGGGGAAGGGGAGGGGCGCGCAGGGGCAAAGTCAAGGCGCCAGGGGAGGGGGAGGGGGGGGCGGGGGGATGCAGAGGAGGAGGATGAGGAAGGGATTGGGGAGGATGAGGGTATGGGGAGGAGGAGAGAGGATAGGAGGAGGGGGCAGAGGGACTGGGAGGAGGAGGAGGAGGAGGAGATTGAGAAGGGGAGAGGGAGAGAGGGCGGGAAAGGGCGAGGTTGGGACGAGTATGGGGGCAAGGAGAGGAAGAGGAGGAGAGTGCGGGGGGAGGAGGGGCATGAGGAAGCGGATGAAGAGTGGGAGGAGGAGAGGGGACGGCGGGGGGAGTGGAGGGGGAGGGATGGCAGGGGGGAGAGGGAATGGGGGAGGGAGAAGGGGGGCCTGTGGGGGGAGAGGGACCGGAGGGGCGGAAGGGGAGGAGAAGGGGAAGGGTATGGGCGGCGGGCAAGGGGCATGGGGAGGGAGGATGGGGGGTTTGGGGAGGGGCCTATGGGGGGAAGGGAACGAGGGGAGGAGAGGCGGGGGAGATTCAGGGGGGAGGAGGAGGGGCGGAGGGCAGGGGAAGTGGGGTGGCGGAGGGATGGGCGCGAGGGGGGTGAGGGGGGCCGAGTGTCGGGGTTTGACAAGCGGGGGGGGGAGTTTGGGGAGGGGAAAGAGGGGAGGCGGGAGAAGCGGGAATGGCCCGAGGAGAGAGGGGGCGATGAGAAGCGGAGGCGGGGCGTGGGGCGCAGGGGAGAGGACGACAAGGGAGGGGAGTTTGGGCGTGCCAAGGGAATGCGCGGAGGGGGCGAGTGGGAGGAGGAGAGGGAGGAGTGGGATGGGTGGGGAGAGAGAGGCGCGTCTGTGGAAAGGCGGGGGGGACGGCGGGGCGAGGAGGAGGGGAAGAAGCCTAGGCGGGGGGGACGCGAGGAGTGGGATGAGCGCGGATGGGAGGAGAATGTGGGCAGGGGGGAGGAGCATGCGGGGAAAAGAGGGAAGAGGGATGGGCGGGAGGGGAGGCAGTGGAGGGAGGATAGGGAGAGTGAAGGAGAGGAGGACTGGGCAGAGGGGAGGCATGAGGAGGGTGCGAGGGGGAGGGGCATGAAGGAGAAGCGAGGGAAGGGAGGGATGGAGGAGGCGAGGGGCGGAAGGGAGGCGGATGGGGAAGGGAGTTGGGCGTCTGGGGGCAGGGAAGGGCGGAGGGAGGGCGGAAGCAGGCGGAGGAGAGGTGGCTCGAGTGAAGGAGGGGAGGAGCTGGAGAGTGGAGGGGCGAGGGGCGCGCAGAGGGGAGAGGGCAGGGCAGAGGAGAGGGCAGCAGAGAGAGGAGAGGGGAAGGGCGGAGGGAGGGGTAAGGGGAAGGGGGCTGCGGCAGAGAGGGAGGAAGGAGGTGAGGGCGAGAGGAGGCGGGGGCGGAGGGAGAAGAGGGAAGAGAATGAAAGGGATGAGGAGGATGGTAGGGAGGGTCGAGAGCAGAGCGAGAGAAAGGAGAAAGATGGAGAGGAGAGAGGGGAAGAGGAGGGTAGGGAGGGTAAGGAACGTGAAGGAAGAGAGGGGGAGCAGGAAGATGAGGAGGAGGAGGAGGATGCGGGGGGGGACGCGGTGGACTATGGCAGCATGTGGGACGCTGATGGCGAGGGGGATGTGGGGATGCACCCCATAGAGGGTGGTGGGGGTGACAGGGGAGACGGGGCGGATGGGGTGGGTGGGAAGGGTGATAGGGGTGAGAGGGATGAGAGGGGTGGAAGGAATGGAGAGGGCCGGGATGATGGAGACAGCGATGGGGAGAGCGAGAGGGAGGGCAGGGGGAATGACGTGAGGCGGAAGGAAAGGGGGAGAGAACGGGAGAATGTGCAAGAGAAGGGCAGGGAACACGAGAAAAAGGGGAGGAAGGGGCGGGAGGGGGAGGAGGTAGCAAGAAGAGAGGCAGAGGAGGAGGGGCGTGGCAACACAGTCATTGAGCGCCCTCCCACCCCAGTAAGTCCGTGCCTCCACGCACCCCCCATCACTCCGTCGCCTCGTGACCTCACCATCATGTCATGTCGTCACCCCGTCGCCCCTTCACCTTGTCGCCCCTTCACCCCGTCGCCCCTTCACCCCGTCGCCCCGCCGTCCTTTCACCCCTTCGCCCCATTGCTGCATTGCCCCATCAAACCATCACACCATCACCCAATCACCCCTGGCCCACTCTCGTTCTCATTGCCTTTCCCCACACCCTCACCTCCCCATCCCCCCCTCTCTCCCCTTCACCCTTCCTCTCCCCCCCATGTCCGCCCTCCTCCCTCCCCTCTCCCTGACGTCAGACTGTTGACATTGACGATGCTGACGTGGCAGTGCCAGCTGGCGCGGAGGAGGGGGGAGAGAAGGAGAGGAGGAAGCATGGGGAGCAGCCGGGAGAAGGAGGAGCGAGGGAGAGGGATCGAGGTGGTGGGGCCGGGGAGAGAAGGGAGAGAGGGAAAGGTGGGGAGGAGGGTGACAGGGGAGGGTCGGAGGGGGAGGGAGGCGCAGGAAGCAGAGAGAATGGTGGGGGAGACGAGCGAGAGGAGCAAAAAGGTGGGGAGAGAGGAAGGGAGGAAGCAGCAGCAGGAGGCGGGGAGGAGGAGGAGGAGTATGATGATGAGCTGGCGTTTGAAGGGGAGGACTATGGTGACGTGTATGAGGAGGAGGAGGAAGAGCAGGAGGGGGATGAGGAGGAGGAAGGGGGCAGGGAGGGCAGGGAGAGGCAGAGAGGCAGATGGACACGGGAGAGGGGTGATGATGATGCTGATGGTGCTCATGGTGCTGCTGCCTCTGGCGCCGGCAGACGCTCCTCCCCCCATGCGCACACTCTCCTGCACGAAGGAAGGTTCCATGAAGGCGGGAGGTACGGCGGAGGCCGGGGCAGGGGCGGGAGAGGAGGGCCAATGGGTCCTGGGCACATGCATGCCCATGCAGCTGGACATGCGTATGGGGGCAGGCACGGGCGGCATGGGCGAGGCAGATGGATGGGGGGCCGCATGGGGCCCAGGGATATGGGCATGGGGATGGGTATGGGCATGGGAATGGGCATGGGTATGGGCCCGGGTATGGGGGTGGGCATGGGTGGGATTGGTCCTGTTGCGAGTGGGGGAGGTGGCATGGTGAAGGGCGGGAGGATGATTGGTGGGGGTGTGGGGGGAAGGGAGGAGTATGGGCATGGGCCCCCCATGGGCTATGGGCGAGTGCCTGTGGATGCGCCACTTGGCAGGATGGGAGTGGACGGTGGGGGATTCGGCAGGAGGGGAGGGGAGGTGCTGGGTCGAAGGCAGGAGGGGGCGAGGGATGGTGGGGTGGGGATGGGAGAGAGGGAGGAGAGGGATAGGGAGGGAGGGGAAAGGAGGGGGGCGTGGAGAGAGGAGCGGGAGGAGAGAGGTGAGAGGGGGGAGAGGGGCGAGAGGGGTGAGAGGGTGAAGGAGAAGTGGAAGGAGGAGCGAGAGAAGGAGAGGGGCTTAAAGGAGGAGCGTGGAGGGAGTGTGGGTCCGGAGTCAGATAGGAGTGCGCGGAGAGGTGTGAAGGACGAGAGGGGTGAGAGGAGGGAGAGAGGTGAGCGGAGGGAGAAGGATGAGAAGAGTGAGAAGGGCGAGAAAGGTGAGAGGGGTGGACGAGGGGATAAGGGGGAGAGGGGGGGGCGAGAGAGGGAAGAGAGAGAGGGAGGAATGGAGAGGGTGAGTGAGGAGGGGAGAGGCAGGGATAGGCACAAGCAGAGGGGGAGGGAGAAAGTCGGGGAGAAAGAAAGAGGAGAGAAAGAGCGGGAGCGAGAGAGGGGAAGGGAGAGGGGAGCAAGTGTGGGTGAGGAACGCGATAGGGAGGTGGCAGGCAGGGGGGAGGAGAGGGCGGGGATGAAGGCAGACAAAGAGGGGAGGCGAGGCGAGAGGGACGGGTGGAGAGGTGGTGAGGGGGTGGTTCGAGAGGGGGCCGGGCGAGAGGGTATGGGCCGAGAAGCGATGGGCAGCGAGGGTGCAGGCAAGGAGGGGCCTGTGGTTGACCTGCGGGCGAAGCTGCGCGAGGAGAAGGAGAAGGGGCGTGGTGGGCGCGGCCGGGACAAGGACGTACGGGACTGGGAGGGCGACGAGCGGGAGGAGAGGAGCCGCGAGCGCGGGTGGGGGAGGGATGAGAAGGAGAGGGGCAAGGAGCGAAGCAAGGAGAGGGGAGGGGGCGGTGGGATGGAGGGATTGGGCGAGGCAGCAGGGGAGAGGAGACGTGGAGGGGAGGCACGCGAGGGGGAGAGGGGCGAGCGACATGCACACAGAGGCGTGGGTGGTGCTGTGGAGGACGGCAGGCGGACAGGCACCGCGCCCCGCTCGCCCTCACCCACTGCTGCTGACACCACTGGCGCTGCAGGTGCTGGTGGCGGTGGAGTGCGGCGCAGTGCGGTGCAGCGCACGGATGGGCACCTGGTGGTGCAGGTGGGGGGCCGCACGGGGGAAGGGGCCGCGGACAGGCGGGGAGGGGGGGCGTGGCGGGAGAGTCAGGGCCACCTAGTGGTGCACGTGGGGGGTGGGGGCGGGGGAGGGGATGGTCGCAGGGCGAGTGGGGGGGAGGAGGGTGGTGCAGGCGCATATGGCGGGGCGAGTGGTGCAGGGGGGAGGAAGCGCAAGTCAGATGACGGTGGGGACAGGCGCGGTGACAGGGAGGGAGCGAGCGAGGGAGGGGGGGGAGTGGGGATGGGGGGAGAGGCGGGCAGCATGGCAAGTGGTGGGGCAGGTGGCAGGGCGGAGGGGGAAGGGGCGGGAGGAGGGGAAGGCAAGACGGAGCGGCCCGCACGCAAGAGGCGGTGGGCATGAAGGTCAGGGCAAGGGTGGGTGGGGTGGGGCGGTGGTGAGGGGAGCTGGGGGCTTGCGAAGTGCAGGAGTGGCGAATGCCAGGACAGGTGAGAGGGGGATCAGGGATAGCCAGGGGATAGGGGGGGGTGGAGGAGGGGTGGAGGAGGGGTGGTGTGGTGGCAGTGGTGGTGAGGCACGAGACGGGGCTGCGTGGTGGTGTGGGGGAGTGTGAGGGCATGCCCCCTGTGCGCCCCACATGTCCCTGTGCACTGTTGGCGGAGCATCATAGCATCATAGCAGTGGGCAGGTCCGTGTGCGCCGTTGCGTTGCAGCGCGTGCGCATGCGCATGCCCCCGGCAGGCACGTTGGCGGAGCATCGTAGCTGCTCATGCGGGTGGCGCGTGGTGCAGAGAGTGTGCGATGCGGAGTGCGCTATTGGGGCGCGTGGGGAGGCGAAGTGTGAGTGGAGTGACAAGGGCGTGGTGGAGGGGAGAGAGGCTGCCATGCTGTGTGTGTGTGGTGCCGTGTGTTACTGGGATGCTGTGTGTGTTTGCTGCCGTGTGTTACTGGGATGCTGTGTGTGTGTGGTGCCGTGTGTTACTGGGATGCTGTGTGTGTGTGGTGCCGTGTGTCTGGGATGCTGTGTGTGTGTGGTGCCGTGTGTTACTGGGATGCTGTGTGTGTGTGGTGCCGTGTGTTACTGGGATGCTGTGTGTGTGTGGTGCCGTGTGTTACTGGGATGCTGTGTGTGTGTGGTGCCGTGTGTTACTGGGATGCTGTGTGTGTGTGCTGCCGTGTGTTACTGGGATGCTGTGCCAGCTGCAGCCCGTGAGGGCCTGCTGTCCCACCATGCTCTAATGAGCAACCCACCCAACCCCGCTTGTAGCACCCTCTGCCGTCTTGCAGCCTGCCTCAGGCATCCGCCACCCTGCGACGTGTTAGCACTCTGTTTCTTGTGCCTGGATGCTCTGGATCGACCTTGACTGACCGTTGACTTGCTTGACTTTGTTTGACTGGACACATGCATGTTTGCGACTCGGCGTGTGCATTACTCTTAAAGGCTGCTGCATGTGTAGTGTTAGGCATGTGCTGTGCATAACTGTGGGTCGTAGGTGTAGGCTAATCTGATGCAGGGTCCAGTCCAGGGTGCATGCGTAGCATGTGTGCAGGTGGAGCAGAGGATTGAGTCGAGCATGTGCCACAGCACAGCACGCACGATGCCGCGTGTGTGAGGTGAGGGGCGTCAAGGGGCCAACAGCACAGGGTAGGGTAGCCACCGGGAGGCCGGCTCAAAAGGGTGCAGGTCTCATAGCAGCCCCGCCCATCGAAGCAGCAGTAGAGACTCTGTCACTTAAAGCTTCAGAGCTGGCACACTAAAGCCAGAGCAGAGCACACTAGGGTGCAGATCAGTTGGGTGCTGCTGCACTGGCCATCATCCAACACAAGCAAGGAGGTCGGGGTGGAGACCGGGAGTGCAGCAAGCAATGACCACTCCCATTGGACACATGAGGCACCGCTGCTGCTGCTGCCACGTCTATACAGTACTAGCTCTAGAATCTGCCGGGCACACGCAGCATAGGTAAAGGGCAGTAGAATGGCTCCCGTGCAGCAACTCTAGAGACTAGCTCTAGGGCAGCAAAGAGATGTAGGCAGGATGGCGTGTATAAGCGTGTGGTGTAGCGTGGGATCTGGCAGCCTAGCCCCCTCGGGGTACCATGTGCTTACAGGAGTGGGTGAAAGAAGACGGCCGTTAGGGATGACATGACAACAGTGATCTGGCCTAATCACCAATCAGTGCAGCTACACAACCGTAGGCTGTTGCTAGGCCCATATATATTAACATAATTGCCCTTACGGCCACAATATGGGCAGCCAGTGAGTGCAACGGCATGAGGGCAGTGCAGAGGGTGATGAGACGTGCATGGGCGAGCTGGGTGATGATGTGCCGAGGAGAGCAGGCGTGCGATGGGTGCACAGGGTGGGGGTCATGGCATGAGCGCTGCGATGTATGCCAGTGATATCAGCACCGCCTCCTGCATGCATAGGGTGGGGGGGGGAACGGATGAGGCATGGCATGGCATGGTATGGTAGTATGGTATGGCATGGTATGGTATGGCATGGCATGGTATGGTATGGCATGGCATGGTATGGTATGGTATGGCATGGTATGGTATGGCATGGCATGGCATGGTATGGTATGGTATGGCATGGTATGGTATGGCATGGCATGGTATGGTATGGCATGGCATGGTATGGTATGGCATGGCATGGCATGGTATGGTATGGTATGGCATGGCATGGTATGGTATGGCATGGCATGGTATGGTATGGCATGGCATGGTATGGCATGGCATGGCATGGTATGGTATGGTATGGCATGGTATGGGAAGGGGCATAGTGCATACAGAGAGTGAGGGCCGTCACCGCAGCAACAAGTCTGAGCGTGCACCGCACTGCACCGCATTGCACCGCAACGAACACATACAGCACAAGCCACCCATACCGCATACCCATTCCATCCACTCATGCAACACAAGCCCAGCGCTCTCACTTCACCCTGCCAGGCTGCCACTCCCCCCTTCCCCAACAACCCCCACATTTCCCCCGCCTCGCCTCACACCCCAACCCTCCTCCACTCCCCCATCCATTCCCACACTGCACCATTCTATCCCCCCTCAAGAGCGCACCTCAGTGCGGATGGTGCGCGAGCCCTGGGCGGGGCACGTGTTGAGGTACAGCTGGCACAGCTGCCTGGGGTCCCTGCCGTCCGCAGCCAGCCCCTCGTCGCCCTCACACGCCTCCTCCAACCCCGCCACGCCCCCAAACACCACCAGCAAGTGCCTGCCAGCAGGGGAGGGAGGGTGCGGCGGGAAGGAGGGAGAGGAGAGGACATGGAGGACTGGCACAGAGGAGCAGAGGAAGCGAGTTTTGAGACGTGAGGAGCAGTGAGGAGGGGAAAGAGGGGGGGTATACCGGAAGGGTGGCAGTTTGAATTGGCCGATCTCCTTCACATCCCCGTGCTCCGATGTCCCTACGATCAGATCGTACGCGCCTCCCCCCCCTGCTCCTCCCCCTGCTCCTCCCCCTTCTGCTCCCGCTTCTCCCCCTCCTCCCTGCCCACCCTCACCCCCACCCCCCTCCCCATACAACCCTCGCTTCGCCCCTCTCTTCCTCCCCCCTCGCCGCCTCCTCTTCTTCCCCCGCCCCTCCTCACCCTCCTCCCCTCCATCTCCCCCGCCCTCCCTTCCCTCCCCTCCTTCCGCCCCTTCCCCCTCCCCCCCACCCCCACTCCCCCCCACCGCAGCAGCATCAGAGCTGCGCCCCTCCCCCGCCCCTTTTCCCCCGTGCCCCGCGCCCCCTGCTCCCCCCTCCGCGGAGGCAGGCGCGGGGGAGAAGGGGCAGGCGGAGAGGGCACCAGAGACGCCCCTGGCAAGGCGCACAGTGTACCCCCAGTACTGCCCCCTCTCCCCCCACGGCACATGCGGGGCCACGGGCGTCAGCAGCACTCCTGGGGGGGTGTTTGAGGGGAGGAGGGAAGGAGGGGTGCAGAGATGGATTGATGGAGGTGGTGAGGGTAGTGGAGGGAGGCAAGGAGAGAGGGAGGGAGGGAGGGAGAGGGGGCAGTGACGAATGTGGTGCAGTGTGCATCCCATCCCATGAGCCGCCTCACCAATGCACCGCTGACCTCCCCACTCTTAAACACATCCCATCCTTCAATCCCCCACCTCCACTCCACCCCCCTGCACCCCTCCGCACCCCCCCCCCCCCCCCCCCCGGCCCCCCCCGCCTCCCCCTCACCTGGCTGAAACACCTTCTCTCGCTCAGCCACAGGCCCCATGGCCACTGTCAGCCGCGTGCCTTCCGAGAAGCTTCCTCGCACACGCACCCTCTGCCATGGATGTACGCACATGGGGTTTTTCAGAAGGGGAGGAGGCAGACATGTGGGAATGTGAGAATGTGGGAATGTGAGATTGTGAGAATGTGGGAATGGGGGGATGTGGGAATGTGGGGATGTAGGAGTGTGGGAATGGGGAATGGGGGGAGGAACGAAGGGGGATGGCAGGCGAGTGCAGGAGAACGGGGCAATGCATTTCAAACGGCCCGCATTCCTCCCTCTGCTCTACAACAACTCCCCTTCCTCCCAACCCCCAGCTTCACTCCCCCCTCCCCCCCACCTGCTGCAGCCCCACGTCCACGGCGCAGCTCCCCCCTGCGCGCGCTTCTCCCCCTTCCCCCTCCCCGTCCGCCACCACGACGCCCTCGCGGAACTCCGGCCACTCGTGCATGCGCGCGTGGTGCGGCGCGTCCAGCGGCGGCAGCAGCCCCGCCAGGCGCAGGTCGGGCGTGAGCGGGATGAGCGCGCGGCGGAGGTACTGCGGGGTGTCGAGGTACTGTAGCACGCGCGCAAGGAAGGATCCCGCGGACCCCGAGAAGCGCTCCCCGCGCCACCCGCGCGGCGCGCTCGAGTCGCCCTCCGCGTCCCAGTCGTCGTACACGACAATCTCGTGCACCTTGAAAATGACGGCGGCGCGCGCGATCTGCCCCGCTACCTGCGCCGGGGGTTGGGGGATTAGACGAGACGATTAGCTGAGTACGACAAGAAGAATCGACGGACAAGCGATGATAGCGGCGTGTTGAACATGTTATGCCGGGCTGAACACGAAAGGGTGTGCGAAAGAGAAGGCGCGCGTGGAGACGAGGGTTGAGGGCTTATCGCGTGGAGACGAGGGTTGAGGGCTTATTGCGGGGACAACGAGGCCACAGGCAGCGCTTAGGAGCTCACGGTTCGAGATTTAGGAACGCCATCTCCGTGTGGGGGGGGGAGAGGGGAAAGGGGGGGGGGGGGGGAAGGGAGGGATGGAGGGAGGGAATGCGCGAAGAAGCAGCGGAATGCGCGGGAAAGCGGCGGGGAGGAGGCGTACGGCGGTGGCGCGTTCGAGCGACTGCGTGTTGTCGATGATCGACCCCGGCACCGCGATCGATACCGTCGGCCGCTGTCCCCCGGCTGGCTCGTTCGCCTCCGCGTCGCCCCCCATCGTTACGTTGCTGCGGGCGTGCAGGATTGGAAATGGCTCGGGGTTTGGGGTGAGCTGGGGATCCGAGAGGGGCCAATTTGTTTTGTGAGTGCAGTGGAGAAGAAACCCATGCAAGTATCACAGATTCAATGCGGTGCAGGACAGACATTTTCGAAGGCAATTTGCGACCATACAGCACGGCACGCCACGAGCAGGAATTGATTCGCCCACGGCTCAACAATGGTCGCAGTGTGAACGCGGCAACGCAGCGCTCTGCTGCCTCAGTTGCGCCTGCGCCGTCCACCATGCAACTAGCCACGAGATTCACGACGCCCCTCGCCCACCGCGCCCGCCCGCCATCCGCGCTTCTCCGCGCGCTTCTGCCACGCGCCCATGGTCACTTCTCTTACAGTCACACGTGCTGCCCACACTCCTTTTCGCCGCCCCTCCAATCCGCGCCCTCCTCTCGCCGCAATTCGCTCCATGCTTCTCGCCCCTTCCGTCAACGAATAATCACACTAGCCGGCAGCGAACGACTGCGCGATAGTCCTGCCGACCGATTAGTTTCAGCGAATTCTTGGTCGCAGTTATTGCCGTCAGCCAATGACGGGGTGCCACGTGTCCTTTGCCGGACGGAGCGCGCCTTGGCCTGGCTGGCGCGAGAGCTGGCGGAAAGAATTGGCGGAGAGGGCGAGGGGGGGAGAGACGGCGAGGCGCGCGGATCGGGGGAGCGGAGCGGCGGCGCAGTGGGGGTGGGGGACGTGGTGTGCCTGCAGGGGGAGGTGGGCGCGGGGAAGACCACTTTCTGGTGCGCCTTGGGGGAAGTGGGGGAAGAAGTGGGGGAGGAAGGCGGGAAGGCGGGGAAAGGATAAAAAGGGAGGGGTAGGAGGGGAGGAGGAGGTGCTTACCCCTGCCGTGCTTACCCCTGCCGTGCTTACCCCTGCCGTGCTTACCCCTGCCGTGCTTACCCCTGCCGTGCTTACCCCTGCCGTGCTTACCCCTGCCGTGCTTACCCCTGCCGTGCTTACCCCTGCCGTGCTTACCCCTGCCGTGCTTACCCCTGCCGTGCTTACCCCTGCCGTGCTTACCCCTGCCGTGCTTACCCCTGCCGTGCTTACCCCTGCCGTGCTTACCCCTGCCGTGCTTACCCCTGCCGTGCTTACCCCTGCCGTGCTTACCCCTGCCGTGCTTACCCCTGCCGTGCTTACCCCTGCCGTGCTTACCCCTGCCGTGCTTACCCCTGCCGTGCTTACCCCTGCCGTGCTTACCCCTGCCGTGCTTACCCCTGCCGTGCTTACCCCTGCCGTGCTTACCCCTGCCGTGCTTACCCCTGCCGTGCTTACCCCTGCCGTGCTTACCCCTGCCGTGCTTACCCCTGCCGTGCTTACCCCTGCCGTGCTTACCCCTGCCGTGCTTACCCCTGCCGTGCTTACCCCTGCCGTGCTTACCCCTGCCGTGCTTACCCCTGCCGTGCTTACCCCTGCCGTGCTTACCCCTGCCGTGCTTACCCCTGCCGTGCTTACCCCTGCCGTGCTTACCCCTGCCGTGCTTACCCCTGCCGTGCTTACCCCTGCCGTGCTTACCCCTGCCGTGCTTACCCCTGCCGTGCTTACCCCTGCCGTGCTTACCCCTGCCGTGCTTACCCCTGCCGTGCTTACCCCTGCCGTGCTTACCCCTGCCGTGCTTACCCCTGCCGTGCTTACCCCTGCCGTGCTTACCCCTGCCGTGCTTACCCCTGCCGTGCTTACCCCTGCCGTGCTTACCCCTGCCGTGCTTACCCCTGCCGTGCTTACCCCTGCCGTGCTTACCCCTGCCGTGCTTACCCCTGCCGTGCTTACCCCTGCCGTGCTTACCCCTGCTCTGCTTACTCTTGCCGTGCATGCACACATGTGGTGGCACGTGCTCTCACGTGTCCTGCATGGGTGCCTACCCCATGTGCGACGCAACCCTTCCTCCGTACCTGCCGCCCGCCCAACCCCTCCTCCAGCCGGCACTTGATCCGAGCGCTCACGGGCGACCCGCACCTCACCGTCACCTCGCCCACCTTCCTGCTGCTCAACTCCTACCCCTCGCCCGCCCTGTACGCCCCATTGCACCATGCCGCCCCTCATTGCCTTAGCCCCATGCCGCCCCTCATTGCCTTAGCCCCATGCCGCCCCTCATTGCCTTAGCCCCATCTCTTCATTCTCCATTCCTTGTGAATTCTTCCCCCCTGCTCCACTGCCCCTACTGCCTGCTCTCCCCACCTTACCCCTGCTCGCACAAGTCAGCGCAACCAATCCCACCCCCCTATCGCATTCCCTCTTCCTGCTCTCCCCCCACAGCACCGTGCATCATTACGATGCCTACCGCCTGGGTGCCCTGCGCACTGCCACACCAGCGCCTGCAGCAGCAGCAGCAGCAGCAGCAGAATCGCCCGACATTCAGCGCCTGGACCTCGCACACTCGCTTGCCACCGGTACTCCCCACCCGCTCTCCTCGCCCTTCCCTGCCCGCCTATCGCCACCTCGCTTGCTCTCCCCGTGCTCCTTCCACCCTCCCCACCTGGTCCCTCGTTCACCTTCCGATTCTCAGCACCTCACACCCCCCATACCGTTTCTCCATCCCCCCATCTGCCCGCATCTCACTCCCTCGCCCCATTCCGCCTTCATCATGCTCCCCTTCCCCTCTCCCCCTACCCCCTCCTTGCCTCCCTGTCAGGGCTGTGTCTCATCGAGTGGCCGCAGCCCCTCCTCCCTCTGCTGCCCGCCCACCGCCTCCACCTCTCCATCTCCCTCCTGCCGCCCGCGCCGTATCCTCCGGGCGGCACACATGAACCCGATGTGCTCCCCATGGGCCGGCCAACAGCAGGGGTGACAGGAGGGGCGGCAGAGGGTAGGGCAGAGACTGGGGAGGAAATGATTGGTGGGGAGGAGGGAAGGGAGGGGGGCAAGCGGGGAGCGGAGGATGGAGAGGAGTGGGAGGAGCAGGGTGGGTGGGAGTATGAGGAGGAAGAAGATGCGGAGGGGGAGTGGTGGCGGGTGGTGCATCTGGATGCGAGGGGGGAGCCATGGACTGCTGTGATTGATGCTGTAGTGGCCTCGGCACGCTTGTCCCCTCGTGTAACCATCCTATGATGCTCTTATCACGCCTGGGATTGTTTCATGGCCAGCACCTCGTTCACAGCCGAACCCTCTTTATGGATGCAAAAGGTCAAGCAGAGAGCGTTGTACGAGTTGAATCATCCTGGAAAGACTCCTCCGGCGGAGCCCTTACCAGCAAAGAACATACCATATCATTCCATAACTCCCTTGGGTAAACAATCTCTGCGACAGTCAAGAGTTGTGTTGTGATAGAGGAGCAAAGCAGAACAGGTTGGAGCAGAGCAGTGCTTAGCGGTGTGCTGCACCCTCAGCACCATCCGTTCTGCAGCCTCAAGTGGTAATGCACACTTCTAAGCTACATGCACTCATTGGCCCATATCCTTCCTGGGCTGCACTGCCAAGAAAGCGGGCTTCCGTAATCCGAAGCGATACGGTAACTCGCTTCCCTTATGCTATTTGCTATCTTGCTCTTATTGTAACCCCGCCCCTCCTGTTCCCCTGCTCAGCTCACATTTTTCCCTCCTCCCTTTCCCCACTTTTTTATTATTCCTCTCCTTCCCATGTTTCCCTCCCTACCTCCCTTGTTCCTCTACTTCCCGTGTCCCCCTGATTCGCTGGTTTCTATACTTCACGTATTCACCTAATTCAATCATGAGGGAAGTAACAGAAGCATCATTTTCATCGCATGCCAATAATAGGACAGATGAAACAACTAAGGTATTTCTATTGTTACAGCAGTAGACACAACAGCTTCTCAGTTTCAATTCCTTGTTCTCCATTCAATACAAGCACCCGTAATGTAATGTAACACCCTTCGAGTAAACTCGGAAACAGAGCTGTTCGCTCTCCCTGTCTTTCCAATCACACCAGGTACGTTTATGTCCTCGACGAGGACTTTATGTCCTCGACGAGGACTCACCCTATCATCCTCCACCGCAAATTGCAAGCTCCACTAGGTTCAACCGCACCACTGCTGACATCAGCTCTTTCTCCCAGCCACTCAACCTCTCACGTCCTTGGTTGGTTTGGAGCCATCCTTCCCCCTCCTACCCCCCTGGCCCAACATCGGGTCAATTCTTTCTGAGCCGGAATCTCTTCCCAGATGCAACCCCGCTCGGATCGCGCCGTACCTGGGGATGGGAGGATGCACCAAAGCACGAATCGCGAATCGTGAAATCCATCCATCCACCACATGCACTAGTGTTTCATATGCAAATTCACGCCACGGCCCACATCTCGCACACAAATAAAGTTCTCCGGCATTCCCGAAGTTCACAATCCAGTTGATTTTGCGTACCAATCAACCTCAAAACCCCTCGTCTACCTGCACGTTTTTCGCGACGATCACATCTCGCCGCCATGGCTCGCACTCTGATCTTCGTCGCCCTCATCCTCGGCGTCGTCGCCCTTGCGAATGGCGCCGCCGTGCCCTTCTCTTACGACAAGAGCGGCACTGACTGGACGGTAAAATCCACGCCCCCATCATTGCGCGCCTCTGCACATGTAGTTCGCAGCGTTTTCCAAGTTCCTGACCAGCAAACTTGAGCAAATGCGGAAATCTCAGCAATGTTCAACCTCGCGTTTGTAATTTCTAACATTGCGCAGGGCGCGTGCGCGTCGGGAGAGCGGCAGTCGCCGATCAACATCGTGATGGACGAGGCAGTGCTGGGCGCGTCTAAGGAGCTCTTCCACCTCAACTACTCCAAGGCCGCCTCCGTCGCCGTCCTCAACAAGGGCTCCACCATCCGTGCGTTCCCTCTCGCCACCTCATTGCAGTGCAATTCTTTTCTACTCGTTTGTTTGCTTCTGTCCCGTTGTGACGAATGCGCGGCATTGCCTCACGTCAGAACGTTTTCCTCGTGTTTTGCTTCGCGCAGAGGTGGTGCCGGCGGCGACGGAGTCGCACCTGCTGCACCTGTCGTCGGGCACTTACTCGCTGCTGCAGATGCACGTGCACGCCATGTCGGAGCACACCGTGAACGGGCTGTTCGCGCCCATGGAGGCGCACTTCGTGCACGTGCACGTCGATGATCCCAAGAAGCTCGCCGTCGTCGGCGTCATGCTGCGCCTCCACCGCGACGACGCCAACTCCACCTGGATCACCCAGTGAGTTCCCCTCCCCGCCGCTTGCTTTGTGCACTGTTAACTTCCCGGGATACCACCTGATAGAACTAAAACGCCACATTTTGCAAGAGAACAGGGGTTCAATCATTAACTCGCTTCATGTATCTCGCTGTCTGACCCCGAATCTCCCTCCGCTCCTCCGCAGGTGGCTGGACCGCGCGCCGGCGGCGAACGGCGCGAACGTGACTGTCCCCGTGAGCGCGGACTTCTGGACGGCGATGCTCGCACCGTCCATGGGCTTCTGGACGTACCCCGGGTCGCTCACCACGCCCGAGTGCGACGAGATCGTGCAGTGGCACGTGCTTCGCAAGTCGCAGTCGCTCTCCGTCGCGCAGACCATCCAGTTCATGAACATGATGGCGGTTACCAATAACGGCGAGCGCACCGACAACCGCGTGCCGCAGCCCATCAACGGGCGCATCGTCTACTTCTACTACCCCGAGCTGGTGTCGCAGTAGGCCCGCTCCACGCCGCCGCTAGCCCTAGCTTTTTCCGTCGGCTGGATTTGAGTTAGAGGATGGGTAGGATGCCGACGCAGTGGGAGCGATTGGAGGGCATGGTCGCATGTGCCTGCCTCTGCCAATAGTAGTGGTTTACTTCAGCTGTGCTTGTCACCCTTATGTGCATGCCATGCATTATCAGCAATAAAGCCAGTCCTTCGAACGCAGAGGCACTTCAGCCCCTCTCATCACTCTCCATGTACTACCAAAATCTCAGAACTGTCTCAATATGCCTGAAGCTATGGTCGAATGAAAAGTGTTGCTACAACATCACGGCAATATGTGTGTGCGTTCACGTCCAGAGAGGGCTTTGTTGTCCACTCCTACTTTGCCTGGGCGTTGTCAAGTGAATGGCAGCAGACGTGCCACCAGCCTCAAAAGATACTGCACGTGTACACAACATTGTATGAAGGCGAGCAGGGAAGATGAAGTTGATTGCCCACTGAAGGACACCTGCACTCTGTCATACAGCACAGAGAGACATGGAGTGCCAGCCAGCCCTCACCATGTCTGCCATGCCAGCCCTCAGCATGTCTGCCAGCCCTCAGCATGTCTGCCAGCCCTCAGCATGTCTGCCAGCCCTCAGCATGTCTGCCAGCCCTCAGCATGTCTGCCAGCCCTCAGCATGTCTGCCAACCCTCAGCATGTCTGCCAGCCCTCAGCATGTCTGCCAGCCCTCAACATGTCTGCCAGCCCTCAGCATGTCTGCCAGTCCTCAACATGTCTGCCAGCCCTCACCATGTCTGCCATGCCAGCCCTCAGCATGTCTGCCAGCCCTCAGCACGTCTGAGACCTCATGTACAATAGCCTCAACAACCCAAGCAAGAAGAACCCACATGCTACCGTATATGCATCATTTCGCTTGCAGGGTGGGTAGGGTACATAGCCAGCTAACACTTGTGCTGATCTTATAACATAATTTACAGCTACGGGTGGATCCCAATCCTCTAATCAAGTGCGAGCACTTTCTTCATGTGCTCGTACGTGACGTACGTGATGCTGGCAGCAGGCACCACCTTGAGCAGGTTCGGCACCACACCTCGGAAGAAGGCATGCACGCCCCCCTCCTGCCACAGCTCCCGTGTCACCTCCCCCATCGTTGGCCCCCTGCGTGCTACGCCCATGGCCGACAATGCTGCTGCTGGCGTTGCTGCTCCTGCTGCAAAACCCAATGCGCTGCTTGGTGCGGGCGGTGCGCTGACGTGTGCTTGCAGCCTGCCACACAGCGGGCCACGAGGTACGGTGCCTAGTTTGCAAGAGGAAGCTGGGCAAATGGTAGTCTGACGAACAGCCTCGTGAAAAGGGGCAACCAATGTGTGAAGCATGTGTTTGGCAGGAGAGGGGAGGGGCGGGGCATGTGTTGAGCAGGGGCCTCACCGGGTGCGGATGACCTGCAGGGGGAAGACGAGGGTGGCTGCCACAGTGGCTGACACCGTGCCACAGGCCAGCTGCAGCACCGGCGCCGCCTCTGATACCCGCACACCATCCACATGGGGCGGGAGAGGTTTGGGGACAGTGGGGCATGGATGGAGGGAGGAGTGAGTGTGTGGGGTCAGTGTTGGGGAGGGGTGGGTCAAGTGGGGATGAGGACGAGGCTTTAGGTAGGGCAGGAGCATGGCGGCAAAGGAAGTGTGGTGGCACACGGTGCCATGCTGTGCCATGAGTGTGTGCACTCACCAGGTCGCTGTTCAATCCATGGGGTGAAGGCGTCTCGCAGCGTCTCATACGCCGCCAAGTCGATGCCAGCGAATGGGATCATGCCCAGGATGGACGGCAGCAGCCCGCGGAACATGGCGCCCGCCCCCTCCCTCTGTAGAATCTCCGCCGTCAGGGCGGCGAGGGGCGGCGGGTTTCGGCCGTATGTGAGGTGGTAGGTCTGCAGGCGCGTTTTGACGAGGTCAAGTGGGTACACGGCCGTCTGTGCCACGGCGCCCGCCATGCCCCCCGCCACCAGCCGCGTCACCGCCGTCTCCCCCGACTTCTGCCCACACGCGTGGAAAGAGTGGGAACAGGGGGGTGTGGAAACGGTTGAATGCACACGTGTGCATGGTCACTGCAATCAAGTGAGAGTGCACAGGTGGAGGTGGAAACAGGGAGGGGCGGAGTTAAATGCACGGCTGGAGAATCTCATTATGTAGCTGGGCTCACCTCACCAGCACCAGCACCCCCAGCAGCAGCAGGGGGGGAGATGGCGCGTTTGAGCAGCTCATAGGCATAGAACTTGATGGCTGACTCGGGCGCCACCTTGACCACGTTGATGCCGTTGCCCTTGAAGAACGCCCCCACGCCGCCCTCCCCGTACACCTGCTGCACCGCTCGCCACAGCGTCAGCCGCCCGCCCGCCACCTGCTGCCGCCCGGCGATTGTGGCCTGCCGGCCAGACTGCATGTTCTGCCACCAGAGCGGCATGCTGGGCGGCAGGCGAGGTGGTGCTTGTGTAGAGGGTGAGAGCGAGAAAGACGGGGCCGAGGGGGAGGCGGTGCGGAGGAGAGAGAACTGCCAGCGCGAATGGCGTGGGCGGGGGTGGTGGGGGGCGGGGGAGGAGGCGGAAGGGGAAGGAGGAGTGGCACGGGATGGGGGTGGGGGGTGGTGAGAGGCTCGGACAGGCGACTGAGGTGCTGCTGCTGATTGCGGTGGTGGTGGTGGGTGTGGTGGTGGTGAGGTTGTTGGTAGGCGTGGTGCGGCACTGGTGCCAGCATCAGGAACAGCGGCGCTGGACAGCCTTCCTCCCACGCCTGCCCTTGCTGCTCCCTCCGTTGCTCCCCCTGTTGCTGTTGACACTGCTGCCACTGTCCCTCGGGTGCCACCTGCCTGTGCCCCCCCCGCTGCTGCATGCACAGCCCTCCCTGCTGCACCACTCGAGCCAACAGCCCTTGGGGCGGCGCTGCTGCCACCAGCAGCAGCGGCTGCCACCGCACCGGCACCAGCAACACCACCAGCACGGACAGCGGCAGCGGCAGCGCCAGCAGCAGCGGGGTGCGCATGGGTGGTGGCCTTGGCGCACTGCAGGAGCACCTTGAGGCGGTCCAGGGGTGCCGTGGCGGTGCGCGACACGGCACCCGCCACGCCGCCCGCCAGGAAGTAGCGCCACGCCAGGGCGGAGGCGTCGGGAGCGGTGGAGAGCGATGCAGAGAGGCCTGAGGGGATGACTGGCTGCTCGCCTATGTCCACCTGCTGCACTCGCTCCCAGTACTGTGACAGGAAAAGCGGGGGGAGGGAAGGAGTGGGGGGGGAGGTTGGGGAGGAAAACGTGAAGGGCGAGGGGCGCAGAACGGTGGAGAGAAGAGGGGGAGGGCATTGGCAGAAGCAGCAGGGACAGTGATGCATGGCCACGAGGTGAGAGTTCGGCGAGGGCACGGGGAAAGCACGGGGAAAGGCAGGGTGGCGGCAGGGTGGTGGCAGCAGCAGGCGCACGGAGGACACACGCACAGAGGCACGCACCTGGTAGGCGGTGGCGATGGAGGTGGCGCGGTGGGGGAAGAGCAGCAGGAAGTCACGCCACTCGTTGAAGGACAGCACGCCATCGTGGTTGCGATCCATCTTCTCCATGAACGCCTGTAACTCGCCCTCCACTAGGTGTATGCCTGTTAGGTGGGGCGGGGGGAGGTATGCGCATGGGGAGAGGGCGAGAGAGAGAGAGGTATAGGGCATCGTGGTTGCGATCCATCTTCTCCATGAACGCCTGTAACTCGCCCTCCACTAGGTGTATGCCTGCCGTGCATGGCGTGTGGGGGGAGAGGCATGGGCATGCGGAGCACTATGGGCATGGGGCATCGTGGTTGTGCTCCATGCGATTCATTAACGCCTGTACCTTGCCCTCCTCCGCTCCATGCCTGCCGTGCACCAAGGGAGGGGGTGGGAGGCTTGGGGCATGGGAAGGGTGCGAGTGAGAGGAATGGGGCATGAGGGAGGGGGCGGTGCAGCATGCAGTCATGTGTGGGAGGGCAGCGACAGAGATGAGAGCGCGAGGAGTGTGGCGGAGAGAGGGCAGCAGCAGGGGTGGGTGGTTACCGGCGTGGTGGAGAGCAGCAGCGAGTTCGTGCAGGGAGATCCAAGTCTTCTGAGTCGACTCAGAACTCACCAGCGTGGTGCAGCGCGGCAGCGAGCTCATGCAGGGAGATGGCGCCATCGAAGTCGGTGTCGAGCTGCTGGAAGAGGCGGTACAGCTGCACCTCCTTGCTGTCCATGTAGCGATGGAACTCGTTATAGTCACACACGCCGTCCCCGTTCTGTGCCCAGCCAGGGGAAGACGGGGGAGGGGAGGGGGAAAGAAGGGAGAGAGTGGGCGGGGGCGGAGCATGGCGCGCAATGTGGTGTGTGTGAGTGCAATATTGACGGGCGGAACTCGCCCATCGGTCGAAATGAATGCCCGTGCACGCCCATCACCGTTGCTGGGAGGGAGTGCGCAATGGATGTTACCAGCACCTGGCGGACGGCGGCGAGCGCGCACCTGGCGGACGGCGGCGAGCGCGCACCTGGCGGACGGCGGCGAGCGCGCACCTGGCGGACGGCGGCGAGCGCGCACCTGGTCGATGGCGGCGAGCGCGCACCTGGTCGATGGCGGCGAGCGCGCACCTGGCGGATGGCGGCGAGCGCGCACCTGGTCGATGGCGGCGAGGAGGTCTTTGGAGAACTTGTAGTCCACCAGCACGCCCATGCGCGCCAACCCCCTCTCTATCTGCCTCCGCGTCAGCGCGCCTGCCACGCGCCACCGGGGGGAAGGCGGGGGGGAGGGGAGGCAGCAAGAGGCGGACAAGTTGCAAGTGGCGCGGAATGACGGCCCGCAGAGATCGGGTTTTCAAGCTGCCATGTCACGGCGCGGTGCGATAATCCACCATGCTACACCATCTGTACCGCCCTGTTTTACCTTGAAAACCGTGCAACTACGCCCTAGTAGTCTGCGCGCATTTCATCAGCGGCTATTCCAATTTCATCCCATCGCTATTCCCGCGTCGCCCCACCTCTATTTTCGGTGTCGAACGTCTGAAAAAGCGCGCGAATGCGCTTTTCGCGCGACGCGGGGCTCTCGTTGGCGGCCAGATGCACCTCCACCAGCCCCAGCCCCACCGCCGCCCACTCCCCGCCCCTATCACCCGCTGCCTGCCCCAACTCCGCTCCGCCCGCCGCCTGATCCGCATCATCCCTTGCGTCAGCGATCGCCGCTTGGCGCGCAACAAGATCTGCGTGGGTCATGGCGGAGCCACCGTCGGCAGCGACGGAGTGCCGCGAGCAACGGCGGTAGTAGGGCTGTAATGCGGCAACCCACACAATGCCTCGCGGACGGATACGCAATGGAATACGGCTCTCCCTAAAAGATGATTGCTTTTTTCGTATAGAAAGTGGAGAGGAAGCGCCAGAAGGCCACGTGGGAATTTTAGTGGCTGACACGCGCCGTGCGAAGTGCAGTGAATGAGGGATTGACTGCTGGTGGAACGCCGAGTCAAGCCGTGAATGGATCGCGAGGGATGCCTGGCAGCCCCGCTGCAAGGGGGAGGGTAACGAAAGGACGGTTCGCGAATCTCGCCTGCTCGTGTTCCCCGACGCGGATTGCGCGGAGATTCCCCGCGTGGAGCTCAGCTGAGTAGCACCTGAGCGCAGAGGGCGGTGAGCGAATACTGCACATCGCACAGTGCGTAGATGTCACTCTTGGGCGTCAGGTGGCCTGGTGGTGGTGAGGGGTGGGGATACAGCAAAGGGTGGTGCGATGAGTTGAAAGTGCACACAGCACAACACAGTCTGTGTGAGCTGTCACGCCATGAAAGCCGTAGGTTGAGCCTCTATTGCTCTTTTGGCCATCCAGGCAGCTGTATGCAGTGGGTTGGGCGCGCACCTGTCTCGAGGCCCGGCGCTGATATTTCCCGCCCCTGGGGAAACAGTTCCCAGGGTGGTGAAACAAAGGTACAGAAATCAAATTTACATGCCGTGGGCTTATATTTCTTATAAATGCATACGAGTGCTATACATTAATGAACATGGAAAGCACTAATACAAATACTAGCTTCACCTTGGAGCAGCATCTTGAAACACCACCTTGCCAGCATTAACATATGACCCGTCATCAATCCCATTCTCTGCGCCTCTGTCACTTCCTCCCCCAGCATCTCTGCATGACAACGAGCGCCAGGAGTTCCACCCTTCCCCACTCCGCCGGCCACTAGCGTCTCTACCACCATTCCTGTCTGCAACGCTGCTCACCGCGGTCTCATTAGCGGAAGCTGAAGAAGCAGAAGCGGATCTGCTGTGTCCCCCGGATGTGGCGGAGACAAGGGAAGCTGATCTGCTGTGACCTGACATGGTCGACCCACTGGAGTCGGATCGAGAGTGCCCGATGGCAACGATGTGTTGCATGGACTTCACCAGGTCCTGGATCTGTGGCCGTGCCACCGGGTCCTCACTGATGCAGTGCTTGGCCAGAACCAGAAGCTTCTGGGCAGCAATGCGGGAGAACTGGTCCTTCAACCGCGGGTCCAAGATGATGTCTAGATCCGGGCGGCGCACTGAGATGTGCGGCCGAATCCAGGCTGTCAAGCCGCCCTCCCCATTGGCGTCCTGGTCGTCGTCGCCTGAGGGCGGGCGGCCAGTGAGGAGCTCCAGGTAAACCACCCCGAGCGCGTAGATGTCACTCTTGGGCGTCAGGTGGCCTGGTGGTGGTGAGGGGTGGGGGATACAGCAAAGGGTGGTGCGATGAGTTGAAAGTGCACACAGCACAACACAGTCTGTGTGAGCTGTCACGCCATGAAAGCCGTAGGTTGAGCCTCTATTGCTCTTTTGGCCATCCAGGCAGCTGTATGCAGTGGGTTGGGCGCGCACCTGTCTCGAGGTACTTGGGGTCGAGGTACCCCATGGTGCCCAGCACGCGCGTGGATATGTGCGTCTGCCCCGCCTCCGGCCCCACCGTCGCCATGCCAAAGTCCGTCAGCTTCGCCCGCATGCCCTGCGAGGCACCCAAAGGGAGAACGTCGGAAGGGAAAGGGGCAGCGCATGTGGGACGTCTGGTGTAAATGGGGTGCGGCATTCCCAAAACACATCCAACTTGCGTGCGCTAACTCGAGTGGTTAGGGATGAGGATGGAGCGCGGGCAGGGGGGAGGGCGTGTTTGGGGGGGAAAGGGGACGCACGTGGTCGAGGAGGATGTTGCAGGACTTGAAGTCGCGGTGAATGATGTTCTCCGCGTGCAGGTGCGCCAAACCCATGGTCGCATCCAGTGCAATGCGCACCCGTTCCTCCCACGTCAGCACCCGCCGCACACGACTGCTGCTGGAGTCGTCTGAGAAGAGCCAGGCGTCGAGGCTGCCGTTCTCGAGGAGCTCATAAACGAGGATGGCCTCCTCCCTGTCCGTGCTGTAGCCCAGCAGCCGCACCAGGTTGGGGTGGCTCAGCCGGCCCAACAGTAGCACCTCCGACTGATGATGTGGGACCGAAGCAGAGGGGAGGGTTGGATGGGATGGGAGGGAAAGGAAGGGTGAGGGTAGGGTGCACAGAGTTTACTGCACGGCTGCCACGCTGCTGTCGCGTGTGGATCACGCCGCATGGCCCGAGAACCACCCCTCATCCCCATGACCCACCAGAAATCCCCATGACCCACCAGAAATCCCCATGACCCACCAAAAATCCCCACGGCCCACCATCCATCCCCATGACCCACCATCCACTCGCCGAAGCCCTGAAAGCTATCAGCATCAAGCACTTTAATCGCCACTTTGCGCTTCTGTCCACGTGGCAGCTCGCCGAGCCAGTCCGGCACGGAGCCGCGGTACACCTTGCCGAAGCTGCCCTCGCCCAGCAGGTTGCCGCGCCGGAACCGCCCCGTGGCCGCCTGCAGCTCGCGATACGAGAAGCGCCGCAGGTCGTTTGCGAACGACGCGTTCGACGCGTTGTCATCGTAAATGTTCGCCACTGAACCGGGGAGAAGGGGGTGTGGATGGGAGGGGGTGGGGGGAGAAACAGGGACGTGGGTGCAGGAGAGGGACCACGGAAGGACTCGCAGACGCACACTGGGTTGTAGCGACGCCGCATGGAGGCTCGACTTATGGGTTGCGAAAAGCGGTGTGGGAGAGCATGGCGACGCGCATACCTGGCTCTATCTCGGACGAACCCCCGTTTGGAAAACAAGGCAAAGGGCCGCCTTTATGCTTGCTGCGATGACTGGCGGGGCTACTGCAGCAAGCCCCCATAGTTATGAGTCCCAAGTGAATAAAATTAGTGTACAAGTGTAAACGACGTAAGGCGATTGCAAACAGCAATAGTCGGTTCTAGCTCGGGGAATTCTAGCTCGGATAATAGGCCGCGCCTTCGAGACGGAGTGTTCTCCCTAGTAACATCTTCACGGAAACAGGAAGCATGGCGACCTAAAATTTCACAGAACCTTCGTAAGCAAATGTCGTGGTGCCGACTCGACGGAACCTGCACTAATCCGAACACTGATGTGAGGAAGAGAGCAAAGAGGAAAGGGGGTGCTGCGTGCGCGAGAAGTGAAGGGCGGAATAGCAGGCTGCGCGAACCCTCCGCGCGGGCGAGAGGCATCGAAGGCGACAACACCGCGCTGACGGAGACTCGGAAGAAATTCTGCCGTTGGCTGATTCTTTTGCGTGCTCCCCTTCAGACCGTCGATTCTCTGTCCACAGGGTACAGTTGGCGCATATGTCAGGAAGGGAAATCAGCTTGACTCGCGTACTAAAAGCGAGGAACTATAATCAATCATCATCACTCACATCACATGACATAATGTAGTAAAAATACTGTGTCAGAACAGAAGCCATGAAGGGGTAGATGGAAAGTAGAAATGTGAGGCTAGTGCGCTGGCACATATCATTTGTTTGTAAATATTACATATTATTGATCTAGGTAAAGGTTGGGCTTGCAATGGTGCTGATGGGTGAATTTAATAGTTAACGGTCGAAACAACCAGGAGACTGAACAGTACCATTTGTGGTACTGAAATGACGTGAAGGAAGAAAAATCAGATAGCCCCTTCCCCCCCGTAAATGCACTAACATATCCTATCAGAATGCGGAGTGATTCATTCTTCATCACTATCTTGCTCCAGGCGGTTGATGTATTTGTCATAGTATATAGCAGCTTTCTCTGTGTCCCTTAACTCCGTATAGCAGTCGGCGATGGCACCGTATGCCTCTGTGTCACCAGAATGCTCTCCCGTTGCCATTGACTTTTCCAAAACCAGTTGATGGTACCCAATGGCTTCCTTGTACTTCCCTTGCCTTTGACAAGCGGCTCCTGCAGGGGAGGAAGCAGCATGTGAACAAAGAGGAGAAATCAGGAAATTTCAAGCAGGGCCTTGAGTTAGGTGACCACATGCTTCCTTCCATATTGAAAAACGTGCACATATGAGAATGCTGGTGTTGTCACCACACTTACCAAGTCCTCTGGCAGCTTTCTTCTCTTCAACCGCATCTCCCAGCTCCTTTGCCTTGCTCAGAGCCACATGAAACTCCACAAATGCGGACCCTGGGTGCCCATCCCGCAGGTGCTTCTTCCCCTCTTTCAGCATGCGGATCAGCTCTGCCCTCTCATCACTCGCAGCATGAGCCATTTCAGCCATAGCCGTTGCCCTAGCTGCATCAGGTGCTTCAGCAGCGGGAGCTGCTGCTGCCTCTGCCATGCTGCTGGTGCTGGCTGCAGGCGAGGCAGCGCTAGGAGGAGGCGGGGAGTAGGCGAGGGAGGGAGCGTCCAAGCGGGCCTGCCTCTTGAGGCTCATGTTGATCTGCCTCAACTGCTTGTTAATGCGCTCCATCTCCGCCCCCTGCTGCAACGCCATGTACCCTGCCACGCATGGTACACACATGACATTATGGGATGGGGTGCACAAGTGTCCGTCAGAGTAGGTTTGACCTGGCTGCGCCCATCAGGCTCCATGGTTATCACGTGTAGCTGCACCTGAGCTAGCATTACTTTTCGTTCTGCTGAGTTTCCGTCTTTCATGTGTGACGATACGGCGAGCGACGTGTGTACACTGGACCTACACAGCCCAGCGCGTCACCCACTTTTGATAACTTCCCCCGGGTGATACCCCCCCCTTTCTCACCTCCCACAGCAGCGCCAGTGAGCGCAATGAACTCGAGCGCGCACGTCACGGCCACCACAGTGTTGAAGTCCGCCCCGCCCAGCAGCTCCCCGCACGCCTGCGCCGCTGCTGATGCGGCGGAACCAGCCGCTGCGCCATCAGCGGCAGCAACAGCGGCTTCCGCAAGAGCACGGGGGGCGGAGGCCAGCAATGCCGCTGCCAGTCCCGCGGCAATGAGCGGCTGGCAAAGAGGGGAGTCCCAGCTGGCTGAGGAATCCTTGTCCGTTGAGTTGATTCGACCCAGGGAAGCTGCGCGAAGGAAGGGGAAGCAATGCGGAACGCGGGAGGATGCATTGGGACATGGCGAGGGAAGCCGCGGAAGGAGTGGAACGCGCATGGATTTGGAGTTTATCCCACCAGCAGGCCGCGATGGATAGTGTCGTGTTGAGGAAACGCAACTGGCCGGCGAGCACCTTAGTTGGCTGACGGAAAATGACGATAATGAGGCAATTCGAGTGACTCTATCGAGGGCAAGCGAGCGGGATATCGACATCGTGACAATGCGTCCCCTGAGTTCGCGGGGACGCAATGTGTCCGCGTCGCCTCGAGAGAACTGGGCGGTGAACCTGCTTGGCTGACAAGAATGCCGGAAAGAAGTGTTGGCAAGCAATCTGTGGCAAATTCCCTGCTCAAGTTTCTCGTCAGGCGTTTTCTCGCACTGGAGAACTGAAGCGGAAATGCTGAGATCTTCTGATCGTTGTCATTTCATCCAATCCCTTGTCGGTGGAGATGGTTTTCGCGGAGTGATTTGGAATATCGCTGCCCTTGCCATGCTGGCAGGACGATTTGCCCAGCACAGCGTGGCAACCAGATTGAGCCAATTGATGAGACTCTTTTGGTTGTTTTTGGTTGGCTCGTGCATTTCTGATGATTCGCGTGCGCGAAACGTGGCAAGACAACCTCGAGAAAGGGTAACACGGCAATGGTTATGACTTCCGCAAACTAAAATGCAGTACGACTTGCATGACCTCACGTTGATTTGAGGATTCGAGAGCAGTTTCGTTA
Organism: Closterium sp. Naga37s-1; assembly: GCA_947471745.1. Taxonomy (NCBI): domain Eukaryota; kingdom Viridiplantae; phylum Streptophyta; class Zygnematophyceae; order Desmidiales; family Closteriaceae; genus Closterium; species Closterium sp. Naga37s-1. The sequence goes on along the minus strand of CANJKZ010000235.1, from coordinate 36,557 downwards.
GTAGCACTCACCCTGGCTGTTGGTGGAGGTTTGTCGATTTGGTCTCTGACGATCCAACAGTGTCTTCTCTGATCAGTCACTAACGCGAATAGTGGTGGTGGCCTGACAGCCAAACCAAGTAAATTTCGCACGTCGTTTTATTTATCGCATCGTCATCGTCAGATTCACAACGCGTTTAGTGCTATTGGGCCTCTTACTACTTACAGTGTCCTTGACAGGCTTGCGTATTAGTAACGGAAAGATGAAGAACTATTAGGTTCACCTTCCGGCCTTCTGGTAGTCTTCATCGCATAGATTCCTCTATCACAGGCAGTCAGAAGCGTTTCAATTCTTTATCATTTGCGAATTTGTTAACGGCTTGACCTGAGGCCATTCTGGATGTCCGCCATACCGCGAGCAGCAGCATCGTCGGTCGTTGCGTGTACGAAACTGCACATGCAAGCTGGCGTGCTGTAGCGGGGTGCGCATGGGCATCGCGTGGTCGCGCTGGCTCGACGTGCTACACGGCGGCGAGTCGGAGGGCGTGCCGCCCGCCGTGCCGGCGATGGTGCAGCGTGCGTACGACCAGTACGCGGACGACAACGGCGTCATGACGAGCAAGGCGCTGCTTAAGTTCTTCCAGGAGTTCCAGCAGGACAAGGTGCGCGCCTGCTGGGGGGGATGAGTTTTGGGGGCGGCGGGGGGGAATAGGTGCGCTGAGGAAAAGTAGGCGTTGCTCAAGTTCTTCCCTCACGCCACTCTCCCCCCTTCCCCCTCCCCCTCCCCTCCGCTCCCCTCCCCTCCCCTCCCCCCATTTCTCTGTGAATTATACTCCGCCACTCTCCGTGTGGGCGCAGGGCGTGCTGCACGGCCCGATGGCGAACCTGCTGCTGTCGTTCCCCTCGTCCAGCGCCAAGCCCGCGGACGGCATCCCCCAAGTCAACCGCAGCCGCTCGCACCGCGCGCAGACGCAGGGGCACCGGCACTCGCGCACGCTGACGCGGTACTCGCTGACGCTGGGCGGCAGCCGCATCAAGGCGCAGGCGGAGCCCAACGCGGACCAGTTCCTGCACGTGCTGCTCGCCCCGCTGCTCACTCCCGCCCTCGCCAACCGGGTACTGCGCGCTGGGGGAAGGGGGAATGGGGGCGGAGAGGGAACCGGGAGCGGGTGACGGTGGGTGAGGAGGATGTGAGGCGGGTCAGGCAGCGTGGGTGGATGCATGCAGAGGTAGGGGGTAGAGGCAGTGTGCAGCTCCAGGGCACGCACCATCAGTAACCGCGCCCCTTCTCCCTCTGCCCCTCAGTCCTTCTTCTCCCCCTTTCTCCCCTCCCTCTCCCCTTCTTCCCTCTGCCTGGGTGGTGCGCGGTGGGGTGTGGTGCAGGTGAGTGCGGACATGCGGTTACCACTATCGCACTACTACATATACACGGGGCACAACTCGTACCTGAAGGGCAACCAGCTGACGAGCGACAGCTCTGTGAAGCCCATCGTGAAGGCGCTGCGGCGTGGTGTGCGTGTCATCGAGCTCGACCTCTGGCCCTCCAGCGACAAGTCCGAAATCCTCGTCATGCACGGCGGGTGAGTCATGCACGGCGGGTGAGAGTGCGACGGGGGAAGCACGGCGGGTGAGAGAGTGAGCGACAGAGAGCATGGTGGGTGAGTGAGAGCAGGAAGGGGTGGCAGGTGAGAGGACAGCGGGATGGCAGATGAGTGGTCATGCACGGCGGGTGAGAGAGCGAGAGGGAGGGAGGGGTCACTCGGGGTGAGAGCGAATAGGGCAAGTGAGAGGACGGCTTGTGGGGGATGTGATGGTAAAGTCGCTCGAGTGCTTCAGAGTGTAAGAGGCTGTGGGTCCCCTGCCCGCCCTGTTACATAGTCAAGCCAACCTTTCTTGGAATCCGTTCCCAACGTTCCCCTCCTTCCCTTCCTCGCCCCTCCCTGGTCCGTGCATGCAGCACGCTGACGCGGCCGGTGGGGTTTGCGGAGTGCATAAGGGCGATAAAGGAGCATGCATTCGCGGTGTCGGACTACCCCGTCATCATCACCCTCGAGGACCACCTCCCTCCCCCTCTGCAGGCCATCGCTGCTCAGGTAGGCTGCAGGCACGCTCAATCTGGGAAGGCAGCAGCAATGCGCAATGCGCTGCTGGATGCATGCCATGCCCGTGTTTGCTCACGCTGTACCCTCCTTCCATCGCACACCACCCACATTCTTGCTGCTGCACTTTGTCGTCCATTCTTCTTTCCAGGCCCCTTCATCTCCCTCTCACCCTCCTCACCACAGCCCCCTGCTCCTCCTCCCCATACCCATAACCCACTGTCAACCCACTTTCCCCTTCTTTAACCCTCGCCCCTCCCACCCCCACCTCCACCCCCCCAGGCGATGTGTGAGGTGCTGGGCGACATGCTGTACATCCCCGAGGACGAGTCCCCCCAGGGCGACTTCCCCTCGCCCTACGCGCTGCGCCGCCGCATCCTCGTCTCCACACAGCCGCCCAAGGGACCCAAGGAGCTCTCCACCGTCGTCGCCCCTGCCCCTGGAGGATCCTTCCGGGACTCTGCGGGGGCTGAGGCATGCTCGCCCCGTTGCATGTCCCCACGTGGTCGTGATGCTGAAGTGGCACGTGTCGACTCGCCTGCTGATGTGGCACGTGTCGACTCGCCTGCTGATGTGGCACGCGCTTCCTCATCTGGTGATGTGGCATGCGCTTCTTCATCGGGTGATGTGACAAGTGGCCGTGTTGTTAATGGCGTGGTTCGCACTCTACCTGCTGCTGACGTGGCATGCAACTCCCATGGTGCTGAGCTGGCACGGGGCCAGACGGACTGGCTATCATTCAGAGACCTGGCAGAGGGGTCATCATCTGCAACGCTGGCTTCAGGTGCTGCTGCTGCTGATGTGGCACATCCTCTACCACACTCACATGCACCGGCCAGCATCAGCCAGCTATCGGGCATAGAGGAGGTGGCGGATGACCCAGGGGGAAGGGGAGGAGGTGCAGGGGCAGCGAGGGAGGGCAGTGTCGCGGAGGCAGGGGCAGCAGAAGGGGGGAGCGGGCGGGCGCGGGGGGGGCGGGAGTCCTTTTCCTTTCCGGTGGCGGCGGAGGGGGGCGAGGATGGGGGGGTTGACCCCAGTGTGGCGCTGGGGGCGGCGCTGAGCATGGGCAGCAGGCAGCGCAGCAGCAGAGGCAGTCCTGTGGGCGGGTCAGGAGGGTTTTCTCGGCGCATCAGAGGGAGTCCGTCTCGAGGCAGTGCCAGTGGGCTGGGGTGGGGCAGCATGGGGCACAGCATGGGGCACAGCAGTGGGCAGTGGTCGGGGCGGTCGTTGCAGCTGCACCAGGTGGACGAGACGCACCTCCACCAGGTTCGTACTGCCTCGCCCGCTCCACGTGCCCCTCTCTGCATCCCCCCCGTTCCAGTGGTTTGCACGCGGATTGTGACCCAGTTTTGAAAGAACTTGCCCTCCTGTACGTGCCACAGGCATGCCCTCAATGCCGACCTTCCCTCCTACTGTTCGCCCCCACTCCTGCTGCTCCTCCATGTTCCCTGCCCGGCAGGTGGAGGTGCAGTGGACGCAGGAGGACGCGGCGGAGGAGGCAGCGGAGGACGCGCTGACAGGCAAGGTGCCGCAGTACCGCCGCCTCATCTCCATCCCGGGCGGGAAGCTCAAGGGCGGCAGCGTGGAGGAGGGGCTCACCGCGGGGCACGGCGAGGGGGTGCGGCGCATCTCGCTGTCCGAGACGCAGCTCGCCACCGCTGCGCGCTCCTCGCCCCACCTGCTGCTCAGGTGCGTGCCATGCAAGAGACAGGCGGAATTGTTTTGCATGGGGCGGACGACTGCAGAGAATTGGATTGAAGAGCGAGGGACGGAGGCGTGATGGACGTCCAATGTCTATGTGAGGCATATGAAGACTGTGTGCAGGAGAGGAGTTCATTCTAGAGCTATGTTGCATGCGCACCGTTCTCCCATGCGCACAGGTCTCCTGTGTCCTGTGGTGAGACGTGGTGCAAGTGCGAGCCAGCCACCCACACCCCCTCTCAACTCCCCCCACTGTCTTCCCGTCTTCCATCATCCCTCCCTCTGTGATGTCCCTGCTCAGGTTCACACAGCGCCATCTGCTGCGCATCTACCCGTTCGGCCTGCGAGTCACGTCATCCAATTACAACCCCATGCAGGTGCTGCCTCTGCCCCTCCATCCACCACCACCCATCGTTGCCGCTTCATTCTTTGCACTTGAAAAAAATCTACATGTGCACACGCATGCGAGTGTCTCCCAACCCCACCCACCCCACCCGCGCGTCCCTCCCCCTGGGCACGGCACTATAGGCGTGGCTGCACGGGGCGCAGATGGTGGCGATGAACATGCAGGGGTACGGCCGCCCGCTGTGGCTCGTGCACGGCTTCTTCCGCGCCAACGGCGCCTGTGGCTACGTCAGAAAGCCCGCCTGCCTCATGGGGGCCGTGGAGGGGCAGGCAGAGGGGCAGGAGAGGGAGAGGGGGGGCGGGGGGCAGGAGAGTGTGCCGTACAACCCCCAGGCAGTGCGCCCCGTGGAGCTCTTTCTCAGGGTGCGTGCAGCCGCCCCTCCATACCCTCGCACACCGGCCATGGCATGAGCATGTGTACAGTATGCATCACTTGTCCGCTGGGCCCATGTGCTGCGCTCATTCCCACCCAGCACGGCCGCCATCCCCATGTGCACCAGCACCCAACCCACCGCTCCGCCTCTGACCCAGGCACTCTCTGCTGTGTGCCTTCTCTTCAACCCCCTCCTCCTCCCCCTCTCCCCCGTGTGTGTGCGGGTGGCAGGTGCATGTGATCCTGGGCACGGGGTGGTACACGCGCTTCTCCCACAACAACTTCGATGCTGGCGGGCCCAGCCTGCTGTGCCGGGTGCGTGCATGGCATGGCATGGCATGGCAATGGTGTCTCATGGGCCCAGCGCCACAGGGATGTACGGTCAGTGGCTTTCAGCCTTGCATTGAGTGTTTCGTCCTCACCCTCCCCTGTGCACGCCATGCACCATCCACCATGCACCATCCACCATGCACCGTCCACCATGCACCATCCACCATGCACCATGCACCACATGTGTGCACACCTCTCTCACCCTGCTCCTTCTCCCGCGTCAACGGCACGGGGGGCGCACAGGTGGCGGTGGAGGGGGCGCCGGCCGACGTGGGGGAGAGGCGGTTGGACATCCGGGTGGGCGAGTGGAACCCCTGCTGGGACGACACACCTCTGCTCTTCCCCCTCACCCTCCCCCACCTCGCCCTGCTCTGCTTTGAGGTCTGCTTTGAAGTCCCCGTTGGGCTCCCCTGCACCTGCTCTCTTTCTCCATGACTTTGTTCTGCCCTGCCGGCCGTTTTTCAAGAAAGATCGTAATCCTTCATCCATCGTCCCCCTTTCAACTACCTCCGCCCCTCCCCCCTTTCCCTTCCTCCCCCCCTCCCCAGGCCTCCCTCATTGCTGTATCGTGCATCCATTCCTTTTTCCGTGAGCTCAAGTTTCTCTCTTCCTGTGGCCCTCCCTTGGTACCACACAGGTTAAAGTGCTGGGCCTTTCGTCATCTTGCTACCCATTTTTTGACTATGTGAGCTGTTCTAACCCCCCTCTGCATTGCTAACGATATGGAGTGTTTTAGCTCTGTTACATTTGCCCTTTGATGTTTGTACTCTCATCGTCATTGCATGTGCACTTTGTGCTGTGAACCCCTAGCACTTTGGTCTGATGTCTGTTCAACCCCTGTGCTCTGTTGCTCCGTGCCACAGCTGTTTGAGAAGAATCTGTACCAGGACGACTTTGGAGGGCAGGTGGTGCTGCCAGTGATGGGTCTGAGGCCTGGCTTTCGCTGCGTGCCGCTGTACGACCGCAAGGGCAGGCCCATGGTGGGGGAGCAAGGTGACGAGGCAGAGGGGCCACGGCTGCTGTGCCAGTTCGAGCTGCTGAAACCAGGGGAGGAGAAGGAACCGCAGAATAGGGTTCCCAAGTCATCCACTTGGACGGGAGGAGCCGCTAGCAGCAAGATAGGCAGTGAGCCATCACCCCAAAGACCAAAGATTGGCCGAAGCCATGAGATTTGACACATTCTTGCATTGGCAAAGCTTTCCTTCACCATATGATAACTACTCAAAGGATGTATTGTTGGCTGCATTATACTGATTCTACAAAGACCGCATGAACAGAGCAAGCTTGTAAGGCATCCATTACCTTGGTGCATAATGCCATGCATTGTAAGGTAAAACATTATGGTTTAGAGAGTCTGAAATCCAGAAGCCGGGATCGCTGTGTAACATTTAGGCATACGTGGTCAACAACCGACCACGTGGAGGGCTGGCATTATTCCTGCGAAGCACCTCGATGTCGCCACTCGTTCGCCACCACCTCGGTTTCATTGTTGCTGTGCCACTGCTCTCCACTGAATTGGTGTGTGTGTTCTCCATAGTTTCCCACCAGGTGTTAGCCTGATCAGCACTGCTGGCAGCCATGGCGTCCTCCCTCGCATTCCACGTTACCACACCGCTGCTCGCGGATTGCTCTAACAACCATAGAGGGTTGAGTAGTAATGTACCGCGTGCCTTGAATCAGGCGAACCCGAATGCACATGGAAGGAAAGTCCATGCATTGTCCAACAGGCGTCGGGGTAGACATCTCTCGTTTGCCTCGCTTCTGAGCGATGGTAGGTCCCGATATATCCAATTTAGGCTTGAGTGTGATCAATTTCCGACTCCCGGTAGCCAGGCTCGGCCAGTACGGCCTGTTGTGCACGTAATGCTACTATGCTCGGTGTTAGTCCTTGACAGGGAGTCCCCTGTATGTATGAACAGCCAATTACAGAATTAGAATATGATTTCTGTCAAGGAGTGTGTCTGATGGAAGGCTAGTGAATCTAGCCACGTTTGGAGGAGCAATGCTCCCTGATAGTGGATGTAGCCAACATGCAACGTTCGCCTTCTTTACCACGCCGTGCCATTTCGAACCCAATTCCGCGGCCTGGCCACTCACTCACCTACCAGGCATCGCAGCTCCGCTGGAGAAGCGAGCACCGCCTCGAGGGGGGGCTCTGGCGGTGAAAGCCGCTGCCGCAGATGGCGGTGCCGCGGAAGGCGCGGGTGCGGGAGCGGGCGAGGCAGCGGCCCCGCGGGTGGGCGCGGTGCTGTTCGACATGGACGGCGTGTTGTGCGACAGCGAGGACCCTTCGCGCGAAGCCGCCGTCGCGCTCTTCGCGGAGATGGGCGTGGCCGTGACGGCTCAAGACTTCGTCCCCTTCATGGGAACTGGTGAGGCGTGGCAGCTACCCTGAGCCAGTGAATCGAATTGTGAAAAAAAATCCTCCAGACTTAACTTCTGAATTCACCGTATTGATGTGGAATGTCCAGGTTCTGTTTGGTGAAGGAGTTCCTGTAGGTGCCTGATAATGAGAGCAGTAGCAATCAGTGCAATGCAACCAGAGTGGGTGAATTCAGCTGATTTTCTGTTCTCGTTTCAGGTGAAGCCAACTTCCTGGGCGGTGTGGCGCGGGTGTATGGAGTGGAGGGGTTTGATACAGACAAGGCCAAGAAGAGATTCTTCAAGATCTACATTGACCGGGTCAGACCTAGTCTCAACCTTGACCTGCCACAAATAATCTCTGCTATGACCTCCAAGTCAATTTCAGCATACACCTGCTAGACCTGAATTTATGATCAAGAGATGACTTTAGTGATGGCGTCAGCAATAACATTGATCGTCTTCACCTTCCCGCACGCCACCCGTCTCGCCTCCCCTGCAGTTCGCGCGCCCCAACTCGGGCATTGGCTTCCCCGGTGCGCTCAAGCTAGTGGAGCAGGTGAGGCGCACGCCCCTGTGCCTGTGAGCGACAGAGTGGAGTGGAGGGGGTTGTGATCCAGTGAGGGGATTTAACAGTCTCCATTGCAGAGGCTGCGGACTCAAGAGATGGACCATCTTAGCGACCTTCTAGCAACTATGGCCTCATCATGTGTTCCGTTGGATGTCCCCTGCGTGTGCCTCGGCCTTCTATCATCCAGTATGCTATGTATCTAACAATATCGTCCATGCTCCACCTCTCCGTCTTGTCAGTCATCCCCAACTTATGCCCTCCCTCGGCCTCGCTCTCTCTCTCTCACCCCCAGTGCCGCGCGGCAGGGCTGAGAACAGCTGTGGCGTCCAGTGCGGATCGAGTGAAGGTGGACGCCAACCTCGCAGCTGCAGGCATCCCGCAAGACAGGTGCGTGTGTGATGTGAAGGGGGAGAGTTCATTCCTTTGCTTTTCAGAGGGGGCATCAAGGCTGGTACACGCAACACAGGTGGGGATCAGGGGGGTCAGAAGCGAGCCTGAGTGTCACGTCTCACCCCACCAGTGTCTGTCCCATGCCACCCCTCCAGGTTCGACGCCATAGTATCGGCGGACAAGTTTGAGCGCCTCAAGCCGGCGCCCGACATCTTCTTTGCCGCCGCCAAGGAGCTGGGCGTGCCCACGGATCAGGTGAGGTTGGCTTGGGGTTGGTTGGGGGCCGTTCCTTGGGGAAGATGGTGACAGTAAGAGGCAGTGACGGGTACGGGAGGGAGGATTTTTGTCGTTATTTCTGTATTTCAGGCTGAATCCGCGTGTTTCTTCCACTGCTACTGTCTCACTGGCTCGCGTAATGAATTGTCTCCGTGCCCCGCAGTGTGTGGTGATTGAAGATGCTCTCGCTGGTGTGCAGGCAGCCACAGCTGCTGGATGAGGTGGGTGGGCCTGACATGAGCGCGGTGAGGTGAGGGAATGTTTCCATGATTACATGAAAGCAGAGGCGTGGGAGAAGGTGAATTCAACCACTCACTCCCTCTTGTTTCTTTGCACTCTCCACGCAGAAAATTGCACACCTCATGATCCTTTCCTTTCACACAAACTTCATTGTTGTTACTTCTGCTCTTCCTTGCATACTCACATCTGCCTGGTTGCCCTTTACTACCCCCCATTTTCCTTCTTCCTCTTCCCCTTTCCCCCACTCCCCCTATCCCTTGCCACTCCCTTTCCCCCGCCCCTTCCCCCCCACCAGGTCCATAGCTGTCACCACCACCCTGTCAGCTCCCAGCCTTGCCGCTGGCCGCCCCGCTCTCATTCGCCGAGACATCGCTGACATCAGCGTGGCTGACATCACCTCTCTGCGCTACCCTGAAGATGAAGATGAAGACGACGGCTCATCTGGCGCTGCTGCCACGGCTGCCACAGCTGATGGTAGCTCGTAGCCAGCCTGTGTCTCCTGCAGGCCACCCCTGTCGCTTGCTTGTTTGCTAGCATTGAGCAGTACGGTTGCAGCTACCAGCCTTGTGTGCACAGTAGCGGGCAGCGGACCTAGTTTTCCTGCAGTATTGGGTAGATATGGGCCATAGCCATGTGACACTAGTGTGCAGCTGTGATCTGGTGCGTCCTGCCAAGCAGCTCGATGCTGCTAATGATGACTCGACTCGCATTATGTTATAAATTGCCTTGCCTTCAGCCTCACGCTCACTTCCTTGTACCCACATTGCCTGTTTGTCTATCTCCTCTTTCATATCATCTCTTCCCTCACACCATCCGTATGTTCGACATTATGTATTGTTTCTGACCTTGTCCACGTCCTCGTCTCATCGTCTCTCGCCCTTGTCCCTGGGAGCCCCAGCAGCATCACTGTCTGCGCCTGCTGCATCAGGGGAGAGCAAGGGGCTGTGGGCGTCCATAGATGAGCCGCTTCCCCTGCCAGGCGGGTGAGTTTCTTGGCAGGAGGGTGGGTGCGTGGACTGGAGGGTGTGCCATTACCACACTCCTGTATGCTGCACTCACCAAGCTCACACCCTCTCACCGCCTGTGTGCTGTGCGCGCGCCCGGCATGGCAGCATGAGGGTGACGCGGGGGGACGCCATACGCTACAGCAGCCTGGCCATGGGGCTCGCCACCACCGCCTTCACTCTTGACAACCTCAAGGTCCGCCCCTCCCCCTCCTCCCCCTCTAGGCTCTGCCTCCCCTCACCCAAACGTCCCCATCTCCACCCACTGCCCTCTCCTCATGCCTCCCGCCCATTTACACCCCTCTCCCCACCTCACCACCTCCCCACCTCCTCACCCCCTTTCCCCCGTACCTGTCTCCCCTCCCCGTTGTGTGCACGTCGCCCCCAGGCCTTCTCCTACGCGTCCCCCAAGGCGCTGCTCAACATGCTCACGGGCACGGCCGTGCCGCCCGCCAATGCGGCGGGGCCACGTGGGCTCGTGAAGTACATCCAGCAGCTGGACCGCAGGTGCGTGCATGCCACCGCATCAGCCATGCGGAGAGGGTGGGTGGTTTAGGGGGTGCTGGAGATGTTTCGGTGTAGGAAATGAGATGTGCAAACAAGGCAAGGCAGCATCAGCTGTGCCATGGAGAGGCCCCGTTCGTCACCACCACATCTGCCAACTGTGTGCTGCCTCCCTCCCTACCGTCTCTGCCCTCCCCCCCTCCCTACACCCAGCAGTGGTGCGGCTGACGTGGTGCCGGACTTTGAGCCGCGCCTGCAGTGGCTCAACAGCGCTCCCCTCTCCTTCGACCGCGTGCGTAGCTCCCCCCTTGCCCTTGCTCCTTCTTCCACTTCACATGCCCCGCACACCCCACATGTTCCACATAGCCCCAGATTCCACCTATGACCTTCTCCCTCAACGTTTCTACCCCCTCCCCCACCCCCGCATTCCAACCCCCCTCTGTGCGTGGGAGCAGGAGCTGCGCGGCAAGGTGGTGCTGCTGGACTTCTGGACGTACTGCTGCATCAAATGCATGCACGTCCTGCCAGACCTCGCCGCCCTCGAAAAGAAATACGAGGGCCAACCAGTAGGGGAAAAGGAGTGATCTGTGCATTTCCTGGCTGTCCTGTCCCGGCTGTGCATACAGAAAGTGTAGGGGATGCCGCCGTGCATGTGAGAAACCCCTTGTTACATTTTCACTCTCGTGTGTGCTTGTCCCCTTGTCCCTCGGTTCTGTGCATGGGCCCCTGGCGCCAGGTGGTGGTAGTGGGCGTGCACTCGGCCAAGTTTGACAACGAGAAGGACCTGCACGCCATCCGCAATGCCGTGCTCCGATATGATGTCGCCCACCCGGTATGCTGTGCTTGCTGCTTCTCCCTCCCACATGTTCCCTCAACGCCCTGCAACGCGCAGTCTCTGCACCACAACCACCTGGGCCATAGACTGCCTTTGGAGATTCTGAACAACATTAGCCAGTGCCTCACGTTTGTGTGGTGGGCTTGATTGTGTGTGTGGTGGGCGTGGCTTGGTGTGTGCTGGGCAGGTGGTGAACGACGGGGACATGCTCATGTGGAGGGCGCTGGGAGTGTCATCATGGCCCACACTGGCCCTCGTGGCGCCCACAGGGCGCCTCATCGCCATGGTACCGGGGGAGGGCAACCGCCAGCTGTTTGACGACCTCATAGCCGCTTCCCTCGAGTACTACAGTGCCAAGGGCGCGCTCAGCGATGCGCCCATCCCGCTGGCGCTGGAGCGCAGCCGGGACCAGCGCGTGGTGGCGTCGGCGCTGCGCTTCCCCGGCAAGCTGGCGTCGGACCTGGCCAACGGGCGCCTCTTCATCTCCGACTCCAACAATCACCGCATCGTCCGTCCCCCTGCTCCGCCTTGCGTACCTGCTACCGGCTGCGCTCCTTTCTCTCTGTACCTTTGCTGCACATAAAGAATTCACATTGACGCGCCTTACTGACCCTCCACCCCCCAATCGGCCCACTGGGGACCATTGTGGCGTTGTGTCGGCGTGCAGGTGGTGACGGACCTGCAAGGGAGCTTCCTGGCGCAGATAGGAGGGGCGGGCGACGGGCTGGTGGACGGGTCGTTTGAAACGGCTCAGTTCAACAGGCCTCAGGGTGTGGCGTATGATCCTTCTCGGAACCTTCTGTTTGTGGCGGACACAGAGAATCATGCCCTGCGGTAAGAGTGTAGCGAGGAAGGCAGGTTTCGGAACATGGGTGATGACAGACCCATGTTAGTTATTAATGCCGCACTGCCAGATGTTGGTAGAGGCTCACATGGCTGCGCCCACACTTGCCTGCACACGTGCTTGCAAAGCCATTGAGTGCTTGTCTTCACTCCCCCAAACTACCCGCCTCTCCGCCCCTGCTGTCCTGTGTGCCTGTGTGTGCGTGGCATGTGGCATGCGGGCAGGCAAGTGGACCTGGTGGGCGAGACAGTGACCACGGTGGCAGGGGATGGGCGCAAGGGGCAGGACTACAAGGGCGGGGCCAGGGGTAGAGAACAGGTGAGGCCAGGCCAGGCACGAGGAGGGGCACGCTGCTGTGTGCATGTGCTGCCATGGTGGCTGCATGCCCTGCTGCCGTGCTCCCAGCAGTTCCCGTTCTCCACTTCCGGCGTCTCCTCCCTCATGCATGATCACGCACCCCTTCAACCCCGCCCCCCCGCATGCGTGAGTGCACCATGCCTGGCAGGCTTTGAACTCGCCGTGGGACGTGGAGCTGACGGCGGACAGGGCAGCAGTGATGGTGGCCATGGCGGGGCAGCATCAGATCTGGCGGTTCGATCTTGACACGGGGCGATGTGTGGTGTTCAGCGGGTCGGGTTACGAGAGGAACCAGAACGGCCGAATGTGAGTGCAAGCCTTTCGTAAAGGCGCCATTCCCCCATGGCGGTGTCAACACATCCATCTGCCTTCCCTTACTTCCGCCCCCTCCTCACGACTCGCCGTGCTCCTTGCTGTTCTACCCCCACCCCTCCACCCTCCTCTCCCCAGGGGCTCTGACACGGCGTATGCCCAGCCGTCGGGGCTGTCCCTGGCCCCAGGTGAGCAGCCTCTTTATCATTTTGCATGTGGACGGGCTGGGAGTGATGACTCATGCTGAGGTGTGGCATGGAGGACAGGCGAGTATGCGAAACATTTTGCTTCATTTCCTGACGCACTTTTATTGAATCACGCTGACTATTGCCTTTCTCCCTAGTGCCGCCCCTTCGACTGATACGCAGCTTCCCCAGTGAGAGCACCACCCCAAGTGCCTTCACACAACGTGTCCCTCACACCCTCTCTTGCCCCACCCCACCCCCCACACCTGCCCACGCCCCATGGCCGCCACGAGTGAGCAGGCGGCAGGGAGATGTACGTGGCGGACAGTGAGAGCAGTGCGCTGAGGGCGCTCAATCTGCACACGGGGGGCTCCACACTCATCGCCGGGGGCGACGCCAACTTCGCTGAAAACCTCTTCAAGGTCTGCCCCCTGCCTTGCCCTCTCATACCCTTGTTACTCGTTGGCCTCTCCACTGTGCTGCTGCCACCTGTGCTGCCAATGCATTGTTGCATCTGCCCGGCTGTACCTGGCATGCTGTGTGCCGCCTCACCCTCACCCCTGGCCCCCTACCTCTCGCTCCCCCTGCTCCGCAGTTTGGTGACCGTGATGGCTCTGCATCCAGAGCTCTCCTGCAGCATCCACTTGGCACGCTCTCATTGGACGATGGCACGGTGCTTGTTGCTGACTCATACAACCACAAGGTGCACCAACCGTGTTGTTTTTGGCCCTTGCATAATCTTCCTCCTATGTGCTTATCATACCACTCCCTTCCATGTCCCAATGTAACCCCTCTGAATTCCGTATCCTGGTTTTGTTGCATGCCTGATGCCACACCGCATGCCATCATGCCCATCACACTCACGGCATGCCTGATGGTGCACGGTGCAGATCAAGCTGGTGGATCCGGCTCGTGGCTCCGTGGTCACACTGGCAGGCACCGGCTCAGCTGGTTTCAGAGACGGGCCGGGATTACAGGCACAGGCAAGCAAAGCTATGATCGGGGCGGGGAAAATGGGGTATGGATCTCCTGGCTGGTGTGGAAAGCAATTACGTGCACGATCTTGAATGTTTCTCCCCACTAATTCGCCTCTCACATTCTCCATTTTATTTTTTTCTCGTGGCCTGCTTGCCTCTTGAACAACCACCTCTGCTTCACCCGTGCAGCTCTCAGAGCCAGCAGGCCTGGCACATGGTCCAGATGGTATGACCTCGCAATCACCGTATAAGCACCACATGCAGATGCCGCATTGCCGTTTATCCATACTCAAGTTATCCAGATTCTGAGAAGTCGTCCTCTTGTTTTCATCTTCATTTGTTTGTATTGCATCAACTGTGCCTCCTATGTTCCTGCTTCACATACATTATCAACCCAGAACATCCTTCATTCATGTTTCTTTCGTTCTTCTTCCACTCCCCTCCATTCTCTCTGCCCAACGTCCCCCTCCTCCTCCCACCAGGCACGGTACTCATAGCCGACACCAACAACAGCCTCATTCGCTGCCTGCACCTCCCATCCGCCTCCTCCCCCACCGCGCTGCTCTCCACGCTCGACCTCTCCTCCGTCCCCCCTCCTCCCGCCGCCTCCTCCTCGACTCAGCGGCGGCGCCTGAGGAGGCGGCAGAAGGCGGACGAGCAGGTGGTGGAGGTGGCGCCAGTGGCAGCCGCCAGAGGCACGCTGCAGCTCGCTCTCTCCATCCCAGCCGACTACCACTTCACTGCTGTGCGCCTCGCCCTGCTCCCGTTCCTGCCTTGCTCCCTCCTCACCCCTCTCATGCTTTTGGTTGTCTTCCTGTACACCTTGTACCCCTGCTGCTACTGCAGTGTTTCTCGCTCATGTCCTCCGTGCCACCTCATAGACACCGGGCATTGGTGTGCAACCTGTCCTGTGCTGCGTGCGTGTGGTGCGTGCAGGGTGCCACGAGCAAGTACAGTGTGGAGCTGCCAGAAGCAGGGAGCGCAGTGACAGTCACACCGCAGGCCGGTGACCTCACTCTATCCGGCTCACTCGCCCTCGCCTCACTGGACTTCACAGCGCTGACAGCAGTGGCAGCTCGGTGGTGCAGGTCCACTGCAAGGTACCACCCACTGCTTGTACCGTATTTGCATTGCTCACCCCCCTGCCACCTTCCCTTGCCATAACCCTTTTCCTCATGCACCATCTTGTGCTGCTCCCTCTGCATCCCCACCAGGTGTACTACTGCCAGCAGGACGACCTGTGTCTGTACAAGGCTGTCAACTTCAAGATTCCATTCACTCCGTCTGCAGCAGAGGAAGCACAGGACGTGCAGCTGTTGTTTGACATCACCCCTGCCCCTGCAGGCAAGGCTCTGCTGCCAACAGCATGAACAGAGATGTGCAATACATTCTGCAAAATTACACCTATATTTACAATTTCAACTTTCAGGGCCCAAACATTCATGAAGTGTTCAGCAAGGTGTTATCCAATCACTAATAGTCACTCAGTACTGGCTGACTTGTGGTTTCACCTCACCAGTCCTCTCAACAGCCTGTTTGCTGGAGCTGCAGGAGGCATCATGCACTGCAGATGGAGCAGGCTCGTCCATGCTGAGGCATCGGGTGTACTCCGCCAGGTAGAGGGAGCGGGTGAGGCCCACTAGCACCAGGGAAAGGCAGGAGGCCACCACACAGGCAGCAGCCATGACCAGGAAGGTGACTCTGAAGCAGTGGGCTCCATGGCACATCAACGCCGGGCCTCCTGAGGCTGGTGCAGGCGCAGGTGCAGGGCCGATGGGGAAAGGCGGAGAGGAGGCAGCCTCATGCTCCGCCTCGTAGTCGTAGAGGTAGCCAGCGATGCAAACGGAGAGGAGGTAGGAGCCGGTGGGGTTGGTGATGGTGAGCCAGTTGTACAGCGTGCCGAAGTGCCGCAGCCCAAACACCTCCGACGCCACCGCGGGCATGAGGCCCCACTGCGAGCCATATGCCAGGCCAACGATGGCAGAGCCCACATACAACGAGCCAGGTAGTGCGGAGGCGAAGAGCAGGTGACCCGCTGCCATGGCAAGCTGTGTGGCGGCCATGAAGGCAGGGCGCGGCACGGCCCGCTCGTGCAGGAAGTGCTCTGAGATGTAGCCCGCTCCCACGCGGCCGAGGAAGTTCCAGATGCTCATGAGCGACACAAAGATGCCCACTGCCTGCTGCTCGTAGCCCAGCGACCGCCCCACCTGCCCCAGGTTGTTGATGGCTGTGAGGCCCGAGCCTGAGGCGAGCGTCATGGCTGCATAGATGAGCCAGAAGGGCAGCGTCTGCACCGCCTGCCACAACGTGTGGTCGTCCCCCACCTGTGGAAAGGCTGTAGCAGCTCCTGAGTGATCGCTGCTGGGGTCATGTTGCTCTGACCGCGCTTCACTCTCTCTGGCTTTGAGCGGAGCAGCATGTGGTGCAGCAGCAATCCGCACCCCACTGCTGCCACTGCCCACCAACGGCTGCCTCTCCTCTTCATCCTGTGTGTGCCGCTCACCCATCACTCTCTGCCTCACCACAGCACGCCTATCAGTGCCTTCCTGCCCTGCTCCTTTGCCACTCAGCCGTACCTCCGAACCACTGCGGCCAAGGTGTGCTGCTTCTCTGACATTCCCCCCTTCTCCATGCGCCAATCCCTGACTGCCATTGCCCTCCTCCACGGCCTCCCCTGCTGCCAGCCTGGCGGAATGCACAGCGCGCTGCTGCTCCGCGACCACCTCTTGACTGATTGCGATGCGAGCAGGCCACGCCAGGATGGGAAGCGCGCCGAGCGAGATGAGCGCGCTGACGTGCCAGGTGACGGGCACGGAGTGGTCCAGCAGGCTGGCGGCGAGCAGGTAGAGCGCCAGGCCCACGCCTGCTGCCAGCACCGCCATGAGGTTCGCGCGCTCAGAGGGCTCGCTGGCGGGTGGCAGCTGGTGAATGGCGGGCGTGGCGAGCACGGCGACGAGCGACGGCAGCCACGCCGCCATGAGCAGGAACGCGTCGCGGTTGGGCGCATAGAGCGCGAGGTAGAACTGCGTGAACAGTGCGCCACTCAGACCGATGAAGCCCTGCGGTGGGTGGGACGAGGATGGGAGGATGCGCAACAAGCGGGAGAGGTTGGGTGCGCCAGAGAGTCGACTGTGAATGCGCGTGGAGAAAGCACAAGTGCGGAGGAGAACGCTGATTCGAAAAACGATTCACGAACTGTGATTCAGTGTCGAAAAGTGAAAACGTGCGATACCTTGAGCAGGCCAACTACAGGGCCACGGCTGTGCGGAAAGTTTTTTACGCAAGTGACGAGGCCTGCCGTGTTGAAGAAGGTGGCGCCGTTGGTGCCCACGCAGATGAACGCCATCACCACCCACACTGGCGGCTGCCACGCGCCGCCCAACCGCCCCGTCAGAACGAGCCACAAGAAGCCGTAGCCAATCACGTTCAACACGGCACCGATCACCAGAACGACCCACGTGGGTGCGATGTCACCAACAAATCCTGACACGATCCCTACGTTTCCGCCAATGTCTTTCGCCATGCCAACCATGTCGAGGATCTGCTGGTTGTAACCCAGCGTCTCCTTGAAGCTCTGTGAGTACAGCCCGAACATGTAGCTGACGCCTGAACACGCCTCCACCCATGACGCTGCCGCGAGACAGAACCATCGATTCGAGAAAAGCGCAAACCACCACCGCGGATGCAACGCGAAGCGCAAGAGTTTTGCGCCATTAAGTGGTGTGGTGTTATCCCACGGTGAGCCTGACAAAACTGCCGCCATAAGATGGCCATAACTCTCAGCAAAGGCCGAAGGAGGAGCTTGTGGTCAGGGCAAGGTTCGGTTTGGCCTCTGGCAACAAGACTTCTGGAGGTGGGCAGAAACCTGGTGGGGACGTGGAATTTTGGACCACTGCCGTTTGGCCACGCAACAAAGCTGATGGTCATTCTGTAACTCAACGAAATGCGTCAACACATTTTTTCGTGAAGTTCGTCCAACCGGTTCAAGCACCCATCATGGGAAACAGCCCGTTCGAGTTCCTCCAAGTGGTACAATCCAGTGTCTGGTCATTTCCAAATTCTAGAATCCCTGCTCTGAAACAGCCATTCTCGAATTTCTCGTTGTGGAATGGCGACCATGCAAACAGACAAGGCATTTCGCCTGAACCTGAACGTTGCATCTGGGTCGTTAGCAGCTCTCTTACTGGCCATTTCCACCGTTCTTGTTAGCATCCTTGCTGCCAGATTCCCGTCCCGCACCGATTACTATGCACAGCAAATGACATGCCGGCTTTACTACAATCAGGGAGCTCCTAAGTGAGTGTTTGCAGCGTTTTGAGCAGCAACTTTTACTAATCCGTACCGAATAACACCTTACGTAATGTTTTGTCCTACTTTTATCAGTGAAATCGAGTGCCTCAGCCGCTGGTGTGCGAATGCTGCAAACTGGCCATTCGCTCGTTGCAATGTTACTCAAGGATTGAAGGATGAAGGATATGACCCGTATTACAATCGCGCTTACCTTTCTGAGAACTTCCCCTTTGACAAGAGCAGCATGTCCCTTTCCTGGGCGTCGATGTCTTTAATCACTATAACACTCGTGTTAGAGGTAAGCAGACTTGTTCGGGGACCCCTGGACCGCCTGTGTTTTCTCTATGTTCCTTATGAAAGTACAACATTGCAGGTCATAACTCAACTGCTGGACATGATCAAGCCGAAGAAGAAATCCTTATTCTACTCAAAACGATATCGCGTATTCCTCCATGCTTGTTGTGCGACATCATGGTTCGTGACCTGTATAGCAGTTCAATTGTGTGCAAGGATACCCTAGCATAACATCACCATTTCTCGATGCAGGATAAGCACTGCAGTTGCAGAGGCTTTGCTCATCTACGGATCGTCAAAAACATCAGAAACCTGGGGGTTGTACAACACAACTGAAGGATTGTGGATGGCCGCTGCTGTAATCAGCGGTCTTGCATTTCTGTCGTCTTCCTTATTCCACTATCTGAGGCATCGGCACCTGCGGTACATTAAGACTGCTCCGGTATCAGGTATGGGGAATTTCATTCTGGATTTGATACGCAATTGAATTTGTGACGGGTCGTGTAGCTTATGCGTGTAAGCTTCAACAGGAAACCTGGATACCCGGCAGGGAGAATTGGTATTGCAGCATGTGAAACAGCCTATGGACCAGCTTGTGTCATCAAGGGATCAGGCAGCAATTGGTGTTACTGGCTCAGTTTCAGGCTCTCCCATATCATCTAACCTAACCCCAAATGCAGAAGCGTCAACGACCGCTGGTTTTGTGCATGCGGCAGCAGGGCACAGAGCATCGTCAGATCCATCACAGCAGAAAATGAAGTCAAAGGGAACCGATTTTAGTTTGGAGGAGCTCCAGCAGGCAACATTAAATTTCTCTCTTAAAAACCTTCTCGGTCGTGGTGGCTTCGGTGAAGTATACAAAGGTGTACTGGCAGGTGGTCAGACTGTTGCTGTCAAGAGAATTCACAGGCATAAACTGCTGCACGGAAGGGACGAGTTCAAGTCAGAGGTGTGTCTTGTCGGATCAACAAAAGAGCAAGAAAACTTTCTTCTCGTCTTTTCCATCCAATGGCATGCTTAACATTGTGATAATTTCAGGTTGAGATTCTCAGCAGAGTTCATCACCGGAATCTTGTGCGGATACTGGGGTACCACATTGGGGAGACAGAGGAACTTATTGTCTTCGAGTTCATGGCTAATGGATCACTCGACCACCACCTGCATGGTCAGTAAGTGGTGCGTCATTGTCATGCATTACGTTTACACTAACTAAAGTACTTACAGGCAATACTTGCACACCCATTGGCTGGGAAAGAAGGCTTCAAATGGCAATTGATGCAGCAAAGGGTTTGGTAGGTTCCCCCAAATATTCAGGCATTCGCTGATGGTGGAAAGCTTGAAACCCAATCTTTTGTCATGTGAGCAGTCTTTAACTGATTGCGACGTTTCCTTGTCATGCTGTGTTTTTCAGGCATATCTTCACCATGATTGCTCTCCAAAAGTGGTGCATCGTGACATCAAAGCTTCTAATATTCTTCTTGATGCGAACATGAATGCTCAGGTCTGGAAGGGCAGTTTGCATTCACTGAAATCCCTTGTTCCAACTTGTGACATTGTTTCTGATCATGCAGGTTGGTGACTTTGGCCTTGCACGCTTGTTGCAAGATGATTCTGAGCATGTAACTACAAGAGTCATGGGCACCATTGGCTACTTGGCCCCGGACTATGCATTCTCAGGGCAATTGACGGAAAAGAGTGATGTTTACAGGTAACACTCAACTGCCCGATTTTTGTGATAACTGCAGGTCGTCTCCTAAACTGCTCTATGCCACGCAGTTTTGGTGTTCTATTGCTGGAGCTCCTTACAGGGAGACAGCCTGTTGATGTCACAGCTTCGACGTTTCAAGGCCAAAGTCTTGTAGAATGGGTATGTATTTGATGTCATTGCGGTGAAACTCCACATCCAAAAATGTTTGTGCAAATAGTCTGAATCTTTCATCGGATTCCACTTGGTTCTATGACTCACGCGGACCCATTTGGGACATAGATTTCAGCTTGACTGCAAGTTCTGCTAACCCTATCATGTTCTTACCGTCATCTGATGTGTTCCTTCACTTGTAGGCCTGGCAACAGACAATTGGATCAGAGTCCATAAATGCGATTCTGGATCCACGACTGAACAACGTCTACAATGCTGATGAGGCTCTGTGTATGTGGCGTGTTGCATTGGACTGCGTAAATCACATAGCAAAGAAACGACCAACTATGGATAAGGTATGTTGATATATTAAGCTTAGCAGGGCTGGCTGATGTGTATGTTATCATTTGAAACCCTCATGCAGGTTGCCAAGATACTCCAAGATGCGAGGAAAGATGAACATGTCCCGCAAATGATTCGTGGAACAGATACTGCATCAATCGTTTCTGGAAGCGCTGTTGAGATAGCTGTCAGCAGCAGTTTGCCAGATTCATTTTCTGGGCCGTTGAGTGGTGGAGCGGACTCTACAATCTCGTCAACATTTCAAAATGTTGCTGCAAGCCCTTGCATACAGCATGGTTCCTCAAGCCCAAGTATGAATGATGAGCCCGAAGTTCCAGGTGAGGTTGAGTGGAGCCAACGGCTGGATATGCTGAAGCAAGCAAATGCTGCGATCGGTCCCACCACAGAGTGGCCACGTGTGGATATGCATAGTGGGATTGTTCCTGAGAACGATAGTGTCGAGTGGAGCAGTCGACTGGAGCAGCTGCGGAAAGACGCTCACAAGTAGATGGGTTATGCCTCACCCCACATTTCTTGTCAGACTGATTGTCTTGAAGGAGTTACATGTATGACTTTTCCATAGACTTAGACTATTGTGCAGACAAGCACACAACATAAGCAACAGCTGCAAGCAGATTGGGCATAAAAGTAACATAACAATGCAAACCTCTTTCATGATTGCTTGCAAGAACGGATTTTAGAATATCCAGTGGCTTGCCATAACCACAACTACCGTAGAGCACACCTAGCATTACGCCTCCCATAAGCGCACTATTGTTTTCTACAAACTACTACAACAGTCAGCGCACTTGCACAATCCCTGCTGCAACCAGCTTTTGGATTTTGGCCATGACCATGGGATTCTTTTGGTGCTGCATGGCTGCCTGAGGGTTTTCCTGGAAGTCTGTGAGCACCTGGCGCATGACTGGGTCCGTGAGAATGGACTGGATCTCAGGGTCCTGCATCGCTTTCGCCTGCCTCTCTTTAAGCTCCTCTGGCGCAATGTCCCCCCTGTTGGCCTTGCTGATTTGCTGCACACAGCTGATGAGGACAAAATAACGAGGAGGAACATATAGGATCAGAAAAGGGTTTCGACCCCAAAGAACCGGCACATTAGGTTACGAACTCAGTGGCTCACCTCCTGATGCCATCCAGCAGCTCCTGGTTTCCTGGTTCCACCTTGAGGCCCTGCTGGTAGGTCTCCATGGCGTGGTCATACTCCTTCATGAAATACTCCGCTGCGCCCTTCCTCAAGTACCCCTTCACAAACGACTCGTCCAATGCAATGCACTTCTCCGCATCCTTCTTTGCCTCCGGCATGGCGCCCAACTTGATGTAGCACGCTGCTCGGTTGCTGTAAGACTGGCGGTGGAATGGCAAAAGCGGTTCAGCAAAGGTGTGTCAAAGTCGAATTGCAGGGAGGGACAGCAAAACAGCAGAGTCAGAATGGCATCAGATAAGTAGAAAGAAGGAGCCAGACAAGGCACAAGACGAATAGCAGAATCCTAAGACACGACATATGAAGGCACACCTTGACGTCTTTTGGATTCCTCTTAATGGCCTCATTGTAGTGTTTGACTGCCTCAGGAAACTTCTGCTGCTTGAACTCCTCGTTGCCTGGACCAGGGAAGGGTGGTACAGAACGGCTCAGGTTCAATCAACCAGGAGGAGCATGCAGAGCAGTGAGGAGCCCGAAGAACACCGAGGAACATGAGGATAGGCGAGCGGAATGAAGAGCAATGAGCACAATAAACACACATGCACCACCAACACCTGTCATTGACACCATTTTTTTGTTATCGAAATAAGCAGCATAAGAGGTAGTACCCTTCTCTCTTTCCTGGTCGGCAATGACTGGATCGTAGTACTCCTGCTGTTCCAGCTCCCTCCTTGCCTTCTCTGCCTCGTTGAGCTTCTTCAGTGTGTCGGGATTGCGGTGCTCCGTAAGGGCCTGCCCCCATGAGAAAAGGGAAATGCATCTATTTAGGCAGACGACCAATGGATGATGATGCCGCATTTTGGACCGGGAAGAGAAGATAAAGTTTGTACAAGAAGGAAGCGACGGAATCAGATGAGGCAGGCGCAAGCAATGGTGCGACTCAGGGGTGAGGGGGATAGGGGCCGGACTTGACCTTATTGAAGGCGGCAATGGCGGGCTCGTAGTCCTGAGCTGTCTTGGCCTGCTTCACCAGCGCTGTCCCCTTGCGCGTGAGTGCCCTCGCCACCACCTTGAAGTCCGCATGCACCTCCCGCCCCCGCTCCACCGCCCTGTCACAGTCTGCTATGCACTCTGCGTACTGGAGGCGAGCGAGGAGCACGGGAGTGAGGAGGGAGCAGCGCAGCAAGCAATGTTTGATTTGAAAGAACATGAAGAGAGAAAAACAGACTCTCAGTGTCTGCAGCATCTCACCTTGCCCATTTCAAGGAACACAGCGGCGCGGTTGGTGAGGAAGGTGACGTCAGAGTCGTCCAGCTCGATGGCCTTGCTGTAGTGCTCCACGGCGCTCTCAAACTCCTTGCGCTTGTACGCCGCGTTGCCCGCCTCCTTCTCCCTCACCGCCTCCTGCCTCCTCGCCTTCGCCTCCCTCTCCTCGTCTGTCAGCGCCTCCTCCATCGCCTCCGCACCTCCCGCTTCCTTCTCCTTCTCCTTCTCCTCTTTCCCCGCTCTGTTCTCCCCCTTGCCGCCCTCCTCCCCCCTGCCCTCAGCGGCGAACGCGGCGGCCTCGTCCGCGGATCCGGCGGAGCGGATGCTGATGCCCAGCGCGGCGCCCAGCACGTCCATCATGCGCGGGTCGCTCAGGTGCGCGTTCAGCAGAGCGGGGTTGCTCTGCACGGCGCTCACCGTTGCGCGGAACGCGGGATCGCTCAGGTGCTGCCGAGCGCGTGGGTCCGCGTGCAGCCGCGCCCAGAAGTCGGGGCCCTGCAGGGAAGGGGGGGTGAGCGGCCGAGTCAGCTATGGTGCACGCGCATCCCCGCCCGCCTTCCTCTTCCAATTCTCCTTTGCACTCACCTGAAACGCCTTTGCCAGCGGATTCCCCCCCTCGCCGCCCGCCTCGTCGGCGGCCTGCGCGGCCTTGGCGTCCGCCAGCCCCGCCTGCAGCACGGCGCTGCTGGGCTCCAGCGCCAGCCCGCGCTCGAACGCCTCCACGGCGCGCGCGTACTGGCGCAGCCCGTGCAGCGCGGCGCCCAGGCGGCTGTAGCCCTTGGGCCAGTCGGCGCGCAGCTCCACCGTGCGCTCCGCGTCCGCCAGCGCGTCGCCGTAGCGGTGCAGACTCGCGTGCGCCGCCGACCGGTTGCTGCGAGCAGGGGGGCGACGAGAGGCGAGACAGGTGACTTTAGCAGCGGGGAGAAGGCAGAGGAAATGACTGACGGGGTTGACGCTGACGGCCCGGCAGCTACCGAGGACGACTGGCAGAACCAACGACGACCGTGAACGTTGCTATGTGCGCGGTCGCTTCGCAGATCACACGAACACGAACAGAATACCGCGAGATGCGGCGCTAGCAGGTGAGGTGAGCGCGTGAGGGGCGAAGGGGCGGGGAGGACGCACCTGTAGAGCACGTGGTTGTCGGGCGCACCTGTAGAGCACGTGGTTGTCGGGCGCACCTGTAGAGCACGTGGTTGTCGGGCGCACCTGTAGAGCACGTGGTTGTCGGGCGCGAGCTTGATGGCGTCCGTGAAGTGCTCCACGGCTTCCTCAAACCTCCCCGCCGAAAACGCGGCGTTGCCTCTCGCCTTCGCTTCGTCAGCCATGCTTTCACCTTACCCCTCGACTAATTAAGTTCGTGATGACCAGTGTTGGCAGAAAACGCAGAAATGGAACGGAGCCTGTAGCTAGATCGAGCTATGGATCCGTAGGGCAGCTCTGATCGGCAAAATTAAACGAACAGAAAGTGGAAGAACCCAGATGGAGGCGCGCCTTCAGAAGAACCCATCTCTCGAACTTTCTGAATCGCATCCTCGATATTCGCCACCTATTTCCTCACATGCACACAACAAGTTTAGGATGAGCATCCTACATCAAAACTATCTAGCTAGCAAATACTGGTACATTTAAGTTGGGCTGACTTCAAGACTCAAGTCAAGATGTAAACCCTAAACCTAATCCTAGAATATCTAGGATTGTGGCAAACATGATCGTGCTTGGCAGTCCAGGATCCGAGCAACATTGCTTCACATTTTATGCCCGGAACAGGCGCTTCCAACCCCAAAACGCGGAAGGATCTGCACATGTGCAGGAAGTGCAGCGGTCGCTCTTCATTCGCGAGCGTCGATGACCGATGATGCTCGCAACCCTCCCACGCCCTTGCTGGCTTGGCAATAGGCCCAGACAAGCGCAGCCACGTGACCAGGCGGAAAAAAAACGCTCGGAACGAGCGCTTCCAGCCCCAAAACGCGGAAGGATCCGCACATGTGCAGGAAGTGCAGCAGGCGCTCATCATTCGCGAGCGCCGATGACCGATGATGATTGCAACCCTCCCACGCCCTTGCTGGCTTGCCAATAGGCCCAGACAAGCGCAGCCAGGTGACCCAGTAGAAGAAAAACGCTCCGAACGAGCGCTTCCAACCCCAAAACGCGGAAGGATCCGCAAATGTGCAGGAAGTGCAGCGGGCGCTCTTCATTCGCGAGTGCTGATGACCAATGATGCTCGCAACCCTCCCACGCCCTTGCTGGATTGGCAATAGGCCCAGACATATGCAGCCAGAAGACCCGGTAGAAGAAAAACACTCAGACGAGCGCTTCCAGCCCCAAAACGCGGAAGGATCCGCAAATGTGCAGGAAGTGGAGCGGACGCTCTTCATTCGCGAGTGCTGATGACCAATGATGCTCGCAACCCTCCCACGCCCTTGCTGGATTGGCAATAGGCCCAGACATATGCAGCCAGAAGACCCGGTAGAAGAAAAACGCTCAGACGAGCGCTTCCAGCCCCAAAACGCGGAAGGATCCGCACATGTGCAGGAAGTGCAGCGGGCACTCTTCATTCGCGAGCGCTGATGACCAATGATGCTCGCAACCCTCCCACGCCCTTGCTGGATTGGCAATAGGCCCAGACAAGCGCAGCCAGGTGACCCGGTAGAAGAAAAACGCTCAGACGAGCGCTTCCAGCCCCAAAACGCGGAAGGATCCGCACATGTGCCGGAAGTGCAGCGAGCGCTCTTCATTCGCGAGCGCTGATAACCAATGATGCTCGCAACCCTCCCACGCCCTTGCTGACTTGGCAATAGGCCAGGACAAGCGCAACAAGGTGACGCGGTAGAAGAAAAACGCTCCGAACGTGCGCTTCCAACCCCAAAACGCGGAAGGATCCACACATGTGCAGGAAGTGCAGCGGGCGCTCATAATTCGTGAGCGCCGACGACCGATGATTCTTGCGACCCACCCACGCCCTTGCTGGCGTGGCAATAGGCCCAGAGAAGCGTAGCTTGGTGACACGGCGGAAGGAAACCGCTCAGAACGACCGTTTGCAGCCCCAAAACGCAGAAGGATCCGCACATGTGCAGGAAGTGCAGCGGGCGCTCTTCATTCGCGAGCGCTGCTGACCAATGATGCTCGCAACCCTCCCACGCCCTTGCTTGCTTGGCAATAGGCCCGGTGAACTGGTAGAAGAAAAACGCTCCGAACGAGCGCTTCCAGCCCCAACACGTGGAAGGATCCACACATGTGCAGGAAGTGCAGCGGGCGCTCATCATTCGCGAGCCCCGATGACCGATGATGCTTGCGACCCACCCACGCCCTTGCTGGCTTGGCAAAAGGCCCAGACAAGCGTAGCCTGGTTAACCGGCGAAAAAAAAACGCTCAAAACGAGCGCTTCCAGCCCCAAAACGCGGAAGGATCCGCACAAGTGCAGGAAGTGCAACGGGCGCCCTTCATTCGCGAGCGCTGATGACCAGTGATGCTCACAACCCTCCCACGCCCTTGCTGGCTTGGCAATAGGCCCAGACAAGCATAGCCAGGTGACCCTGTAGAAGAAAAACTCTCCGAACAAGCGCTTCCAGCCCCAAAACGCGGAAGGATCAGCACATGTGCAGG